>OX465295.1:136666291-138140623 GCA_949987735.1 Leucophora obtusa
CCTTTTCATCGGTTCAAATTTACATAATTTGTTTCAAAAAGAACAACTTCCCTCCTATGACAAGCCAATGTTAAATTCATCAGTGAAAACCACAAATTATCACTACTCCCTATTTATCTGTTGTTATTTTTTTTACTACTTCTTTTTCCTCACTTTTTTTCCTGGATTGTTAGTAAATTATTTTATGACTTTTTGCACAATTTCTTATCGTTTCCTTACTGAGTTTTGCATTCTCCTTAGTTTTTCTTAATCTTTAGTGGACAAAATTGGTGTTTTAGTGGAAAAAGATTTAAATATACATAAAAGAAAAAAATAAATTAAATAAAACTAAACAAAAATTAGTGTATGCAATTGACGTGGCCGCACGGATGATAATGGAACGGGATTTGGATCCATCCTCCATTAGCATCTTTGCGGACAGTCTTGCTGCTTTGAAAGCCCTGGAATCCGATACTGTCAGATCGGGTTGTGTGCGGCACTGTATTGAATCCCTCGACCGTATTCGTCGGCACTCGGTAAGGCTGGCGTGGGTCCCTGGACACGCTGGGATTGCGGGGAACGAGCGGGCTGACGAGTGTGCGAGGAATGGCTCCGAGTCGGTTGAGGACCCTATACAGACGGAGGTCCTGGTTCCTCTGGTGGAGCTATTCGGTGTGATAGGGGATATATCGGATAGGGAGACGAGGGCAAGGTGGACAACCTTGACCAATTGTAGGATATCTCGGACCCTATGGCCACTGCCAGATCCGGGGAGGACAAAGATTCTTCTTGGATTTGGCAAGCGGACGGTCGGGATGCTTGTAGGGGTTCTAACGGGACACTGCGCGATAGGCCGAATGGCTGCGCTTTGGGGTTACGCCCAGGCGGACTACTGCAGGGGCTGTGGGGACGAGGAGGAGGAGGAGACAGTGCATCATCTGCCTATGTGAATGTCCGGGACTGAAGGAACGGCGACTTAGATATCTGGGGTGCAGGTTCTTCGACGACCTGGACAGTCTACGCGATGTTTCTCTGTCTGGTCTTGCGAACTTTTTAAGGGGATCGGGATGGTTCTAGATTTCTCGGGTCGTGGTATTTCTTTCCATGTGGGGAAAACTAAGGGAATCACAATGGGCCCTATGGCCTCCGAGTGAACTCGCCGTTCTGGCGGGCTCCCATTCAACCTAACCTAACCTAAACAAAAATTAAATTAAATGACCGAGTGAAAGTGAAATTAAAAAAAATATTTAGATTTAAGTTGAAATGTATTTTTATATGAAGTGTAAATTTAAATTGAAATTATTAAAAATAAAATTTTTTAAATTTGTTTTATCACTCTTTTTTTGTGTCATATTATATGTTTATTTAGTGCTTTGTTTTTGCCAATTTTTGCCTTTTTTTACTTTTTCAGTTTAGAGACATTTTGGTGTAATTTTAGTTTTAAATAGCAATTTAATTTCCAATAATACAAACTTTGTTTTTATCTAAATTTTGTTTTGTTTTTGTCACTTTAGTTTCTTTTTATAAATTTTCTTTTATAGGATTTTTAGGCAATTGGGACTTTGCAATCCAGACTTAAGCCTGGATCAGCCAGACGTAAACGTAAACGTATCTCTGCATAGCTGAATTAATAAATTAAATAAGAACAGAAGATGTGTTGTGTTTTTTGTTTCATTCTTATGCGTTCAATATAGAGCAAACGTAAATACACAACGAAAATCTGTTGTGAATAGATTTTTGTTGTGTATTTACGTTTGCTCTATATTGAATGCATAAGAATGAAACAAAAAACACAACACATCTTCTGTTCTTATTTAACTTATTAATTCAGCTATGCAGAGATACGTTTACGTCTGGCTGATCCAGGCTTTAAGCACTTTTATTAAATTTTCTGTGATATCAAAATAATTCTGTGATTTAGTTCTAGGGTTTTTCTTAGTTTTTTTCTCTTCTTTTTCTTTGTTTTATTTCAGCAAACATTTTTATTTGCTATTGTATTTTTTTTTAAATAAAATTTTTCTTTTGTACAAAATTATTTATATGTAAAAAAAATTATTTTCTTTATGCTTTTTATCACGATTGTAGTCACTTTTCACAGAATAGATATAAAAACTATTAAAAAAGAATTTAAATTTTCACAGCAAAGTTCTCCCTATATTTCCACTACACTACACTTCACTATAGCACTTTCACTTTTATGTTGTTTTCTTCTCTTCGATGTGGTGTAAAATTTCCCTTGATTTTTCCTGTTAAGGATTTCCTCCAACAACTACCCTCTTCTGGCATCAGACCCTAGTGCAGAGAATAAACCCATAGAGGATGCTATTTTTCTGCTGAAAAGTAAAAGTTTAGTTTTTGGTTATGGTTTTGCATTTTTCTCGTGTGTGAGTAATTTTTTTTATTGCCATTTTGATAGCTAACAGCAAGGTGTATATGTAAAAGCTTTTGCTATTAGAACCCAAATATAAATTATAAAAAGGGGTAGAATATAGTTTTGAATTAAAAAGAAAGAAAAAAACAAAAAATTTCGGAAATTTTTTATAAAAAAAATTAAATAAATTTTTTTTTGAATATTTTAAACTCAATTTCTGCGGATAAAAATTTAAAAATGAAGTTTAAAAAAAAATAGAAAATTATGAAAGCTTTCGGCTTCAAGCGCCTCTGCAGTTTTTCACCGTAGAATGTACTCTTTTGAATATTTTCAATACTAATATTAATTCATTGAAAATCGGAATTCATTATTTGCAGCTTAATCGTAAAATTTTTTATTATTTACAAGTTTATAACACTTCTTATGAACATATTAAAGAAATTTTTGAGTAAAAATCTCCCTTAAGTACCATTTTTCGACAATCTAGTGATAAAATCGCTAAGTTATTGCACTGTTTATAAATCTAGTGATTTTCTAGCGATTTTTGGGTCTGATCTAGCCAGGGATGGGAAAGTGATTTTCATTGCGGTATCAGAAAATATTTTTAAGAGTACTTTTTAGACCTTCAGAGTACTAAAAAATGTCGATTCTTTTTAATAAATAACAAAAAATTACAAAAACGCGAATATTTATTTATTATTTCACAGAAATATTTTCATATTTTTTACTGTATGGACAAAGTGGGAAAAATTAACAAAATGGACAAAAATACGTTACTCCGGAATTATTAATCCTTTTAAACCACCTACACCCCCAATAATAAATATGGGCCTGTCTCGGAGTAGTTCCGGAGAGTCAAAAACACCAGATTTTAAGCTACATTTCAGCAGAAATTAGCAGTTCAATCCGGTAAAGTTTCTGTCGAATTTAGCTGAAATTTCTTAGCTAATTTAACTAAAATTGTCTGTGTATTTAGCAGTGTGTAAAATTTAGATTACCTAAATAAATAAACAGACCATGATCCTCAACTTTATTAAAAATTCTGCAGGCAAGAATAGAAGTACTAAATATTTCCTATTACACTCAAAAAAATAAGTTAGTAGAAAAATTAGTAAAACGTCTTGTATATCAAGTTTACTAGTTTTCAGCAATTTTTTTTCTGAAATTCCGTTTTCAGCAAAAGTTTTAGATATATTCTTTTAGCAGTATTGTTCTTTGGAACCACTTGCCTCACAGAATTCAAACCGTAAGCAATGCAAAGCAATTTAAGCATTATATTTTTGATCATTATGCTTAACTAAGTTACATAAAGTTTTTTTCTCTTTTTTGTGTACTTTTCTGTTCCATTTTTTAAAATTTTTTATATTAATATTTGTCACAATACTTTTGTTTATGGTCTATGTACAAGTCTATGGTCTATGTACCGGAAATATCAGAACGTTTGGAAAAATAAAAGATAATAGATACTAATAGATATAAAATAGCTTTTAAATCATACAATACAGTAAATAAATTATTCAGTAAGACAAAGGATAGGATACAGAAATTGGACATGTCAAATATATTATATAAAATACCATGTAGTGGAAATGACGGAGAGAATTGTGATAAGGTATATATAGGTACAACGAAGAATAAATTGAGAACTAGAATAGCTGGACATAGATCAGATCAGAAATATAGACATATTAATTCACAAAAGACAGCATTATCTTCTCATTGTTCAAATTTAAATCACTATCCTGACTTTGAAAATGTATCAGTTTTAAACACAGAACATAATTATAAACGTCGTTATATATTAGAAATGTTACAGATAATTAATACACCCTCAACAAATAGAATTAACTTTAAGGCAGATACTGAAAATGTAGCACAGAATTATAGATATTTAATAAAAAAGAAATAGCACACATTACATTAATTTGTAACACATTATATTAATACATTTTTTATTGTTAATTATTAATATTTTTGTTTGTTATACTTTTATACCAAAGACTTTGTTTACTGGTATAAATGTATACATACAATTTATTTTTGACAAATGTTTTTCAAATTTTTTCAAACTTTCAAATTGTTTATAATTTGTTAATTTATTAATTTAATTGTTATTTCCTGAAGATGCTACACAATGGAGTAGCGAAATATCGAAAATAAAGAATTTTTATATATAAAAAACAAACCTTACGCTCAAGAAAATTGTGAAATAAAAAATTGAAAAAGAAGGTTAAATAAACGACAAAAATTTTTATACATATTTTATGTGCGCAATTTTGTATAATAATAAGTATTTAAAATATTGTATTTAATTATTTCATTTTCCAAAATTATTTGTAACAACATTTTTCAATGTGCTGTTAATAAGAAGTAGTTCTTGTTGCACTGGTATGCTAAAAAAAATAAATAATTAAATAAATAAATAAACTAATTTTGAACTAATGTTTTACTAATTTATTTTGCTATAAAAATTGTGCTGATAACCGCAATTATAGCGTGGACGACAACCAGATAGACAAATGTAGATGTCGCAGCTTGTCTGGATGTAGTACATACAACGGAAATGATAAAAAAGAAAAACAACTCTACACAATTTCTATATTTAAATTTTTAGCAAATAAATTAACTAAAGTAAAATTTCGCTACAAGTTTTTGAATTTTTTTCAGTCTACTAATATTCAGCAAAAAGTTTAGTGATTGATGATAATAAATTTCTAATTAATTTAGTGATTTTAGCTAGGATTTTTTCATTTGCAATCATCTAAGTGTTAGCATAAATTTTGCTGATTTTCAGCAAACCTTTTGCTGAAAATACCAACTTTTTTGCAAGCATGCTCCTGACTAAAAATTTGCTGACACAGCAATATTTTTTGCTGACTTTACTGACTTTTTTTTGAGTGTATCTTAGCTGAATTTTGAACTATTTGTACGGGCATTTTTATGAATATGGTTGCGCTAAAATGTTAGCACTTCCAAAAAGTTTGTTTTGAACTAATATTCCAGCGTTGGGAAAACAAACAAAAAGTTGGTCTTAAAGGAGCTTTTCCACAAACAAAAAAAATCGATTTTCTAAAACAAAAAATTTGTTGAAATTAAAAAAATCTAAAAAATTATATGCCTGGAACCGGATTTAAACCTTCTTAAACTTCGGCTACGAAACTTTTTTAACGATGCGTGATAATTTTTTTTATTCGTTAGATTTAACGAGAAAGCGGCAAAATTGGCAATAGAGGAATAAGTTAATATCAATTCAAAACCGGCCAAATGTGCAAGAGTATCAAATCCGACGCGAGAGTACTACGTTACTTTTTTGAATCAAGCCATTTATTTTGAAAACACTGCTCACACCTACATACGCTCATACCAGGGATGGGAAAGTTGATACGATCGTACTTTTTTTGATACTATTTGGTTCAAAAAAGTACCGTAGTACTGCCGGGTCGCATTTGATACTCTTGAGTCGTCGTAACTCAAGGCTTAGAAAATGCAAATAATAGTCTGAGCTTTTTGCAAATCATGTGCAAATCACGATCGTGAACACCCTCAGTATTTTCTTTATTCCTCTGTTGACAATTTCACTATTTGCTCATCAATAGCTATTTTTAAATTCATTTAGCGTGATAAAATATGATATTGCTATTATCAGGAATTCAAGCTATTTTTACAAGTCGTCCGAATGTTTTAACGTTAAATTTTAAGCAAAACAGTGTTTTGTTATTTTTCTCTTATTTTTCAAAACTGTCTTTAATTATAATTTTTAAAATATTTTTTAGAGATTAGCCACTTTTCTGGAAAACTGTTCAAATATTTTGTGTTTGTTATTATTAATATATTACTGATTAAAAAAAACTATTTTTAAAAAATCAACAGACTAAATAAAATCCGAACTATATTAAGCAAAGTCAAATTAAGAAAAAGAGCCATTTCATACAAATGTATTGAAATATCTTTTTTTATTTTTTTATTTATTTATTTATTTTGTAGAATTGCTACATACACAAGACTAATGCCGTTTCCTTTTCTGAAAAAAATGTTGCCTTTTTTCTGCCCTTCTTTTACAAAATGTGTTTTTGTGCATTGAAACAAGAAGTTAATAAAGTCATATTAGGTGTCGAATTAAAGGTATTTAAAAAACCTATTTATCTGTGTTTAAAATATTTCTAAACATGCTCAACTTATTTAATAAAACATTAAAATATCAAGAAATGCGACAATTTGTTAAATTGCTCAAAAAAGGCATGTTTGGACATGTTTTATACACAGTCAGATAGATCTCTAAAATACCTTTATTTTGATACCAGATTTGTATATGTTTACTTTTTATTACTATGAACTAAGAGACTTTTTGTACAAAAAGGGCAGAAAAAGGCAACATTTTTTTCAGAAAAGAAAACGGCATAAGTAAAAGTCTTATTTTGCAGTATGAAACTGAGGATATGTAAATTTATGAAATCATTAATCAATTGATAACTTAATAACTAATTAAAATTTGTATATAAAATACAAAAAACAATTAAAATTAAACAAAAAAGAAATATAAATATAAAAAAAATCAATTTAAATAATTAAGTCATATCATATCAAATAATTATTTTTTTCAAATTGTGATGCCGAAAACAGTTTAAAAATATTTTCTTTGAATTTTCGTGCGTTACTTAAAAGTTGTAAGCTATGGGGTATAGAATTCCAGGGAATTACTGCCAATATGTAGAAATGCAACTCCGAAATTAAACTTTTGTATCTAAATGATATAATTCTTTTTCCCCAGCTTATATCTGAAATACAAAGTCTGCTGTACAGATGATCAGGTTTATGGGTACACGCAGAGAATATATATGGTTGCAATATGATCACAGCTACCAAACTATGGTCACTACTGCAATAAATGGTTGTTGCAATCAAATTATTAATGTATTAATCTTACTTTACAAATAATATGGTCGCCTATAATCATTTTATAGTTAAAATCTCTCTTTTTTTCGGCTATCATATTATTTCTCTCGTCTACAATCACATATTATCTAGACAATCATATTCCTCTCTTCGAATTGCAATCATATTATTATCTGAGTTGAGAGAGATCATATTCACTATCATTGGTATAGTTTCGACAACCATGAGATGATCAGTATATTTTTTTAAGAGCGTCATCTATCAGTTAGCGTCAGCCTTGTTTAAGATTTTGTGAAAAGAAGTTGTAAGAATCACTAAAATAAATAATATAATATATATGTGTAGGAAAAATTATTTACACTCATACTCTTGGTTTATTGATTATATATTTACACTTTATTAAAATTATTATACAGTAAACATAAACTTCTTCACAATTTTATTATAGCGACTTTACTTTTATCGTCTTTCCCGTACCTCGGCAGTTTAGTGACTGTCCTCGTATACGTTCAAATTCTAACTCACTCGTCTGTCAACCTTTCCCCACTATGTTAAACTACATATAACCTCAATGTACCGATCCTACATATGTATTAAAAAAAATAATTAAAAATATCTTATAGGTATTAATTTTAATAGCGACATTGTTTTTGGAATAAAGAACTCGCTCTACCCAAAAAGTCTAGCGAGATATAGATTGTCAAGCAATCCTCAAATAAAATTATTGTTTATTATGCAATAAAGTGTTTAGTGCTATGAATTAAGTGTAAAAAGTAATTAATTTTTTTAATTGTTTGTACTCACGTAGCAAAAAGACTGTTTCAGAGCGTCTATAGCAGAGGTCGGCAACACCTATGCCCATGGGCGCTCTCTCACACCTACATAAGCTCACACATAGAACAAAAAAATAATCAGTCGCATACAAGCAGTGTTGCCATAAGACAAATGCCAAAAGGTGCTAGATCGTCGAAAAAAAAGTGCTAGAAAGTGCTAGATTCAAAATAAAAAGTGCTAAAAAAGGTGCTAGATTTTTTTTTGTTTTTAACATGCATTATGGGTTTTTATCAGAGTTGGCAACCGATTCATAAGGTTAAGACCAGTTTACATTATAAGATTTTCGGTAGTATTTTGCTTTAGTACACATCAGAGAACGGTTTGAGTACATTCGTTTTTATTGTGCAGTCATACCATTCATTGCTTTTGCCATGTATTCATGCAACAACAATTACTAATGCTATTGCTATTATATACATTCATTGTTTTTGATGAGTGGTTTTTACGCATTATTTTTATAATGCCACTACATGTCAAGCAACGAAATGAAGAGATGATGCATTAAAAAAATAAAATTAATCACAACATTCCTTTAGTATTCGTTTACCTGTTGCAGTATTTTGAAAAATGCAGTGTGAAGAAATTTCCATTTTTTTTTATTTGAATATGAAATATGCATATATTTTCTCATTTTGTTACCCAAAAATTTGTTGTTGTTTTGTGTACATTTTTTTGACATTTTCTTTTGTTTTTAGTTAAGTTAAAGTTAAACCTACAGTATGAGACCCACCGTTAATGTTTAAGTGAAAAAAATAAACACCAAAAATATACTAAAATATTTGACAGAAAAAAATTTTCAATTGTTATACAACCAAGATTGAGACCATTCGTAACAATCGGTTTGTATTCATACCAATCATTTTATATTCGTTGCTTTTGTGAGTGTTAGGCTGCATTTTGCAATTCTATTAATTCCATTTTAAACTCTATTCTTTAAATTATTTTTTTTTTTTAACAAAAATTGGAGTATTTTTGTACAAAATCACTCCTCACCATAACAACAACAAAAAAATAAAACGAGTAAAAAAGTTAAAACCGGGATCATTTTTGAATTTCAATCAATCCAACTCTGTTAAATACAATTTTTCGCTATTTTTTCCCCAGGAACATTTTTTTTTCGCGATTTTGGTTTTTTTTTCGAAAGAAATTTTTTTTCATAACTCTATTAAATATTTTTCTAAACCCTATTGAATATATACAAATTAACATAACATATACTTTTTATTTGCAGAAAAAAAATGTTTTGCGAAATGTTTCCTTAATGTTTTACATATTTCATAAAATTTGATGAATTTATAATTAAAAATGATCCCAAGGGTTAGAATGATCATGAGGGTTAGAATAAACTGTATAAAAATAATTTTTTTTTGGTACCCGTCCAAATTTGTAATTGCGAATAACTTTGAAAAACTGCTATCACCATTGACTTCAGCGTACTCGAATTAGCTTTACCATTAGGGTTCCCCGCTTGTTAAAATTTGCGACTCCACAGTGTAATTAATATGTATGTATAAAAATTGCTCCTAGTACTTACTCTAAAAGTAAAAAATATATTTCTTTTTCACATTACATTTAAACTTAAATTGTAAAATAAGAGATTTAGAATAAAGATTATTCATGAGGGTTAGACTGTGATTTTGAAACTGATAATAGTGATTTTTTATTTCAATACAAATAATAAAAATTGGTGTTAGTTTAACTATGTATATTATGTAGAGAATATAATAAATAACACAAAGAAAACGTGAAATTTAATTAAAATAGTTTAAAAAAATAAAAATAATTAATTAAAATTACCACTTTTAACATGTTATTACAAAACTATAACAATCCCAATTCAGTTGTTAAACTAGAACCGTGGAAGAAGGTTGATTTAATACTGTTTGTTGTGTTTTTATATCGGAAACAACACCAATAATATTTTTATAGCAAAAATATAAATAATTAATGTAGAATATTCTAAAAAAAAAATAGAAAATAAAACTGTAAAAAATGCTAAAAATATGCTAAATTTTGTTGGAAAAATGCTGAAAAAAATGCCATATGCTAGATACATTTTTTCATGCTAAATGAATTAAAAAAATGCTAAATCTAGAATTAAATATGCTAAATTGGCAATACTGGTCGCAATCATAAACCCAAAAATACATGACGCTCTTCAAATATGGTCATCCCAACCATGTTTTTTCTTTGCGTGTATATATTATTTTCTGTAGGAAAACTAAAACTCTTATGTTTAGTAGATTATCCAAAGAAAGCCCATATAGCTGAGATGAAAACAAAGATACACTAGAACGCCTATTAAGTCCATACACATATCGGATTATGTTGTTAAATGCAACGTTCAATTTCCCTTTACTAGTTGTATCACATTTAGGCTGCATTCACACCTAATTCTTAAACATGTGTTTAGCTAAAACACGTATTTTAGCTCTTTATTCTATTACAAAAGTTGTAGTAGAATAAAGAGCTAAAATACGTGTTTTAGCTAAACACGTGTTTAAGATTTAGGTGTGAATGCCGTTTTAGCAAATAGCTCACAACCATACAGTAAAACGGGCATCAGATAAGTTTTGGCAAGTAGTATTCTTATTCTCATAGGTGTACATTGCTGGGTCCGCCAAAGAGTTCTAATCATAGAGAATGTGCGACCACAATCATAGTTAATGTGGATTGACCACGAAAGAGTGTCATTAAAAAAAATTCAGAGATTCTTAGCAGATTTTACTATTTCAATTTGTTGATTATTTATAAATATATTGGGTATATTATTTAGTTTGGCAAGTCGCTTTTGAATTAGAATGCATTTAGATTTTTTCGATTTATTCCTAAACGGTTTGCCGTTGCCCATATATAAATACGATCGAGTTGCTGATTAATAGAGATAATACACTGGTCAATTAAAGCATTAATACAACTGGTATAAAGTTGAACGTCATCCGCGTACATTCTTACATTACAATTTGTTAAAATGCCTGGGAGGTCATTAGAGTACAGTGAGAATAATAGTGGACCAACAATGGACCCCTGAGGTACTCCTCTTGTTACAGGCAATGTCTTGGATTTCTGGATTCTAGTTTCAACATACTGATATCTGTTACTTAAGTATGTTGATAATAACTAAGTAGCGGTCGAAGAGAAATTAAAAAAATGATTAAGTTTGTAACAAAGAATGTTATGATCCACGGTATCAAACGCTTTTGAATGATCTAAAAGTATTAAAAATGTAGTCTTGCAATCATCAAGTTTATCCCTGATCTCCTCTGTAACATCAACCAAGGCCGTTATGCAGCTGTGTTTCTTTCTAAACCCAGATTGACGATCTGTTAGCAAGTTATTGTTATCCAAGAAACAAGTCATTTGGTTATGCATAATACGTTAAAAAACTTTAGAGAGAAATGGAAGAATCGCTATTGGTCTATAATCAGAACCAGCTTTGGGTATTGAAACGATTTTAGCTATTTTCCAATTCGAGGGAAAGTAACTTGAAGTTAATATTTTGTTAAATAAAAATGTTATTATTGGAAGTAGAATCTTTAGAAACTTTGGATTAATTCCGTCCACTACTATAGAGTTGGACTTTATAGACAATATACTAGATAAAACGTCACACTGGTCTACTGCAGCAAAAGAAAAAAAAGATTCAGAATTGTTATTCGCATTATTATTGATATAATAATTTTGATCTGCTAGGAGTAGGGTTTGGGATTTCCCGGACTTTTTTATTTCCCGGGAAACGGGAATGAAAAAATTTGATTCCCGGGAATCCCGGGAAATGTTTTTGAACAAAATTGTTAATGAAAACCACCTATATAAATAATTTTTGTTTTAAAAAAAACACTATTTCAGTACAAATGCAGTCTGTGTAGTGAGAATTCAAAGTAAAAAATATCAGAATGTTGAACATTTGATTTCACATAAATTAATCGCAGCACTGCCAAATGAATTGCATGATTCCAGCAGAAAGCACCTACTACTGGACTGTAGGAAACAAACAGTTTCATCACACTTGGCCCATTAGATATGGTGGCCACAATGTTATTTTCCAAAGACAATTAAAACTTTTCTAGTCTTATTTCTACAATTCTTCTTATTTCATCAGCATTACATCTTCCTGATATATAAACCAACCCCAGGTTTTAAAATTATTATCTCTTTTGTGATATTCTTGTCCATTCATCTAAGATTATACTAAATCTCCTATTGTTAGAAATATTGCTCAATATTTCTTTTATCATGATATCTTTTACATGATTGTAGTAATTTAATATAATGTTCTTTACATCGGATTCTTTTTTTGCAATGCCAGGTTTTTATTATAAAAACTTTCTCGAATAAACGAAGATCTAGTTATGGTGCGGATTGACTGCGGCTAATTTGGATACCAGGAAATGTTTGCCCTACCATAAAACCTTTAATGCCTATTCAGCTTACACTTTTTTCTTCGGGTACTTTGCTAATTTTAGCTTGTTGTTGTTTTCTTCAAGAGAAGTTGCATGACCATAAATTTTTTTTTTTTTTTTGTGAACCAAATTTAGATGTCGGATAACCAAATTTAGATACCATCTTTAACCATTAGTCTTTTCTTTTCACATTTATTAATGAAAACGTTACTTATAAAATTATTGACCCTTAATATAAAGGAGTATTTTAAATTTAAAGTCGACTTTATTTTTAATCAAACGGTTTTGTTCATTTTGTGTATGAAAACCTTACAAAAATATTTATATTTTCAAATATTTTGATTGGTTGAAAATAAATTAACCAATCAGAATGCTCCAAAAATAAACCAAGTCAAGGTATACTGCCACCCACTATTTTAACTAAAGTCGACTTTACCTAAATTATACATTTGAAAAATTTAGATAGTAAGGGCGATTATTTGTAAAAAACAAAGCTTTTTTCATATTTCTTTTAAACATTTTACCAAGTTTTTAGGCTTTACTACTTAAATTTTGAATAAGTTATGCGAAAAATGTTTATTAGTTGAAATGCTCCTAATTACTTGGCAAAGATTTTATTTGTGTGTCAAATAAATGTATTCCCTTTTAAAAGATTTTAACAATGAAATTTTTGTTTTGGTATTTAAAATGTTTTTTATGACTAAAATTAAAAAATCCTATTCGAAACAAAAACAATTTAAAAAATTTAATATTTTTAAAATTTCCCGTTTTCCCGGGAAAAATATATTATTTTCCCGGGAATTCCCGGCAAACTTTTCCCGGGATTTCCCGGGAATTCCCGCCCGGGAATTCCCGAACCCCAAACCCTAGCTAGGAGTCAACTTTTGAAAAGTTCCATCTCGATTAAGACCCAATTACTGACATATTTGTTGTTTTTTCTCATATAAAATTTTAATTTAACTGTCGCCAAAATTTTATCTGGATATTCAGTAATCCGGCCTAATTTTGTTAATTTCCAATCAAAACTCACCGTACCCAACTTACTACCTAATTTCGCAAAACACTTGGGTGAAGTGAAGAGAACTTTCAATGTAAATTGTTTTTGTAACAAAACAATGTCTATAGAAATAACGCAACACTTCACCGAAGTGTTTTAGATAATTACCCCTTTAATCAAATGAAAAACATTTCAAAAATTGTATGAGAATAAAAAAATTAATACAAAATTAAAGCAAAGGATATAAAAATTAAAAAAATCTCAAAAATTTGTATAATAGAAATATGCGAAAATCAACAACTAACATAAGCCAAATTTTGTTGACTTTTATCGTAAAATTAACGTAAGGATAAAAAAACTCAAAAATAAGTTAATCTTGTTATTTTAAATAATTTTTGTAAATAATAAAATATGCAATACAAATCATTAAATATGAAAAAGGTATGCTTTTAAACAAAAATATACAAAAGTACTTTGTCAAAATTTTTTTGGGCTATTACATACAAAGATTCATTTGCATGAAATTTGCTGCCCCGGTAATATTTATTCGAGTAATATCGACACTGCGATAATAAGCATATATTATGAATTTTTTGCTATTACAATAATTAAACTTTAATTTGTTTTTCAATTAGTATAATCAACCTTTTTGTATATAATTGTATTCTGTTAATTTAGAAGTTTTTAAAACGGGCTTTTAAGGTCCTATTTTCTCAATGCAAATAAAAGATTAGTTTACTTCGTTTAACTGGGGATTAGACCTGAAAACAATTACTTTACTTATTCCTAACCTCTTCTACCTTGCAGTGTCGAGGATATTATTTAAAATTAACAAAAAATATCTTTTAGTACTCTTGTGGTCGAAAAAGTACTCTTCAAACAATTTTTTGATACCGCAATAAAAATCTCATTTCCCATCCCTGGCTCACACATTGCCCAGCAAAAATAAATGGAATGAATTCTAAATGAATCAATTCCTTCATTACATCACAAAGAATTACTCCCTTAAGAATGAGCTTTAAACAACATCTAATGCTGCAATAAATATATGCTAGTCAGAAGTTCTTTTTCAGGGGTGATAAGAAGTTAATATTTTGTATGGGGGTTGAATAGGAACCAATAGGAACGTGCTGGCACAGAAATCAGAGGGTTGTAGGTTCGAATCCCACCAGGTCGAAAAAAAAATTTTGTAACTTTTTTTACACAATTAATAATTTTTTGTAGTTTTCACTGTAAAATTTTTATTTTTTTCTATTTTTGTACACTCAAAAATTAATTTTTGAAACGATTTAATTTTTTTTTTAATTTTCTATTAATTTTTAATGAAATTTTATGGAAATATAAAAGTTCTAAATAAATATGTAATTCTTCAAATAATTTTTGTTAAATACGAAAAAGGTAAATATTACAATTGTGTTTGTATTTAAAAAATTGTAATTTATAAAATTCATTTTGATCAAATTTTTAATAAATATATTTAGAAACTAAATATTACAGAAAAAGAAAAATCCTGTAAACATTTTAGTTAGAACTAGTATAAATAAGTTAAAACTTACCTTGCAGAAAAAACTATTATTTATCTACTAATATGCCAGAAAATTTCAGTACCATTAAATGGTAATGAAATTTTTTTGCCATTAGCATTAGTCAGCTAATGATAATGAAATTTCAATGCCAATGAAAAAATTCCAAGTATGTTCTAATTGCACATAATAAGTATCAGAAAACTATACAGAATTTTCTTTCAGTGCATTGAGAGAGGGAAAGTTACATTTCACTCATACAAGCAGTGTTACCATATATATTTTTAGAAACACTGTAAATAAAAACTGTTTCTTTATAGAAAAACTGTTCTTCGAAAATATTTTAAAAATCAGAAGAAATTCTGGGATCCCGAAGTATCCTAGGACTAAAATATTATCCCAGGATGTCAATTTTCAAAATATCGAGATTTTAATAGTTTAATTGCCTTTGGCATTTATAGTAATTGACTTTTTGTATAGCCTCCTAATAAAACTTTTTTTTTAATAATTTTGGTCTCCTAGGCCCGAATCAAAAGTTAGAAAAAGTTCATCGAATCACCCTTCCGAGATTGACCCCTAACTTAGGATAGAATACTTTACTGGTCAAAGTTGTACTTCAAAATATTATTTATTGATTTGCATTCCACATAAAATTGATATTCATTTGATTGATTATTGTTATGTCGGGAATTGTTTGTTTGAAAAAATTACGTTTTTAGAATTGTCCTTGATCAGAATTGAAAAAATAGTAGGAAATTGTTATTCAGAATTGGCAAATATTTATTTAAAAAAAATAAAAAATCAATTTTGGCCTTTCTCGATGAGACATTGTTTTAATTTTTTCAAAATTTTTTTGTTCAATTTTTCCCGCTTTTTTTTGTTTACTGAGGAAGCTTATAAAATTAAAAGAAAAAACTCGTTATTTTAAGTTAAGTTTGCTCTTTTGCTTTTTGTGAAAATTTCAATAAAATGAGAGTAATCACAAAATTCTCTATCTAAAAGACAAAATTACCCAAAAGCACGAGAACGCACAAAATCACTTTTCTAACCCAAAACTATTAAAAAAAAATTAAAATGCGTATAGTTTTAGTCTCAAAAATCGCACAGAAACACGCCCAGGTAGAAAAATAGAAACGGCACAATGTCGGTACGGTATTGTAGTACATGTACTGGCAATGCGTCGGATTTTCAACTTTCACTGTACTAGCATGTTGTCGAAATGATAACACCAATAAACGCTTGGCCGTAGCTATTTCGCAACGTTGGCGCAGGCTTGGGATTTAATTTTTTTTGGTATTATCGCAGTACATTTAATAACAAATTTAGTAGTTTGCTAGTACTTTACTGTTCTTTTAGTGTACATCACAGATTTTTAATGTATTCTTTCGAAACTTCATAAGAAAAATATATTTACAATTATAATTGTGTAATATATGTAAAAAAACGTAAAATTTATAAAATTTTTAATTTTAATAAATAAAAAAGCTCATTAATTTTCAGAAAACAGTACTGGCAAAGCACGTTTTCAGTAGTATCGGCATTTCGTAAAAAACAGTGTTCTCCCAGTACAATTTTTGTTCTAACGTCGGCAATTTCTACCTGGGCGTATTTTTGCACTCAAAAGTTTTTTTTTGACTTCGTTCAGTTAATTTTTATATACAGAAGTTTTATTTTGTGTATTTCTTTGCTTAATTAAAATTTAGAATTTTCAATTTTTTTAATAGTAAAAAGGGAAGTTAATAGTAGACAGAGGCAGAAAATGTTATAAAAATATCCGTAAGAACCCAAAAATACCTGTAAGGGCCTAAAGGTTTTTAAATCTTGTTTAATATTACAACTAAGAGTGGCTAATAACCATAAAGGAAAATTTAATATCTAACGCATTTTCTAAGTTTTAAACTAAATTATATATTTTAAGTGTAATTTGATTTCTAGGTGATTTCAGTTTTAAAAAATTTCAGTTTTTTGTCAATATTTAAAATTTTGTGCAATCCGTTTATGTTATGGAGTATATTGTTTTACCCATTTTCTGCCAAGCATGGATTCCGTTTTCTGCCAAAACTACCTAGAAGGATAGGTAAACGTTTCTTTAGAGATATGTTGGTAAAAAATTAATTAAACAATTTAAATATTGTATCTCATAGTTTTGTTACTTGATTTCAACAGTGAAATTATATTTTAATACTTTCTGGACCAATTTTTAATTTATATGTGCGGTTTCCTTGTTCGATATTAGTTTTAAAAGATCCCAGCAAAAAAAAATCGGATATAGTGCTTTACAAACTACTTCTTCCACTGCTTTACAAGTATCTGTTAGTGTATTTTTACTGCATTTTTAGAAGATAATCTGAACAACATCAACAAATCACTTCTTTCATTGCTTCTAAAGTATCCGTTAGTATATTTTTACAGCTTTTTTAGAATTACTTCTGAACAACATCCAAAAAATCACTTAAGTATTGCTTCTAAAGAGTAATTGCTCTAAAAGTGATCGTAAAAAGTGATTTTCGTATCATTTGGCATTTCCAAACAGAGGATCGTGGGTTCGATTCCCGGCGGGACCAATATTTTTTATTTTTTCCCCATTTTTTCTTATTCTGTTATTTTTTTTTAATATTTATAATTAATTTGTTTAAATTCAATATTTTTTTAATTTTTAAAAATATGTATATATGAAATAATGGTGAGAAGTTCCTTTTTATGCACCTGTAAAAATCGTACTGAAAACAATATTGAATTGGAGGGCACCTTTTACACTAGTTTAATAAGTACTTTTATTGAAGAGAATAAGGAACAATATCTTGCAATAACAAAGTGGGTTTTTATGTCACTCAACTTTATATCAAAGAATAGCTCAGCGGTAGAGCTCTGGACTAGCAATCGTGAGGACGCAAATTCGATAACCGATGGCGATAATAAAAAGCTTTTGTAAAATAAAAAAAAATAATTTTTTTTGCGAAGAATATTGAAGTTGGAATACTCCTCTCCTATGACAACTCAATGTTAAAATCATTAGTGTTTATGTTAAAAAGGAAGTATATACATCTAGACCATCAATTATAGTGATTTTTCTACTGTTTCGGCATCTATTTTTGTGCCGGGGTTTTATTTCAATTTTATAGATTATCGGAAAGGTTAAATATTAAAAGTAAATTACGTCATTATTATTTTGATTTCCAATGGAGTGCGCCATTCGAATATGATCTTAGACTAATTTCAAAGCGCAACAATAATTTAAAGCCCGATGGTTCCAACAGAAAATGAAAGTAAAATTCCAGAGGATTTTGCAAAGTTAGCTCGGTTTTTTATTTTATGACCTCTTGACTATCTGTGTTGCACGAAAGCCCAAAAATGTTGCACATTTTAAGAGTTAGGAAATCTCTCGCGTTCTCGAATAAGTTAAATTTCAACTGTTCTTTTCGGTTCTTTTATTTTATTCGGAATTATCAAACAAACAACTGACATAATATAATCTTATACTGATAGAAAAATCTTGAAAAAATAGCTAAAACAGGTACTCAAAATTAGTCACAGAAAGCTTTGAAATTAGTAAATCCTTTTTGCTAAATATTAGTAAGATAAGTGCAGCAAAAATGCAACTGTTTTAGTAATATTTGAGTTAAATTTCGTTTAATTGAATTACAAATTTACCTTGCTAATATTGGCTAAAAAATATTGCTGAATGTGAGTAGAAAAAAGCTGTAAAGAATTTGTTATATATTTAAAAGTTAATTTATGTTTAAATTTAATTGAGTTGAATACAAATAATGAACTCTCCTGCTACAATAAATAGAAATATTTGCTAGAAAATAGTAGATTGCTGTCTGCAGTGTAGATTTTATTCGCATTAAGAAAATAAAAAAAAATTTTAAATTATTTGTGATGGTTTAGTCGACTAATTTCCAGTAAATCTTTTGCTGATTTTAGAAGGGTAAATTGTTATTCTCGATTAACTAAAATATAGCTGAAATTTTGTATATTTAACAGACTTTTCTTGCTGTTTGTATCTTTATAATGTTTAGCAAACAGATTCTGCTTGACTCAGCTGTTTTTTCAGCAAAAATTTTTGAAGACTTTTATATTAGTGTATGAAAAACTGAAAATATTTCTCGAATGAGCGAGTGAACTAGAAGAACACACTAGTTCAAAACTAAAATTGATTGGAATGAATTGTGAACTGTAATGCCAAATTCTTGTAATTTTTATTCCGATTGTTTGTTTGTACAAAATGTTTTATTTTGTGTGAGAATTTCCGAGTATCCTCACATTTTTACTCAATATTTCTAATTTTGTTTACGATAGACTAACACCTAGGCCAGGGCTGGCAAAACTATGACACGTGTGTCAGTAATGGCACGCGAATGGATTTTAGGTGGCACGCGACATTTTGTTGGATATTTTCAAAAGATTTAAACTATTAGAAGACCGGCAAAAAATTCAGTTAAATTTTTAAATTTCGTTACAAAAATGTGAGATTTAACTCCATAATGGTGAAATTTTTCATAGAGCTGGTCAATCGTCTTTTAACATGAATAAAACTCTGTATTGCCACCTTATTTTGTTTAACGAAATATGGTTAATAAAGAACTCGCAAATTCGATTATCAGAAAATTTCTAGATTGAAAGAAGCTTAAATGTTTCGATGAGAAAATGCTTCATAATCGGAGAAATAAAAAGTAACAGAGAAGTGCACAAAAATGGAAATCAATTTGTAATAAAATTGGATCTAAAAACTGAAGTTTTTTTTAAAGGGAAAATAGGTGCTACGAAATAACCCTCAAGCCTGGATCAGCCAGACGTAAACGTAAACGTATCTCTGCATAGCTGAATTAATAAGTTAAATAGGAACAGGAGATGTGTTGTGTTTTTTGTTTCATTCTTATGCATGCAATATAGAGCAACCCAAGTAAAAAAAAGTGATATGGAGCCATATGAAGTTATATTTAATTATATATAATCTTTTATGTAATTAGATATAATTATATCCGAAAAATGAGAACATCTTATTGTATCTTATTGTATCGAATTGTATACAATTGTATACAATTTGGTACAATTTGATACAATTTTATGCAATTCGATACAATTGTATCCGAATTTTGTCCTCATCCAATTACATCAAATTATATCTTTTTGTATAAAATTATATAAAATGTTATAAAAGTGGACATAGTTTGATACAATTATATCTAAATATTGACCTCATACTTTTTATCATAATATATAGGACCATATCTAACAATATACAAAAATTATTTTTTTAAATAAAAAAGATATGCAATATCTGGAGATCAGACCTGGGGGATTTCAATTACAATTGCAAATAAATGTAATTGAAATAAAAAAAAAACAATTACATTTCATGTAACTGTAATTGAAAATTTTCAATTACAAGTAATTGTAATTGAAAGTGATTTCAATTACAAATTTCAATTACATTTAGAATTAAAGTGTTTTTGTTAAAATTTTGTAGAAAAAACTGACTGGGATAGGTTGGATAGGTGTGGATAAGTATAAAAAGAATACGTCATGTTGGGCTGACCCCTCACTTGTGCTTTTTGTCATTATTTCTTTTCCGAAAAAAATGTAATTGTAATTGAAATTTTTTCAATTACAATTATATGTAATGTATAATTGCAAATTTTAAATTACAAATTACTTGTAATTGTTTTTTTTAATTACAATTACAAATAATATGTAATTGTAATTGATTTTTTTTCAATTACAATTACATGTAATTGTGTAATTGCATGTGTAATTAATTTCCAAATATAATGATTAACCCAAAGGTCTGCTGAAGATCCTCTAATTTCGATAAATCTTCCATTACTTTTATCCAGATTTACCATGACAGTGCATTAAACATGAACAAAATTTTCTTTATTTTTAGTAATTTTAAATTAAAGTTGACAAGACTGAAATTTTAAAGTCAATACGATCATGTTATATGTACAACCAAGATATAAGAAAAATAGTAAAAAAAAAATAGTCAAATATTACAAAATAGTAAAAATTACTAAAAATATACATATGATGCAAAAAATAAACTCACACGAATCATGCACGGGTTATATATTCTTATTCACGCTCACGCACGAATCACTTGAGTATATATAGTAATTACTACTCACGATCGCGTGTTATTCACAGAGATGTTCGTGACT
The DNA here is from genome assembly GCA_949987735.1 of Leucophora obtusa. Classification (NCBI taxonomy): domain Eukaryota; kingdom Metazoa; phylum Arthropoda; class Insecta; order Diptera; family Anthomyiidae; genus Leucophora; species Leucophora obtusa. The sequence continues at coordinate 136,687,456 of OX465295.1, forward strand.
CACGAACATTTCTAGTCACGCGCCAATCCCTAGTTATTACTAAATCTAAATTTAGTTCAAAATCAATTTTAACATAGAACAACATATAATATAATACGGTTTTATATGGACCTTATATATTTTTATATAAAATCACTTTGAAATAATTGCTTATGTGGGATGATATATAATTATAGATGATTTTATAAAGAACGTTATATTGTTATATATTAAAGAAATCATGAAATATTGTAGATATGGAACCGTATTAAGTTATATATGGGTTCTTATTCGTCAATATATAATCATATCTAACACAAATTATGAAATATTTCTTATATGGCTCCACATATAGTTTTATATTATTATGTATAGTGTCATACTAAATTATATATAAACGTATATGTAATTATATCTGTAATATGTTACTTTATGTACTTATATATAGCACATGCAATTATATGTAGGCCAGTATGTAATAATATAAAATCACATATGCCTCCATATTAAAACCTTTGAGGAAAAAATATCTAACATATGACTATATAAAAGTATATCTGCTTGAATTTAAAAGCATATCCTGCCATATGTAACTATAAGTTACTAAATGCAATTACATAAAATAATATATGATTATATCAAAACTTTTTTACTCGGGAAACGTAAATATACAACGAAAATCTATTCACAACAGATTTTTGTTGTGTATTTACGTCTGCTCTATATTGAATGCATAAGAATGAAACAAAAAACACAGCACATCTTCTGTTCTTATTTAACTTATTAATTCAGCTATGCAGAGATACGTATACGTTTACGTCTGGCTGATCCAGGCTTCAATGAAATAAAGGTTGAAAATAAGTTTCATTTTCTCAACTCCCTTTGTTGGAATTTGAAATTGGGTTTTGATCGTGTTTCGCAGAGCCATTTCATCTGAAATAGAAATTTCTCTGTTCAAATTCATAATATTCGCTTTTTACAGCTTGATTTATTTTAACAAAATCAAGTTTTTGTCCGAAGCACATTTTTTAACTAATTTCTTACGTACTTAAATTAATAATGGCGTCCAATAATTTAACTTTTTTTAATAAAATGAAATAACCACCAAAAATGGAATAATCCCCCAAAAAAATGAAAAGGCAATAATGTTCAAACTGTTTTAATTTTATTTCATTGGCGATTTTTTTATAATGAAATAATTTCAATATTTAAAGATTAAATAAACCCTCAAAAATTAAATTACCGTCAAACATTTTTACGTCATTTCTTGGATGTTATTTAGTTTTTCCCTTTGAGATTATTTCATGGGGGTTATCCGCAGCGCTTATAAATATGTACATCTGCGATGATGTTTTTCAGAGAAATTTTCCAAATTTTAAACATTTTTAAAAAGGGAAAATTAAGGTGGCACGGGAGAAATTTTTACACGCAAGACTTTTTACGGCAAGACTTTTTACGGCACGCAGCGTAAAAAGTCTTGCCACCCCTAACCTAGGCAATACCCCCTACTTATGCTAGTGCATTGTGTTAGAATTAGGAAAATAGAATAGATATCGACAATTTTTTACACCAAACTGCTAATAACAAACAATTAGGCCTATTTTTAATCACTGGATGTACTCGCCGATATAATGTACAAGAAATTCATTAAATTTTGTAAAAATGTGAACACAGGAATTGAAATAAGCTAAATCTAAAATGGATTTAAAAAATAAATAAATCCGTTTCGGATTTAGCTTAATTTTATTCCAGAAATTGCATTTTCACAAAGTTTAAATTTTTTCTTTCACATTATATTAGGGAATAAGTGTTAGATTTGGATAAAAATATAAAATTTTGAAAATTAAAAAACAAAATGTTAATTTTTTGAGAAGATAAAATAAATCTAACAATAAATCCAGTGATTAGAAAAAGGCCTAAATATGAATAAAAAGCGTCTTTATGACGACATCGTGATTAAAATAGACACATGTTTCAAGAGGCCATCAAATTAAAAACCGAGCTAGATTTGCAAAACACTTTGAGGGTTTTGTTTTAGCAACAGCGTACTTCCATTTCGCGTTTGAAACATTGATTCTGACCGCGATGGTCATTTTGCAAGATCTTCTAAAACCGCAGAATATAGTTTTGTTAAATATACTGCAAGAAGCTTCTATGTATTTAATTTACAGTCACTTCCAGAATAAATTTCTTGTTTCTCCTAAAGTACGCTTTTTCATGGACAGCTTATAATTTTAATTAAAAAAAAAAAAAATATGAAAATTCAACATTATAATGCTTAACTTAGGGTGGAAAAAAGTTGTAAAATGTCGAATTATGCCGAATTATCACCCTATTTATTTATAATATAAACATAAAATTTAAAATATTATAATAAATATGTCGAAAGCTATTAGTAGTAATAATAAAAAATAGCTACTTCTCAATTAAAAGTTGCTAAAAAAATTTCTGTTTCCTTTTTGCAGTCACATTTTATAAATTTTTTTCTCAGTAAAAGAGAGGATTGCATCTATTTATTTTCTAACCTCTTTGATTATGCCTAGCTCACAACTATTCAAGATTTTTACAAAAAAAAACAATAAAAAACAGTTTCTATGGCCACCAAAAAGCTTAGAAAAATTTTTAGAAGCAGTTTTCGCAATTGGATTTAGAGTCTATTTTATTTATGAAAACTTAAGAAACTTGGCCATTTGGTATTTGATTTCAACAAAAAATAAATATTTTTTATTACATTTTTTAAAAAATGTTGTTGCTTTCGACATATTTTGTTACGTTTCAAAATTTGTCAAATCATTTCGGGGGGGGGGGGGGGGGCTCGAGACCCCAAGCCCCCCCTAGCTAAGTGCCTGTGACCAAGTATAAAAATTGTTGTGTTTTAAGCCTATATTCGATATATGTTTTTACACATGTGTGCAATATAATAGATACATTCAAATTTTTTCTAATTTTATTCTCGTTGCCTTTATTTTGAAAGATCAATATAGTGGATAAATTCACCCCAAAATTCCAGGAGATTGTTCAGCAAATGGTGCAGAATTTTAGCGTGACATCTGTTTTTTTATTGTGTCACTTGTTTTAAGTAGGCGTGGCTTTTAATGAAAAATAAGCGATATCGACCTTCTATCAATTTACATAGTAAAATTTAGCGAGTACTGATCAGTTCTGTAAAAACTGTATATTTTTGAAATTCTTACAATATTTCCTTAAGTCTTGCATTATTTTTTTCTACAGATGGTCTCCAGACTTAAAATGACAGTGCCTTAAACATGACTAAATTTTTCTTTGTTTGTAGCGATTTTAAAATAAAGTTAACCCTCGAAGTGGCACATATTTTGAGCCCTTAGTTCTGGCACATGGTGTCTGGCCAGACCCCTATACATTTACATGCATTTGTATGGAAATAAGGGCTGTTTGCCGTTCAATTTTTTACTAAGATAGGAAAATATTTGTTATATTTTGTGTTTCTATTTCTTTTTACTATGTTATTAGCTACCTGAGGAAGAAAAAATAGACCTGAAAAAATCTTTGGAATGAAAAGGGCAACAATTGTTTTGTTCTATATATATTTCTCTTTATTATGGGTAAAGTAATAAATGTTTATGACAAAATAGAAAATTATTATGAAGAATACATTGATTTTTTTATTCAGAATTTTGCGGAAGGCAACAAAAACATAAATAATCTACTTTTGAATGTTGCTGACAAACAGGATTGTTGCATTTGCAGCAAAAAAAGCGTGTCTTACGGCGTATTTTGTCACCTTGCTGCAGGCAAATTCTGCAATCTTTTTTGGCAGCTAATGTGTCTGGACCACTGCGTGAAGCCACATTAAGGTTTGCTATATTGAGAGGTCTCCCAAAGATCGCTTCAAATGCTATACGAGTTGTTGGTTGAGCCACAATGTGCGGATTATTGATGCGATTTTCAACGTTGGCCAGTACCAATTGCTTTGCAAGTTTATATAAAAATATGCGTCTTCTTTCTTTTCTTGTATTTTCATCATTTAGCTTACATATAATGTAACTTGCCAATGCCATCACATCAATCATGTTGCAGAAAAACGCGTATGTCCAGCGTTTGGTTGACCGTTTTGTTGTGTAATGAGTTAGCATTTGATCCATCGTATCGACTCCGGCTTTAGTTGAATTATAAAATAAAATTGCTTCCGGTTTCATGGCTACGCCTTCAACATGTTTCGTGTAATGCACGGTTGAAATTAAATTGACTGCCTTATTTTTTTTGGGCACGTAGCTGCAAAGTGCCACAAGATTTTCATGAAAACCAAACACACTTGAAAGAATTGGTCGTCTGGTGCTCTTCATAACTTCCTTAGGAAGACATCTTTTGTTTGCTCGAATGGTGCCAACAAATGCCAGTCCCATAGCAGCAAGTCGTTTAGCGCCGTTCAATGAGGTGAAAAAATTATCAGAAATAATTGTTCTGCCGCTGTTTGCGTAACAATTTGCGAAATACATTAGAACGTTTTCACCTTGATTTATCTCCCGATTGTCTCCTTCCTTTCCAGTGTATAGTTTTCCTTTCAATGGAAATTTAGTCTTAGCATCGCATGCCCACCAAACTTTGATCCCATACCTTGCAGGTTTTGATGGGATATATTGGGTGAACTTTGTGCGCCCACGATACGAAAACAACTGCTCATCGATGGTGATATTTTCATAAGGTTCATAATAATTTTGCAGATTTTCATTGAGAAAATTCCAAAGGTCCCGGATAGGAGCTGCTTTATCTGTTTGCTGTCGGAATGCCCGCGTACGACTATTATCGAAACGAATATATCTGGACAGAGTAATGAATCGTTTGTGCGACATAGCCGCACGGAATATGGGCAGCGAATCAGAACGCTACAATATACTGGAGTCTTGCATATTATTATGGCTGAGACCAGAAGCCAACAAAATCCCAATGAATGCATCTAGCCCAGAGCTTGTCAAATCAATCCATTTTCTTTGGGTAGACTCTGGATGTTCTTCATTCCATTTTCTAATTGATTCTCGTCCATGCCGATTTGTTTCACTAATGATGACGAACGTAATATTGGTTGAGAAAAATAGCTTGAATACCTCAACTGGATTGGTGAGCCTTGTTTTTGTTCCAGATTGAAAACGCATGATATTATGCTGACGCAAACGAGATGCAGGGGGTTCAGTTTCTTTCCATTAAGTACCGTCTTTACCATAAAAACAGCCTGAGTCGACTTCATTTGCTGCTTCAGCATCATTTCCACTTTCTTCTTCTTCATCTACGTCTTCATCACTATCATAAAGTTCGTTAGGTTCAATTTCCAAATCATTTTCTATGTCTGATGCATCATCTTCTGGCACATAATCAGCAGTGTCGTCACCATCGTTTTCAAAAACATCATCATTTTCATCAGCTTCTACCTGACTTTGAAAATCACGCACTAATGCCTCTGACAATTGGGGTTGCAAATTCGCGCTATGCAAGCGTGTATTATAAATAAATTCCAGTTCATCAGCCATAATATACTAACAACGCAACAAATCTACCTGCGTAAAATTATTCACAAGTTCAAAATTACCGCACAAAAACTAGATTACTTCTTCACTGTTCAACGTTCAATGAATAACTAACTCACAAACAAAATCAGAAGAAAGAAAGAAGCATAAAAGAATAAAGTAAATACAAATTTCCAACTCGTGCCATGTGCTTTGCCTATGCGTTCATACAAAATGCATAGGGGTCTGGCCAGACACCATGTACCAAAAGTAAGGTGAAGATTTTTTATTTGGCTTTTTTGTCCTGTTCCAAGGACTTTTTTTCAATTATTAATTTATACATCGAAAGCCAACAATATTTTGGGAGATTACTTGAAATTACAGCCATGTACCTCAAATAGAAGTATGCTAAATTGAAGCATGAAAATGAAATATGTCTGGCCAGAACCATGTGCCACTTCGAGGGTTAACAACACTGAAATTTAAACACGGAATGCTTTATACTACAACGTAAAATAATGTTTGACTGATTTGTTATATCGCGGTAGGTATAGAATATGGCCATTCACTTTAAAGTGTCAGTGTTGTTAACTCAATTTTAAAATCGATAAAAACACAGAAAAATCTGGTCATGTTTAAGGCGCTGTCATTTTAAGTTTGGAGACCGCTTGTGGATAAAGATAATGCAAGATTTAAGGAAATTTTATAGAATTTCCAAAAACATACAGTTTGTATAGATCCGACCAGTGATCGCTAAATTTTGCTATGTAATTTGATAGGTCGATATCGCTTCTTTTGCATTAAAAGCCACGCCTACTTCAAACAAGTTACAAAATAAAAAAACGGACATTACGTTAAAATTCTGCACCATTTTCTGAACAATCTCCTCGCATTTTGGGGTGAATTTATCCAATAATTTGATCTTTAAAAATAAAGGCAACGAGAATAAAATTATAAAAAATTTTAATGTATCTGTTATATTGCACACATGTGTATATCTGAAATATTTTTCATTTTATAACGTTTTTTACTTCTCCCGTAAAATTAAAAAAAGTGATTTTACGCACTTTCAGATTTTCGACGACGATACATATATATTCATAAAAATAATACGATTTTTATACTGAGGTTGATGGACTGTGTAGTGTATTTGACAAACCAACGTTGTCATACCTTCTGTATGACAACTGATACCATAATTGTGATTGGCTAAAAGCCTTACTTTTTTGGTTGTCTACACGACCTACCTTTACTTACTTGTACCGTGGAATATTGCTGACTGGGCATATTCCACAATACTTAATTCTTTATGTTAAGTTAGCTTAAGTTTAATTATTCAAATAAAGAACAGTAGCTTCTCAGTTGAGCTAAAGACAAATAGTTGATTAAATTTGTATCATGGCGATTCTGCCAATGTAAAAAGTGAATGACATAATATTTGCTGTAATTTGCCGTACTATTAATGATATTTCGCAAATAGGTCATTAAATTAATAAAAGTGTATTTTAAAAATCGATGGCGAATTTAATTTATTTAATAGCATCGGCATCGGTTTAAGCATCGGCGAACAAATGTTATAGCTGGTAGCGAATGGCGATGAAGTACATCAACAACACCACCAACAACAATATTCTTCTTTTCATGTTAACTATCATCAAAACAAATGTCAATGCAGATCCCACAATTGTCAGTGGAACAGAAAATCCTATTGAAAATTACCATCAACAAAAACATCTTAATAAACCATTACCAAAAATGTTATTACCAACATCAACAATGCTAAATTAATAAATGCTGCAATAACAAAAACAGCGATGAATTATATATTTTAATAAAATTTCAACAAGTGGTAAATAATAGTAATGGTGAAATTATTATCATAGTTAAAACTGCAACACCTCAACAAATTAGTAAAAATATTTAAACTATAACAACAACTGCAATATAAATAATTCTTCCTCATCTGCACCTCAACAACAAGAATATCAACGACATCCGCAACAATGTCCAAGTTCCCCATTTATCCTGTGAGTCCTAGGAAAAAAATTTTAACTGATTTTGTAATCAGAGACTCTACAACTGCAAATAAGTATTGTAAGTTATTCTTAACTAAAAAAAAAAAATTAAAAATTTTTTTTTTTTTTTTAAAAAATTTTTTTTTTTATATATAAATTGTTTTTTTTATACCCTCTATCCCACTGTGCAGGAGGGTATATATCAGTTTGTCATTCCGTTTGTAACTCATCGAAAAAAAATCTGGGATATAAAGAAATATTACATACTTGATCGATAGCAAAACCGATATAGCCGTGTCCGTCTGTCTGTCTGTTGAAATCGATCACGCTCAAAATAGTTGTGCTAGGATGTTAATTTTTAGTCAAAATTTTTGTCCAATTTCTTAAGCAGTTTGCTATTGGAAATGGGCATATTTGGTCCAGACGTTTAAAAGTTATGAATGAAAATGTAAAATCACCTCTAGACTTTTCCATATTAACATGAAAATATATATTAACTGTGTGTTGTAGTTGTTACTGAATAAGAAAAAAATACATACATACACACCCAGACCTTGAAAGAGACAATTCTTTTTTTGAATTTATATGCATAAAATTGGATTTATTTTATAAATTACTGAATAATTCATAATGCCTTTAAATCAATGATTGGACATTGAATAAAGTGGGATAAGATTTGTTCCTATTTCTGTTGATTCAATTTTGATTCGATTGAATAATTTGGACGTATGTTGGCTTTAGAGGCACCTCACCGATTGATTCTAAATTTTTACTACTGATATAACTCTCTTTTGGGGGCCCGAAGAAATTTTTTTTACCGAAAAGCCTGCACTGAGAGAATTATCTGATATTAATGAATTTTTGTATAAATATAACGAACTTGCACTGGAACGCGTCCATTGAAACTTTTCATTGAATTAATGGAATTTTTCATAAAATGTTTTAAACAATTTCATTTCATTTATTAAAACTTTCATACACTCAATGAAAAAGTTTCATTAAAAGTAGATTCATAAAATATATGAAGCTTTTTCATCATATTTAGCAAATTTTTCATTTACTTTGTGAAGAAAACTTCATTAGTTTACTGAAAAATTTCATTAAAATTCGTACAGAAAAATTATCTCTGTGTGTATGGGGAGTTACTTCGGTTTAAAGTTTAAAAATGAACTTCACTATATTTTCTTCATTTATGATAGGGTTGGAACAATATGTACACCATTGAAAATATGTATAATAAAAATATCTTTAGGATAGCATTTTTTTGTTGACCCATTATGATTCGGCGTAGGAATTTTAACTTTTTTATTTTTTTTTTAATGTTTTTTAAAAAACATTAAAAAACCTATATAAGAACAAAAATTGTGCTTATTAGTATGTTATCAAGACGAAAAGCTTTCATTTGATATATAGATCTAGTTTTTATGACTTCAAACACCGAAGATATTAGAGGTCAAAATCGTGAGATTTTTTTTCTTTCAAAGTATGGCTAACTTTTGACAAATGAAAAATCTCAATTCCGAAAATAGGTTTAAAATGTGTTTACTCCCAAAATATATTCGATTCCCGATGAATTAATTCAGTATAATTGTTGGTTAGAGTCAAAGTTGTATCTTTTGTACCATCTGCTAAAAAAATTAGGTTTGACTTCTAATATCTTCGGTGTTTGAAGTGATAAAATTTGAACTACATCTTAAAAGTTTTTAATCTTGAGAATTTATTAATAAGTAAAAAATTATGTGGTGGTATACGGTGGTTTTTATAAAAACGGTTTATTTTAAAAAATCTTAAAAATAAATCTCATTCGCCGGTAATGGGTAAACAAACAAAAAAGAAAAATGTCGTCCATAAGATATTTTTACTATCTTTCCAATGGTATATATATTGTACCAATCCGACTATAAATGACTTAGATATAGCTAAGTCCATTTCCAAACTTTGCACAGAAATAAACTACCTACAGAGGTCTTTCCGCGGATATTTTTTTTTTTCAAATTAGCTTGAAAAGTACTACACCGGGGTAAAAAAAATTCACTGAGATCAACTCATTGCAAAATTGAGATTTAAAATACGAATTAAGGAATTATATTTTTAAAGGTATGCACACATCTATATGAATAACATAAGCAGTGTTGCCACTTTATGGGCAGGGCATGGATGATAGCAATTATTAAATTGTTTAGTTTTTCACTTAATTTTCAATTCAAATGAATGAATTGAGAAAGTTATCAAATTTGTAAATAAAAAATATATTATACATAAAAAAAGAATTTAATTCATAAACTAGCCAATAGATAGTGGGTCTATGAATACAACTTAGCAATTACTTCAAAGCATTGTTGGTAGCAGAAACGGTGCGATTATCGGTGAGGGTAAGTAACGCTATTATAGATTATTTCGGTTACAGTATTTTAAGGATAATTGTATTTCGATTATTTCGATAACGGTATTTTAAGGTTAACTGTATTGCAATTATTTCGATAATGGTATTTTAATATAACCGGTATTCAGTTATTTCGGTGCATTCCGCAAATTTTTTTTTACAAAAAAACAAAGTAAAGTAAAATAAATTTATTAACTAACCCCTAAATTCATAAATGCTTTGTAAAATTATAGGAGGTTTATTGAACAAATTTTATATGAAAATGACGTTTTGTAAACCTGCTATAACTTTAAAAAGCATTTATGAATTGAGGGGTTAATGTATGTAAAATTCACAATTACGACGTGTAATTACAAAAAGTTAAGACTAAAAAATAATGGTGTTGTAAGGATAATGGTATTTCATTAATTTCGGTACTGGTATTTTAAATGTATCGATATTTGAATCTATAACACTATTTTTGCGATAGAGCCTACCAACCCTGCCTCAATGTATGCAATTACTTTTGGCTTATGAATGACTTAACATCTAATTCATCCGTTGACTTGTAGAAGAGCATGAAATATTAATAAAAATAAAAATTTTAGACTACTCGCAAACTGACTAAAATTGTGAAGTTTGCATAAAAATCCCAATATCTATTTTTTATTCATACGAGTTAATGAATTGATTCACATCGATTGATCATCCACGAATTAAACCGATACATCAAGAAAGTGTGTTAATCTACACATGCTTTGAAATTCTTTCGTTATACAAATAAACTATTAACGTACACAAAAAAATCGTTACCAAGTAATTAATAAAATTTCAATTAATAAAGTTTTATCGAATAATTTATTATATTTTATATGCCAAAAAAACATTATTTTAGTTGAAGTGCTCCCAATTGCTTGTTAAAGATTTTTTTGTGTGTATTTAAAAAGCGCAAATAAAACTTGATTTTTGAAAAACTCGAAAATAAGATTATTTTTAAATCGTTCACATGTGATCATAACTGACTCTTATTTACTAGATTTTTAAGTGTTTTGTTCAAAAGTTAATTTTTTTTCTAAATTTTATGAAGATTCATATGAGACTCAAAAGTTCAGCATAAATGCTGCATATTTAAGGAGCTTTTCTTTGTAATAATATAACGCCCAGAACGATGGGACAATTGAAATGGCCAAATCACTTTTTTTTAAGTTTACGGATGAGGTTATTACCTTTTTCGGAGTGCAAATTGTAATAATATGTTAATTGAAGTCATTTATAATTTCATATTTTTTGGGTAATTTTGTCTACACTTTTGGGAATTTTGAATCTTGCTTGTGGCAGCACTGAGATTAAACAAAATTAAACTGAACTATTTACTTGTAGTGGTGGAAAAAATCATACACATTTGTTGCACAGTGGATTGACCGAATACAAAATGGGTAATAATTCATACTCGTTTGTAGTTAGTAGAATCCCCGAATAAAAACACCAGAATGGAGGGTATCTAAAGACTCGGCACAGCCGAATTTAATCTTTGATTTGTATAAGTCCCAGTCACCTGGGGACTTATATAAACCTAGCAAGCGGGCTTTAGCCCGCTTGTTTTAAATTAAGACCATTAAAATAATTTTTTTTTTTAATTTTTTCTATAATTTAAGGACAAAAATTTAAAAAAAAACTTTAAAAAAAATACAAAAGAAAAGAAAAGAAGAACATAAGGCGAGAAATTGATGTCGGCTTCTTGGTCACATTGGTACTATTGGATCATTCAAAGGCATTTGACACCGTTGCTCATAAAATATTAGCGCAAAAGCTAGAGAAAATTATGAATTTTTCCTCAACATCAATTGCGTTAATGTCGGCGTACCTACTAGGGATGCCAATCGGGATTGATATTTGAAAATCCCGGGATTCGGGATTTTGTATGAAATCCCGGGATCCCGAGATTTCATACACTACGAGATTTTTCGGGATCCCGGGATTTTACGGGATTTCGGGATTTAAATTTTCATTTATTTGTAAAAATTTGTGTGTTATGTAACTAATTTTTTTATAGAATAAAGCGTTTTATAATTATTTAATAGTTTGTTCATTAATAATGTGGTACATTTTATGAATATTGAAACATCTCAGTCAGAAATTGACAGTGGTACAAAAAATCAAGTACTTGCATACCCTTGGGTAACCGCGATGTTAAAAATAAATGACTGGCAGAACACTCATTTGGGACGCTTTGCCAGCGTTTGCAAAAATAGTTTTGCTAGAATTTGTTTTACAAAACATCACGGCAGTGCAATTAAAAAGATACATATGAACTTTTTTTAAATTTTATTTTTTAAAATATAATTCCAAACCACCTATTTATTGGTTTTGGCAGCGTTTTGTCAAAGTTAAAAATTTTGTTTCTCCAGTACTTTTCCGGCGCTTTTTTAACTGCCGGTCCTTTTGTCTATTGACGTTATCATATTGGAAATGGGAAAGCAATTTTTGTCAGTACTTGTACCACCTGTTAAAATACCTTGCCATCGCTTTCCCGTTTGTATTTTTCTGGCTGGGATAATATATGAAGGCCTGTCATTAAGTACACTTGCGCCCAGTATTTTGTAAGCAGATTTTAAAACAGATTCGTTACGATAACCTTGCCCACTAAATCGTGTAATTACAGCAACAAAGTTATTTGGTTATCGTTATCAAATGTTTTCATGGAAGAATTCAAACTTACAGTCCCAGCCAAAGCTTACAGTCCCAGTTTCAGAAATCGAATTTCGCTTGGAAGAATAAATCGGTAAAATAACAAACTTGATTTTTCGCATGTATTACTCAAAAACTTAATATTATTTACCAAAATTTAAAATTTTTCTGCAAAGTCTTTGCATAGTTTACTCGAATAATCTACTTAATTTATAATTTTACCAATATCTTGGCATAGGGTTGCCAGAAATGAAATCGACAAAAAAAGTACATCGAGGAAAAAAAGGCAGTACAATTACTAAAAAAGAAGTAAATTTTTTTTCATTACAAATATCTTAAAATTCAGTATTTATGTACTTTGTAATTGATAACAAAATTGCCAATCACCCGTTTCGCTACCAATTTTTCTGTTGTGAATATATTTATATTTTAACTTCAGAATCTTTTTAAGTGCACTCAAATTAAAAAAACACCATTTGAAATTTCTTAGCGTCCTAAGCCAATTCTAAGAACCAAAAACTATTTGTTTGGATTTGTTATAAATACCACAAAATCCCCTTTTCTTCAAGACAGTAATGGCAGATTAAAAATATTTAACTTCGTTGGCAAGAGTCCAATAAACATAAAATAGCAGCTTTAAAGATTTTTCGTGGAATTGCAATTTAAAATCTTTAGAAAATTTTATGGTTTTGAAATCTATGTAGTAAAGCTTCCATTTGGGTATTATAACATTTTTAATCTTGTGTCGAAATACATTGGATATATCCTAAAACAATTGAAAAATAAATCGAAATTTCAATCAAAATTTAATTTTTTTCTTCATGAAAAATTGGGGTATATGTTAATGTTTTCAGCTAATATTTTAACAAATAAAATGAAGTTTTGATATAAATTAAAAACAAAATATTAAAACTAAGACTAAAATTTTGATTTGCCTTTTAAATATTTTAGAACATATCCAATGGTTTTGCAACTTTGATACAAAATAAACATAGTTAATTCAAGTGTATATTTATATATTAATAAAAAGCAACAAAATTAAAAATAAAAAGGATTAAACAAAAAAATTTAATTTTCTGAATTCTTCCAAAATTCTGAATACATTCTTAAAAAACACATTATTAAATTCAAATGAAAGCTTAACTTCTGTTGATTTAAAAAATATAAAAATTGAGCCAAAACTTCTGAAAAACAGTGCTTTTAATGAAATCTAAAAGTTGAAAAATCTCAAAAACTTCCCTACCGATTATTATTTTTTTTTGCAATTTTTGTTTTAGCTTCAATAATCTGATAGTGTTATCAAATAAGAAAAAGTTTTCTCTTATTTAATGTTGTTAATAAAAAAAAGTACAAAAAGAAGTACAGAAGCTAAAAAAAAGTACTTTTGCGTACTTCTTTAGGAGTTATGCAGGAAGCAGTACAATTAGTAAAAAAAAAAGTACGCGTACTGCTGAAAACAGTACGTCTGGCAAGCCTATCTTGGCATCAATTTCTTGTCAATATGAGAAAATTCAAGAAAAAACGTAGGTAATCTAAAATTCTCACTTTGTTTATTTGCGTTTATAATAATATTAAAAAATAAGAAAATCCCGGGATTTTTGAGAAATAATCCCGGGATTCGGGATTTTGCAAATCCCGGGATTCGGGATTTCCCGTATGGCATCCCTAGTACCTACAAGATCGTGTTCAGTGTGTCGTTACCACAACGTCTACATCAAAATTTCTTCCTGTTGTACGAGGCGTTCCACATGGTTCTATACTTGGTCCCCTCCTATTCCCAATTTACGCAAACGATCTACCTGATCATCTTAAACACTGCCATATACGAATGTATGCAGACGATGTACAATTACATATTAGGAACAAAAACGCAAACGTAGATGACCTCAGTAAAAAATTAAACGAAGACTTAACAGTGTATCTCTCTGGGCTGCTGCAAATGGATTAAGTATTAATCCGCGGAAGTCGAAGTGTATTGTGATACGCAAGAGGTTACAGAAAAAACTTTCTATTAATCCCAATATACATATCAACAACCAGAGAATTGAAATTGTCAACAGTGCGAAAAATCTTGGCGTCGTCTTCAATAACACTCTCACTTGGTCCGATCATATTACTGCCGCCTGTGGTAAAACGTTCTCCATGTTAAGAACTCTCTGGCCCACTCAACACTATACCCCATTGAAAATCAGAATGCTTCTTGCGAAAACGTACCTTATACCAATATTGACATACGCGTGCGAACTATTTGCAAGCTGTGATGACATAAGCAAATCCATGTTGAATGTCACGTTTAATAATATTACTCGATATGTATATGGTATTAAAAGGTTTGATTCTATTTCCGCTTTTTCGAGGAGAATATATGGGGTTCCGTTTGATAGCCTGCTGAGAATTAGAACCCTTATATACCTACATAAAATCATATACAATCGTCAACCATGCTATCTCTTCAATCGACTTAGATTGAGTCCACTTACCAGGAACAAAAATTTGATACCATTTAATCACCGTACCCTTGTTTCCGAGTGGCGATTTTACATAAATGCAGTGAGTCTTTGGAATAGATTACCCCCAACAATTAAGGAAATTAGCAACGCGTTACAATTTAAGAAAAGAATTTTCGAGTTGTTTTCTTAATATTTGGCTTAATTGTATGTTTAAAGTTTTAAATGTTAATTAAATTTTAATAGTTTAAATTGTCACTATAGTTGTAAGAAATATTATTCAATATCAGTACATACAAACCTGTACTAGTTTAAGACTAATTGTCTTGTTGTGTGAGATACCAATAAATAAATAAAATAAATAATAATAATAACAAATTTTTAAATATAGACGAGAGAAAAAAAGGGAAAATTATACTTACCAGCTGCTAGTAACTCTAGCGGTAATTTTTTATCGACTGGGGTGAATCACAAGTGACCCTCCCACAGTGCGATAAATATAAAGGCGGTCTTCCAAAAAAAGACGATCAATTTATGCCAAAGCAATCAAAATCTGTTAACCTGAAGGGAACGGATAGTGGATGCTATGACATAACAGAAATTTTTTTCTTTTTTTCTTACTAACAAAAAAAATATACAATGCCTCAATCAGTTACTGAATTTCTTGGCCTGGCATCGAAACTTTTACCAGATTTCGATGGAAAACCAGAAAACCTACAAAGTTTTCTGGATGCACTGACCCTTTTGGACTCCGTAAAGGATTTCCATGAAATTGTGGCAGTGAACAAAATTAAGGGGCTCAGCCCGTAATTTAATTTCAAACGAGACCACCATTAGTGCGGTTATAGCGATATTGAAGGGAAATGTCAAGGGTGGGTCAGTTGAGGTCATATCGGCCAAACTTATGAATATCCGTCAAGGTGGCAAAAACGCCAATACCTACGTGGCGGAGATGGAGAGTGCCTATATTATGGATGGCCTCTCGCAACAACTGGCCCAGAGGTATTCGTCCCATGCGGCAGTAAAGGCTATAACCAGAAATTCGACAAACGAAGGAGTTAAACTGGTCATGGAATCAGGAACTTTTTCGAATATGAACGAAGTGACGGCGAAATTCGTCAATAGCTGCACGGAAGCTTACGGGCAGCAAAACTCCGTTCTTTTCACTACGGCTAAATCACTAAATGGCGGTAATGCCGGTGGACGAAATAATAATTATCGTGGAAATAGCCGCAACGGTAATGGCGGTAATAATAATAATTACAATAATAATAGTAATTATAATAATAGTAGCTACAATCGCAATGGCAACCGTGGCCGGAACCGTCCGAATAATAACGGAAACCGCCACAATTTACGCCACGTTACCGAAAATATTTCGGGAAACGAGCTAGTACCCCTGAATTAGAACACACTGTCTACAACATAAATTTGAATCTCTATAGCTATCTTCCCTGTAGAACATCTTTAAATGATGGAAAATCAACACTATTGGTCGACACGGGTGCGGATATTTCTATATTAAAGGTCGGACAAATAGATGAAACTACAACAACCCAATTAAGTGGTGTTGGCCAAGGATTGACGATTACCCTTGGTAAAATTCATGCTGATCTGAAGTTTGAAGAACTCCTAATACCGCATACATTTCACGTGGTCGAGGATGATTTTCAGATTCCCTCTGACGGAATCATTGGTATGGATTTTTTGCGTAAATATAAATGCCTTCTGGATTACCAGGATGACCAAGATTAGTTAATCCTGAGATCCAATGATCTTCCACAGCACATCGCAATAGCGATGCGCAGTGCCCCACAGATTAACTCGATTTCATTACCTGCGAGATTAGAGTCAAACTAAAATAACATTCATTTAGTAGGTTTGAGGTTAAGAAGAAGAATAAACCTTCCTCAAAAGTTATAAACACATTAAATTTGCAAATCAGACTAGATCTAGTTTCTGCCTTTTTATGGACAGGCTTCATCAGTGATCTTCCATTAAATTGTATTATTGTTTATATTTTTATTGTCAGATTGTCTCTATATGAATAATTTCAGAAGTGATCAAACAGACATATACAAACATTCTACTTCAGATTTTCTCTGTTTATCTTCTTATTTCCTCCGTGTCGCCTTTTCACAAATATTGCCACATTGACGTATGGTTTGTACGTACAAGTGCAGGCAATTTGTGTATATTGGAGACGGACAGCCAACAGGGAATTGTTTATTTTTTATAGTAAAGTGTTATTCATTTACATATAGTGTAAAGTGTATTCATTTACTTAAAATAACATATCAACTAAAACATTTCCCCCATTCATCTTAAACACATTGACACGGTGCAAAAATATAATTTAATAACATACATTTAAATTTAAAAATTTAACGGTTCGTTGTAATTCAAAAATCTGTGTTTATCATACACAGAGTTGAATAGAATCAGCTGAGAAATCATAAGAATCAAGGTTCAAAGCAAAAAAGAGTAATAATAACAAAAGGATAAAAATAGCATTGTTAAATTTCGTTGATGTTAGTCTAGGTTGAGTTGTTGATAACAAATTCGATTTGCTTTCAACAGTCACATAAGTAGACGATTATCAAAATATTAACCCACTCAAAGGCGAAAGGCACTGATGATGGCTTTGTAGCTAAAGCCGAAAATACGTATTCTGCCTTGCTGGTCTTTAAAAAAAAAATTTATTCTTTGTAATAAAGTGATGTTAATTTATGATCTAGAGTCAAACTAAAATAACATTCAGGCAAGATGATTCAGAACTGAATATTCATTGCAGGCACCATAGTCTCAAAATCAAGACCACTGGTCAGGATTGTCAACACAACAAATAAAAATGTTGTTATTTTGAATACTAAAATTCAAACTGAAAGTCTTAACGATTATAAAATTGTCCACGCAACCGGAGATCCCCGCGGCAATCAGGAGAAATTAAATAGATTATCCAAGAATTTCCCAGAATTTGCGAAGAACAATCTGAGGAACTTATGCTCAGAGTATGTTGATATTTTTGGATTAGAATCTGAGAAAATGACGACAGATACCTTCTACAAACAGAAGCTCAGATTGAGGGATAATGATCCCGTATACATTAAATCATATAGGATATCACACTCTCATAAAGCAGAGGTTGATAAACAGGTTAATAAGCTAGTAGAGGATGACATTGTAGAACCCTCCATTTCAGAATACAATAGCCCAATCTTATTAGTACCAAAAAAATCTCTATCTGGTACGAATGAGAAGAGATGGAGATTGGTCGTTGACAACAGATGAATTAATAAAAAACTCGTAGCAGACAAATTTCCTCTCCCTAGAATAGACGATATGCTAGACCAATTGGGCATGGCGAAATTTTATTCTTGGCTTGATTTAATATCAGGATTCCATCAAATTGAATTGGAAGAAGACTCTAGGGACGTAACATCTTTCTCAACAGATAAGGGTTCATTTCGTTTCAAACGATTACCCTACGGTATCAAAATTGCTCCGATCTCATTTCAGCGAATGATGTCACTTGGTTTTTCGGAATTATCCCCGGACCAAGCATTTCTTTATATGGATGACCTAGTAGTAATTGGTTACTCCGAGCAACACATGTTGCGGAATTTAAGAAACGTTTTCAATACGTGTCGAAAATATAACTTGAAATTACATCCGGACAAATGTTCTTTTTTCTGTACTGAAGTCACATTTTTGGGACACAAATGTACTGATAAAGGAATATTGCCTGATGACGGTAAATTTTCAGTAATTTTAAATTACCCGAGACCGAAGAATGGTGATGAAGCTAAACTCTTCGTAGCCTTCTGCAACTATTATCGGAGATTTATTCCTAATTTTGCCGAACATTCGAGGCACATAACAAAGTTATGTAGGAAGAATATACCATTCGATTGGAATAGTGAATGCGAGAAAGCATTCCACTATCTCAAAAACCAATTATTGAATCCGACTATTTTACAGTATCCTGACTTCGGGAAAGAATTCTGCATAACGACAGATGCAAGCAAATTTGCTTCTGGTGCAGTCTTAAGTCAGATATACTCTGATCAACAGCTACCTGTGGATTATGTGGTCCTTCACGAAAGGCGAAAGTAATAAGTCTACTATAGAACAGGAATTAGCGGCTATCCATTGGGCAATTCAATACTTCAGATCATATATTTATGGCCTAAAATTTTTGATCCGCAGTGATCACCGTCCCTTAACATATTTATTCTCCATGAAAAATCCATCGTCGAAACTTACGCGGATGAGATTGGATCTGGAGGAACACGATTTCACAGTGGAATATATCAGGGGGAAGGAAAATTGCGTAGCAGACGCACTGTCTCGAATAGAATTCGAGGACATTAAAAATACAAAATTTGACAAAATACTGAAGGTAACTACAAGACTTCAGGCGAACAGAAATTCGGATAAAGTGAACAACTATGAACCAAACACGAAATCGAAAAATATCCGGGTACATGAGGCAATAAATGCCTATGAGTACAATAAAAATGCAAGATTGCATTTTGCTAAAGATAAGCTGTTTATCCAAAGGGGAAAAACCAAGCTTTTCCAATTTGAGTCACGAGATTTTATTACTAATGGAATAATGAATTTAGATAATTTTTTTACAAAGCTTGAAAAAGTAGCTGGTAATCTTAAAATCACGACTCTTCGCATGTCTTTGGACGATGCGTTGTTCGCGAGCGTAAAATTAAACCACTTCAAGAAAGCCGGTAATGGAAAACTTCAGAAGTTGAACATAGTACTCGTACCACCACTTACTTAAGTCGTAACGGATTCCGAGAAACTGAGGATTATGGAACTGTACCATAACAATTCATTGTTTGGAGGTCACCCTGGCATTACCAGAATGCTCAAGAAGATTAGATTAGATTGAAATACCACTGGAAGAATATGACGAGGGATATCACTCGTTATGTTAGATCCTGTGCGGAGTGCCAAATGAACAAATCATTGCCGAAAACAAGGGAGCCAATGGTTAAAACGGAAACGCCAATACGCGCGTTTGATGCAATCATCGAAGATACAATTGGTCCTTTTATGCGATCTAATAATGCCAATGACTAAATACTTAGTTACTGTCCCAATTCCCAACAAATCTGCTCAAACAGTCGCCAAAGCGATTTTCGAAGGTTTTGTTCTGATTTATGGTCCTATGCGGAAAATGATTACTGATATGGGGACCGAAAATAAGAATCAAACTATTAGGGAACTATGTCAATTATTGAACATTAATTACGTGACTTCGACGGCATATAATCATCAGACCTTGGGCCACCATTGAAAGGTCCCACAGAACATTCAATGAGTATATACGTTCATACATATCCTCAGATAGGACTGATTTGGATGGATGATTAGCTTACTTCACGTATTGTTTCAATACAACAACTTCCACAGTACATGGTTACTGTCCATATGAATTAGTCTTTGGTAAAATTCCACCAACCATAGACGCTTTAAAATCGGAGAAAGTTAGTCCACTTTATAATGTAGATTCATATGAGAAGGAAGTGAAGCACAGACTCCAAACAGCGCGGAGGAGAGCCTCGATGATGCTGGATAAAGCGGAACTGGATAATAAACTCCGGTATGATAAGAATACCAAACCAATTAGTGTAAAGATAGGGGACCTAGTTCTTCTAGAAGACAATGCTGGTCACAAATTAGAACCACTCTTTAAGGGCCCATTTGAGATCAAAGAGGTAGATGATCACGGCAATTGTCTGCTAGCGATTGACGATAAACGGACCATGAAAGTCCACAAAAAGCGTCTCAGATTATACAGGAAATAATGAAATGTAATTTTTTTTTAAACCTAGAAAAACTAATTAAAAACTATAAATTATAAATAAATAGTCAATTAAGTATAATGAATAGAAAAAATTTTTCAATATAATTACAAATTACATGTATAATAAATTAAATATTTTATTCAAAACTATAAAAAAAAAATAAAGAAATTGAGAAAAATAATTAAGTTATAAAATAAATGAAAAAAAACAAGATATAAATTAAAATTAAATATAAATAAATTGTAAAAGTAAAAGAATGATCAATGAATATTAATCATACCCACTTGATCATTCTCTTTCTGAAAAAGGCAGGTGTAGTGTATTTGACAAACCATCTCTCGAAAATTTATATATGGGCAACAGCAAATGGTTTATGTCTTAATCCCGCTAAGTCCAAATGCCTTATAATAACCAAAAAATCAATTAAGCCACCTAATGTCTTAGATATAACTATTAACAATCAAAGAATTGAAATAGTGACGAAAACTAAAAATCTTGGTATAATTTTTAATAAAACTCTAACATGGACTGATCATGTAAATGCTGCTGCCGGTAAAACTTATTCTATGTTACGGTCTTTGTGGAGTACCCAACATTTAACACCAGTCCATATACGAGCACTACTTGCGAAAACTTACCTTATTCCAACACTATTATACGGATGCGAAGTATTTGCGTGCTGCGATTCTGTAAGCTTAAACAAATTAACCTCAACATATAATGCTATATTGAGATATGTTTATAATTTGAGACGATTTTCCCATATTACACCCTATGAGAAAAAGCTATATGGAGTAAGACTCTGTGATCTTTTGAAAATAAAGGCACTTACGCTTATGCATAAGATCGTGAACACACGTGAACCTAAATATCTTTATAATCGATTATCCTTTTCACAATCGGAAAGAAATAATAATATAGTTCCCGTTTTGTATGAGTTTCTGGTCTCTGAATGGCAATTTTATACAGAATCTATTCGTCTTTGGAACTCGCTACCGCCAAACATACAATTTTTAAGCAACGCAGGGCAGTTTAAGAAATCAATTTACGAATTTTACAGTTAACATATAAATTTTGTTTAATTAAGTGTAAACATTTATAAACTTTGCTCTGTTTAACTTTGATCAATTTCAATTGTAATAATTTCTAATTTTTAATGTTTAATCTTAATTCTAATGATGTACTTTTTTATTTTTTTTACTTTTTTCTAAAAATTTGAATTTTGTACTTTCTATTTATTTATATATATGTTCTTTTTTTTATTGTACATATATTCTAATAATTACATATAATAATCCTGTACTTTAACTATAAGACTTTTTGTCTTGTTGTACAGGACATCAAATAAATAAATTAAATTCAAATTCAAATTCAACGTTGTCATACCTTCTGTATGACAACTGATACCTTAATTGTAATTGGCTAAAAGCCTTACTTTTTTGGTTGTCTACAAGACCTACCTTTACTTACTTGTACCGTGGTATATTGCTGACAGGGCATATTCCACAATACTTAATTCTTTATGTTAAGTTAGCTTAAGTTTAATTATTCAAATAAAGAACAGTAGCTTCTCAGTTGAGCTTAAGACAAATAGTTGATTAAATTTGTATCTAAAGCTGCCCACACATTAAGGAACATTCGCGAAAAAATGCACTTTTTTTTGTGAATGTGTGACTGTGTTTATGAGTGTGTGCGTGCAATTCGTGTTTACAAAATATTTTGATATTTTTGTTCCCTACTCAATATGCCTTAATGTATGGGCAGCATAAGAAGTGCTTTTAAATATGTGGCTTGGTGCTAAAAGGGCCAATGTCACTATTTTGCTGGTTTGAGTTAATCATTGTATTAGATTCTTTTTCTTGCTCTCTTTCATAATTTTAAAACAGCTAATGTCAAAATTAACCCAGAAGAGTTTCATAAATGTAATGCTGGCCAATGTCACTATGAATTCATATATGTGACAGCGCATAGAGAAAGGGACCTAAGGGTAAAAAA
This sequence comes from Leucophora obtusa, assembly GCA_949987735.1. Lineage (NCBI taxonomy): Eukaryota > Metazoa > Arthropoda > Insecta > Diptera > Anthomyiidae > Leucophora > Leucophora obtusa. Next base: position 136,710,247 of record OX465295.1, read on the forward strand.
ATCAATTTTTTTTTTTTGATGTGGACAACATCTGAGCATCGAATGAGACCGATCCCATGCCCCAAAAGTGGTCCCTCCCAGAGATATGCGCGTTTTATGAAAGTGAAGTCGACGATAAAGTAAATCTACTTCTTCGAATTCGTCCACCATTTCATCCTAAAACGAGTAAAAAGTTTAAAGTCGGGCATGCCGACTATACAATACCCTACACCAGTCTGGTGTATTGTTTGGATCCGAAATTCGAATGGGTTAAAATGGGGCTCGTGTCAAAATTTTCTATAATGTGAGTCAGCGCACCAAATTTCATTAAAATATCTTAATATTTGCGACCTGCAGTTTGTAACCAAGCAAATTTTGGGGGAACCCTTATATGGGCACTAGTTCTAAACATGGACCGATGTTCACCAAAATCAATAGGCTTCGTCCTTGTCATTGGTCATTGGTAGGACCCTTATATGGGCACTAGGTCTAAACATGGACCGATGTTCACCAAAATCAATAGGCTGCGTATTGGGCCAATATAGGTCTGTGTACCAAATTTCATCAAAATATCTTAATATTTGCGACCTGCAGCGTATAAACAGTATAATTTTGGTAGGACCCTTATATGGGAACTAGGTCTAAACATGGACCGATGTTCACCAAAATTAAGAGGCTGCGTTATTGGGCCAATGTAGGGCTGTGTAACAAATTTCATCAAAATATCTTAATATTTACGACCTGCAGCGTATAAACAGAATAATTTTGGTACGACCCTTATATGGGCACTAGGTCTAAACATGGACCGATGTTCACCAAAATCAATAGGCTGCGTTATTAGCCCAATATAGGTCTGTGTACCAAATTTCATCAAAATATCTTAATATTTACGACCTGCAGCGTATAAACAGTATAATTTTGGTAGGACCCTTATATGGGCACTAGGTCTAAACATGGACCGATGTTCACCAAAATCAATAGGCTGAGTTATTGGGCTAACATAGGTCTGTGTACCAAATTTCGTCAAAATATCTTAATATTTACGACCTGCAGCGTATAAACAATATAATTTTGGTAGGACCCTTATATGGGCACTAGGTCTAAACATGGACCGATGTTCACCAAAATCAAACTTGTTCGTCCTTGGGCCAACATAGGTCTGCGTACCAAATTTCATCAAAATATCTTAATATTTAGATGTAGAGTGCGCACAAGATTGCATGGACAGAGAGACAGACGGACGGACATTGTTAAATCGAAATAAAAAAAAATTCTGAACCGATCGGTATACTATAAGGTGGGTCTACGACCAATATTTTTTGGTGTTACAAACATCAGCACAAACTTATAATACCCTGACCACACAGTGGTGTAGGGTATAACAAACAGTAAGAATGTTATCAGTTTTAAATTATTTTCGCGAATAACATAATAAGGTTATGTGAAAAAATTTTCGTACTAACAGAGTGATATTCACGATTTAAAAGAATTATAAATGAGTATTTATTATAATTCACAATTAATAATTTCAGAAAATAAAGCTGGATTCGAAAAACCGCGAGCAAAATTGATATCAAACTCATGGAAACAGCGCGATAGGTAGAAAACAGTAAAAACCAACTACACAAAACAAGAGGTAGGGACGACCTACGCGCGTTTTCTGACGTCATGAGATGTGTTTGCGCAAGAACTACAAATAAGCGCATAAAAACAACACAAAAATGGGGAAAATCTATGAAAAATGGGCAAAAATCATGAAAATAGGCTAAAAATTTTGATTTTCTCAGTTGAAATGTGCGTTCTAATTGTGGAAATAGTAATTGTGAGCCCTATAAAGATAACACAAGAAATTTTGAATACAGGAAAAGCGACTTAAATGGGCTTAAATGGGCTGAAAATGGTCAAAAATTGACGAAATGACCGAAATTCAAAAAAAAAGCCATACATTTTTCCCAATGAGCCAATTTGGCACATTCATCGGTGGAGTAGTAGTCAGGGGGCTCATCCAAACACAACCATATGGTTTTCACGTTAGTACCATTTTACAACTTGAACAGTGTTATCGGTTGTATAGTTTGACTACAATTCAACTGTAAAAAGAATATTTTTTCTTTTTTTTTGTAATTTGGATCTTTTCCACCAGACTGAAAAATTGCCAATTTTGAGTGGCCCAATTTCAAAAAGGATTTTGGATTCTTAACCTGTGAGGAATTCTACACCCGATGTGATCATTTATTTTATCAAATGCTACAGTCAAATTTTTGTTTTTGCTATAAAAATTAAAACGCACAGTGCACTGCTGGGCTCAAAAATTTATGTAGGAAATATAAATTTTTGTTTAAAAAAGGAAATCGAAATTAATACATTCCTTCACACTTTTTAAACAATAAATTATGATTTCTACATACATTTTTAAGACAACCAGCGTTATTGAACATTAACAAAATTGGGTCATTTTGACACCATGCTTCCATACAAGTTAATTTTGATTTTTTTTCAAACATGAATATCGCCTTTAAAAATATTTTTTTTCAAAACCACTCGTAATCTTTATTTGGAAAAAGAATACATTTGCAAAATTTCGAGGAAATTTGTTCAGCTTGACATGAAATGACTCGTGAACATGAATATCGCTTTCATAATATTGTGAGGACCAAAGTCCATAGAAGTCGTTTTGGCCCACACAAATGAATTAAATTATATAAATTTTCGTATATGTATCTTACGATTTTTCTTATTAAATAATATTATTGTCCGTTAATTTGAATTATGGGTGACAACCCTGTGTGAGATCAGCTGTTCATGTTATCGATAACATGTTTCCAATCACTAGTTGTCAACAAACATCATTTGGTATACATGTGCTGGTTAAGCCCAAATTACTTGAACGTAAATGTAACGCGACGAATCAGCTGATTCAACCTGCTTAATGAGAAACACATAGTGCTGAGTACTAGACGTAAACGAGTCGTAACGTGCCGTTCATTTCTGTTGAAAACAGAATTTTTTCTCCGATTTTACGTGAGAGAGCAAAACAGCTGTTTTTAGTTGCATATCAGTGATGGAATTTGTGGCACAATTGTACAATGTTTGGAACAATCAAAGTTTGATTGGAACACTGCACATTTTTGTTATTTCCAAATATTCTATAGAAATCCAGTTTATTTAAAAAAGAAATTAATTGGCAAAAACAAAAAAAAACCTTTGATGCAAATAAAATTTTTTTTTTTTTAATTTTCATACAAAAACTTTTGTTTAAAACGAAACATAAAATATAATATTTGAAAAGTAAACAAATTAAGTAAATAAAAACTAATTTAATGATTGAATGAATCAAATGAGCTAAATCGACTACAAATTATTTTCGATTTAAAATGAAATTGAATCCGATTTTCAGGGATAAAATATAATCCACAATGAATTTTTATGAATTCATTTCTTGCTTGTTATTGTTATTTTATTAAAAAGTGCAAGTTTTGGTACTATTTTTAAACTGGTTGGTACTATTCTGAAAATCAAATTTATCAATCCTTAATAGCACGTTACATATTTTGAGTAACTTAGCAAAAATAAAATACCACGTTACGACTCGTTTTCGTTACATTTACGATCTAGTAACGAGACCTTTAGTGTATGTGTGAACATTTTTGGATGATATAAAAGAGGGTAGGTACACAGCATATGCAGAGTTAGTTAGTGCGTGGCATTCAACCAGGCAAGTCATTGAAACCTATGTTTCGGGCTTTAATAAAGGCAGTACGGGTTGAATGACAGTTAGCAAGTAAAACGGAAACGCATGTTTAGGTTTTATTTGGGAACTTAAGTTAGGAGGTGGGCGGACTGGTTTGGTCAGCTTACACTCAACGTTTTGTGTCAGTTCAAGGGTAAAAGTGGTTTTGTTATGTGTTAAGAAAATAAAGTTAACAAAGTATATAATTTTAAAGAAAAAACGAACCCCGGTTGTTTTATTCCCTCGGAGTCATACAGATCCTGGCCGCGACTGAGTAATACCCCCGCACATAGTGAAAACGTTGTTACAATATTTTTTTCCAGAACCACTCGTGATCTATATTTGGAAAAAGAATACATCTGCCAAATTTCGAGGAAATTTGTTTGTTATCTAATTTTTCTTCTAATTTATAATTAAGTGTATGGCGTTTATTTTGTACAAATCTGCTTTAATTGTTGATATATTTTCATGATTTTATATTAAGGAGGTGTTTTAAGATGACGTTTTACTTCACACGAACGAAAATACAATATCAAAGTACATGCAATAGATGTGACAAAGAATATCTTCAGAAACCCCATGTAAGTGTTGTATGTTTTTAACGATTGTAAGCCCATTATTTATCCATACATAAACCCACACATACATGCGGGGTTTCAAAGGTTTCAAACCGAAATCGAAAACGAAAAACAAGGGGAAAGAAAAGAAAAAAAAGGAAAAATATAAGAAAAAAAAAGAAGGGAAAAAGGGCAAAAGGAAAAAGAAAAAAGGAAAATAAAGGAAAAAGATTAAAATAGAAAGCAAGATAAAAACAAAATTTTTCCGAAGTCCAAAACGGTTCTAAAGCAATTTAACAAAAAGTCTCCCCTATACTCAAATGTATCAGATCCTAAAAAAAATACAAAATATTTAATCAAATACGAGAAAAGGAATACACAAACAACGAAGTACTGAAGTTAATTTTTTTGGCAATTGTTCTTTAAGAAAAAAACTACAAATGAATACGATTGTGCAAATTTTCCTAAAGAAAATTTGGGATATTATTCGTTTGAGAAGTTTTTTATGAAAATTTATCCAGCTATAAGAAAAATGTTTTTAAGAATTAACGTTAATTAAAAATCAATTGTGATATTGTTTTCGTAAGGACATTTTGTTATAGAAGATTATAATCAAAGATTCTATATTTAGGGCGAACGCTTCAAAAACTATATTTTTACAGGAACCTTATAAATTTTCCCTCTTTTCCCTTGAAAAAACTTTACTCGAACTTCAACTTTAAAGGCCTCAAATGGTTATTTAAATTGTGAATGAAAACATGTTTTATTTTATAAAGATGTTATTACAACAAACACTAAACTTTAATTTTTCACCAAATAAATAAGTCTTATATATTAAATTTGCTGAAAAACAAATGACACACAATTTTCATATAAAACACTTTATCGTGAAAAACATTTTGTTTATATGTAAAATCGAAACAAATTACTGAGCTTCAAGTAAGAAATTTTTAGAAATTTGTTAAGGAAACGTTTTCGCAAATCAATTTTTTTAGGTTGGGACTCTTATTTTGCAGACTCTACAATTCTTTTTCTTTTAAAACTAACGTATGTATACTGAAACTACAAAATATAATCATAATTTTTTATGATTATATTTTCCGGGAAAAAAAATTCTACCCAAATTTTTACAAACAATTGATTATTGTGAAAAATAATTCTGTTTTTATGGATCATAACAGTTGTTTCACATGAAACACGAACCACTTTAATAAAAAGATCTATTATATATAGAAACCACTTGACAATCTGAATACCGTTAATCCGAACGTTATGTAAATACTTCAGATCTTTAATGAATTTCATGGTTCTCGAAGTTAGTGTGTTGTCTCAAAAAATGACATATGGGAGCTCTCAGTAATCAATTAATTTAGACAAGCCTCGTGGTGCATATAACACAAAATCCTTAGATTGTTCTCTCCTACACAGGGAGAAATTTAAGTTTTAATTAATGATGTGCGATTAATTAATAATTTACTTTGATTAATCAGTTAATTGATTAATTGAAAACTCGATTAATCAGAATTATGATTAATCGATTAATTTGAATTTTGATTAATCAAAACTTGAATAATTTTGGTTAATATTAAAAAAATTACGGCAATTTTATCTTTGTTTTGTGGCGATGTCTTATATATCTCCATATAAAGAGTATCAGACAGATTGTTTACTCATCCATTCTTAAGTTCCATGTTTCTATATTGAACTGACGTTAAAAGGCGTCTTCAACGAAGAAAAACAAGATATTATTCAATTATTCATAAATTTGATTACCCGATTAAAAAAGATGATATGGTGACATATCCAATTTGATGAAATACAATAACTAATCAGATACAATTTAATCCGAAAAATGGTGAATACAATTGTATCTACGTGGATCAAATTGGATTTAATTACTTTAAATTATATACAATTTAATCCGAATTTTGACCAGACATTATTGTATTAAATAATATCTTAATAGTTAAAATTTGATGCAATTAGGTCCAATTTGATAAAAATTTTGGAATTTTTGTTTTTATTAAATATTGCACTGAAAAACAATGGGGGATTCGCGTAAGGTTTCGTGTATCGTGTAAACTAAGCAAATCTAGTAGCAGCACAAAATATCTATATTGGTCGCGGTGCGTAGTGCCTTCGTAACTAATCTAAGCAAAACTAGTAACTTTTACAGTCTTTATGTGAAACTGCATACATAAAAAGTATCTACTTATTAATGAGTACTTATAGGAGCTATAAGCTGTATTTTGTCTCATGCCTATCAATGTTAAGTCTTTAAAGCAAATCTACGTTAAACCGATTGTAGTATAAAAAATTTTTAAACAGGTTATGTTTATAATTTTTCCGTTATAATCAAACCTACGTCATCAACAGTTCCTAGGAAGTAACGCGAATAAGTTACGTTAGATGTGAAAATGTATATACGTTGAGTTTTCAACGTTGATAATTATCCGTGTTGAAAGTTAACGTGCATACGAAAAGTAATGTGTTAGTTTTTGTCTTAAAAGCGTTTTTATACACTTTGAGGTTTTTTATGAGTTAACGGATAAAGTTAATTCGAAAACACAGCTATAGTATAGTTCAAGAATAATCCATAAAATAAAAATATTCTAAATAAAATGAAATTTCAAATAATTTTCCATAAAACATTACTGGATTTTTCACTGAAGGTGAAATTTTTATTTTGAAAGTGAGAAAAGTTCAAATGAAGCTTTAATTTTTGGGCTACTCATTTTAAAATGAAAAAAATACATTAAAATTGTGATAACAAATTTGACATGAGTTTTTAATAAAATTAAGGGGGTTATTTTGTTATTTTGTTTTCCATATAAATTGTTTTTGTAACAATAACAATTTACACACAAATCAATGCAACGCAAGGCGTTGCGTTTTACAAAATAACCCACTAAATGTCTTGAAATAATCGTTTAAAATTTTTTTGTTTGAATTTTCATTTGTATTTCATGATATCCTTCAAGCTTATTCATAAATTTTGTGCTATGTTATTCCTAAACCAAAATAATTACTCCGAAGAATTGGCTAACTTTTATTAATATGGCCCAATATTCAATTTCAAAATAAAATAATCTGTTGTTTCGATGTAAATTTATAACATTTTAAATGAAAATGAATTTCAATTTGAATTTACTAAGATATTAAGAGTTCATTTAAAACAAGAATATACCATAGATTATATAGGGAAATTAAATGTTTATTTTTTAAATCAATAGGCTTATTTTGTTGCTATAAATATCTGGTACGAAATCCTATACAAAGTTTGGCTTCGTATGTTAAGTATTAACTCTTTTAACATAATATTTTCAACGTCGATAATGTATGGGCAGAGCTTTGAAGAATTAATTCCTTTTTGAATGAATTCACTGTTTTCTGCCGTTCAGTAGAAGAAAACAATAATGTACAAATAAAATTTTTAAATAAGCAATTTTACAGCGTGTGCTAGTAAAAATTAACAAATTAGAAACCGGATGCTGTTTATCAACCTACATGATTCAAAAATAAAGCCTTTTACTATTAAAAATAAAAACTACAGATATAGAAAAAATATAACTATATAACTAGTTTGAAAAATTAATAGTTATATTTTTTGCCAAATTTATCTATATCTGTAAAGTTTTTATTTTTAATAGTAAAAGGCTTTATTTTTGAATCATGTAGGTTGATAAACAGCATCCGGTTTCTATTTTGTTTATTTTTAATAGCACACGCTGTAAAATTGCTTATTTAAACATTTCATTTGTACATTATTGTTTTCTTCTACTGAACGGCAGAAAACAGGCTTTGAATTCAGTGAACTTATTTTATTTTTTTTTTCAATTCAGTGAACTTATTTTTTTTTTTAATTCACTGAACGTAATTTTATTTTTTTTAATTCACTGAACGTAATTTTATTTTTTTTTTAATTCACTGAACGTAATTTTATTTTTTTTTTAATTCACTGAACGTAATTTTATTTTTTTTTAATTCACTGAACGAAAATGAAATTGAACGAATTCAGTAAGGAATTAATTCACTTTTTTCCGTTCGATTTATAAAATTGAACGTGTTCACCAGTGAATTAATTCATTTGATTTAATAAAAAGAACTATTGCAATTGAATTAATTCGTAACAAACTAAATCGAACGAAAGCAAATATGAATTAATTCCATTCAATATATGGCGCTTAGTGAATTAATTCATCGAATTTTTAATTCAGAATTGAAAAATTGAATTAAGGAATTAATTCTTCAAAGCTCTGTGTATGGGTCATCTGTCAGATAATATCACTCAGATTCTATTCAAAAATATTTTACCGGTTTTTCGTTTTCATGTTATAACTTTTTAAATCACTTGAACTTTTATCAAAATTGGTTTTGTAAAATAATATTTTCCAATTAAAAATGGATTGTAATTGATTTCGATAAAATCTTAAATGAAATTTAAATTGAACATGAAACTGGGCTATATTTGTCTTACAATTTAAATTCCATGGTAGAGATCTGACAACATATGTAAAAAGATATATTTAGATATTGGGTCTTATAAAAATTTTTCGAAAGACGAAAATTACGTCTTATTATATATAGTGCCATACAAAGCAATATATAACGAGACATAATTGTATTAAATAATATAAAATAATGTATAACCCGTTTTACTCGGGTAATCAAAAGCATGATAATTAATCATTATTTTGAATAATCGAAAAAACCGATTAATCGATGAATCATGTTTTTGATTAATCAAAATTGTTGAAAATCGATTAATTGATTAATCAGGATTTTGATTAATCACAGATCCCTAGTTTTAATGAAAATTTTTACTAAACTAAAGGTGTTTTTTTTTTTGAAGTGAAGGAAAAATTTATTAAATTATACACTCTGGCTGAACAGAAAAATTTGTTACTTTAACAAAATTTATTCCTGTTTCATGGCTTAAAATAAAGTTTGTTGATTTTAAAACATTTTTTTGTTAAATTTAACAAATCTAAATTTAAGTAAAAAATTAGTAAACTACAGTTTTATTTGCAATTGTAATGAGTCGAAAAATTTGGTAAAATTTAGGGTTTCGGGGCCCTCCCCGGGCCTAGTCCATAACATCTACAGGCATGTAAGGACACTCCCAAGGAGCAAATAATTTGTCCCTTTAGCTCTACCTCGCTTAGTTTTCGAGGTATAGGAAATTTTAAAAAGTGGACAAGTTTAATAAAAAATTTTCGAGTGCCGAAGGCCCCAAAAAGTTCCAGTTTTGAATAGAAAAAACCTTTTCATCGGGGTATAGGGATAGTCGAAATTTTCATCAATTGTTCTCTATCTCTCTTAGTTTTAGAGATATGGATCATTTTAAAAAATCGGGAAGGAAAGAAATAGCGCCATTTTTAAAACTTCGGATATATTGATGGGACCATTTACCGGGTACTAACAGAAATATAAATATATTAGGGGTTTTCATATAAACTCGTAAATTCCTTGTAAACCTTGTATAAATACAAACCATATTTTTTATGTATGGAGTTTGACATTAAACATACAAGGTTTACACCGTTTACGAGTAGAATATGAGTTTATATGAAAACCCCTATTATATTTTAACAGTAAAGTATGTAAAATTTAACGAATGATTTTTCACAAATTAGTTAAAAATAATTTTAAAAATGAACACTCAAAATAAGTTAAATTACTGAGGATTTTTAGTATTGCGTTAAATGAAGATAACTAAAATCTTTGTCTAAATCAGTGTTTCAACTAAAAATTTGATAAAAATTAGTCAAATCGATTTGAAACCCGTTTGACAGATTTTTTTACTGACGTATTATTTTAAATGTATGAAAAGCTTCATAATTTTTATGAACCGCTTTTTAATTAAACTTTTTTATTGGCTGTATGAAATTTTTAATAAATATTTTGAAACTGCTGTTAAAACTTTATGAAAAACTGCATAAAATCAATGAAAAGTTTCAATGGACGAATTCAAGTGAAATTTCATTGATTCAATGTAGCAATTCATAGAGGAATTTTATATAGAAAAATGAATTTAAGAATCAGGGGGTTTTCTTATATGGTAACGTTGCCATAATTAAACGAGTTCTTGAAAATAAATATCCAGGAAATCAAAGTGGTTTTCTACGGAAGAGTCCTCACAATTCGACTATTATTTCTATAAAAAAAGTGTGAATTCGGCAAATATTTTCAAAATATATATATTGAGATAAATGCACAGAGGGAATTTAGCTGGACGAGTTTTTATTGAATTTTTCAGTAAACCAATGAAGTTTTCTTAATGAAAATTTTCTTAAATTTGATGAAAAAGTTTTATATATTTTATAAATCCCGATTTAATAATTAATTCAATTTAGTGAGTGGATGAAATTTTAATAAATACAGAAAAACTCGCTTAGGACGAACTCTGGGGTACATGACAAATTAGTTCGTTATAAGCGAGGCTCGTATTAAAAGGGTTACAAAAAATTAAAATTTTTCTAATTATCCACAATATATTTAAAATTCCTTAAAGCAATTTAAAAAATTTGGCATATCTTTTATTTGGTTTCCTAAATAAATTGTTTGCAATATAATTAAGAAAAAATGTCTGAGTGTTCGGTTTAAAATTTGTCAAAATACAAAAAAATTATAGAAAAAATGGTCAAATATTTCAAAGTTCGTATTAAAAATGGAAAATTATATGAAACTTTGTTTATGTTTGTTAAACAGTTCGTTTTAACCGAGGGTTCGTCTAAAGCGAGTTCGTATTAACAGATGTTTTTTATATTGAAAGTGTTGCTAAAGCATCGAAACTTTTAATTTAGTTCGTATTAACCGAGAATTCGCCTTATCCCAGTTCGTATTAAACGAGTTCTACTGTAATATGAAAATTTTCACAACACTTTTGAAAAATTCTTTAATGCAATCAAAAGTTTCAATGGAAAAATGGGTTGACAAGTGGTTAATTATAAATGTTTCGCCTGATATAGCAACACTATTTATTATACGTGACGTATGAGTAATAAACAAAATTTTAAAATCCCCCCCCCCCCCACCCAAATCGAAAGCTGGAACCACCACTGCACACATTAAACTAATTCTAATAAACGTCCTTTTTGGCAACCAGACAGTCAGAACTGTGTATTTATGTCATCTATGTATGATGGAGTTAGACTATGTATTTTACTTCCACCTATCGACTCAAGACATTAACATCTTTGATAAGACTTAACTACATAAGTAGTACAATATAGCATCTCTATATTCGTATTTTCATATTTAATTTTTTATGTGTATATCAAAGGACATCAAGAGCATTAACTTCAAGTACAATACACTAAATGAATCTCTAGCGTTTAAAAAGTCTTTAAAATATAATTGAAGTGTTCTAGTGAATTGGTTCCAATTTACGCGTATCACAGTTCCTTCATTCTTTTCTTACATTCATAACCCCTCTACCCGCAAAATAACATTAAAATCAGAGCTGGCAGGCAATACCGCTAAAATACCGTTATCGATTCAAAACCCTTTCAACTGACTACCGTTACCCCTAAAATACCGTTACCGAAATACCGTTATCCTTAAAATACCGCTACAGAAATAACTGAAATACCGTTAACCTTAAAATACCGATACCGAAATAAATGAAATATCGATACCCTTAAAATACCGTTACCGAAATAAATGAAATACCGTTATCCCTAAAATACCTTTTACCGTTATATTTAATTTTCTGTTTTTGGTAACCGCAAGTAGTTATTGAGTATTTTCCGTAGATTAAGTTGGTAAATTCGTTCTGTGTTTAATCTCTTTTGTTTTTTGTAAAAAAAAATTGCGGGATGCATCGAAATAACTGACTACCGTTATCTTTAAAATACCGTTACCGAAATAACTGAAATACCGTTAACCTTAAAATACCGTTACCGAAATAATCAAAAAATCGTTATCCTTAAAATACCGTTACCGAAATAACTAAAAAGCGTTATCCTTAAAATACCGATACCGAAATAAATGAAATAGCGTTACCCTTAAAATACCGTTACCGAAATAATCTAAAATAGCGTTACCCTTACCGATAACCGCATCGTTTCGGTTACCATCTATGATTAAAATTCAAACATTCACCCAGCCAGTAAGTGAGCCCCCTGCTTAAATATTTTCATTTATTAATTTTCTATATATAGATGAAGACCCCACACCACTACGTGGAGAGGGTATTATAAGTTAGTGCTAATGTTTGTAACACCAAAAAATATACCGATCGGCTCAGATTTTTTTTTATTTCGATTTAACGATGTCCGTCTGTCTGTCTGTCCATGCATTCTTGTGCGCACTCTACAGGTCGCAAATATTAAGATATTTTGATGAAATTTGGTACACCGACCTATGTCGGCCCAAGGACAATGCCTATTGATTTTGGTTAACAGCGGTCTATGTTTAGACCTAGTGCCCTATAAGGGTCCCCCAAAATTATATTGTTTATACGCTGCAGGTCGCAAATATTAAGATATTTTGATGAAATTAGGTACACCGACCTAAGTCGGCCCAAGAGCGATGCCTATTGATTTTGGTTGAAATCGGCCCATGTTTAGACCTAGTGCCCATATAAGGGTCCTCCCAAAATTATATTGTTTATACGCTGCAGGTCACAAATATTAAGATATTGCGACGAAATTTGGTACACCGACCTATGTCGGCCCAAGGACTACGCCTATTGATTTTGGTTAACACCGGTCCATGTTTAGACCTAGTGCCCATATAAGAGTCCCCCCAAAATTGGCTTGGTTACATGCTGCAGGTCGCAAATATTAAGATCCCGTGAAAAAACTATTAGATATTAGAGAGTGAATAACAACGTATAAAATTAAATATGAGTTTATCTGCGATTCCGATTTTCAAAATTTTCTTATTCGTTGCCTTATATAATCATTAGGCCGGGTCGATTTGTGGGGAGGCAAAAAAATCGCCCATGGCTCAGGGAAAATCGTATTCTAGGGATCAAAATAAAAAACTTTGCCGAAGGAACCATACCTCTAAAACGAATTCTACTACCCCCCAACTGTTGACTTTTGTCCCGTAGGGTTAAGTTTTGAAAAATCACACTTTGACCCATTTAGAGTGCCCCAATCGAGTCCAAATGTATGACCGACCCCCACTAACTTTGGAGGGCCGATCCACCCATGCCAGTGGCACACCCCCTGGAACTCCCCTGGGGGTTCCCCATACAAACATTTTAAAAAATCACCATTTTAGAGGTATGGTTCCTTCGGCAAAGTTTCTTATTTTGATCCCTAGAATACGATTTTCACTGAGCCATGGGCGATTATTAAATCGACCCGCCCTAATAATCATATATTAAAATATCTTTTCTCTTATATCATTTTTTATGCCATATACAAATACATATACTTGATCAAATTATATCTCGTTGAAGATAAATTTGTATATTGCTTCAAACAACTCTTTATAAAACTAAATGTGACCCAAGAATATTTTAGATAAAATTATTTACTATCTCGAATCGAGCAAAATGTTTGTGGATTTAAATACAATTATATACTTAATACACACAGAGAAAAAATTTGCCATTTTCCAACTGAAATTCGGTTACATGTACTAAAATAAGTTGGTACAACTGAATATTGGTTATTACAACAAAATTCGGTTTATACAACTGAATTTTAGTTGCAATACCCAAAATATTTAGGAATCGCATTCCAATACGGTTGGAAATTTTTTTCTCTGTGTGTACTTAATTCAATACCAAATTAAAAAGCTGAGCTTATATGTTATGTTACATCTAGGGTATGAATATTAGGGCCAGTGTTATAGTCATCACTTAGTAGGATATTTTATTTAAGTAAGAAACTTTAAAACGAAATTTTATAATTGGTGGCTATAATACTTATCCTTATTAAAGTAAATATGATTCTAGTTAAACTTTTTCATATTTAAGTTAATGTGTTTTCCGATTTTAAAAATAAGCATACAATTTTTTATATAAAAAGGAAAAAACCTGAGATTTGTGTGATTTCAAAGCTGTTTCTAACTCAGTAAACGTTGTTTGTGTATGATTTTAATTTTTTTTTTCTTCTATGTAGTTACTACTAACGGATAATGGATTATATAACCTACACAGAGAGAAGTTTGCTGGACCAGTTTTAATGAAATTTTTTAGTAAAATAATAAAGTTTTCTTCACATGGTAAATGAAGAAAACTTTATTGGTTGTTTTCCTACACTATATATATTCATATAAACAAACAAAATTTAATGCAATTGAATAAGACCAAAACTCCGATAAAATTGGATGAAATGATATCAATTCAAATATCTTTTTTATTTGTTTATATACAATTTGATTAATCCATTTTCCGAATAAAATATTATATAATTTAGTATGATGCCAAATAAAAAAAGATATGCTACTGAAAAAAATTTTTTTCACGGGATATTTTAATGAAATTTGGTTTACTGACTCACATGGTCCCGAGAACAAAGCCGATAGATTCTAGATAGAATCGGTCCATATTTGCACTTATCGCCCATATGGGCTATATTTACGCTTTTCTCTTCTTTTATTATTTTAAAGAAAATTTTGACACAAGTCCCATTTTAACCCATTCCAATTTCAGATGCAAACATTAGTTGGCTTTTAACCAGACTGGTGTAGGGTATTGTATAGTCGGCATGGCCGACTTTAACTTTTTTACTCGTTTTTGTTTTTTTTTTATTATTTGCTTAATTTCCTTTTTTATGAAATCAAGTACAAACAGCAAAGAAATCATAGAAAGAAAATGATATGAAAGCTTACAAAGTCATCATCGTCAACCAGTACACTCAAACACATTGGTTCATTAAATAAGCTTAATTTCGTTTGTACTTCTTGTGATCAATAAAGAAAAATAAGGGAATATGTATTATAGTTATTATGCTCACAAAGACGGCACTCCAAGCCAAAGACTCTGATTTTAATATAACTTAAATATGCTGCAAAAAACTTCCAAGAACGACCACTTCGGGCTTTTAAATGGATAAAATATGGTTTATAAATCTTTTTTTTTTTTTTTTTTTTTTTAAAGAGAAGCAACAGTCAGGAAATTTTCCTATTAATTAATGTGTTGCTTTCTTTCGAAAGGGGATAGAGAAGAAGTGAAAGGTGGTGTAAGATGAAGGGCTTTAAATATGGCAACACTGTAATTGCGCGAGATGTTGAATTTTTAGAATGGCTGTTCGCCAACTTACCGCCATCTGATGGTAAGTTGGCGAACTTTGTTGAAGCTTTTTAGTTCATAGTCCTGTTATATTATTTTACTTCGGTGGGGTTAAGTGCTATGGGAACACCGAAGGAGGACACTGCGATATGTATGAGGGATAGAAAAAACTCATACATATTACTATTTTTCATAAGTTGATGGTGCCTTGGTTGGGACTCGAACCCGCAACCGCACGTGTAACAGTCCAACGCGCTAACCATTATACCACAGCGCCCACTGTCTAGTTGAAAAAGAATTTGTTTGTATATAAGTTTTTGAGTACCTTATTTGGGGGTTTCTTCTCTTTTTCGCGATGGCTTTCGAATGCATTCGCATATTTTATTTCCTATTTGATTTCAGCGGACACGTAAGTTTTCCTTTTGTGATATTCGAAGTAATTTAGATTTAAACGAATTTTTATCGATGATCTTATCAGTTACTTCCCTGTGGGAAAACAGGGGTCAGTTGTAATGCGAGCAGCTGTCCCGTGACCAGAACCGGTCTGAAAGAACCCACCCTGTGATCTGTCTCGTGACCGGTGAAAACACGACTAGTCTGAAAGGACCTGTCCAATGACTAGCAAGGTCTAAAAGTACTTCCCCGGTGACCTGTCCCGTAACCGGCGAAAACAGGCCTGGTCTCAAAGTACTGGTCCTGTGAAAAAAAAGACCCGTGTCTCCCAGTTTTGCCCCAAGTCATGCACTTTTTTTATGGGCCCCTAAAGATTTGGGGCCTCGGTGTTATTTTTGCAAAAAAGTGATCATTTTCTCAGGCTCATATCTTGCAAACCGTTCTGAATTTTGATTTACTCTCCGAGGCAAAGTAGCTCTTGTCATAAAGAACAAAAATTGTGAACATATAAAATAAAAAAAAAACTTCATCTTCAAGATTAAAATCGCAAAAAACTTTAAAAAATTCGATATTTTTTACTTTTTTCCCCTGTTCAAGTCCATAGGTAGCAAACAGTTCAAAATTTAAGAAAATAATCAACTACAAAAATGTACCTAAGATCTCAATAAACAAATTTCTGGAATATATGAACTTTCTAGGAATAATTGTTAATACCGTTTAGGTAGCGCTTAGGTAGCCGCAAAACTGAAAAATTTCCCGAAAATTTTTTAATTTCATTTGTTTTTTCTATAGTTTAACATTGAGATACTATGCTATCTATTACAAAAATAATAAAAAAAATATTCGTATTATGTTTATATTGTTGATGGCCCTGGACTTGCAAATCGCATTCTCTTAAGTTGTGGATCCAAATCGTCGTCCGAATCTGACTCTGATTCAGAACTTATGGTGTCCACAGGCACGTTGCTTTCAGACTGCCCTCCATCATCAGCTTTTTCTTCTTCTAATACTTCATTAACATCATACAGGGTGATCTTGTGACTCCAACAACATACCTGAAATGAATTAGAAAAGAAATCAAAAAAGGAATGCAAAACAACCCAGGTAGAAAAATACAAACGGCAAAACGTTGGCAAATCAGTGTATATGGTGGTACAAGCGCTGGCAGAGCGTTCGTTTTTCGAAAATTAAAGTAACGTCGATTAACGTCGATCTTCGGTTGGCCGTTTATCTTTCCGAACGTTGGCAAAGCGTTGGTAACAATAGTAAAATAAGTGCTCTGCCAATCGGTATTTTAGATCAACTGTTTTTTATTCAATTCTTCATGAAAAAATCTGTAAAATCCCAATCCCGAAAAAAAGAGAAACGTAAATTTTAGTAAAGCAGCACTGTATCTAATAAGCGCATACATCTCTGCTTAAAACTACAAATTCAATAGATTTTCACATAAATTTTACCATAAGAACAATTTTCCAGTTTTATCAATAGACTTGAAAACTGGTATTTAAATAGGGTGAACATTAAGTGATCAGTTTATGTATTTTTTACATACAGTCATAAATCCTTTTTGCAAATGTTGGCAAATCGCTGTAATCCAATGTTTTGCCAGTATTATTTTTTCATGTACAGTCGTAAATTTTGTGAAACAAGTGCTGGCAAAGCCCTTTTAGCAAACGTTGGCAATTCGTTTTAAACCGATGTTTTGCCAGTGGTATTTTTATATACGGTTGTAAATTTTAGGGATACGTATATAATACTGTTATGTAAAATACTGTTTAGACAAAATACTGGTCAAAAAATTTTAAAAAATCCTGCTTTTCATAATACTGTTTTGCAAAATACTGGATTTCACAATACTGTATTGCAAAATTCTGTGAAATAAAAATTAATTTCAATACATTTTATAAACTTAAATTAGTACAAGATTTTTTGCAATTCGCTTAGGTAGCCTGTATGGCTTAATTCACACCTTTTTCTTATAACTCTTTTAATGTTTGTATACGCTTTTCTTTTCTTTAAATTTATGTAACGTCTTTGAAATGGTATTTACAGCTATCACGACCTCATTACCCAACTGCCTGATAAGGTAGTATAATCCTGACTTTCTACGCCCAACAACAGCTTTCAGTCTTCTATGCCAAGCTTCCACACTATTTTGAGTTCTTGGGTAGGATTTCTTACTGTCATAGTAAACCGACCAAAAGGTTCCAGGATACTTTGGGTGATATGAGCCCTTGACGTAGTTTTTTTCAAACCACTCGCACAGTTTAAGCAAATCTTCATCTTCATATTAAAATTTTTGTAAAAATAACGGAAAAAAGCGCGCGCTTTTGCTTTGTTTTTACAAAAATTTTCGCCGCCCAGTAAAACAGGATTTTGCAAAACAGTATTGTGTTATACAGTACTAGCGGGCGCAGCCCGCTACGTTGTTAGCGTGCCTTAAAGGTTAAGGGGGGGTGCTGCGCCCTCCCCCCTGGGGGGCTGCGCCCCCCACAATTTTTATTAAATTCGTTTTTTTATTTAAAGTTTTTTTATTTAAAGCCTTCACCCAGCCACCACAAATAAATAATTCTGCACAACAATGGGTTTAAAATAAATAAATATTTGATCACTTTTTCTCATGAAAGTGGATTGTTAGTAATGAATCCATAATAATTTGCAATATACGTGTGTATGTCAAGATAATTTGGTAAAGTGCGAACTTAGGTAGATAGACCCGTAAGTACTTTTGTTCATTTGTGTTTTAAAATGAAAATAAATAACGTAAAGCAGAGTTGGAAAGCATTTTATAATATTAAAAATAGCGGGCAAAGCCCGCTACGTTGTTAGCGTGTCTTAAAGTTTTTTTTTTAAATTCCAGTTTATGTAAAGGTAGACCTGGCAATTCAAGTAAATTCACAAATTCAGTTGGAAAATTTACTGCGTCGGTTTCTTCCACCGGTGCTTCGTTACATGAAGTTTAAATATCGGAATATATAAGTTCCATTCCTTTTCTAAGGTTTTTTCTCTTTTAGAAAATTTGTTTAACTTTTTGGAGAGTATGTTTCAATGCTACATAAGTTTCATATTCCGTGGATAGTGTTTGACCAGGTAATTCCCTCTTCCAATCCATTTGCATTGTCTATAATTTCAATTCCACTCGTTCAACGTTTATATCCATTTCATTCCACTTGTGTAGTGTTTCAATTCCACTCGTTTCCTATTTAGTTTCTTAATTTTAGTTTTTCATATACACTTGTTCTTTAAGTTTTAGGTTTCTAGCTAAAGACGCAGACGTTAAGGGGGGGGGGGGTAATTTTCCCCTTTTGAACCACCATTTTTACCACGTTCCTGTCCAAAGTCCTAGAAATGCCTTGTCGATAAGTAAGCCCATACTCCAAGGAAAACATATTATATATTACAGGTTTCTAGCCGAAGGGTTCGGTTAGGCCATCAAGGGGGAGAATTATTCCGTTTTTACCCCTCCCGGTAGGAATTTCCAAAAATTCCGTCTTAGAGGACGTCTGCGTTGGAGGAGGAACCTACTACATACATAATTTTAGGTCTCTATATCCAGCAGTTTGGCCAGGCCGTCAAGGGGGAAGTTTTTTCCCTTTTTACCCCTCCCGGTATGAATTTCCAAAAATACCATCTTAGGGGACGTCATCGTTGGAGAAGGAACCCAATTTAAGATCCCTTGTTCCAGCAGTTTGGCCAGGCCGTTAAGGGGGAGACTTTTCCTGTTTTTGACCCTACCTGTAGAAATTTCCAAAAATCTCATCTTAGCGGATGTCTACAATAGAGGAGGAACTTTAATACCAAATTTCAACTTCCTGCCTCCGGCGGTTTGGGCAGGCCTTTAAGCGGCACTTTTCGCTTCATTAATCCCCATTTTTGCAATGTCCCTGTCCTTTTCCTGTTTTTGACCCTACCTGTAGAAATTTCCAAAAATCTCATCTTAGCGGATGTCTACAATAGAGGAGGAACTTTAATACCAAATTTCAACTTCCTACCTCCAGCGGTTTGGGCAGGCCTTTAAGCGGCACTTTTCGCTTCATTAATCCCATTAAAAGCACCTTCCCGGTAAGTGAGCCCATACTCCAAGTAACATATGTTTTACATTTCAGGTTTCTAGCTAACTTTTACTATTTGTGCCCCTCTCGGTAGGAATTTCCGAAAATCCATCGACAGGAAATTTCAGCTTCCTAGTTCCAGCAGTTTGAGCAGGCTGTCAAGGGGGACACTTTTTCTTTTTTTGTCCGTCCCGGTTGGAATTAGGCTGGAAGAGAAACCTAAGTACCGAATTTCAGCTTCCTAGTTCCAGCAGTTTGGACAGGTCGTTAGGGGCAACTTTCCCCTTTTGAGCCCCCATTTTATAACGACCCTGTCCAAAATTCAAAAAAGTATCTTTCTAATAAGTTAGCCCTTACTCCAGGGACCCACATTTTAAGCTTCAGGTTTCTAGCCGAAGGGGTTTTTACCGGCCCCCAAGGTGAGGCTTTTCTTCTTTTTGCCCCTCACTTTAGGAATTTACAAAAATTCCATCTTCGCGGCTATCTGCGATGGATGAAGAACATTCATACCAAATTTCAACTGCATTGCCTAAGCGGTTTGGGCAGGCCGTTAGTGGGGACATTTTTCCCTTTTAACCACCATTTTTACTATGTTCCTGTTCCAAAATAGAAAAATTACGTTGCCGGTGAGTTAGTCCTACTCCAAGGAATACATATTTGAAATTTTAGGTTGGCCAAAAGGGATTAGGCAAGCCGTCAGGAGGAGACTTTTACCTTATTTCCCCTCCCGATAGGAATTTCAAAAATTCCGTCTAAGCGGACGCCTACACAGAAGGAGGAACTCACATACCGAGTTTCCTTTTGGGATATCCTGTAGGGAATTCCAAAAATACAAACTTAGTCGATGTCTACTACAGTGGAGGAACCTTTATACCAAATTTCAACTTCTTACCTCCAGTGGTTTGGGCAGGCACTTTTCCAATTTGTGAGACTGTTTATGGGGAGACTTTTCCCTTTTTTGCCCGTTCCGGTAGGAATTTCCAAAAATCCTGTCTTAGCGCACGTCTATGCCGAATATCAAGAAACCTTGTTTTAGTGGAGATATCCGTGGGGGGAGGAAAAAAGTAGTTTTTTTGAAATTATATATTATTTTAAATGGTACTTTTTGGAAAAACGAAATTTTTTGGAAAAAGATACTTTGTTTTTACAAAGTACTTTATTTGTACTTTTTTTGGAAAAGGTATTTTTTTTTAAAAAGGTGTTTTTTGTTGGAAAAATGTATGTTTTTTGGAAAAAGGTATTTTTTTTGGAAAAGGTACTCCTTTTGGAAAAGGAACATTTTTTTAGAAAAAGGTACTTTTTTTTGGGAAAAGGTACTTTTTTTTGGAAAAGGTACTTTTTTTGAAAAAGGTATTTTTTTGAAAAAATGTATGTTTTTTGGGAAAAGGAACATTTTTTTAGAAAAAGGTACTTTTTTTGGGAAAAGGTACTTTTTTTAGCAAAAGGTACTTTTTATGAAAAACGTATTTTTTTGGAAAAGGTACTTTTTTTTGGGAAAGGTATATTTTTTTAGAAAAAGGTACATTTTTTGGAAAAAGGTACTTTTTTTGGAAAAAGGTACTTTTTTTGGAAAAAGGTTCTTTTTTTGGAAAAAGGTACTTTTTTCGGGAAAAGGTACTTTTTTTGGAAAAAGGTACTTTTTTGGAAAATGGTACTTTTTTTGGAAAAAGGTACTTTTTTTGGAAAAAGGTACTTTTTTTGGAAAAAGGTACTTTTTTTGGAAAAAGGTACTTTTTTTTGGAAAAAGGTACTTTTTTTGGAAAAAGGTACTTTTTTTGGGAAAAAGGTACTTTTTTTGGGAAAAAGGTACTTTTTTTGGGAAAAGGTACTTTTTTTGGGAAAAGGTACTTTTTTGGAAAAAGGTACTTTTTTTGTCCTCTTTTTGCCCCACCCGATAAGAATTTCCAAAAATGCCGTCTCAACGGACGTCTACACCGGTCGAGGAACCTACATACCAAATTTCAACTTCATAGATCCAGCAGTTTGAGCAGGCCGTCAAGGGGGAGACTTTTTCCCGTTTTTGCCCGTCCCTGTAAAAATTTCCAAAACTCCCGTCTTGGTGGATGTCTACGATAGTGGAGGAACCTTTATACCAAATTTCAACTTCCTACCTCCAGCGGTTTGGGTAGGCCGTCAAGGGGGGCCTTTTTCCCCTTTTTAACCCCCATTTTTACAACGTCCCTGTCCAAAATTCCAGAAAGTACTTTCCAGAAAAGTTAGCCCATACTCCAAGGAACACATATCTTAAATTTCAGCTTTCTAGCCAAAGGGGTTTTGGCAGGCCGCCAAGGGGGAGACTTTTCCCCTTTTTGCCCGTTCCGGTAGGAATTTACAAAAATCCCGTCTTAGCGGACGTCTACGCCGAAAGAGGAACCTACATACAAAATTTCAACTTCCTAGCTTCAGCGGTTTGGGCTGGGCGATGTTGAGTCAGTCAGTCAGTCAGTCATTCAGTCAGTCAGTCAGTCACGTTATTCTTTTATATATAGAGATTTTGTAAAACAGTATTACGAAAAGCAGGATTTCGAAGACAGGATTTTGAAAATAGGATTTTGTTATAGACAGGATTTCGACCCGAACCCTAAATTTTATAAAACAGGCACTGGCAAAGTCCTTTTACCTAACGTTGGCAAATCGTTTGGAACCGATGTTTTGCCGGTGGTTTTTTTTTTCATAAACAGTATTAAACTTTGTAAAACAAGTATTGGGAAAGCACTCTTTCCAAAGGTTGGCAAAACGTTCTAAATTAGTGCTTTTGCAATGCTTTTTTTGTACCATTGTAAAGCAACGCTTTGCCAGTGCTTTGTTTTTTGTACCGTCGGCAATTTCTACCTGGGAATACATCAAATTGATATTACCTCTGCAAGCAATGCGTCGTGCCTTTGTACCGTTTTTCCATGAGCATTGTGGTTTGGTGAAACCATTCTCCTTGCTCATCGGATTCGATAGGGAGTTGTTTGATAAAATCGTCAAAATGAAAATGAAGAAATTGCAGCTTTAATGTTATCGATGTGCCGATTTTCTCAAAATAATACAGCATTTCTCTCACCCATTTTCTGGCTTCCGGTTCCGCGTCTCGATCCCCTCCCAAGGCTCTGGTGCATACACGCTGAATGTAAATCCATGCACGCTGAAAAAAACGGACTGTCCCGAACATATTTTTGCTGATAATATACTTATATATATTATATATATTTGGAGAAATTGTTAAACATATTCGCCATGTTTTTATTAGAAACAATATATATTTGCATGCAAATATATTATGTTTGCCTTTAAATATATAAATGTTTGGATGAAATGAAATGACGCTATCGACAAATATATATATGTTTGGCAGCAAACATATAATATGTGTATCATAAACAAATTATTTTTCCATGCAAATACTATATATAAATAATATATTTAGTTATAAAGCAATTATTAATATATGCCAAACAATAGGCGTATTTATTCTACTCTCCAAATTTCTCTATATTTTAATGGAAAAATATAAAAAGTAAAATTAATACATCTACTGTTTGGCGATTATTTAATAACTAAATATATTATAAATCACATTGAATTTTACATCTAATACAAATCTTTCATTGAAAAACAATAACTACAATCTCTTCATTTATTTTTATTAACAAATATTAATTAAAACTGTTATAATAAGTTAATACTTTAATATACCATACATGGGAATTTTTCATTACCATCGAAATTTCATTACCATTAGTTGCCACTAATGACAATGAAATAAATTTCATTACCATTTAATGATAATGAAATATTTTGCATTAGAAAAAACATTACTAATGGTAATGAAATCACACTAATGTAAAAAAAAACTAATTACAATTGATTAAGAAACCATTTGTTTACAAAAATCTTACCCCTAAATTCATAAACGCTTTGTAAAATTATAGGAGGTTTATTGAACAAATTTTGTATGAAAATGACGTTTTGTAAACCTGTTATAACTTTACAAAGCATTTATGAATTGAGGGGTTAATATATAACATAAGCTACAATCAGGGATGGAAAAGCCCTCAAGCGAGCCAAAAATATAAACATTTTTCTAAAAAGCTAAAAAGCGGAACGCACATGCACATCTCGATGTGCGAATACAAATTCGCACATGTGCAAGTGCAAACTGGTACACATCAAGATGTGTATGTGCAAAATGTGGACACATGTGCGCGCACATGGATGCAAAAAATCGCAGAAAAAATGCAAAAATTAGAAAAAATGCAAAAATTAGAAAAAATCGCCAAAATTTTAAAAAAATGCCAAAATTGAAAAATTTTGTAAAAATTTTGAAAAAATCGTCAATATTTGAAAAAATTGCCCAAATAGTCTACATTTAAAAAAAATTGTCAAAAATTAGACAAAATCGCGAAAATTGCAAAATATCGTAAAAATTTCGAAAAAATTGTCAATATTTGAAAAAATTGCATAAATTGTCAACATTTAAAAAAATCGTCAAAAATTAGAAAAAATCACCAAAATTGCAAAATATCGTAAAAATTTTGAAAAAATTGTCAATATTTGAAACAATTACCAAAATCGTCAAAACTTCAAAAAGTCATAAAAAATTGGAAAAAAAATGCCAGAGTTGAGAAACTTGTAAAACTTTGTGAAAATCGACAAAAATTAGAAAAAATCGCCAAAATTTAAAAAATAGTCCAGGTATTAAAAAACGAAATTTCCAAAATTTATTTCTCGCATTTGTTTTTCCTTGTTCCACAACCGTTGTCCGTTTTCATCTAACTCATTTAGTTTTCGAGATACGGGGGATATTCCAAATAAAAGCCGTTTTCTCTCTACGAGGCTTAGTTTTCGAGACAAACGCGATTTTAAAATCTAGCAATGCAAGTCAAAATCTAGTTTCACTGTCGGGGTATTGGTAGTGACTTTTGACCTTTCGTGCAGTCATTTTTCCTCTAGCTCTTCTAGTTTTCGAGATATGGACGATTAAAATTTTATTTAAGCGATTTTCGCACTTATTTTTTCACAAATGACTCACTATGACTTTCCTGTACCAAAACCGTTGTCCGTTTTCATTTAACTCATTTAGTTTTCGAGATATGGGCGACATTCCAAATAAAAGCCCTTTTCTCTCTAAGAGGCTTAGTTTTCGAGAAAAACGCGATTTTAAAATCTAGCAATGCAAGACAAAATTTAGTTTCGGTATCGGGGTATTGGTGGTGGGTTTTGACCTTTGGTGCAGTCATTTTTCCTCTAGCTCTTCTAGGTTTCGAGATATGGACGATTAAATTTTTATTTAAGCGATTTTTTCATTTATTTTTCCTCAGATGACTCACTATGACTTCCCTGTTTCAAAACCGTTGTCCGTTTTCATTTAACACATTTAGTTCTCGAGATATGGGAGATATTCCAAATAAAAGCCCTTTTCTATCTACGAGGCTTAGTTTTCGAGAAAAACGCGATTTTAAAATCTAGCAATGCAAGTCAAAATCTAGTTTCGCTATCGGGGTAAAGGTAGGAGTTTTGACCTTTGGTGCAGTAATTTTTTTTCTAGCTCTTATAGTTTTCGAGATATGGACGATTAAAATTTTATTTAAGCGATTTTCAATTTTTGCGAGAAATTAATTTTGGCGATTTTTTCAATTTTGTAAACCGAAATTTTGGCGATTTTTTCTAATTTTTGAAATTTCGAATTTCCGACAGTTTTGACATTTATGCAATTTTTTCAAATTTCGACGATTTTTTCTAAATTTCACTTTTTTCAAGTTTGCCGATTTTTTTTTAAATTTTTGTGATTTTTTCCAATTTTGGAAATTTTTTAAAATTTCGAAGATTTTTTTTAATTTTGGCGATTTTTCAAATTTTGACGATTTTTTTAAATTTTTATGATTTTTTTCAATTTTGTAAATTTTTTCAAATTTTGAACATTTTTTCAATTTTGGCGATTTTTAAAATTTTTAACGATTTTTTTAAATTTTTGACGATTTTTCAAATTTTTACGTTTTTTTTCAATTTGGCGATTTTTTCGAAGTTTTGACAATTTCCAACCCTGATTTCAGTGAATTTTCTGCATTTTTACGTTCCTTGAAAAGCTTATCTGTCAATGGTAATTATTTTTTTTAATTGATACATTATCAATGGTAATGAAATTAAAAACCATTGTCATTATTCAATGAAATCAAATTCCAAAATCATTAACTTTAATTTGAAACAATGGTAACGAAAATAATTTCATTAC
This sequence comes from Leucophora obtusa, assembly GCA_949987735.1. Taxonomy (NCBI): domain Eukaryota; kingdom Metazoa; phylum Arthropoda; class Insecta; order Diptera; family Anthomyiidae; genus Leucophora; species Leucophora obtusa. The sequence continues at coordinate 136,736,369 of OX465295.1, forward strand.
CATTTATATCAATCAATGTTAATGAAATCGTCAATTGTAATATACACAATTAAATAACTTTTTTTTTCTTTTAACACAATTTTATGTTTTATTTATACCAATTTATCTTATTTTTTCACATCTTTCACAATAAAATTAATAAATAAAGGAAAAATATCACTAAATTTTCTGACTAGATGCAGTCTAGCTAAACTAAACGATTATTACCAACTACAAAAGTTATAGTGGCTGCATACAACTTTATATGTATCAAGAATGGAAATTTGCCGTTTTTCCAAATATATGTTAATTGTATCCCACAAAAATAAAATTATTATAAAGTTAAAAATGCAAAAATATGTATTCTTAGATGACAAAATATGACTAATTTGCAAACAAACCCATGTTAATGGGACATATATGTATAGTAACTATAAAAACAATATAATTGGAAGCATACTCCAAATACATATATGGTAAACATACATATAATTACCTCCAAACATATACAAAAACGTCTTTTTCCTCCGTGTGCCATTGAATGATTTTCATCAAGCGATGAATCAAAGTTACTCTTGAATAGCTTTCTAATGTCAGGGCCATTAAGTACGCCTGTTAAATGAAGACAAAAAATAAAGACAGAAAAGAAAACATTAACATGGTGTAAATAGTATAATGTGGTGAACAAAAATTCGTTTTAAATTTACTACAATACCTTTTTCAATTTTGTCATCGATACGCTTTGGGAAAACACTTTTCAAATAGTCGAATGCGTTTGGACAATTTACAACGGCACTTCGATGAATTTTTTAACAATTCCCAATTTTATGTGGAGCGGCAGCAAGATGTCTTGAGTATTGTCAATTAAAGGTGCATTCTTCAGTCTATGTAGTTTCATTTGTTCCTCCACACTTCCTCTTGGTTTAGTTTAGTTTATTTATTGTTTCAATAGCTATCACAACAAGAATAAATCTTATAAATTATAGTGATAGCAAATCAAATTTTCATATTAATATTAGTCATTCAATAGCATTTATAATTAAATTAAAATTTAAAAGTAAACATAGTTAAATATAAATTCAAAATAAACTTAAAACATAATAAAATAAATATATTTAATTAATTTTAAACAAATTTAAAAGTTCCTTTTTAAAACATAATGTGTTGCTAAGCAATTGAACATATGAGGGTAAATCATTCCAAAGACCGATTGTATAATTGAAAAATTGTCTTGTAGACAAAAGATATTTATATTTTTGGGAAATCAGGTTTCTTCCACGTGGAGATTTGGCAAAAGTAAGTTTTCTGTAGAGAAATTCAGGTTCCTTTATATAAATTAACTTATGCATCATCATGAGACTTTTATATTTTAACAAATCTTTGAAACACATATTATTTAACTGATATGAAAATGATGAAATACTATCCCTTCTACCACGATTAAATACATATCTGGCTATGTTGTTGTACGTGACCTCAAGTCGATAATAGTCAATACAGTCACAATTGGCAAATATTTCACACTCATATAGTAGAACAGGTATTAAATATGTTTTAGCCAGAAGCATCCGTATTTCAAAGGGCGTCGAGGCTTTAACAGCCCACAGGTTTCTTAACATTCCATGAACTTTCCCAGCCGAAATGTTAATATGATTTTTCCAAGAAAGTTCAGTATTAAACGTTATTCCCAGATTTTTTGATGGTGGAACAAGTTCAATTTTATTGTCATTTATCATCAACAGATCATCATTTGCAAGTCTTTTCCTATTATTTTTTGATAAGAATATACATTTTGATTTTGTTGGGTTTATACACAAACCATTTGCAGTCGCCCAATTATGAATTTTATTCAAATCATAGTTAATGCATTCAATGCAATGACGCAAATCTTCCATTTTGGTGCTTAAGTACAGCTGTACATCATCCGCATACATTTGAATGTCACAGTGATTCAGAGCATTAGGAAGATCATTAATGTATATACAGAAAAGGAGTGGACCAAGAATAGAGCCCTGTGGGACCCCTCTAACAACATCAACAGCATTGGAAGTTAAGCCATTCAAGGAGACAACTTGTTTGCGGTTTAAAAGATATGATGAAATAAGTTTAATTGCAGAATTAGAAAAATGGAAAAGCTTTTGCAGTTTTGTTAGAAGTATTGAGTGATCAACTGTATCAAAAGCTTTGCTGTGATCCAATAGTACAAGAAAAGATACCATATCATTATCCAATTTGGATCTTAGTTCCTCAACTACTTCGATTAGCACTGTAATGCAGCTTCGTCCCTTTCTAAAACCAGACTGTTTTGCGGTTAGAAGATTACGCTCTTTTAAAAACTCATTAATTTGATGCTGCATAAGATTTTCCATGACTTTGGACAAAAATGGTAGTATGGCAATTGGTCTAAACTCACTGCTGTTCTTGGGAATTGGAATTATTTTCGATTCTTTCCACATATCAGGGTAAATTGACTTGGTTAATATTGTATTAAAAATATACGTAAAGAAGGGCAGGAGTTTAGGGGTGACAAGTTTTAAAAATCTAGGATTTATTCCATCCAAACCCACAGCATTTGACTTAACCGATGTTAAGATTTTGAGAACTTCTGATTGATCAACACATCGAAAATAAAAACAGTTCTCAATAGGCACTGTATGGATTTCCTCATATTCATTTCCAATTGGCCTTTCCACTTGAATTTCAACAAATTGGTTGTTTAAATTATCAATATCAACGTCAGAACCAGCAGTGCAAACACTCCTTTTACCAATTCCTATTTCACGAATTTCTTTCCATTTTTTCTTGCTGTCTATAGCTGATGAAAATTTTCGCTGATAATACGTGGATTTAGCCGTATTAATATTACTGACAACTTCTTTTCTAGCTGATTTAAACAAAGATTACAATTCAGGGGTTTTACATCTTTTCCATTTTTTATAAGCTAAATCTCGCATATCAATTAAACGTTTTATAGTTAAATTAAACCACGGAGGCTGTTTTGCCTCGATAATCTTAGTCTTTTCTGGAACAGTTTCATTAAATACTTCAAGGAGATTATTTTGGATAAAAGCGACTTGATCATTGACATGTTCAAAGTCGTAAATTAAGTTCCAGTTAATGCTATCGAGTCGCTGGTTTAGTGCCACCCAGTCAATATTTTGAAAATCACGATATGTATAATGAATATCGTCAGTGTTAGTATAAGCATTATATACTGTAAATATAAGGTCATGCCTTGAAAACACAGGAGAGGAGATCTGATCATAGAGCAGTATTTTGTTATTATGATTAACAAAGAATACATCAAGTAAACTATTTGTACCATTTGGATAATGTGTTGGAATTGTTGTGTTAATAGGCAGAAGGCCGAGCGTTTGCATAGGCTCCGAAAGTGAATTGTCAATGAGCAGATTACTATTGAAATCACCAGCAATAATTACATCATTATATAATAACGATAAAGATTCTATTTTACCTAGCAAATCGTTGATATCAATACGACTATTTGGTCTATATACGCAGGTAAAAAGTAATTTTTGTTTGTCCTTCGTTACTACCTCCAAAAATAAGTATTCAATTTGACTATTGGGCTCTGATCTAAGTTTCACGAAACTATTAATACCATTTCTTACATAAATTGCTACACCACCTGCATGAGCTTTCCTGTCGGCTCGAAACAATTTGAAACCAGGCAAATTAAATATGGCATCATTAATGGATGGATCGAACCAGGTTTCAGAAACGCAGATAACGTCAACTCCAGAGTCCACAAAAATGTACCTAATCTCATCCATCTTATTGTTGAGACTTTGCGCATTTATATGGACTATGCTGAGTGAGGATTTTTGTTTGTCAAGAATTCTAATCATATTAAACACATTGTCTTTGGAACTATAACTAATATCACAGATCATATATTACAGATTGAAAAGCAACACATTTGAGTGTCATTGGAATAAATGTTAATAAAAAAGGAACCAAAATAACACAAATATAAATACGAATATAAAAATAAATAAAATAATTGTAAAAATAAATTATGTAGAGTAAAAAATTTATAAAGTATATATGAAAAAAATTGTTTCTATTATAAGTCAGTAAATATATTGCAAGCTTTTTGGTATGTAAATGTTTAAGGGCAATCCGAGCTATTAGAAAAACTCCTTTAGTTGATCTGGCATCTCAATTGGTTGCGGCTCATCATCAACAAGTTTTTTAACATACACAATACCACGTTGAGTATAAGCAGCAGTCAATAAATGATCTTGTTTTAATTTTAGTGCAGTTTTAAATATTTTATAATTATGCGGTGTAAGATTTTCGTTGATATAAAATGGTTCATTACTTTGAAAACCAGCATCCTGCAGACATAAAGGCGATTTATATTTACGCCGAAAGGCAGCAACAGTCTTTATAAAAAAGTTTTTATCATATGGTGAATTTAATTTTACAACAATAGGAGGGTCATCAACATTTCGAATGTTTTTAAAGTTTTTTACACGAAAAATTGATTTAAAAAATGGTGTATTAATTTTTAACGTGTCACAAATTTTATCAAATATTAGTTGCAGATCCTCATTACCATAATATGGTATACCAGTTATACGTAAATCAGATGCAACTACCGTGTTTTCTTGTTTTAATATTATTGTGTTAAGTTTTTTAACGTCAGCCTTTAGCTGCACAATTTCATTGTTCACTGTATCTAACTCTTTTACTTTGTTATTTAATTCCATAATTTCTTTTCTCACATCATTTATTATTTCGGTTTTTAAGTCATTAAATCTCTTTTCAATTTCAATGAATATACTGCTCTTAGTTTCTTGTATCATTGTTTCAATAACACCCGATCGCTCACTAATAAACTCGCTTTGTTTTGAAAATTGTGTGTCTATCCAATTATAAAGACGAGTGGGTGATATATTAGAGCCTGCGAACACAAGCTCTGGTGGTTGAATAGATGACGAAGAGCTTAAATTGGCTTCACGCGCGGTTCTCTTACTGCGTTTATTTCCTGACATTATTAAATTTTAGTATCACTGTTTTTTAATTGTGCTCAATGTATTTACTTTGCTAGTTCTATTGTTTTTAAGTAGTTAGTGTTGGTATTATTGTTTTTGTTGTTATATATTTTGTATTTTTTACTTTGCCTTGATTTTTGTTTGTTAAACAAGCTGTATGTTTTGATATTTAATAAAAATTGTTTTTTGTTTGTTATTTATATTCCTTTAAGTTGTAAAGTATAGGTTTTTTTTCATAAACAAACAATAAAATTTATTAAGAAATCAATTCATTTGTTTTAAAGAACCTTATATTTATTTTATATTTATTTAAAGAACTTTTTTTTAAATTTTTATTGGAGCTATTAAAAAACGCAACCGAATTCGATGAGAGTTAGTGCCATTCCATTGGTCTCCACGAATTACATTGGAATCAGGATTGGCAGGCAATACCGCTAAAATACCGTTATCGATTCAAAACCCTTTCAACTGACTACCGTTACCCCTAAAATACCGTTACCGAAATACCCGGAATACCATTATCCTTAAAATACCGTTACCGAAATAACTGAAATACCATTATCCTTAAAATACCGATACCGAAATAATTGAAATATCAATACCCTTAAAATACCGTTACCGAAACAAATGAAATATTGTTATCGCTAAAATACAGTTACCGTTATTTTTAATTTTCTGCTTTTGATAATTTCACGTGGTTATTGAGTATTTTTTGTACATTAAGTTGATAAATTGGTTCTGTTTTTAATCTCGTTTGTTTTTTGTAAAAAAAAAAATACGAGTTGCATCGAAATAACTGACTACCGTTACCCTCAAAATACCGTTACCGATATAACTGAAATACCGTTAACCTTAAAATAGCGTTACCGAAATAACCTAAATATCTTTAGAATACCGTTACCGAAATAACTCAAATACAGTTATCCTTAAAATACCGATACCGAAATAAATGAAATAGCGTTACCCTTAAAATACCGTTACCGAAATAACCTAAAATATCGTTACCTTAACGATAACCGTATTCGTTTCGGTTACCATCCATGATTGGAATTGATTCAGAGGTAAGCGCGAATCCCAATTACAAAGAAAACAAACGAATTTTGGGAAACCGCCCTTATCCATGATCCCTTGCAAAATGTTGGTGACCTTCAAATCACAGCAAATCTTCCATTTATTTTCGTAGTATTTGATTTTTTTCATTATACCCTTCAATTTTTCATAGCTTTCTTTTATGTTAATACCCATTGCTAGCGAAATAGAAGGTTTTCGGTTCGACACGTGCAACAACACTGTTTTCAAGTTTGAAACAGAACCATCAATAAATAATCTCCACTCACTAGCGATGTAGTTCATTCCCATTTTTACCACCAAAGCTTTTATATCGTTGTAGTAAGCGAACGAATTGTCATCATTTAGAGTGTAGAGGCTCTGAAATTCAGCTTGCCGTTTGCGGTACGCCGTAGAGTTTACATTATGTGTGCATGTGTGAGTTTTCTTTGCTTTAAAAACGCGCTCAAAAATATGGCAAGTCGCTGCGATAGTGCCAATATGGCCACAATGAAATCCATTTCCATTTGTGTTATTAGTTGTCGTCCATCTCTTCCCTGTTGGGGCTCATAATCGGTATCAAATGGATCTTCATAAGTAACACCACTTGCTCTACTCATTCCTGTAAATTCTGTCGTACGACCTGGAGTTGGCGGCCTTGGTGATACAAAATTTTCAGGTGCAAGCACTGGTAGTGTGGCTGTTACAGTTGCTTTATAAATTTTGTTCTTCTCAGCATGTCGATTTAGACGACATGTGTAATTTACGCATGCACAGCAACTGGTTGCATCATGATCACCTGGGCGATTAATCCAGTTTACCGGCTTACAATACTTCATACTATCTTTGCCTCCACTCAACCATGCCATGAGATTGTTATAACATTGGCGACACACTGTATTAGGTGTGTAATTTTCATGGGTCAAGTCTACTTCATCGAAAAACAACTTATATGCTCTAATGAAATCTTGTACATATAACGTTTTTTCTGATTTGATGACCGCAAACGTAGCAAAATAAATCAGTTTTTTCACATTGCATATTGAAATTGTCAGTTCCCAATGTTTTGTGCGAATTATGCTGTAGCACTTTCTCTATGACTTTCAACGCTGAGCTCTCGTTGACGTCGTGCTGTGTAATGCCTCGATGTGAGCGTCGTGTCGCTTTTATATTGTGTGCTGCGTCCCTTGATGCGTGTGCTGAGCTTACTGCTTTGCTTGTGCTGCTGCGGTCGGTGCGTGAACGCGTGAGTTGTTTATTGAGATCTTAGGTACATTTTTGTAGTTGATCGTTTCCTTGAATTTTGAACGGTTTGCTACCTATGGACCTGAACAGGGGAAAAAAGGTAAAAAAAATCTAATTTTTTAAGGTTTTTTGCGATTTTAATCTTGAAGATGAAGTTTTTTTTATTTTATATGTTCACAATTTTTGTTTTTTATGACAAGAGCTACAACTTTGACAAGAGCTACGACCTTGCCTCAAAATTCCGAACGGTTTGCAAGATATGAGCCTGAGAAATTATCACTTTTTTGCAAAAATGATACCGAGGCCCCAAATCTTTAACGGCCCATAAAATAAAAGTGGATGACTTGGGGAAAAACTGGGAGACACGGGTCTTTTTTTGGTCTTTTATCAAGTAGTGGTGTCCGTATATGGTTATATTTCCATGACTTAAAAAATTATACACAGTGTTATGTGGTATATCTATTCATAATTTTTTTTATTCCATACAATAAACTTAGGTAATTTGCGGATGAAAGTTTACAACACACCAAACTCCCTACGGGGAAAGGGACCGGTCCCAGATGACACGCAGGATAGGTCCCAACGGGGCGGAGACCGGTCGTTGATCGGTCTTTTTGTTTGAAAGAGACATATCACTTTATCAGGGCGTTGTCATTGGAAATGACCAATTGCCACAGTTTAGACACCTTGTAACAGTAAGGTGGTGTGTCTAAAAATAGCTTTTCAAATAAACTAATAAAAAATTAAGAATTAAAAATAATATACTTGGCGTCGAAGTAGGGCTCGATAACACAACCTCCTGCTTGTAAGGCAAACGCTCTACCGTCTGAGTTAATGTTCCCTACGGGGAATGAGGAATCAATTGCCCTCCAAGGACCTATCCCGTGACCGTTCAACCGAAGGCATATTACTAAATTAGTACAAATATGAACCAAAGAGAATGAATTAATTTTCTAAGTATTTTCTGATTCGTTACTTTCACTGTTGCTTTTAAAAAACTTGACCGATACCGAAATAAAAAACAAAATTGGCGGCATATTTTTTAAAATATTTTTTTATTTATTTTACTCTTTTATTTATTTTGAACTTTAGTTTTTTACGATTGGCTTATTTTAGCTCATATTTTAAATTTTTATAATTTTTTGCTAAAAAATTTTAAGTTTTGTATTTTCAACGTTTTTTAATGTTAAAGCTGTTTTAGTTTTAACACCTGGTATTTCATTTAATTTTCTTTTTAACTTAAGGGCAATTTTTAAAATTTTTATTTATATTTTCAGAATTTTTGAGGTAATTTTCTAATTTTGAATTGATTTTTTAATTTAATTATGGCCAACGCAAAAAACGAGTCAACTGCCTTTAAAGTACCTATCCCGTGATCGGTCAATCGGGGGCATACTTAAGGCACTTCCACTATATTTGTGTGTGTGTTAGTGTTGATTTCTTTTCTATTTTTGTCTTTTCCATTTTTTTATTTGCTTGTAGTGTTCTTTTTGAACAGAAACGAAAAATATATAACTTTACCATCAGCCAGCCATCACGCATAACCACCCTACGGGGAAAGGGACCGGTCCCAGATGACACGCAGGATAGGTTCCAAGGGGGCAGAGACAGGTCGTTGATCGGTCTTTTTCTTTGAAAGAGACATATCACTTTAACATGGCGTTGTCATTGGAAATGACGTATTGCCACAGATTAGACAGCTTTCGACATGTCGCAGGCCCGTGACCGTTCAACCGAAGGCATATTACTAAATTAGTACAAATATGAACCAAAGAGAATGAATTAATTTTCTAAGTATTTTCTGATTCGTTACTTTCACTGTTGCTTTTAAAAAACTTGACCGATACCGAAATAAAAAACAAAATTGGCGGCATATTTTTTAAAATATTTTTTTATTTATTTTACTCTTTTATTTATTTTGAACTTTAGTTTTTTACGATTGGCTTATTTTAGCTCATATTTTAAATTTTTATAATTTTTTGCTAAAAAATTTTAAGTTTTGTATTTTCAACGTTTTTTAATGTTAAAGCTGTTTTAGTTTTAACACCTGGTATTTCATTTAATTTTCTTTTTAACTTAAGGGCAATTTTTAAAATTTTTATTTATATTTTCAGAATTTTTGAGGTAATTTTCTAATTTTGAATTGATTTTTTAATTTAATTATGGCCAACGCAAAAAACGAGTCAACTGCCTTTAAAGTACCTATCCCGTGATCGGTCAATCGGGGGCATACTTAAGGCACTTCCACTATATTTGTGTGTGTGTTAGTGTTGATTTCTTTTCTATTTTTGTCTTTTCCATTTTTTTATTTGCTTGTAGTGTTCTTTTTGAACAGAAACGAAAAATATATAACTTTACCATCAGCCAGCCATCACGCATAACCACCCTACGGGGAAAGGGACCGGTCCCAGATGACACGCAGGATAGGTTCCAAGGGGGCAGAGACAGGTCGTTGATCGGTCTTTTTCTTTGAAAGAGACATATCACTTTAACATGGCGTTGTCATTGGAAATGACGTATTGCCACAGATTAGACAGCTTTCGACATGTCGCAGGTCTAGCCCCAAAGGGCATGTCGCCTAACTGACTTAAAGAGACATGTCACCGAACTAACCCAAAAGGATCCGTCAAAGAATGAATCACACTTTGTATATTTTGTGACATGTCATCCAACTAACCTAAAAGGAACTGATACAGAACCAGTCCCATTACAAAACTGACAAAACTGAGGTGAATGGAAATTGTTAAGGTTTTGGTATTATAAGTAAAATTGTCACAGCAAAACCTCGACAAAATTGTTATGTAATAAAAAGCACAAATATTTTCATTTGTCAAAAAATTAAAATATAAAAATTTGTGTTTTTTTTTGAAGAATTTTGGTATGTTTTTTCATAGAAATAAAATATGAAATACATATTCGTTTTTTAAGATGTTCTTTTAAGATATATATATACGTCGAACCTTTTACCGATTCTAAAATTCATAAAAAATCCTCCAAAAGAGCTGAAGTTGTTAGCAATAAGCTCAGGGTTCTTGATGCTAAAATTTAAAGAAAACTCCAAGTGCTTAGAACTAGAACTAAAATTCTTCATTGAACTTACGAAAAAAATTCTATGAAATTGTTTATCATGAAGGATAATTCTATCAGTGCGCTGTGGTGTAATGGTTAGCGTGTTTGACTTTTACACGTGAGGTTGCGGGTCCGATCCCCAACCAGGGCAACATCAATTTATGAAAAATATAAATATGTATGCGTTTTTCTATCCTTCATACATATCGCAGCGTCCTTCTTCGGTGTTCCCATAGCACTTAACCCCACCGAAGTAAAATAATATAACAGGGCTATGAACTAAAAAGCTTCAACAAAGTTCGTCAAATCATCATCAGATGGAGGGCAGAACTGTTCTAAAATTCAACATCTCGCGCAATTACAGTGTTGCCATATTTGAAGCCCTTCATCTTTCACCACCTTTCACTTCTTCTCTATCCCCTTTCCAAAGAAAGCAACACGTTAATTAATAGGAAGAATTTCCTGAGTGTTGCTTCTCTTTAAAAAAAAATAAAGTCTTACTTGTGGGTTTTTTATAACACTTATCCAGTTAATTGATATGCCCTCTTTGCACCAGTCTTGGGGAGAGTCTTTTAAGTATAATTGAAAGCGCTTAACCCATAGAAATAATAAATTATACCAGTCCTGCGACAAGACCATCTTTAACCACTCACGGGATAGGTACTTTGAGGACAATTCAGTGGTATGCCATCATTTCACCAGTCACGAGACCAGTCCTTTAAGTATAATTGACACTGCTTAACCCACAGCAATGGTAAACTATACCAGTCCTGCTGCAAGTCCTTCTTTAACCAGTCACGGGATACGTACTTTGAGGGCAATTTAGTGGTATGTTCTTTTTTTACCAGTCACGGGATAGGTACTTTGAGGAAGATTAAGTGGTATGCCACCGTTTCACCAGTCATGGGACTAGTCCTTTAAGTATAATTGTCACTGCTTAACCCACAGCAATGGTAAATTATACCAATCCTGTGACAAGTCTTGATTTAACCACTCACAGGATATGTACTTTCAGGGCAATTGACCCCTCATTCCCCGTAGGGCAACATTAGCTCAGACGGTAGAGCGTTTGCCTTACAAGCAGGAGGTTGTGTTATCGAGCCCTACTCCGACGCGAAGTAGATTATTTTTGATTCTTAATTTTTTATTAGTTTATTTGAAAAGCTATTTTTAGACACACCACCTTACTGTCACAAGGTGTCTAAACTATGGTAATTGGTCATTTCCAATGACAACGCCATGTTAAAGTGATATGTCTAGGGTTTGGGATTTCCCGGACTTTTTTATTTCCCGGGAAACGGGAATAAAAAAATTTGATTCCCGGGAATTCCGGGAAATATTTTTCAACAAAATTGTTAATGAAATCCGCCTATAAAAGTAATTTTTGTAAAAAAAACACTATTTCAGTACAAATTCAGTCTGTGTAGTGAGAATTCAAAGTAAAAATATCAGAATGTTGAACATTTGATTTCACATAAATTACTCTAAGCACGGCCAAATGAATTGCATGATTCCAGCAGAAAGCACCCCCAACTGAACTGTTGAAAACAAACCGTTTAATCACATTTGGCCCATTAGATATGGTGGCCGCAATGTTATTTTCCGCAGAGAAATAAAACTGTTCTGGTCTTATTTCTACAATTCTTCTTATTTCATCAGCATTACATCTTCCTGATATGTAAACCAACTCCAGGTTATAAAATAAATTATTTCCGTTTATACATATGTTCAAATATCTCTTTTGTGATATTCTTGTCCATTCATCTAAGATTATAGTAAATCTCCTATTGTTAGAAATATTTCTAGCTCGATTTTTCTTTTATCATGATATCTTTTACATGATTGTAGTAATTTAATAGAATGTTCTTTACATCGATTTCATTTTTTGGCAATGCCAGGTTTTTATTATAAAAACTTTCTCGAATAAAGGAAGATCTAGTTATGGTGCGGATTGACACTCCGCCGACTGCGGCTAATTTGGTTACCATTTCAGGAAATGTTTCCCTACCATAAAACGTTCAATGCCTATTTAGCTTACACTTTTTTCTTCAGGTACTTTGCAAATTTTAGCTGGAACGTTATTCTTGTTGTTGTTTTCTTCAAGAGAAGTTGCATGACCATCAATTTTTGTTTTTGTGAACCAAATTTAGATATCGGATAACCAATTTTAGATACCTCCGTTAACCATTAGTCTTTTAGGGCAAATATTGCACTGCACTGCATTGTCCTTTTTTGTAAAATATTTCCATACTCCTGACATTTTATTCTTTAATATAAAAGAATATATTATTTTGAAAGCAGGTGTATAAATAAAGTAAACTTACTTGAAAATATCACATTTATTAATGAAAACGTTAATTATAAAATTATTGGTCCTTAATATAAAGCAGTATTTTAAATTTAAAGTCGACTTTGTTTTTAATCTTACGGGTTTGTTCATTTTGTGTATGAAAACCTTACAAAAATATTTATATTTTCAAACATTTTGATTGATTGAAAATAAATTAACCAATCAGAATGCTCCAAAAATAAACCAAGTGAAGGTATACTGCCGCCCAATATTTTAACTAAAGTCGTCATTTGAAAAATTTAGATAGTAAGGGCGATTATTTGTAAGAAACAAAACTTTTTTTTTCATATTTCTTCTAAACATTTTAACAAGTTTTTAGGTTTTACTACTTAAATTTTGAATAAGTTATGCTAAAAATATTTATTAGTTGAAATGCTCCTAATTACTTGCCAAATATTTTTTGTGTGTGTCAAATAAATTGATTCCCTTTTAAAAGATTTTAACAATGACTTTTTGTTTTGATATTTAAAATGTTTTTTATGACTAAAATTAAAAAATCCTATTCCAAACAAAAACAATTTAAAAAATTTTATATTTTTAAAATTTCCCGTTTTCCCGGGAAAAATATATTATTTTCCCGGGAAATCCCGGCAAACTTTTCCCGGGATTTCCCGGGAAATCCCGCCCGGGAATTCCCGAACCCCAAACCCTAGATATGTCCCTTTCAAACAAAAAGACCGATCAACGACCGGTCTCCGACCCTTGGGACCTATCCTGCGTGTCATCTGGGACCGGTCCCTTTCCCCGTACGGTTGCTTATGCGTGATGGCTGGCTGATGGTAAAGTTATATATTTTTCGTTTCTGTTCAAATAAAAAAGAAAAAGAAAAAACAAACTCTACAAGCAAATAAAAAAAATGGAAAAGAAAAAATAGACAAAAAAAACAACACTAACACACACACAAATATAGTGGAAGTGCCATCAGTATGCCCCCGATTGACCGGTCACGGGATAGGTCCTTTAATGGCAGTTGACTCGTTTTTTGCGTTGGCCATAATTCAATTAAAAAATCAATTAAAAATTAGAAAATTACCTCAAAAACTCTGATAATATAAATAAAAATTTAAAAAATTGCCCTTAAGTTAAAAAGAAAATTAAATGAAATACCAATTGTTAAAACTAAAACAGCTTTAACATTAAAAAACGTTGAAAATCCAAAACTTAAAATTTTTCAGAAAAAAATTATAAAAATTTAAAATAAGAGCTAAAATAAGCAAATCGTAAAAAAATAAAGTTCAAAATAAATCAAAAAAATATTTTACAAAATATGCCGCGAATTTTATTTTTTATTTCGGTATCCGTCAATTTTTTTAAAAGCAACAGTGAAAGTAACGAATCAGAAAATCTTTAGAACATTAATTCATTCTCTTTGGTTCATATTTGTAATAATTTAGTAATATGCCTTCGGTTGACCGTTCACGAGATAGGTCCCTGCAGGGCAATTGACCCCTCAGTCCCCGTAGGGCTATAACTTCGTAGTTACCATTGTAAAACATGATTACTTTTGGCTACTCGATACTCTTCAATTGAATACTCGATATCACTCAATATATTTTCCTTCATATAAATCCATTTAATTTTTTTTATACACTCTAAAAAATGTTTGTAAATTTACTACTATGAAATGGGTAAAATTTTGTTTAATTTTACGAAAATTCGGTAAATATAAACAAAAAATGCGTAACAGTTTTTTATACACACTTCCATACACAATAATACACACACAAAGTATTTTTAGACAATATGTGTTTATAAATAAACACATTATGCCTAAAATTAATATCCTTTTGTTTAATCAAGTTTTTACGCAAAAAGTTGGTAAATATACTAACATGTAATAGTAATAACTACTCTGACAGTTTGGAAAAATTTTAATTGAAAAAAAATTTTAAATTAAAAAAATCTAAAAGCGATTATTTTTTGTGAACAGAAAAGAAACACATTTTTATCTGGGAATATCTACCTAAGAATGAAGTTATTGTTGGTAATTATTGTTGGCAGATGTGGTCGTGTAAATCTCTTTTTAAAATGCTTTTGGTTCAATCTTTATAACAAAATTTTATTATACCAATGATACAGATATTAACATTTTATATAAATTTCATTTATTTACTTTTTCTTAGATTTTTAAATTAATTGCATTATTTTTATTTGAAATCGTGTTCGCTTAATTTATTTTATTTATTTTAGTATACAACTCATTACACAGTACAACAGCCAATCTGGGGGTGAGAAATTCCAAGTCAGGGTGATGGTACTAGGTCAGTATAGTAAAACCCTCAAAGGGTTTGGCGTTCGTATGTGTCATTTTTTTTTATGACCTTTTAAATTTTTTCCTTATCTTGATGTTTTTTCGCTTAGTTGTAACATTTTGGCAAAAACGTAGTTTAACATAACTCGAGAACCACTTGTCCGATTTTGATGAAACAAATTTAGAAAAATTTAGAATTACAATTTCTTTAATCCGTTCATATAACGTTTTTCTTTATAATCAACAGTTTTGCCGGTAAAAATAAATTTGTGGAGAAAAAAAAAATATTTTTTTGCCTAAAAATTAAAAATTTTTTTTTTTAAATTCATAAAAAATCCAAAACGGAAAAAAGGATCAAGTGTTATTAATTTCATGTAAAGTCACATAACCTATAAACAAAATTTAACGCGTTCTGCTTTTATTTACAATTAAGTGAAGGTATCCCATTTTGACAAGAATATTGATATTTGTTTTTATTCAAAAAAGTGTCATTTATCGCCTTTTTCATAAATTTTCCCCAATAACTCCAGACTTCTGGCCATAAACTACTAAAAAAATTAAGTAAACATTTTTATAATTTTTTATTTTTATTTTATTTATTTATTTTTATTTATTTTAATAAATATTGCCTAGACTTTTTCGATGGTGGTTGTTCGGGACTAGTGGCATCGCATTCATCGCTATCATCAGTTTCTGAACCACACATAATGTCAATGTGTGACTCCACTGTTGGCCCTTCTGCATCTCCTGAAAATTCTTTATCATCAAGATCATCCTTGTCTTGCCACACTAACTTACTCCACCAGCAAATTTCCGCAATTATTGCACTCGGCGACTTTTTGCCTCTATATCTGTAAGTTTTTGTTTTATTAAAATGAGTTTGAAAAAATAAAAAATCAGTATTACCTCATTTCAAATGGCATAGCAACTTGATGATAGCGTTCATCTTGTTCATCAGATTCGGTAGCCAATTGTTTGCTGAAGTAGTCCAGATGATGATGTAAATAATGGATTTTCAAGGACATGTGGACACCAATTTCCGAGAATGCTCTTAACATCCTTGCGACAGAAACATCGTAGTTGTTAGAACGATGCTTTCCCAACAAGCCTTCTATTACTTCTTTGATTGCCTGCCATGCATTCAATTCAGCGTCAATCAAAATATTGTTGAATGCGTCACTTTTAATCAGCTTTCGTATATCTGGACCATTTAGTACGCCTGATTGAAAAAAATTAATTTGTTAAGATGGAAAATCATGGGAAATGAATGTGATATTATAACTTACCTTCTTTAATTTTACTTTCGCTGAGTCTCGGGTAAATTAGTTTCAAACACAAGAAAATTTCATCTCTTTTGGCGACAGTTTTGATAAAATTCTTAACAATTCCAAGTTTAATATGCAGTGGAGGTAGCAATATCTTCTCCTTCGGCACTAGAGGCTCACGAATAATATTGGCCGTTTGTAACCTGCTGTGCTCTCTGAGTTTCCATCCGTGGCATGCATATTGGTCACCGGAAAATCGTGTGTCCCAATCGCACAAAAAGCACATATATTTTATATAGCCGCTTTGAAGAACGCAAAGCATTGCTACAACTTTTAAATCGCAGCATATGCGCCACATATGTTTGGCGTAGTTAACCATTTTTAAAATATTTTCCAGTGCATCATATGTTTCTTTCGTTTCTGTACTGTAGGCGATTGGAACTGAAGGTTTTTTATTGGTCTTATGCAGTAAAACCGCCTTCAAGCTGAGTTTTGAACTGTCAATAAATAATCTCCAGTCATCTGCTTCATATTTTATTTCCATTGCGTCCATCAATTTTCCTACATCCGGGCAATATGCAGAAGTTTTTTCATCATTCACAAGGAATAAACTTTGGAGTGTTGCCTGACGACTTCGATAAGCTGTGACTTTCACACCGGGTGCCAACAAATTGTTTGATTTCAAAATGTAAGCCAGCTCTTCCGATTTATGCTGTGTTAATTCCAACTTGGCAACAATTGAATCAAGCTTATTTTGATTTATTAAAATTGGCTCATTGGATACTGATGGCTCATATGGGGAATCATCACGTGCATGATATGTCGGAGCAGTCGTAGAAGAGAAAATATCTGGGCTAGAAGCTTTTGGCACAGGAATGTGGTCCGAATGAGGCAATGGTGTTGCGGCACTTGCAACAACAACGTAATTATACGATTTTCTTATCCTTTTTGCGGCTCCTTTATTCGCACATGCATAGCAATTCAATGGATTGTGACCTTCGCCAGGATTAGTCCAAGTCATTGGGATACCGAATGGCATACTTTCACGTCTTCTATTTTTCCAATCCATTAAACGGTTGTAGCAGCTTTTACACACTATATTTGGTACCCAATTTTCGTTCACTATAACATTTTGGTTGAAGTACATCTCGTATGTTTGAACAAAATCAGTACTGAAATTTCCCCTTTTTTTATGTGTTGAGACATATTGACCACAGCAGTAGCAAAAGCTATTTATATCTGGCTTGCACAGTTCCATATTCTGTTCTCTTTTGTTCACTTTTAAAAAACTGGAGAAAAATCACTTTTACTGTTCGCGTTCGTCGGCACTTGTTGAATGACAAAAATCACAGAACCAGTGTGAGAAAGAGAAGAAGTATAATGACAATGCATGTTTTATGTGAACATTACAGAACCAGTGTTGCCACATCAATATTTCTCTTTTAGTACAGTAGAAAAATATGAGAGAGTTCGGCTTGTGAGTGTCAATGTTTTCTCCAAATAATGTTGTGCATATCTTTAGCAAATTTTTGAAATTCATACATTTACCTAATTGTGAATAAATGAGAAACGCATGCATCGATTTTCATGATCTATGCCTTTTTTTGCTCATGAGTTATGTGACTTTACGCGAAAGTAATTAGTTTTGGCACTTTTTTCCATTTTGGATTTTTTATGAATTTTTAAAAAAAAATATTTAAATTTTTAGGCAAAAAATACTTTTTTCCCTTCATACATTCATTTTTAACTTCGAAAGTGTTGCACATATAGGAAAACGATATAGAAACAAATTAGAGAAATTGTAATTCTAAATTTTTCTAAATTTGTTTCATTAAAATCGGACAAGTGGTTCTCGAGTTATGTTAAACTACGTTTTTGCCAAAATGTTACAACTAAGCGAAAAAACATCAAGATAAGGAAAAAATTTAAAAGGTCATAAAAAAAAATGACATATACGAACGCCAAACCCTTTGAGAGTTTTACTATACTGACCTAGTACCATCACCCTGACTTGGAATTTCTCACCCCCCAGACAATAATCCCAAAAATGTTCCATAGTGTTATTAATAAAGTAAGTGTGAAAAATTAATTTGTTTTATTTAAAAAACATGTTTTTGGGTGTTTTAACATTAAACACAGCTGTGGTAAATGTACTAATTTTTGGGGGATTTTTACTTATTTTCGTGGATTTTTACGCATTTTGTGAGTATATTTACACATAAAACATGCTTTTTTACTAACAAATTTAGTATATTGACACACCAATTTCAAAAATTCTTTTAATTTTTACGCACTTTCAATGTAAAATGACTCAGTATTTGTGCACCAACTTAAACATAATGTGCGTATTTTTTTTAATTACACACATAGAGTAAATTTACCCAATTTATAGTAGGAGTACAGTTTCCTATTATAAGTTGGGTAAAGGCTCCATTAGTCTTTGCGTTCCGTGACGGTTCTGTAATGTGCCGTGCCGGATGGCTCTTTTGTGTAGTTAGTCTTTTCCGTAACAACGTATCAGCTGTTTAATGTTGTTTTTCTTAGCAGAGCTCTGCGCCAACCAGATTAATCGGTTGCGGTGGCTAAATAAAAAAATTGTAGCGGCGGCTTAAAACTGGCTGTGAGCCAAAAGCTGATCGGCTAGCCAACTTTAAGTTGACACATACAAAACATCGGCTTAACGGTAAAAAAAGAAAATTAAAAAAAATATATGCTATTTTTAGATTTTTATCGTGTAAAAAAAATGTTCGACGGCGGCGGGTACAAAAATTAGACAGCGGCTCGGCTTAGCCGGTTTAAGCCATTCGTTTTAGATCTCAAAATAGGAGCTGTCAACTCACTGTCACTTAACGGATAACAAAAATTCTGTTTTCAACAGGTTCATCCGGCACGGCACGTTACATTACAGACAAACTAACGACTCAAATGCTTTTTCATAGAACAAAAACAAATCAGCTGATTCGTCACGGCACGTTACGTACAAACTAATTATACCTGAAATTTCAACAGAATTTAATTAGAGTGTAAAAAACAGTGTGTATGTTTCTGTACAATTTTAATGGTAAAATTACGTATTTGTATGGAAAAATACAATCCTAAAAGTAGTGAGTAGTTACTTTATAGCATTGAGTACCCTAAAAATAGTCAGATTTGAAAACTCAGTACCCAATAATTTTACAGCATTAGTGTTTTTTATTTAATCAACGTTTTGTTTGGAGAACCCGTCTCTTAATTCCCATACTTTAATTCCACAACTTAGTCAATGTATACGTCAAAACTAGTTGATTATACACTTTTTTTCTTTGCGTGTATGACACGCACATGTTAAATTCGTTGATGGAAATGCCAAATTTTGAACTACTACCAGTTCCAGAAAAAATACAACTCAAAGATAAAAGTAGTTAAAATATGGCATTTCCATTAAAGAATTTAACACGTGCATGTCATACACACAGGAAAAAGATTGGTTGGAATTCGATCGAAACCATTAAGGTGCTTTCACAATGGTAGAGTGACTCTACTCTGCAGCACAGATTGAAATGTTAACTGTTCAAAATGCAGAGTAGAGTTACTTCAAAAAATATTTGACACTTCAATACTTACATTTCCTTTCGCGAATGTCTAGGCTTTATATCCATTTCCTTTATTTTAAAATATTTTTTTATTTAATTATAAAATGCCCAACACAATTATTTTGTGTTGGTTTTATGATTTTCAATATTTTTGATTTAATTTGTTGACAATTAGAGATGTGAACAAATTAGTGATGTGTTTTTTAAGATATATTTGTCATGTTAAATAGTTAACAGAGCAATGTTAACTCTAGAGTGCAACAAATCCGTACCCCAGAGTCAAACAACTTTGACTCTGGAGTGGAATAAAAAAAGATAACAAAATACAAAAATGTATTAGTAAGAAAGAGAAAAGAACTAAATTTGCTACAGATTGGAGTACTCCATCATTGTAAACGCACCTTTAAAATTAATTTGCCAGAACGTCATTTTATTTTGAGTTACCTATAATTGAGTACTAAACCTAAAATATTTCATTAGGTATTAAAAATAGGAGAAATGAATTAAAAGACAATCCTATTATCCAATTATTGGTATATCCAACAAACTTTAAAATTAAAATTCGTTTAGTAATTGTGTACAGTGGGTGCAACCATTTATTTAATGGATATACCAAAAAATTGGTGCTATTTATTTCATTTATTAAAAAATTATCAATATTCGAAAGTTGTAACTACAAATACGAGTATTCTAATCAAATATACCCTTAAATTAGAGTTTCAGTAGAACCAACCGAAGTGTGGATTTTATTGACAACAGATGCAACTAATGATTGGTGTTGGGAAACGAATTTTATACTGTATTTGTTTACCTAACAAAATATATAAATTCAAAATTAGGCATTAAAATTAATAAGTGTTTGTTGTGTAGTAGGTAGAGAAGTAGCCTAGTGTGCCGGATTTCCGAGTTCAAATCTGTGACAACTCTTTTCCCCTTTTAAGGCTCTACCTCTCTGGAGACGTATGCTACCTTTTATACCGGCCGTGCTCAGGGAAATTGGGGTGGTGTTATTGTCTTCGTCGAGATAGAAGGGAGTCATCCACAATAAAATTAGGTAGCTAATCGTAATGCCAAAATATCGATAAAAAAATATAAATGAAACAGAAATAATAAACTAAGAAAAAAAAAATTTTTTTAAGGAAATAAGGATGAAGTCTAGAAGGGAAGGTACTTGGTGTTAAAACCCCCCCTATTATTCACTACCCACCCAACCATGCTGTCTTTCATCTAAATCTCAGACAGCCCACACATATCTTATCTTCCTAGATGTCTAACCTTTTCGTGGAAAAAAAAATTATTTAGTGATCCATTATGAATTTATAAAATTTTATTAATGAAATTTAACGAATGTAGTAAATATTTGGCACAATAACATATTTAAAGTTTAGAATTATCGATTATTTGAAGTGTAGAATAATTGTTTACGTATTTTATGAATGTTATAATTTTTGTATTAAATTAGTTTAAAATTTTCATTGGTAGCAATGATCAACACTGTTATAAAAAAATTACACTATATTTTTTTTTTTTTGTATTTATTGATTAGCAATTTAAAACTGTTATACAAAACCTTTAAATGTTGTTTTTTTTTATTTTTTTTTTTTTTATCAGTTAGAAAGCAATTCTTAAAGTTTTTATTTAAATTATTATAATTTTATATATATATATATATATTATTTTAGAAATGTTCTTTAGGAAGAAGTAAATATCATATTAAACTCACCATTTACAAATCCAGCGATGTATCAGGCCTGATGACAAGTGGAATATTCGAAGAGTAGATTTAAAAATGACACTTTCTAAAAGTTTCCTTTTTCTTTTTAATTTACGGTTTCTTTTATATTGCTACTCAATTATTATGAGATATAGTGTTGTTTATATATAATATTGATTTGTGTTGAAAACTGTTGTAACTTTAAAACTAGAAATTGGATATCGATAACAAAATACAAGATTAAAATTAATTAACAAAGAAATATAAAAAAAATCAAAATTAAGAAAACTTTCCTTTTCCTCCAAATATTGACAGCGATAATTTATCGGTAGTAATAATTGTTATTATTCCTTCTGTGATAAATTTTTGCCAATATGCAAAACGATATAAAAAGGCAGCAATTCTATCCAAAGTAAAATTTTCGGTAAGTTTTTATACCAATCGAAGTTTTTGTTTAACTAGCCGATAAGACGGTTATCGATTAGTTAAACAGAATTATCGATTATTAAGAGGACAATTTCCGACAGCCGTAAAAAAAATCTGAATTTTTCGTTGCGTGAGAATAAATGTTGGGATTTGCTTCAAATTACAGAATCACAATATATACAATATATTTTCCTTTAATGATGATCAAATGGTTTCCTTTTTTTTCCGTGCAAAACTAGCCAGCGTTTATCCAATAATAATTTGCCAATCCACCACCATAAATCATCAAAAGGCTTCAATTTTGATTGCAGATTTAATGACAATATATAGACTTTTGCCCACAAATCTTCAAAAACAAATTTTCAATAAATTTTTCAATTTTAACAAAATTGAAAAATCAAATTTCTTCCAACTCCTTCAACCTTTCACAAAAGTTTTGAAATAAATCTCTTTGAAAATAAAATTCTATAAAATTTTTAATTTGAAAAGTAGTCAATTCATTTATACAGTTGAGAGCAATTAAATATTACGACCTCACAAAACAGAAGCAGCTTCGATGTTTTCCCCAAAACGATGAACTGATTCTGTAAAGGGCGAATATATAAAGGAAAACTTTACAATCCCTAAATCCGTGCTGTTACTTCTAAGTCCATATATCTTTGGCATGGTAAATTCCTATATTGTCACCCTCCATGTCTTGTAATTCGTAGTTCACCTCTCCGATTTTCCGCAAAACCCTTGCTCGAATACCCACGGGTGCCAATTTAGAGTTAAAATTCTCTACTTTGGAACTCTGCGAAAAATTCCTCCGAATCACTTCCTGTCCTGCTTCGAAATTTTTAACACGAGTCCGTAAATTGTAAATCCTAGCATTTCTATTATATGCTTTCCGAACTAAGTCCCTGATTTCATCCCGTAGCATGCTAAATTCGTCCCGCCTTTCAATAATCATATCCGTTTCGTTCAATAAATTCAATCTTTCCAACAGTTTGTAGTCCTGTCCATGTGTCACCATAGTCTGTCCGAAAACTATTTGATATGGAGTCCTGCCAATGGTCTGATGAACACTGTTGCGCAATGAGCAATTTATACTGCTGATAAAAGAGTCCCAGTTCCGATGGTCCTTTCGCACGTACGATCGCAACGCCTCGTTAATAGATCGATTAACTCGTTCGCTTGCATTTGCTTGGGGACTGTAGACAGCCGTAAGCATATGTTTAACTCCATTCTTCCTCAAAAAGTCAACAAATTCCTTGCTCCTAAATTGTGAGCCGTTGTCTGACACCATAGTTTCAGGTACTCCATAGCATGGAAAAATTTCCGTACGTAAATAATTTATAATGTCCTTGGAAACTAATTTTCTTAACGGTCTTAAAAACGTAAATTTAGAAAAATGGTCCAGAATTATAAGTATCCCTATATGTCCTGATTTCGTCCTCGGTAACGGTCCAATTAAATCAATATAAAGACGTTGAAAAGGTCGGTCAGTTACAACCATTTGTCCCATGGGTGGTCGCTGTATATTAGTTGAAGGTTTAGAAGTCTTACATAAAGTACAATTTAGAACGTAGTCCTTAACGTCCGTCGCGAGTCGTGGCCAGTAAAAATAACGTCTGACCCGTTCAATTGTCTTCGCAATCCCACCGTGCGAAGAATTTGGAATATCGTGTGCGGAATATATTATGTCCCTTCGAAGACTTGTTGGTACAAAAAGTTTCCACGATGAAGACTCATCAGTTAGTCCTAATAAAAAATTTGTCCTTTTGTAAATGTATTTATCCATAATTTTAAAATCCGGTATCTCTGAGTCTGCCAAATCCGTTCGTAATTTAGAATATTCATCGGAGTCAAAAGCTTTCGAGTCTAAGTCAATAGTAGGTAGCACTTCGGTTTCTATAGCTTCCATAAAGTCTTCTCCTTCGTGAACTCGAGACAGTGTATCCGGAACAACATTATCTTTTCCCTTTCGTTGCTCAATACTGAAATTGAAACCTTGCAACTTCAAAGACCATCTAGCCAAACGCCCTGAAAGGTCCCGCTGACCCATCAGCCACTTTAAACTTGCGTGGTCTGTCACCACTTTAAACTCTTGGCCCTCTATATATGGCCTGAACTTTTTTATCGCCATCACCACGGCCAAACACTCCAGTTCAGTTATCGTGTAGTTTCTTTGAGCCTTATTTATCTTATGAGACATGTAGGCAATGGGTCGTTCTGTCCCGTCATTGTCTTCCTGCGCCAATACTGCACCCACCCCGTAAGTGCTTGCATCACACTGTAGTATAAATGGCCTATTGTAATCAGGGTGAATTAATAGTGGAGCAGTTGTCAACCTTGTCTTTAATTCGTTAAATGCGTTCTGAGCATCGTTCGTCCAACCAAATGTTTTTTTCTTGGTCAAAAGTTCCGTCAATGGATAAGTAACGGTCGAATAGTCTCGTATAAAGCGTCTGTACCATCCAGTCATGCCTAAAAACCGTCTTAAATGTTTGATTGATTTTGGTACGGGAAAATCCTGTATTGCCTTAACCTTGTCTTCGTCTACTTGTAGCGTCCCATTTCCAACCAAATAGCCAAGATACTTAACCTTGTTTAGAGCAGATTCACTCTTTTTGACGTTTATAGTTAAACCTGCTTTCTTAAGCTGGCTTGCCACCTCCAATAAGTGAGTCATATGTGCTTCAAAATTCTGAGAAACAATCAATAAGTCGTCTAGGTAAACAAATACGTGCGTTTTTAAATTATATGGAATAACCATGTCCATTAGTCTGCACAACGTTTGCGGTGCGTTACATAGTCCAAACGGCATTCTTGTAAATTGATACAAAGGCCGATTAGGGACTGTAAATGCTGTCTTAGGTCTTGAGCTTTCCTTCAGTTTAATTTGCCAAAATGCATCTATCAAATCAATTTTTGAAATAAAATAAACTGGAGGACGTCTGGATATTAGTCCGTCAATGTTAGGTATCGGGTAAGCGTCTTTTACTGTTACAGAACTCAATTTCCTACTGTCAACACACATTCTGACTTTACCAGGTTTAACTACAATAACAGTTGGAGAAGACCATGGGGAACTTGGTGCCTCCTCTATAACCCCTAATGAAAGCATTCTATCACATTCTCCACTTAATTGTTTCTCAACCGCTGGAGAAATAGGGTAATAACGCTGTTTTATTGGCCTTGCATCACCAGTATCTATGCTATGTTCAATAAGGCTGGTACATCCCAAACCTTCTACTTCCGAATTAGGGAACGCTGCTATTATTTTGTTCAATATTTGTTTCTGCTCATTTGTAAGTTGTACCTTGTCTGGGTTGGTCTCCATACAGCTTATCTCTTCAATATCATTTATCGAAATTTTTATACCAAAATATTTCCAAAAATCGTAACCACATATGATGTCCTGTGTTATTGTCGGTACTACCAAAAATTCAAACTGTTTAGTCTGTCCCTGAAAAGTTATGTCCAAGGTCACAAAACCCAGTACAGTCTGTCGTTGTCCGTCTGCAGTTCGTACATTACCTACACATCTATAAAAACCTGCCTTACCCTGAACCTGAGTTGCCAAATTTCCACCAATAACGCTTTTATTGGCTCCGCTATCCAGTAATGCAAAGTAATTCGAGTTCCTTACTTTCAAATTCAAATAGGGCCTGCTGTCTGACTCCTTAGAAATAATTGATGAAATTATGCAAACTTTAAATATTTTTAACCTTCGATAATATTCACGAATACGTTTAGTTGATCTAATTTTTCTTTTCGATTGGCCGAAAATTTTCTCTCTAGCTTTCTTATACTCCTGTAAGCGGATATGGTACGGTCTCATCAACGGATGAATATTTTCTTTAATCCTATCAGTTTGTAAGTCATTGTTGTCGTGTGTAGTTTTATCATGTTCTTCCGTTCTGGATGTCCGATCTATTTCCGGCGGACATCCCTCTGTCCGTTTCCCGGTATCCTGACACTGCAGTTTGGGCAAGTGGGCTTATATACATCTTTAACTCCACATCCGTAGCAAAACACACGCCTTATGTCTAAACAGTCCATGTACGAGTGTCCTATTTTGTCGCAGTTCCAACATTTAATATCGGTGCGAATTACATAAATTTCGGCATCATCGTCCGTTTCCTTTAAAATTTCCTCTTCTTCATCTTGTTTTGTTACTTCCGAAATTCGTGCTCTAATATTCTTGCGAGCATCCAGCATGTTAAGATCCTTTAAAAACTTCTCGTGTTTCTTGACTTCTTTTCGCAGACTAGAAACGGTATAAATTTCCAGGTGTAAAAGTTCATGTCGTATGTCACTTCTCAAATTTCGTAGTAATGTTTCACACAGGTCTCTGTCCGACATTGGTGTCTCCAATATGTCAGTCATGGCAGATATCACGTCAAAGTATTCATCAAAATTTTCGCTTACTTTCTGTTTTCGTCTGCGTATGTCGTCAAGAATATCAAAATCGCTGTAGTCCTCCCTGTACTCTTTCCTCAATGCAGAAGTCAATGAAAACCAGTCAATGCTATGGTTCCTCCTTTCAAATCGCCAGTACCACACCAACGCTTTACCCTCAAATAAACTGTGGGCATGATTACATAGAAGTTCAAAATCGCCGCATAAATTTTTGTTTGTTAGTACATTTACTCGATAAATAAATTCATCAACTGTCATTGGATTGTCGTGGCCAGTAAATTTTATTCGCCAATTTCGAATAATATTCAAGACTTTTTCCGCGGATAACGGATCTTTAGTCGAGTTAAAACCAGAGGTAGGATACGTATTTAAATTTTCCGAATTAGAATCAGTAGGATTCAAATTAGAATTTTCCAATATGTTGGCACTATCCCCATTAACACGCACGTTAACATTAGATCCGACGTTCATATTTCGAACCAATGTACGTAGTTCCGTAGTAATTACACTAGACATTTCCCTACGAAAAGAATTCAAAGATTCAGACACAATCTGTCTTATATGAGAATCGTCATCACCACCATTACGAGTATTCTTACGTGCATTAGGTCTCCCCTTTGGGCGAGCTCCCGTATTAGCAGGATTACTAGGATGTGTTCTAGGAGTTACTGCGGCGCATTCTTGAGTCCCAGGAGTAATATTACCTGTGTTTACATCAATCGTGAAGCTAACATTTGCAGGCTCCTCTAAATCAAATAAGTTATCTCGACTTCTTGTCAAGACCATTATAATAAATAAAAAAAATTTAAGCAAACAAGATATAGCTTTCCACTACTTCGGTTAAATATTGCAGATAGGTCAAATAATAATAATAATAATAATAAAATAATAAAGCTAAACTTCAAACTCAAAAGAACTATAGTAAAAGAATTT
Organism: Leucophora obtusa; assembly: GCA_949987735.1. Classification (NCBI taxonomy): domain Eukaryota; kingdom Metazoa; phylum Arthropoda; class Insecta; order Diptera; family Anthomyiidae; genus Leucophora; species Leucophora obtusa. Next base: position 136,763,648 of record OX465295.1, read on the forward strand.
GTATTCAATTTCTGAACTGGTAACTAAAACACACAAGTCAGTATATAATAGAAATCCCAAAATTCAGAAAATCAAAACAATAGCGAGAAATCTCCTAGGTGTATCCTGTGAGCAGATATTCGTCCATTCCGGAATACACAGGTCTCCAACAGAACCAACCTAAAACAAAAAAAAAACGAAAAATTCAAAAGAAGGAAGTTAGATGTTCACTGGGTTTAATTACAAATTTTTTCCACAATTAAAATCCCAAACAAAACAATCTAACGAAATGAGAAGCAAAGAAGATATCTCAAATAACAATCGGTTTCGAAATTACAGCGAAGTAAAATCATACTATCCAAAATGCTATAAAAGACTAAAGAATAAAAAAAACAGAAGATAAAATAAAGATATAATCGATACCACGACCATTGAAACAATTTTCTGAAACATCAGCTTAGATGGAAAAATTTAACTACTAGAGTTATTGTTAATAAAATATTTACGCTGATGCCCCACGTTGGGCGCCATTTATGTGACGACTCTTTTCCCCTTTTAAGGCTCTACCTCTCTGGAGACGTATGCTACCTTTTATACCGGCCGTGCTCAGGGAAATTGGGGTGGTGTTATTGTCTTCGTCGAGATAGAAGGGAGTCATCCACAATAAAATTAGGTAGCTAATCGTAATGCCAAAATATCGATAAAAAAAATATAAATGAAACAGAAATAATAAACTAAGAAAAAAAAAATTTTTTTAAGGAAATAAGGATGAAGTCTAGAAGGGAAGGTACTTGGTGTTAAAACCCCCCCTATTATTCACTACCCACCCAACCATGCTGTCTTTCATCTAAATCTCAGACAGCCCACACATATCTTATCTTCCTAGATGTCTAACCTTTTCGTGGAAAAAAAAAAATTATTTAGTGATCCATTATGAATTTATAAAATTTTATTAATGAAATTTAACGAATGTAGTAAATATTTGGCACAATAACATATTTAAAGTTTAGAATTATCGATTATTTGAAGTGTAGAATAATTGTTTACGTATTTTATGAATGTTATAATTTTTGTATTAAATTAGTTTAAAATTTTCATTGGTAGCAATGATCAACACTGTTATAAAAAAATTACACTATATTTTTTTTTTTTTGTAATTATTGATTAGCAATTTAAAACTGTTATACAAAACCTTTAAATGTTGTTTTTTTTTATTTTTTTTTTTATCAGTTAGAAAGCAATTCTTAAAGTTTTTATTTAAATTATTATAATTTTATATATATATATATATATATATATATATATATATATATATATATATATATATATATATATTATTTTAGAAATGTTCTTTAGGAAGAAGTAAATATCATATTAAACTCACCATTTACAAATCCAGCGATGTATCAGGCCTGATGACAAGTGGAATATTCGAAGAGTAGATTTAAAAATGACACTTTCTAAAAGTTTCCTTTTTCTTTTTAATTTACGGTTTCTTTTATATTGCTACTCAATTATTATGAGATATAGTGTTGTTTATATATAATATTGATTTGTGTTGAAAACTGTTGTAACTTTAAAACTAGAAATTGGATATCGATAACAAAATACAAGATTAAAATTAATTAACAAAGAAATATAAAAAAAATCAAAATTAAGAAAACTTTCCTTTTCCTCCAAATATTGACAGCGATAATTTATCGGTAGTAGTATTTGTTATTATTCCTTCTGTGATAAATTTTTGCCAATATGCAAAACGATATAAAAAGGCAGCAATTCTATCCAAAGTAAAATTTTCGGTAAGTTTTTATACCAATCGAAGTTTTTGTAGGACCCACAAGAAGCTCTTGTGGGCCGATAAGACGGTTATCGATTAGTTAAACAGAATTATCGATTATTAAGAGGACAATTTCCGACAGCCGTAAAAAAAATCTGAATTTTTCGTTGCGTGAGAATAAATGTTGGGATTTGCTTCAAATTACAGAATCACAATATATACAATATATTTTCCTTTAATGATGATCAAATGGTTTCCTTTGTATGACCATACATTATCTCATATATTTCCATATATCTTCGGATCCGAAATTTGAGGGTATATGGAGGTATATGGCCATTTATGATCATATATGAGCATACATGAAGCATATGTGAGCATATATGGTCATATATGAACATGTACGGTCATATACCCTCAAATTTCGGATCCGAAGATATATGGAAATATATGAGATCATGTATGGTCATACATTGAACTATGCATTGACGTATATGATCATGTATGCCTATGCATGATCATATACTAGTGAATGTATGATCATGTGTGTTCATATATATTTCGATTTTCACATGGGAATTTCAATAAAATTTTGTGGAATATAATATTGAATTAGACAACAGAATATTGGCTTTCACGACGAAAAATACAATTTAATATAAAGATAGTTGTCGTAACCGCATGAATTCGATTGGCAACAAATTCGGTGGGACAACTGGGACTGTTTTCTGGGTGTAGGAAAGAACGGACACTGTTGTAAATTTAACAAATTTTAGTAGAAAAGTATGCTTCTGCGTTATGTTTCTATGTGTTGTTGTAGTATTTGTATTATTTTATTTGGGCTACTAGAATTTATTGAAAGCTTCAAGTTTTAAAAAAAATAAATTAAAAATATTAACTGAATTATTTTTTTCTTTTTGTTTGTAATAACATTTTTATTTCAATAATCTAATAGTTCTTGTTTTTCTAAGACTTTTAAGTTAAACTTTTAATAACATAACATACCCAGTAGAAAAAGAAATGCAAAAGCAGTAGAAAAAGCACTATAATTAATGATCTAGATGCACTTCCTTTTTTTAACAGAAACTAATGATTTTAAGATCGAGTTGTCATAGGACAGGTGTACCCACTTCGACATTTGTTCAGTACTTTTTGAGCAAGTGCAACGAAAACTGTTTTTCATCAATTAAAAGTTAAAACAAAAAAAAAATTCGAAAAATTAAATTATAAATTTTTTATTTTTAAAATTTTTTGTCATTGCTTCCACCTGTTATCGAACTTGCGACCTTAAGATTACTAGACTAGCTATCTACCGCTGAGCTATTATTTGATATGAAGGTTGACTGACTTAAGAACGCCACTTTGTCACTACGAGATAGTATGCCTAATTCTCTTTAATAAAAGTATTTATTAAAGAAGTGCAACAGGTGCAATATTTTCAGTACTATTTTCACAATTGCATACCAAGCAGTTTTTCATATATTTTCAAAAATTGTAGAATTAAAAAAAATATTTAATTTAAACAAATTAATTATAAATATTAAAAAAATAAAATAAAAAATCTTTAAAAATATTGGTCCCACCAGGAATTGAACCCGCGATTATCTCTTTGGAAATAAATTATAACAAAATCAATTTTATCCGTTATCGTTAAAATACCGTTACCAATATCTCTAAAAAAAATTTCCAATACCGTTATCGATACCGATACCGTTATTTTTATGGCGAGTTACCGGTATTTATTAATTTATATCAATGTTGGTTACCGTTATCGTTATAATACCGTTATCGCTAAAGTGCCGTTTCAAATAGAATACCGTTACCGTTACCCATACCTCTAAAAAAGTTTCCAAATTTATTAGTTTATTAGTCTATATTTATTAGTTTATATAAAAAATGAAAAATTTTAAGTTTTTTATAATAATCTTGAGTTCTTTTTATCAAAAAAATTTATAGATAATAATTTCAATTATTGAAACTGCCAGCATTGAATTTAAAGCTTATAATCTTGGATTTTAACGCTTAAAATGAAAAATATGCTAAGTTCTTAATTGTTTTTATATGTTTTTAACGCAATTTATAATACCGGTATTGCTGTATTAAATACCGTTGCCGTTACCATTACCGTAATAAAGAAAATTCTATACCTTTACCGATTACCTTTACCGTTACCCTTACCGTTATTCGCTTCGGTAACCAACCTTGTTTTATATAAAAAATGGCAGTTTTTAACTTTTTTATTTTCTAATCTTGAGCTATTTTTCCAAAAAAAAAAATGTGTAGATAATAATTTTACTTATGAAAACTACCAGCATTGAATTAACAGGTTATAATCTGTATTTTTAAGACTTAAAATTACATACAGAAAACGGATTCGTTGTGTCAACCGAATTTGTTGCCAACCGAATTTTGGTAGTTGCATGAACTATCACATTATTCGGTTGCAGATATAGAATATTTTTATTGAATATAAATATATGAAAGTTGCTAAAACCGAATTGATTTGGTAAACCCGACCGAATTTATTTATTTAATTAAAACACTGTTTCCAGCAATTTTTGATGTTTTATTTTTTACTAATAAAATAATGAAATCTATTAAAAAATATACATACAGTTAACAAATATTTTAAAGACGTAAAGAACTTATCATATGCGAGAAACTGAAAGAAAATTTTGTATAAAATAGTCTCAGAATTTGAATAGTTGCCTTTAATACCAAAAAAACCTTCAACTTTTTAATAATTTTCCCATGGTGGACAGACATTTTCCTTTAAAAAATCTTTGGCTGATACTTTTACAAAAAGGCAAAAGGAAGGCTTTTGCATCCGTATTTAATCTGTATAAATATAAAAAAACTGGTAATAAGAAATATATAAAGTGATGACCTGTTTACCAAAATTAGCTTTCTTTTGTTAAATCGCCAGTTTTAAAACATTATTAAATTATTCGACTATGTATATGTAAGTTAATATTTTAAATGCAACAAAAAATGTGTATTTATAAAATTATTAAATTTGTAAATTTTGTTTTAATAAATTCATTTTGTACTTTTCATTGTTGACATTTAACTCAAATTTACTTTAACACAACCAACTTTCGGTTATATGGGTGTTAAGTTAGTTATAGTGGCTACAATTATTAGAATCATTTTTAATGTTTATTTTTAAATTTTATTGCTCCAACTTTAAAACTGACAGAAAACTTATCCCACTTATTTTTAAATCAGTATATACAACCCAGGGATGGGAAATGAGATTTTTATGTCGGTATCAAAAAATTGTTTGAAGAATACATTTTGACCCCAATAGTACTATTTTTTTTTTACCTCTTTTTAATTAATAAGAAAAAATACATACTCTCGATTTACGCTAATTTTAATGGATTTGCGAAGGTGTGCACAATTGTGTACAAAAATTAATTAAAATAACAAAATTAATATATTTTTCTTTATTGGAGCAAATCAGGCGAAAAGTTACACAATCTTAGAGCCATTTGTTTTTTTTAAAACTGTTATATATTTTTTTTTTAATTTTTTCTTTAAATCGGAAATATATTTTGTTTCCATTTATTTTCGTAACAGAACAAATGTTTGAACAATTTTCTATGAAAAGTGGTAAATCCCTAGAATTACAAAAACTTATAAATAAACACATATTTGAAAAATAAGCCAAAAATAAACTTGTAAAAATTGATATAAACCCGGATAATAGCAATATTATATTTTATCACGCTAAACGCATTTAAAAATAGCTAAATTTGATGAGAAAATAGCGAAATTGACAATAAAGGAAAAAAGTAAATAGGGAGTGTATTCACGATCGTGATTTGCACATGATGGAAAAAACCTGAGATTTATTTGTATTTTCTAAGCCTTCAGTAGCTATGGCGATCAGAGCTTTGAAGAATCAATTCCTTTTTGAATGAATTCACTACCGATCGGGTTCAATTTTCTCTAGAATTGAATGAATTATTTTTCTTAAGTAATTCACTGAATTCGTTCATCAAACAACAAATTCAAAGAATTAATTCAATTGCAATAGTTATTTTTATTAAATCAAATGAATTAGTTCACTGGTGAACGCGTTCAATTTTATAAATCGAACGAAAAAAAAGTGTATTAATTCTTTCCTGAATTAATTCACCACTGAATTCGTTCAATTTCATTTTCGTTCAGTGAATTTAAAAAAAATAAAATTACTTTCAGTGCATTAAACAAAATACGTTCACTGAATTTAAAAATAAAAATTACGTTCACCTCCTTACAAAAATACTTCATACTGGAGGGTGTACGGCGAACTTTTTTTTTTGCCTGTAAAATGGTACGCTCTAGTGCACATATATAATAAATCTATAACTCAGAATCAATTTTTGGGCTTTCTGTCATGGAATGGACGAAATATTAAAAAAAACTTATTTTGCTTTTAATCTACTCTAAATTTCCTATTATATGATGGAGAGTGTATGTATTTACATATCTCCAAAATTAAAGGAGAGACAATCAAAATTTAAGGAGTGTAATGTTTCAAATCTGGAAATTTTAAAGTAGGCTATGTTCCAAAACATTAAAACTAAAATGAAAAACTTTATAGGAAAATATTCAGTAACTTCATAAAATTGTGTCAACATAACATTTTGATTCCTTTGAGTGATACTTTTTCAGCAATTATGAATCAATTGGAACGACGAAAATTAATTATCGACAAATGGAATGAAAATCCATACCGAGCAGTACATTTTATTTCAAAAGATTTGAAAATAGCAAGAAGTGCGGTAGATCCAGTCCTGAAACGTTATTTTGAAACAACTATAGGCATTGAATATTGGCATGGAATTTGCCAATGCGGCGAAAAGACATCTTCATATATAACAACAGGTGCAATTAACGGAGATATGTACATGGAAGAGCGCCTAAAAATAAGATTAATAACTTTTATAAAAAAAAGCGGTAGATCTACTCTATTCTGGCCTGATTTCGCTCAGCTCACTATGCTTCAATTACCTTAAATCTGCTCAGAGCTAATAATATTAAATTTGTTGAAAAAGACATGAACCCACCAAATGTTCCACAATGTCGACCCATTGAAAGGTATTGGACTCTAATAAAAGCGAAGTTAAAGAAGACCAAACAGACTGCTAATTATATAAAAGATTTTGAAAAAAGTGGAAAGTTGTATCCAAAGCAACTGTCAAAAACTTAATGGAAGGCATTCGGAAAAAAGCTAAGATCGGAGTGGATCACAAAATGAAATGGATATTTTTTTGTTCTTATATACTTTTAGTACTCTTATTTATCAGACAAAATAATAAAAGTAAAAATAACTATTTATTTAATTGTTGTTTTTTTCTTACAAAATTTCCAGATTTGAAACATTACACTCCTTAGTTTTGACATAAATTTTGATGTTTACTGCTTAAAACACCACTATCGGTCATGGGAGGGTTAAAGGTTTTTTTTTAAAGAAAATGTTTGCCTTTTCATTGTGTAAACAACAGCTATGTAACTTGATCACCAGAAGCTTCCTAATTTTGAGGACATAAATGTAAAGGTCTGGTTGGTTTACATCGCAGCAGTGTTGCCACCAGTAAAACAAAAAATTACACAGCTGTAGGTCAAAAATTATCCAAAATCGTATAAAATTACACAAAAAATATATTTTTCATATTATTTCAAAATAAACTCTCCTGGGCACAGTGGAGAAGAATACAAATCCTTTGGGGAGAATTTCGCAATTTCTTACCGACTGATATGAAATTTCACACTGTAAGTTTTGGATGGCCGAAACTGCGGGAGCTATACCATTCGACTCCAAAGTTTTGCCATTTTTCTATTTACAAACCGATTTTTAAAGACGTAACATTTCTATCATTTACAAAGTGCAAAAGTTATTTTCATTTTAAAACTAAAATTTAGCTTTTTTGCTATAACCTGGTCCGTGTTTTTGCATTCTGCAAAAGCAAATTCAGGCCAATTTCTCTAAAAATATTATAACAAATTATTCTATTAACAATTATTAGCAATATCTATTTCAGGATTAAAATAGCGTGTTTTTAAATTTGAATATTAAAAAAATGGTATTTTATCCATATTAAAAGTTTCTTTCAGAACAAAGTATTTATGTTTTTCAGAAAAGCTACTTCATTCAGATGCATTGCATACAAAAATATTACTTAAGTACTTGCTAATTATTCTCTCCCATACCCCTCAAAATTTAACCGTTTCTATTTAAATGAAACCAATTTTTCTCTGCGAACAAAGCTGAAATTAAAAAAAAAAAAGCTCGAGTAGATCCTCCAAGGCGTCCGTAATGTGATGGCATAAGCCCTGTTCAACCCTAGCTCTAAATGTCGGCAAGACAGGAAAAATTTTAAAAATTCCGTATTTGTAAAATTTTGCCTGTTGTCTTTAATTTTTATGTTAATGGTAGCAAGGCAGACCTTAACATGAAATTTCTTTGCATTATGTGTATCAACAAATTTACTTTTAAAAAATATAACATTTTTTTTCAAAATTATGAAATTTTTCTGTTGAAATCTGAATTCTAAAATATTCTGATTCTGCTCCTCCTTGCTGCGTTAACAAAATTTTTGTCTGGTAAAAGACCGGTATCATAATAACTACAAAAAAAATTTTCACACATTAGAAAGTCACAATCAGAACAGTTTGACTCTCTCTCTCGCTGAATTTTTAAATGTTCTTGCAAACCAAGAGAATTTTTAAAAGAAGCTTGACAATTATTTTCGCTAAAAATAAAAAAAGGTGGTGCTTTAAACAAAACAATACATAGCACCATTTTTGATTTCTTCTAAATTAGGTTTAGTGTTGAAAAAATTTACAAAAGTAATTCACCAGAAAATGGAGATTTGTGGTAAATGTTTCACTAACAAACTCGTTTCGTCTAATTATCGACTACCCTTTATTAATTTATTAAAAAGCTCCGGGACTTTTAAAAATTTACGGGAATTTCTATAAAAAGTGAAATTACACCAATATGTCATTATACAAAAATTATCCAACGAATGTGTAAACAGACCCGTTTTTGAATAATTATTCAAAAAGTGGCAACACTGCATTGCAGAAACCCAATTTTTGCACAGATCTTATTTTTTACTCTCAACGTATCCGAAAATGAACGAGGAGCTGGAAAAATAGCACTTTTGCACATATGGGTGCTCTAGTACACAGGGTATAATAAGTTTGTGCTGATGTTTGTAACTTCAGAAAATATTGGACCTAGACCCACCTTTTAGTATACCGATCGACTCAGAATCACTTTTTGTTTCGATTTAACGGTGACCGTCCGTCCGTCTGTCTGTCCATGTATTTTTGTGCTCACCCTAGAGCTCACAAATATTAAGATATTTTGGTCCACGGACTAAGGTTATTCATTTTGGTTAAAATTGGTCCATGGTTAGACCTAGTGCCCATATAAAGGACCCCCCAAAATTGGCTTAATTACACGCTGCAGGTCGCAAATATGAAGACATTTCAATGAAATTTGGTTCCCAAGAGCAAAGCCTATTGATTCAAGATAGGATCGGCCCATATTCGGACCTATTGCCCATATGGGCTCTATTTCCGATGTTTTCTTATTTTTTTATAAAATTTTGACTCAAGTCCATTTAAACCAGGGATGGGAAAGTTGATACGATCGTACTTTTTTTGATAATATTTGATTCAAAAAAATACCGTAGTACTCCCGGGTCACATTTGATACTCTTGCATCGTCATAACTACTGAAGGGTAAGAAAATGCAAATAAGTCTCAGCTTTTTTCCATCATGTGCAAATCACGATCGCGAATACAATTCGCATTTACTTTTTTCCTCTATTGTCAATTTCGCCGTTTTCTCATCAAATCTAGCTATTTTTAAATGCATTTAGCGTGATAAAATATTAGTTTTTTAAAAAACCAACTGGGTCTAATTTTTATAAAAAAAAAACCCAAAAATATAATAAGTTTGCTATTTTAATTAATTTTTGTACACCATTGTGTAAAAAAGCCCCTAAGTAAACCCATTAAATTTAGTTTGCCCCTACAAAAATTGTATGTACCTAACAGAGAACTGCAAAATCAACTGTTTATACACTAAAATTCTTATTCACATTTAATCGCTCAACAATATTCAATGTTGAATAAAATCACTATCATGCAGCTGAACGCGTAGTTCGGATCAGTTTGCGTCGTCTGTCGAACATGTTTTATTTAATCGCTCAAAAAAACTCACTGTTGAATGAAATCAGACTGTTTAGTAACAGACTGTTGAATAAAATCAAACTGATCGAAAATTTGAACTCACATGAATAAATCAAAGTATTAGTTGTTTTATAAAATAAATAAAATCTTATTGTTTTAAAATGGGAATGTATGTGTATTAAATGTGTTTCTATAGTCGTTGCTGATACTGAAAACCCCCTCTTTATTGTTATGAAATTATTTTTCTTTTATTTGGTTGCAATCATGAATAAACTCAACGCGATCATTTTTGTTTTTTCTTATTTTATTCTACATCAAAATAATCATCGTTGATCCGAACGAATATGAATGAAATGAATGGTATGAAAGCAACAAATGATTGATTTAAAATAAGCAATGTGTATTGAGTATGTGTATTTGAGTATATTCGGCGCTTGAACAAAACCGAATGTTTATTCGGGTGTTGAGTACGTATGATGGTTTTGCAATCATCAGTTGCAGTTCTCTGGTACCTATGCATTTTTTTATTTATGCAGTTTGATGGGAGTGAACAAATATAGGTTTATTGTAAAATAGTCCGGATTTTATGACGCGTGATTCGAAAATGAAATGGAAATAAACAGGGAAGCGACTTTCATGCATAAAAAATATAAAAATGTGCACTAAAATATGCTCAGAAAAGTGAATATGCACTAACAACAAAAAATTTATCGATTTAAAAAAATCATATTTATTACCGGAAAAGCAAAATCCAATATAAAATTGATGCAACAGCATGCTTCTTACTTTTTATGTGCGTATCAAGGTATACTAATTCTTCCTTTAGTTTATTTATATTTAAAGCACAATAAGTTGTTCCGTTTTCACATGAAAAAACTGTAAAACACCATATAAAAAAATTATTTTTCACGACAACGAGTTTCACGTGAAAATTGTGTAGACTTTGTTTTCACACAAATTTAATATACTACAGTATTTACCACCTATATGCACGCCGGTTATAAGCAATTATCGTTTAAATGCACCCCAAATTATCCAACACCTCACTGACAATGCATATAACGAGTTTCTTTTAAATGCATTTCCCGTTTATAAGCACTAAAAGTCGTGCAAATTCATAAGTGCATATAAGCGATAATTACTGTATACTTATTTTTCCTATGAAAAGGTGACAATTTGCGTTTATTGCAGTGTTGCCACTTTTTGAATAATTATTCAAAAACGGGACTGTTTACACATTCGTTGGATAATTTTTGAATAATGACATTTTTGTGTAGTTTTCGTGTAATTTCACTTTTTATATAAATTTCCGTAAATTTTTAAAAGTCCCGGAGCTTTTTATTAAATTAATAAAAATTAGTCGATATTAAGACGAAACGAGTTTGTCAGTGAAACATTTAACACAAATCTCCATTTTCTGGTGAATTACTTTTGTGGATTTTTTCAACACTAAACCCAATTTAGAAGAAATCAGAAATGGTGTTATATATTTTTTTGTTTTCTTTAAAGCGCCGCCTTTTGTTTATTTTTTGCGAAAATAATTGTCAAGCTTTTTTTCAAAATTCTCTTGGTTTGCAAGAACATTTAAAAATTCAGCGAAAAAGTGGGAAAGTTTGAGTTTGTTATGATTGTGACTTTCTAATGTCTGAAAATTTTTTTGCTGTAGGCATCATGATACTGGACTTTGACCAGAGAAAAATTTTGCTAACGCAGCGAGGTGGAGCAGAATCAGAATATTTTAGAATTCGGTAAATCCAACATGTTTAAGATTTCAACATAATCGTATGAAATTTTTGAAAAAATGTTATATTTTTATTTTTTAAAAGAAAATTTGTTGATACACATACTGCAAAGAAATTTCAAAATTTTACAAATACGAATATAAATATTTTTAAAATTGTTCCTGTCTTGCCGACATTTAAAGCTAGGGCTGAACAGGGCTTATGCCATCACATTACGGACGCCATGGAAGATCTACTTCAGCTTTTTGTTTTTGAAATTCCAGCTTTGAACTCAGAAAAAATTGGTTTATTTTAAATATAAACCGTTAAATTTTGAGGAATATGGGAGAGAATAATTAGCAAGTAAGTAATATTTTTGCATGCAGTGCATCTGAATGAAGTAGCCTTTCTGAAAAACATAAATACTTTGTTCTGAAAGAAACTTTTAATATGGATAAAATACCATTGTTTTAATATTCAAATTTAAAAGCACGCTATTTTGATCCTGAAAAAGATATTGCATTGAAATTACCTTTAGTTAATAGAATAATTTGTTATATTTTCTGAAAATTGGCCTGGATATGCTTTTGCAGAAGGCAAAAACACGGAACAGGTTATAGCAAAAATGCTAAATTTTAGTTTTAAAATGCAAATAACTTTTGCACTTTGTAGATGATAGAAATGTTACGTCTTTAAAAATCGGTTTGTAAATAGAAAAATGGCAAAACTTTGGAGTCGAATGGCATAGCTCTTGCAGTTTTGGCCATCCAAAACTTACAATGTGAAATTTCATATCAGTCGGTAAGAAATGGCAAAAATATTTGTATTTTTCTCCACTGTGCCCAGGAGAGTTTATTTTGAAATAATATGAAAAATAAATTTTTGTGTAATTTCATACTGTTTTGGATAATTTTTGATCTACAGCTGTGTAATTTTTTGCTTCACTGGTGGCAACACTGGTTTATTGTGATTGTGTCTTCCAATAAAATTAAAAAAAATATTAATTTTCAGAATTTAAATTAACTTTTGAGGCCTTTTAAGTTCGAGTGAATTTTTTCACGAGAAAAACAACATACGGTGCTTAAAGCATAATTTAAATTAAAATAAAGTAATAAAGTCATTAAATAATACTTTAAGCAAGATATACAAATTTGCTATATACAAACGTAGGTACATTTGCATGAAAATTGCTGCCCTGGTGATATTTATGTGAGTTATATCGAAATTGCGCTAACAAGCGTAAATCGTAAGTTAATATATTTTTTCTCAGCAACTAAAAATAGATAAAAATATTTTTTTAGTACTCTTGGGGTCGAAAAACTACTCTTCAAACAATTTTTTGATACCGACATAAAAATCTTATTTCCCATCCCTGATTTAAACCCATCAGGAATTTCGGATCCAAAAATTAGTTGGCTTTTAACCAGACTGGTGTAGGGTATTGTATAATAGAGTAGGCCGAACTTTGCCGAATTGCGAATTTCAAAAACGGGGGGTGCGGAAAAGTTGCGTATGCGTCCAGTAACCAGTAAAAAATAAAAATTTTGAAAATCGGTTCACGTTCAAGGTCCCCGCAAAGCGGTTGAAATTTCGAAATTTCGGAAAGTTTAAAAAAATCCTTAAATTTTATTAAAAAATATTTGTTGTTGTGATATATTATTTCTAATTTTTTTAATCGGTCGAAGGGGTTCTGAAATATTGCTACTTGAATTTTGCTGAAAAACACGATTTTTCATTTTTCAGTCGGGCCTTAAAAAAGTTAGTCTAAAAAAAAATCTACTATCTATATAAAATTGTCTTTCATTTGAGTGTAAAAAAGTTTAAAAATGTTGAAGGGTATTCCAAGGACGCTGCGACAAAAGTTGTAAAATTTTTCACAACCAAAAGTGATTGATTGTTTTTTGTGATCACTGTTTTTTTATTACGTGATCAGAGATTTTACCCATTTATTGTTTTGGATCAACATAAAATAACATTTTTATGACTGGTCCATTTTTTTCAATAATTTTGGGTATTTTGATAATAAATATAAAATAGCGTAATCGGATCTCGAGATTTGGGACACAATGCTCGAAAAGTATCCTCTTTTTTGTCCACACAATGTTCGAAAAGTATACTACTTTATATTTTTTGTTGTATTAAAAGAATATTTTAGCATAAAATTAAATAGCTTTAAATAGTTTTTTTAGCATAAATTTAAATAGTTTTTTTGTAAAAGTTTTGAAAAATATTTTATACACTGTGCCACAAAAGTATATATAAAAAAATATAATTGAATAGAACTTAATACATTAGTGTTTTAAAATATTAATATTAAATATTAATAAATTAAAAAAATTAAATTACGTGGTTGGAGTTAAAATTTTGTAACACAATGTTCGAAAAGTATGCACTTTTTTGTCCACACAATATATGAAAAATATTCTACTTTATATTTTTTGTTGTAGTAAGAGAATATTTTAGAATAAAATTAAACACTTAATAGTTTCTTTGTAAAAGTTTTGAAAAATATTTTATACACTGTGCCACAAAAGTATAAGCAAAACACATTTTGAACATTGTGTGGATAAAAAATAGGATACTTTACGAACATTGTTTTACAAAATTTTGAATCCAAGCACGCAATTTAATTTTTATGATATTTACTAAAAACTAATGTATTAAGTTATAAACAATTACATTTTTGTATATATACTTTTGTGGCACAGTGTATAAAATATTTTTCAAAACTTTTACAAAGAAACTATTAAGTGTTTAATTTTATTCTAAAATATTCTCTTACTACAACAAAAAATATAAAGTAGAATACTTTTCGAATATTGTGTGGACAAAAAAGGGGATACTTTTCGAACATTGTGTTACAAAATTCTAAATCCAAGCACGCAATTTAATTTTGTATAATATTTACTGAAGATTAATGTATTAAGTTATATTCAATTACATTTTTTTATATATACTTTTGTGGCACAGTGTATAAAATATTTTTCAAAACTTTTACAAAAAAACTATTAGGTATTTAATTTTATTCTAAATATTTTTTAATACAACAAAAAATATAAAGTGGGATACTTTTCGAACATTGTGTGGACAAAAAAGAGGATACTTTTCGAGTATTGTGTCCGAAATCTCGAGATCCGATCAGACTATTTTATATTTATTATCAAAATACCCAAAATTATTAAAAAAGATGGACCAGTCATAAAAATGTTATTTTATGTTGATCCAAAACAATAAATGGGTAAAATCTCTGATCACGTAACAAAAAAACAGTGATCTCAAAAAACAATCACTTTTGGTTGTGAAAAATTTTACAACTTTTGTCGCAGCGTCCTTGGAATACCCTTCAACATTTTTAAACTTTTTTACACTCAAATGAAAGAAAATTTAATATAGATAGTAGATTTAAAAATGAAAAAAATTAAAAACATTTTTAGACTAACTTTTTGAAGGCTCGACTGAAAAATGAAAAAACGTGTTTTTCAGCAAAATTCAAGTATATAGCAATATTTCAGAACCCCTTCGGCCGATTAAAAAATTTTTATTTTTTTTTGGATTCAGCGAACTAATTTATTAGAAATAATATATCACAACAACAAATATTTTTTAACAAAATTTAAGGATTTTTTTGAAACTTTCCGAAATTTCGAAATTTCAACCGCTTTGCGGGGACTTTGAACGTGAACCGATTTTCAAAATTTTTATTTTTTACTGGTTACTGGACGCATACGCAACTTTTCCGCACCCCCCGTTTTTGAAATTCGCAATTCGGCAAAGTTCGGCTCACTCTATTGTATAATCGGCATGACCGACTTTAACTTTTTTACTGGTTTTTCATGGTTTTGTCAAAAATTTATTTTCATCATTGCAGTTTTAAATTTGTTTCTGGAAACTAGTATATGGTCACCAGAGTTTTATGGGTTCAATTTCGAGTTATTATTCAATGCCCGAATGAAACAATTTTGATTTATCTCTTGTAATATAGATTGGTGGGAAATTTACTTAAAAAACGATTGTGAATCCATACAATTATACAATGACCATTTTCTACATTATGAAATATCTCGTATTTAAGCCCAAATTAGTTTTGAAGTAAAGTGTGAAGAAATGAGGTATCGTGAGGTAGAAAAACATTTCCTGTAAAGTTTATAACTTCAAATCAACTTCCAAACTAAGTAGTTGTGTATGTTATCAACAGTTAAAAGTAAACAGCTGGCAAGATACTTGGGGATTTTTTGTTTTATATACAAAACATCTTTAAGGTAAAAAGTAATGCTGAAAAATAAATGAAGTAGTTCTTTGAAAAGCAATAAGAAAACAGAAAACGATATTATTACCACAGGATCAGTTTGTTTAAAACAAACATGCCAAGACCAGGCTCTTTCACATTGAGTACCACCTTGTGGCACATGTGATTCACAAGCTTCAATAATATGTTGAACAAATTCCTTCAAATTGTCAGGCAATAAACGTTTTAATTTCTCATAATGAACTTCACCATCATCATCAACAAGATTAACTTCATGGAAAAGACAATTCATATAACATTTTAGAGCTGGATCTTCATGTATGTCACCATTACTAAATTCTTCGATAGCATCTAAATAACAAAAAAGTAAATATAATTAAAAAAAAAATTCTTTAACGGAAATAAATATTAACTGTATTTTGTCTCATGCCTATCAAGGTTAAGTATTTAAAGCAAATCTACGTTAAACCGATTGCAGTATAAAAAAATTTCAAACAGGTTCTGTTATAATTGTTCCATTATAATCGAACGTACATCAGCAAAAGTTTTTAAGAAGTACGGCGAATAAGTTACTTTAGATGTGAAAATGTATAAAAGTTGAGTTTTCAACATTGATGATTATCCGTGTTGAAAGTTAACGTGCATACAAAAACTAATGTGTAAATTTCGTCTTAAACGCGTTTTTATGCATTTTGAGTTTTTTTGTGAGTTAACGGATATAGTTAAGTCGAAAACACAGCTATTATTTGAAAACCCCCATTCTCCTTTTAAAAATAAATAACTTAAAAACATATCATCAAACCTTCAGTTACTCCTGTTTTTTCAACACAGACATCATGAATGATGGTAAATCTTTTTAAGAAATCTGGGGGAGGATACTGAAATGAAAGCAATAAAAAGATGATATAAGTACATATACAAGCCATACACTTAATGAATACAACAAATGAGAAACCAATAAATGCACATACAGAGAATAAAAATTCTAGTTTGCCAGAAACCTTAAAATGTGGACAATAATTCAAAACACACTCACATATACTTATACCTAAAATCATTAACCAAAGTTTCTACACTGAAAAAAAATCCATATGCGAACGAAATCTTTCACACATTGTACCATATATTTCGTTTCGGACATCTACGAACTTTTTGTGAAATATTTTTAGACTATGATGCCTTTCCCCATAATTAAACAAGTTTTCTTAAACAAATGTCCTTAAAATACAATATGGTTTCTGCAAAGAAGATTCCTTAAAATTCGTGAAATTTCGACAGAATTTGGCCCTTAGCAGCACAGTATAAATTTCTGACATGAGTATGTTATACAAGACACTTGTCTATCAACATGACTTGTTTAACTTTTACACCATCCCGGGGTCATATTTGACCCAAAGGGGGTTTCATTTCTAAATATTTCTTTATCTATTCAAGAGAAAAAAAAACGATACTTTAAGTATTTGAAAATTTTATAATTCTGCATCAGAAAAACATAATTTGAATTTAATTTTAATTTTTTTTTTGCACTGCTATTAAAAAACTTACATATTCCTCCCCCGGCGTCAATACTGATCCCGTTCAAAGAATGGTTGTATTTTGTCGTTCTATTATAGGGAAATTTTAAAAATGAATTGCAATAGATCAGTAGAATGTGAATAAAGCATTAATGAGAAAACTACCGTTATTTTCGTACTATTTTGACATAAACAGGACATGTGTTCTTGTAAGTAGTGAAAATATATTGCATTTATGATTTCTGTTCCAAAATATTTTATGGGTAAAGAAATTGACAAAATTATAAATGAAAGTGACGACGATGGTAAGTATTGTGAACAATTATTGAATTACAGTGAAGTTCATTTATAACGAACAACAAGAATGAAATCCGGATAGGGACATGCCTGCAGCGGATTATTTTTCACAATTTGTTAAATACGTTTGGGATTTTTAGCATATTTAATGCCTTTGATGCAATTAATGTATATCCCGATAAAATAAAATTAAAAAACTAATATGCAAGTGCTTGTGCAAATTAAATGTTACTGACACTTTAGAAAACATTGTTCTCTATTGTTGTTTCTACATGAATGGATGTCACTACATTGCTAGATCTGTCAAAACAACAGAGTAGTACATTGGAAGATGACAAAGCAAATTGTGGAAAATTTTCTGTTGTTGTTTTTGTTTTTTCTTTGATATTTTAAATGTTTAATAACGCTCCTAGACGAGAACAAAAAATTCTCATTGAGTTTGTAATTTAACTTAACAAATATTTCCATAAATTCTAAAAACGTCGTCCCCTGACGATTTCCTTAGGCAAGAATGAAATCCGGATAGGGACATGCCTGCAGCGGATTATTTTTCACAATTTGTTAAATACGTTTGGGATTTTTAGCATATTTAATGCCTTTGAAACATTAAAGTAAATTTTTTGGTATAACGAATTTTTACTAATGGAATTTATGGTTAGTTTAACATGAAGTTTGTTTATAACAATTATATTTCCGTTACTTGTAATTGAAAATTTTCAAATAAAATTACAAATAAATGTAACTTAAATTAAAAAAGTCGATTAATTCTACATGTAATTAAAAATTTTCAATTACAAATTACATGTAATTCAATTACATTTTCAATTACATTTAGAATTAGAAAATGTTTTTTTGTTAAAATTTTGCGGGATAGGCGTGGATAACCATAAAAAGAATACGTCTTATTGGATTGATCCCTTACTCGCGCTTCTTGTCATTATTTCTTTTCCTAAAGCCGAGCACACACGGTCAATATTATTTATTTCAATTTTATTGATCTTTGCACACCCACTTTCAATGTTATTAGAAAAATATAAATGAAATTAAAATTGATCAATATTTTCCATCCTAGAAAAAATTGCAAAAATTAGCGGATTTTAAAATGAAACCACTTTATAGTGATTATTTGTTTATTTTGCAATAATTTATATGTTTTGTTAATTTTATTTATTTTTTAACAACAAAAAAAAAAACAAATTTAAAAAACCAACATTTCAATAATATGAAATTGAAAAACAAAAATCCAAAACATTTTGAATTTTTCAATTTAATTGATAAACTTTCAATACAGGGTCAGACCTTCAATTAATTTGTAAACAATCAAAAATTTATAAATAATATTGAACGTGTCGTACTTAATAATGTAATTGTACCCACAGAAAACAGTCTCAGTTGTGGCCACCGAATTTGTTGCCAATCGAATTCGTGCGGTTACGACAACTATCTTTATATTAAATTATATTTTTCGTCGTGAAAGCCAATATTCGGTTGTCTAATTCAATATTATGTTCCACATAAATATTATTATGTTCTACAAAATTTTATTGAAATTAAAAAACTTTTTTTGAATTTTCTGGTATTGAACCCGGCCCTTCAGGTTAATAGTTCACACTTTTAGCCACTGCACCACCACTACTTTTAAATTTCTTAGCCATATTTACTGTTTATACATATGAATATTTTATTTTAATTAAAAAAAAAATATCTAAATTTTTGTCTTTTCCGGGATTCGAACCCGGAAATCCGGCGTACTAGGCCAACTCCTCACCCACTACACCACAAACACTTAATAATTTTAATGACTAATTTTGAATTTATGTGTTTTATTAATACAGTATAAAATTCGTTTATCAATACCAATTAATAGTTCTGTGTGTTATCAATACAATCCACAATTCGGTTGGTTCTACAGAAACTTGAATTTAAGGTCATATTTGATTAGGATACCCGTATTTGTAGTTACCACTTTCGAATATTGAAATTTTTTTAAAAAAGGTTATAGATAACACCAATTTTTTTGTATATTCACTAAATAAATGGCTGCTTCTACTGCATAGAATTACTAAACTGATACTAATTTTAAAATTGATTGGAGATACCAATAATTTGTTAAAAGGATTGTTTTTTAGTTCATTTTCCCTATTTTTAATACCTAGTAAAATATTTTTGATTTAGTATTCAGTTATAGGTAATTCCAAACAAAATAAAGTCCTGGCAAATTCATTTTAATGGTTTTGATCGAAAGCCAACCAAGGAAAAACCTGGGTGTAACTGACATTTTTTCAATTACAATTATATGTAATGTGTAATTGAAAATTTTCAATTACAAATTACAGTTACATGCATAGGCGGACCTAGACCATTTTCTGGGGTGGGCAAGGGACCCATTAATGTTCGGCTTAGGGTTGCCAGACGGGCTTGATTGTCAAGCTTTTTCAATGAGTGTCAAGAATAAAGAAAAAATGTCATTTGTCCTGCTAAAACGGAATTTTAGAAATTTTTCCATCAAAGATAAGAAAAATCAAGAAAAATTAACCATTAGCAAAAAAAAAAACGAGTAAAAAGGTTAAAGTCGGGCATGCCGACTATACAATACCCTACACCAGTCTGGTTAAAAGCCAAATAATGTTTGGATCCGAAATTCGAATGGGTTAAAATGGGACTTGTGTCAAAATTTTCTATAATGTGAGTCAGCGAACTAAATTTCATTAAAATATCTTAATATTTGCGACCTGCAGTTTGTAACCAAGCCAATTTTGGGGGGACCCTTATATGGGCACTAGGTCTAAACATGGACCGGTGTTAACCAAAATCAATAGGCTTCGTCCTTGGGCTGATATAGGTCGGTGTACCAAATTTCATCAAAATATGTTAATATTTGCGACCTGCAGCGTATAAACAATATAATTTTGGTAGGACCCTTATATGGGCACTAGGTCTAAACATGGACCAATGTTCACCAAAATCAATAGGCTTCGTCCTTGGGCCAACGTGGGTCTGTTTACCAAAGTTCATCAAAATATCTTAATAATTGCGACCTGCAGCGTATAAACCATATAATTTTAGTAGAACCCTTATATGGGCACTAGGTCTAAACGTTGGGCCGACATAAGTCGGTGTACCATATTTCATCAAAATATCTTAATATTTGCGACCTGCAGCGTATAAACAATATAAATTTTGGTAGGACCCTTATATGGGCTTTAGGTCTAAACATGGACCGATGTTTACCAAAATCAATAGGCGTCGTCCTTGGGCCGGCATATGTCGGTGTACCAAGTTTCATCAAAATATCTTAATATTTGCGACCTGTAGAGTGCGCACAAGAATGCATGGACAGACAGACGAACGGACGGACAGACGGACATCGTTAAATCGAAATAAAAAAAAATTTTGAGCCGATCGGTATACTATAAGGTCGGTCTAGGACCAATATTTTATGGTGTGACAAACATCAGCACAAACTTATAATACCCTGACCACATAGTGGTGTAGGGTATAAAAATTAATTGTTTCTAAATGTACCATTACTAATTGTTACGGATAAATGACTGTTTCCATGGTAGTAAAGCATAAAAAGTCTTTTTTAGAATGAAAAGGAATCGATTGAGATAGAAGCTAACCAATTTTTACAAAATGCTGTAAAATACTTAGAAAAAAGATTTTGGAGAAAAAGCAGTTTTTTTAGCAAATTGCTGTTTTAAATATAAAAAAACTCGTTGTTGTCAAGGAATAATTAAGCAGACCTGCCATTTATTTTAACAATATCGAATTCAATTAATACTGTAATGTTGAATGCAGATTAGAGATGGGCGCGTGAGTGAATTTTGACTCACGGTCACGCACGCTCACGAAAGAAAAATAATAATCACGCACGACTCACGCACGAACATTTTTTTATAATCACGCTCACTCACGCTCACGTGATTAATTTTAATTTGAATCACGCTCACGAAGTACTCACGCTCACGAAATACTCACGAAAAATACGAAATTTGTTTTTATCCATGGATGGTAACCGAAACGATGCGGTTATCGGTAAGGGTAACGCTATTTAGATTATTTCGGTAACGGTATTTTAAGGATAACGGTTTTTAGTTATTTCGGTAACGGTATTTTAAGGATAACGGTTTTTTGATCATTTCGGTAACGGTATTTTAAGGTTAGCGGTATTTCGGTTATTTCGGTAACTGTATTTTAAGGATAACGGTAGTCAGTTTTTTCGATGCATCCCTCAATTTTTTTTACGAAAAACAAACGAGATTAAAAACAGAACCAACTTCCCAGCAAAAATAGACATTACCGAGTAATTAAGCGAGTAAGTAGCACACAAAAGGTTTCACTACTTACCAGGATTTACTCGCAACATTACTTTTGTTCGCGATGTCCAAAAATTCATGGATAGTCATTACCCTCTCGCTTACAAAAAAAGCGCGAATAACGAGTTACCCATAATGAAAGAATAAGTAGTTACTCACAAAGATAGAATAAGTGGTTACTCAGAAGCTAGGAAATAAGTAGTTACCCTACATTGTAAAATAGTTGGTCATATTGGCAAAATAAAACTTTTTACCTTTGAAAATTTCCTATTTAGTTCAAAACAAATTTATAAATAAAATATTAATATCAAAAAGACTTAATCAGTACTTATTTAATCAATTAGCAGTAAGTGATTACTTTGCACGAATATATAAGTACTTCTATAACTTATTATCGGTAAGTCATTATTTTGTATTTTAAAGTAATGAAAAAGTAATGACCTATCATTACTTGGTAATCCGTATGGTAATGACTTGTCATTACCATATTTTTGCTGGGTTAATGTACGAAAAATACGCAATAATCCAGTGCAATTGCCAAAAACATAAAATTAAAAATATCTGTAACGGTATTTTAGGGGTAACGGTATTTCATTTATATCGGTAAGGGTATTTTAAGGTGTAGGGTACTCATAATACTGAATTTCCCTTTATAATTTTTAAAAACACTTTGTTCTACAATCTTGTCAACATTAGATTTTATGTTTGTTATAAAAAAAATAGAAAATTATTGGAATTGAAAATAACAACTATTTGTATTCATCGCATTATTAAATAAATAATTAAAATACATATAAAATAAATAATTAGCACCTACATAAGGGTATCGATATTTAATTTATTTCGGTATTATAATGGTAACGGTATTTCAGTTATTTCGGTAACGGTATTTTAAAGATAGCGATATTTCGGTAACGGTATTTTAGGGGTAACGGTAGTCAGTTGAAAATGTTTTGAATCGATAACGGTATTTTAGCGGTATTGCCTGCCAACCCTGTTTTTATCTTAATTATTTAAGGAAACTTGCTTTATTGAATATAAGTTTAATTTATTAAGGGCCATTAACAATAAACATATTAACCTAAAGTTTGAGCTAACTTAGAGTTACAGATGTCAAATTCCATACAAATTTGAATTTTTTAACTTTCAGTTTGTGTTAACTTCAGGTTTTTTTTTTATTGTTAATGGGGGTTAGAATTAAAATTAGCTTAACTATAATAAAATTTTGTTAAAAATTTAACTAACATGCAAGTGATTGTGCAAATATAAATATTACTGACACTTTAGAAAAACTTTTATGTTCTATTGTTGATTATACTTGAATGGATGTCACTACATTGATAGATCTGTCAAAACAACAGAGTAGTATATTGGAAGATGACAAAGCAAATTGTGGTATTTGTTTTTTCTTTGATATTTTAAATGTTTAGAAATGCTCCTAGACGAGAAAAAGAAATTCTCATTGAGTTTGCACTTTAACTTAATAAATATTTATAGAAATACTAAAAACGTCGCCCCCTGACGATTGCCTTATTCAAGAATAAAATTTGGATAGGGACATGCTTTTAATAGATTAGTTTTCATAATTTGTTAATTAGGTTTTGGGATTTTAGAGCATCTAATTCCTTTGATTTAGTTTTATATTTAAAATTTTTAAATAACTTAAAAAAATCACTGCAAATCTTAAATGTTATTCCAAATTTTTGTGGAGGGACAAAATTTTTCAATGTTTTGTACAAGAAGTCGATTTCTTCTTTACATAAGATTGCTGGCAGAAGTAGAAAACACCCGTTCGTTAGTACCTGAACTGACTGGAATACGCATTATTTGAAGGAGGGGAAGATCTCTGGAATTTTTCCAAAATTGTAAATTATCGCAATCTGGTTTAATATACTCAAGCAAACTCAGGTAATAAATTTACTCACGCACGACTCACGCACGAAAATTTTTTTTAACTCACGCTCACGCACGACTCACATGAGTGCTATCATTTTAACTCACGATCACGCGAGAATCACGAAATTTTCGTGTCACGCGCCCAGTTTTTAAAGAATTGCCAAAAGACATATCCATTGACAACATCTGGGCCTATTTCTTGAAAAAATTTGGTACAAAGAATGTAGAAAATAATTAAATTAATATCATATAAATTTTCAAGTCAATTTTGCATTTTTTTTGCTAATTTAACTGAATATTAAATTGTCAGGAAAAATCAAGCCTTTTTTTTGAATGTCAAGAAAAATCAAGCTTTTTCCTCTGAATGTCAAGCTTTTTGACAATTTCGATCTGGCAAACCTAGTTCGGTTGTTTATTTGCACATTCTCAAACTTTTAACCTTAAAAAACACTTTCGACATTATGCTTCCAATTTTTTCATACAAAAAACTTTTAAAAATGGCTCCCTCCCTTCCCATAAAATTTCATTAGCAAAATCACCATGTTTTTATAGAAAACTCTGAAAAGTTCATCTATTTTTCTGACGAAAACCTCGTACAAGGAATGTATTCCAAGCTATGTATACTCTTAGATTAGTATGAGATTTAGATATTTGATAGAGAAAAGAAATCTAAAATCAACCTATCTAATTTTTTCGTGGACCTCGGACGAATCAATTCCATTACCGAAATATGTTCATCTTAAAATTTTTGTTTCTACAATATAACCGCAACCATTTGTGAATCAGTATGAAAGAGCACGTAAAAAATGTATTATAACCAGTGTTGCCAACTTTTGGAGTGTAAAAAGCGCAAATCTTTTGCAAAAAAGCGTAAAAAGCGTTGTTTTTTCCCTTAAAAAAGTGTAAAAAAGCACTATGCCTTTTTAATAAAAAAATCAAATAAATTTATGGGTGATATCAGCAGGGGCATGCCCACTCTGCTCCTTGCCTCGATGTATCTCCCGTATGAGGAAGACAACCCTCCATCACAGGCAGTCCGTAATCTGGTCGAGGTGGGCATAACCAAGGGCCATGATCTGGTGATGGGGGGTGATGCCAATGCTCATCACTCTTTATGGGGCAGCACTGACATTAATGACCGAGGTGAGTCACTGTTTGATTACCTAATGTCCACTTATCTGATTATATGTAATAGGGGCAATAGGCCAACATTCTATAATAGGATTAGGGAAGAGGTTATTGATATAACCATGGTATCGAATACCGACTCTGTTGAAGTCCAAGACTGGAGAGTTTCACAAGAATGTTCATTCTCTGATCATTATAGGATTCTCTTCAGCGTTGATCTTTCTGTTAGGGAAATGATTCCATATAGGAATCCTAGGAAGACAAACTGGGCCAGATTTCGTAGTCTTGTTCAGACGATACCGGGCCCAGAACGGGACACCCCGGTCAGTGTGCGAGACGTGGAAGGTTCAGTTCGTCTATTGACGGATAATCTTAGGGAAGCATTTCTGAACTCGTGTCCTGAGCGCTTGCCACCGAGATAAATTCACCAACCGTGGTGGACTCCGGAGCTTAAGAAACTTAGGACGGAGAGCAGAAAACTCTTCAATAAGGCGAAGAAGGAGAACAGACCTGAGGACTGGGAGCGGTACCGTCTCAGTTTTAATGCCTTTAAGAAGGCGACTCGAAGGGCAAAAAGGGAATCGTGGTCTAAATTCTGTGGGGAAGTGGAGGGCACTACGGAGGCAGCGAGGCTTCGTAAGGTTCTTTCTAAGGCACCCAGTGCACCAGGATCCCTTATGAGGCCTGATGGTACTTTCACGGAGGGTAATAGGGAAACCATTGAGCTCCTGATGGAGACTCACTTTCCGGGTTGCAGAGAGGATGTGATGTCCAATGTCCCGTTGGACGCACTCTCATCGACTGCAATTCAGATAGGTGAGCACATCTGGTCAATGGTAGACGAACGCAAAATTGCTTGGGCGATACGGTCTTTTAAGCCCTATAAATCAGCAGGGCCGGATGGTATTTTCCCGGCACTTTTGCGGGAGTCCCTGGACATTATCATGCCATGGCTGCTGCGTATTTTTACTGGCAGCCTGGCATCGGGGTATATACCCTCTGGGTGGAGAGAGGTCAGGGTGGTCTTCATCCCGAAAGCGGGGAGGATAAACCACAGCACCGCCAGGGACTACAGGCCGATTAGTCTCTCGTCGTTTTTATTGAAAACGCTGGAGAGACTGGTGGACGTTCGTGTGAGGAGCATCCTCTCTGCAGACAATTTCAGCAGAGCCCAACACGCATACCTCAAGGGAAGGTCGGTGGAAACGGCTCTGAGTGAGGTTGTCGGCACAATTGAGGATGCTCTTCACGACCGTGAGTATGTGTTGGCGTCCTTCCTGGATGTAGAAGGGGCTTTCAACAACGTGAGTATATCATCGATCACTAGTGCCTTGGAGGGTATTGGCACGGACCCGCAGATAACCCTGTGGACGGGCAATATGCTCAGGAGTAGGGCTATAAACTCGGACATAGGCGGTGATGGGGCGCGGAAGGTGGTCACAAGGGGTACTCCACAAGGGGGGTCATTTCTCCTCTTCTGTGGAATCTAGTGATCAATGGAATCCTTGACTCATTGGGGAGAACGGGGACGAAGGTTGTGGCATACGCCGATGACGTTGTGCTACTGATCAGGGGGAAATTTCTCCAGACGGTCAGTGATCTCATGGAGTCGGCGCTTACGATGCTATCCAGGTGGGCAAGGGAGAACGGTCTGGGAGTCAATCCATCTAAAACCGAACTTGTTTTGTTCACAAGGAAGTACAAACCGGAGAGATTTGATCTCCCTAGATTGGACGGAGTTACTCTTCAACTCTCGGGGGAGGCAAAGTATCTGGGTGTCATTCTTGACTCTAAACTTTCCTGGAAGAGGAATACCGAGGAGAGAATGAGAAAAGCCTTATGTGCTTTTTACACCTGTAGAAGGACCTTTGGGAAGAGATGGGGTCTACAGCCGTATATCATTCACTGGATGTATGCGGCGATTATCAGACCAATCTTGACCTACGGGGCACTGGTGTGGTGGAGGGCGGTGGACACGGGTTCATATCTCTCCACTCTCGCAAAGGTGCAACGACTGGCTTGTCTGGGTATTACGGGGGCGGCTCGTTCTACACCCCAGGCAAGTTTGGAGGTGATGCTTGGCATCCCACCACTGGATATTTATATCAGGGGCACGGCGGCAAAGGCAGCTCTCAGACTCAGGGAGATGCAGGAGCTGAGGCAACGCACTTGGGGGCACAGTACCATTCTGCATGGGATTGGTGGTGCACTACTGGATCGTGAAACGGACTCTATTGTACCGGTCACGAATTTGCAGAGGACTTTTGAGGTGATTGTACCGACCAGGGAAGACTGGGCAGCCGACTCCGTTATTCGGAGTGGTGATATCTCAGTCTTCACGGACGGTTCGAAGACGGACATGGGGACAGGGTCGGGAGTTTACTCCGGCGAACTGGACCTTCGAATCTCCATACGACTCTCGGACGATTGTAGCGTGTTCCAGGCGGAAGTGTATGCAATTGACGTGGCCGCACGGATGATAATGGAACGGGATTTGGATCCATCGTCCATTAGCATCTTTGCGGACAGTCTTGCTGCTTTGAAAGCCCTGGAATCCGATACTGTCAGATCGGGATGTGTGCGGCACTGTATTGAATCCCTCGACCGTATTCGTCGACACTCGGTAAGGCTGGCGTGGGTCCCTGGACACGCTGGGATTGCGGGGAACGAGCGGGCTGACGAGTGTGCGAGGAATGGCTCCGAGTCGGTTGAGGACCCTATACAGACGGAGGTCCTGGTTCCTTTGGTGGAGCTATTCGGTGTGATAGGGGATATATCGGATAGGGAGACGAGGACAAGGTAGACAACCTTGACCAATTGTAGGATATCTCGGACCCTATGGCCACTGCCAGATCCGGGGAGGACAAAGATTCTTCTTGGATTTGGCAAGCGGACGGTCGGGATGCTTGTAGGGGTTCTAACGGGACACTGCGCGATAGGCCGAATGGCTGCGCGTTGGGGTTACGCCCAGGCGGACTACTGCAGGGGCTGTGGGGACGAAGAGGAGGAGGAGACAGTACACCATCTGCTTTGTGAATGTCCGGGACTGAAGGAACGGCGACTCAGATATCTGGGGTGCAGGTTCTTCGACGACCTGGACAGTCTACGCAATGTTTCTCTGTCTGGTCTTGCGAACTTCTTAAGGGGATCGGGATGGTTTTAGATTTCTCGGGTCGTGGTATTTCTTTCCATGCGGGGGAAACTAAGGGAATCACAATGGGCCCTATGGCCTCCGAGTGAACTCGCCGTTCTGGCGGGCTCCCATTCAACCTAAACCTAAACCTATGGGTGATATCAAAAACTGTGATAAAAACCGTGTAACCAGCTAATTTCTAATTCATGGATTACATTTGAGTTATATATTGCGATATATATCAGCGCATTGTCACCTGTTTTACAAAATTTATAACAATCTGACCAATTTTTGGTTAATACATAAAATTTGTGACCAATTTTATAGGCCAAATGTAAACTCCGTAACCAGTAACTCATAAGGTTTTTCAACTTTAATAGCTTATATTTTAATAACCAATGAAGCTCTATATCGAAGGTTTTTAGATTTGTATTGCCTTCCCTTCAATAGAAATAAAGAATGAAGTTTTCTTCATTAAGCCATCGATATTAAATTGCATAAATATATGTTTATCCTAAAATAATCTAAAAGAATTTAAAACAGTCCTGTTTCAAGGTAATTATTTTAAAAGTGACAATACACTCTGAATGAAGATGAGAATAAGATTAGTTCGTCAGCAATACAAATTTGCATAAATCGAAGTACCTAGAATTTAGTGTTTAACTGCAGTTTATAATATTCAATTTTAATTGAGAAAAACTTCCGTTATATTTACTTTTTTGATTTTTAAAGTTATACGTATAAAACTTTTTGAGAAAACAGAATAATTTTATAAATTTCATAAAATATGAAATCTGTCCTTTTTACTTCCATGTAAAATTAAAAATAAACTCTATAAAAGGCCCGCATAGGGCATTATAAAAAGTATTTGTTTTTAAATTTCATTTTTGTATTTTATATTTTTAGTTTTTATACTATTTGTGTGGTATATGTCGACCCTATTGATAGAAACTGACATCGAGATTTCTTCACATTTTTACAAGCCGGCAACCCCGTGATTGTCAAATTAATTTAAACTATTTTACTAACAATTCAAATAAATTTGGCAATCAATTTCGATAATTTCGTTATCGTAAACTCTGATTGAATTCATATCATTTAATATTCAAATATTATAAGTTAAAACAAACAAAATAATTTGGATATAAAACTAAATTAACAGTTGTCCAGGTTTTCTAGTCATGCGATTACAAAAACGCGTTTTTATTATAAATTCAAATTGTGTGCTGGGTACATTTGTTTGTTATATTTCTGTGTGTTCTATAAATAAATATGTCAAGATATTTTAAATTCAAATTTAATTCAAACAATTTTCAAATCGGTTGTGGGGTAGATGTCTGGAAGGTCAGGCATTGACAAAATTACAATTTTTGAGGGTCGTGATTCAAATCTCTATTACAGCCCAAATTTTTTTTTATAATTTTTATATAACTATAGTTATACCCAGCAAAATATTGGTAATGACACCTCATTACTACTTGCATTACCAAAAATGATATATCATTACCTTTTGCATTATTTTATAATATAAAATAATGACTTCCTAATAAAGGCCTATTGTATTCATTGTTTCTAAATATAAAATAATGACTTACTCGTCATAGTTTAAATAAGTACTTTTCACACAGTTGAATTTTATACAGTTTTATTTATTATATGTAAATATGTTTTATGTTTAAATTTTTATGACGAGTCCTAAAATTACACACTAGAAAAAACTTAAATTTTCTGAATGTATTTCCTTAAGCTAATAGTATTTGCTTAACTCCTTATTAGTAAGTAAGCAATCGGATAACCACTTATAATTCAACTTTTTGTAAGCATGTGTGTAACCACTTATTATTCAGAATCTCATAACTACTTATTTCTCATTTTTTCGTAAGCGAGCGGGTAAGCGTGAATACTTACAAAAATGACCACGCCAAACAAAAATAATGAGTTTAGACGCCAAAAAATAAGTTGTGCGGAGCTATGAATTTCTATTATATAACCACTTATTTGGTAATGAAAGATTTTGCTGGGTATATATCTTTTTTTACTTTTATTAGGTAAACTACGTTTTTATACTAAGAAGAATAAAAAAAATTATTAATCGCATAATTTTTGGATGTAAAATTAATATCGAGAAATTTCAATATTTAGACTTAAAATATATTGGACGGAGCATCGAAAACAAACCAAACTTTCGAATAGTAAAAAATACTATAAATTAAGAAATAACGAAGCGTTTCGATAGAAGTATTGAATTGAAGTTTTAAAATTACAAAAGTACGTAGAAAATATATAAAATACGAGATTTTATAAAATGATTGAAACTTATAGAATTTAAGTCTCAAAGTACAGAAGTACGTAGAGAATTTATAAAATATGAAATTTTATAAAATGATTGAAACTATAATTCAATTGTACAGCTGTACGTAGAACTTTCTACGAAATTATTGAATTTAAGTTTCAAAATTACAAAAGTACGTAGAAAATTATTGAAACTTATTGAATTTAAGTCTCAAAGTACAGAAGTATGTAGAAAATTTATAAAATATGAGATTTTATAAAATGATTGAAACTATAATTCAATTGTACAGTTGTACATAGAAGTTTCTATGAAATTACTGAATTTAAGTTTCAAATATACAGAAGTACGTAGTGAATTTATAAAATAGGAAATTTTATAAAATGATTGATATATATTTATATATCAATAGTATAGTACATATAATATATATACTATAATTCAATTGTACAAGTTGTACATAGAATTTTCTGTGAAATTGTTGAATTTAAGTTTCAAAAGTGCAGAATTACGTATAAAATTTATAAAATATGAGATTTTATAAACTGATTGAAACTTATTGAATTTAAGTCTCAAAAATACAGAAGTACGCAGAAAATTTATAAAATATGAGATTTTATAAAATTATTGAAACTATAATTTAATTGTACAGTTGTACGTAGAAGTTTCTATGAAATTATTGAATTTACGTTTCAAAAAGTACAGAAGAACGTAGAGAATTTATAAAATATGAAATTTTATAAAATGATTGAAACTTATTGAATTTAAGTCTCAAAGTACAGAAGTACGGAGAAAATTTATAAAATATGAGATTTTATAAAATGATTGAAACTATAATTCAATTGTACAGTTGTACATAGAAGGTTTGATAACATGTTACTAGAACCGAAATTATAATACAATTTGAATAAGAAACTTTACAAAAATATTGAAATAAGATCTCATATGTACAGATGTACGAAGAATTTTGAGAAAATATGAAATCTTATTAAAATCTAGAATTAGATTTCAGTTTTACAGATGTACGAGAAAATATTTTTGTAATTTAGAATTTTCTTAAAAGAATTTAAAATTATAATTTACAAGTACAGATGTACGAAGAATCTTTTTTAAAATATAAAACGACAATGCGATTTAGAAATGTAGTACAAAGTACAGTACTTTTTCACAAAAACAATTTTTTTATGAAGATGGAAAGTAATAGAAAAAACGTTATGACCACGTTTTATGCACAAATGTACAAAATTTAACAACAAATTTAAGAAAATGGCGACTTCGTTGAACAAGAGCGAATCACGGTTTACAAACACGAAATTATATAAAACACGTTTTCGAAATTTCGAATAATTTATTCCGAATGCCCGTTCAATTTATTATTTTTCTTAATATAAAATATTTTAATTTTACTTAATATAAAATATTTATAATCGCGTAGCAAACACATTTATATTAAAATTTATTTCAAAATAAATACTAAAATTAAAGAACCACATTTTAACACGAGCATTGCGATTCTTATGAACAAAATCGCTTTTCAAGAACACGTTTTAATAATTTAATAAAATGATTTTTAACAAAATGTTCAATTCATAAAGTTACAATTCTATAAAGTGCACAGATTTATTAATTATTCAATTTCACAATTTTTTATATTTTTAACTTTTTTAAAATTTTAAGAACTCAAATTTTAAAATATTAAACTTAATAAAACTGTTCACTCTTATAAATTGTTCACTTTCCTCTATAACCACTACACCACTTCATAAAATTACTACAATTTGAAAATTGTAATTTATGAAAAAGGTTTTTTATTTCACAAAATATATATATTAAAACCAAGGTTGGCAACCGAAATGAATAACGGTATAGGTATCGGTATTGGTATCGATTTTTTATTTGTTTCGGTATCGGTAACGGTATTTTAATCATTTCGGTATCGGTATAACCGATACCGAAACATTAATACCGGTATATTTTTTTTTTTTTTTTTTTTTTTTTAAAGAGAAGCAACACTCAGGAAATTCAACATATTAATTAACGTGTTGCTTCCTTTGGAAAGGGGATAGAGAAGAAGTGAAAGGTGGTGAAAGATGAAGGGCTTCAAATATGGCAACACTGTAATTGCGCGAGATGTTGAATTTTTAGAACAGTTGTTGTGCGCCATCTGATGGTGAGTTGGCGAACTTTGTTGAAGCTTTTTAGTTCATAGCCCTGTTACATTATTTTACTTCGGTGGGGTTAAGTGCTATGGGAACACCAAAGGATAAGTATTAAAGTTATTAAAAATTTCTAACAACGGAAGTACTTCAGCCTTAACACTCCGATTTTGATGAAATTAGGATATGTGATTGAGAAAAAAATCTAAGATCGACTTGTCTCAGCTTATCGGCCACCTCGGAATTTTAAGGGTCCAAAAAGGGGTTCAAAAATGGGTCCTTTTTAGGTTTTTTTGCTTTTTAAGATATTTTGACCAAAGGAACCATGTGCAAGTGTGGTATTGTTGGAAAGCAATTTTTGAGGGCTTTTCACTGGTAGCTTATTTTGGTACTTTTTTGAGCTTTCGAATTTGCTGTTTTAAAATTTTCAAAAATTTTGGGTACTTTATGTGGAGAACTATATTGCTATGGCTGCTGAATTCATATATATTATTCCTTATTAAATTTAAGCGGACACGTGTTTTTGCGTTTTTCGACATTCGCACTACATCAGGTTTGCCAAAATTTTCCCCGAAACAACTTTTTTGGTACATTTTTAAAGAATTTAGGCCTCTTTCTGTGCTAAACATAGGAAATATGTACATCAAACTTCATATTTTGATGGATATATTAATCCTGTGATATACTCTTTTTTAATTTCGTAAATTTGAAATATGCTCCCATACAAAAAGTTTGAAAAACATGCGTTTTTTACATACTCCGTCTTTTTTATATAAAATGTTATACTTATTTCCACATTAGATCATTTATTTTTTTATAAGCTTTCCAGTGATGTATAACATGATATATATATATATAACCGTCGTTAAATAAAATAAGGGAATAAAGGCATTTAAGTTATGCTCTCTTACAAAAAAGTACCAATGGTTATTTTGCAGAATATAGGCCCTATATTAAAGTGTTTTTTTTTGTTTTTGATTTTTGGAACACAAGTTGATTCACTACAAATATTTTATATTTGTATTGAGATTATATAATAAAATATAAAAAAATAAGTTTATAAAATTAATAAAACGATTCTCTAAAAGAAACTGTAAATTCAATTAAAGGTTTAAGAAACCAGTTTATATATTAAATTATATTTACTAAATTTGTCACAAGTTAGAGAATATTTATGAAGTTAAATAAATTAAAAACAATGTTGCCAATGCAAACTAAAGGCTGATAACCGCACTTTGAATTTATAACACGATTTTCTATTAACAATGGATAATAAACCCAAGAAACATTTTAACGGACTCTCCGGCATGTACGGAATCATGAATCTGGCATTTACGGTCCGTAATACACGTATCCGTCAAAGCTTGTACGTATACGGAACATTAACGGACCGTTTAATCGGATTTTCGAACACAATACGTTTTAACTCCGTTTCCGTACCGTAAAATACGGACTTAATTGATTTTAATTTGTGTTCAAAATAAAAACAATTAAATTGTTTAAAAAACCCTTTAGTTTGGAAAAATACATTTTGGTCAACCCTTTAGTTTGGAAAAATACTTTTCTGGCGATAATTAGTGGCGGTAGATGGAATAGGCCATCACATCATCGATTAAATAACTTCAAGATGGTAAGATTAATCAAATTTAGTGCGTATTTTACGATGGTGTGTGTAAGATGGTTTGCTTTTGTAACAAAAGCTCTGTTCCACGTACGGCTACCCAATTTTTCCAAAATTGTGTGTAAATTGTTGTTGTTTCGAGTAATTTGGGAACCCGCAGTAACGAAGTGGAACAGATTTAAAGTTTGCGAATTTTAGTCGTATGCAAAACTCCTTTGTAAATACAATAAATTAAACCATAACTAATTTATTTTTTCTTTTGCATGTAGATGATCGGTTTTATTATAGGTGTCTATCGGGAATTGTGCGCTATATAAAGAGGTAAACTGAGAGGTAAACTGATGTACTAAATATAGTGTAAATTGTAATAAAATCGTTATTAATAAATATATTAAAAAGCAAAAAATTATTACTCAATATAAGTCAATTTAGATAGATATACAAGTCTGCTTTTGGTCCGGAGTCACTCCGTTTGTACACGATATAACGGCCCGTAAAAGGTCCGTCATTGACGGACGTTCAACGGACTTGTCCGTTTTTTACACGACGCAACGGTCCGTAAATGGTCCGTCAATGACGGACATTAAACGGACTTGTCAGTTTTTTACAAGACATATCGGTCCGTAAACGGTCCGTCATTGACGGACTTTCGACGGATTCGAATCAGTTTCGATGTTCCTTAAGATCCGTTTTCTGGTTCGTATACGGATCTGGAAATAGGTACGTAAACGGAGTTGAATTCCGTTTATGACGGACCAAAAACGGTACGCAAACGGTACGATTTGTTTCTTGGGAAGTTTAATTGTTTAACAATTTTATATTAAAAAAATTTGTATTTTTGCTAAAAACGTGAAAAAAAACAATTTTTTAAATCAGATTCCATACCGGTACGATACCGGTATTAAGGGAAAAGGTTTTTGAATACCGGTATTTTTTGAAATCAAGAATTTCGGTATTGCTATCGGTTGTCAATTTGAAAGGGTTTTGAAACGGATAACGGTATTATAACGGTATCGGTTGCCAACCTTGATTAAAACACATTTTATTTCGCGCGCACTACAATTATTTTCAATATCGCGAAAATTAAAGATCTTGCCGGGTTTCGGCACCAATGATTACGAATTTAGTTTTAAAATTAGAATTTAGAAATTAGAGAAATGATCTTTAGATAAATTAAAAAGGCACACACGGTTTAAATGTGTAATGAACATTAGAAATCACTATTATTTTCTGAGAGTATTGTTTTACAACCACACTCAATTAGATTAAAGCTGGAGGAGGACTGCGGGAGCCATATAGTATGCTAGCTTTCAGTCGGGCAGGAAGGTTCGGGTCCTCTCCAAGACCTTATCCTATGTCCTCACTACAGAGTTATTTTAGACTCCCTATTTATTAAGTTGAAACGAAAAACAAGCTAAACATCTATAGAACCAAGATGACCATAAAAAAAAAACAAATGCCCGTTATGGTCAGTAAACAAATAAAAGTATTCAAATAATATTCGAGTAAAATCCACTTACGGTTGGCATTCCAGCTGTCATGGAAGCCGTTCGCCTCTATACCCACCCTTACCTGCATCCTAGCGGCGTTTAGAAATTTGTCCAGGACCCTCAACGTAACCTACCCTAATCCATCATCACATGAAGAAACACCCAAAAAATTTACTTATCAATAGTAGAATTCATTATTTTATTCACCCCATAAAGGTTTAAAAACAACTTAAACATAAATTCAAATACAAATAAGTATTAGTTCTAATAACCATTAGGTTCTTCGTAGCATTTCAGAATTTTGTTAATTTTATATCAACTAGCAAAAAAAAAAACAAATATATAATTACAAAAATTATTCTTTCTTAAAACCTAGAGACTATAAACAATAATAAACAAATTCTTTTGGGAAAGAGTCTATCAAAAAAAAAAAAAAGTTACCGTCTAATTCTAGCTAATGATTAGATCCCAACTTTCGATTGTTTAAAAAAAAAAAAATAGAAAGATACAATTAAAAAAAATGTAGCACTATCAACAAAAAAAAAATTTAGGCTTATATTTTGAAAATTTACTGGCTCTAATAAATTATTCAATCTTCCGAAATTTTAAACAGTATCAGAAATACTGAAAATTCTCCAAATCCAGACAATATAAATCAGCCGAACACTAAATTAAATTTAGTCTGATTACCGAAACAGTTTACATCCGTAACACCTATAATATAGTGTGCATCCAGCGAATCCAATTTAATACCAAAAATAAAAAAAAAAGTTTCACAACTATCTGGACTACTGAGTGCACCTCACTAACTTAAATATTTTAAAGCGTAATGATACTAAAATACCCTTGATCGAATTGTGATACGTTGATTGTTTGGTTGAAAGTTGATTTCATGTTTATATCCGATCAAAAAAAATGACTTGTATATCAAATTTGAACAAAGTAAAATTCAAAATTTAAATTAAAAATATATTTGGGTTCTCTTTCCCTTAAAATTATAAACACAATATCCAACAGATCAAAGGTATTGTGAAACGCTACCACTCAACTGTTGCGCAGCAGGTTTCTCTGCCTCACGCAGCCACTATGTTGATCACAAAAAAAAACTCAATATTTACAAATGAAAAGGTAGGAACAATTAAATAGATAGATAATAAAAAAAAACTGTAAAACAAAGCTTTGTTAGAAATAGAGGTTGAACATTAATATTACCCTTTAACAGGTTCTTTCTTTTTAATTGTCTCTACTTGTTCAAATAAGTTGAATCAAACTAAACAAATAATTCAATACAACTCACCAAATGATGATTAACATATCTCGATGAACGTGAAGGCCTTCCCGGTCGGTTCGATGATGATAATGATGTATGATGCGTGCTTGATACAACTGTATTATAAAAAAAGAAGTAATAAATATTGTGTTTTTTTCTGCTTGCATTGGATATTACACTGACAGCCAAAACTGTTCACGAATTTCGTGCAAATTTGGAAATTAGTCTTATCGATCGTTTTTTTATTTTTATTATTTAACCTGTTATGTATAATTTAAAATTAAATAATGAATTTTTTTACTTAATCTTCTCGTTGTTGTAATAAATAGGTTGAAAAACTGAATAATTTAAAACTGAATAGAAAGAACTTAATTTTTTTTCTTCAAAGAGATTAATGTCTTCTTTCTTTAATTTTCTACGAAGCAAGAATGATTAAATGATTGCCGAATTAAGAACTTTACGATTAGGTATTTTAAGAAACCTAGCCAAAATTATTTATAATTTTTCCTATTATTTCATATATAAAAAATTTTCCTTTCTCCTCCTGCGAACGCGGGGTAGGCTATTATTACTTTTCCTTTTCTTTCACTTTAAAAGTACTTTGCCCTAATGACTATTAAGGAATTTCACTATTTAAGTTTTGTATTAACTTTCCAATTAATTAGCCGAATTTTAAATAATTTCCGAAAATATTATTTTACTTTTAATGTTGATGGTTTCACTTATGCTGTTATTTTGAGTATGACTTCTTTTTCGTTTATTAATTTCTTAATGCTGTATGGTACAGTTGTTACTCAATCCAAAACTGATCACTTAATTCATCTGATTCTCTCTTCTTTTCCCGCTACCTCCACGTATACATAAGTTGGAGACTACTTTGGTGTCCACCTGATAGCCAACCTGTGGCCCGTAGCAATTTCGAGGTTATGTTTCATAACAGAATTATGGAATTGGGTATAACGCCCAGGAATTCTCAAAATAAAAACAAAAGGATTTGTGAGATTTCGAGAAATCTTTTAGAAGTCTCTTATGAGTTCCTTGTTGACTCCTCAATAAATTTCTGCCGATGTCACTTGCAGCCATTAACGCCTATACAATTATTTCAGAATGGCCATGCGACCTAACCAATTATTGCTCCCGAAGATAATCTAAGACAAAATGGGTTTAATTTTCCATGCATCTCAGAAAATTAATTAATATTCAATAATGGCCTTACCTTTTTTTTCACACGGAATATTATTAATTAATGTAAAATAATTTTCAAAAATTATTAATACCACTGCTCAAAATTTTCACCCGATTATGTAATTGGGGAACGAATCACACTTTATGGTTCGGAAGTCGACAGGAAAAGAAATATAATTGGATCTGAATGAGATGAAGAAAACGTGATCAAGCAAAAAGTTACTGTTCAGTGGGCAAACTTTAGGAAGTATTCGGAAAGTATTCAGACAAAACAAACCGCGTTTACAGCGGCAGTTTTCGATAACGCATATCAACGCATCGCAACGCATAATAAGCATTGCCCTAAAAGTACCATTTGATTAATCAATCGAAAATTGAAACAGATTTCAACGGAATATATATTTAAAAATTCTTTCAAATTCCATAAAATGTTCGAGGAAATCTAAGACTGGTACTTCGTGTGGCCAGGTTTGACGGTTTATCGTAATTTGGCGATAATTAAATTATTAAAAAAAAAAATTTATCGATATGGAAAAA
The DNA here is from genome assembly GCA_949987735.1 of Leucophora obtusa. Classification (NCBI taxonomy): domain Eukaryota; kingdom Metazoa; phylum Arthropoda; class Insecta; order Diptera; family Anthomyiidae; genus Leucophora; species Leucophora obtusa. The sequence goes on from OX465295.1 coordinate 136,802,403, forward strand.
CGAAAAAAATCTGTCCAAGTATATCATAATGTCCCCAGGCAGAAATCTACAATTTTTCTTAAAATCAATATTTCACACTCAGAGAAATATGTCGGTAAAAATAGTAAAAAAGAAGTAATTTACTAAAATTTAAATCTGATCCAAAAACAAGTTTTTAAACTTGCATGTTTAATTACTAACTGTTTTACTAACTTTTCTATGAGTACAGAATCAGGCAATCCGCTAGCAAAATATAAATATATATCACAAAATAGGATAACCTTGTTATAAAAATTTATATAATTTGAAATATACTTGAAATTTTAATTCAGGGCCACCAGTTTCAGCATATGCCAATTTGCAATGTAACATCGCCTTAACTTGAATGAGGTTAATCAACGTTATATTCCGAAATTTTTACTCGGACAAGCAGAAATGAGAAAAACGAATACTTTTCATATTGTTTTCTAAGTTTTAAGGGTTTTAATAACAAACAACATAAATTTTTCTTATCCTGACGATTCCTACCGATTATCTGGCGATTTCGTGCCCAATACCTCAATTATCATTTATATTAAAATAAAAAAACAACATCCGCACTTTACGTGAACATACGATCAATAAGAATTCTCAATATTCGAATAAATTCATAATTATCAGAAATCAAAATCCCATGGGTAAAGCAAAAAAAAAACAAATCTAAAAAAAAAAAAACAAACAAAAGCGCGAAAAATTCCCCAACAAGTACATTAGTGAACAAGGATGCAAAAATTTGAATAGAACCATCAGAAAAGAAAATTTAAATTAAAAAGACAATCTGCCTAAACCGCTCATTACAAACTAGATAATACTAGTGCGTTGCACAAAGTATTAGATAGAAAACCGGCGGTTAGGGACGAATATCCTTGGCGTGAAACGTTCCTACGACCTTACCGTTTAAATCCTCAAGGGTATAGTAATGATTTCCGAGCTTTTCCTTAATTCGGCTTTTTATAAATAAAGGTGACAATTTAGAATTTATATTTTTTGCAAAATTACTTTGGACAAAATTTCGCCGAAAAACTTCTTGCCCAATACTAAAATACTGAGGTCTAGCACGTAGATTATAGTGAGTTTGATGGGCCTCGTATGCCTCCTTGATGTGTTTACGAATATCATATCTGAGAATTTTAAGAGAATCATCGCGAGATAGTTGGTAGGTCGGTTCGTCTAGCATTTTTAGATTTCGGAGCAGGTTGTAAGTAGATCCATGTGTAATCATATCGAATCCAAACATAGCATGATAGGGCGAGCATTTAATTGATTGATGGTATGAATTTCGTAATGCGCAGCTTATATGACTGAGGTGATTATCCCACAGTGTTTGGTCCTCTTTTAAATAAGCTCGGATGGCGGCAATGATTGAGCGATTAACGCGCTCTGATGCATTTGACTGTGGAGAATACACTGCGGTGAACATGTGTTTTATGCCAAATTTAGTCAAAAAGGCACTAAAGTCATTTGCACGAAATTGAGAGCCATTATCACTTACGAGGATTTCAGGAACGCCATAGGTATGAAATATCTGCATTTGTAAGAAATCTTGTATGACACTGGATGTAAATTTCTTTACTGGATAGAGCCAATGATATTTGGTAAAGTGGTCGAGAACAATTAGGATTCCAATGTGCCCACTTTTACTCCGGGGATATGGCCCCAACAAATCTATGTAGAGCCTTTGGAAGGGTCTAATAGAAATTGCTTGCGCTCCCATTTCAGGTTTCATTATAAAATTTGGAGCTTTGGTGGACTTACACGTTTGACATTTTCTGATGTACTCACGAACATCTCTGACCATGCCGGGCCAATAAAAATTTCGTCGTATTAGCTCAAGTGTTTTTACCATACCACCATGGGAAGCAATGGGATCGTCATGGGCTCTAAAAATAACATCATGACACAAGTGGCTGGGTATCCATAATTTCCAGGCATTTTGCTCTTGTTCGTCATCACCGGTAGGGTGTTCGGTACGAATATAAACGTATTTATCGACTACTTTAATATCTGGGTATTGGCTTTGATTTAAGGTAATTTTGTTCTTTAGGTTGCTGTATTCAAGATCGTCAAAATGCGCGGAATTAAGATCAATTTCCGGCTCCGAAATACTTACGGCCGAAACTTCCCCTGAATAAATTCTCGAAAGGGCATCGGGAACGACATTTTCTTTACCCTTTCGGTGACGAACGGTGAATTTATACGACTGCAACTTAAATACCCAACGCGCTAATCGACCCGATAGGTCAGGTTGCCTCATCAACCATACGAGACTAGAGTGGTCGGTTATCACCTCAAACTCTTGCATTTCAAGGTAACAGCGAAAACGTTTTATGGCCTCTAAAGCTGCTAGACATTCACGTTCCGTCACACTATAGTTTCTTTGAGCCGAATTTAATTTTTTGCTCATGAATGCTATAGGACGTTCATTTCCCTCATCATCGACTTGTACTAGCACGGCTCCTATGCCAAAATCGCTGGCATCACAGTGCAGAAAAAATTTTCTATTGAAATCAGGGTTGATAAGAACGGGGGCCGTAGTAAGCATAGTTTTAATCTTTTCGAATGCCGCTTGCGCCTCTGGAGTCCAAATAAATTTCTTTTTGGTTGAAAGAACTTCGGTAATTGGAAAGACGACGCTGGAAAAATTCTCTACGAACCGACGATACCAACCTGCAAGCCCCAAAAATCCTCGCACCTGTTTTATAGTTTTTGGCATGGGCCAATTAACTATCGCACTGATCTTCTCAGGATCAGTAGCTATACCCCCGTTACCAATTACATATCCTAAATACGGCACCTTAGTCACGCAGAAGTGGCTTTTCGATATGTTCAGGGTCAGGTTAGCCTTACGAAATTGGTCAGCAATACGTACCAGGACTGAAAGGTGGGTAGAAAAATCCTCTGAAACTATAATGAGGTCATCGAGGTAACCAAAAACACAAGTACGTAGATCGGAAGGAATTATATTGTCCATTAACCGACACATAGTGGAAGGGGCATTACATAACCCGAATGGCATTACCACAAATTGGTACAGGGGCCTTCCCGGCACGGTAAATGCCGTTAATTGCTTTGCATCATCGGCTAGGACGATTTGCCAGTAAGCATCCTTCAAGTCTAACTTGGTAATTATATGAGCCTTTGGAAGCCGCGCAAAAATGCCCTCTATAGATGGAAGCGGATACGCGTCTTTTATCGTGACGGAATTAACTTTTCTCGCATCGAGGCAAAGCCGTACTTTATTTGGCTTTACAACCAATCTCATGGGCGAACTCCAGGGGGATTGAGATGGTTCAATTACCCCCAAAGCCAACATTCTATCGATTTCCGCGAACATCAGTTTCTCTACTGCGGGAGAAACTGGATAAAACCGTTGTTTGATTGGCTTGGCGTTACCCACGTCGATCTCGTGCTTAATAAAGGCGGTTTTCCCTAATCCTTGCTGTTCAAAATTTGGGAACAATGCTATAATAGCATTTAGCTGCTGGCGTTGGCCTGCAGTCAATGGAAAATTAAGCTCATCTGATATTTTATCAGATTTTTTCTCAGAAACGGACTGTACATCGGACTTATTTTTATTAATAGCGGACAATTCGGACGGACCCGGACCTAACAATGATTTATCTATTATATCCTTAGAATCTACAATATCTGGAAGTAAATTAAATGCCTTCCAAAAATCAATCCCCAGTATAAGGCGTTGGGCAATTGCCGGAACAATAAAAATATTAATAACACGTTTTTGATCCCTAAATTCAACCTCCACCGAAAGCCATCCAATAACCTTTTGTTTGTTACCATTGGCTGTGCTCACAAACGTTTTACATTTTATAAAATTTGGAAAAATTGAAAAGTTCTCATTAGCTAAATCTGAGCCTATACAGGATATATTCGCGCCCGTGTCAAGAAGACCATATTCATGAAATTTCAAAAAAGATATTCTCGCATAAAAGCGGTTATCAGTCACATTACTGATTATAGCGGAAATTAAAAGTTTCCTACAAAGCTTTCGAACTTTATAGTGATTTCGCATCCTAATTGTCGACCTTTTCGGTTTTCTGCTTGAAATAGTGGACACACTGGACACATTGAAGATTTCATCCCGTTTCGCTAAATATATTTCCCATTTCCTATGATAGGGCATAGAAGGGTAAATTAATCTATTATTCACTACAATCGGGTTAACAACATTCGGTCTCTTTAGAATGGTTATTTCTGTGGTATTGAAAAAATCAGAATTATCTAACAAATCCCTAGCTGAACTGCTGCCTGGGGAGTTTGGTATACAAATATTCTTATTACTATTACTACAAGGTTCGGTATTCGAAGTGGTAGAAATTTTCTCGGAAAAATCCTCCGAATCTACTTGGGGTCCTGACTTGAAGGGGGAGGTTTGAAGTTTTTTGAGACATTAATTTTGCGATTCGCACATTTTATACACTGCGGTTTGTAAGTATTCTTTTCGCCGCAACCATAGCAGAAAACAGCACGATCCAGTACACAATCATCCCAGAAATGACCATATCCTTCACAGTTCCAACAACGTGGATTGCTACCGGAAGTTTGTAAAGCGTTAACCTCTAAATCCCCTATATTCTCAACAAACTCTTCCAAATTTTCCGATTTCCTTATTTCAGCTATATTCTTCCGTGGCATAACCAGATTGGGGTTACGCGCCGGATAAGTTTTACGGACATATTCATCTGCTAAAAAGTTCTCACGTTTTTGTACAAGTTTCCGCAATTTTGATATTGATGCCACTGGTACATATAATAAATCCTGCCGTATTTCCGGTCGCAAATTACGTCTTAGGATCTCTATTTGTTCCATCTCCGTAAGAGGAGATGGTAATCTATCCATAAGGGATGCAAATCCCTCATAATACATATCGAATTTTTCACCAGGTCTCTGTTTTCGGTTCCTAATATCCTCGTGTATATCGTACGAGGTTCTACTGTCACAATACTGACATTTAATTTCATCGCAAAAATCCTCCCAATTCACCGTACCGACCTGTTTATGGTAGCGCCAATACCAATCCTTGGCCTTACCACTTAACAAAATATTCAGGTTCTTACGTATTGGATCAAAATCGCCCCCGAAATGATCATCGGTTAAAGACCGAAGGCGGTATAAGAATTCTTCAATATGTAAACCGGACGACGATCCATCGAACTTTAAGTTCCAACCTTGAATCACGGACGTAATCTTATTATCAGCATTGATACCACTCGCGTTGGACATATTAAAGTGGTTTGAAGTATTATTATTATTTAAACCTCTCCGAATAATCCGAGAAGGATTCTGTGATCGATTCCCGCCAGAATTTCGATTTTGGTTAGACCTATTCAGGGCTTGGTTATTATTATTATTAGGCTCACGCCGATTCTCATCATAATTATTATTTTCGTCAGTACGTTCACGGTTCCGATCCGAAGCTATGTCCATATTGGCTAAAATCCGAGATAAACTCGATTCTATCATCCGGTTTATACGTTCATAATCCACTGAAACACCCTGGGTATGCGGATCATTTTTATTCCTCCTATGGGGGTTTCCCGGCGCTATTACCGAAGGTGTAGAAACATGCTCTAGACCTGGACCACTTGTGCTTATTTCTAGCAAATTTTGATCAGGAAAAAGACCCTTTTTACTATTTCTAGTAACATATTGCTTGGAAATGGCTCCACGTGGCTTGCCACGATTGGAAGAGGCATCGGGGACAGTCATTGGTTTGTTCGGGATAGTTAATTTTTTCAAATCCTTAAGTTCGCAGGCAATTTTACAGATAGGGCATTCAGAAGAAGTGCCCAAAAACTCTTCAATACAACTGCGATGGAACGCGTGATTGCAAGCTGCAATGATCAAGCAGTGATGGTTTTCAAGCATTGTATCATTACATATATGACAAGTAGCCGCAGCTCCCGAAGGAGGAGTTCTCTCTGGGTTACCCATGGAAAAAAAAAATCTACCGCACTATAGAATACAATATTGATACAAGAATTAATCCAGAGATAGGCAAGAATGTTGGTTCTATCAACACAAAAAAATTTAAAACGAGTTTCAATTACTTGTACTGATTAGATAATATCAATTATATTCTAATCGATTTTGGCATACTATCAACTAATGAAAATTGTGTACAATTAAGGAAAACAACTCAAATCTGTAACTGATTCACTTAGATATTAGTGTAAAACAACTAACTAAATATATCAAATTTTATTTTAAACAAATCTTTAATTAAAGTTTAAGCTATTACAATCCTTCTATTTTCCTTTCCTTGAATACTTGCCAAGAATAAAAACAGTATCTATTCTATCGGACTGCTGTATAATCTGATGAAACGACTGTATTAGAAAAATTTATTCCAAGTAATAAAAAAAATAATCGAATTCAGCAAAAGACCTCGATATTACAAAATTTAACAATACGTAGTCCAAAGTTCATATATTTGCTAAACTGTGGTAATTTAACACAAAATAATTATATTTTCGAAAAAAAAGAAACAAGTTTCCTACATAACTATGTGTCCCTTCAATGTGATGAAATTAGAATTAGGGTATTCAATAATTAGGATTTTAAAACTCAAATACAAAACAACAAAATACTGGGCTATGGAGATTTTCGTAGGAACTTAACAACATTGCAGTCAATCAAACCAGCAAATAGAAATTTATGTTGACTTAATTCTACCTCCCACATGAAGTTGGACAATAAATCGCCAAAATAGCAAGATAAAGATTTCCTAACCTCAGTCAGTGGCCGATATCTAAGATTGAAAACAATGAAAAATTAAATCACTACAAAAATTCTTCGTATCAGAAAAAAAATCCATTGAAGTTCGCTTACATTTAAGCAAAAAGAATAACAGATAACTTATCAGACAACTTACTCGAACTTTAAAACCTCAAGTCGTTGTAAATCCAGAAAAGGCCTGAAATTTATTCTCTCAAATACTCAAGAACAACAAAAGACTTTAACCACACGAAAAACTGAAATTTACTAACAAAAAAAAAAAACGGAATTGTGGACCGAAAGAACACCAGTTGGTGCTGCCTTCGTGCCCCACGTTGGGCGCCATTTTACTGTAATGAACATTAGAAATCACTATTATTTTCTGAGAGTATTGTTTTACAACCACACTCAATTAGATTAAAGCTGGAGGAGGACTGCGGGAGCCATATAGTATGCTAGCTTTCAGTCGGGCAGGAAGGTTCGGGTCCTCTCCAAGACCTTATCCTATGTCCTCACTACAGAGTTATTTTAGACTCCCTATTTATTAAGTTGAAACGAAAAACAAGCTAAACATCTATAGAACCAAGATGACCATAAAAAAAAAACAAATGCCCGTTATGGTCAGTAAACAAATAAAAGTATTCAAATAATATTCGAGTAAAATCCACTTACGGTTGGCATTCCAGCTGTCATGGAAGCCGTTCGCCTCTATACCCACCCTTACCTGCATCCTAGCGGCGTTTAGAAATTTGTCCAGGACCCTCAACGTAACCTACCCTAATCCATCATCACATGAAGAAACACCCAAAAAATTTACTTATCAATAGTAGAATTCATTATTTTATTCACCCCATAAAGGTTTAAAAACAACTTAAACATAAATTCAAATACAAATAAGTATTAGTTCTAATAACCATTAGGTTCTTCGTAGCATTTCAGAATTTTGTTAATTTTATATCAACTAGCAAAAAAAAAAACAAATATATAATTACAAAAATTATTCTTTCTTAAAACCTAGAGACTATAAACAATAATAAACAAATTCTTTTGGGAAAGAGTCTATCAAAAAAAAAAAAAAGTTACCGTCTAATTCTAGCTAATGATTAGATCCCAACTTTCGATTGTTTAAAAAAAAAAAATAGAAAGATACAATTAAAAAAAATGTAGCACTATCAACAAAAAAAAAATTTAGGCTTATATTTTGAAAATTTACTGGCTCTAATAAATTATTCAATCTTCCGAAATTTTAAACAGTATCAGAAATACTGAAAATTCTCCAAATCCAGACAATATAAATCAGCCGAACACTAAATTAAATTTAGTCTGATTACCGAAACAGTTTACATCCGTAACACCTATAATATAGTGTGCATCCAGCGAATCCAATTTAATACCAAAAATAAAAAAAAAAGTTTCACAACTATCTGGACTACTGAGTGCACCTCACTAACTTAAATATTTTAAAGCGTAATGATACTAAAATACCCTTGATCGAATTGTGATACGTTGATTGTTTGGTTGAAAGTTGATTTCATGTTTATATCCGATCAAAAAAAATGACTTGTATATCAAATTTGAACAAAGTAAAATTCAAAATTTAAATTAAAAATATATTTGGGTTCTCTTTCCCTTAAAATTATAAACACAATATCCAACAGATCAAAGGTATTGTGAAACGCTACCACTCAACTGTTGCGCAGCAGGTTTCTCTGCCTCACGCAGCCACTATGTTGATCACAAAAAAAAACTCAATATTTACAAATGAAAAGGTAGGAACAATTAAATAGATAGATAATAAAAAAAAACTGTAAAACAAAGCTTTGTTAGAAATAGAGGTTGAACATTAATATTACCCTTTAACAGGTTCTTTCTTTTTAATTGTCTCTACTTGTTCAAATAAGTTGAATCAAACTAAACAAATAATTCAATACAACTCACCAAATGATGATTAACATATCTCGATGAACGTGAAGGCCTTCCCGGTCGGTTCGATGATGATAATGATGTATGATGCGTGCTTGATACAACTGTATTATAAAAAAAGAAGTAATAAATATTGTGTTTTTTTCTGCTTGCATTGGATATTACACTGACAGCCAAAACTGTTCACGAATTTCGTGCAAATTTGGAAATTAGTCTTATCGATCGTTTTTTTATTTTTATTATTTAACCTGTTATGTATAATTTAAAATTAAATAATGAATTTTTTTACTTAATCTTCTCGTTGTTGTAATAAATAGGTTGAAAAACTGAATAATTTAAAACTGAATAGAAAGAACTTAATTTTTTTTCTTCAAAGAGATTAATGTCTTCTTTCTTTAATTTTCTACGAAGCAAGAATGATTAAATGATTGCCGAATTAAGAACTTTACGATTAGGTATTTTAAGAAACCTAGCCAAAATTATTTATAATTTTTCCTATTATTTCATATATAAAAAATTTTCCTTTCTCCTCCTGCGAACGCGGGGTAGGCTATTATTACTTTTCCTTTTCTTTCACTTTAAAAGTACTTTGCCCTAATGACTATTAAGGAATTTCACTATTTAAGTTTTGTATTAACTTTCCAATTAATTAGCCGAATTTTAAATAATTTCCGAAAATATTATTTTACTTTTAATGTTGATGGTTTCACTTATGCTGTTATTTTGAGTATGACTTCTTTTTCGTTTATTAATTTCTTAATGCTGTATGGTACAGTTGTTACTCAATCCAAAACTGATCACTTAATTCATCTGATTCTCTCTTCTTTTCCCGCTACCTCCACGTATACATAAGTTGGAGACTACTTTGGTGTCCACCTGATAGCCAACCTGTGGCCCGTAGCAATTTCGAGGTTATGTTTCATAACAGAATTATGGAATTGGGTATAACGCCCAGGAATTCTCAAAATAAAAACAAAAGGATTTGTGAGATTTCGAGAAATCTTTTAGAAGTCTCTTATGAGTTCCTTGTTGACTCCTCAATAAATTTCTGCCGATGTCACTTGCAGCCATTAACGCCTATACAATTATTTCAGAATGGCCATGCGACCTAACCAATTATTGCTCCCGAAGATAATCTAAGACAAAATGGGTTTAATTTTCCATGCATCTCAGAAAATTAATTAATATTCAATAATGGCCTTACCTTTTTTTTCACACGGAATATTATTAATTAATGTAAAATAATTTTCAAAAATTATTAATACCACTGCTCAAAATTTTCACCCGATTATGTAATTGGGGAACGAATCACACTTTATGGTTCGGAAGTCGACAGGAAAAGAAATATAATTGGATCTGAATGAGATGAAGAAAACGTGATCAAGCAAAAAGTTACTGTTCAGTGGGCAAACTTTAGGAAGTATTCGGAAAGTATTCAGACAAAACAAACCGCGTTTACAGCGGCAGTTTTCGATAACGCATATCAACGCATCGCAACGCATAATAAGCATTGCCCTAAAAGTACCATTTGATTAATCAATCGAAAATTGAAACAGATTTCAACGGAATATATATTTAAAAATTCTTTCAAATTCCATAAAATGTTCGAGGAAATCTAAGACTGGTACTTCGTGTGGCCAGGTTTGACGGTTTATCGTAATTTGGCGATAATTAAATTATTAAAAAAAAAAATTTATCGATATGGAAAAACGAAAAAAATCTGTCCAAGTATATCATAATGTCCCCAGGCAGAAATCTACAATTTTTCTTAAAATCAATATTTCACACTCAGAGAAATATGTCGGTAAAAATAGTAAAAAAGAAGTAATTTACTAAAATTTAAATCTGATCCAAAAACAAGTTTTTAAACTTGCATGTTTAATTACTAACTGTTTTACTAACTTTTCTATGAGTACAGAATCAGGCAATCCGCTAGCAAAATATAAATATATATCACAAAATAGGATAACCTTGTTATAAAAATTTATATAATTTGAAATATACTTGAAATTTTAATTCAGGGCCACCAGTTTCAGCATATGCCAATTTGCAATGTAACATCGCCTTAACTTGAATGAGGTTAATCAACGTTATATTCCGAAATTTTTACTCGGACAAGCAGAAATGAGAAAAACGAATACTTTTCATATTGTTTTCTAAGTTTTAAGGGTTTTAATAACAAACAACATAAATTTTTCTTATCCTGACGATTCCTACCGATTATCTGGCGATTTCGTGCCCAATACCTCAATTATCATTTATATTAAAATAAAAAAACAACATCCGCACTTTACGTGAACATACGATCAATAAGAATTCTCAATATTCGAATAAATTCATAATTATCAGAAATCAAAATCCCATGGGTAAAGCAAAAAAAAAACAAATCTAAAAAAAAAAAACAAACAAAAGCGCGAAAAATTCCCCAACAAGTACATTAGTGAACAAGGATGCAAAAATTTGAATAGAACCATCAGAAAAGAAAATTTAAATTAAAAAGACAATCTGCCTAAACCGCTCATTACAAATGGGTTGTACAATTCAGTTTATTTATTAATTTTATTAAATGATCTGACACGCTCTAATGTCCAACAAGAAGTAACCAAAGCCAAACTCTTTAAATTCTAATTAGTATCAAATTATACAAGTTAAATTTTTGAAATTGTACCAAATGGATCGCTCTAGTACCAAGGTACCAAGGGATGTCAAAATGTACCAAAAAAGGTACAATTGTACCATGTTTTCCACCCCTGATGCATGTGCAAATATTGTTTGTTGTTATTAATTTTACTAATAGCAACCTAATGTTGGTCTTATTAGTAATGAGAATACTAACGAATATAAAAACAAAGAAAGTACAAAATTATCATTTTCAGTGTCACCTATTCAAGTGGGACCATCTGTAGTTGATACTGCATGAGTGCAATCGGTTTGTTGTAGTCATTAAATCACATGGTGCTAGTGTGTGTGCATTACGATTTAAACCACCCTTTTACGACTAGAAAACGTAAGCATTATGACAATTAAGCATTAAACATGGCAACGAAAAAAACAATAAGTGATTGTTGTGAAACACGATTGTTCGCTACCATAACATAGCAATTAGTACTTTGAACTAGTGTTTAAGTATCGCAATGAATGCTATGGTGCGATGGTGTGTTGTTATAATATGTAGGTTTTATAAAACGAAAAAGTATAAATGTACACTCAGATAAAAAAGTTAGCAGTTAGTTAGTTGTTCTTTATTTTCAATTCAATGTTTGTTTTACAATTTTTATATTATTATATAAAAAAGTTAGTAAAAAAATAAATTAATAATGTTATTAATGCATAATAAATTATAAAAACAAAAAAAATAATTTATATTAATTCTTATTTTAAAATTTTTAACTTGGTTGGGAAACACTAACCGTAAAATACCGTTAACGATTCGAAACCCTTTCAACGAACTATTTTTAACCCTAAAATACCACTAACGAAGTAACTTAAAATACCGTTAACCTTAAAATAACCTAACGAAATAAATTAAAATACCGTTAACCCTAAAATAACTTAACGATATAACTTAAAATACCGATACCCTTAAAATAACCTAACGAAATTCTATAAAATAAAATTTACCAAATTCATTCCAAAAAAAAAACATTTAAAAAAAATCGGTGGTATAATTAAACAATATTTAAAAATAAAATTAAAAATAAATAATATAATAAAACCAATACGTAGTAGAGTTTGCTAAAAACCCTACTCAATGTTCCTTAATGTATTCGTCGCTTTAGAGCTTTTTTTTGGTATCATTAGAGTATTTCACATATTATATAGTTGAAATATTCATTACGATCAACTAAAGAATTTTTTTGGGGTAGACATTTGTCTATTTTAATATTTTCATTATACCATTGGCCGATCATAATCGGCTTTTCATACCCTACGGGGAATGGGGAGTCAGTGACCGGTCAACCGAAGGCATATTACTAAATTAGTACACATATGAACAAAAGAAAATGAATTAATTTTCTAAGTATTTTCTGATCCGTTATTTTCACTGTTGCTTTTAAAAAAACTTGACCGATACCGAAATAAAAACAAAATTCGCGGCATATTTTTAAAAATATTTTTTATTTATTTTACTCTTTTATTTATTTTTAACTTTATTTTTTCACGATTTGTTTATTTTAGCTCTTATTTTAAATTTCTATACTGAAATTTTAAGTTTTGTATTTTCAACGTTTTTTTTAATGTTAAAGCTGTTTTAGTTTTAACAATTGGTATTTCATTTAACTTTTCTTTGTAACTTAAGGGGAATTTTTTAAATTTTTATTTATATTATCAGAGGTTTTGAGGTAATTTTCTAATTTTTAATTGATTTTTTAATTTAATTTTGGCCAACGAAAAAAACAAGTCAACTGCCATTAAGGGACCTATCCCATGACCGGTCAATCGGGGGCATATTCAAGGCACTTCCACCATATTTGTGTGTGTGTTAATGTTGGTTTCTTTTATATTTTTTTCTTTGCCATGTTTTTTTTATTTGCTGTGTGTGTGTTTGTTTTTCATTCTCTTTTTTATTTGAACAGAAACGAAAAACATAACTTAACCATCAGCCAGCCATCACGCATAAGCAACGTTAGCTCAAACGGTAGAACGTTTGCCTTACAAGCAGAAGGTTGTGTTATCGAGCCCTACTTCGACGCCAAGTAGATTATTTTTAATTCTTAATTTTTTATTAGTTTATTTGAAAAGATATTTTTAGACACACCACCTTACTGCCACAATGTGTCTAAACTGTGGCAATTGGTCATTTCCAATGACAACGCCATGTTAAAGTGATATGTCTCTTTCAAACAAAAAGACCGATCAGTCTCCGCCCCCTTGGGACCTATCCTGCGTGTCATCTGGGACCGCTCCCTTTCCCCGTAGGGTACCTATACAACACGAATGAAAACAAAACTCTCAACTAAAAGCATAACAAAAAAAAAATACTCCATTCATTAGCATGATAGCTTTCAACAGAGTAGGTACTTATTTCGGTTACATACATCAGTGTTGCCAGTCTTTTCATACCTTATCCCCAATTTTTAATTTGCCATCCCAAAAAATTCCCAACTTTTATTTTATATAAAAATTTGTTTTCGTTAATTTTTTTGAAAAATTAGTGGAAAAATACCATATTCGTTTATTTTTTTCGGTAAGTTGTACACTCAGACTCAATAAATTTGTGCTTACAACAAATTATAAAAAAGAACAAATAAATTTAAATAACAGCAAAGAAAATTTGCACCAAAATTTTTCATTTTAAATATTTAATAATAAACAGACATTTAATAAATAACAGACATTTTGTTGTGTATGGTACTGCATTAAAAAGTTTTAGCATTTCAGCAGATGGATTAACTTTTGACAATTGAGTAACTTGTAAAGTATACATTTAGTTTAAGAAGAACTTCTTATAACTCTTATTAAATTTAAATAACTTTAAAAATTTTAGAACCAAAACGAATTCGAATTTTCACCAAGAGGAATTACAGTTTCTACGAAGATTACCTTGCCAGACTCAAATTTTTGTAGCTAAAAATCATTCACTATTATCATCATTCTTAGAAAAAAATATAAATATTTAGAATTATCAGGATTAAATTCATAAAAATATGAAAAAGCAATAATATATTTTATCCCCAAATGATCCCCTAAAATTTCGTATCATCCCCAATAAATCCCCAATTCTACAAACGGAAGTTTTTATCCCCATTGATGATAAAATTCCCAATTTGGGGATAAATCCCCCAAACTGGCAACACTGTTATACATAAGTTTTCAGTAACACTAAATCGATCGTGTTGATATTGTGTTGATTGCTACTGTTGTCATCCGTACTAAACGATTCATGATGGGATTCGTCTCACTATCCATATGCTTTTTGCCATCGTGTTTTTTTTTTTGTTGTTTGTACTGATTCAATCGTTATAAAAAGTAAAACCACACAAATTGTTATGGCTTGTAGGCTATCATGTGTCTTGAAATCTCATTTAAGATGAATCGTTCAGCCCTTTAGTTGATACCAATAATAATGGTAATTAGATAAAGTTAATAATACAAATTCAATTATATAGTTTTACTTCAATTATAAAGAACATAATAATTATGTTATGTATAATAACAGTGACGATATGACTATTATTATAATCATAAGAATAATAATTATGGACTTTTCATATAAATATTTGACAATAAATTCAAATTAATCTTATATATTTAAAATAACGGTAAACTGCTAATACTTAAAGATTCTAGGTATTTGGTTGGGGAAAAAGTTTCTGATTTCCGCCAACAACAGTCTTTCTATAGTAATATAACAAACTCTAATATAACAAACTCTACTCTCTAGTTTTATATTCATATAAAAATACCACGGTCTTTTTCGGGTAGTAGTATGGCGTTTTTACATCGTAGCTTCAAATGGGCTGAAACTTTACAGGAAATATCTAGACATAAATTGGACAAAGAATTATGGATATCTGTGTAGATCGTGGAACTAAAATGTTCCGAAAATCATAATAGAATTCAGAAAGTGCTGCATTTCCCCTACATTTATATAAAACAGTCACGGTCTTTTTCGGATAGTACGGCGATTTTACATAGTGATTCCAAATGAGTTAAAAATTAACAAAAATTATCTGGATGTAAATTCGACCAACAATTGTAGCGAGTTTTTTAGGTCGTGGAACAAAAATGTTCCGCAAATCGAACTAAGGAGTGAGATCATAAAAATGCTTACACACATAAAGTTAAATAAAAAACAAACCACTGAATATTAAGACTTCCCTACGGGGAATCAGGAGGCAATTGCCCTCCAAGGACCTATCTCGTGACCGGTCAACCGAAGGCATATTACTAAATCAGTACAAATATGAACCAAAGAGAATGAATTAATTTTCTAAGTATTTTCTGATTCGTTAAAAATAAAACTCGCGGCATATTTTTTAAAATATTTTTTTATTTATTTTACTCTTTTATTTATTTTGGACTTTATTTTTTCCGATTTGCTTATTTTATTTTAAAGTTTTATAATTTTTTGCTAAAAAATTTTAAGTTTTGTATTTTCAACGTTTTTTAATGTTAAAGCTGTTTTAGTTTTAACAATTGGTATTTCATTTAATTTACTTTTTAACTTAAGGGCAATTTTTTAAATTTTTATTTATATTATAAGAGTTTTTGAGGTAATTTTCTAATTTTTAATTGATTTTTTAATTTAATTATGGCCAACGCAAAAAAATAGTTAACTGCCATTAAAGGACCTATCCCATTACCGGTCAATCGGTGGAATACTGAAGGCACTTCCACTATATTTGTGTGTGTGTTAGTGTTGTTTTCTTTTCTATTTTTTTCTTTTCCATTTTTTTTTTTATTTGCTTGTAGTGTTTGTTTTTCCTTTTTTATTTTAACAGAAACGAAGAGCGTTGGCCATAACTAAATTAAAAAATCAATTAAAAATTAGAAAATTACCTCAAAAAGTTTGATAATATAAATAAAAATTTTAAAAATTGCCCTTAAGTTTAAAAGAAAATTAAATGAAATACCAATTGTTAAAATTAAAACAGATTTAACATTAAAAAACGTTAAAAATACAAAACTTAAAATTTTTTAGCAAAAAATTATGAAAATTTAAAATAAGAGCTAAAATAAGCAAATCGTAAAAAATAAAGTTCTAAATAAATAAAAGAATAAAATAAATAAAAAATATTTTAAAAAATATGCCGCGAATTTTATTTTTTATTTCGGTATTGGACAAGTTTTTTAAAAGCAACAGTGAAAGTAACGAATAAGAAAATACTTAGAAAATTAATTCATTCTCTTGGGTTCATATTTGTACTAATTTAGTAATATGCCTTCGGTTGACCGGTCACGGGATAGGTCCTTGGAGGCCAATTGACTCCCCATTCCCCGTAGGGTTGTGTTTATTGGATGAATTAAATAAACAATCACTTATATTTACTTTGTCCAATATATAAGCAAAGTTATATTGTTAAGTGTAAATGTATCACTATTAAATACTTAATTTTGCTAAGTGTATATATCATAAACACTTATTATATTTTATGGATCACCTAGTGTTGAATACTTGCATACTTTATTTTTTGTTAACTAGTTTTAATTATCATAACTTTCATTCCAATAAATTGTAGTTTATGTAAAGTAACGCTTCTCGGCCATATCTTTTCTTCAGGTTATGGGCCATTAAAAAAGAAAAATAAAGGAAATTAAAGTAAACCACTGCATATTTTATTTAAAGTTGCTACTAACGAAATTAAATTTCATCAAGGAAATTTCTATAAAGTTAAGCAATGATAATTATGCAAATTGGAAGTTTAAAATGGAGCTATTGTTACGGAAGCAAAATCTTTGGAAGCATGTAATTGAAGGATGTTGTCCAAAAGCTATTGTTGATAAAGGTGTTGTTATAAATCAAGCCGACATTGATGATTGGGAAAACAAAGATGATGAAGCTAGAGGCACTATTGGTTTACTTGTGATGTACGACCAGCTATGTCATATACGAAACAAGAAGACAGCTAAGGAAACTTGGATTGCTTTGAGGGATTATCATGAAAAGAACACCCTAACCAATAAAGTTTATTTGATGCGTTCTATATGCAGTTTAAAACTTGAAGAAGGCGATGATGCTGTTGCCCATATTAACTCGATGAACGATTTATTTACAAAACTGCGTGACATTGGCGAAGAAGCTTTGTCAGATATATAACTTCACTGGAATCTCGAAGAGAAGATGAAATAACATTTGCTTTGGTTCAACAAAGAGTAATTGCAGAATATGAAAGACGTTTGCACACGGGTAATGGTGTAAATGATGCTGTTTTGAAAGCTGTGGCTAAAACTGCTGGAGTTTGTTATTTTTGTAAAAAGTCAGGGCATCAAAAGAAAAACTGCGGCAAGTATAAAAATTGGAAATTAAAACAGGTGCCTGGAAAATATGTAAACAAAGTAAATTGTGTTGAAGAAACTTCAAAATCAAACGATTTTCTTTTCAAGCTTGGTAAAAATAAAAAGTATTGTTGGCTGGTTGATTCGGGAGCGACTCGACATGCTGTAAACGATTTAAATTTTTTTGTGAAATTAGATGAAACCTATAAAAGTTCAATTGAAGTGGCAAATGGGGAATGTGTTGCTATTGAAGGTATTGGGTCAGGTGAGTTAACGCTATGTGGTGAAGATGGTGGTCAACATAAATATATTTGTAAAGAGGTGTTATATGCTCCAACTTTAACTGGTAATATACTTTCTGTAAGGCAGCTAACTAAAAGTGGTTTCGAAATTCATTTTAAGAAGGATCTTTGTTACATTAGTTTTAACAAAGATAATGTTGGTATCGGTGATATTGATGGGGATATGTATATTTTACGCACAACTGATAAAATAAATGCTTTTGCTCAACATAACGAAAATTGTATTCATCAATGGCATCGTAAACTTGAACATCGTGATCCTGAGGCTATTCGGAAAATGTTTGCGGAAAATTTAGCTGAAGATTTTAAAATTATTGACTGTGGTATTAAAGAAATTTGCGAAACATGTGCAAAAGGTAAAATGTCTCGACTGTCATTCCCAAAACAATCTTTAAATAAATCGACTGTTCCGTTAGATTTGATTCACACGGATGTGTGTGGGCCAATGCAAACTGCTACTCCATCTGGAAAAAAGTATGTGGTTACGTTTATTGATGATTACTCAAATTTTACTATTATACAATTATTATCAAAAAAGTCAGAAGTAGAACAAACGTTTAAAAATTTTATTATTTTTTGTCGTACACATTTTGGTCGTACCCCAAAAATGATTCGCTCTGATAGAGGTGGTGAATACACTGGAAATAATTTTAAAGAATTTTTAATGTCTGAAGGTATTCAAATTCAGTTGACTGCTCCGTACACCCCGCAGCAAAACGGAAAGGCTGAAAGGAAAAATAGGACGCTGATTGAAATGGCCACATGTTTGCTTATTGAAGCCAATTTGCCAAATACCTTTTGGGGAGAGGCAGTTTCTACTGCAAATTACATTCAGAACAGAGTGTTTACAAGGGCTACAAATTCAACTCCTTACGAATTGTGGTACGGTTCAAAGCCAAGTTTAAAACAATTTCACATTTATGGTTCAAAATGTTTTGTACATATACCTCCCCAAATGAGGCGTAAATTAGACAATAAAGCACATGAAATGATATTTCTTGGCTATGATATGAATTCAAAAGCATTTAGATGCTACAATCCAGAAACCACCAAAGTAGTAATTAGTCGTGATGTTCGTTTTACTGATTTGGTTACAAGTAAATTGGATCAAAACGTGTCCATTGAGTTATATAAAGCAAACGATTGTGAAAATGGTACATTATTGATTGAGGAGGAGAGTTTAGAATCTCAGAAAATTGAAGACGTAACAATCAATAATAGTAATACAGTTTTAAATGAACAAAAAGATAAGGAGTTGGAAAATATTAAAGTGCAAACACCTGAAGTTAGAGTTTCCGAAAGAGCAAATAAAGGCAAAGAGCCAAGAAGACTAATAGAAGAAATATGGTCAACAAAAGAAATTAAAGAACCTAAAACATATCAAGAGGCTATTGATAGCGAGGAAAAAGAGCAGTGGCTAGCTGCAATGCAAGATGAAATAAATTCGATGGTAGAAAATCATACTTGGGAGCTCGTTGAGTTACCGGCAGATAGGACCGCTATAGGAAGTAAGTGGGTTTACAAGGTAAAAAGAAATGCTGAAGGCGATATTTTTCGTTTCAAAGCCCGTCTTGTAGCCCAAGGTTTTTCTCAGAAATACGGAGTCGATTATGACGAAGTTTTTGCCCCGGTTGTATCTCATACAACTTTTCGAATTTTATTGTCAATTGCAGGAAAGAAAAACATGATTGTAAATCACATAGATGCGAAAACAGCGTTTTTAAATGGAAAATTATGTGAAACAATATTCATGAAACAACCTCAAGGTTTTCAAAATGAAAATGACAAATTAGTTTGCTTATTAAAGAAAAGTATATATGGTTTAAAACAAGCCGCAAGGTCTTGGAACAATACCTTAAATCAAGTTTTGTTAAACATGAAATTTCCTCAAAGTATTAATGATCCATGTTTATATAGCGGATATATTAATGGAAGCATATGTTACATCATTGTTTATGTAGATGACCTGATCGTCGCTTGTTCTACCAGAGAACAAGTACAGTTTATTGAAAATTCATTGTCAAGTCATTTTGCTATAGAAAATTTGGGCGAAATAAAACATTATTTGGGAATCGAAATATCAATAGATTCAGATAGTAATTTCCAACTTTGTCAATCAAATTACATAAAAAGAACAATTCAAGAATTTGATCTTCAAGATGCGAAATCGGTTAAGACCCCAATGGATCTAAGTTATGGAAAAGGTGGAGATCCAAATTACCTTGAAAATAATACAAAGTATCGTAAATTGATTGGAAACCTTTTATACATTTCTGTTAATACCCGACCAGATATTTCAGCACCAGTGAGCATTTTAGCCCAAAATGTTTCACAACCAACAAATGAAGATTGGCTTCAATGCAAACGTATTTTAAAATATCTAAAATCAACAATTGGATTTAAATTGAACTTAAGAAACTCACACCAAGATCAAAAGTTAATCGGTTACGCTGATGCTAATTGGGCAGAAGAAACGGAGGTACTATATCTTGGTCCTGTCAAAAACAAACACTTGTCGCTTCTTCGACCTGTGAAGCAGAATATATTTCATTATCAGAAGCTGCTAAAGAAGTTAAGTGGATAGAACAAATATTAGAAGATTTGCACCTACCTGTCACCGAATCAACAACAATTTATAATGATAATCAAAGCACCTTACGTCTTTTAAATGATGACAAATTCTCTTTTAGAACAAAGCATATGGATACAAAGTATAAATTGACAAAGGATCTAGTGAAGAAAGGTATCATAACATGCAGCTACTGTCCCACGGATGAGATGATAGCCGACATTTTAACGAAACCATTAGCAGCAAACAAACATTGTTATTTTAGTAATAAATGTAATTTAAAGTGAATGAGGAGGAGCATTGGATGAATTAAATAAACATTCACTTATATTTACTTTGTCCAATATATAAGCAAAGTTATATTGTTAAGTGTAAATGTATCACTAATAAATACTTAATTTTGCTAAGTGTATATATCATAAACACTTATTATATTTTATGGATCACCTAGTGTTGAATACTTGCATAATTTATTTTTTTGTTAACTAGTTTTAACAATGGCCTTGCAACTCTCTCAATATTTTTTATTTGAAAAAATATTATGCGGCTTGGAACAGGAACGAACTCCGACTGGTTAATCAGGGATGGAAAAGGCTCACTTAATCGGGCTCTTATACCAAAAAATGTTAGATCGCTCTTACATATTTAAAAATGTAAGTAACTAAAAACTAGCTTCTTCTTTTGCTCGTTAAAAAACATAAAAATTAAATATTTAGATATTAGCAAATATTAGCACAAATTGCGAAAAAAAAAACATTTGCAAAAAACGAAATTTTTGCAACAATATATTCGTTTGCAGAATGTCGATCGCTGATTACCTCTTTTAATTCATTTTCTGTACCATAAAGCCTTTTTCGAATTCCGCCGTTATTTTGCAACTTTTTAAGTGCAGTTTTTTAAATATATAACCTAGGAATTAAATGTTTGTACCATAAAATCTTTTTTCAAATTCCGCTATTATTTGCAATTCTTTACGTGCGTTTTTTTAAATTTATAATCTAGGGGCTATAACACACATTTCATACAACAAAGTTTGGTGGCTAGTTGCAGAAAAAAACGCGAAAAATAAAATTTGCAAAAAGGAAAATTTTTTTCATCAATATATTTGTTTGCAGAATGTAAATCGCTGATTAAGTTTTTTAATAAAATTTTTGTACCATAAAGCCTTTTTTCGCTTTCCGCGATTATTTTGCAATTTTTTAAGTGTGGTTTTTTTAAATTTATAATCTAGGGCCTATAGTACCAATTTTATACACAAAAGTTTGGTGCTTAGTTTGCAAAAAAAAAATAGAAAATAAATCGGGAAAAAAATATTTGCAAAAAGGAAAATTTTTGCGTTTTGTATTTATTTGCAGATTTTTAATCGCTGATTGAGTTTTTTAATTATTTTTTTCTACCACAAAGTCTTTTTTCGCGTTCCTCTATTATTTTGCAATTTTTTAAGTGCGGTTTTTTAAATTTATAATCTACGGAGTATAATACCCATTTCATAAAACAAAGTTTGGTGGTTAGTTGCAAAAAAAGAAAATTTTGGCATCGTTTGCAGAATGTAAATCTTTTAATTAATTTTTTGAACCCCAAAGACTTTTCTCGCATTTTTAAAATTCATAATCTAGGGCTATAATACTGTTGGAATAGTATAATTCCATAGTATAGTTCCATTCTTGATTTTTATAACTAAATTATTATTTTCCATCCCTGGTTACAATCAATGTTTTGAGTCATACAAAGAGCGCACATAATGACCCTGCAAACATTTAAAAGATACCTTCCAAGAAGATATTAAAGCGATATCTTCTATTTGTCATTTGAATGAAAATAATCAAGTAGGATTTACTTTGAAATGGTCTTCCTTTTATCACTTGGAAGATAATTCGGCGATATTTGGAAAAAAATAATTCAAACATTTTATCTTTTTATGACAATATTGCGGCAATATCACCTTTGTATCATTTGGAAGATAAAGCAAATTTGTTCGAAATCTTTTATCAATTTGGAAAAAATTAAAACTAAATTTGTACAAAAACAATCAAAAGATATATAGGAAATAAACTCGTGAAAAGTTAAGATTAATTGCGCGGGAAAAATCGGCTAAGATGAATTCAAGATAATTTATAAGTTGGTCAATGGATTATGTATGCAGATATTGTTTTTCAGGCTTAAATTTAATAATGAAAAAATTAAATCATTTTTTTATTGTACCGGGAGTTTATTTAGCGATATCCCTTTTATTTTCCATATGAGTTATTGCTTTCATATTGCCTGGAAGAATTGTTTTAGTGTAACAGTTGTTTCCAACGGAGGAAACTTCCGGAATACGAAATTGATATTGCCGGCAATAAATGTTTTCTTCCTGGGGATATGTTCGGAGAATCTTCTTCGTATTGCCATGTTTGCTGGGTGATATTGGTTTGAGTATGTTCCTGTTCCAAGGCACATAATAGAACAAATGCTTTCTCAGTGATAGAGAGTCCCCCAATCTCTTTAGTATGTATACTCTTTGGTTTTAATTATCATAACTTTCATTCCAATAAATTGTAGTTTATGTAAAGTAACGTTTCTCGGCCACATCTTTTCTTCAGTGTTATCGAGCCCTACTTCGACGCCAAGTAGATTATTTTTAATTCTTACTTTTTTATTAGTTTATTTCAAAAGCTATTTTTAGACACACCACCTTACTGTCACAAGGTGTCTAAATTGTGGCAATTGGGACCTATCCTGCGTGTCATCTGGGACCTGCCCCTTTCCCCGTAGGGTATGTATATATAGAAAATAAGAAGAGTAATACAGTTTTCTTCTGTTTGTTTAACCCAGCAAAATAAGTGTTTTTAATTTACGTAGTGAAGAAATAAAAAACGCGATAAAATTTACAAATAACACACAAAGCAACAACAAAACTATTTTTATAGTTGTTGCTTTGCGCGTTATTTTAAAATTTCATTGCGCATTGTATTTGATTTGTAGACACAGAAAAAAATGGAGGTATATTATCTAATTCATATGTAATTATACAATTACATAAGTTCCAAGTTAGTTTTATTATGCTGCCTACACACGAAGGAACATTCGTCAGAACATGTGTTTAATTTTTGTTTACATTTTTTAATACAGACGATGCCACACACAACAAAACCTCAAACGAAACATCAGTTTTGTTTGTTTGTCGAACTAATCACATCAAATATGCGCGGAAGAAAATCAAATTTAATTAATTTGTTAAGCACCGTAAGTTGTTTTTCACGTGGAAAAATTGCACTCGAACTTAAAATGCCTCAAATTGCAATTTAATTTAAACAAAGGAATAATTTTTTAATTTTATAACAAAGACACAATCATAATAAACACAAAATGTCACTTTTTCCCAAGAAAAATAATAGTCTTGTACATTAAATTTGCGTGAAAACAAACTCTACACAATTTTCACGTCAAACGGATTGTCGTGAAAAATCATTTTTTTTATATGCAGTAAACAGTTTTTTCATGAGAAACTCAAACAACTTACGGTACTTTAATTGTTAATTTTTCATATGCTGCTTTTTTTATTTTTATTTTTTTAGCTTTCACATTTTATGTCCCATAATTCTCGAATTTTTTATATTCATTTATAAAATTAATCCAGTTTTCATTATTTGAAGAAAAATATTAATGAAATTATTTCATAAAAGTAATGAATTTAATTCATTAAACACATGAAACTTTCATAATGTTTATTTTAAAATTAATGCAAAAAAAAATCACATATTCAATGAAATTTTCATTAGATCATTGAATCCATTCATTAAAATTGATTTAATGAAACATGTTTCATTAATCCAATGAAACCGTTCTTTGGGACTTTTCAATGAAAAAATTCATTGTATTAATGAACAAATTCATTAATACTATGTACAAAATTCTATCAGTGTAGAATCAAAAGGACGTTTATTTGGTTTCTCGACTATAACTCGAAAACTAAGCGAGATAGAGCAAAACGGTTAAAATTTTTGCCCTTTGGGTGTTAATACACCCATAAAACCCGTTTAATGAAATCAGATTTTACCTAACTCTTCTAGATTTACGTCTGTTTTTTTATTTTGTCACTTGTTGTAAGTTGGCGTGGCTTTCAATGAAAAATTAGCGATATCGACCTGTTATCAAATTACAGAGTAAAATTTAGCGAGTACTGATCGGATCTATACAAACTGTATATTTTTGGAAATTCTACAAAATTTCTTAACTGCATTATTTTTATCCAGAAATGGTCGCCAGACTTAAAAATACAGTGTCTTAAACATGAAAAAAAATTTATTTGTTTTTAGCAATTTCAAAATAAAGTTAACAACACTGAAATTTTAAAGCGAATATTTTTATGCTATACTTGCTACGATATAACAAAAAAGTCAAGTTTTCTTCTATGTTAAGTACAGAGATGGGCAGTGAATTTTCACTCACACTCACTCACGCTCACAAGAAAAAAATTCTAATCACGCACAATCACTCACGACAAAAAAATTACTACTCACACTCGCTCACTCACTCAAATTGAACTTTCAGTCACACTCACGCGTGATCACGCGTGATTCACGTGAATCACGCAAATTCACGAAACAAAATAATATTCAAAAATTAAGAAAATGTGCCCAGTATAGAGTTTGGGGTTCGGAAATTCCCGGGCAGCATTTCCCGAAAAAAGTTTTACGGGAATCCCCAAGAAAAATTTTTTCCAATCGGTTTCAAACCACACTAGTTCTGCAACTGGTTCCACTGCAAACATTCCATGAAACTGGTTCCGGAACCATGACTGACGTAGAATCAGTTCTAGAAATAGTTCCAGAACGAATTCTATTGCAACCGGTTTCACTTTGGTGCTATAGAAGTGGTTGCTTTTGGGACAATTTCAAACAAAAATCATCGGTATTAGAATTGAGAGTAGAACGGTCTGTAAAGAAAAGGTAGCTACTCTATAACCGATTTTTTGGAAGAGAAGCTTTAGTGGGTAAGTAATTACTAGGGCAAGGAAATTCATGCACTTAAAAATGGAAAATATGCACTTAAAATATGCGACTAAAAAAAATAAGAAATATGCACTAAAAACTATTATTTTTGCAAAAATAATAATATGTTTTCAACTTTAGCATAAGTAGATCATCATCAATGATTAACTCATCAAGGCAAACAACACTGATGATGGTTTTGTAGCGAAAGCCGAAAATACGTATTCTGTTTTGCTGGCCTTTTCATATAAACTCGTACTCTACTCGTAAACATTTTAAAATATATACCGTTATCGATACAGCAATACCGGTACGTACCGGTATTAAAATTTACGTTAAAAACATATAAAAAGAAGTAAAAATATATAAAAAAATTTTATTCTTTGTAATTTACTTGTGAAAATTTTATCATCTTTCTTTAATTTGAAAAATAACTTAAACAGAAAGTGATATTAATTTATGATCTAAAATCGATTTAAAAATATTCATTTACCAAATAAAAAGATCAAATATACATACCATTCATTCAAAAATAATGCACTTTAAAACTAAAAAATATATTTTTTTACAAAATAAAAAATGGTCCTAAAAATGAACCCCTAAATTCATAAACGCTTTGCAAAATTATAGGAGGTTTATTGAACAAATTTTGTATGAAAATGACGTTTTGCAAACCTGCTATAACTTTACAAAGCATTTATGAATTGAGAGGTAAAAATATGCACAAATATGCATTAAAAAGCACAAAATATGCATTAAAGACGCACCAAATATGCATTTAAAGTCAAAATATGCAAAAACATGAATTTTTGACGAAATCGATGCCATTTTGTTCTAAATTTGATGATTCGGATAAATATTATTCCGATTCATATTAGTTTTGGACTATCGAGAAAAAACATGCATTTGCATGGAATACCTTGCCCTAGTAATTACCAATATCATATAAACCCGTATTCTACTCGTAAACGGTGTAAACCTGTATTTTTAACTTGGCAAATTATATTTTAGCTTGAAACTTTACAAGACCTAAATTAACTTGGCATAGATTTTTTTTTGACTTGATAAGAGAACTATTTAAATGTCTTGTAAAAAGTAGACATTTAAATCGAAATTCATTGATTTAAATATTTCAATTCTTTCATCCTTAAAATTGATGTTCTACATAAAATACGACTTAAATGCTTTCTACAATATATTAATAAAACAAATCAAAATAAAAAAATGTTACCAAAAAACTGATACTTTTCGATTTTCATTCCCATCTCCCGGGAAACCCTAGTCCAGTACGAAATTTTGCCATTTATTTTGTATTAAAAATAGCCAAAAATATAAAGTCGCCTAAAACAATTACTTGAAAATATGAATAAAAAGCCCAAAAAACAGCGTGAGTCTTTAAAATTCGACTCACGCACACTCACTCACGAAAAATTTTACTCACGCACACTCACTCACGAACAATTTTCTTCTACTCACATTCACTCACGTTCACGTGAGTAAATTAAGGTTTTACTCACGCGTGATTCACGTGAATCACGCAAAATTCTGCTCACGTGCCCATCTATAGTTAAGTATAAAATTTAAAATTTCAGTGTGGTTAACTTTATTATAAATTCGCTAAAAACAAAGAAAATTTTTTTTATTTTTAAGGCACTGTCATTTCAAGTCTGGCGACTATTTCTAGATAAAAATAATGCAGAAGTTAAGGAAATTTTGCAGGATTCCCAAAAATATACAGTTTGTATAGATCCGATCAGTACTCGCTAAATTTTACTCTGTATTTTGATAACAGGTCGATATCGCTAATTTTTCATTGAAAGCCACGCCCACTTTAAACAAGTGACAAAATAAAAAAACAGACATTATGGTAAAATTCTGCACAATATTCTAAACCACATATTTGCCTCCCGGGCGAATTTAGCCAATATTTTGATTTTTGAAAATAAAGGCAACGAAAAAAAAAATTAGAAAGAACTTGAATCGTTCCTATTAAATTTGCCACCACTGTATGTATCCATGTATGGACATGAACACATGTTTATGAGCATGCATGAACATACATTTAACCTGTATGTATTCATATATGTCGATTTTTAGCTGGGATATTATTACACAGTAGCACAATTTTCAACTTCAAAATCTTGAACCAATTGAGACCCCCGAAATCTGAAAACTTATGATGGTAGAAGAAAAACCCTAGCTGGGTTTTGAATTATTAGCTAAGGTTTTTTTTTAAATTCATTTTTGAAGTTTTCGACTGGGAGGAGGATTTTAGTACATTTTTCAAAGAACATGTACTGATTCTTAAGTCTATATCTCGTGAACTATTCGAAATATTGCTTTTCTCTCTTCAGCAAATTTTTACCTCTTAATTACCCAGTGTAGAAGATCATTATCCGATATGTGGTTATGTAACTACATACTTGGTAATGGTAACTACTTTTGTTATTACACTTCTTATTACCTTTGTATGGCGATGTCGCGCAAAATAATGAGTTATGCTTACAAACCAGCATACGAAAAATCTAAAAATATGTTATTACCAGTACGGACAAAAAGAATGAGTCTAAAAATAGATTTGAAAAAAATAAATTTTATAAAAAAAAATATTTTTTCTTGTAAATGTTTTTTTTAAATAAAATTTTCTAGTGCGGGAATCGAACCTGGGACTCCAGGTTACCAGTCAATAGCTCTACCATTTGAGCTATCTCGACATGTAATGTTTGATAGATAAAAACTTAATTGACCTGCTGCACACAAGTCACCTTACTCGCCAACATAAATATCAAAAATATGTGGTTACATATATCCTTACCAGTGTTGAAAAAATATTGAGTCTAAAAATAGATTTTAAAAAATTTTCAAAAAAATCTAGAAAATTACTTTCTATTTAAAATAATGATAAAAATAAATCATTATCAGTAACTCATTATTATATGTTTTAAAATAATGCAGATAATTTTTATATATTGTTAGATGTGGTCATATATAATATGATCTAAAGTATAAGGTAAATTTTTAGATATAATTGTATCAAACTATGTCCACTTTTATAACATTTTATATAATTTTATACAAAAAGATATAATTTAATGTAATTGGATGAAGACAAAATTCGGATACAATTGTATCGAATTGCATAAAATTGTATCAAATTGTACCAAATTGTATACAATTGTATACAATTCGATACAATAAGATGTTCTCATTTTTCGGATATAATTATATCTAATAACATAAAAGATTATATAAAATTAAATATAACTTCATATGGCTCCATATCATTTTTTTTACTTGGGTAGATCTAAAAATTTTGCCTTGAGATAAAATTAAAAAAACAGCAACATCTTACTCAAAACAGCAAAACTGTCAAAAAACGTAAAATTTCGTCATATTTTTCTATGGTTTTTCACACTTATTTTAGAAATTGCTACGAACTCGACCAGACAATATATGACAAAAAGATAGTTCAGTAACCTGTCCTAGGATTTGTGTTGTGACATGTCACAAGGGGTCAATTTCCCCTCCTATGACGTCATGTAAAAGTGACCACTCTATTTGATATAAAGGGGCCAGTTCGGTGACAGTATGTTAAAATTTTACGTTTTTTCACAGTTTTGCTGTTTTGAGCAGTGTTGCCAACTTTTGAAGGCAGGAAAGCACCGTGAGGATTGTGAAAACGGGTAAAAAGGGTAAAAATTTACCAAAAATGGGGTAAAAAAGCACGATACTAATTTTTTGAAAAATTTAAGTCAAGAATTTAAAAACACATTTTAGCTTTGTAAAATCGTGTAAAAAAAGTTCAAAAAATAACCAAAAAAGGGGTAAAAAAGCACCAAACTAAAATCTAAAAATTTTGAAGTTTAAATATATCGAAGTTGCTATTTAAAATTGTACTACAAACATTGTGAAAAAATGTATTTTTTGTTTAGTTCGTATTATTTTTTCAACTTTGACAGAAAATTCAAGAAAAATTAAAAAAAAACGAGAACAAATACCAAAAATATAAACTGTACAAAAAGCACTAAAAGCACTGCCAGAAATCTGAAAAGCACTGTAAATACCCGCTTTTTTTAAACGGGTATTTGTAAAAAATCACCGGGTACAAGAAAGAAAAAAGCACCAAAAAATACCCGAAAAGCACTGAAATGGCAACACTGGTTTTGAGTAAGATGTTGTTGTTTTTTTGATTATATCTCAAGGCAAAATTTTTAGATCTACCCAAGTAAAAAAAATGATATGGAGCCATATGAAGTTATATTTAATTTTATATAATCTTTTATGTTATTAGATATAATTATATCCGAAAAATGAGAACATCTTATTGTATCGAATTGTATACAATTGTATACAATTTGGTACAATTTGATACAATTTTATGCAATTCGATACAATTGTATCCGAATTTTGTCTTCATCCAATTACATTAAATTATATCTTTTTGTATAAAATTATATAAAATGTTATAAAAGTGGACATAGTTTGATACAATTATATCTAAAAATTTACCTTATACTTTAGATCATATTATATATGACCACATCTAACAATATATAAAAATTATTTTTTTAAATAAAAAAGATATGCAATATCTGGAAATCAGACCTGGGGCATTTCAATTACAATTGCAAATAAATGTAATTGAAATTAAAAAAAACTCAATTACATTTCATGTAATTGTAATTGAAAATTTTCAATTACAAGTAATTGTAATTGAAAGTGATTTCAATTACATTTAGAACTAAAGTGTTTTTTGTTAAAATTTTGTAGGAAAAACTGACTGGGATAGGTTGGATAGACGTGGATAAGAATATAAAAAGGATACGTCATGTTGGGCTGACCCCTCACTTGTGCTTTTTCTCATTATTTCTTTTCCGAAAAAATGTAATTGTAATTGACATTTTTTCAATTACAATTATATGTAATGTATAATTGAAAATTTTCAATTACAAATTACTTGTAATTGTTTTTTTTTTAATTACAATTACAAATAATATGTAATTGTTTAATTGCATGTGTAATTAATTTCCAAATATAATGGTTAACCCAAAGGTCTGCTGGAGATCCTATAATTTCGATAAATCTTCCATTAATTTTATCCAGATTTGCCATGACAGTGCATTAAACATGAATTTATTTTTAGGAATTTTAAAATAAAGTTAACAAGACTGAAATTTTAAAGTTAATAGGATTATGTTATACAACCAAGATATAAGAAAAATAGTAAAAAAAAAATAGTAAAATATTACAAAATAGTAAAAATTACTAAAAATATATGATGCAAAAAATAAACTCACACACGAATCATGCACGGGTTATATATTCTTATTCACGCTCACGCACGAATCAAGTACGAATTATATTTAATTATTACTCACGATCACGTGTGAATAACATGACTCACGAACATTTCTAGTCACGCGCCAATCCCTAGTAATTACTAAACCTAAAACTAGTTCAAAATCATTGTTAACATAGAACCACATATAATATAATACGGTTTTACACATGTGTGCAATATAATAGATACATTAAAATTTTTTCTAATTTTTTCTCGATACCTTTATTTTTAAATATCAAAATAGTGGATAAATTCATCCCAAAAAGCGAGATTGTTCAGAAAATGGTGCAGAATTTTAGCGTAATGGCCGTTTTTTATTTTGTAACTTGTTTTAAGTAGGCGTGGCTTTTAATGAAAAAGAAGCGATATCGACCTTCTATCAAATTACATAGTAAAATTTAGCGAGCACTGGTAGGATCTATACAAACTGTATATTTTTGGAAATTCTATATTTCCTTAAATCTTGCATTATCTTTATCTACAAGTAGTCTCCAGACTTAAAATGACAGCGCCTTAAACATGACCAGATTTTTCTTTGTTTCTAGCGATTTTAAAATTGAGTTAACAACACTAAAACTTTAAACTGAATGGCCTTATTCTATATTTACCGCGATATAACAAATCAGACAAACTTTTTTTACGTTGTAGTATAAAGCATTCCGTGTTTAAATTTCAGTGTTGTTAACTTTATTTTAAAACCGCTACAAACAAGAAAAATTTTAGTCATATTTAGGGCACTGTCATTTTAAGTCTAAAGACCATTTGTAGAAAAAAATAATGCAAGACTTAAGGAAATATTATAGGAATTTCAAAAATATACAGTTTTTACAGAACTGATCAGTACTCGCTAAATTTTACTATGTAAATTGAAATACAAAAACAGACGTCACGCTAAAACTCTGCACCATTTTCTGAACAATCTCCTCGCATTTTGGGGTGAATTTATCCACTATTTTGATCTTTAAAAATAAAGGCAACGAGAATAAAATTAGAAAAAATTTGAATGTATCTATTATATTGCACACATGTGTATATGGACCTTAAATATTTTTATATAAAATCACTTTGAAATAATTGCTTATGTGGGATGATATATAATTATAGATGATTTTATAAAGAACGTTATATTGTTATATATTAAAGAAATCATGAAATATTGTAGATATGGAACCATATTAAGTTATATATGGGTTCTTATTCGTCAATATATAATCATATCTAACACAAATTATGAAATATTTCTTATATGGCTCCACATATAGTTTTATAATATTATGTATAGTGTCATACTAAATTATATATAAACGTATATGTAATTACATCTGTAATATGTTACTTTATGTACTTATATATAACACATGCAATTATATGTAAGCCAGTATGTAATAATATAAAATCACATGTGTCTCCATATTAAAACCTTTGAGGAAAAAATATCTAACATATGTCTATATAAAAGTATATATGCTTGAATTTAAAAGCATATGTGGCCATATGTAACTTTAAGTTACTATATGCAATTACATAAAATAATATATGGTTATATCAAAACTTTTTTACTCGGGTAATTAAGAGGTAAAAATTTGCTGAAGAGAGAAAAGAAAAATATTTCGAATATTTCACGAGATATAGACTTAAGAATCAGTAAATGTTCTTTGAAAAATGTACTAAAATCCTCCTCCCAGTCGAAAACTTCAAAAATGAATTAAAAACCTTAGCAAATAATTCAAAACCCAGCTAGGGGTTTTCTTCTACCATCATAAGCTTTCAGATTTTGGGGGTCTCAATTGGTTCAAGATTTTAGTGTTGTTGTGTTATTATTCGTCTTCACTCACTATCTGGTATCCAACAAATTAAGGAAAACTTAAATATTATTACTGAAAAATTCTTTGTTACACTCAAATAAAAAAGTCTGTAAAAGTTACAGAAAAAACTGTAATATTACAGAAGAAGTAACTAATATTAGGCCAGCAGACCGTTTAGCTAATTTTAGCAAAACGTGTCTGTAATTCTTAGTAAAGTGAAAGTAGAAAAAAGATTTGTAATGGTTACAAAAATTTAGTAAAGTTTTAGTAAACTCATATTGGAAATCGATTTGCTAAAATCAGCCAATTTTTTCAATAAAATTAATTTTTTTAGTAAAATTAATTTTATAAAAAAATAATTAATAAAAATGTTAACCAAAAATTTTATTTGAAATTTTTCCAAAAATCAATTAAGTTTATTTGATAAATGCACCATGTTCCACATCTTCCAATTTTTCGAAATACCATATCATAAGGCAACCAATACATAACGCCTGCAAAAAAACGATACATTTTATATTTATATAGAAGACATTACTTACATTCTTTATAATTTTCCGTTTGTATTAATTATATATATCGAAGGAAAAAAAAACATAAAACAAAAAAATGTGTAACACATCAACTTATAACAAGCAAACAAAAAAATGTGTATTCAACCACACTAGCACGCGTAATGCATTAAACACATAGACGACTGCAGCTACACGACTACAGCCTGTCAAAAATAAAATACACACGTTTATATGAAAACGATTATTTTTACACCAACACAGCTACACGGCTACTTTTGCCGCTGTAGTCAACTTAGGATAATTTCTATTTTTGTTGGCTACAAAACAAAAATAGTGTTGACAATATAACAAAATATGTAAAACAGGACAATTTTCTTGCTAGAGGCGAAATAAAATCGCTAGTTCTGACTAGAAAATCACCGTTATGGGAACACTGAAGAAACAGCTGTTTATATTTTGCAAATTGTTTGAAGGTTTATTAATTTATATTTGTAAATAATTTTATTGTGATGTTTTGTAAAAAATGAACCTTACAAAATTAACAAAATATTCCTCAGACATTATTTTAGAAGCACAAACCAAAAAAGATTAATATTTATCAAAATGTCAAATTTTTAGGATCAGCTCTACTATGTTGCTGTCGTTTTCAAAAAAATTAAGTAGCGACTACACGACTACAATTGCATTCAGCAGCATTTGTAGTCGTGTAGCCACAGTCGTCTATGTGTTTAATGCATAATCGTCAACAAAATGTACACAACTAACTAAAGAGTAAATAGAAAAAAACCGAAGCGATGCAAGAAAAATGTGTGTGCATCAGGGATGAAAAATTCAGTACTTTTGTACCACAGTACTCCTGCAACCGATTTAGTACTCTTTTAGTGATTACAACAAACCAGAGCTTTTAAGAATTAATTCCTTAATTCAATTTTTGAATTCTGCATTAAAAATTCGATGAATTAATTCACAAAGCACCATATATTGAATGGAATTAATTCATATTTGTTTTCGTTCGATTTGTTTTGTTACGAATTAATTCAATTGCTATAGTTCTTTTTATTAAACCATAATTCACTGGTGAATGCGTTCAATATTATAAATCGAATGGCAAAAAAGTGAATTAATTCCTTACTGAATTAATTCACCACTGAATTCATTTAATTTCATTTTCATTCAGTGAATTAAAAAAAAATAAAATTACATTCAGTGAATTAAAAAAAATAAATTACGTTTAGTGAATTAAAATAAAATAAAATTATGTTCAGTGAATTAAAAAAAAAATACGTTAATTGAACTCAAAGCCTGTTTTCTGCCGTTCAGTAGAAGAAAACATTTATTTACAAATTACTATTAAGTGTTAGAGAAACCCGATGCACTTTATCAACCTACATGATTAAAAAACAAAGCCTTTTACTATTAAAAATAAAAACTTTACAGATATAGATGAATTTGGAAAAAATATAACTATTAATTTTCCAAACTTATGCTTCCCAGTAAAATGTAGATGCTTCACTGTGACGTATTTCATTTATACGTTTTTGCAATATAATGTTTTCTTCTACTAAACGGCAGAAAACAGGCTTTTAATTCAGCATACGTAATTTTTGTTTTTCAATTAAGTGAACGTAATTTTTTTTTTCAATTCAGTGAACGTATTTTTTTCTTTTTTAATTCACTGAACGTAATTTAATTTTTTTTTAATTCACTGAATGTAATTATATTTTTTTTTAATTCACTGAATATAATTTTCTTTTTTTTAATTCACTGAATGAAAATGAAATTGAATGAATTCAGTGGTGAATTAATTCAGTAAGGAATTAATTCACTTTTTTCCGTTCGATTTATAAAATTGAACGCGTTCACCAGTGAATTAATTCATTTAATAAAGAGGACTATTGCAATGGAATTAATTCTTTGAATTTATTGTTTGATGAACGCGTTCAGTTGAACGAATTCAGTGAATTACTTAAGAAAAGGAATTCATTCAATTCTAAAGAAAATTGAATTCGATTGGTAGTGAATTCATTCAAAAAAGAATTAATTCTTCAAATCTCTGCAACAAACTGAAGCTTTATATAAAAAAGTGTCGTCGGGTTGGAAAAAGTACTATTTTGGTGAAGTTTCAGTAACATTTGAAAAGTCTAATTTTTCATCTCTGCAATGCATTTTTTCTTCCATTTATACAGAGGTTCGAAGAATTAATTCCCTAATTCCCTTTTTTTGAACTGAATTTATATTTTGGGAATGAATTCCCTGACCAAACTTAAGCAATTGAATGAATTCCTTTTTTTTTCATTCGATTTATATTAAAGGAATTCATTAATTTTTTTCTAATGCCTTCATAAAATTTTATGAATTCATTCAACAAGGAATTCATTCAATTCTAGTTAATTCAACTTTTGGTAAAGGAATTCATTCAATTCTAGTTAATTCAACTTTTGGTCAAGGAATTCATTCAATTCCAGTTAATTCAACTTTTGGTCAAGGAATTCATTCAATTCTAGTTAATTCAACTTTTAGTCAAGGAATTCATTCAATTCTAGTTAATTCAACTTTTAGTCAAAGAATTAAATTTATTTCGTTAATTAACTAGAATTGAATGAATTCCTTGACCAAAAGTTAAACTTGAATGAATTCCTTGACCAAAAGTTAAACTTGAATGAATTTATTGACCAAAAGTTGAATTAACTAGAATTGAATGAATTCCTTGACCAAAAGTTGAATTAACTAAAATTGAATGAATTCCTTGATCAAAAGTGGAATTAAGTGCACAGTTGAATGAATTCCTTAGCCAAAAGTTGAATTAACTAGAATTGAATGAATTCCTTGACTTCAAATTGAATTAAATAGTGTTGAATGAATTCTTTAGTGAATGAATTATTTAATTTTAATTCTTTACGCTTTGGTCAGGGAATTCATTCTATAAATTTGAATTCTTTGAATTCATTCACAGGAATTAATTCCTGCGTATGTCTTATTGATGAATTCATTCCTTGAATTAAATTTTTGGGAATTCATTCCAAAAAGGAATTAATTCTTTAAAGCTCTGCATTTATATTTACTCTTTGTCAACTACACAAACTTGATGGATTTGGAAAAGTGTTGCATATAATTTATTAAAAATAAACGCATATTAAAATGTTTTATAGTTTGATTTTTTTGGGAACAATGTTTTATAGTTTGTTATATTATTTTACGAAATATAAAAACAAAAATAAGTGTAAAACATAAAATAAAGTATTTTTGATGGGCTTAATTTAGTTTAAGTAGTTTCAATATATTATGATTTATTTCATGCTAAAGCATCGTAAGTTATTTTTCACGTGGAAAAATTTCACTCGAACTTTAAATGCCTCAAATTGTAATTTAATTTAAACAACTGAACAATTTTTTAATTTTATAACAAAAACACAATCAAAATAAACACAAAATGTCACTTTTTCACAAGAAAAATAATAGTCTTGTATATTAAATTTGCGTGAATACAAACTCTACACAATTTTCACGTGGAACTCATTGTCGTGAAAAATTAGTTTTTTGTATGGAGTATAACAGTTTTTTCACGTGAAATTGAAACACCTTACGGTGCTTAACAGTTAAATAAAATTAATAAACTTTTTAAAAATGTAGTGTGTTGAGAACATTGTTATTAAACGATTTATGAGACAGTGTTATCAATATGATAACTCTTTTTTTTCCCTTAGTGTACGAATATGGATAACCAAATATGATCAAATAAAAATACATATTAAAAAAATGGCAAAGCTAAATTGTATTTAGAAATATTTGAAAACAGCAAAAAAAACCGTTGAAAATATAACCGTTAAAAAAAAAATTGAGAATAAAACAATATTTATGAGTAAAAAAAGAATTTTAAAGGGGAAATCTAACCATCGGGTTGTATATTGTTGCAAAAAATAAAACAAACAAATTTGAACCTTTAAAATAAAAAAAGATTAGTAATTTTTTTTGCTAATTTTAGATAATCGGGTTTCAAAATTTAGTGAAATTAAATTTGTAGAATTAGCAACTCAAATTAGTTAAAAAGTCTATAATTTGTAAAATGAGAATACCAAATTGTTTTACTAAAAAACAACTTTGTATTAAAAATTAGTATAATACTAGTATAATAAAATTTTAAACCCTTTTACTAATTTTTATGCAAACTTTTTTTTTTAGTGTAGATGTTCAAATTCCTCATATGAGCATATTAAATATTTATGTCCTTAACAAGTATACTTTTATTAACTAACATCTCCCGATTTTATTAAAACTTTTTTTTAAAATGTTGGTTTTTAATTTTTATTTAAAAAATAAAAATTGTTTTTTCGACGTTTTTAATTGATTAATTAGAAATTTATTAATTCAGTTTCTTTTGTTAATGTAGCAGACTACATTTAATCAGTGTGTTCCCGTACGTTCCCAAAGTTACCGAAATTTACCCAAAGTTACGGAAATTTACCCAAAAGCGTTCCCGTACTCGAGAATTGGGTAAATGAGAGCGCTAATGAGAGTGTATTAGTGCTTCTCTTTTTACCAAAATTTACCCAGACTTTTTCTTCGGGTAAACTTTGGTAAAACAACTGATGCAAATATAAACAAAAAACAATTGTGAAATTAAATTAAAAATTGTAATTAAATAAAGAAATAAGCAAAAGAAACTTGGTTTTTTGTTAAAATTAATTGAATAAAATCAAAAACAACTTTTAAATGCGAATAAATATGTCTATTTGTGCCGATTTGCAAACTGAAATTATACGTATTTTCACATCAGTGATGGGATTTTTGGCACAATCTAAGATTGATTGGTACAATGGCACAACCGATACTATTTTGGCACATTTTGGTTATCTACAAAATTTAATAGAAAATGAATTTAAAAAATAACAATTCTTTAATTTTTAGTTTCTAAGCATTTATTGGTATTAAAATACCTTTTCGAATAAAGCAAAACTAAAAAATGGCATCGAAGATATTACCGAATAAAGCACCGTAAGTTGTTTTTCACGTGAAAAAATTTCTCTCAGACTTTAAATTGCAATTTAAGTTAAAAAAATTAACAATATTTTAATTTTATAACAAAGCCACAATCACAATTAACACAAAATGTCACTTTTTCACCAGAAAAATAATAGTCTTGTACATTAAATTTGCGTGAAAACTAAGTTTGCACAATTTTCACGTGAAACTCATTGTCGTGAAAAATATTTTTTTATATATGAAGTATAACAGTTTTTTCACGTGAAAACTGAACAACTTACGGTGCTTAATCCATAGAATTTTAAAAATTCAAATGGTATAAATTTATATCAGAGCTTCGAAAGAATTAATTTAAGTTTAATTCATGAAAAAATTAATTCAGTTTTAGCAAATGTTTATATGTATACCATTCTGTTCAACCATTCCTAAAGAATTCATTCATTGGCTGCATTCCCAAATCTTTAATAAGAATCGGATGAATTTAATTTATCATTCACCTTTTAATTGAAAGAAAATTTTAATTCATTCAAATATAATTAAGTCCATAAGAATTCAAGACAAAATGAAAGCTGAAAACACGGGTTCTAAGTGAAAATTGAGTTTTGGCACAATAAAGGCCCATTTGGCGCATTTTAGTCACACACTTGGCACAAAACAAAATTTTTCAAGTCCCATCACTGTTAACATTATTCTTTGAAATAAGTTTTTGGGCTAGAAAAGTGGTTTTTTGCGTTCCTGTACTATTGGGTAATTTTGTCATTTTGTGAGAGGATTTTGTGCTTACTCTCATTTTACCGAACTTTACCCAAAAAGTAAAGAAACACACCTAATAAGAGAAGTATTTGTCAGGAGAGAATACTCTGTGAAGTATTTGTCAGAAGAGAATTCTGATGAAGAAAAATAGCATTTTTTGAAAAAAGTACTTATTATGTTAATTCATAATAAGGTAATTGGCCTCGAACTGAATTAATAAATTTCTAATTAAAACTTTTTTTTTATTATTGTAAAGGTTTTTGTAAATTTTTCCTTATTATATAAAATTATAACACTGTGAGACAAATGGTAGGGGTCAGTGATCGGGAAGGGTTCAAACTACCGGGGAAAGTTATATCGGTAAAAAAGAAGTTGTACGTGTCCCGGCGTTTCGCTGGGTCACGCCTAGGAATCGAGATATATCGATTTGACCTTTGTTGGATTTTTTTTTTGACATAACTCGAGAACCACTAGTCCGATTTTGCTCAAACAATTTTAAAAAAATTAAAAATTACAATTCCTTTAATCTGTTCATATAACGTTTTTCCATATACTCAACAGTTTTGCCGGTAAAAATATGTATGAAGAAAAAAAATATTTTTTGCCTAAAATATTAAAAAAAAAAGTAATAAACAAAAGGTTATTTGATTTTTA
Organism: Leucophora obtusa; assembly: GCA_949987735.1. Taxonomy (NCBI): domain Eukaryota; kingdom Metazoa; phylum Arthropoda; class Insecta; order Diptera; family Anthomyiidae; genus Leucophora; species Leucophora obtusa. The sequence continues at coordinate 136,841,911 of OX465295.1, forward strand.
TGGTAACAAACATTTATTTTTACCGGCAAAACTGTTGAGTATATAGAAAAACGTTATATGAACAGATTAAAGGAATTGTAATTTTTAATTTTTTTAAAATTGTTTGAGCAAAATAGGACTAGTGGTTCTCGAGTTATGTCAAAAAAAAGATATATCTCGATTCCTAGACGTGACCCAGCGAAACGCCGGGACACGTATAACTTGTTTTTGACCGATATAACATTTCCCGTTGTTTTCATCCCATCCCGATTTTGACTGTCGCATAGTGTAATTAAAGAAAATTATTATATTTCATGCATATTTATATATTAAAGTTGAAAAGTCAAATTGACTGAACTCTTTAATTGTATACATTAAAATTATTGTAAACTTGTACTTATATCTTAACAATAAATAAAATTGAATTGAATATATATTCTTATATTTAAACTGCAGGTAACGAAGCATCGGTGGAAGAAGCTTCCGGGGTAAATTTCCAACACGATTAAAAAAAATTTATATGGGACATAATCATATCGTCGGCTTGCCTGCAAGTAGTGTTATGTGTTTTTTAATAGATTTTCAGGCGAGCGGAAAAACTGTTAAAAAATGGCCTTTTAAGATATTTTATTGACATCATATGCCTTAATGATGATTTTAGTAAATGAGGTCGTTAATCATTAAGGCACAAGATGCCAATAAAATATCTTAAAAGGCTATTTTTTAACAGTTTTTTCACTGTCCTCAAAATTTGTTAAAATATTCTTCTACCTCAAGTCCAAATTCTTACAAGATATTGTCATATTAGATCAGTGGTGCGCATTTTAAATCACAATTGTGAATTTACTTATTCACTTATATTCTTATGCTCTTTAATTTAGTCGTCAATGAGACAGCGGCGAGTGCGCATGCTTAGTGGGTGTTTTGATATTTTTTTCAAGTGCACTGAAAACAAATATTTATGATATTCAGAAAATATATGATGAAAAATGTTTTTGATATCATGCAATGCCTTTGAGGTTATAAAACCTTTAAGGAATCTCGGGAATATGTTATTAAAAGATTATGATTATTTTCATAGTAATATCTTTAATAGAACTAAAAAAAAACAAAATATAAAAAAATTGCCATAAAAGTATTAATATAGAACATTTTGTTTAAAATATATAAAAATATTTTAGAGTTGATTTATAGGAAGAAGAAAACATTTTTATTGAAAAATTTAACAGACATAAGGGAATCACCAGAATGCCAAAGACTCGCCAGTGGTTAGTTTATGTGTCAACTGAACAAAGTAATTTTTTTTTTTTTATTGTTAATTTGTCTCTATATGAAAAACTTTTTGTGTATTGCCATCACCTGGGATTGAACCGGCAGCCCTCTGCACAGGCTATGACTCGTAGCATCGCCTCTTAACAAGTTACACCACGGTCGGCATAGCGCTAAGTGTGGCTAATTGAAGTTTTTTCAATCACAGCGTACACAATGTATGTTTTGTAATCAGAAGAGCCAGAATTAACTAATACTTGAGCAATTTATTTTTCAATTAGAATGTTTCCTCTCTTAATCCTATTGTTTTTTCTCCTTTTTCACAAGTAATTACCACATTATGATGCGCTTTTTTCACATTCAATAGTTGGATACCGAGTGTTGATTGGAGAACTTGTGTTGCTGCTGTGCAAATTTTTTCAATTTTTATTATGTTTTCTTCTTCTTCTTCCTATAAATCAACTCTAAAAAATTCTTTAGTAATTAATTCTAATATTAATGACGATTGTCCTATGCGACGGTTACAAACACTTGACTAAAAAATATATAAAAATATGTTGCAGAAAATTTCATTAAGATTGTATAAACAATATGGAGATTGATAAATATGTAAAAAGACATATTTTTTAATTCGCCCAATTTTTTTTTCCAGTGCATTTCTCTCTCTTGCTCACTAATGCAATTGCAAATCAATTCTGCGCATTACTGTATTAGATTTTGTTTGATAGACAATACAATTGTTTCGTAGCCACAGTGTTACCACGTATTTTTTTAGAAAAACTGTAAAAAAAAACTATTTCTTTATAGAAAAACTGTTTTTCGAAAAAAATTTAGAAATCAGAAGAAATTCTGGGATCTCCCAGGGTCTCAATTTACAAAAATCGAGATTTGAATAATTTAATTGCTTCGGCATTTATAGTAATCGACTTTTTGCACAGCCTCCTGATAAAACTTTTTTTTAAGGAGTTTGGTCTCCTAGGCCCGAATCTGAAATTAAAAAATGTTCATTGAATGACCCTTCTGAGATGGAAACCTTTTTTATTAACCCCTGACTTAGGATAGAATAATTTACTTGTCAATGTTGTACTTCAAAATATTCTTTATGGATTTGAATTCCACATAAAATTATCTTTCATTTAATTGAGTATTCCCAACAAACAATTCGTTCCGGTTACGCACCGTTTTCAGTCCGTCATAAACGGAATCCAACTCCGTTTACGTACCGTTTTCTGGATCCGTATACGGACCAGAAACCGGAACTTAAGGAACATCGAAACTGATTCGAATCCGTTGAAAGTCCGTCAATGACGCACCGCGTACGGAACGTAATGTCGTGTCCGTTTAAAGTGCGTCAATGACGGACCGTTATGTCATATAAAAAACGGACTAGTCCGTTGAAAGTCCGTCAATGCCGGACCGTTTCCGGACCGTTATGTCGTGTGAATAACGGAGTGACTCCATTTTTAGAATGCCGTTTTCGGTCCGTATTCATACCGTTTTTTGAAACAAAAACGGATTTGCATGTCTACCTATATTGACCCTATTTTTATTAATTATAAGTAGTACTTTTTAAGTTTTTTATAGATTTATTAAAAATGGAATTTATGTTTTATATTTACACTATATTTACATTTGGTGCAGCTTACGTCTCGTTCCAATATCCATTTACAATACCGGAACACAATAAAATTCAATACCTGCATGCAAAAGAGAAAATAAATTAGATAAGTTTTAACTAACTGTAATCACAATGGTGTTTTGCATACGATGCAAATTCGCATATTGCTCTAAAAAAAACTAAATTTTGTGTCATCAAATATTTCTTATTTGCACTCGCATACAAAAAAACAAGCTTTAAAACACATAAGTTAAATAAATCTTACTATTTGATATACTTATGTGACTTCAAATTCTTTGGGTGATGGGGTGTTAGTAGGGTTTGGGATTTCTCGGACTTTTTTATTTCCCGGGAAACGGGAATAAAAAAATTTGATTCCCGGGAATCCCGGGAAATATTTTTGAACAAAATTGTTAATGAAAACCACCTATATAAGTATTTTTAAAGTAAGCCAGCTTGTGTGTAGAGTTTGATTCTAGTAAGTACACACAAGTATCTCCGAGTACTTTTAAATCCTACACACAACCTGGCTTACTTTACCCAGGGTATGGCCGCATTGTAATGGCTCACAAGCCAATATACTTCGTAAGTACACACAAGTATAGTGGCATGTAAGTTAGACAAAATTTTTGCACAAATTTCAAATATTATTAGTTTCATATATACATAATTGTTATACACAAGTGTCCCATATCGTAAGTACGCACAATGTGAAGTATACGAAATCGATTACATTGTGTGGACTTACACGTTAAAATAATGTAAACTTACTTGAAAATATCACATTTATTAATGAAAGCGTTACTTATAACATTATTGGCCCTTAATATAAAGGAGTATTTTAAATTTAAATCAGGGTTGGCAGGCAATACCGCTAAAATACCGTTATCGATTCAAAACCGTTTCAACTGACTACCGTTACCCCTAAAATAACGTTACCGAAATACCGTTATCATTAAAATACCATTACCGAAATAACCGAAATACCGTTATCCTTAAAATACCGATACCGAAATAAACGAAATATCGATACCCTTAAAATACCGTTACCGAAATAAATGAAATACCGTTACCCCTAAAATGCCGTTACCGTTATTTTTAATTTTCTGCTTTTGGTAATTGCACGTGGCTATTGAGTATTTTTCGTACTTTAAGTTGGTAAACTGGTTTTGTTTTTAATCTCGTTTGTTTTTTGTAGAAAAAATTGCGGGATGCATCGAAATAACTGACTACCGTTATCCTTACAATACCGTTACCGAAATAACTCAAATATCTCTAACCTTAAAATACCGTTACCGAAATAATCAAAATACCGTTATCCTTAAAATACCGATACCGAAATAAATGAAATAGCGTTACCCTTAAAATACCGTTCCCGAAATAATCTTAAATAGCGTTACCCTTACCGACAACCGCATCGTTTCGATTACCATCCATGATTTAAATCATACGGTTTTGTTCATTTTCTCTATGAAAACCTTACAAAAATATTTATATTTTCAAACGTTTTGATTGGTTAAAAATAAATTAACCAATCAGAATGCTCCAAAAATAAACCAAGTCCAGGTATACTGCCCCCAATATTTTAACTAAAGTCGACTTTAACTAAAATATACATTTGAAAAATTTAGATAGTAAGGGCGATTATTTGTAAGAAACAAAACTTTTTTTTTCATATTTCTTTTAAACTAGGGATGTGCGATTAATCGATTAATCAAACTTCCTGATTAATCAAAATTCTGATTAATCGATTATTCAATAATTTTGATTAATCAAAAATATAATTAATCGATTAATCAGTTATTTCGATTATTCAAAATAATGATTAATCATGATTTTGATTAATCAAATTTATGAATAATTGAATGATATCTTGTTTTTCTCCATTGACGACGCTTTTTAACGCCAGTTCAAAATAGAGACTTTAAATTTAGGAACGGAGTTGGTCAAGTCTGACCAGTGAGCAAACAACCTTTGTTATTCTCTTTATTTGGAGTTATATAAAGTATCGCCACAAAACAAGGATAAAATTTCCGTATTTTTCTATTTTAAAATTTTTTTTATCAATATTAATTGAAATTATTCAAATTTTGATTAATCAAAATTCAAATTAATCGATTAATCATAATTCTGATTAATCAAATTTTCAATTAATCAATTAATTGATTAATCAAAGTTCTGATTAATCATACTGTTTGATTAATCGATTAATCGCACATCCCCATTTTAAACATTTTACCAAGTTTTTAGGTTTTACTACTTAAATTTTGAATAAGTTATGCGAAAAATCTTTATTAGTTGAAATGCTCCTCATTACTTGGCAAAGATTTTTTGTGTGTCAAATAAATTGATTCCCTTATAAAAGATTTTAACAATGACATGTTTGTTGTGGTATTTAAAATGTTTTTATGACTAAATTTAAAAAGTGCTATTCCAAACAAAAACAATTTAAAAAATTTTATATTTTTAAAATTTGCCGATTTCCCGGGAAAAATATATTATTTTCCCGGGAATTCCCGGCACACTTTTCTTGGGATTTCCCGAACCCCAAACCCTAGGTGTTAGGAAGGATTCATGCTACTGCTACTTATTTTTCCTCCCAATACTATTTTTTAGCAGCTAAAGGGCACTTTAAAATAATTTGTATACTTTTTTGTAAAAACAAACTGATACCGATAAAGTCCGTATTTAACTGTACGGAAACGAATACACAAAACGGAGTTAAAACGTGCTGTGTTCGAAATCCGATTATACGGTCCGTTTGTTTTCCGTACACACACAAGCTTCGACGGATACGTGCATACGGACCGTAAACGTACCGTAAAAGCCTGATTTATGATTCCGTACGTTGTGGAGAGTCCGTAAAAATGTTTCTTGAGTTGTTATGTCGGGAATTGTTTGACGGTGTGTAAAATCGCGTAAAAAAATTACGTTTTTTGGAATTGTCCTTGATTATAATTGAAAAAATAGTAGTAAATTGTTATCCAGAATAATCAAAAAAGTCAATTTCTGCCTTTTTTGATGAGACATTGGTAGCATTCGGCAGAGAAACCTTAAATTGATACCGGTGACTTGTAACGCTTTGTGATTACTTACTCTGCCGAATGTTGTTTTCTTTGTTTTGTTTTTAAAAACACTTTTTGTATAGTTTCCTTTTATTGTATGTTTTTATTTGTCATTCTTACAAAACAATTTTTATTGTAAATGAACAACAACAAATGTATCACTATTTGATCAAAAGTAGCAAACATTTTTTACGCTACCAAAATGTGACAGCGCTAACTGAGCGCTCAGACTGAGCGAATAGTGATCAGGCCGTCCAGCAGATAGTTGTACAACTGTTGACTATTATGTTGTATCTGCCGAACGCACCCATTGGCTCGTATGAATAAAAAATAGATTTTACTAACAGGGGGAATACAGGGTTTTATAAGCAATTACTTCACAAATCTAGTCTGCTTGGGAGTAGACTAGAAATTTAGGGGGTAATTTTCTAAAACACTTCGGTTAAGTGTTGCGTTATTTCTATAGAAATTGTTTTTGTTACAAAAACAATTTACATTGAAAGTTGCCTTCACTTCACCCAAGTGTTTTACGAAATTAGGTACTTAATTTTTTAATTTTCGTTTACATTTCATGCTACTCTACCAGCCAATTGGCAAATTTGGAGTTAAAAGCCATTCCGAAGCCCAAAGTAATTACTTCGAAGTAATTGCTAAGTTTTATTCTTATGACCCATTGTTTTAAAATTTTTTACAAAAAATATAAATTTATAATTCATTTAGAAATGATCTGAAAAGTTCGGCTAAAGATGTCGGTCGGAACTATGACCTGTCTAATATGGTTTAGCCAATTTTATTCCATGCTAATTTTTGATGAAATTTGTTATAAAAATATTTCGTTTTCCCAAAAAAAAAAAAATTGTAAATGAAACAAAAGTGCCGATTTAATATAAAAAAACTGTAAAAAAATGCATGAATTTAAAAAAACTGTTTTTTACAAGAAAAAACTGCAAAACTGTTAAGCCCCAATTACTTGAACGTAAATGTAACGTGGCGAATCAGCTGATTCACACTGCTTAATGAGAAACACATAGTGCTGAGTACTAGACGTAAACGAGTCGTAACGTGCCGGACATTTCTGTTGAAAACAGAATTTTTTCTCCATTTTTACGTGAGAGTGGCAAACAGCTGTTTATAGTTGAATATCAGTAATGGGATTTGTGGCACCATTGTACCATGTTTGGCACAATCAAAGTTTGATTTGTACACTTGCACATTTTGGTTATTTCCAAAAATTCTATAGAAATCCGGTTTATTTAAAAAAGAAATTTATTGGCAAAAATAATAACATTTTTTTTTAATTTTCATACAGAAACTTGTGTTTAAAACGAACACATAAAATATTATATTTGAAAAGTAAGCAAATTAAGTAAATAAAAATCGATTGAATTCACAAATAAATTAAATTTGGCATAAACATAATTAAATGATTCAATCAAATGAGCTAAATTGACTACAAATTATTTTCGATTTAAAATGAAATTGAATCCAATTTTTAGGGATAAAATATAATCCACAATTAATTTTTATGAAAGTTCTTGCTTGTTATTTTATAAAAAAAATGTAAGTTTTGGTACTATAGGGGTCGAAAATGTACTATTTTTAACCTGGTTGGTACTATTCTGAAAATCAAATTTATCATTCCTTAATAGCACGTTACATATTTTGAGTAACTTAGCAAAAATAAAATACCACGTTACGACTGGTTCTCGTTACATTTACGTTCTTGTAACGAGACCTTTAGGCATCCCAAAAAACTGTAAAAAACAGTTAAAGCTGGCTATATGGCAACACTGCGTAGCCATAACGCTAAATGTAGAAATTCAACCTTGCGGATTGTTCTGCGTTTCTTTTTTATATATGGAGTTTTGACAATTATAAACGCACTGCGGATTCTCTCTAAATTAAAACTTAATTTAATTTCTCTGCGTTTTCTCTATTTTCATTCTCACTACAGTGTTCCCATCAGTGTTGCCATTTCAGTGCTTTTCGGGTATTTTTTGGTGCTTTTTTCCTTCCCGTATTTTTACAAATACCCGTTTATAAAAAGCGGGTATTTACAGTGATTTTTCAGATTTCTGGCAGTGCTTTTTGTACAGTTTATATTTTTGGTATTTGTTCTCCTTTTTTAACTTTTTCTTGAATTTTCTGTCAAAGTTGAAAAAATAATACGAAATATACAAAAAATACATTTTTTCACAATGTTTGTAGTACAATTTTAAATAGCAACTTCGTTATATTTAAACTTCAAAATTTTGAAATATTAGTTTGGTGCTTTTTTACCCCTTTTTTGGTTATTTTTTAAACCTCTTTTACACGATTTTACAAAGGTAAAATGTGTTTTTAAAATCTTGACTTAAATTTTTCAAAAAATTATTATCGTGCATTTTTACCCCATTTTTGGTAAATTTTTACCCGTTTTCACAATGCTCACGGTGCTTTCCTGCCTTCAAGAGTTGGCAACACTGGTTCCCATATTTTCAAAAAATAATCCCGATATTTGATGATGTTCAGAGATGGAAAAGTTGAAACGATTGAACTTTTATTTTAAAAAATCATTGTTTTTCAAGTTTATTTCGAAGTCATTTAGCCTATCATTTTAATTTAGTGATATTTGCCGAAGTTACAATGAAAAAAAATATAAAAAATTAATACTTTTTCTATACTGAAACAAAAACCTCATTTTCCATCTTTGGTGCTCGCCACACATACACTAAATGTACACACACATACATGTAAATAAAGTGTGAATGTACCCTACCGGCAACTCAGCTAACTTTTAATGCACTTAAATCTAACTATTTCGCAACTAGTGGTGGTTGATACTTGGATTATTTTTAATGGAGCCAACTGACTATTTTAACATTGCGATGTCATAGGCGGTAGTCAATTGTCCGACTCTGCATTACTTTTCAACTAACTTAAAGTTAGTTGAATATAAATTAGTTAAAAGTTGTCTAATTTATAGTTAGCTATAAATTAATTTTTTTTTTAGTTGGCTATAAATTGACTTTATTAAAATCAACTATTAGTTAGCTTACTATTAGTTAGCGTATACTTACTTTAGTCACAACTAAAAAACCCAAAAGAAAGGTAAATGTATAAATACAACAAAATTATAAACAAAATATTTGCTTTTTGTTTAAGCATTTTATTCCTTCTTCTTTGGAATTATTAAACTAGATAATCAGAAAATTATTTACATTTAAATAACTTTGATATCCAAAAAAAAAAAACATAACATAAACATAATAGGAAGCTTCATATAAAAATACAAAAACATTTTTATATATAAACATATATTAAGAATTAAATTAAAAAAAAAATAAAAATTAAATATATTTACATAAGGAGTGAGATCATAAAAATGTTAACACACATAAAGTTAAATAAAAAACAAACCACTGAATTTTAAGACTTCAAACTAAATTTTTATTAAATGAAATTTAATGCAAAATCAAACAAAAGAAAACCGTATGGAATTCTAACCACTACGAACAAAGTTATCCACTTTTTCCGGAAACCCTCCCATTAAGGCTTTTATGATAGTTTCTGTCACATTTTTAGAGCAGGTGGTCCATCTACGTTTGAAATCTTGCGTGTCCTGGGAGACCTTTTTGTGCCCTTTAATTCTCTTTTAACAAGAGCCCAATATCCCTCCACTGGCCTGAGCTCCGGGCAGTTTGGTGGATTTGCCTCTCTTGGTACAACAACCACATTATTATCATTATACCACTCCAGCGCTTTCTTGCTGTAGTGACAAGATGCTAAATCGGGCCAAAAGTAAGTGGATACATTGTGCTGACTCAAAAATTGAAGAAGTCTCTTCGGCAAACACTCCTTGATATAAATTTCGTTGTTTATAGAGGCAGATGTCACAAATGACTTGCTTCTTTGGCCCCAGCTACATATGGCTTGCCATACTAAGAATTTTTTAGGGAATTTCGTTTGCTTTTTCGACCTAAATTTTTCTGTAAAATTTCCTCGAACATCGGAAACATAAAATTCTTGACCAGGGAGCTGCGAAAAATCAGCCAGGACATAAGTTTCGTCGTCCATTACACAACAGTTGTATTTTTGTATAAAATTTGATTTCAATTTTCGAGCTCTGGTTTTGGCCTCAAAATTTTTAAAAGTGTTTCTATCGGGAACTTTTTGAACTTTGTAGGACTTTAGTCCTGCCTTACGTTTCACTTTACGTACAAAAAGGTCCGAGCATTGGGCTAACCGAGCTGTTTTTCTGCTAGATGTGTTAGGAGCTCTCCTAAGGATGCTTTTAACTTTATATGCCTTACCATAACCATTCGTTGTTCCTGTTCCCAGCTTCCTTTCAATTGTTAGGTATTCCATATACCTTTGACCCACTTTTGAAACTGTTTGGCGGCATACATTAGTTTCTTTGGCGATTTTTTTGTATGTCCATGTTTGGTTTTGTTGAAAATATTGAATTATTTTTGAACGCACTTTTCTTTCATCGTCCATTCTGTAAAAAATTGCAAACTAAAACTCATGATGTAAATTAATTTATTAACTGACATATTTCTAAAATGTAAATTACCGAAAAAAAATATGAGAAGCTTTAAACCAGTTATAGGCAAAAATGTGTTAACATTTTTATGATCTCACTTCTTATATAAAAAACTAAATCTCTTCAATCAAAAAAATTAAAAATTAATTTTAAAAAATTAAAATATTATATTTAGGTATTAATTTTAAATTTTAGCAATAACATTCACAGGGATGGGATGTTTCCCTATTTATTTTTTTTTAATTTCTAATGCATTCCGCATGGATATGACGTTTCTTTATAATTTTTAGAGCGTCTCTGATGTCCTTTTCAACCTCATTAGAGCATCTGTTTAAAATATAATTGTCCTATGTTATGTGAAATTAATATATTTTTAATATATGTATTAGTTACCCGTTAAAGCTCTGAAGTAGTAAAACTAGTACCTCTCATTTTAGTTAAAATAATTAGAATTAAAAAGCAATCACAAACACAGTTTTTTTAATATTTTACTTTTTCTATTTATTAATTTTACACGTTAACTCCACGCACGAGCACTGATTTTGACAATGAACAAAAGAAAATGAAAAATATGTAAAACAAAAATGTCAAAATCAAGTGCAAATGTCTCTTAAAGAAATGTCTACAAATAACACTGCAAACAACGTGCAAGCTTCGTTTTTGGGGAAGTTCTGCATTACATTGTAGTTAGCTTATAGTTAGGTCATAAAAGTTAACTAAAAGTGTGTTTTTTTCGTAGTCGACTACCGAATTGCTTATAGGGTATGTATAAAAACAAGCGTCACCGCAGTCATTTAATTTGTTTTTTCTCTCTGCAGCGGAATCCGCAACCGCAGCCACAAGTTTGTATCTCTACTCCAGTGGTGTTCAAAACTAAAAATGTAGTTGTGTTGGTGAGAAAATGAGAATTGCACTGTAAGAAATGTTGAATGGGTTAATAGAATCTGTATGCATTTATTTTTTATTAAAAATATGAAAATGTTTTGTGTAAAAAGCGAAGTAGGTACTTTCGGAAAATATAAATAAATACTACACTGCTTTAAAGAAATAAAAATAAACAAAATACAATTTTTGAAAGAAAAAAAATACATACATACATAAGGGTGGCTTCTTTCATTCTATGTAAAACAAAAGGTTTTCGATTTTTTTAAATCAATATCAATGATTTCATTGTATTTACATAATTATAAAATATCTTTAATCTGTATTTATAATCATAAAATATATGTCGTACATTGTTATTAATTTTTTTTTCAGTACATTAAAAAAAAATCAGCATATATCCGAACTCATGTTCATTCGTCGCTGTTTCAGTGACGACTAAAAGCAAGAGCGTAGGAATACATGTGTATTGAGCAGGGACAATTGTCCTATGGGCTGAACACCACTGCTCTACTCCAACTCATCAGTTGTCCGCAATAAGAAAATGATAACTTTACTAAACCAACCGAGACATTACATAAGGTACAAAAAATCAACGGGATGAGAATTTTGTACTTTCGTATATGAACTGTCTGATTTGGTAAAACCAGCTATAAATCAACTCCTTTTTGAAAGCAACAATTACATAAAAGTACCCTTTGGGTACTATTTATATGTATGTTTGTGTGTTCGTTGTCAATACATTTGTAAAAACAACGAACTTTAAACCCAAAACAAAATAAAAATTTGAATGAGAGTTTAGCCGTGGTATGCTTATTTTCAACAATTATTTTAATTTTTGAATTAAAAATACAAAAATTGTTTTTTCGGACTTTCTATATTTTCATATATTTAGTTAGAATATTCTTCTACCTCAAGTCCAAATTCTAATATGATATCGTCATATTAGATTTTATTTGTTGTTTCAAAAAAGGTTGGATCCTGTTTTTGTACCTTGTTGTATGAAATGGGCATTATAGTCCCTAGATTATAAATTTTAAGAAACCGCACTTAAAAAATTAAAAAATAATGGCGGAACGCGAATAATCTACTTAATTTATAATTTTACCAATATCTTGGCATCAATTTCTTGTCAATATGAGAAAATTCAAGAAAAAACGTAGGTAATCTAAAATTGCTCACTTTGTTTATTTGCGTTTATATTTCATTACCAAATAAGTGGTTATATAATAGAAATTCATAGCTCCGCACAACTTATCTTTTGGCGTCTAAACTCATTATTTTTTTGGCGTGGTCGTTTTTATAAGTAGTCACGCTTACCCGCTCGCTTACGAAAAAATGAGAAATAAGTAGTTATGAGATTTTGAATAATAAGTGGTTACACACATGCTTACAAAAATTTGAATTATAACTGGTTATCCGATTGCTTACTTGATTCTTAAAAATAAGGGAGTTAAGCAAATACTATTAGCTTAAGGAAATACATACAGAAAAATTTAAGTTTTCTTTAGTGTGTAATTTTAGGACTCGTCATAAAAATTTAAACATAAAACATATTTACATATAATAAATAAAAATGTATAAAATTTAACTGTGTAAAAAAACTATTACGAGTAAGTCATTATTTTATATTTAGAAACAATGAATACAATAGGCCGTTATTAGGAAGTTATTATTTTATATTATAAAATAATCCAAAAGGTAATGATGTATCATTTTTGGTAATGCAGATAGTAATGAGGTGTCATTACCAATATTTTGCTGGGAATATATCGATACAAAAATTTTCTTTTTTGCAATTTTTTTCACCATGTTTCTTTTTACAATTAGCCACCAAAGCTTGATATAAGATATGGATAACATAGGCTTCGGTAATTTCTACACCACATGTTTTTAATATAAAAAATTTCGACAAAAACGGCAAGTAATGAAAAACAAATTTGTGTTTCATTTTAATTTTCAAAAGAAATGAAGGATATTCTATAAAAAAAGCAAATTTTTGATTCTTTTCTACGGAGATGTTTGTGATTGAAATGTCAAACTTACATATCATAATGTATAGTCGGTTTAAGTGAACACGTGTTTCAGATTTTTTTAAATTCGCGATTTTTCGTGTTTTATCAGAAATTTCATCTGGTGGAAACAATAAGTTCTAAATAGGGCAATATACCAAATACCAAAACTTTTCTTTGGTATCCATGAAGTTTGGAATTTTCCAAATTTCATACATTTTGCACGGTGCTCTGGAACAAATTTTGTTAAAATTTTGGAGTTACTGCAATCTGCATTTGAATTCAGGATCTAGTTGATGTAAGATAAAAATGCAACTTAACAGAAAAAAATCCAGCACGGGCTTTTAGCGAAATAACTTTTTGGCAAAAAAAAATTTATAAAATTTTAATAATAATTTAATTTCAGTTTCTAGTAGATGTAAGGATAAAAATGCAACTTAACAGAAAAAAACCCTACATGCGCTTTTTTTGTGGAAATTTTTTTTTTTTGCGAAAAAAATTATTATAAAATTTTATTTAGGGTCAGCCTATACTTAGGGTTTTCTAAAAAAATTACAGACGCGCGTATTTCAATAAAATATTTTATTTAATAACACAGTACAACAGCCAATCTGGGGGGTGAGAAATTCCAAGTCAGGGTGATGGTACTAGGTCAGTTTAGTAAAACCCTCAAAGGGTTTGGCGTTCGTATGTGTCATTTTTTTTTATGACCTTTTAAATTTTTTCCTTATCTTGATGTTTTTTCGCTTAGTTGTAACTCGAGAACCACTTGTCCGATTTTGATGAAACAAATTTAGAAAAATTTAGAATTACAATTTCTTTAATCCGTTCATATAACATTTTTCTTTATAATCAACAGTTTTGCCGGTAAAAATAAATTTGTGGAGAAAAAAAATATTTTTTTGCCTAAAAATTAAATTTTTTTTTTTTAAATTCATAAAAAATTTTAATTTTTAGGCAAACAAATATTTTTTTTTCTCCACAAATTTATTTTTACCGGCAAAACTGTTGATTATAAAGAAAAATGTTATATGAACGGATTAAAGAAATTGTAATTCTAAATTTTTCTAAATTTGTTTCATCAAAATCGGACAAGTGGTTCTCGAGTTACAACTAAGCGAAAAAACATCAAGATAAGGAAAAAATTTAAAAGGTCATAAAAAAAAATGACACATACGAACGCCAAACCCTTTGAGGGTTTTACTATACTGACCTAGTACCATCACCCTGACTTGGAATTTCTCACCCCCCAGACAATAATCCCAAAAATGTTCCATAGTGTAATAAACCTACAAAAAATTTAATAAATTTTTTTTATTGAATTTGGGTAACTCAAAAATTTTATCAAAATTTGGTCCAAGCACCGTGGAAAATGTACTAATTCCAAACTATATCCACTTAGCGTTGATTTCCTTGTCAAAACAAAGGTTTTGGTATCCATATTGCCCTATTTAGGAAATATTGTTTCCACCATATTCAATTTTTGATAGAACGCGAAAAATCATGAATTTCAAAAAAAAATCTCAAACACGTATTCACTCAAATCGACTATACATTATGATATATAAGTTTGACATTTCAATCATATCTCCGTTCAAAAGAGTCAAAAATTTGATTTTTTTATAGAATATCCTTGAAAATCTCTATATATAAAAGAATAACGTGACTGACTGACTGACTGACTGACTGACTCAACATCGCCCAGCCCAAACCGCTGAAGCTAGGAAGTTGAAATTTGATATGTAGGTTCCTCTTTCGGGGTAGACGTCCACTAAGACGGGATTTTTGGAAATTCCTACCGGAACGGGCAAAAAGGGGGAAAGTGTCCCCCTTGACGGCCTGCCAAAACCCCTTTGGCTAGAAAGCTGAAATTTAAGATATGTGTTCCTTGGAGTAGGGGCTAACTTTTCTGGAAAGTACTTTCTAGAATTTTGGACAGGGACGTTGTAAAAATGGGGGGAAAAAGGCCCCCCTTGACGGCCTGCCCAAACCGCTGGAGGTAGGAAGTTGAAATTTGGTATAAAGGTTCCTCCACTATCGTAGAGATCCGCCAAGACGGGAGTTTTGGAAATTTTTACAGGGACGGGCAAAAAGGGGAAAAAGTCTCCCCCTTGAGGGCCTGCTCAAACTGCTGGAGCTATGAAGTTGAAATTTGGTATGTAGATTCCTCGACCGGTGTAGACGTCCGTTGAGACGGCATTTTTGGAAATTCTTATCGGGAGGGGCAAAAAGGGGACAAAAAAAGTACCTTTTTCCAAAAAAGTACCTTTTCCCAAAAAAAGTACCTTTTCCCAAAAAAAGTACCATTTTCCCAAAAAAGTACCTTTTTCCAAAAAAAAGTACCTTTTCCAAAAAAAAGTACCTTTTTCCAAAAAAAAGTACCTTTTTCCAAAAAAAGTACCTTTTTCCAAAAAAAGTACCTTTTTCCAAAAAAAGTACCTTTTTCCAAAAAAAGTACCTTTTTCCGAAAAAAGTACCTTTTTCCAAAAAAAAAGTACCTTTTTCCAAAAAAAGTACCTTATTCCAAAAAAAGTACCTCTTTCCAAAAAAAGTACCTTTTTCCAAAAAAAGTACCTTTTTCCAAAAAAAATTCCTTTTTCCAAAAAAAGTACCTTTTTCCAAAAAAAGTACCTTTTTCCAAAAAAAGTACCTTTTTCCAAAAAAAGTACCTTTTTCCAAAAAAAGTACCTTTTTCCAAAAAAAAGTACCTTTTCCAAAAAAAGTACCTTTTTCCAAAAAAAGTACCTTTTTCCAAAAAAAGTACCTTTTTCCGAAAAAAGTACCTTTTTCCAAAAAAAAGTACCTTTTTCCAAAAAAAGTACCTTATTCCAAAAAAAGTACCTTTTTCCAAAAAAAGTACCTTTTTCCAAAAAAAAGTACCCTTTTCCAAAAAAAAAGAACCTTTTTCCAAAAAAAGTACCTTTTTTCAAAAAAAGTACCTTTTTCCAAAAAAAGTACCTTTTTCCAAAAAAAGTACCTTTTTCCAAAAAAAGTACCTTTTTCCAAAAAAAGTACCTTTTTCCAAAAAAAGTACCTTTTTCCGAAAAAAGTACCTTTTTCCAAAAAAAAAGTACCTTTTTCCAAAAAAAGTACCTTATTCCAAAAAAAGTACCTCTTTCCAAAAAAAGTACCTTTTTCCAAAAAAAGTACCTTTTTCCAAAAAAAATTCCTTTTTCCAAAAAAAGTACCTTTTTCCAAAAAAAGTACCTTTTTCCAAAAAAAGTACCTTTTTCCAAAAAAAGTACCTTTTTCCAAAAAAAGTACCTTTTTCCAAAAAAAAGTACCTTTTCCAAAAAAAGTACCTTTTTCCAAAAAAAGTACCTTTTTCCAAAAAAAGTACCTTTTTCCGAAAAAAGTACCTTTTTCCAAAAAAAAGTACCTTTTTCCAAAAAAAGTACCTTATTCCAAAAAAAGTACCTTTTTCCAAAAAAAGTACCTTTTTCCAAAAAAAAGTACCCTTTTCCAAAAAAAAAGTACCTTTTTCCAAAAAAAGTACCTTTTTTCAAAAAAAGTACCTTTTTCCAAAAAAAGTACCATTTTCCAAAAAAAAGTACCTTTTTCCGAAAAAAGTACCTTTTTCCAAAAAAAGTACCTTTTTCCAAAAAAAGTTCTTTTTCCAAAAAAAGTACCTTTTTCCAAAAAAAATTCCTTTTTCCAAAAAATGTACCTTTTTCCAAAAAAAAAGTACCTTTTTTAAAAAAAGTACCTTTTTCCAAAAAATGTACCTTTTTCTAAAAAAATGTACCTTTTTAAAAAAAAGTACCGTTTCCCAAAAAACATACATTTTTCCAAAAAAATAACTTTTTCAAAAAAAGTACCTTTTCCAAAAAAAGTACCTTTTCCCAAAAAAAGTACCTTTTTCTAAAAAAATGTTCCTTTTCCCAAAAAACATACATTTTTTCAAAAAAATACCTTTTTCAAAAAAAAGTACCCTTTCTAAAAAAAAGTACCTTTTCCCCAAAAAAAAAGTACCAAAAAAAGTACCTTTTTCCAAAAAACATACATTTTTCCAAAAAAAAAACACCTTTTTAAAAAAAAATACCTTTTCCAAAAAAAGTACAAATAAAGTACTTTGTAAAAACAAAGTATCTTTTTCCAAAAAATTTCGTTTTTCCAAAAAGTACCATTTAAAATAGAATATAATTTCAAAAAAACTACTTTTTTTCCTCCCCCCACGGATATCTCCACTAAAACAAGGTTTCTTGATATTCGGCATAGACGTGCGCTAAGACGGGATTTTTGGAAATTCCAACCGGAACGGGCAAAAAGGGGAAAAGTCTCCCCATAAACAGTCTCACAAATTGGAAAAGTGCCTGCCCAAACCACTGGAGGTAAGAAGTTGAAATTTGGTATAAAGGTTCCTCCACTGTAGTAGACATCGACTAAGTTTGTATTTTTGGAATTCCCTACAGGATATCCCAAAAGGAAACTCGGTATGTGAGTTCCTCCTTCTGTGTAGGCGTCCGCTTAGACGGAATTTTTGAAATTCCTATCGGGAGGGGAAATAAGGTAAAAGTCTCCTCCTCACGGCTTGCCCAATCCCTTTTGGCCAACCTAAAATTTTAAATATGTATTCCTTGGAGTAGGACTAACTCACCGGCAACGTAATTTTTCTATTTTGGAACAGGAACATAGTAAAAATGGTGGTTGAAAGGGGAAAAATGT
The DNA here is from genome assembly GCA_949987735.1 of Leucophora obtusa. Taxonomy (NCBI): domain Eukaryota; kingdom Metazoa; phylum Arthropoda; class Insecta; order Diptera; family Anthomyiidae; genus Leucophora; species Leucophora obtusa. The sequence goes on from OX465295.1 coordinate 136,859,926, forward strand.
CCCCACTAACGGCCTGCCCAAACCGCTTAGGCAATGCAGTTGAAATTTGGTATGAATGTTCCTCATCCATCGCAGATAGCCGCGAAGATGGAATTTTTGTAAATTCCTAAAGGGAGGGGCAAAAAGAAGAAAAGCCTCACCTTGGGGGCCGGTAAAAACCCCTTCGGCTAGAAACCTGAAGCTTAAAATGTGGGTCCCTGGAGTGAGGGCTAACTTATTAAAAAGATACTTTTTTGAATTTTGGACAGGGTCGTTATAAAATGGGGGCTCAAAAAGGGAAAGTTGCCCCTTAACGACCTGTCCAAACTGCTGGAACTAGGAAGCCGAAATTCGGTACTTAAGTTCCTCTCAGCCTGCTCAAACTGCTGGAACTAGGAAGCTGGAATTCCCTGTCGATGGATTTTCGGAAATGCCTACCGAGAGGGGCACAAATAGTAAAAGTTGGCTAGAAACCTGAAATGTAAAACATATGTTACTTGGAGTATGTGCTCACTTACCGAGAAGGTGCTTTTTGGACAGGGACATTGCAAAAATGGGGATTAATGAAGCGAAAAGTGCCGCTTAAAGGCCTGCCCAAACCGCTGGAGGTAGGAAGTTGAAATTTGGTATTAAAGTTCCTCCTCTATTGTAGACATCCGCTAAGATGAGATTTTTGGAAATTTCTACAGGTAGGGTCAAAAACAGGAAAAGTCTCCCCCTTAACGGCCTGGCCAAACTGCTGGAACAAGGGATCTTAAATTCGGTATTTGGGTTCCTTCTCCAACGTTGACGTCCCCTAAGATGGTATTTTTGTAAATTCATACCGGGAGAGGTAAAAAGGGAAAAAACTTCCCCCTTGACGGCCTGGCCAAACTGCTGGATATAGAGACCTAAAATTATGTATGTAGTAGGTTCCTCCTCCAACGCAGACGTCCTCTAAGACGGAATTTTTGGAAATTCCTACCGGGAGGGGTAAAAACGGAATAATTCTCCCCCTTGATGGCCTAACCGAACCCTTCGGCTAGAAACCTGTAATATATAATATGTTTTCCTTGGAGTATGGGCTAACTTATCGACAAGGCATTTCTAGGACTTTGGACAGGAACGTGGTAAAAATGGTGGTTCAAAAGGGGAAAATTGCCCCCCCCCCCCTTAACGTCTGCGTCTTTAGCTAGAAACCTAAAACTTAAAGAACAAGTGTATATGAAACACTAAAATTAAGAAACTAAATAGGAAACGAGTGGGATTGAAACACTACACAAGTGGAATGAAATGGATATAAACGTTGAACGAGTGGAATTGAAATTATAGACATTGCAAATGGATTGGAAGAGGGAATTACCTGTTCAAACACTATCAACGGAATATGAAACTTATGTAGCATTGAAACATACTCTCCAAAAAGTTAAACAAATTTTCTAAAAGAGAAAAAACCTTAGAAAAGGAGTGGAACTTATATATTCCGATATTTAAACTTCATGTAACGAAGCACCGGTGGAAGAAACCGACGCAGTAAATTTTCCAACTGAATTTGTGAATTTACTTGAATTGCCAGGTCTACCTTTACATAAACTGGAATTAAAAAAAAAACTTTAAGACACGCTAACAACGTAGCTTTGCCCGCTATTTTTAATATTATAAAATGCTTTTCAACCCTGCTTTACGTTATTTATTTTCATTCAAAACACAAATGAACAAAACTACTTACGGGTCTCTACCTAAGTTCGCACTTTACCAAATTATCTTGACATACACACGTATATTGCAAATTATTATGGATTCATTACTAACAATCCACTCTCATGAGCAAAAGTGATCAAATATTTATTTATTTTAAACCCATTGTTGTGCAGAATTATTTATTTGTGGTGGCTGGGTGAAGGCTTTAAATAATAAAACGAATTTAATAAAAATTGTGGGGGGCGCAGCCCCCCGGGGGGGAGGGCGTAGCCCCCCCCCCCCTTAACCTTTAAGGCACGCTAACAACGTAGCGGGCTGCGCCCGCTAGTAGGATATATTTATATACCGCTGGACGCGCCTCATATAATATAATATGACTATTAACTATTTTTTGCAATTAAACAAGTGTTTTGAGGCATTTTACACAACAAACACAACAAAAATAAATTTCAAACGAAATTACTTAAGGGGGTTAAATACTGTAACAACAGAATTTTAAGGGGCATATTTAAACGGTTGTCAAAAATTCAAATATCAATATTTTTGCTATGTTATTTTTTTTATTAAAATATATGTTATCGTAGTATTTTCAAAAAATATTAGTTTTAAATTTCTCCGACCAAAATCGCCAGGGTTGCCACTTCATTATTAGCCTTTTTTAAAAAAGGCAAAATCGGCTGCCACTGTACAGCCTTCATTAATTATTGGAAAATAAAAATGTAAAGTAGTTCTTAACACCAGATAAATTCTCTAGTCCCTATAGTAGCCCGATTTTTATTTTTAAAATTTTTTTTTAACAAAGTTGCCACCAGGCATAGCCGTTTTGAGTATGTTTTTTTCAGCTAAAATGCAAAATTCTTACAAAAACTAAAAAAATATGTTTTGTAAAAATGGTCCAGCTCGTGAAATCTCATTGCTAGACCCGAAATATTTTGGGAATCATCATAAAGCAAAGCTAGGTTTATTTTGAGGGGGGAACTTTTTTTTTTACTTTTTTTCTGTCCATATAAGGTGAGTCGCTCTAACATATATATCAGTAGCAACATTAAAAAATATCATTTAATTATTAAAAGGGTGCGAAAAACTTAAATTTCCTATTTGCAGCCATATTTTATATATTTTTTTCTCACGAACTGTATGGACTGTATTCTCTTTATTTTTTAAACTCCTTGAAGGATCCGAACTAATGCAAGTGTAATAAGATATTTAATGTATTACCATGTAATATGCATTACAATCAACGTTGCCAATTTTGATGATTTGTCTCCATTTTGACGATTTTTGAAGCAAAATTTGGGCAAATGACGATTGACGATTTTTCAAAATTTCATATATGAAAAATGACGATTTTTTAAAATGGCATGATTTTTTGTTAAAAAAAAATGCATTTTTATTAAAAACTACATAAATAAAAATATTCAAAATAATTTTTTACGCTATGTGATATAGAATAAAAAAATAATGTACACGTATTTTTTCGCCCCAAATCTCATGTTTAGGGGTTAAAAGTACACTGATAGAATTTTCGTTCATAGCATTAATGAATCGATTTCATTAAAATGGATTCATTGATTTAATGAAAAAATTCATTAACTGAATGAAAATTCATTGTTGTTATGAATTTTTTCATTAGAATTTTTTTTTATTTTTTGATAATTTCATAAAAAAAAACTTATTAAATTAATGAAAATTTCATAAAGAAAAAATTTTACTTAAAAAAATGGTTTCATGTACAATTTTACCTCTTTGGTTTTCCCTATATACATATGTTTTATTTTTGGGCTAAACAAAGATACCCTCATCTCGGGAGTTATATCGGCTTTAAGGGAACAAGTTGATTATAGGGGCACAGCCACGATTTTTTAAAAAAGATAGTACTTTTTGGGCTGAATAGGAAAAAAAAAATTTTTTGTCGGAGACCCCTATCTCGGGTCAAAGTTAAAACATGGACTTGCCCGTATCTCCGCTATTTATTATCGGATCAATATGAGCATCATTGGAAAGGTAATTGAAATGGGTTTAATATAACATTTACTAACCCATTATGAGCCGATTCCAGTTTTTTTTTTATTTTAAAGCGAGTTTTTTGTGAAAAGCCTTCGAATATCAAAAAAGTGCTTACATAATTGTATGATTTGTTTACACATAATTCCATCTTAGATCAACTTTTGCTTTTAACCCTTAAGCCCGGTATTTTGTTCATACTTTTGCGAAAAAAGCCGTCAAACTCAATATAAAAAAAATTATTTTTCACTTACGTGGAATTGTTGCGAAATCTCTAAAACGCTTCATTAAAAATATGAACAAATCATTATACTAATAATAACTTCATATCTTATTGAAATAATTTTATTAAGTCTATGCTAAAATGAAAAATATTAATGAAATTGTTTCATAAAAGTAATGAATTTAATTCTTTAAACACATGAAACTTTCATAATATTTATCTTAAAATTAATGAAAAATATTCATATATTTAATGAAACTTTCATTAGATCAATGCATCCATTCATTAAAATTGATTTAATGAAACATGTTTCATTAATCCAATGAAACCGTTCTTTGGGGACTTTTCAATGAAAAAATTCATTGTATTGATGAACAAATTCATTAATACTATGTACAAAATTCTATCAGTGTAGGATCAGAACTGACACAATTTTCCATTTTTTAATTTATTTCTTATAATTTCAAAGTCAAATTGGTTAACAATTGTAAGCTTTTTTGGAGACGTATCTATAGGTATACAAAATATACCAGAAGAGTTCCAATTTTTATTATTCAGTTATTATTTTTTTCGAGTAGGAGATTTGTATGAGAAATTGTTGTCGGTTTTAGCTCAAATGTACACATAATTATGTCTATTAAATATTGTATAGGGGGTGTCGATATTCGTTGTCGTTCCATACAGCCTTTTTCAACATTTCAAATACTTGGCAACCCTGGACTCACAATAAGGTTATTTAATGCATAGATTTAATGTTTGTGTTCTCGAGTACCTTAAATCTGTGTATAAACATATCTAAATTTCGTGAATTTCAGACATGTTTTCATAGAAAAATAGGTTAGTTTTTGATTCAACTTTTTAACTCTTAAATTTTTTCTTATTATATATCTGAATTTTATTAAATTTTGATGCCTTTCCCGTTAGTTAAGGTTTTCCCTGGTTCTTTTCTGTGTATATTATTTGTAGGTCTGTGTTACGAAAGGTCAAATTATAAAAACTGGGTTTTTGGTAAACTTATTCTTTTTTATTGATATATAAGGGATTTTTGGACTGACGATTTTTTGAAGATTTCTCACTCCTAAAATGACGATTTTGACGATTTTTTCTACTAAAATTGACGATTTTTCAACAAAATGGGTTGGCAGCACTAATTACAATACCCACATATTATTAAGTAATTATTCCGATCTTTACAAAGTTTAACTGATATAAAATCTTACGGTGGGTCTCATACTGCACTGATAGAATTTTCGTTCATACTATTAATGAATCGATTTCATTAATCTAAATTCACCTATTTAATGAAAAAATTTCATTGAGTTAATGAAAAATTCATTAATTTAATGAATTTTTTCATTATATATTTTCAACTAACCCGTAAGATATGCTATAATTTTTATAAGGGTTTTGAATTTGCTAATTACTAAAATAGATATATGTTCCAGTAATGAACGCTAGGGTTGCAAACTGAAATTATTTAAATATAAAAGTCCAAATAATGACATCATTTTGTTTTGGCTATTTAGATCAATCGGTAACGCGATAATGTTTACATTCTGGTGATTGCGGGTTCAAGTCGACTTCAGGGAGATGTCAAAAACGTTATAAAAACGAAAAAGGAATATATGTACAAATAAAAATTAATAAAATAAAAATAAATAAAAAAAGTAACGCAAAAAAAATATATTTTTTTCAATTAGTTTTCATTTAATGAATACGTTTCATTGATCTAATGAACGCGTTCTTTGGGGACTTTTCAATTAAAAAAATCATTGGATTAATGAACAAATTCATTAATACTATGCACAGAATTCTATCAGTGTGTAGGTTTAACTTTAACTTAACTAAAAACAAAAGAAAATGTCGGAAAATGTACACAAAACAACAACAAAATTTTGGGTTAACTATTAACTATAGTTTAAACCTGAAGTATGAGACCCACCGTTAGTACCTATTTACAAGTGTAACACTTGTAGGTACTTTTAGATATTTAGATATATTAAATTTATAAAACACATCTTTGATATTTTAACCTTCATACCATCCTAAAAAAAACTTACACTTTCCTCCCTCGGGGTCGATATTGACCCCATTTGAAATTTATCTGTTTTTGGTAAAAACAACAACTTTTCGAGAAACAAAATTACACAAAACTTAATTCTGTTATTCAGATATTCACAAAGACATAAAAAAATTAGATAAATTGGATTTTGCATATCGTATTACACCTGGTTTCCATGTTATAATCAGTGATGCCAACTTGGTGCTTTAAGCACTATTTATGGTGCTTTTTGATGACCCAAAACACCAAACAAAAGCACTAAAATAGTGCTTTTTTTATTTTTTGGTTAGTGCTTTTTTAAAACAATTTTTCATATTAGTGTTTTTGCAATTAAATTGTTCTAAAAAGGTCACTATTTTTTTAAGTGGAACATTTTATATGGCAACTATTTTTTAGGTTTTAAGGTCACTGTAGGCAGTGGTACCAGACCAAATGTAAAAATAAATCATCAAAATCGTCAGCCATTTAATGAGAAATCGTCAGGAAATCGTAATAAGTTAAATATCATAAAAAAACTAGTTTTATATATTTTTTTATTCGAAATTTAATTCATTTTAACTGATTGACTAAATCGCTGCTCTTAAGATAATACACAGCTTTTATAAATTCGAATTATATATATATTCTACGTTTAGTTACAGATGAAACATCTCATCATGCGTTATGCGGTTTAAGTTCTCATAAATAATTTATATAGACTTTCGGCGCTGTTTTAAATTCCGAATCCACTTAAAAAATTATAAAGTTAAACAATCCGAATTTTTATGCTGTTCTGTGATCCACATCCGAATTATTTTTTTCGTTTTATTTCGTGTAGAAAAAGCTTGGTGAAAGTAAAACGAATATATAAATTTTTTGCAACAATTAATATATAAAAATTTATCCAAAAATTTGTTTAAAATTTCTAAAATTTGTTCGAAACAGAAAATTTCCGAAATTTTTAATTCCGTGTGATTTTACAAATCCAACCTAGTTAAAAAGTTTCGGAACTCAGAACAGGAGTGTTTAAGTTCGTGATTCCCAACTCTGTTTTTAAAACTTTTAGTTACGTCATAATTCTTCTATAATTTACAAATAAGCCAAACACAGAGTATTTCGGCAATTTTAACCACGATTTTCTAAAAAATGCCGTGATTGAGATATTGTAAAAACATATATAGAACTAGCGGGCGAAGCCCGCTACGTTTTCAGCGTGCCTTAAAGTTTAGAATTAAATTTCTTTTAGATAAAATAAAACACAATATTTGTTGTTAAGGTAAAATAATTGTTAAGGTAAATTTATTTTAATTAATTAGTTTTGCATGGTATTTTTTTAAATGGTACTTTTTGGAAAGAGCGAAATTTTTTGGAAAAAGATACTTTGTTTTTACAAAGTACTTTATTTGTACTTTTTTTGAAAAAGATATTTTTTTGGAAAAATGTATTTTTTTTTGGAAAAGGTACTTTTTTTGGAAAAGGTACTTTTTTTAAAAAGGTATTTTTTTTGGAAAAAGGTACTTTTTTTGGAAAAGGTACTTTTTTTGGAAAAGGTACATTTTTTTTAGAAAAAGGTACTTTTTTTGGAAAAGGTACTTTTTTTTGGAAAAGGTACATTTTTTTAGAAAAAGGTCAGTTTGAACTTTTGACCATAAAAATTACCTAAAAACACTTCAAAGCTTTTTTGCGCAATAACTTCTAAATTTGACGTTTTTCAAAATATACTATATAGGCATTTTTATGTAGAATAAGAAGACAAACAGTTCCTTCATACTATACTTCTACCTAAGTATGATGTATAGTCAGAGCTTTGAAGAATTAATTCCTTAATTCAATTTTTCAATTCTAAACTATAAATTCGATGAATTAATTCACTAAGCACCATATATTGAATGGAATTAATTCATATTTGCTTTCGTTCGATTTATTTTGTTACGAATTAATTCAATTGCAATAGTTCTTTTTATTAAATCAAATGAATTAATTCACCGGTGAACGCGTTCAATTTTATAAATCGAACGGAAAAAAAGTGAATTAATTCCTTACTGAATTAATTCAATTTCGTTTTCATTCAGTGAATTAAAAAAAATAAAATTACATTCAGTGAATTAAAAAAAAAATAATAAGTTCACTGAATTGAAAAAAAAATAAAATAAGTTCACTGAATTAAAAAAAAATAAAATAAGTTCATTGAATTCAAAGCCTGTTTTCTGCCATTCAGTAGAAGAAAACAATAATGTACAAATAAAAGTTTTAAATAAGCAATTTTACAGCGTGTGCTAGTAACAAATTAGAAACCGGATGCTGTTTATCAACCTACATGATTCAAAAATAAAGCATTTTACTATTAAAAATAAAAACTTTACAGATATAGATAAATTTGGAAAAAAAATATAACTATTAATTTTTCAAACTAGTTATATAGTTATATTTTTTTTTCCAAATTTATCTATATCTGTAAAGTTTTTATTTTTAATTGTAAAATGCTTTATTTTTGAATCATGTAGGTTGATAAACAGCATCCGGTTTCTAATTTGTTACTAGCACACGCTGTAAAATTGCTTATTTAAAACTTTTATTTGTACATTATTGTTTTCTTCTACTGAACGGCAGAAAACAGGCTTTGAATTCAGTGAACTTATTTTATTTTTTTTTAATTCAAGGAACTTATTTTATTTTTTTTTCAATTCAGTGAACTTATTATTTTTTTTTTTAATTCACTGAATGTAATTTTATTTTTTTTTAATTCACTGAATGAAAATGAAATTGAATGAATTGAGTGGTGAATTAATTCAGTAAGGAATTAATTCACTTTTTTTCCGATTATAAAATTGAACGCGTTCACCAGTGAATTAATTCATTTGATTTAATAAAAAGAACTATTGCAATTGAATTAATTCTTTGAATTTGTTGTTTGATAAACGCATTCAGTTGAATGAATTCAGTGAATTACTTAAGAAAAGGAATTCATTCAATTCTAGAGAAAATTGAATTCGATTGGTAGTGAATTCATTCAAAAAGGAATTAATTCTTCAAAGCTCTGTGTATAGTGAAGTTTTAAGGGGAAAAAGTCAAAATTTGTGTGAAGACTTCATTTTAAACGACCCTCGTTAAAATTTCGACAGAGCCACTTAAGATTGGTTTTCATTATATTGTGTAGTAATATAAATAGTTTTCATAAAATAATTACATTTTTAACAAATATCGGTTATTCCGTGACAAATTGACCAAAATTTAACTTTGAAGTATCGGTTTATTATACATATATGTTGTATGGAAACCCTTAGTAACAAGATTTGGATACGCTAGATCCCCTAAGGTTTGAAAAAAAAGCATAAGCAAAAAATGGGGGAGGTGGGGTGGGGACAAATGGCTCTTCATCGGGGTCAAAGGTGGTGGTGAAAGGTTAAAAATCCACAAAAAGCACCACAACTTCCCCGCAGTCTCCCCTAGAGTGGTAAAATGTAAGACCGACCCCCATTGATTTGTCTTTTTCAGCATTTTTTCCGAACATACCTATCCCCTATATCCACTCTGTAAGAGGGCTCCCATACAAATGACATTTTTATAAAATTTACTCTCACCGCTTTAACTATCCTAAGGGTGCCGCTAGAGAAGTCAAATCTATGGCTGACCCCCAATATTTTTTTAGTTTCAACATTTTCTGGGAACATATCTACCCTCTACCTTTAACCCTTAAGGCGGTCCCCATACAATTTTTTTATAATTTTTTTTTTATGAAATCAGCTCTTACCAGTCCCATGGTACCTCCTAGAGGGGTGGAATGTAAGAATGACCCCCATTAACTTTTCCCCTCAAACATTTCTTCCGAACATACCTAGCCCCTATCTCTAATCCGTAAGAGGGCTCCCATACAAATATGACATTTTTATAAAATTTCCTCCCACCGCTCTAACTGTCCCAAGGGTGCTCATAGAGGAGTCAAATGTATGACTGACCCGCAATATTTTTTGAACCGCAATATTTTCTCAGAATATATCTACCCTCTATCTTCAACCCTTAAAGCGGTCCCCATACAAATTTTTTATATTTTCTTTTATGAAATCAGCTCTTACCGCCCGATGGAGACTCCCAGAGGGGTGGCATGTAAGACCGATCCCCATTAATTTTCCCTCCCATTATTGTTTCCGAACATACCTACCCTCTGTCTCCACTCTGTTAGGGCGCTCCCATACAAAAATTACATTTTTTCAAATTTGTTCCCACCGCTCTAATTGTCCCAAGGGTACCCCTAGAGGAATCAAATGCATAACTGGCCTCCAATATTTTTACAACCTTAACATTTTTCGAAACATATCTACCCTTTATTTTCAACCCTTAAGGTGGTCCCCATACAAATTTTTTAGTTTTTATAAATTTTTTTTATGAAATCGAGGAGGGAGTTTTTTGCCAGGACTTGTTAAAGTGCCACGATAGCGCTTTTCCGTTTGTATTTTTCTGGCTGGATATTTACTGAAAATGTAATTGATTTTTAAAAACAACATATCTTACTCTACAAAAAAAATGATAACCGCTCCTAACTGTCTCTGTCAAAATTTTAACCAGGGCCGTTTAAAATGAAGTCTTAACACAAATTTTGATTTTATCCGCTTAAAACGCCACGAGAAGTAATACTTAGACCAAATATTAATATGAAGAGAGTGTTTGTCCTCTCATTCTGCATAAAAAGACTTATATGGTATTTTTTCGGAAAACCGCAAATTTAGGAGTTATGGCGCAAAAAAGCTTTGAATTGTTTTTAGGTAATATTTAGGGTCAAAAGTCCAAACTGGCTGGCCTATATGAGCCCGAGAGATCCAATTTTTGTACACGTATTATTTTTTATGCCCAATCTATCGGAAACTGCCGGTGGAGCGAACAAAAAAATACTTTTGCAAATTTGGGTGGTCTAATATACATGCACAGAGAAAACGGATTCATTGTGACAACCGAAATCTTTGCCAACTGAATGGTTCAGTTGCAGCAACCGAATTATTTGGTTGTCGCAATCAAATGTGTTCGTGACACAATTCAAATATATTGTTGCAACCGAAATTCTATTGCTTTAACCGAATTTCTTTTGCCACAAACAAATATATCGGTAGCTCCAACCAAACAATTCGGTTGGCAAAAAATTCGGTTGTCGTAATGAATCTGTTTTCTCTGTGTGTACATTACTTTTTTAAACTTCGTATAAGGGTGAAATCAAAAAATGTGATAAGTTTTTGGGCCAAATTTGTGAGAAGCAAAAATATTTCGTTAATATTTCGGTTTTTTCTTAATGGAATCAGTAAGTTTAGTCATTATAAACCTAATTGCAAAAAATCTCTTCAACAAGTTGTCGCAATAACTATTTTTGCACAATTTTAATTTTTTGTGGTAACGGAGTTTACATTTCCGCAAGCAAAAGATATAACAAAAAAAATTGCGTACGAATTTTCTTCAATTTATTAGTTTTTCGTATTTGGGTTTTCAACATGCTTTCCAATAATATACAATTTGTGTTTATCAAATTGGCGGTCTCGTGAATAAAAATACAATTCATTCCGCGAAAAAAAATTTTCTTTTTTTAATTTTGTATTTTTGGTCCTTTTAAATGCTTTTCAAAAATATAAAATTTTTAAAAATACAATCAGCGGTTGCGAAGTTAAAAAATAATATATTAAAAGCATAACATTTCGTGATCAAAAAATTCTTTAATTATGTGAAATTATGAAAATAATTGTCAAATTTAGTTTGTCACACTAATGTCAGTAATGGCTCGAAATATCGATTCCAAACCAATGAAATGCAAAATCAATCGCTTTTCCCTCCAGCAGTTTAGGATAAAAAACTTTTTTTGATTTGACGCAAAATTATTAGTTGAATCACCCCTGTTTATGGTTATTTTAAAATATTTTAAACATTTACCCCCATTGTTTTGAATGCAATCTGATGCAAACAATTTTGGTTACGGAGTTTACAGTTATGGAGTTTACATTTGGTTACTTTTTTCGTTTTCTTTCAGAAACGCTTTGTCAGAATTTTCTTTCCGAAACAAAATCGTATGATGCCTACAAGGTGAATCCAAATATGACATTATTTTTCTTACTCGTTAAATAGTTTGGTGTAAAAGTTAGGAATGGAGTTTACAACATTTTTTCAAATCTTATTAAAGACTTCCTTTTTCATCTCTAAATTGTTACATGCTGCAGAAAAACTTCAAGTCTGTTATACTAGATGATTATTTAGAGTACAACGTTCATTTGAGTATAACCCAGTATGCAAAATTTCGAGGCGGTTAATTTTTTCGAATCCTTATCGAAGTTTTTTCGAAAAAATGAATAGAAATCGATATCAAATAGAGTCGTCATTTTAAGGTTTCTCGAACACATTTTTAAATCGAAAATTTTATCGATTTCGAGACGTTATCTCTTGGTCCATCTGTGCAATAGAATTATTGTTTCAATACTTTAATAAAATTTCAAATTTTATAAAATTTCTTTGTACATCTGTACAATTGTATACAGAAAAAAAAATAAAATTAAATTTTATAATGTTCTTTTCGTACGTCTATAATATTGAGCTACAATAAAGCATTTATAAAATTAAAATTTTTTTTATAATAATAAATTTTCTTCGTACATCTGTGCACTTAATTTATAATTCCAAAACGTTTATAGAATCCAACTTTTTTTTAAAATATATTCGTACACTGTACCACCTAACAATTAAGAACATAATTTCTTCGATTTAAATCTCAAAATCTGCAAAATTTAATTAAGAAGAATCTGCAAAATTCAATTAATTTATTTTATGCGATATCGGAAATTGTAATCTTCTAATTCAAATCAAAACCCATTATTTTTACTGTTGTAAAACTTTACTTATGATATCATCATTATCTACAAGCTTTTCAAGGTCTACTTCGAGCCTTGACGGTTTACGTGACCGTGTACTATTGATATATTTTTGAAAGTCTGTATTTTTTCACTTTAGATTAAATTCGCAAATATGTCCCTTCTTGACAAAATTGTTGTCGTCCAATATAATATAATTGAAACGGTGTCAAAAATGCACGAAACTTTCTTAGGGAAACATTATAATGAAAGGACTTTTGATTATATCAGTGAACTTGCTTATTCACTTGATAATCTTTACAATGAATTTAAACTTCAACACAATAAAATCCGAAAAATCATTCGTGAGGAACATTTATGTGATACAGATATTCAATACATTTCTAAAGATCCTTATATGGATTTCTCTGATCTTTACTTTCATTTCAAGGGCAGTCTTTTGGACTCTTTGCCCAATGAATCAAGGAAAATTTTGTTGAAACGTAAACCTTCTGTTTCGACTTTTAAAAGAATTAATAGTTTTGGAATTGCTAACAAAAGAGGTAATTCAGAATCAAATACTTCTTCTAACAAAATTCTCAATTGGAGACATTTGCTACAAGTTCTAACGAATAAAACTTTTTCATCGTCGGATATGGTTAAATCTTCACATAAGGTGAAACCTTTAGTTAAAGGCAAAACTTCGAAAGTGGTTAAAATTTTACGTAAATTTAGATCATCTTATAAAGTTAAATCTTTACATAGAAGTAAATACTCTAAAAAGACCATTCATTTTCATAGAGCCAAAGTTTTTCATAAAGTTAGTTGTTAGTTGTTCACATAATACAAAACGGCTATATAATGGCAAAACCTCAGGTGCATTGAAGCCTATCATTGCAGTATATGCGGACCATATCAGTGACGTGAATGTTTTCAAAACTGATTCGAAGATTACAACTTTTGTAAATTCAAAACCATTGCTGTCGAATAAAATTTTGGAAGTTATGACAAGTTTACTGGTCCAAAATTCTACACATAAGTTCAAATATTTTGATTTCTATAAAAAACGTTTCCATGGTGATACAAATACATTTATTGCCTTAAATTCACAAGTTTGGAAATCTTGGAATAATTTCCAGAACATTTTCAAATATTTCATTTTGCAGTTTTTAAGGTATTACAATGATGTATCTAAACACTTTCTTGTCAAGAACTTTGCTCTTTTTGAAAATCACCCAAAAAGTATTAAGGGAACGAGGAGCTCTTACATATTCTGAAATTTTTTTTTGGTGCGTTAGGCATTTCTATTTCCAGCTGGACTACAACAACATATTTCCTGGACATTTTTATATTTGCTGAAGCTGCACAGAATTTATATTTGGATATTCTCCTGAAATGGTATTCATTTGAAAACTTTTATCAACCAATAATACGAACTCAATCTCTGCGGTCTGAGCAACAACCACATATTCGTAGGCGAAATCATCATCCGCTCTTTGGAATTATATTCCCGGTCGTAATTGTTCTTATTAAACAAAAATTCTTGATAATTTCATATTCAAAAACTTTCTTTTTCATCACAGATAACTTTCAACAACAGTCTGGAGGCGGTCTCTTTGTATATGGTATTTCTAGTCCTTTTGATCCTGGTGGCATTCGTCCAACAAACCTGAAACTTTTGGTCAAGGGATGGGGCCTAGAATTGAGGCTGTGAGTCGGAGCACAGCAAAGTCTATTAGGCTTAAACAAAAACACTCCCAACAATAGGCCGTCCATAATATTAATTACCATTCAAGAACTATCGTTCTTAGGGGGGAGCATGTTGGCGGAAATCAGAAACTTTTTCCCCAACCAAATACATAGAATCTTTAAGTATTAGCAGTTTACCGTTATTTTAAATATATAAGATTAATTTGAATTTATTGTCAAATATTAGGTCCATTCGACTACTTTTCTCGTGTCAAGTCCAGTAAGAATTACTCAGTACAAACTTACAGAGAGTAAGATAAGATTTACTCTCAAAATAAAATTTTACCAAACATGTACGCGAAAAGAAAATTTGCAACAATTTGCAAGTTTGTAGACACATCTGATTGCAACACCAAATATACAAAGAAATCTTAACTGGTCGCTATGGAGAAAGTAAATTTTTGATGTTAAATCTTAAGCAGACAATTTTTGGAAGGTTTTCTTATCTTTTTCATAATTTGTTTTGAAAGTTTTACTGCTTTGCATTTCCATAAAATAACATAATTGGAAAATATTTGTTTTTTATTTACAATAAACAAACATATGTTTTCGGAACATATGTTTTTTTCTGCTTGCAAATTCTTACATTTGTCCAGTAAAAATTTGCAAGAAAAAGAACAAGACTTAGAAATTCTCAACATAGAACTGTCACTTTATTCTCTCTTTTTTCTTTCTGTTTACTGAGTATTTGTGTTAACGAACGCCATCCAGTAAAAATTTGTACAAATTTGTACAAATTATCCAGTAATCGAATGGACTTATTTATATGAAAAGTCCATAATTATTATTCTTATGATTATAATAACAGTCATATCGTCACTGTTATTATACATAACATAATTATTATGTTCTTTATAATTGAATTTGTATTATTAACTTTATCTAATTACCATTATTATTGATATCAACTACAAATGGTCCCACTTGAATAGGTGACACTGTAATTGATCATATTGTACTTTCTTTGTTTTTCTATTCGTTAGTATTCTCATTGCTAATAAGACAAACATTAAGCTGCCTACACACTAGGGAACATACTTAAAAAAAGAGAGCATTTTTTGTGAATGTGTGAGTGCGTTTGTGTGTGTGTGCGTGTTGAGAGCGTGCATTTCGTGTTTACAAAATTTTTTGATATTTTTTGTTCCCTCAACCATGTTCCCTAGTGTGTAGGCAGCTTTAGGTTGCTATCAGTGTTGCCAGAACTCTTAGATGGAAATGTGCTAGATTCCTAAAAAATTTCTGTTAAAATCTATTAAATCCTAAAAAAAAAATATATGCGTAGAATATGCTAAATTAAAAAATCGCAATTTTTTTATTATATTCATTTGCTAAAGATCTGCTAAATTTAATACAAAAAATATGCTAAAAATCTGCTTAATAATTTTTTTAGTATTATTTAATAAAATCTTATTAATGAAAAAATACTTTTTTTAAACCACCCAGGTAGAAAAATACAAACGGCACAATTTTGGCCCGGTATTGGAGGCGGTAGTACATGTACTGGCAATGCGTCGGATTTTTAACTTTCACTGTACTGGCATGTTGTCGAAATGATAACACCAATAAACGCTTGGCCGTAGTTAGTTCCCAACGTTGGCGCAGGCTTGGGATTTTATTTTTTTGGTATTATCCCAGTACATTTAATAACAAATTTAGTAGTTTGCTAGAACTTTACTGACCTCTTAGTGTAGATCACAGATTTTTAATGTATTCTTTCGAAACTTCACAAGAAAAGAATGGCGATGTCTCTCTTACATAAATAATTGTGTAATAGATGTAAAAATACGTAAAATTTATAAAATTTTTAATTGTAACAAATTAAAAAAAGGTCGTTAAATTTCAGTAAACAGTACTGGCAAAGCACGTTTTAAGTAGTACTGGCATTTCGTCAAAAACAGTGCTCTCCCAGTACAACTTTTGTTGTAACGTTGGCAATTTCTACCTGGGCATGTTTATAAAAAATTATATTTTCATACTTTTTTAAACTATCTTAGAATAAACATAAAAGTTTACCCCTTAATTCATAAATGCTTTCAAAAGTTATAGGAGGTTTATCAAACAAATTTTATGTGAAGAATTTGTTTTTTAAACCTCCTAGAACTTTGTAAAGTGTTTATGAAATGAGAGGTAAACTTTTATATTTATTCTAAGATACTTTAAAAACGTATGAAAAGATAATTTTTTGTAAATACTGTTAAATATTTCTTTGAGACTAAAAAAATAAACTTTCTCATTTAATTTTTTCATAATAAACATAACTGTTTTTAAAGTTTTGTAAGATTTTGTTTATGGTTTTTGTAGCATTTTCAAATTATAGTACTATACCTATCAATACTACTAAAAAAGTTTACACTGAAAAAAGGATTGAATAATTACGCATGAAATAAAAAGTTATGAAAACATTGTTATTAGCTGTGTTTTCGACTTAACTATATCCGTTAACTTTTAAAAAATCTGAAAAAGCATAAAAACGTTTTTAGAAGAAAACTAACATATTACTTTTCAAATGCACGTTAACTTACAACGTGGATAATTATCAACGTTGAAAACTCAACGTTTATAAATTTTCACACCTAGCGTTACTTGCTGACGTACGTTCGATTAAACCGAAACTATCATGAACACTATTTAACAAATTTTTATACTCCAATCAGTTTAGCGTAGATTTACTATAAATAATTAACGTTGATAGGCATGAGCGAAAATACAGCTATTGTTATAAATATTGTTACAGAAAAAATTATTTTGTTAAAAAATATGCTAAAGATATGCTTTTATTAAATAAAACAAAATATGATAAAAAATCTGCTTTTGTCCAACAGAATATGCTAAAAAGCAGTTAGCATATTTTTATAAAAAAAAATATGCAATTGCCCAACTCAATCTGCTAAATCTAGCAGAAAATATGCTAAAATGGCAACACTGGTTGCTATTAGTAAAATTAATAACAACAAACAATATTTGCACATGCATTCTTGTATAACCAAGAGAATAGCGGTTATTATTCTCTTATACTTAACTAAAATGCATTTGCAAATTATTATCTTTGTTTAACTTGGATAATTTGATACTAATTAGAATTTAAAGAGTTTGGCATTGGTTACTTTCTGTTGGATATTGGAGCGGGTCAGATCATTTAATAAAATTAATAAGTAAACTGAATTGTACAACCCATTTAAATCGTGTGTGCCTTTATAATTTATCTAAAGATAATTTCTCTAAATTCTAATTTTAAAACTAAATTGGTAATCACTGTCATATAGAGTTGTGAAATTTCGGTATTTTTTGAGTACTCAATACTACTCAATACTTTTCAATTGAGTACTCGATACTACTCAATACTTTTAACGGTTTTTTTAATTTAAAAATAAAAATGTTATGAATTCGTATTTATTAGGAAAAATTATCAAAATTCACATACACGTGTTAACTAACTATTGTTATTTACATTTTAATTAATTTAAAACATTTTAAATAAATTAATTAAATAATTTTTCCCAAAAATTCGTTACAAATTTCTTTGCTTCACAAACAGAGTTGTATTTTCAGAGCTGTATTTTTAGAGTACTATTTTTAGAGTTGTATTTTTATACGAAAAATACACATTTCTACGGAAAATTGCATCTTTAAAAGTATTGAGTAGTACCGTTTTAGTATTGAGTACTCAAAAAAACAGTCAGTATTGAGTACTCAGTACCGGAATACTCAATACTTTTACAACTCTACTGTCATATAAAAATGTACTTTTTCTGAAAAAAGTACTTTTTTTTTAAAAAAAAAGTACATTTTATAAAAAAAAAAATTTTAGGAAATTTTTATGCAAAAAATACTTTTTTTTTGGAAAAAGTACTTTTTTTGGAAAAAAAAATTTTTTGATGTAAAAGTGTAAAGTTTCAGCCCGTTTGAAGCTACGATGTAAAAACGCCGTACTATTTACTACCCGAAAAAGACCGTGGTATTTTTATATGAATATAAAACTTATAGTAGAGTTTGTTGTATTACCATAGAAAGACTGTCATATAAAAATGTACTTTTTCTGAAAAAAGTACTTTTTTTTAAAAAAAAAGTACACCCGGGTAAAAATCTTAATATGCTGTCATACATAGGTATATCTTTTTTGATAAATCCCCATATACAACGACATACAACTTGATCCGAAAAATGGGTCATCTACATATGTCTAATTATATCAAATTAGATATAATTTGATACAGTTTGATCCGAGATTTGTCCATATCCAGGACATCAAATTATATCTAATTCGATATAAAAATATCTGATTTTATAAAATTTTGTCTGATAGTAGGCATACTTTTTATGCATACCAGCTATTAAATTGACATTGAAATGTCTATGGTTTTAACAATTTTGAAGACCCAAATTTTAAAACATAAAATAAAAATTTATTTGAATACTTTTGTCTTCTAAATCGTACGCATCATTTTTTAATATGATTTTACATGCAAAACCATCACGTGAAAATTATTTGGCTATGGAGTAATTAACTCTGAATTTACAGATAACTAATTTTGATGTTGAACTATAAATTAATTTGTATGGGATTATATAAAAAGTTATATTAAATTAAAATATATTTTTAGTACAACGACACATACAGTGTTATAAAACTTAGTATCAAATCATATATAATCATATCGATCACTACATATAATTTGATTAGTTTTATAAGGCTTATGTAGTTATATATGGAGTCAGATTTGGGGATATGTAATAATATCAATTACCATACATAAAATTCGTTGAAAAAATAATATCAGATGTAGTTGTATATAATGATATGTGTCTTAATGTTACTCCATTCATTGTCAGATATAGCCCAATCACATTATATATGACAATATATAACTATTTTTACTCGGGCATTATATAAAAAAGTTTTTTTTTTTTCAAAATAGTACTTTTTCGTAAAAAAAAAAATTTTTTTCGGAAAAAGTATTTTTTCTTACAAAAATGTATTTTTTTTTTGGAAAAAAAAGTAGTATTTTTTTTAAAATAATTTTTTTTTTTTGCAAAAAATTATTTTTTTCGAAAAAAGGTACATTTTTATGTAAAATTTACTTTCTTCTATGGATTTTACGGGTAGACCGGTCTGCTGTCTACCCGGTTAACCGGTCTTGACCGCAGGCCCTAATTTTTAGTATTGTACTGTGTATAAAATAAATAGATAATATCTTTGATAGAGTTAGCAGAGTGCTATAAAAACATATGCTAAAAATGTCTAATATTTCAAAGTCGTAATTTAAGAAGTGTATTTTGTTCACAAACATCTTTAAAAAAGTATTTTTTTGTTCAAATTATATCTACAAACCACTTAAAGTTCCACCGAGAATATGAGTTATTTTAAAATTCTTATCTTTTATTTTTGGATTAAATATTAAAAGGTAAAACTAATTTTGTTTTTCCGATTCCGTAATTTTAGTATATTTTAATATATATCACATAAATTATTATTAATTAAAAATTTCAAAAATTTCTTATATGATGCCATATATAGATCAGTATAAATATATATGTCCGCATATATATTAATATGTACCATATCTAGTTACATATGCTATGACAATTTTAATACAGCGTCATATATAATTAAAAATGGCTTTATCGGAAAACATATAAAGTTGTTTTAGATATGTTTAAGTATAGCGCAATGTAAAAAAAATTATATGTTTTTTGAGATATATTTATGTATGATTTCAAAATATAAAAGGCGTACTCATTATAACTCCTAAATTCCTTGTAAACCTTGTACATATTTTTATGTATGCAATTTGACATTAAACTCATAAACATACCAGGTTTACACAGTTTACGGGTAGAATACAAGTTTATATGAGAAGGCTTGGTTACAATTATGTACAACTTCTTCTAAATTTTTATTTAAATTTTTAATTCTTAACTTAAGGGTGTTATTTTTCAGTACTTTATAATAGTTTTTGTTTTGATCTTGAAGTATGAAGCGTTATAAAATTATGTCTTTCTACATCAAATTAGATATAATTATATCGGGTCAAAATCCGGATAAGATTCTATATGATTCAATATATTTAGATCTTATCCGATATAATTTTATCCACCATTTTTCGGATCATAGCATATCTCCAATTATATTAAATAAGATATCATTACATATAACATCATATTATTTTTTTTACCCGGGTATACATTATTTCATATAATTACGATAAATTGTAAATCTGTTGCTCTTGGTAGAATGAAAAGTATTTAGTTTTAACTTTACCAACGTCAACTAGTACAATATTAGGTGTGTTTCTTTACTTTTTGGGTAAAGTTCGGTAAAATGAGAGTAAGCACAAAATCCTCTCACAAAATGACAAAATTACCCAATAGTACAGGAACGCAAAAAACCACTTTTCTAGCCCAAAAACTTATTTCAAAGAATAATGTTAAACAGTGATGGGACTTGAAAAATTTTGTTTTGTGCCAAATGTGTGACTAAAATGTGCCAAATGGGCCTTTATTGTGCCAAAACTCAATTTTCACTTAGAACCCGTGTTTTCAACTTTCATTTTGTAAATGCATTCTTATGGAATTAATTCTATCTTGAATTCTTATGGACTTAATTATATTTGAATGAATTAAAATTTTCTTTCAATTAAAAGGTGAATGATAAATTAAATTCATCCGATTCTTATTAAAGATTTGGGAGTACAGCCAATGAATGAATTCTTTAGGAATGGTTGCATCATTAGATTCTTTGTTTTGAAGGATTTAAAAGCAAAGGAAATTTATGAACAATTGTTAGAAGTGTATAAGGAGTCCTCACCATCAAAACGCACCGTTGAATTTTGGGCTGATGAATTTAAACGTGGTCGTACTAGCCTTGAAGACGATCCACGCCAAGGACGACCAAAAACTGCAACCACAGCAGAAAGTTAGTGCCGCACACATGTTTGGAAAGTTAGTGCCGCACACATTAACAATTCAACAAAAACTGGATCGAAAACAAATTTCTCAGCGTAATTTGGAGCGTTTTAAGCAGAATAAAACCGACGTCTTGCGTCGTCTTATAGCTATGGATAAGACTTGGATCTACCACCATGATCCTAAATTGAAACAAGAACGTTTACACTGGACTGAAGGTGGTTGTTCAGCTTCAAAGCAGGTGAAGTCACAACGATCAGCAAAGAAGGTTATGGCATCAGTTTTTTGGGATGCAAAAGGAATTTTGTTGATTTATTATCTTCAGAAAGGTAAAACAATCAACTCTGAATATTATTGCAGCCTTTTAGATCAGCTGGATGAAAAAATTCGTGAGAAAATACCTGGTTTAAAGAAGAAAAAAATCATTTTTCATCAAGACAATGCACCTGTTCACAAAAGTGTTTTGACGATGGCTAAATTCAAAGAATTAAAGTACGAATTGCTTGAACATCCACCGTATTCACCAGATTTAGCTCCCAGTGACTACTATCTCTTCAGAAATCTCAAACAATTCCTTCGTGGAAAACATTTTTCGTCGAATGAAGAGGCCATAGCAAACGTAAACGGTTATTTTGCAGAGCTTCCGGAAAACCATTATAAGGATGGGATAAAATTATTGGAAGATAATTGAAACAAGTGTATTGAGCTTCTAGGAGATTATATTGAATAAAAAAATATATTTCGTAACAAAAACATTATTCTTTCATTTCGAGCGCAGAAACTTTTCAACCAACCTGTATCTGATCTCATATAAATTTATAGCATTTGAATTTTTAAAATTCTATGGATTAAGCACCGTAAGTTGTTCAGTTTTCCCGTGAAAAAGCTGTTATACTCCATATAAAAAAAAATTATTTTTCACGACAATGAGTTTCACGTGAAAATTGTGCAAACTTAGTTTTCACGCAAATTTAATGTACAAGACTATTATTTTTCTGGTGAAAAAGTGACATTTTGTGTTAATTGTGATTGTGGCTTTGTTATAAAATTAAAATATTGTTAATTTTTTTAACTTAAATTGCAATTTAAAGTCTGAGAGAAATTTTTTCACGTGAAAAACAACTTACGGTGCTTTATTCGGTAATATCTTCGATGCCATTTTTTAGTTTTGCTTTATTCGAAAAGGTATTTTAATACCAATAAATGCTTAGAAACTAAAAATTAAAGAATTGTTATTTTTTAAATTCATTTTCTATTAAATTTTGTAGATAACCAAAATGTGCCAAAATAGTATCGGTTGTGCCATTGTACCAATCAATCTTAGATTGTGCCAAAAATCCCATCACTGATGTGAAAATACGTATAATTTCAGTTTGCAAATCGGCACAAATAGACATATTTATTCGCATTTAACAGTTGTTTTTGATTTTATTCAATTAATTTTAACAAAAAACCAAGTTTCTTTTGCTTATTTCTTTATTTAATGACAATTTTTAATTTAATTTCACAATTTTTTTTGTTTATATTTGCATCAGCTGTTTTACAAAAGTTTACCCGAAGAAAAAGTCTGGGTAAATTTTGATAAAAAGAGAAGCACTAATACAGTCTCATTAGCGCTCTCATTTACCCAATTGTCGAGTACCGGAACGCTTTTGGGTAAATTTCGGTAACTTTGGGTAAATTTCGGTAACTTTGGGAACGTACGGGAACACACTGATTATGTATGGTTTGTGTTTTTGGTATTGTCTTAAGTTTATTAGAAATTAGACCTACATACATATGTATATTATTTTTTTTTAGGTTTATATTTGTCTTTTGATACATATGTATATGAAATTCATATTTTTAATATTTTCACTTGCCCACTTATATGTACATTGTTTCTGGAGTGTTTATAATAAGGTTATTGTTTTGAAGATAAGCTATTTTTGTCAGAGATGGGAGTAATTAATTACTTTGTAATGACCATTGCGGGTTTTCATTACCATTAAATCTATAAAATGAAAATTAAAAAAAAATTCATTACCATTACAAAATGTAATTGCAATGAAAAAAATGTTAATTTCATTTGTTTTCTTTACATGTAATGAAACGTTTTTATAATTTTCATTACAATGGTAGTAAAAACAAAAAATCATTTTCATTTTTTCTACACTAGGTAGACAAATGAAATTTCATTACCATTACTTAACATAATGATGTAAAGAACGTTTTGTTCTTTGTTCTACACTAAAAAATTTACCTTTATGAACATTTTTTTTTCGCAATTTTTTTTGGCAACTAGCCACCAAACTTTGATGTATGTCTCTAGATTATAAATTAAAAAAAAAAACTGCACTTAAAAAATAGCAAAATTATGGCGGAATGCGAAAAAAGACTTTATGGCAGAAAAATTCAATTAAAAAACTTAATCAGCGATTAACATTCTTCAAACAAATATACTGATGCAAAAAGTTTCGTTTTGGCAAATTTTTTTCGCGATTTTTTTTTTTTTTTGCAACTAACCACCAAAATTTGTTATATGAAATAGGCATTATAGTCCCTAGATTATAAATTTGAAGAAACCGCACTTAAAAAATTCAAAAACAATGGTGGGACGCGAAAAAAGACTTTATGGTAAAAATATTTAATTAAAACACTTAATCAGCGACTTACATTCTGCAAACAAATCTATTGATGTAAGAATTTTCGTTTTTGGAATTTTTTTTTCGCGATTTTTTTCGCGGTTTTTTTTAACTAGCTCCCAAACTTTGTTGTATGAAACGGGCATTATAGTCCCTAGATTACAAATTTTAATAAACCGCACTTAAAAAACTCCAAAATAATGGCGGGCCGCGAAAAAAGGCTTTATGGTAAAAATATTTAATTAAAACACTTATTCAGCGATTTACATTCTGCAAACAAATCTATTGATGAAAGAATTTTCCTTTTTGTAAATTTTTTTTTTCGCGGTTTTTTTTTAACTAGCCCCAAAACTTTGTTGTATGAAACGGGTATTGTAGTCACTAGAATATAAATTTTAAGAAACCGCAATTAAAAAACTCCAAAATAATGGCGGGACGCGAAAAAAGACTTTATGGTAAAAGAATTGAATTAAAACACTTAATCAGCGATTTACATTCTGCAAGCAAATATATTAATGCAAAAATTTTCCTTTTTGGATTTTTTTTGTTTGCGATTTTCTTTCGCAATTTTTGTTTTTTTTTCAACTAGCCACCAAACTTTGTTGTACGAAATGAGTATTATAGTCCTTAGATTATAAATTAAAAAAAAACCGCACTTACAAAATTGCAAAATAATGGCGGAGCGCGAAAAAAGACTATGGTACTAGAATTGAATTAAAACTTAAAACTTAATAATGTTCTGCAAACAAATTATATTGATGCCAGAATTTTCCTTTATGCAATTTTTTTCGCGATTTTTTTTTTTTGCAACTAGACACCAAAACTTGGTATCAAATATGCATACCATAGGCCTCAGATTATGAACTAAAAAATGCTTTTAGTAATTTGTAAACCTCATTTTTTTAAAATAAAAAACTTCGACAAAAACGGATTGTAATGAAAAACAAATGGGTGTTTCATTACTATGTAAACATTAGGTAAAAGTAATGAAAATTAAAAAAAGGTTCATTTTAATTTTCAAAACAAATGAAAATTAAAAAAAATATTCATTACCATTTTTTAACGCAATGGTAATGAAAAAAAAAAAAACATTACCATTTCTTCAAAGAATGGTAATGATAAAAAAAGCTCCATTACCATTACATCAAGTAATGGTAATGTAAATATAATGGTACTGATTTTAGCCCATCTCTGATTTTTGTTAACATTTTCAATGTACCAAGAAGTCTGTCTGAAACATTTTTGCCATATGCGGTGGCAAAAAGTTTCACTCTGCTTTGATACTAAATTTAAACTCATGGCATGAAATATTATAAAAATTAGTTTTATTCTTATATTGCGCTGCTGATCCATCAGAAAAGTAAATAATTTTTTCAGGCGTTCTTAGATTTGCTCTTATTAATTTTATAAATTCTATTGTGTTTGGAAATATCGCTTATTATTATTATTTGAACGTCAACACGTTTCATTCTATTTCGTTTCAATATATACCAAAAAATGGGGCCGCTTTACATATGTATATTAGAGCGACTCACCTTATACCCTACGGGGAATGAGGAGTCAATTGCCCTCCAAGGACCTATCCCGTGACCGGTCAAACGAAGGCATATTACTAAATTCCCAGCTAAAAATCGACATTCATGCATGTCCATAAACGTGCATTCATGACCACACATGGTTACATACATTTCCATTCATGAATCATATATGACCATACGTGTGCATTAACGAAATTTGAGGTAATATCTACATGTATGACCATGCATGTTCATGCGTGGTCATTAGACCACCCATGAAATGTATGGGATTTTCAAAAGTATTTTTTTTTTGTTTGCTCCACCGGCAGTTTCCGGTAGATTGGGTGCAAAAAATAATATATGTGTAAAAATTGGATTTCTCCGTGGCATACAGGCCAGTCAGTTTGAACTTTTGACCCTAAAAATGAACTAAAACACTTAAAACATTTTTTGCGCTATAACTTCTAAATTTGACGTTTTTCGCAAAAATACTATATAAGTGTTGTTATGCAGAATAAAAGGACAAACACTTTCTTCATAATAATTTTTGGCCTATGTGTTACTTATCGTGGTGTTTTAAGCGGATAAAGTAAAAATTTGTATTAAGAATTCATTTTAAACAGCCCTCGTTAAAATTTGGATAGAGCCAGTGAGAATCGGTTTTAATTTTATGTAGAGCAAGATATGTTGTTTTTATAAACCAATTACATTTGGAACATATATCTGTTATTCCACGAAAGAGAGACCAAAATCGGAAAGTTGAAATTGCACTTTTTCAAGATTTCTTTAATAATTAATCTGCGATGAAAGGAATATAAATTTTTTTAATTTATACCATTAGTAAACATCTCAAAATATTAAGCAGTCTGTGATTAATCTTAAATTGAAAACTCAGATAAAACCATTGAAATATGTAACACATATATTTTCTAATCAATTTCGACAAAGTTTTAGATAATTGAATTGCAAATTCATGAAAAAGACGATTTTAAAATATGTTAGTTCAAAAAAGTACTATAAAAGGGCATTTTAAATTTAATTGATATTATTTCTAAACTTACGGTTTTGTTCATTTTGTGTATGAAAACCCTACAAATATATTTATATTTTCAAACATTTTGATTCGTTGAAAATAAATTAACCAATCAGAATGCTCCAAAAATAAACTAAGTCAAAGCATACTGCCATCCAAAATTTTAAATGAACAAAAGTATACATTTTTTATAATTAGATAGTAAGGGCGATAAAATTTGTGTTTCAGATTGAATTTTCGGAAAATGTTGGTGCAAAAGTTGTGATTTTTTTGATAAAATGAATTTAGTGGAATTTGAGTTTATGTCATGTGTTAAAAGTTTGCAAATCCGATTAAGGGATTTTGCTATATTTTTAAAATAAGAAAATAAGTGAAGTTTTCACTTGAATTGCAATTAGATCCTAGATCCTTTACCTAATCAAAATAAGTTGGTATGTGTGCAAAAGCCCAAAGTCTATACTTTTAAACCATATTTAGATTTATTCGTCAGATATATGAATAAATAAGTAATTTTAACGAAAAAACTGACTTTTTGCTAAAAATTAATTTTGGGAATATTTCAAAAACTAGAGCTAATTTTAAAATTTGGTGTTCACATTCGTGATATTTATAATAACATCTATCAGAATTGATAAGTCGCATGCCCGATGCATTTTTAGTGTTGTGCTGTGTAATAAACCTACAAAAGATTTCATAAAATTTTTTTATTGAATTGGTGTAGCTCAAAATATTTATCAAAATTTGGTCAAGAGAAACGTGAAAAATGTACTAAATTTGCAAAATTCTAAACTATATTCACTCATCGATGAATTGAAATTCAATATTGTTTCCACCATATTGAATTTTCAAAAAAATCTGAAACACGTATTCACTTAAATCGTCTATAGATTATGATAGTTTGACATTTCAGTCACAAATATCTCCGTACAAAAGAGCCAAAAATTTGTTTTTTTATATAATATCTTCGAAAATAGGACATGTCACGATATGCTTGAATATATTATATATACCACTGGACGCGCCTATAAAAAACCTTTCATATTGATACCCATATTGAGTATGTTGTCTTCAGCTAATATGCAAATTTCTTACAAAAACTAAAAAAAATACCTTTTTTAAAAATGGTCCAGCTCGTGAGATCTCATTGCTAGACCCTAAATATTTTGGGAATCATCTTATAACAAACCAAGGTTTATTTTGAGGGGAAATTGTTTTTTTTTTTACTTTTTTTCGTGAGTCGGTTAAAGTTGAATAGTGAATAAATATCTTTACCAGTCATGCCAACTTTTTGTTAAATATTGGCATAACAATATTTACGAATTTCTAAAAAGAAGAAATAAGAAAAGTTAGTTTGGCATTTCTGACTTAAGTTCACACTAGATCACTTCCAAAAGAGTTCCAATTTGAAAATCAACATCTGATTGTTAAGGGCAATCGAAATGACCTTAAAGTACAGCCCGAAAACCCTGTCTGAGATTGTTAGCAGATTTTTAAACTTTTGGAAAGAATGGTAAAAATCTGTTTTGGAAAGAAATATTGCTAAGACTCTGGTGCTCCTGCATGTATATTAAAATTAAAAAAGTATAGGACTAACAAAAAATATTGTTCAGTAACAATTTTCTGAATCTTAATTAGTTTTTCTACAGCAGGAAGAATTTAAAATTAGATGGTTTCTGTAAATGAATGTTCTTTTTAGTTTGACTCTAGATCATAAATTAATATCAGTTTCTGTTTAAATTATTTTCAAATCAAAGAAAGATGATACAATTTTTTACAAGTAAATTACAAAGAATAAAAATATATTTGAAAGAATTCGATAAGACCAGCAATACAGAATACGTATTTTCGGCTTTCGCTACAAAGCCATCATCAGTGTATTTCGTCTTGTGTGGGCTAATATTTTAATGTTGTCTACTTATGTGACCGCTGAAAGAAAATCTAATTTCGTATCAACAACTCAACTTAGACTAACATCAACGAAATTTAACAATGCTATTTTTGTCCTTTGTTATTATTACTCTATTTTGCTTTGAACCTTCATTCTTAAGATATCTCAGCTGATTCTATTCAACTCTGTGTATGATAACCACAGATTTTTGAATTACAACGAACCGTTAAATTTAAATGTATATTATTTAAATTATATTTTTGCACCTTGTCAATGTGTTTTAAGATGAATGGGGGAATATTTAGTTGATCTCTTATCTTTAAGTAAATGAATGTTCTTTTTAGTTTGACTCTAGATCATAAATTAATATCACTTTCTGTTTAAATTATTTTCAAATCAAAGAAAGATGATACAATTTTTTACAAGTAAATTACAAAGAATAAAAATATATTTGAAAGAATTCGATAAGACCAGCAATACAGAATACGTATTTTCGGCTTTCGCTACAAAGCCATCATCAGTGTATTTCGTCTTGTGTGGGCTAATATTTTAAAGGTAGACAACATTCTTATCGAATTTTTTCAATAATTTTTATTCTTTGTAATTTACTTGTAAAAATTGTATCATCTTTCTTTGATTTGAAAATAATTTAAACAGAAAGTGATATTAATTTATGATCTTGAGTCAAACTAAAATAACATTCATTTACGTTGTCTACTTATGTGACCGCTGAAAGAAAATCTAATTTCGTATCAACAACTCAACTTAGACTAACATCAACGAAATTTAACAATGCTATTTTTATCCTTTGTTATTATTATTATTACAGAAAGCTAAACTTTCTGTAGAATCTGATATGTTTTAGCCTCAAAATCTGAAATTATTTCTATGGAGAACGTTTCTAATTTATCTCCAAATTATGATTTTTTAATTTCTTTACTGATTTAAAGCCAGCAATAGATGATGACTCTTTGAAATGGCGACTGTATGAAATGCATAGTTTTTTTTTATTAATAATTCAATATATCAATAAAAACCATGGTTTGTCAACACTAACCCCAAAACATTGATAACGATTTAAAATGAATTCAAATAACTACAATTAACCTAAAAATATCATTAACGAAATAACTTAAAATATCACAAACCGCAAAATACTTTAACGAAATTATTTAAAATACCGTTTAACCTAATAGACCCTAACTCAAAAATTTTAAATATCCTAGGGACCATCATTTACTTGAAAATACCACTAATGGCTGGTTTACATTATAAGATTTTCGGTGTGATTTTGAAATCCAGCCTATATGTTTTGCATGTGTACTAAAGCAAAATCATACCAAAAATCGTACAATGTAAACTAGCCATAACGAAATAACTTAAAATGCCTTAAAATAATCAAACGAAATAACTTTAAATACCGGTAACTGTAAAACAACTTAACGAAATAACTTATTATACCGATAACCTTAAAATACCCTAACGAAATATTTATGAAATAACGTTATCCATTAACACTAAAGACTGGTTTACACTATAAGATTTTCGGAAAGATTTTGCAACCTTGTCTATATGGCCTTAACCTTATGAATCGGTTGCCAACTCTGATAAAAACCCCAAATGCATGTTAAAAACAAAAAAAATCTAGCATCTTTTTTACCACTTTTTATTTTGAATCTGGCACTTTCTATCACTTTTTTCCGACGATCTAGCACCTTTTCGCATTTGTCTTATGGCAACACTGCGTACAACATATAATAAATCGATACTTCAGCCCGATTTTGGTCTCTCTTTCATGGAATAACAGATATATGTTCCAAATGCAATTGGATTATAAAAACAACATATCTTGCTCTACAAAAACATTAAAACAGATCCTCACTGGATCTGTCCAAATTTTAACGAGGGCCGTTTAAAATTAATTCTTGACACAAATTTTTATTTTATCCGCTTAAAACACCACGATAAGTAACACTTAGGCCAAAAATTGGTATGAAGAAAGTGTTTGACCTTTTATTCTGCATAACAACACTTATATAGTATTTTTGCGAAAAAAGTCGAATTTAGAAGTTATAGCGAAAATATCTTGTGTTTTTAGTTCATTTTTAGGATCAAAAATTCAAACTGACTGGCCTGTATGAGCCCGAGAGATCCAATTTTTGTACACGTATTATTTTTTATGTCCAATCTATCGGAAACTGGCGGTGGAGCAAACAAAAAAATACTTTTTGAAATTTGGGTGGTCTAATGTACACACATGTAGATTAGGGGTATAACCAATTTTTGGCCCTAGCACCACACGATGGCGAAGGTTGTGTTATTTACGAAAAAATAATTTTGGGGTCATTTCGGATAAAAAACCTCACCCACGACTTCTTTTAAAATCCATTGTTTTTAAGTATTAAACACAAACTCGGAATATTTGAAACACATTAATAATTTTCTTTGAATAATAAAAACAATTAAAGTACATAACGTAATTTTCAATGACATACATTCAGCTTCGTAAGTATTTACACAAATGTTAAATGCAGGTTGATATATTGATAAAAAAACTTTTTTGCGCCTTTTAGGTAAATAAATAAAAAAAAAAATCATTTAAAAACTTTACCGCGTTTGGTGGGTGAACTTTTTTGACAACTGCGAAAAAGTAATAGCATTTTTTTATATAATTTTCAATGGCCTATTCGACTATGCTAGGGCCATTTTGATATTTGCAAAAAATTGCAAAAAGTTATATCCCTAATGTAGATATTACCTCAAATTTCGTTCATGCAAAGGTATGGTCATATATGAAACATGTATGGAGATTTATGTATCCATGTATGGTTATGAATGCATATTTATGAGCATGCACGTGCATACATTTAACCTGTATGGATCCATATATGTCGATTTTTAGCTGGGTTAGTACAAATATGAACAAAAGAGAATGAATTAATTTCCTAAGTATTTTCTAATCCGTTATTTTGACCGTCGCTTTTAAAAAACTTGACCGATACAGAAATAAAAAACAAACTTCGCGGCATATTTTTATAAATAATTTTTTATTTATTTTACTCTTTCATTATTTACTTTTAACTTTAATTTTTTTTACGGTTTGCTTATTTTAGCTCTTATTTTAAATTTCTATAATTTTTTGCTAAGAAATTTTAAGTTTTTTTAATGTTAAAGCTGTTTTAGTTTTAACAATTGGTAATTCATTTAATTTTCTTATTAACTTAAGGGGAATTTTTAAAATTTTTATTTATATTATCAGAGTTTTTGAGGTAATTTTCTAATTCTTAGTTGATTTTTTTAATTTAATTATGACCAACACAAAAAAATATTCAAGGCACTACCACTATATATGTGTGTGTGTTAATGTTGTTTTCTTTTCTATTTTTTTCTTTTAAATTTTTTTTTATTTGTTTTTTCTTTTTTATTTGAACAGAAACGAAAAATATATAACTTTACCATCAGCCAGCCATCACACATAAAGCCCCGTTCACATTATCACACAAGTGCTTATACTTTTCTTCACACAAGTATGACAAAAAGTATGCTAAAATTGTCTGGTTGTCAAAAAAGTATAAAAGAAAATCTTTTCAGTGTTCAGACTGTTATCGACACACACAACCAATAAATTGAAACACTTATTTTTTTTCTATTATTACTTTTTTTCATCATTAGTTGTTTTTAATCTTAGTTTACATTTATTTGTGAATAACACAACACTTGTGTTGAGACAAGTGGTAAATTTATGAAATATTTCAAAAAATAAATCTTGTCAAAAAAGTGTGACCGCTTTTTAAAATGTGTGCACCCATTTTTACATGTGTGTAACGAACAGTGTTCACACTATTATACATTTTCGTTATACAACACATTTCTGACATGTATAACACACTTGTGTGATAATCTAAACAGGGCTTAAGCAACATTAGCTCAGACGGTAGAGCGTTTGCTTTACAAGCAGAATGTTGTGTTATCGAGCCCTACTTCGACGTCAAGTAGATTATTTTTAATTGCTAATTTTTTATTAGTTTATTTGAAAAGCTATTTTTAGACACGCCAACGAAGTGTCTAAACTGTGGCAATTGGTCATTTCCAATGACAACGCCATATTAAAGTGACGTGTCTCTTTCAAAGAAAAAGGCCGATCAAGGACCGGTCCTGCCCCCTTGGAACCTATCCTGCGTGTCACTTTGGACCGGTCCCTCCCCCCGTAGGGTATGGACAGAAAAAAAGTAAAAAAGTGCCCCCCTCAAAATAGACCTTGGTTTGTTCTACGATGATTCCCAAAATATTTCGGGTCTAAGAATGAGATCTAACCAGCTGGACCATTTTTAAAAAAGGGGTTTTTTTTAGTTTTTGTATGAAATTTGCATCTTAGCTGAAGGCAACATACTCAATATGGGTATCATATGAAAGGTTATTTAGAAGCGCGTCCAGCGGTATATATAAAATATTCAAGCATATCCTGACATGTCAACATTTGCAAAATTCTAAACTATATTCACTCAGCGATGATTTACTTGTCAAAAGAAAAGTTTTGGTACATGTTAGGATATGCTTGAACATATTATATATACCGCTGGACGCGCCTCTAAAAAACCTTTCATATGATACCCATATTGAGTATGTTGTCTTGAGCTAATATGCAAATTGCTTACCAAAACCAAAGAGTATACATAATAAAGAGATTGGGGGACTCTCTATCACTGAGAAAGCATTTGTTCTATTATGTGCCTTGGAACAGGAACATACTCAAACCAATATCACCCAGCAAACATGGCAATTCGAAGAAGATTCTCCGAACATATCGCCAGGAAGAAAACATTTATTGCCGGCAATATCAATTTCGTATTCCGGAAGTTTCCTCCGTCGGAAACAACTGTTACACTAAAACAATACTTCCAGGCAATATGAAACTCATATGGAAGATAAAAGGGATATCGCTAAATAAATTCCCGGTACAATAAAAAACGAATTAAATTTTTCATTATTAAATTTAAGCTTGAAAAACAATATCTGCATACATAATCCATTGACCAACTTATAAATTATCTTGATTTCATCTTAGCCGATTTTTCCCGCGCAATTAATCTTAACTTTTCACGAGTTTATTTCCAATATATCTTTTAATTGTTTTTGTACAAATTTAGTTTTAATTTTTTCCAAATTGATAAAAGATTTCAAACAAATTTGCTTTATCTTCCAAATGATACAAAGATTATATTGCCGAAATATTGTCAAAAAAGTTATGACAAAAGATAAAATTTTTGAATTATTTTTTTCAAATCATAGCCGAATTATCTTCCAAGTGATAAAAGGAAGACAATTTCAAAGTAAATACTACTTGATTATTTTCATTCAAAGGACAAATAGAAGATATCGCTTTAATATCTTCTTGGAAGCTATCTTTTAAATGTTTGCAGGGTCATTATGTGCGTTCTTTGTATGACTCAAAACATCGATTGTAGCCAGGGATGGAAAATAATAATTTAGTTATAAAAATCAAGAATGGAACTATACTATGGAATTATACTATTCCAACAGTATTATAGCCCTAGATTATGAATTTTAAAAAACCATACGTAAAAAATTGCAAAATATTATCGGAATTCGAAAAAATGCTTTGGGGTTAAAAAAAATTAATTAAAAGATTTACATTCTGCAAACGATGACAAAATTTTCTTTTTTGCAACTAACCACCAAACTTGTTTTATGAAATGGGCATTATACTCCGTAGATTATAAATTTAAAAAACCGCACTTAAAAAATTGCAAAATAATAGACGAACGCGAAAAAAGACTTTGTGGTAGAAAAAAATAATTAAAAAACTCAATCAGCGATTAACAATCTGCAAATGAATACAATGACCCAAAAATGTTCCTTTTTGCAAATATTTTTTTCGCGATTTTTTTTTTTTTTTTTTTTTTTTGCAAACTAAGCACCTAACTTTTGTGTATAAAATTGGTATTATAGACCCTAGATTATAAATTTAAAAAATCCACAATTGAAAAATTGCAAAATAATCGCGGAAAGCGAAAAAAGGCTTTATGGTACAAAAAATTAATTAAAAAACTTAATCAGCGATTTACATTCTGCAAACAAATATATTGATGAAAAAATTTATCCTTTTTGCAAATTTTATTTTTCGCTTTTTTTTCAACTATCCACCAAACTTTGTTGTATGAAATGTGTGTTATAGTCCCTAGATTATAAATTAAAAAGAAACGTACTTAAAAAATTGCAAAATAAAAGCGGAACGCGAAAAAAGACTTTGTGGTACAAAAAATTAATTAGGAAACGTAATCAGCGATTTAGATTCTGCAAACAAATATATTGATGCAAAAATTTTCCTATTTGCAAATTTAATTTTTCGCGATTTTTTTTGTAACTACCCAGTCAGAAATCGCCAGTGGTACAAAAAATCAAGCACTGGCATACCACTGGGTAACCACGGTGACTGGCAGAACACTCATTTGGGACGCTTTGCCAGCGTTTGAAATAATAGTTTTACCAGTATTTGTTTTACAAAAATTTCGGTGGTTTATAAAAAAAAACCACTGGCAAAGAATTGGCTTAGAGTGAAATGCCAAGGTTTGCGACCAGTGGTTATCCAGTGCTACCTAGCCAATGCTACCAGGCTTACAAAAATCAATTCACTGGTAGACCAATGATTTTATAAAAATGCTAACGCTTCGTTAAAAAATGTTTGTAGTCAGAAGGTTCCGAGTTCAAATCCGGTTGCAAGCAAAAATTTTTTTTGGATTTTTTTTAATTTAAAATTTTTTTTGTTTACTAAAATCAATTTTTTTGTTTGTGGGAAAGCTCCTTCAAGACCAACTTTTTTTTTGCCCTCCCAACACTGGCATACTAATTACAAAAAATTCTTTGCCAGTACTAGCATTTTGGCACAGCCAGTAGTTGTCCAGCTATTATCACTCATTTATGTGTTTAGCCATCAAATATTATTATTATCGTTAGCTCAGTGGGTTGAGCAATCGTCTCCCAATCTGATGGCCTGGGTTCAAATCATGGCGGGACCAAAAAAATACATATGAACTTTTTTTAAATTTTATTTTGTAAAATATATTTCCAGACCACCTGTTTATTGGTTTTGCCAACGTTTAAAAATTTTGTTCCTCCAGTGCTTTTCCGGCGCTTTCTGAACAGCCGGTCCTTTTGTCTAATGATGTTATCATTTTGGGAATGGGAAAGCACTTTTTGCAAGTACTTGTACCACCTGGTAAAGTGCTTTGCCACCGCTTTCCCGTTTGTATATTTCTGACTGGGTAGCCACCAAACTTTGTTGTCTGAAATGTGTATTATAGCGCCTAGATTATAAATTTAAAAAAACGCACGTAAAGAATTGCAAAATAATAGCGGAATTTGAAAAAAGACTTTATGGTACAAAAATTTAATCCCTAGGTTATATATTTAAAAAAACCGCACTTAAAAATTGCAAAATAACGGCGGAATTCGAAAAAGGCTTTATGGTACAGAAAATGAATTAAAAGAGGTAATCAGCGATCGACATTCTGCAAGCGAATATATTGTTGCAAAAATTTCGCTTTTTGTAAATGTTTTTTTTCGCAATTTGTGCTAATATTTGCTAATATCTAAATATTTAATTTTTATGTTTTTTACCGAGCCAAAGAGGAAGCTATTTTTTAGTTACTTTCATTTTTAAATATGTAAAAGCCATCTACCATTTATTGGTATAAGAGCCCGATTAAGTGAGCCTTTTCAATTCCTGATTATCCAGTCGGAGTTCGTTCCTGTTCCAAGCCGCCTAATATTTTTTCAAATAAAAAATATTGAGAGAGTTGCAAGGCCATTGCCAAAACTAAAAAAAGACCTTTTTTAAAAATGGTCAAGCTAGTGAGATCTCATTGCTAGACCCGAAATATTTTGGGAATCATCATAAAACAAACCAATGTTTATTTTGAGGGGGGCACTTTTTTTTACTTTTTTTCGTGAGTCCGTCTAATGTATAAAATTGTGTATAAAATTTAATACTTACATAACTATTACTATAATTATAATATAATTATTATTATAAGTATTGCATTATAATGTAATACTTTGTTCGTGGATATTAAAAAGAATTTAGAAAATGTTATGCAAACGATCTGATTTAAAAAGCCGACGAAAATTTAGGTGTGGCTCTATAAAGCTGATTTTGCAGCGGTTTTTTAATTTGTTCCCACATTAATTTGCTTGCAATTCTGCATAATTCTAAAAACTAAAAATTTGAGATTTAGAATAATAGATTGGAAAAGTATCGTATTTTTGGACATTTCTTGTTGTATTTCGTATTAAAAAATTCGTCATTTTGAAGGAAAGAATCGTCATTTGGCAATACTGGTGTAGGCCCAGAATAAGAGCGCAGAGGCTAGCGTTTTACGCTCTAAGAAAAATTGCGCCCGAAATAACGACGTACAGCGGTAGCGACATAATTGAACATGTGTTATATATAACAAGGAGACTTTATATCACTCATATGTCTCTTAGTTTACTGCAAACATAATATACAATGCTAAACGATGAACTAACGAGCTACTAATAATGTTCAATATCTCAGTAGAATAAAGAAAACAAAATTTTTATAATTAAAAAATTATTATTTTTTTTTTTTTTCAAAAGAATAGAAAAAGAGTTAGAAGAGCCATTGATTGCCTTTGTTAGCTATACTCTTTGATATTATAAATTGTAGTGAACACCAGCAAAAATAACAATAGAGTTGACAACATTGGTGAGAGTATGAGAAAGAAAAAAATGGGAGAATAACAAAATCCGCCATTAAAATAAAATAGATTCTATCTCACAACAGCTACGCCCAGCGATTTTTAAATGTCAAAATGTATGGAAAACATCGCTGCTCTCTTATGCTGGGCCTACACTAATATTTGACAAAAATACCAAATTGTATTTAATGAGAAACGAAAGCAATTTTAATATGTGTAGGCCCGATTACTGAATGTCCATTTCAAGCCATTCGATTTTAGATCAAAATATTAGTTGGCTTTCAACCAGACTGTTGGAGGCATGACGACTATACGATACATTACACTAGTCTGGTTGAGAGCCAATTGGCTTCGTCGTTGGCCGCTATGAGTCTGAGTACCATATTTTATCAAAGTATTTTAATATTTGCGACTTTTGGCTTGCGAATATGCTCATTTTTAGGGGGCTTTTATACGGCCACTAGGTATATACATAAACCGATTCCATGTAAAATCAGTAGGCTTAATTCATAAGCCC
The DNA here is from genome assembly GCA_949987735.1 of Leucophora obtusa. NCBI lineage: Eukaryota > Metazoa > Arthropoda > Insecta > Diptera > Anthomyiidae > Leucophora > Leucophora obtusa. Next base: position 136,897,637 of record OX465295.1, read on the forward strand.
ATTTGAATCCATATACCCTTTATATAGGCACTAGGTCTAACCATAGACCGATTATAACCAATATAAATTGGCTTTGTCCCTGGGCCAAAATAAAACAGTGTACCAAATTTTCTAAAAATATCTTTATATTTGCGACCTGTACCGTGCGCACAAGAATATATGGACAGACGTATATCGTTACATTGAAACAAATTGTTATTCTGAATCAATCGGTATACTTAAATGTGGTTCTAGTTCCAATATTTTTTGGAATTACAAACATAAGCACAAACTTATTAAAACCTGTCCAAGTAATGGTGTAGGATATAATTAATAAAACTCATTATTCAAACTCATAAAGCACAACTTAAAACATATCTTGGAATTTCCGCAAGTTCGAAATCCATTTTAGACCTATGGTTTCCCCCCTACGATTTCTTGTCACAGAAATCGACCCGCACTAACCTATACTCTTCATCATATAATAGGAAATTAAGCGTATATTAAAAGCAAGATAGTAAACCTGAAAGTAGTAAACCTGATTCATAGTTATAGATTTATTACATATGTGCACTTTCCGGTAGATTGTGTGTAAAATATCTCCGTGAAAATTGATCCTCTCGGATTAAAACGGCTTTTAGCCCTAAAAATTAGCTAAAATTAGTTCGAAGTTTATTTGAGCTATAACTCTTAAAGTAAAGGTTTTACAGAGAAATACTAAATAAGCATATCTACAGACAATAATGTGGCTAGCATTTGTCTCATAAACATTTTTGACATATCAATGACGCGTCATGTTGAAGTAGTTAAAATCAAAGTGATTTATATGGTTAAACACAAATTTTGATTTTAACCACTGAAATCACAATGACGCGTCATTGATACATCAAAAGTGTGTATAAGAAAAATGCTAGCCACTTAATTGCCTGTAGTTATGCCCACACCCCATACAATAAATTGCAACATATACACTCTAATTAAATTCTGTTGAAATTTACCCAACTTATAGTAGGAAACTGAACTCCTACTATAAATTGGGTAAATTTACTGTATGTGCGTAATTGAAAAAAAATACGCACATTGTGTTTAAGTTGGTGCACAAATAATTTGTAATTTTACATTGAAAGTGCGTAAAAATTAAATGAAATTTTGAATTTAGTGTGTCAATTTACTAAATTTGTGTGTAAAAAAGCACGTTTCACGTGTAAATGTACGCATAAAATGCGTAAAAATCCACTACAATGCGGAAAAATCCACAGAAAGTGCGTAAAAATCCAATAAAATGCATACATTTACAACAGTTGTGCTAACTTTAAGCACCATCCATTATTTAAAATAAAATAACAAATTAATTTTTAGTACGTATTTTATTAATAATAATATCCAAGTCATTCTCTCATAATCGTTTATGTCCAAATTAATCGTTTTGGGATCTTAAGGCATTTGTATAAAATTCATATAAAAATTTATTATAACTATTGAATGGGTGCAATGACTCCTGCTAAACAATATGCCTTCTTTAAAAGGGAGGCAGTAACCGTCAACAATAACGGGAGAAAACGCAGAGATATGGCCTACGCAGGAACAACTGAGTGCAATGACTCCTGATCAACAAAATGCTTTCTTTGCAAGTTAGACAGTACTCAATGAATACTGACTTTGTTGAGCAGTAGTCATTGCACCCAGTTGTTTTGCCTAGGCCGCATCTCTCTTACGGCGTATTCTCCCGTTATTATTGACGGTTGTTGGTTGACTGCCTCCCTTGCAAAGAAGGCATTTTGTTGAGCAGGAGTCATTGCACCCAGTTGTTCCTGCGTAGGCCGTATCTCTCTTACGGCGTTTTCAATTTTGAAATGAGGTTTAAACTACCACCAAAAACAATTTCATGCTTATTTTGCTATTTCCAGACTCTAATGTGTTTGTGGAAATGTTGTAATTCACAAAAAATAATCCGTTTTCGCTTTTTCTTTTTATAATTTATAATTTTTTTTTACATTTTTTTCAATTTGAAATGTCAGAGTATTTATTACTATTATAGGATAGTATATTTACCAACTTTGTGCGTAAAAATTTTATTTAACAAAACACTAGTAATTTTAGGCACAATGTGTTTATTTATAAACACATAATGTCTAAAAATACTTTGTGTGTGTATTATTGTGTATGGAAGTGTGTATGAAAAAAGTTTACGCATTTTGTGTTTATATTTACCGAATTTTCGTAAAATTAAACAAAATTTTATCCATTTTATAGTAGTAAATTTACAAACATTTTTTAGAGTGTATGTAACAAAAGATCGCCACAATATTTTATGCAATATATGAATTCAACGTAACCTCAAAATGCACACAAACATAAACAGCGCAAAATTAAAATTGCACAGTGTTGCCAATATATTATGCAATATTTCAAGTTGTCAAGTTGTACCATAATATTGCAAATGTATGGCCCGCTTAAGAGTATATAGCTTTGAATTAATTTTAGTCCATTTTTAGGGCTAAAAGCCGCGGATGACTGGCCTGTTTTAATCCGAGAGGATCAATTTTTGCGGGGATATTATTCTTTATGCCCAATCTACTGGAAAATGCGTGGCGAGGTGAAAAAATAACACTTTTGCAAATTCCATACATTGTAGGGTATAAAAAGAAATAATTGTTTCAATCAATTTCTTATACGAAACTCGTTTTTAGTTTTTTTTATGTGCGACCTATTTAATAGGTCTTTTATGGATTTGTGTAGAATATTTAAATCTTTTGTACTACTTGTATAAATTTTTTAGGCATCTATATATTCTTTTTTTTTTTTTTTTCTTGAATTAAGATTGTAGTTCTACTCTACAATGTAGAATAATTAAATTGTTAACTTTACATTCTCATCGCGTCGCGGTTTTTCTGCACAAGTGAAAATCGACGTCAATATCATTGCGACTACTACTGATATAGAAACACCAATTAAGAATCCTTTTTTCATGTTTATATTTGAATTTTTAACTTTCGAACTATTGTTTTTCTGTTATGTTTCCAAAGAATATCGAATATTAACGCGTTGTAAATATATACTTTTTTTGTAATACTATTTGCGAATGCAATTTGATTTACAATTGTGATTGCTTTATTCGAAATTTCAAGTATTTTATAGTTTTTCGTTGTTGTTTTTATACTTACATGTAGGTATGTATTTCAATTCCGTACATTTTTTTAGTGGGAGTTGTCTAATAAATGGTTATTTTGCTGAATATTCGATATTGTAATTACATTACATTTCCGTTACTACTGACTATTATTCTTATAGTTAAATAAATTAATATTGTATAACTTTGGCTTAACGTGATAAGGGGATAAGTTCAGTTTTTAACAATTTACAGGAGAGAGAAAGAAGTGGTTTGTTTTTAATATTTTTGTAACCTGCAAATAAAATATGATAAAATTAATTGACCCTCCTTTTAGGTTTTGGTACTATCTAAAATTTAAGGGGTAAAAGGTGATAATGAGGGTAATCACAAATATGCAATATCATACTTTTTTCTTTAAGTTGTATTGAAACTTTGATAAAGGACATTTCAGAACAATTGACGAATTCTAAGATCGACTTGTTTGAACACATTTTTTAATATTTGCTCCTAGCTAATTTTAGCATATTTTGATATTAATAACATATTTTTGGAAAAGTCTTATTTTTGAGCACAATTTTATAATTGTTTTTTTAGAAACAATGCATGTTTTATAGCATATTTTTCTTTTTTTATTATTTTTCGCTATCAAACGTGTTTTTTTTTCAATAATATCCCTGTGGGAAAACAGGGGTCAGTTGTAGTGAGAGTACCTGTCCCGTGACCGGTGAAAACAGGAGCGGTCTGAAGGAACCTGCCCTGTGACCCGTCTCGTGACCGGTGAAAACAGGACCGGTCTGCATGGACCTGTCCCATGACTAGTGAAAACAGGAGCGGTCTGAAAGTACCTACCCGGTGACCTGTCCCGTAACCGATAAAAACGCAACTGGTCAAGTACCGGTCCTTTGACTGGCGAAAAGAGTACCTGTCCCGAGACAGGTGAAAATGGGAATGAACCAGTGGTACAAATATTAGAGTTGTCAATTATTCGGATTTTTATTTTGATCGATTAACCGTTACATGCCTGAATTGTAATGGCAGGGAACTTTCCGACCAAACTTCGTGGAAATATATATCCATGCCAAAGAAATATTTTTATTATTTTTATAGCTTTGCAGCAGCCCCTAGCGGAGATATTGGGAATTAAAGTGCGAACGTTAACATGCTGCCGGACCCGAGCGGGTTAAGATTTGTTTTATAGCCTAATTTTTTAAAACACTGCACCTACTCTTTTAAAATTTCGTATTTTGTAAATCCCGGTGATGAATGCGGTGATCGTGCGTGCTGACTTACGTAGTTTTTATATGAAAAAGCTAATTTTTTAAATCACCACACAGTTATTTTGATCACTTGAATTGTCAAATATTATCACTTGCATTTTTTAGGTGTTGAATGAAAAATAATGCAATAAATCACCAAAAACTTAAGAAAAAAACACTAGAAAAAAAGTAATTAAGGATAATTACGCTGAAAAACATATGGATAAGATAATCCAGTGGAATTGCAATTCACCACCAAACTTTTTTATATGAAATGGGTATTATAGTCCCTAGATTATAAATTTAAAAAACCGCATGGCGGCACGCGAAAAAAGGCTTTATGGCACTAAAAATTAATTTAAAAACTTAATCAGCGATGTACATCCTGCAAACAAATATGTTGATGGAATAATTTTCCTATTTCCAATTTTTTTTCTGGATTTTTTTTTTTGGAACCAGCCGCCAAACTTTATTGTATGAAATGGGTATTGTATAGGGTTTATCCCGCCCTTTTTTCAATCTCGCAATCCCGGGAATTTTGTGCGGGATTTCCAGGGATTTTTTTTTATTTTTTTACAGAAGTTTTAGCTATTAAATATTGCAATTTTTGAAGCTAAATAAATTTAAAGCATTGAATTGAAATTAATTAAACAAGAAATATTTGATATTAAAAAATGCGATTAAAAATTTAATAAACTGAATTAGTATAAAAAACATATTATTTAGGCCAAATTGATTTTGGATGTGAGTTGAATTTGGTTAAGTTAAACCGAAAACAAATACTCGAACTTCAGAAAAATATTGTTTCTTTAAAATGGTGATCTTTGTTCATATAAAGCAATATATTCAACACTTCAACATCCGTATCTCAGTTTCAAATACCTCCAAAAACACCAGGCTGTTAAAAGTTAGGAATATTTTTGTATTTTCAAATGAGTATTTTGAGGTATTTTCACTTCAAATAAGTTTATTTAAATTTCAACTGCTATTCCTTTATTTCAATTGTATTTTTTAAATATTATGCAGATGCATTTTCAAATTATTTTGGATTTCTGTATAACTTAATTTAAAATACAACTATCCAAATTTAATAATTTCTTTTTAAATAGTTCCGGATAAAAAATTTCTATTCAAAAGATACCAATTAAAGTTAAGGAACTATTTAATGAATGTTTTTCGTTCAATTTGAGATTAAATATTATCACATTTTCCTTTAAATTATTTTGAAATTAAAAGAGAGATGATAAACTTTTTACAAGTAAATTACATACATAGAATAAAAATTTAAAAAATTCGATAAGGCCAGCACGATAGAATACGTATTTTCGGATCCTGCTACAAACCCATCCTCTATATTCTATGCTTTTATGGGTTAATAATTGATGATGAACTATTTATTGAATTGAAATAAATAAGCAAATTGAAACAACTTAATTAGACTAACATCAACGAAATTCTTACAATGTTATTTTTTTCCAGCTGCTTGGAATTCAACTCTGATCGACAACTTATGAAGCACAGATTTAAGAACGACAACGAACTGTTAATTTTAAATGCATATTCTAATTATTTTTTAACCTACAACATAAATCCATGCTGATAGTAAACAATTAGGCATACGTATTAAATTATATTTTTCACTATATCTAGTGTGTTAAGATGAATAAAATATTATTTAATAATATTCTATGTAGTGTCGATTTTTATAAAAATCTTTAAGAGAATTTGCGTAATAATTTGTGTGAAGAATATTCAATTTTAAACTTTTTTATAAAATAATTCTATACGAATACTTCTGAAAATCTGCAGAGAAATGAAATCTTTAGAAATACACATTTTTGGATTCCATATTTAAGAAATACTTAAGCAAAAAATCTATCTTAGCTCTGACTATAAAACTGGTCCGACACAAGTTGGCACCCATTAACAATTCCAAAATTCCAATATATATAAAGAAGGGAAGAAATTAAAATATCCGTGTCTTTCACTTTTTCTCAAGGTTGGTTAGCGTTATCGTTATCGCTAAAATACCGTATCAAATTGAATACCGTTACCGTTACCAATACCTCTAAAAAAATTTCCCAATACCGTTGTCGTTACCGATATCGTTATTTTTATGGGTAGTTACCGGTATTTATTAATTTATATAAAAATGCCAATTTTGTAATTTTTTTATTTTATAATCTTGAGTTATTTTTACAAAAAAAAATTATAGACAATGATTTTAAGTATTAGAACTACCAGCATTGAATTTGTAGGTTATAATCTGTATTTTTAGGACTTCAAAATAAGAATATGCAATGTTTTTACTTGTTTTTATATATTTTTAACCCAATTTTTAATACCGGTACGTACCGGTATTGCTGTTTCGATAACGGTATACCGTTACCGAATCAGTCGTAAATACCGTTACTTTTACCGTTACCGAAACAAACGAAATTCGATACCTTTACCGTTATACGTTTCGGTAACCAACCTTGCTTTTTCTATATCAATTCGTTTAACCGTTCCAACCGCGAATTAATATTTAGTTAATATATTTCATTTTAAAATTAAGACCGCCTTCTATATAAATATATTACCAAAATAGTAATTCGCGATTTAAACTATTAAACGAATTGATCTAGAAAAAGTGGAAGTCATGCACATTTTATATTTAGCTCACCTTTTAGAATATATTATGTAGATTTTATCATGGGTACAACCAAAAGACGAACTTTGTCGGACGGTGTTATAATAGAAATCGAGTTTTTCAAGTACAACATATGTCGGATTTATTTATTTTGTAACGAGCTGGAATTCCCGGGATCCCGGGAATTGGCGAAATAATAGCGGAATTCGAAAAAAGACTTTATGGTAGAAAAAATAAATTAAAACACACAATCAGCGATTAACATCCTGCAAACAAATATAATGATGCAAAAATTTTCAATTTTGTAAAAATTTTTTCGCGATTTTTTTTTTTTTTTTTTTGCAAACTATGCACCAAAACTGGTATTATAGTCCCTAGATTATAAATTTAAAAAAAAAACCACTTAAAAAATTGCAAAATAATCTCGCAACGCGAAAAATGGCTTTATGGTACAAAAAAAAATGAATTAAAAAACTTAACCAGCGAATTACATTCGGCATATATAATATTAATAATATAATATTAATATTATATAATATTATTATATATATATATAATATTATATAATATTAATAATATAATATTAATATTATATATATAATATATTGCTAGAAAAATTTCCGTTTTTTCGTTGATTAAGTTTTTTGTACCATAAAGCCTTTTCTCGCGTTCCGCGATTATTTTGCAAATTTTTAAGTGTGGTTTTCTTAAATTCATGGTCTAGGGACTATACTAACTATTTTAATAGACGAGATTTTGGTGCTTAGTTTGCAAAAAAAATCGCGAAAAAAATTATTTCCAAATTGGAAAATTTTTTAATCATTATATTCATTTGCAAAATGTTAATCGCTGATTGTGTGTTTTAATTAATTTTTTCTACCATAAAGTCTTTTTTAGCATTCGGCTATTAGTTTGCAACTTTTTAAGTGCGGTTTTTTTTTAATTTATAATCTATGGACTCTGATGCCCATTTCATAGAACAAAGTTCGGTGACTAATTGCAAAAAAAAAAAAACAAAATCGCGAAAAAAGTCGCGGAAAAAAAATTTGCAAAAAGGAAAATTCTTACATCAGTATATTTGTTTGCAGAATGAAAATTGCTGATAAGGTTTTTCAATACAATTTTTGTACCATAAAGTCTTTTTTCGCGTTCCGCCAAAATTTCGCTATTTTTTAGGTGCGGTTTTGTTAAATATGTATAATACCCATTTCATATAACAAAGTTTGGTGCATAATTGCAAAAAAATCGCGAAAAATAGTCGCGGAAAAAAATTTGCAAAAAGTAAAAATCTTACATCAGTATATTTGTTTGCAGAATGAAAATCGCTGATAAGTTTGTTCAATACAATTTTTTTACCATAAAGGCTTTTTTCGCGTTCCGCTATTATTTTGCAATTTTTTAAGTGCGGTTTTTTTTAATTTATAATCTAGGGACTATAATACCCATTTCATACACCAACCTTCGGCGGCTAGTGTCAAAAAAAAAAAAATCCGTAAAAAAAATTTGCGAAAAAAAAATTGCAAAAAGGAAAATTTTTCCATCAATATATGTATTTGTTTGCAGAATGTAAATCGCTGATTAAGTTTTTTAATCAATTTTTTGTACCATAAATAGGGTTTGGGGTTCGGGAATTTCCGGGAAAATAATATATTTTTCGCGGGAAAACGGGACATTTTAAAAATGTTAAATTTTTTAATATGTTCTTGTTTGGAACAAGATTTTTTAATTTTTGGTCATAAAAAACCTTTTAAATACCAAAACACAAATGTAAAATCTTTTAAAAGGGAATCAATTTATTTGACACACAAAAAAAATCTGACAAGTAATTAGGAGTATTTCAACTAGTAAAGATTTTTCGCATAATTTATTTAAGTAGTAAAACCTAAAAACTTTGTAAAATGTTTAAAAGATATATGAAAAAAAAGTTTTGTTTCTTACAAATAATCGCCCTTAGTATCTAAATTTTTCAAATGTATATTTTAGTTAAAGTCGACTTTAGTTAAAATATTGGGTTGCAGTTGGTTTATTTTTGGAGCATTCTGATTGGTTAATTTATTTTCAACCAATCAAAATGTTTGAAAATATAAATATTTTTGTAAGGTTTTAATACACAAAATGAACAAAACCGTATGATTAAAAATAAAGTCGACTTTAAATTTAAAATACTCCGTTATATTGAGGGCCAATAATTTTATAAGTAACGTTTTCATTAATAAATGTGATATTTTCATGTAAGTTTACTTTATTTTAATACACCTGCTTTCAAACTAATATATTCTTTTATATTAAAGAATAAAATGTCAGGAGTATAGAAATACTTCGCAAAAAAGGACAATGCAGCGCAGTGCAATATTTGCCATAAAAGACCAATGCTTAACGGAGGTATCTAAATTTGGTTATCAGAAATCAAAATTTGGTTCACAAAAAAAAAAAAAAATTGAAGGTCATGCAACTTCTCTTGAAGAAAACAACAACAAGAATAACGTTCCAGTTAAAATTAGCAAAACACCCGAAGAAAAAAGGGTAAGCTGAATAGGCATTGAACGTTTTACGGTAGGGCAAACATTTCCTGAAATGGTATCCAAATTAGCTGCAGTCGACGGAATGTCAATCCGCACCATAACTTGATCTTCGTTTATTCGAGAAAGTTTTTATAATAAAAACCTGAAACCTCAAAAGAGATTCAAATATCGTATAGGTATAAACGGAAATAATTAATTTAATTTGATTTTGTATCAGATAGATGTAATGCTGATGAAATAAGAAGAATTGTAGAAATAAGACTAGAAGAGTTTATTTGTCTTTGGTTGTTTGAAATGGTTTGATTCCGACAGTACAGTAGTGGGTGCTTTCTGCTGGAATCATGCAATTCATTTGGCAGTGCTTAGAGTAATTTATGTGAAATCAAATGTTCAACATTCTGATATTTTTACTTTGAATTCTCACTACACAGACTGAATTTGTACTTAAATAGTGTTTTGTTTTCAACAAAAATTACTTATATAATTGGTTTTCATTAACAATTTTGTTCAAAAATATTTCCCGGCATTCCCGGGAATCAAATTTTTTTTATTCCCGTTTTCCGGGAAATAAAAAAGTCCGGGAAATCCCAAACCCTAACCATAAAGCTTTTTTTTCATGTGCCGCGATTATTTTACAATTTTATAAGTGTGGTTTTTTTAAATTCATAATCTGGGGACTATAATACCAATTTCATACACTAAAGTTTCAAAAAAACCGAAAACAATCGGGAAAAAAAATTTTGCAAAATGGAAATTTTTTGCATCATTAAATTGGTTTGCTAATCGCTGATTGAGTTTTTCGATTAATTTTTTCTACCATATTTTTAAGATATTTTGCACATTTTTCTTTTTTGTTTGGATTTTTATTCTATTTTAAGGGATACAAATAATAAAATATATGAATTCCAACAAAAAACGGTTAAAATTTGTCTATTTTTGGCAACTCTTAAATGTGCAGTGGTGGCCACGAATTTAACACAACCCGAGTAAAAAAGATTGATCTCGCGCAATATCTAATCATATCCAATTTGATATTGTTTAAGATCGGCTGTAATATCTAGCTGATCCAGTTAGATCTCAATATTGGGTGTATCCAATCATATCGTATTAGATCCCATTGCATATATGGGGATAAACTAAGATCAAGTTATATCTCAAAATTGGGAGGTCCAATGATATCTTTGGGGATAAACCTAGATCTAATTTGATCCGAAAAATGGCGAATCCAGCTATATATTTGCGGATAAACTTAGATCTAATTTGATCCGAAAAATGGCGGATCGAATTAGATCCAGCTATATATTTGTGGATAAACTTAAATCTAATTTGATCTCAATTTTGGCAGATCGAATTAGATCCAGAAATATTTTTGTGGATAAACTTAGATCTAATTTGATCCGAAAAAGTGACAGATCGAATTAGATCCAGCAATATATTTAGGGATAAACTTGGATGTAAATTTTTCAGAAAAATGCCACATCGAATTAGATCCAGCAATATATTTGTGGATAAACTTAGATTTAATTTGATCCGAAAAATGGCAGATCGAATTAGATCCAGCAATATATTTGGGGATTAGGTAAGTAAAATCTAAATTTATCCAAACAATGACAGATCAAATACGATGCAGTAATATATTTCGGGGTTGCGTAAGATCTCAACTTTTCCGATAAATTGCAGATGGAATTAAATCCAGTGATATATTTGGGGATTTGGTAAGATCTTAATTTGTCCCATAAATTGCAGATCGAATTAGATCCAGCAATTTATTTCGGTATTAAAATGGCAGATCGAATTAGAAACAGCAATATATTTGGGGATTGACATCTAAAACTATCCAGAAAAATGACAGATAAAATTAGATCCCGCATTATATTTGGTTACTCCTTAAGATCTCCATTTATTTGGGATTAAATAAGATCCCAGACAGATATTGACAACAGTTCAAAAAATAATACACTGGCAGAGCACTGATTTTATAAAAATTACAATATTTTGTTAAAATGAGGTTTAAACTCAGAAGGTCTCGTGTTCGATGCCGTTCACGGCTATGCGTTTTGTTTTTATAAAATGAATTTCTTTTTATAAAATTATAATTTTATTTTCTATAAATGTTTTTATAAAATGATATTTTTTTTTATTAAATTGAATTTTTTTAAAAAAATAATTTTATTTACATCTTTTTAACGCTCTACACCATTTACAATTGTATCAATTGTTGTTGTATTTCAGAAATAATCAATTGAATTTCAGTTTTATCAACTGTATTTCAGAACTTAGCAATTATTTTTCAAATTTATGAATTGTGTTTCAGAGCTAGTCAATTGAAATTCAGTTTTATCAATTACATTTCAGAAATTATTAATTGTATTTCCGAAATTCACAACTGTATTTCAGAAATTATCAATTGTATTTCAGAAATTATGAAATGTAATTTTGAAATTTTTCTCTATTAACTATGATAAACAATCAACAAGTTTTGAAATAGATTTGATTATTTCTGAAATACAATTAATAATTTCTGAAATACATTCCATAATTTCTGAAATACATTTAAAATTTCTGAAATACATTTAAAATTTCTGAAATACAATTAATAGCTTCTGAAATACAGTTAATATTGTAGTTGAGTTACCATATGTTTAAATGGCACCATATATGATATGTTCCCTATTAAAAAAAATAATATGGAGCTTTATATGGTAACTAGTGAGCAAGCCCCCTAGATTTAGCGGCGTGCCTTAGGTCTAGTTTTTGGGATGTCAGTAAACCGAAAACGAATTTTCTCGTATCGGGTTAGCGTACCTTAAAGTTTAAAATGTAATTTGTTTTGTATAGGAATTAAATATTTTTATGAAAATAAAATACAATGTTTTTTTATTAATTTAAAAATCTTCAAAATAAAAGGCCCCTTCGATGAGAATGCTTATTAGGAGCTTATAAAAAAAATAAATAATTTCAAAAATTATTATTCAGAGGAAGCTTAGGTTTAAACAAATTTTCTACTTTTTAAGTAAAAATAAAATCAAATAGGCACACTTAATAATTAACAATAAATAACGATAACGATGTGAGAGCTGTGGTGTAATGGTTAGCGCGTTGAACTGTTACACATCTGGTTGCGGGTTCGATCCCCAGCTAATTTGGAAAAATAATGTGTATGATTTTTTTTACCCCTAATACAGTCTCCTCCGTCACTATTCCAATAGCACTTAACCCCACCAAAGTAAAATAATATAACAGGGCTATGAAATAAACAGCCTCAACAAAAGTTCGCCAACTCACCATCAAATGGCGCGCAACAACTGTTCTAAAATTCAACATCTCTCTCAATTATAGTGTTGCCATATTTGAAGCCTCTCATCTTTCACCACCTCCTATCTCTTCTTTTTCCCTTTCCAAATAAAGCAACACGTTAATTAATAGGAAGAATTTAATGAGTGTTGCTTCTCTAAAAAAAAAAAAAAAAATTCGAATATGAAGTCCAAATTTCAAATTGCTCAAAAGCAATTCAGACATTGTTGAAATAAAATAGATGTTTTTTCCTTACAAGATTTCCAGGTTAAACTTTCAATATTGAAATTTTTACATTGCATATTTTTGCTTTATTCAAAAAACATATATCCCTATAAATTGTACTTTCGAATAACACTGTTCTACAAAAAAAAAGGTGAATGTTATTGCAGTGTTGTTAGAATAATTAGGGGGTGATGATGATCTCTGTCCAAATTGGCTCTAGGTTTTGCGCAATTCGCGATTTAACTTTTTTCAATTTTTCAGCCGATTTTTTCAATAAAAAATTTATAATTTAGTAACTATAGCCTCGGAAAGAAAACGCTTTACACAGTTTAAGCTTAATTCTGTGCCCTATTTTTCAAACTTATATGTGTATCAATATCTTAATAACTTTTCTAAATATAGTCGCTTAAAGTCAAGATTTAAAAGTTTTTTAAGGTTTTAAAAAAAAATTTCTACAAAAAAAAGTTTCCACAAAAAAAAGTGTTTGGACAAAAAAAAGTTTCCTCAAAAAAAGTTTCGACAAAAAAAAAGTGTTTCCAAAAAAAAAACTTTTTCCACAAAAAAAAAGTATTCACAAAAAAAAATTGAGATGGGATAAATGAGATAGGATGAGTTGAGATTAGATTAGGTTAATGCTATAAGTGCTGCCTGGTTGTCATAGCAACACGAAAATTTTATATGTAGGGACGCCCTAATCCCCTAGCGGTATGAAATATACTTTACGACCTATTCCCATACCTACCAAATACACATTTCATATAAAATCGGTCGAGCCGTTTCGGAGGAGTACGAACACAAACACCGTGACACGAAAAAGTGTTTGGACAAAAAAAAATGTTTGCACAAAAAATAGTTTCCACAAAAAAAAGGTGTTTCCACAAAAAAAAAAAATTGCACAAAAAAAAGTTTCCACAACAAAAAAAAAAAAAAAATTTACACAAAAAAGTGTTTCAACAAAAAAAAAAAAAAATGTGTCAAAAAAAAGTTTCCACAAAAAAAAAAAAATTTTTCCACAAAAAACAAATATTTCACAAAAAAAAGTTTCCACAAAAAAAATAAAAAAAAAATTTCACAAAAAAAAAAATTTTTCCAACAAAAAAAAAAAAAGTTTCCACAAAAAAAAACGAAAATTTTGTATGGGAATATATAGGAAATATGTATATAGGAAAATCTAAATGCCATATCTCCGGAACCACTGGGCCAATTTTGTGCAAACTTCATATAAACCATCTACAGACCATCCTCAACGTACGGTTGAAATTGGTTGACCCGTTTCCGCAGTTAGTGGTGACATCAAAATGTACACTTCTTTTTATATATATAGATATTAGAGCGGGTCGATTTGTAGGGAGTGAAAAAATTCACCAATTTCCCTATGATTTCCGTATTCTATGGGTTATTCCATGAAAATTTGCCGAAGGAACCATACCTCTATCGTTAAAATCGAGTCCCCTACTTTTTGTTGGTAGATTTTTTCCCAAATTGACGTTCGTATGAAATATTACCTACACGTTCACATCCATAACTCAAAACCTATCGATCGGGTTTAATCGCCAGTAGGCGCGTTGGAAAGGTGAGCTCATTTTGATCAATTTACAAAAAAAAATCTCCAACATTGGTCCAACGGTTCAAAAGTTACGGGCATTTTTGTCCAAATTTTGGAGCATTTTTCCATTTTTTTCATGATTTTGTCCAAGAATATTACTTTCATGGCCATTTTTTTGGCTCAATCCATTATTTTATTCAATTTACAATTCAAAACGAAGAGTTTAAGCCCAAATTTATCGAATTCGGTTGATTAATTCATGCGATAACACATAAAACCAAATTTTTGTTTTTTTTTCCTTTTTATTTTTTTTTTGTACAAAAATTCAAATTAAGAGATAATAAAGTATCTATCAACCTATTATCAAAAAAAATATTCAGTTTGAGTGTAGTAAAAGACAAAATGTGAAAAAAACCATTATTTTTTCTGAAAGTCTTGTTTGCTTTCAAGTCTGGGTGTTTTCGTACGGCTCTCTAATGTCGTCGCCATAGCGCCTTCTACATTCTTTCCTGCAACTCGTTTAGCAGTGGCAGCCAGCAATTGGACATGTCTTTCCGTTCCTTGAATGTGTAAAGGAATTTGTGGATCATCGAACGGTGGCACTTCGTAATTTAAATATCCCTCCAAATGTTCATACGAATAACTTTGCGTAAACGGTGGTTCGAATAAAATGGTATCGTCATTTAAATCAATCATATTTGTATATTCCGTACAATTAAAGTTTATAAGAGATTTTTTATAAACTCTAAGTTCCGTTGGGTCGACAATATCTCTTCGGTAATGTAAAATCTTCTTTATAGCAATGTTTCGTTTTTCCATTCTATCATCAAATAACATAGATAGCAAGATATTTTCTGAGTGTGCAAAATATGGATTATCTTGAATTACTGTATTTACAACTCCAAGTAAATTCGGTGGTAAAAATCGTGTCCAAGTAATAAATTTAAAAAGTAATGTACTACCGTATGCGGCAGAGCTATAATACTTAACATTGAAATACATTGGCGTGTATACTTTTATTATATAGTTAGCCAGAATTTTTAAATTTTCAGTTGGATTATTAGTTGTCACATACAACCGTAATAATCTATTGGCTTTGGTGAGCCAACGAGAATGTGCAATTGGCCCTGGTTTTATGTGAGACAAATCCGCAGGAACCACACCATTAGAAATTGCATTGGCCATTAACATCAAGTACCTCGAATCAGTAGATAATTCTTCTGGATTTAAATCACCAGGAGGCATATTTTCCAAAGCGATTTCCTCAAAATCGGTTACCACCTGAAAAGAAAACATAAAAGCTAAAAAATATAATAAAAAATGGTAAAGAATCAGCTATAAAAATTACATACCGGAAGATTTTCACAATCAGCAATTTTTGAGCTCAACTTTCCGGAAGTTGATCGTGGTCCAGTGGTGATTGATTTGTCTAAAGTGTCAAACAAATGTCTAAACGGCAGCTCGTTAAAGTGCAGAAGACACACAAACCAGTGCAGTGGTCTCTTTAACTGTTTTTCGAATAGTCGCAAAATTCCACCGTGTACGCCAGTATTTGTTGGTTCACCATCAGCGCATATGGCAATTAATGAATCTAGAGACAATTGTTTTTCTTGGAAGAATTCGATCAATTTGTTGACTTTGCTTGCCGCAGTTTCACTTTCTAGTTTTGTGTAGCCTATCAATTGAGATTTTGGTTCCCTCAAAACAACTAGATGAGGTTCTTTAACCATCCTTGGATGCAATTTCTCATCAATTTTTTCTACAGTTAGAGCATCATTTTTCCTGCCGTCGAATGAAAATGATATCAAATTCGAGCCATCATACCGCTTACGAAGTGCGTCTTGTCTTAATTTTTCTCTTTCTCTACGAAGTTTACTTTTATCCATGATGACAAGATTGTCATGACCATCTTTTACGCCCAGGTCTTCCATCAGAGCTGTTGCCAATGCTGATCCCATCCTATCATGCACACCAAATCTGTCACACATCATTGCATAGTTTTTAGTATTGTATCTGGGAGTGTATGTTTGTGGTGGTAGAACTAATTCTGAACCTCCTCTCACATCAACTTCCATTTCGTCATAATGTGGTTCGTATGTAGGATCGTTGCTCACTGAGATTGTTGGTATAGCCGTTGGTATCGTCTCTTCACTTCCATTATCGTGTTCCGGTATCGTTTGTATTCTGTCATTATATTGATCGCGCATGAAATCTTTTAAGTTTTCTGGGATAGATCCACATGAGCAGTCGTTTTCTTTCAAGTTGCATTTACATTTTCCAATGTTGAATAATTGGTTTGTTGATTCTACGAATTTTTTGAATTCTGTTGCGCGTTTTACTCGTTGTTTATCTGCATTACTATATGCGTCAAGCATATTATTCAATTTTCTAATGATGCTACCTTTGAGTATAAGTTCAATATTAAGTTGATTCCAAATTTCTAACAATCTGTCTGCTACTTGGGGAGTAAATCTTTTATACGAAAACATTTTGCTTTGGGCTTTTGAACGTTCGGCCAAGAAAAAATAGAACTTTAATATATCTCGTTTAGTTGACAGATTAATATCAGGTAATTCACAGGCCACGCCAAAAGAAAAAACATCATGAGAGACCAAATGTTGCAAACTACTGCGTTGGGTATCTGTTGGATTTTGCGATGAACCAGGCTCTGAATCCATTTTTTAAACCGTCACTAAAAGAATTAAATATTGTTACGATTATCCTTTTATAATCGCTGTTAAAATATTGTTAAAATAATAAGTCCTTGAAATTGATTTACTTTAACTTTATTTAAACACAAAATTTATTAAAGTAAACACAATTAAGTAGTGTTGCCAGAAGTGTCTAGATGGTGCTGGTTACATCACTATAGAAACAGTGTTATAGGAAAAAGTTATTTCGTATGTCCCTTATGGAAAAATACTCCAAAATTTGGACAAAAATGCCCGTAACTTTTGAACCGTTGGACCAATGTTGGAGATTTTTTTTTTGTAAATTGATCACCTCACCTTTCCAACGCGCCTACTGGCGATTAAACCCGATCGATAGTTTTTGAGTTATGGATGTGAACGTGTAGGTAATATTTCATACGAACGTCAATTTGGGAAAAAATCTACCAACAAAAAGTAGGGGACTCGATTTTAACGATAGAGGTATGGTTCCTTTGGCAAATTTTCATGGAATAACCCATAGAATACGGAAATCGTAGGGAAATTGATGAAAAATAAATCGACCCGCCCTAATAGATATATATGTAACGTAGAGTGATCCATGTACCATTTGATCCGAAAAATGGCCCGATAAAATTGTATCAGTTGTTTATCAGTTTTTATCTAATTGTGTCAGTTTAGATCTGACCTGATTAAATTATGTGTTAATCAGATGAAATTGTATCTGATTTTTGACCTGATACAATTTCATTGGTTTATATCGCATGGTATCAGTTTAGGTTCAAATAGATATATTTGTATACAAAATTATATAGTTATATCCCAATTTTTACCTGATATCAGTCTAAAACTTTGATACAATTGTATAAGGTAAATGTCGGATACAATTACAGGTTGGTTGAAAAGTTTCCGCGCTCGAAATGAAAGAATAATGTTTTTGTTACGAAATATATTTTTTTATTCAATATAATCTCCTAGAAGCTCAATACACTTGTTCCAATTATCTTCCAATAATTTTATCCCATCCTTATAATGGTTTTCCGGAAGCTCTGCAAAATAACCGTCTACGTCTGCTATGGCCTCTTTTTTCGACGAAAAATGCTTTCCACGAATGAATTGTTTGAGAATTCTGAAGAGATAGTAGTCACTGGGAGCCAAATCTGGTGAATACGGTGGATGTTCAAGCAATTCGTATTTTAATTCTTTGAATTTAGCCATCGTCAAAACACTTTTGTGAACAGGTGCATTGTCTTGATGAGAAATGAATTTTTTCTTCTTTAAACCAGGTATTTTCTCACGAATTTTTTCATCCAGCTGATCCAAAAGACTGCAATAATATTCAGAGTTGATTGTTTTACCTTTCTGAAGATAATCAATCAACAAAATTCCTTTTGCATCCCAAAAAACCTTCATCCCATAACCTTCTTTGCTGATCGTTGTGACTTCACCTTTCAATTTAGGATCATGGTGGTAGATCCAAGTCTCATCCAAAGTTATAAAACGACGCAAGAAATCGGTTTTATTCTGCTTAAAACGCTCCAAATTACGCTGAGAAATTTGTTTTCGATCCAGTTTTTGTTGAATTGTTAATGTGTGCGGCACTAACTTTCCAAACAGTTTTTTCATACATACGTAATTCTTCATGTAAAATATGGAGTACTCATTCGTCTGAGATGCCTATGGCATTAGAAATTTCACGCTTAGTCAAACTTGAATCTTCACTAACCATATTATGTACTTGCACAATGATTTCTGCTGTGGTTGCAGTATTTGGTCGTCCTTGGCGTGGATCGTCTTCAAGGCTAGTACGACCACGTTTAAATTCACCAGCCCAAAATTCAACGGTGCATTTTGATGGTGAGGACTCCTCATACACTTCTAACAATTGTTCATAAATTTCCTTTGCTTTTAAACCCTTCAAAACAAAGAATCTAATGACTGCACGATATTCAATTTTTTCCATATTAAAAAAAATCAATGACACGTCAACTTCAAATGGCTTGTAAACAAAGAATGAATTGACAGAATGACTTGCAATTTTGCATGTGTTCTCAGGACAGTTATACCAACTTGAGAAAAAAAAAGTTTGGAGCTAGCAGTGTCATCTCTTGGTGAGCGCAGGAACTTTTCAACCAACCTGTATATTTTATTTATATAAAATTTAACCAATTACGATCAAACCTGACACCATTACATATAAACCGTTAAAATTGTTTCAGGTAAAAATTCGGATACAATTTCATCTGATTAACACATATTTTAATCAGGTCAGATCTAAACTGATACAATTAGATAAAAATTGATAAACAATTGATAAAAATATATCGGGCCATTCTTCGGATGAAACTGTATATTTATACAGATATAACTTAATCACATATATGACTATATAACTATTTTTATTCGGGTTGTTTAAATGATACGATATATCAAAGTATATGGTACTATATATGGTAGCATATATTATCATATCTGGAACTGTATTAAAAATGTTGTTCATAAGGTACCATATATGACCATATATTGTTGAAATGGCACCATATATCATAATGTATGTTTTAAATTAGAGATGAGCGATATTTTCATACCGGTGATTTAATCACAGTTATTGATAAATCACTGGTAACGGCAGTGATCAAATATTTCAAGTCGCAGTTACTCGGAATGTCGTTCTTTTAATATATTTGTACTATTCTTTCTTGCAAACTTCATTGTGCAAGTAATACATGTTTTTTTTTCAATAACAGTGATTGCTTTCACACTCTTCTTAATAAAATGTCTCCTTCTATCATGTCTTTATTACCGGTCGCAACTATTCTTCTTTTAAGGCCCAGTTTTTAGGAAGTGGATTATCTTTAAACTTAGTTTAACGCAGTTTGTAACTGGAATACTGGTTTTAAAATGTGGTTTATTTTGTTTTATTTCAATAAAGTAATAAATTATGCTCAAGAAAAAGTTTTTCCGGCAAATTCTTGTTATTAAACTTTGAAATGGCTGACAAAATTCGTTTTCGGTTTAACTAAACTAATGTCAGTTAAACATCTTAAAAACTCGCAATAAATATTATTTCGTTTATTTATCAGAAAATCGCAGTCTTTTCCATAGAAAAACCGTGATTACGATCACAGTTTAAAAGTACAACGATTTGCAAATCACATTCACTGAGAACAACGTTACTGAA
This sequence comes from Leucophora obtusa, assembly GCA_949987735.1. Taxonomy (NCBI): domain Eukaryota; kingdom Metazoa; phylum Arthropoda; class Insecta; order Diptera; family Anthomyiidae; genus Leucophora; species Leucophora obtusa. Next base: position 136,918,053 of record OX465295.1, read on the forward strand.
AAATCGCCGGATCGCCCATCTCTATTACAAACCCGTGATCACGGTCCCTGTTTAAAAGAACGGTGATTTGAAAATCACGATCACTGGTAGCAGCGTTATTCAATAATCGCTCATCTCTAGTTTAAATGTCACCACATATGGTAATATATTGTTTAAATGATACCATATATCAATATATATTGCACCATATATAGTAACATATATTATTATTAAAAATGTTGTTCATGTTGTCCCATATATGAGCATATATTATTGAAATGGCACCATATATGATAATATATGGTTTAAATGGCACCATATATTGTAATATGTGACTTAAATAACAACATATTTAATATATATGGCACTATGTATAGTATCATATATTATCATATCTGGAACTGTATTAAAAATGTTGATCATGAGGTACCATATATTGTTTAAATGGCACCATATATAATAATATATGGTTTAAATGGCACCATATATACTAATATATTGCTTAAATAACACCATATATAAATATATATGGCATTATATTTAGTAGCATATATTATCATATCTGCAACTGTATTAAAGGTTTTGTTCATGAGGTACCATATATGACCATATATTGTTTAAATGCCACCTTATATGATTATATATAGTTTAACTGTCACCATATATACCCAGTTAGAAAAATACAAACGGCAAAACGTTGGCAAATCACTGTATATGGTGGTACAAGCGCTGGCAAAGCGTACGTTTTTCGAAAATTAAAGTACTGGGTCAACCTTGAAATGATAACGTCGACCTTCGGTTGGCCGTTTATCTTTCCGAGCGTTGGTAACAATAGTAAAATAAGTGCTCTGCCAATCGGTATTTTAGATCAACTGTTTTTTACTCAATTCTTCCTGAAAAAATCTGTAAAATCCCAATCCCGAAAAAAAGAGAAACGTAAATTTTAGTATAGCAGCACTGTATCTAATAAGCGAATATATCTCTGCTTAAAACTACAAATTTAATAGGTTTTCACACAAATTTTACCATAAGAACAATTATCCAGTTTTATCAATAGACTTGAAAAGTGGTACTTAAATAGGGTGAACATTAAGTGATCAGTTTATATATTTTTTACATACAGTCATAGGTTTCGTAAAACAAGTACTGGCAAAATCCTTTTTGCAAATGTTGGCAAAGCGCTGCAATCCAATGTTTTGCCAGTACATAGTATTTTTTCATGTACAGTCGTAAATTTTGTGAAGCAAGTACTGGCAAAGTCCTTTTAGAAAACGTTGGCAATTCGTTTTAAGCCGATGTTTTACCAGTGGTATTTTTTATATACGGTTGTAAATTTTGTAAAACAGGCACTGGCAAAGTCCTTTAACCTAACGTTGGCAAATCGTTTTGAACCGATGTTTTGCCGGTGGTTTTTTTCATAAACAGTGGTAAACTTTGTAAAACAAATATTGGGAAAGCACTCTTTCCAAATGTTGTCAAAGCATTCTAAATTAGTGATTTTGAAATGCTTTTTTTTGTACCATTGTAAAGCAACGTTTTGCCAGTGCTTTGTTTTTTGTACTCGGGAATTCAAGTTTTTACTAAATTTATTGTTGTTGCCTTTATTTTTAAAGATTAAAATAGTGGCTAAATTCACCACGAAAGGCAAAGAGATTGTTCAGAAAATTGTGCAGAATTTAACGTAATGTTTGTTTTCTCATTTTGTCACTTGTTTTAAGTGGGCGTGGCTTTTAACGAAAAATTAGCGATATCAACCTTTTATCAAATTACATAGTAAAATTTAGGCAGTATTGATCGGTTCTGTACAATCTGTAAATTTTTGGAAATCCTATAAAATTTCCTTATGTCCTGTATTATTTTTATCTACAAATAGTCACCAGACTTAAAATTGCACCATTTTAAACATGACCAATTTTTCTTCCTTTTTAGCGATTTTAAAAGAAAGTTAACACCGCTGAAATTTTAACATGAAATGCTTTTTACTATAACGTAAAAAAAATCTTGACTCATTTGTTATATTGTGGTAAGAAAAGCATAAAACTATTCACTTTAAAATTTCAGTGCTGTTAACTTTATTAAAAATCGCTAAAAACAAAGAAAAATTTGAACAAGTATAAAGTGCAGGAATTTAAGGTCTGCCGACTATTTGTAGATAAAAATAATGCAAGACTTAAGGAAATTTTATGGGATTTCCAAAAATATACAGTTTGTACAGAACCGATCAGTACTGCCTAAATTTGATAAAAGGTTGTTATCGCTAATTTTTCGTTAAAAGCCACGCCCACTTAAAACAAGTGACAAAATGAAAAAACAAACATTACGTTAAAATTTTGTACAATTTTCTGAACCATCTTCTTGCCTTTTGTGGCGAATTTAGCCACTATTTTAATCTTTAAAAATAAAGGCAACAACAATAAAATTAGAAAAAACTTGAATTGTGTTAAATTCGTGGCCACCACTGTATGTATTTGACAATTCAAGTGATAACGTAAAAATCAATCAGGAATACGTAGTGATTTAGAAAATAACATTTTTTATTCCCCGCGTTAGCTGAGTGAAGTGAAGTGTAGGTGATGTGATGAACGTATGTGATTTACAAAATTAGGCCATTAATTTTATATTTATATTATTTACATAACTAAACTCTACATAAAATTTATAGAGTTTTTGAATTTTATTAAAAAATTTTATTTTGCTTTAAACTTTAATGTGAGAAAATTTGAAAAATAGCTCACAAATGAATACTACCAAAGAATATGATATAAATATACGCATTGTGGAGCTGCAATGCTTCTGAGTAAAAAAATCGTTATAAAACAGGAGTAAATTAGTTAAAAGTCGGGCATGCCGACTATATAATACCTACACCAGTCTGGTTAAAAGCCAACTAATGTTAAAATTAGACTTGTGTCTAAATTTTCTATAAAATGATGAATGAGAAAATCGGAAATATAGCCCATATGGGCGATAGGTCCAAATATGGACCGATCCTATCTATAATCAATAGACTTTGTCCTTGGGACAAATGTGTACCAAATTTCATTGAAATATCTTCGTATTTGCGACCTGCAGCGTGTACACAAGCCAAATTTGGGAGGACCATTATATTGGCATTAGGTCTAAACATGGACCGATTTTACCCAAAATCAATAGGCGTTATCCTTGGGCCGACGTAAGTTGGTGTACCTAATTTCATCAAAATATCTTATTATTTTCGACCTGTATAGTGCGCACAAGAATGCATGGACAGACAGACGGATGGACAGACGGACATCGTTAAAAAGTGATTCTGAGCCGATCGGTATACTACAAGGTGGGTCTAGGTCCAATATTTTTTGGTGTTACAGACACAAACAGGCCCTATGCTCCTTATAGGAACCGAGGGAACATATATATATATATAAACACAAACACAATATTGTCCTAAAAGCTAAAATTATTTTTAACTAAAACTTAAAAAAATATTTTAATTTTTGCAAAAATTATTTTTTCGGACTTTCTATATTTTTTTTTTTATATATATATAAATGGTTTTCACAAGGGGTGTGCTATTTGTTGTATCGTTGTATCGTCATAACAAAAAACAGAGTTGTTCAAAATTAAATTGAAAAAATACAACATTTGAGAATAGCACGATACAACATTTTTACGTATGTTTAATATCTTATGTTTGAATGTGCTAACAGATAGAAAACTGAATAGAAAATCGTTGTTAAACACCAATAAAAATTTTAACAACTCTGTTTTTTGTTAGGACGATACAACGATAGCACACCCCTTATGAACAACCTTATAGTTTTTTAATTTTACTATTTTTTATTCTTTAAAAAATTATTAGAATTTTTGCATTTAAAAAATACAAAAAATTTGTTTTCGACTTTATATATTTTCATATATTTAGTTAGAAATTCTAATATAATACTTATTGTTATGTTAAATTTTTAAATCTTATTTGTTGTTCCAAAAAGATTGCAGTTGTCTGCAATAAGAAAATGATGATTGGAATACTCAAACTTGAGGTAGAAAAATATTTTATCTAAATATATAAAACTTAAAATTTTAAGGAACAGATTGCTTTAAAGAAAAGAAATCAGTTTTTTGTAAGTATGTAGATAGTGTAAAAAAACTTTCATCGATCGAAATCTAATTTCGATTAATGCGCTTTTACGCATTTGTACATATATTTTCCTAAATGCGTTATTGCGCATTTACCCGAATTTTCTGATAAATGATTCCCCGCTTAAAAGCGCAGAAAACTCTACATTTTTGATGGCGCATTTAAGCCGGGACTACTGTACATCTGATATTATTTTTTTAACGAATTTTTTGTATGGTAATTGATGTTATTACATATCCCCAAATCTGACTCCATATATAACTACATAAGCCATTTAAAACTAATCAAAATATATGTAGTGACCAATTTCGATTCTAAGTTATATAACACTGTATGTATCGTCATACTAAAAATACATTCTTGTAATTTCATATAACTTTCTATATAATTTCATATAAATTAATATATATTTCAGTCTTGTGACATGTTCTTTTGTGTCAGTCCTATGACAGGTTCTTTTGCGTCAGTTCTGTGACATGTTCATCTGCACCAGTCCCGTGACAGGTTCATTTTCGCCAGTCCTGTGATATGTTATTTTGTATCAGTACTGTGACAGGTTCTTTTGCTTCAGTCCTGTGACTGGTTCTTTTGCGTCGGTCCTGTGACACGTCACAAGGGGCAATTGATCCCCTCCTAGGACAAGCCCATGTTAAATTTATCGGTCCTTTTCATATAATCATACAAAATAACCGGTCCTAGGACCGGTCCTCGTCCCCAAGGACGGGTCACGTGACGTGTCCTGTGACCGGTTCCTTTTCCGACAGGGATATTATACGTTTCTTTTTATGTTTGTTTTGCTTCGTATGTTTGTGAAAAATCTAAAACACGTGTTTTGTTTTACAAAAAGTTGTAATATTCAAAAATGTTTGTTAAAAAGTTTGTTTTTTCGAATTTTGCATAAATATTCCATACAAATTTAAGCATTTATAATAATTTTAAGTACCCGAGTAAAAAAAATTGATCTCGCGCAATATCTAATTATATCCAATTTGATATTGTTTAAGATCTGCTATAATATCTAGCTGATCCAATTAGATCTCAAAATTAGGTGTATCCAATCATATCGTATTAGATCCCATTGTATATATGGGGATAAACTAAGATCAAGTTATATCTCAAAATTGGGAGGTCCAGTGATATCTTTGGGGATAAACCTAGATCTATTTTGATCCGAAAATTGGCGGATCCAGCTATATATTTGCGGATATTTTTAGATCTAATTTGATCCGAAAAATGGCAGATCCAATTAGATCCAGCTATATATTTGGGGATAAACTTAGATCTAATTTGATCTCAATTTTGGCAGATCAAATTAGATCCAGCAACATATTTGTGGATAAACGTAGATCTAATTTGATCCGAAAAAGTGGCAGATCGAATTAGATCTAGCTATATATTTGGGGATAAACTTAGATCTAATGTGATCCGAAAAATGGCACATCGAATTAGATCCAGCAATATATTTGTGGATAAACTTAGATATAAATTGATCTCAATTTTGCCAGATCGAATTAGATCCAGCAATATATTTGTGGATAAACTTAGATCTAATTTGATCCGAAAAAGTGGCAGATCGAATTAGATCCAGCAATATATTTGGGGATAAACTTAGATATAAATTGATCTGAAAAATGGCAGATCAAATTAGATCCAGCAATATATTTGGGGATAAACTTAGATCTAATTTGATTCGAAAAATGGCAGATCGAAAAAATGGGTTAATCTAATATAAAATTAGATTTAATACAAAAAGTTACATTTTAATTGATACCATTAGACAAAAATAACCCAATAAACCATGAAACGATACAGTATCTTTAACGAATTCATATTAAGTATCATATTTGCTATCGTTTATGATACAAAAATATGAACTCGTAATGATATCATAATTTTTAAAAATAACGATACATTTTCTGAAAAAGAGACATTTGCTTGTTCTAATTTAATCGTTAAAGATATCATATATAAGTACTTCTTTATTTCGTAATCGTTAATGATATCATATTTTCATCGAATAGTGATAACCCTGGTAAAAATCTTAATATGGTGTCATACATAATTATATCTTTTTTGATAAATCCCCATATACAACGACATACAACTTGATCCGAAAAATGGGTCATCAACATGTGTCTAATTATATCAAATTAGATATAATTTGATACAGTTTTATCCGAGATTTGTCCATATCCAGGACATCAAATTATATCTAATTCGATATAAAAATATCTGATTTTATAAAATTTTGTCTGATAGTAGGTATACTTTTTATGCATACCAGCTATTAAATTGACATTGAAATGTCTCTGTTTTTAACAATTTTGAAGACTCAAATTTTAAAACATAAAATAAAAATTTATTTGAATACTTTTGTCTTCTAAATCGTACGCATCATTTTTTAATATGATATTACATGCAAAAACATCACGTGAAATATATTTGGCTATGGAGTAATTAACTCTGAATTTGCAGATAACTAAATTTGATGTTGAACTATATATTAATTTGTATGGGATTATATATAAAGTTATATAAAATTAAAATATATTTTTAGTACGACGAAACATACAGTGTTATAAAACTTAGTATCAAATCATATATAATCATATCGGTCACTACATATAATTTGATTATATGTAGTTATATATGGAGTCAGATTTGGGTATATGTAATAATATAAATTCCCGAGTAAAAATAGTTATATAGGAAATTATATAATTTAATATGAATTAATATGTTTATATATAGTCAAGTGTAACACTATATCTTTGCGGATATAATTATGTATAGCTTTGAGTTTTTCAAAAATTTCTTATATGATGTCATATATAGATCAGTATAAATATACATGTCCCCATATATATTTATATGTGCCATATCTATTTACATATGCTATGACAATTTTAATACATCGTCATATATAATTAAAAATGGCTTTATCGGAAAATATATAAAGTTTTGTATAGCCCAATGTTAATTTTTTTTTATAAGTTGTTTTAGATATGTTTAAGTATAGCGCAATGTAAAAAAATTATATGTTTTTTTGAGATATATTTATGTATGATTTCAAAATATAAAAGGCGTACTCATTATAACTCCTAAATTCCTTGTAAACCTTGTATAAATACAAGCCATATTTTTATATATGGAATTTGACATTAAACTCATAAACATACCAGGTTTACACAGTTTATGGGTAGAATACAAGTTTATATGAGAAGGCTTAAAATGCTTGGTTAGAATTATGTACAACTTCTTTTAAATTTTTATTTTAATTTTTAATTCTTAACTTAAGGGTGTTATTTTTCAGTACTTTTTAATACACCCAGAAAACAGTCTCAGTTGTGGCCACCGAATTTGTTGCCAATCGAATTTGTGCGGTTACGACAATTATCTTTATATTAAATTATATTTTTCGTCGCGAAAGCCAATATTCGGTTGTCTAATTCAATATTATATTCCACATAAATATTATTATGTTCCACAACATTTTATTTAAATTAAAAAACTTTTTTTCAATTCTCCGGTATTGAACCCGGTCATTCTGATTAATAATCCACACTCTTACCCATTGCACCACAACTACTTTTAAATTTCTTAGCCTTATTTACTTTTAATACTTAAGAATATTTTGTTTTTATTAAAAAAACAACATCTAAGTTTTTGTTTTTTCGGGGATTCGAACCTGGAAATTTGGCGTACTAGGCCAACTCCTCACCCACTAAACCACAAACACTTATTAACTTTAATGTTTAATTTTGAATTTATATGTTTAGTTTGGAAAACAAATATCAATACCAATTAATAGTTGTGTGTGTTATCAATACAATCCACAATTCGGTTGGTTCTACAGAAAATCGACTTTAAGGTCATATTTGATTAGGATACCCGTATTTGTAGTTACCACTTTCGAATATTGAAATTTTTTTAATAAAGGTTATAGGTAACACCAATTTTCTTGTATATTCACTAAATAAATGGCTGCTTCTACTGCATAGAATTATTAAACTGATACTAATTTTAAAATTGATTGTAGATACCAATAATTTGTTAAAAGGATTGTTTTTTAGTTAGTTTTCCCTATTTTTAATACCTAGTAAAACATTTTTGGTGTAGTATTCAATTATAGGTAACTCCACATAAAATAACGTCCTGGCAAATTCATTTTAATAGTTCTGATCGAATTCCAACCAATCTTTTTCCTGGGTGTAGTTTTTGTTTTGATCTTGAAGTATGAAGCGTTATATAATTATGTATTTCTACATCAAATTAGATATAATTATATCGGGTCAAAATCCGGATAAGATTCTATATGATTCAATATATTTAGATCTTATCCGATATAATTTTATCCACCATTTTTCGGATCATAGCATAAATCCAATTATATTAAATAAGATATCATTACATATGACATCATATTATTTTTTTTTACCCGGGTTACCATACAAAAAATTCGTTGAAAAAATAATATCAGATGTAGTTGTATATTATGATATGTGACTCCATTCATTGTCCGATATAGCCCAATCACATTATATATGACAATATATAACTATTTTTACTCGGGAAAATAACGACAAAAATTTTGCAATATGACGAAAATATTATCGCATTGCCTGATATTTTCGATATCATAACGATATCGTTATTTCATGAAAAAACGATATCATTAACGAATGTGCACTTTTCTTCACAGTACCTATAACTTATGAATCGTTAATGATATCATTCTCAGACAAACGTATCATAGAAATGATATCGTTACGAATTTGAAACAATATCGTTTGGTTTGTTGGGAATTCATTCAGATATCGCTCAAATTGCATTAAACGGTCTATTCTATTGAAATTATTTCTTGATTATCATTATGTCACATCCAATTTTATATAATTAGATAAACTCGTTTTTCGGATCGTATTTAATCATATTAGATCCAAGGTGGATCTAAATTACTACAGTACGATCCACCATTTTTCGAATAAAATTTTATTTTGGCCGGTATCAAAAAAGGATATGATTGTATGTTGTACTTCATTAATTTTTTTAATAGGGTATCCACAGAAATGACATAAAAATAGATCCCGCATTATATTTGGGTACTATGTAAGATCTTCATTTATTTGGGATTAAATAAGATCCCAGCCAGATATTGCCAACTGTTCAAAAAATAATACTTACACTGGCAGATCACTGATTTTATAAAAATTACAATATTTTGTTAAAATAAGGTTTAAACTCAGAAGGTCTCGAGTTCGATACCGTTCACGACTATGCATTTTTTTTTTTAATGAATTTCTTTTTATAACATTAAAATTTTTTTTCTATAAATTTTTTTATAAAATTAAATTTTTTTTATTAAATTGAATTTTTTTTAATAAAATAATTTTATTTACATGTCTTTGACGCTATACACCATTTCCAATTGTATCAATTGTTTTTAAGATTTATCAATTGTGTTTCACAAATAATTAATTGTATTTTAGAACTTATGAATTATTTTTCAGATTTATGAATTGTTTTTCAGAACTAGTTAATTGAATTTCAGTTTTATCAATTGTATTTCAGAAATTATTAACTGTATTTCCGAAATTCACAACTGTATTTCAGAAATTATCAATTGTATTTCAGAAATTATGAAATGTATTTAAGAAATTTTTATCTATTAACTATGAAATACAATCAACAAATTCTGAAATAGATTTGATTATTACTGAAATACAATTAATAATTTCTGAAATACATTCGATAATTTCTGAAATACAATTATAATTTCTGAAATACAATTAATAGCTTCTGAAATACAGTTAATATTGTAGTTTCTGATGAGTTACCATATATGACAATATATTGTTTAAATGGCACCATATATGAAAATATATTGTTTAAATGGCACCATACATGGTATGTTGTTTAAATGATATGATATATCAAAGTATATGGTATTATACAATATATAGTAGCATATATCTGGAACTGTATAAAAAATGTTGTTCATGAGGTACCATATATGAGCATATATTGTTGAAATGGCACCATATATAATATATGGTTTAAATGGCACCATATATGGTAATATATGGTTTAAGTGGCACCATAAATGGTAATATATTGTTAAATAACACCATATGTGGCACTATATTTAGTGGCATATATTATCACATCTGGAACTGTATCAAAAATTTTGATCATTAGGTACCATATATGACCATATATTATTTAAATGGCATTATATATAGTAATATATGGTTTATATGGCACCATATATGGTAATATATTGTATAAATGGCACCATATACAAATATATATGGCACTATATATAGTATCATATATTATCATTTTTGGAACTGTATTGAAAATTTTGATCATGAGGTACTATATATGACCATATACGGTTTAAATGGCACCATATATGCTAATATATTGCTTAAATAACACCATATATAAATATATATTGCACCATATATAGTAGCATATATTATCATAACTGCAACTGTATTAAAGATTTTGTTCATGAGGTACCATATATGACCATATATTGTTTAAATGCCACCATATATGATAATGTCTATTTTAACTGGCACCATATATAGTTATATATTGTTTAAGTGATACCATATATAATTATATATTGCTAAAATGCCACCATATATATTAAGATATGGCTCTATATATAACTATATATGCAATAAGACCAGCCATGCTATGTAATATATAATCATATATATCATATCTAATATTATAAAGCCCGATATCTAATCAGATGAAATTATATATGGCATAATATAAGGAAAAAATTTGGAAAAAGACGTCATATATAATTATATATGGATATACATAACGACATGTCTAATTATATATTGTAATATATGCCACATATGATTATATATAATTTTTTTTACTCGGGTAGGTATAAATTTAGCTTCTTAAAAATTAAGTAGTTATAAAAATGTTACCAAGTTTTAAAAATTCTTGGCTCTTCTCTTTCAAATGTAAACAAAAATATTTGTCATAAAAATATTTGTATTTTTTATTTCATAAAATATAAAAAACAACAAAAGCTAACAAATTAATTATGCGTTTGTTAGTAAAGGTAGGGCAGGACACACAAGATAATTGCCTCATTTCGCGTTCCGGCGAAGTCTTTGTACGAAAACAGCTTTTGTACAAAGGCGACCCCAAATGTTTCAATTTTATTTGTTTACAAAATATAAAAGGAAAGTCAGGTAAGTACGGATAGTCGTTTTTTTACAAGTGGTTATAGATATAGATATAAAATTCGAAAAAAAACAAACCTTAAATATTTAAAATGGTTTTCTCGCAATAAAATTAATTTTGGCGACAATAAATGTATAATTCATAGTCTATTGATTTTTTTTTTGTTTTTTTTTCATACACGTTAAAATAATCACAATTTAGCCATTTGGCAAAAAAACACATTTTTCGATAGAAATCACCTTTTTTAAAAAAAATTTTTTTTTGTTTTTTTTTACTTGAAATGTACCTACACGCCTTTAGAAATCATATATAAAAAAAATTGTTAAAATTGAAGAGATCATGCACTTAAGGGTTAATGTCAAGTTAATTTTCTTAGTTTCTCTGATTTAAGAGCGTATTTGGTCGTTTTTGGTTCACAAAAGATCACCGTTAAAATAATATGGGAATACAGGAATTTTTAGACCCAAGTAAAAAAGTTTTGATATAACCATATCTAACCATTCCATCAAATTAGATCTTATAGTGTCAAATTAGATCTAATTTGATACAATAAGATGTTCTCATTTTTCGGATATAGTTATATAAAATATCAAAAGTCATATAATTTTTTTTAGTAGGGGAATTCTAAAAACGTTATATCTAGCATATGTAGTCATATCTAATTTAACATAGATCGACATTTAATCTTATCCAAGTTCATCTCAAAATGATGGTATCCAGTAATATCCAATAAGATCCCTCAACTATATTACAGGATTAAATTAGATCCAAATAGATCTGAAAATTGGGAGATCCAATCAAATATCAAATTGAGATCCTGATAGCTCCCAAAATATCCAGGGGATTAATTTAGATCCAATTAGATACAAATGGATAAGCAAATTTTGGCAGATCGAATTGGATATTTTGAGATCAAAATATATACTATGATATCTTTGGAATTATTTAAATATTAATAAAATTTAAAAAATAAGAGAAAACATTAAAAAAAATGTTTATTTATTAAAAAAGTATTTATTTCATATATTAAAAAAAATTCCTTCGCACAGTGGGCCATCATCGAATTTTGGCCAAAACTAGAATATTGAGTATATGAGACTAAAAACTATCACAAGGGGGCTGATGACGAATCTGAAATAAAAAATTTAAAATTCAAAATGGCTGATCCAAGATGGCGGCGACGAATTTTTAGTTTTTAAAATAATCAATTATATAGGCCTAGGAACCGCTGACTAAAAATCTGAAATTCAAAATGGCGGATCCAATATAGCGACAAACTATTTTTTCATTAAATTTCTTATGTCATCTGATTTACATAAAATTTCGACCAGGGGAAGCTATTGAGTAGCAGATTACGAATCTGAAGTCAAATTTCAAAAATTCAATATAGCGGATCCAATATGGCGGACTAAAATTTAGAATTGTAAGGCATTGGAAAATAAATTACACTGTACAAAAAAAAACAAGAAAATAAGGTCCTGACAACTAATTCTGGCAGAGGGGCCAAAGAAAAATATACGTGTATCGGCGTTTTAAAAGTTTACGTCTGGCCCTATGTTTTTGGGGGGTTAATACTTCCCCCCAAATGTTTATTGTGAATCGGCATAGGAAACCATCTTCTATTTTAGGTACAGGATGTTGTCAGCGAAATTATGTTAAACACCACGAGGGATATTTTTGTGGAATATTTTAATCCTCTAACTCTGCAATTAAGGGGTCTTTTTTGGCCCCTTTTTGCTAAATATTAGTTAGATTCGAAGAGCTAAAATTAACTGTTAAATAAAATAATAGTCATCCTGCTAAAATCAACAGAAATATTTGATGAAAAATAGTAGACTGCTGATTTCACAAAAATAGATTTTTATTCTCTTAAAACAATTAATTTTTTTTTTGGGTTTTTTTATTGTACTAATATACAGCAAAATTTGTTGCTGATTCTAGCAGAGGAAATTTTTACTTCAATTAACTAAAATTTAGCTAAAATACAACTAAAATTGTGTATATTTAACAGCTTTCTTTTTGCTATTCTTATCTTACTAATATTTAGCAAAGAAAATGTGCTTATTTCATCAGTTTTTTTGCAAGTTAATTTTTAACTAATTTTTAGCAGCTTTAACAAAACCTTTTACAGACTTTTTTTCTATTAGTGTACTTAACCATCCCGCTTTTTACGGGATTATACCGCTTTTTAAAGGCTTGTGCCGCCTTTAATTTTTATCCCGTTTTTAAAGGAAACAATTATGCCTTATCCCAATTTTTTAATATGATATTTAACTTTTGAATAAAGTTTTCACAATTAAATTTTTCTAGAGTTCCCAGTCAGCAAACGAGCCTAAAAATGAAGCAGAAAAGTGCTCAAAATATATTATTAAATTTTCACTTGTATAAAAGTGGAGCGTCCAAAGGAGCCTTTTTTTATTCAAAATCGACTCAAAGTAATGTTTTGAAAAATTTTTAAGCTAAAAATGTATCTTTTTGAGTCATTTTTGAATTGTTCACAAATTCAAATTTATTTACATTTCTGAGTCGTTTCTGAATCATCTTGGAATTTAAAAAATTTGCCTCAAAAATTTGTGCCTTCATTCATTTTACTACGACTAATATTTTCGTCCAAAAAATGCGCAGTTTTAAAAAATATTTGTGCTTTGTTTGAATAATTTTTGACTTACGAATAAGAAACCTCATAAAAGTATACAAATTTTCTGGCTGGATAAGTCTTGTGATTGAATTTTTAAAATTTAAGAATTAATCAGAGCTGAGAGGTTTGATATTTGTTATTAATTTTCAATACGAAAATGTTGTAGATCTTTGATTTACTTAAAATAATTTAAAAATTTCGAAATGAAATTAAGAAAAATGTATATTGCAAAAAATTTTAATTTTTTTAATTTTCATATTTACTTGTTTTTCATTTTTGATATGATAAATACTTAAACAAAATTCCATTTGGTCTTCTAAACAAGTTAGTTAATGTTAGTAAAGCTGGTAACTAAAAATTTATTTTAATTTTAACTTAGATTTTTAAAATTATTAAAATTGATGCTGTTGGATGAATATCAATGGTTTAAACTAAGGTTGGTTACCGTTATCGTTTAAATACCCTTATCGCTAAATACCATTTCATTTTGAATACCATTGCCAATACCAAAAAAAAAATCAAATACCGTTATCATTGCCGATACCGTTATTTTTGTGTGTATTTACCGGTGTTTATTAAAAAAAAATAAAAATGGCAATTATTTAAACTTTTTAAATAATCCTGAGATTTTTTTACAAACAAATGTATGGATAATAATTTTAGTTTTTTAAACTATGTACCAACATTGAATTTAAAGCTTTTTTCCAAAAAGTGCTATTTTTCTTCATCAGGATACTCTCCTGACAAATACTTCACAGAGTTTTTGCTTTCAGGAATGAAAAGACGATCGTTTCGGGGATTTTCCAGGTCCCCTTCATCAGTTTTCTTTAGAAAGTGGTGGCAGTAGTGCAATGCAATTTGAAACATCAAAATCTCATATTAAGTGTAGTCTGAACATCAACAAAATGCGAATGAAGCAAACAATAAAATATGTTTTCGAAGTCTTCTGCAGTACTTATTATATTAACTCATAATAAGGAAATTGGCCTTGAACTAAATTAATAAATTTCTAGTTAATAAATTAAAATATGTGCACTCAAAAAAGTCTGACAGTTACTACATAACAGTTGTTTGTGTAGTAATCAGTAGTTATTGTTTTTAACAGTTTACAGTTGTTTTTCTATAGAAAAAAGCAAAACAACTTTTATGATGGTTATTTAAGAAAACAACTAACGAAAAGTACTGTAATTTCGTAACAGTTGTTTAAATCAGTTATTTTTAATATCATAATAAACAACTACCAACACAGTAGTTTTACAGTAATCAGTAGTTTTTGTTAGTTATTTAAAAAATGGAAAATTTCGTTGAATTTTTTTTAATTGTAAAAATTCTTGTTTATATTTGTTACTATTGATGTATTTCTAGTTTGCAAAGAAAAATCAGAAACTTGTATTGTATCTCCAATGCATAAAAGCATAATAACTGGAGAACGGTTTGGAATATTTACTTCGAATTTTAAATAGGCTGAAGCAAGGTAGGTTACCGTTATCGTTATAATACCGTTATCGCTAAAATACCGTTTCAAATTGAATACCGTTAACGTTACCAATACCTCTAAATAAGTTTCCAAATACCGTTATTTTTATGGGTAGTTACCGGTATTTTACCGGCATTTATTAATTTGTAAAAAAAGCAAAATTTATAATTTTTTTGTAATAATCTTGAGTTCTTTTTATCAAAAAAATTTATAGATAATAGGCGTTTTTTCTAATCACTTGGATTTAATAAATCCAAAAAGTATTTCTAAAAGTGCTCAACAGATGGGGTTAGATTCTTCCTATTTTAAAAAAATTTTCTGTCCGACACTTCTTTCATCCTAATTTTTAATACCGAATTCGATGATGAAGGATTTTGATTTAACTTTTAATTTATAATTATATTTTACATAAAAAAGCGATAAATAGTCTGCCTTTTCATTTTTATCACTTCAATTTATATTTTTACACAATTAAAAAATTCCATTGCAATATTTAATATTCACTAATTGGATTTAATTAAATTACTTACTGTAGAGTGAAAAATTGCCATTTCTATTTGAGCTATTTCTCCATGTCCAAGATGAAAAATATGTATTTGGTAAGGTGTAGTTTTTTTTCTAAACATATTTCATAAAAAAAATTTAATAAAAACCTTTTATTTGTTAGTTTATCAATTTTTTGTTTCCCTTTTAATTTTCATTAGTATTTTTTTCTGACATTAAATTAATAGGCTGTTTCATATATTTGTGCTTATATTGTGCATTTATTAAATCCAGCTTTTTTTTTGGATTTAATAAATCCATTTTTTGTATGAAAAATTCTAAATCCAGGTGATTAAAAAACACGCTAAATAATTTCAATTATTGAAACAACCAGCATTGAATTTAAAGCTTATAATCTGGGATTTTAACGCTTAAAATCAAAAATATGCTAAGTTTTTTATTTTTTTTTATGTTTTTAACGCAATTTATAATACCGGTACGTACCGGTATTGCTGTTTCGATAACGGTATACCGTTACCGAAACAGTCTTAAATACCGTTACCGTAATAAACAAAATTCGATACCTTTACCGTTACCCTTACCCTTATTCGTTTCGGTAACCAACCTTGGGCTGAAGTAATAACACATAATTTTGTAACCGAGAGAAAAAAATTATTTTTTTTTATTAAAATATACTTTTGTAAACAAAAAGATTTGACTGTAAAAAACAGTAGGTTTTACCGATTTTGTCAGTTGTTTTGAAGTTTTTGTAGTAAAAATTTATCAGTAAATTATTTTTCAACAGTTAAAAATAACAAAAATTTTAAATATCTTTCAGTAGATTCTGCCGACAAACTTTTGTGAGTGTGCAAAATAATACCACTTTGACCCTCTGCGTTTATTCTGTCATCAATTTTGACTTCTGGTCCAACAGCATCACGGGATAATGTACCTTAAAATAAAAATTTAAACAAGTGCGTTACATTTGAGACAACGATTTCTTACCCCACAGCATTAGGGATCCTCCTCCGTGTCGAACGCGTTGTTTCTAGTATCTAGGAGAGTACGATTTATTTGGTGGTCTACGGATGAACTTCAATCCATCGGATCCAAATAAATTTGATTTTGTTTCGTCACTAAATAAAACCTTTGCCCATTGTTCTTTTGCCCAATGCTTAGGACGCTTTCCAAAATCGAGACGCTTCTTTGTATTCACTTGACTTATGAAGGGTTTCTTTGCCGGACGTTTGTTTCCTTTAAGCGTCTATGTGCGGTATGAAATCCGACGGTTGCGCCCAAATGTTCTGAAGCATACTGCATAAAATCTACGGCGGTCTTATTGGGGTCGCTTTAACAATAGAAATTATATTTCTGTCCTGTCTTTTAATTGCTTTTCGGGATCTTCCACTACCTATTTTCCTATGAATATAACCGCAAGCCTAATGCCGAGTTGCAATTCCTGACACAGTGGACTTGTTTCCTAGAAACATGGTTCCGATTTCAAGTAAAGGTTTGCCTTCCCAAAGAGCTGTAATAATAGCAGCACGGCTATCATTTGATAGTTGTTTTTTGTAAAGAATAAACAATTTAGTTAATTTTGGTTAATTCAGTTCAAATTTCGTGAATAAATTAAATTTTTATACTTACCTGATACATACTATTTTTTCGCACAGTTGGTAAAAACTAATTCACATAAATAAATGCAAATCAAATGAACTAAAATATGAACCTACATATCAACGAATATAATAACAAAAGATAAGCGCAAATAAAAAACCATTAGAAGAAATCAAAACAAATTTACATGATTTAGCGTAGAGTTGCATTTTTTATGCTCGCAACTGTATGTACACCCTTAATATTAAATATATGAAAAGTTTTTACATGTTTTTATGTTTTTAACTTAATTTATATTAATATATTATAATATATCGTTACCGAAACCATCTTAAATACCGTTACCGAAACAACCGAAATTCGACACCGTTACTCTTACCGTTATTCGTTTCGGTAACCAACCTTGGTTTAAGCCCTATAAAATGTTGGGTTTATTAGAGTATTTAATTTTAAAGGAAATATTCCAACAAAACCTCCTATTACCTTTGCGGTGAAGGTTTTGCTGGGATATTAAATCTTACCTATTCTTGCCGCAATTTGATAATACATAATTACTCGGGATCCATATCAACGATTAACAACATATAAATAAGAGAAGAAGAAAAATAGAATCAAATTAGAACAAAACATTATTTTTCTAAATTTGAATTTAATATAAGCTAGTAAGTAATATTTGAGTTAAATTTTTTTTAGTAGAAAATAACAACTTAACCTCCCAGTGTAGAAACGGTAATGACATATCATTATTTTTTGGACTACAAGTAATGACACCCACTTACCTTCTGCATTATTTCAAAACATATAGTAATGAGTTAATTTTATCATTATTTCAAATAGAAAATAATTTTCTAGATTTTTTTAAAATTTTTGAAATCTATTTTTAGACTCAATATTTTTTAAACACTGGTAGGAATATATGTAACCACATATTTTTTGATTTTTTGTATGTTGGAAAGTAAGCTTACTTGTGTGCAGCAGGTCAATTATGTTTTTATCTATTAAATATAACATGTCTATATAGCTCAGATGGTAGAGCTATTGACTGGCAATTTGTAGACCCAGGTTCGATTCCCGCACCAGGAAATTTTATTTAAAAAAAAAAAATGCAATAAAAAATATTTTTTTTTACATAATTTATTTTTTTGAAAATCTATTTTTAGACTCATTATTTTATTCATGTCAGTACTGGTAAGCACATAGGTAATGATATATTTTTTGATTTTTCGTATGTTGGTGTGTCATTATTTTTCGCGACATCGCCATATAAAGGTAATAAGAAATGTAATAACAAAAGTAACTAGTTACCATTACCAAGTATGTAGTTACATAACCACATATTTGGTAATGATTTCCTACACTGGGCTGCTAAAATCAGCATAAAATTTTGCAAATGGAAATCGAATCTTAAACAAAATTTACGATAAAATGTAAAGAACTTTATGAACACCGGTTAATATCGTCTTGAATTATTAACGTGTTTTATTATTAATATAATTATTTAAAATTTGATATGAATACGTGTATTCAAAAACTGTGTAATTTACAAAATGTACTTCAGGAAACCCTGAAACATAATAAGCTGTGACAAAGTCAGAACCTTTTTATGGCCAATTAGAGTTCTTCTAAAGTGAACTACGATGAAGGGACGCTCTTCGAGACACACGGCTCTGTGGCTAAGGCACACTAGAGGTCCTTAGACTTCACTAATTGACCACTTAAAGGAAATCGTTGCAAAAACGAGACTACAAATATGTAAAATCTAAATTTTTTAAGTTTTTTAGTAATTATGCGAAAATAATGTTTCAAAATCTTTGTCAATACACTCATACAAAAAGTCCGTACAAATAGGTCAAAATTGTGCTGGTCAAAATTATGAGTGTACATTTGAAGCTTAAACTAAAAAAACTTATATTGTATTATACTGAGTTTGCATCGTATTATACATGTTTAACATTCTTGTCAACAAACAGCATTAAAAGCATTAAAGCGCAAACTCGAAAACCATTTACATTTGCTAATAAAATATCGAATTATTAGTATTTTAAATATTTAGTTTTTTAAATCGAACAAAAATCGAATATTCAAAAAAATTTGTACAAGGTATAATAAAATCATTTGTTTGAAGTCATGCAATGTTATTTAGACAAATTTTAAATTCCAATTAAAAATCTACATATATAATTACAATATTATATAATCGAAACCGAAACGAAATGGATAAAGAACTAATATCATTTAATTTAATACGATATACCATTAAAGTATTAAATTGTGAATACCCTCATTGTTCTGAATTATTAACATGTTTTATTATTAATATAATTATTTAAAATTTAATATGAATACGTGTATTCAAAAACTGAGTATTATATTATTTGCAATAATGTAAACAATTTACAAAATGTACTTCAGGAAACCCTGAAACATAATAAGCTGTGACAAAGTCAGAACCTTTTTATGGCCAATTAGAGTTCTTCTAAAGTGAACTACGATGAAGGGACGCTCTTCGTGACACACAGCTCTGTGGCTAAGGCACACTAGAGGTCCTTAGGCTTCACTAATTGACCACTTAAAGGAAATCGTTGCAAAAAAGAGACTGCAAATATGTAAAATTTAAATTTTTTTTAAGTTTTTTAGTATTTATGCGAAAGTAATGTTTCAAAATCTTTGTAAATACGTTTAAAGATTAAACCAAAAAACCTATATAGTATTATACTGAGTTTGCATCGTTTTTTACATATTTTACATTCTTGTCAACAAACAGCATTATTACGTTAAAGCGCAAACTCGAAAACCATTTACATTTGCTAATAAAATATCGAATTATTAGTATTTTTTTTTTTTTTATTAATTCTTCAATTACATAACCGAGCCCTTAGGGCCTTATATAGTTTATTAAAGCTACTAACTAAATAACAAACTTCTATATAAAATTAAAGTTAATTATTAAAATATATAATAAATCGTAAAAATAAAATAAAATTCATAATTACATATGTATATGAGATCACATAAAATAAAGCATTACAAATTAAAAAAAATAACCAAAATAAAATCACAGTGAATGCCAAGAATCAATTTCCATAAGAAGCCTTAATATCACAAAGATAAATACATATTATTACAACATTCTTTCCTTTCGCCTTTCGCACTTTCAAAAACATACATTTTACAAAACCTCCAACAAATGCAGTTTCGCAAATTCTACTAATTTGGACTTGAATTGAAGCAATGTATAATTAAACATTCTCAATTCTCTCGGCAAAGCATTCCATATTCTTGACACACGAATTTGAAATGATTTCACAAAAATATTTAAATGCCTTATAGGTGGTATTATCTGGGGATTTCTAATCGAACGAGTGAAATTAAATTGATCAACTATATAAACAGGATAACCATTAATAATGGATTTATAAAAAAACAGTAATATCCTAATGCTAATAAAATTCTTAAAAGACGATCCAAGAAAATTAAATGTATGTTGAGATACATGATCTCTTCTTTTCAAATTAAAAACATAACGGATAATCCTGTTAAAGGTAAGGTGATATTTCCTCAAGACGTAATTCCCAGTACCCGAAAAGATCTCCATGCAGTACAATATATGTGGCATCAAGATAGAAGTGGCAACCCGCCTTTTAACTGAACGAGTTAAATAAATATTCAAAGAATACAACCTTTTCAAAAGAAATGATACCCGTGAGGATAAATAATTAATATGTGGAGAAAAATTTAATTGATTATCCAAGACAAGACCTAAGCATTTCATTTTATCGACAAACTCAACAGAAACGCCACCAATTCTAACATCTATGTCATCAGTATCAAATCCAAACCCCATCAATTTTGTCTTTGCCGGATTGACACTAAGCCCATTATCAGACGCCCAAGATACAACTTCCCGAATTATATAATTGACACCCTCTTGAACATCATCAGCGTATACAAAAGGCACGCAAGAAACGCCATTAACCACTTGTAAAAGGTCATTTAAATAAATCATAAATAAAAGTGGTCCGATAACGGATCCCTGTGGGACACCACTAGTGATCCGTCGAGTTCGTGAGATAGCGGTACCAACAGATACATATTGGTACCTATCATAAAGGTAGGATTTTATTAGTTCACAAGCCAGATAAGAAAACTTGAACTGACTAAACAATTTAAACAGTAATCTAGTATGTATCACTCTATCAAAGGCCTTAGACAAATCTAGCGAAAGTAGCACTACATTCTTACGGCCATCTAGAAATTGTCTAATTGAGTCAGTCAAAGCCAGCAGAAGAGAGGTCGTGCTATACCCCCGTCGGAACCCTGATTGCGATGGATGAACAAGTGACCTGAGATCAAGGTACTCAATCATTTGGTCTTTCAAAATATGCTCGACAACTTTAGAAAGGACTGGAAGTACCGAAATAGGACGCAGATTATCAAATTCAGTAGACTGGCCCTCCTTCTTTATAGGGACAACTCTAACTATTTTCCAATTACTAGGGAAACTAGACGATGCGATAATAGTGTTCACGAGGTGAAGCAAATGTGTGGAAATAAAAGGGAAAACGATTTTCAAAAATTTCAGTGACAGAGAATCGTGACCAACAGCATTAGACTTGATACTGAGCAATGCTCGATATAACGTGTCAGCATCAACACATGCGAAGGAGAAACCTCCTGCAATAGAATGATCCATATTACAGCAATAGTCACCTCGATCAGGTATCTGACAAGCAACAAAATAATCGTTTATCTGATCTAGATCGGCGAAATGTAAATGCTCCTCTCACTCAAGACAACCATTATTTCTCAAAAAATTCCACATCTGTTTCGAACTAAAATTCTGGAAAACCGCTGTGTGAGCACGCATCCTTAACTTTCTTATAACTCTTTTCACCCTATTCCTGTTCGCACAGTAAATAGCCCAGTTGCGTGGGGTCTTATATCGGAGGTAATTATTATACGATAAATCCCTCAAAGAAACGTGATACGAAATTTCTCTGTCATTAAACCAATTATTACTATCCAAACCAACCCTACGACGAACTATTGGTACCAACACACAGAAAACAGTCTCAGTTGTGGCCACCGAATTTGTTGCCAATCGAATTCGTGCGGTTACGACAACTATCTTTATACTAAATTATATTTTTCGTCGTGAAAGCCAATATTCGGTTGTCTAATTCAATATTATGTTCCACATAAATATTATTATGTTCTACAAAATTTTTGAAATTAAAAAACTTTTTTTGAATTTTCTGGTATTGAACCCGGCCCTTCAGGTTAATAGTTCACACTTTTACCCACTGCACCACCACTACTTTTAAATTTCTTAGCCATATTTACTGTTTATACATATGAATATTTTATTTTAATTAAAAAAAAAATATCTAAATTTTTGTCTTTTCCGGGATTCGAACCCGGAAATCCGGCGTACTAGGCCAACTCCTCACCCACTACACCACAAACACTTAATAATTTTAATGACTAATTTTGAATTTATGTGTTTTATTAATACAGTATAAAATTCGTTTATCAATACCAATTAATAGTTGTGTGTGTTATCAATACAATCCACAATTCGGTTGGTTCTACAGAAACTTGAATTTAATGTCATATTTGATTAGGATACCCGTATTTGTAGTTACCACTTTCGAATATTGAAATTTTTTTAAAAAAGATTATAGATAACACCAATTTTCTTGTATATTCACTAAATAAATGGCTGCTTCTACTGCATAGAATTACTAAACTGATACTAATTTTAAAATTGATTGGAGATACCAATAATTTGTTAAAAGGATTGTTTTTTAGTTCATTTTCCCTATTTTTAATACCTAGTAAAATATTTTTGATGTAGTATTCAATTATAGGTAATTCCAAATAAAATAAAGTCCTGGCAAATTCATTTTAATGGTTTTGATCGAAAGCCAACCAATCTTTTTCCTGGGTGAAGGAATGTAAGGTCTCAATATTCGACATGAGAATTTCAAGTTGTAGATTTACATCATCAGTCAAGTACATTGTACTGAAATCACAATCAAGGACATCTGCTTGTAAATCCTCCATTATCAATGATTTATAATCCGGATACGATATAAAATGCTCTACAGACGGATTCTGAAAGTCAACAGCTATAAAAATGAGGGAATGCCGAGACACCCCAGGACATTGCATTTGACCAGATGTGCCCAAGGAAAATGTGTTACTTATAAGAAAATAATCAATTAGAGATGTTCTATCCCAACATACATGGTAATGCGTCGGTATACAATTATGATGGTAAGCTAAATCCAATCGTTGACACACAAAACGTACTAAAACGGAATCAATTGGACAAAATATATTGGCATTAAAATCGCCCATAATAACAACATTAGAATACCTAACAATTAAATCCCCTACAGCTTCCTCAAAAGCACTTAAGTCCCCATCAGGCAAATAGCAAACGCCAATCAACAACTTAATATCTCGTACAGCAATCTCTACGAGCAAAGCTTCGCAAGCATCATTGACATCAGACATAAATACTGTTCTGTACTTTATACTGTCTGATAAAAATAACGCCACACCTCCACCTCTTCTCTCTCCAGGCCTATCATTCCTACATATATTGTAGCCACCCAGGTAGAAATTTCCGACGTTGCAACAAAAATTGTACTGGGAGAGCACTGTTTTTACGAAATGGCGGTACTACTTAAAACGTGCTTTGCCAGTAATGTTTTCTGAAAATTAACGAGCTTTTTTTTAATTTATTATAACTAAAAATTTTATAAATTTTATGTATTTTTGCATCTATTACACAATTATTTATGTAAGATAGACGTAACCATTCTTTTCTTATGAAGTTTCGAAAGAATGCATTAAAAATGTGTGATGTACACTAAAAGGACAGTAAACTACTAAAATTGTTATTAAATGTACTGGGATAATACCAAAAAATAAAATCCCAAGCCTGCGCCAACGTTGGGAAATAACTATGGCCAAGCGTTTATTGGTGTTATCATTTTGACAACATGCCAGTACAGTGAAAGTTGAAAATCCGACGCATTGCCAGTACATGTACTACGGTCTCCAATACCGGTCCGACATTGTGCCGTTTGTATTTTTCTACCTGGGCAGGCATTTTAATTACCTGAGACAATACACAAGGCTTAAGCCAAGTTTCGCTAAATCCAACAATATCTAAATGATTGCCTTCCAAGATATGTCTTATCTCATCAATTTTAACATCAGTCGTAGACGCACAAAAACTTGTTATATTCCAATGTCCGATTTTCAGAAAATGTTGAAAGTTATTTAAACTGTTGCTTAAGACAGAGTTATCACTGCAAATAGGACCTAAATTAATAGCATTCATTATGATTTTCTTCAGATCAAAGAAATAAAGAAAAAAAAAGTAAGAATTAAATTTTAAGAACTTGTAAACAATTCCAGAAATTTAAGTTAAAACTTAAAATAATAAAAAAAAGCAAAGTTGACACTTAGCAAAAAAATAATAGATTTAGTTTCTCATAAAGTTATTAAGAAAATTTAAAGGAATGTTTAAAATAAATAATTAATAATTCCTTAAGTAAAGTAATAAATTACCAAATTGAAATCATAATTAAACTCAAATTTCTCAAATAAAGAAAATAAATACTATATAAACTAGCAAATAAGTGGCATAAACAAAGCAAATTAAATGTAAGATTTCTCATACAAAATTAATGAATAAAAAATACTACATTTCCAACAAATCAGATAATTTGTAAACAGATGCAATTTTCTGATTTATATTTAACATCAAAAAACTACATAGGAACCGTACACTCAAAAAAGTTTGTTGGCAGAATCTATAAAAAATTAAAGTCCAAATAAAGGTATATGCTGTTAAAAAGGCAACAAATGTATTTGCTTTAAAATAACTAAAAACGTTTTTATTTTTAACTGCTTAAGAACAACCAACAAAGGCACTAAAAATAACTAACAATGCCGTAACGTCAACTGACGAATTTTTACTACAAAAAAAAAAAAAATTTCAAAACAACTGACAAAATGGATAAAAACTACTGCTTTTTACAGTTAATATTCCTTTTGGTATCAGCAAAGATAACTGTTCACTATAAAAGAGCTATTCTGATAGTTGTTCATTATTAAAAATAACTGCTATAAACAACTGTTACGAAATTATAGTACCCTTCGTTAGTTCTCTTATTAAATAACTATCATTACAGTTTTAAAAACTGTAATTGCAGTTAACAACAACTACTGATTACTACATAAACAACTGTCATGTGGCAACTGTCAAACATTTTTGAGTGTATATTCAAGCTGTGATTTACATAATTACATATCTACTCTCTTATCCAAAGTAATACCTTAAATTTAGAGAATACCAATCTTTAATTACCAATTTTAATTAGCATTCATTTCAATAAAAACAATTTCCACAATGCCCAGGCTTAACTACTACTACACTAAAGTTGCAATAAAGAACAAAACTAATAGAGCATTGTGAAGTTCAATGTAATTTAATAATTAAAAAAAAAATATATATATATATACATAAATATATATTCTAAATTTGAAAAAATTATATTGTATAAATATAATTTCAGTTTGGCAATCAAAAATAAGTTTGAAAATAGGCTAAACTAATTTTTAAAATTCAATACTAATTGTTTAACAGGGTAGAAAAGATCTCCTCAGCTGGCATTCAGAAGATTTGATGAAGAAGCTGCATCACTCGTTTCGTTCAGAATACTAACGCACTGATCGTAATTTAATATCTTTTCAGAGTCATCAACGATTACAATCCTTACTTTAGGGTCATCGTAATTCAAATGTGTATACTTTTTTATTTTACTTTTTACTTTGAGTGTTTACACAAATCAACAAGTTTCTTTGACGCCGGAGTCAAGTGATCATTTAAAAATATTTTTGACTCAGTGTTGCCTCCTATTATATCCTTCAGAATTATGGTTATTTTCTTATGATAATTAACCATAATTTGGTCCCGAACTTGAACAGAATTAAGTCTTATTAAAACGGCTTTTTTCCCTCTAAAATACGTGCAATGTTGAATGTCCGGATTTGAAATATTAACATTGCACTTAGATGCAATTTTAATGACGGTTTCCCGCAAATTCGCAATTGATTGGGGTAAACCTCTTATAATTATATTTGACCGGTTGAGGCGTCTTTGTTGAATATTAGATTGTAGTTCCAGATGCTTAATCACATTACAGCAGTTATTGATATCAGATTTAAGTTCTGCAATTTTAGGATTATTTTCAAAAAATTTCTTAGACATTTCATCAATCTGGAGTTTAATAACATTTATCGAAGCATCAAATTGTTCCTGGAGCTCACGTTTATTTTCTTGCAATTTCAATTCAAATTCTTTTTCCAACGACGTAGTGAGTGCTAAAAAGCCTTTTCTCAATTCTTCTTGAATACTTGAAGACAAAGATGAACCTAGACAAACTTTACAACTTTGTGCCTTACAATTAGGGTTTGCCGGGAATTCCCGGGAAAATAATATATTTTTCCCGGGAAAACGGGAAATTTTAAAAATATTAAATTTTTTAAATTGTTTTTGTTTCGAATAGGATTTTTTAATTTTAGTCATAAAAAAACATTTTAAATACCAAAACAAAAATGTCATTGTTAAAATCTTTTAATAGGGAATACATTTATTTGACACAGAAATAAAATCTTTGCCAAGTAATTAGGAGCATTTCAACTAATAAAGATTTTTCGCATAACTTCTTCAAAATTTAAGTAGTAAAACCTAAAAACTTGGTAAAATGTTTAAAAGAAATATGAAAAAATAGCTTTGTTTCTTACAAATCATCGCCCTTAGTATCTAAATTTTTCAAATGTATAATTTAGGTAAAGTCGACTTTAGTTAAAATATTGGGTGGCAGTATACCTTGACTTGGTTTATTTTTGGAGCATTCTGATTGGTTAATTTATTTTCAACCAATCAAAATATTTGAAAATATAAATATTTTTGTAAGGTTTTCATACACAAAATGAACAAAACCGTTTGATTAAAAATAAAGTCGACTTTAAATTTAAAATACTCCTTTATATTAAGGGTCAATAATTTTATAAGTAACGTTTTCATTAATAAATGTGAAAAGACAAGACTAATGGTTAACGGTGGTATCTAAATTTGGTTATCCGACATCTAAATTTGGTTCACAAAAAAAAAAAAAAAAAATTGATGGTCATGCAACTTCTCTTGAAGAAAACAACAACAAGAACAACGTTTCAGCTAAAATTAGCAAAGTACCCGAAGAAAAAAGTGTAAGCTGAATAGGCATTAAAGGTTTTATGGTAGGGCAAACATTTCCTGAAATGGTTCCAAATTAGCCGTAGTCAATCCGCACCATAACTAGATCTTCGTTTATTCGAGAAAGTTTTTATAATAAAAACCTGGCATTGCAAAAAAATTAAACCGATATAAAGAACATTATATTAAATTACTACAATCATGTAAAAGATATCATGATAAAAGAAATATCGAGCAATATTTCTAACAATGGGAGATTTACTATATTTTTAGATGAATGGACAAGAATATCACAAAAGAGATATTTGAACATATGTATAAACGGAAATAATTCATTTTATAACCTGGGGTAGGTTTATATATCAGGAAGATGTAATGCTGATGAAATAAGAAGAATTGTAGAAATAAGACTAGAAGAGTTTTATTTGTCTTTAGAAAATAACATTGTGGCCACCATATCTAATGGGCCAAGTGTGTTGAAACGGTTTGTTTCCGACAGTCCAGTAGTAGGTGCTTTCTGCTGGAATCATGCAATTCATTTGGCAGTGCTTAGAGAAATTTATGTGAAATCAAATGTTCAACATTCTGATATTTTTACTTTGAATTCTCACTACACAGACTGAATTTGTACTGAAATAGTGTTTTTTTTTTAACAAAAATTACTTTATAGGTGGTTTTCATTAACAATTTTGTTCAAAAATATTTCCCGGGATTCCCGGGAATCCCGGGAATTAAATTTTTTCATTCCCGTTTCCCGGGAAAGAAAAAAGTCCGGGAAATCCCAAACCCTACTTACAATGAAATCAAATTCATCCGGAGTGACTTTGGCACAATTTATGTGAAAAAATAAACCACAGCAAGCACAGCCTATGGATTTTTGTGTTTTCGTTACGTTTTTTTTGCAAGTAAGGCATTTAAAAACTTCATGTTGCGGTGCCATTATTAAAAGTGGTAGTAATGAAACAATCCCAGCACCGGCAGGTATAAATAAAAATGTAAACAAAAGCAAAGACAGCTACAACAGGAACGTGATGAAGTCCAATATATACAGGCAGGAAGGATTTTTATTTAACCAATATACTTCAAATTTTAGAACATACGCTAGGAAATAAACGAAGTGGTGATGTTTTTCAGGATAATAAAAGAAAAACAGCAAAGAAAAAAAATGGTGTAGAATTTGCCGCCACACAAAACGATATGCGAATAATAATTATTTTCTTTTATCAAAAATCAAAAAGCAAGTATGAGCTCACAACACTAAAATATTTCTGCTATAACTTATTATTACTTTAACGAATAAAAAACCACAATTTAATTTATTTTACAATTTTTCCAATAAAAATTCTTAATAACAAATTTTTATTTTATTTTTGCATGACGGTGATGCCAGATTTTTCCAGATTTATTTTTTTGAAATCGAACAGGAATCGAATATTCA
This sequence comes from Leucophora obtusa, assembly GCA_949987735.1. Lineage (NCBI taxonomy): Eukaryota > Metazoa > Arthropoda > Insecta > Diptera > Anthomyiidae > Leucophora > Leucophora obtusa. The sequence goes on from OX465295.1 coordinate 136,947,302, forward strand.
CGAAAATTTTTACAAGGTATAATAAAATCATTTGTTTGCCGTCACGCAATGTTATTTAGACAAATTTTAAATTCCAATTAAAAATCTACATATGTGACCTTCTCCGAGAAAAGGGACGTAGTGTGTGAAAATGAAGTTTTGAGAAGAACGCATTTAAAGTTTCAAATTTTAATGTTTTTCTCATTTTTATCGATTTTTCCAAGTTCCCGTTTTTTGACACACTAGGTCCCTCTTCTCGGAGAAGGTCACATATGCATATAATTATAATATTATATAATCGCAACCGAAACGAAATGGATAAATAACTAATATCATTTAATATAATACGATATACCATTAAAGTCTGAAAATTACTGGGAAATATGTATGTGCATAAACTGCTCCTCTTTTAGAGCAGCCAGCACTTCCAACAATTCGTCAGCTTCACTTGGCTCTCCATAAACTGAAAATAATATCAAGAGAGGAAAACACATTTTTTTATAAATTACTTTTTTAATAAAAGGTATTTTTATAAAATGTATATTTTATAAATGATACTTATTATAAAAGGTACATTTTGTAAAAGGTACTTTTTGTAAAAGAGTCAACCTTGTTCCGAAAATTGTACACATTCATTCGGTTTAAAGAAAATACTTGAAATTTGATGTACGAAAGGTTCTTTTTATAAAAGTTACATTTTAGGAAAAGTATTTTTTATAAAAGGTACTTTTTATAAAAAATATTTTTATGTAAGGCACTTTTTTAATAAAAAGGTAGTTTTTATAAACACACTTTTCAAAAATAAATTTTAAAAATACTGTCAAGTTTTACTAAAAAAATATATGGTTTTTTATATGTATTTTTAGTACAGGTTAGTTTAGCTTGAACTAAAACAATATACATAATTAGACCATATTTTAAACTTCAATTCAAGTATGATAAAAATAACTAGAACGATTTCTTTATAAAAGTTCATATAACTTAACTTTTAGTTCAATTAAACTAGTTAGAACTTTGCAATAATATTAATATTTTGAACTAAAATCTAGTTAAATTAAACTTGAAGTGTTATTTTATAAGTAACACCAAATTATAAGAAGTTTAAAGCAAGTACAGTTTTATTAAAAGTATGGAAATTTATTATTGAGTTTATATGAGTAGCTAACCATTTAGTTCAGTTTAGTTCATTTTGTACTTGAAGTTTATAATATTATGTATTTTAAATACAGTTTAGTTTAATAAACTAATTTGGCCATATTTTAAACTTCAATATAATAAAAATAACTAGGACGTTTTTTATTTTATGAAAGGTCATATTACTTAACTTCTAGTTCAATTAAACTAATTTTTAGTTCAACTAAACTAATTTTCTAACCTTTGCAATACTAAAAGTTGCTAATAATTTTAGTTCAGTTTAGTTCATTTTGAACTTAGGAATACATATTGATCATTGTTTAAACTAAACTAAAACCAAAGCGATTTATTAATGAAGGTACATATTTAAGTTCAACTAAACTAATTTTCATACATGATCTATAATTAAGTTAAACTTGAAATATAAATAGTTAAAAGTACTATATGAAAAGAAAAAGTTAGTTTACTTTTATTCTGTATAAAGAAATGTGTAATTAGATTCATATTGTACTTTTAACTTTTGACAGTAACTAAGTTCAACTGAACTAAAATTTAAGTATTGAGAAATCTTATAAAACATGTGGGAAACAAAAATGATTGTGCATGTATTTGTAGCTTGGATTCATTTTTTAAGTTCAATGTTTATTCCTTCTTAGTTAAATTAGAACAATATGTTAACTAATTTTAGTTAACATGCAGTTCACTAAACTAAAATTGAAAATATATAAACTGAAAAAAGGACGCCAAGCTACACATGCATTCACAAACAATACATGTTGTTCTTAAATTTTTTCACATTGTTTTAATTAATTAATCTGTTTAATACTTACCAATTTTTACAACACAACACACACTTTATTAAATTTTAATACTTAACTTTTAAATATTTTTAAATCAAATTATTTTTAAAGAAATTAAATATTTTTATATGTTTATTAAAAAAACTATACATCACCCCCGCACGATGTGTATAGGTCAACGAGAACTTGCCTACTGATTTATTTTATTTATTCTCTTTCTAGTTACTCACTTCTACTTTATTCTTTTTGTAGTTGCTGTTTTATAAAGTATTTTCCACACATACAGTATTGTTCGAAACCTAAGCAACTTTTCCTAATAAAGTAATCAAAGTCCTACACAGTGTTGCCAACTCTTGAAGGCAGGAAAGCACCGCGAGCATTGTGAAAACGGGTAAAAAGGGTAAAAATTTACCAAAAATGGGGTAAAAAAGCACAACATTAATTTTTTTTAAAATTTAAGTCAAGAATTTAAAAACACATTTTCGCTTTGCAAAATCTGTAAAAAAGTTTTCAAAAAATAACAAAAAAAGTTGTAAAAAACACCAAACTAATATTGTAAAATTTTTAAGTTTAAACATAATGAAATTGCTATTTAAAATTGTACTATAAATATTGTAAAAAAATGTATTTTTTGTATAGTTCGTATTATTATCTCAACTTTGACAGAAAATTGAAGAAAAATTTTAAAAAACGAGAACAAATACCAAAAATATAAACTGTTCAAAAAGCACTAAAAGCACCGTCAGAAATCTGAAAAAGCGCTGTAAATACCCGCTTTTTTAAAACGGGTATTTGTAAAAAATTACCGGGTACGGGAAGGAAAAAAGCACCAAAAAATACCCGAAAAGCACTGAAATGGCAACACTGGTCCTACATATTCTTTTTAAATTGGTTTGTACAAAATAACACTTTTAATTTTTATTATGTTATGTGCCTACATTCTAATAATAACAAGAAAAATTTAATTCCATTTCCTTGCCAGTAAAAAAAAATCAAAAATGAAATTGACTCCATATATTGCTGTTCGAAACTTAAGCAACTATTTTGTTTTTGTATTTTTTTGCAACAAATAAACAAAAATTTTGAAACGTTTATTTAATTCCCGTTTAGTTTGACAAAGAAAATTTAATTTTTTTTGTTTCTGTAGATTTAGAATCAATTACTTAGAAGTGCAGCTATGGCGCGTAAAGTTACGGAATCGATTTTAAGCTTAAAATTTTTGAACTCTTTAATAAGGGCCAATCGCAAGTCTCTATAGCTAACAAATTAAGCATTAACGAATCAATAGTTTCTCTACTAATTAAAATGTACAAAGCTACTGGAATAGTAGAGAAAGCCAATACTAGAGGGCAACCTCGAAAAACTTCACATCGAACAGATTGAAAATTGTCCGATTAATTAAGAAAAAAACCCTTTATTTCTTCCAAAAATGTTGTGAGTGAGCTTAATCTCAATATTAGTTCGAGCAGTGTGAGAAAACGATCATTGGAAAATAATTTGAGAAGCTTCATGCCGTCTAAGAAACCTATACTGACAAAAAACATTTAAAAAAGAGGTTTGCCTAAATGATTTTGCAACGTATTCGTTAATTTTCATTAGTTTTATGAAATTTAAGGTTGAATTTTGCAAAAGCTCACGCAAATTGGACTGTGGGGAAATGGAAAATAGTTTTATTCAACGACAAGTCTAAATTTAACCTGTTAAATTTAGATGAAGTATGCCACGTTCGAAGACCGAAGGGAAAACGATTACATCCGCGTTATTGTAAAGGAACAATAAAGCATGGGGGCGGAAATGTAATGGTGTGTACCTGCTTTTCGACGAGTGGAGTTGGCCTTTTGTTGAAATACAAATAAAAATGGATCGCTTTGTTTATTTGGATATTTTAGCCAAACACATGCTTCAATATGCCAAATTGGAAATGCCACTTCGATGGGTGTTTCAGCATAATAATGACCCAAACTCTCGTCAAAGTGGGTCAAAGAATGGTTACCTGTTAATGGGATTCAATTATTGGATTGGCCAGCTCAATCTTCAGAATTGACTCCCATAAAAAACCTATTCGGCATTTTGAAGCGCAGGGTCGGAACTCGCCGTTTTAGTAATAAGCGGTATCTGATAAATGGCTTAAAATCAGAGGGGGAATCAATACCAACCACAACACTATCAAATCTAATATATTCTATGGCAAAACGATGTGCGGAAATCATTTGCAAGAAAGGGTATCATAGGAAGTACTGAAAGTTGCTTAAGTTTCGAACAGCAATATATGGAGTCAATTTCATTTTTGATTTTTTTTTTTACTGGCAAGGAAATGGAATTAAATTTTTCTTGTTATTATTAGAATGTAGGCACATAACATAATAAAAATTAAAAGGGTTCTTTTGTATAAACCAATTTAAAAAGGATATGTAGGACTTTGAATACTTTATTAGGAAAAGTTGCTTAGGTTTCGAACAATACTGTATATAAAAACCAGTTTTATTGAAAATAACAGATTACTCAAACAATACATACTTTTGCTTTGGAAGTTCATATAAACTTATTTTGAATGATAGAAAAGTTCATAATAAACTTTGTTAATAGAATTTTGTCAAGTTAAATAATTTGTAGGAATAAAAATTTTTATTAGGAACATTTTTATTGCTTTAAGTAAAATTTTCTTAAATTTTTTTTAAATATAAACTTATTTTGAATGATAGAAAAGTTCATAATAAACTTTGTTAATAGAATTTTGTCAAGTTAAATAATTTGTAGGAATATAAACTATTATTAGGAACATTTTTATTGCTTTAAGTAAAATTTTCTTAAATTTTTTTTAAATATTTTTTATAAAATTATACAAACATTTTAGTTTATGTTTACTAAATCTGAATGCAAAAGCAAACTTGGAAAAATATTGATTTTTTTTTATTTTTGGAAGAGTTTAAATTCCTCTACTTAAGTTAAGCTATGTACTGTATTTTGGTAAATTTATAAACTTGAATCAATTCACTTTAACTTAAACTAAAATTTAACACAGAAAATTAAAGTGAACTAAATTCAACGGAATAAACTATTCAGAAGCTAAAATTATTTTCTACAAATGAATACAATATCCCACTGTAGAAACGGTAATGACATATAATTATTTTTTGGACTACCAGTAATGACACCCACTTAGCTTCTGTATTATTTTAAAACATATAATAATGAGTTACTGATAATGACTTATTTTTATCATTATTTCAAATAGAAAATAATTTTTTAGATTTTTTTAAAATTTTTTGAAATCTATTTTTAGACTCAATATTTTTTAAACACTGGTAAGGATATATGTAACCACATATTTTTTGATTTTTTGTATGTTGGCGAGTAAGCTTACTTGTGTGCAGCAGGTCAATTGTGTTTTTATCTATTAAATATTACATGACGATATAGCTCAGATGGTAGAGCTGTTGACTGGCAATCTGTAGACCCAGGTTCGATTCCCGCACCAGCAAATTTTATTTAAAAAAAAAAATACAATAAAAAATATTTTTTTTTATATAATTTATTTTATAGAAAATCTATTTTTAGACTCATTATTTTTATCAGTACTGGTAAGCACATAGGTAACGATATATTTTTTGATTTTACATATGCTGGTGTGTAACGACAACTCATTATTTTTCGCGACATCGCCATATAAAGGTAATGAGAAATGTAATAACAAAAGTAACTAGTTACCATTACCAAGTATGTAGTTACATAACCACATATCTGGTAATGATTTTCTACACTAGGATACTTAATATTATAACAATTTAACTAATTTTTGGTTAAATAATTTGAATAAAATTTTGAACTATTCCTGAGTTTATGAACTATTTTTTTTTCTCACATTTAGTAAATTTTCCAAATTTTAAGTTTTTTTTCGCTACTTTAAGCAAAATTTAACTTATTTCAATGAACTTTTCTGGAGTTCATTTTGAACTACAGTTTAGTTCACTTTAGTTCAATCTTTTTTCTGAGTGTAGTTTAGACACAAATTTTCAACAAGATCGGTAAAAAAGTTTCTGAGTTAGAGGGGGTCAAAATTTGACATTTGGGCCAAACATGTGTTCTTTCTCATCCATGTAACTTATTACCTATGGATGTAAGCAAAATTTGTCCCAAAAAAATTATATAGCCATTTCTGCAATCTTTCGAAAAAAAACTTTTCAAAAATTAGAAAAAATTTTTTTAATATTTTTTTTAAATTAAAACTTTTTTAAATTGGTACTTTTTTTCAATAGAAAGCTTAAGTCTTTTCCTTTAAGGTAGTTTTGGTCGCTTAGTGGGATGCGAATGCGACATGTATAAAAAAAAAAATTCTAACTTAAGACGAGGGTTTTTCAATGTTTAGCATATGATATGTACTATTTTGATTTTTTTTCTATTTTTGTGTAAGTGTTTCTAAAACCTTAAAAATAAAACTTATACTGAGAAACTAGACAAATTAACCTTTCCGGGTATGTAACATACCTAACTAGCATTTCATACCTTCGATACTGTAATACCCACAATATGTTAATCCCAGGAATAAAATCACTTTTTTCTATAGAAATGTTGACAAATTAATTTTTTTTTATTTATTTGTAATAATCCCAGCAAAATATTGGTAATGACACCTCATTACTATCTGCATTACCAAAAATGATATATCATTACCTTTTGCATTATTTTATAATATAAAATAATGACTTCCTAATAACGGCCTATTGTATTCATTGTTTCTAAATATAAAATAATGACTTACTCGTATTAGTTTAAATAAGTACTTTTTATGGTACTTTTAATTTTTTTTATTATATGTAAATATGTTTTATGTTTAAATTTTTATAACGAGTCCTAAAATTACACACTAGAGAAAACTTAAATTTTTCTGAATGTATTTCCTTAGGTATTAGTATTTGCCTAACTCCTTATATTTAAAAATCAAGTAAGCAATCGGATAACCACTTGAATTAATTAAACTTTTTGTAAGCATGTCTGTAACCACTGATTATTCAAAATCTCATAACTAATTATTTCTCATTTTTTCGTAAGCGAGCGGGTAAGCGTAAGTACTTATAACAAGCGGGCAAAAGCCACCTGGGGATTTATACAAACCAAAGATTAAAATCGGCTGTGCCGAGTCTTTAGATCCTGGTGTTTTTATTCGGGGATTCTACTAAATACAAACAAGTATGAATTATTACCCATTTTGTATTCGGTCAATCCACTGTGCAACAAATGTGTATGATTTTTTCCACCACTATAAGTAAATACTTCAGTTTAATCTTGTTTAATCTCAGTGCTGCCACAAGCAAGATTCAAAATTCCCAAAAGTGTAGGCAAAATTACCCAAAAAATATGAAATTATAAATGACTTCAATTAACATTTTATTACAATTTGAACTCCGAAAAAAGGTAATTACCTCATCAGTAAACTTAAAAAAAATGATTTGGCCATTTAAATTGTCCCATCGTTCTGGGCGTTATATTATTACAAAGAAAAGTTCCTTAAATATGCAGCATTTATGATGAACTTTTGAGTCTCATATAAATCTTCATAAAATTTAGAGAAGAAATTAGCTTTAGAACAAAACACTTAAAAAGCTTGTAAATAAGAGTAAGTTATGATCACATGTGAACGATTTAAAAATAATCTTATTTTAGAGCAGTGGTGCGCGTTTCAAAGCACATTGTGAATTTACTTATTCACACATATTCTTATGCTCTTTAATTTAGTCGTCAATGAGACAGCGACGAGTGAACATGCTTAGCGGGTGTTTTGATATTTTTTTCAAGTGCACTGAAAACAAATATTTATGACATTCAGAAAATATATGATGAAACATGTTTTTGATATCATGCAATGCAATTTACGTTATGAAACATTTAAGGAATCTAGGGAATATGTTATTAAAAGATATTATGATTATTTTCATAGTAATATCTTTCATAGTAGATCTTTAATAGAAATAAAAAAAAAACAAAATATAAAAAAAATTCCCATAAAAGTATTAATATAGAACATTTGGTTTAAAATCTATAAAAATATGTTGCAGAAAATTTCATTAAGATTATATATATTTTTTAATTCGCTCAATTTTTTTCCCAGTGCAGTTCTCTCTCTTGCTCACTAATACAATTGCAAATCAATTTTGCGCATCACTGTTTTAGAGTCTTTCAAAAATCAAGTTTTATTTGCGCTTTTTAAATACACACAAAAAAATCTTTGGCAAGCAATTGGGAGCACTTCAACTAAAATAATGTTTTTTTGCCATATACAATATAATAAATTATTCGATAAAACTTTATTACTTGAAATTTTCTTAATTACTTGGTAAAGATTTTTTTGTGTACGTTAATAGCTTAGGTATTTGTATAACGAAAGAATTTCAAAGCATGTATGTATAGATTAATACACTTTCCTGATATATCGGTTTAATTCGTGGATGATCAGTCGTTGTGAATCAATTCATTAACTCGTATGAATAAAAAATAGATATTGGAATTTTTATGCAAACTTCACAATTTTAGTCAGTTTGCGATTAGTCTAAAATTTTTATTTTTATTAATATTTCATGCCCTTCTACAAGTCAACGGGTGAATTAGAAGTTAAGTCATTCATAAGCCAAAAGTAATTGCATACATTGAGGAAGGGTTGGTAGGCTCTATCGCTAAAATACTGTTATAGATCCAAATATCGATACATTTAAAATACCAGTACCGAAATTAATGAAATACCATTATCCTTACAACACCATTATTTTTTAGTCTAAACTTTTTGTAATTCCACGTCGTAATTGTGAATTTTACATACACTTTGTTAATAAATTTATTTTACTTTACTTTGTTTTTTTTTGTAAAAAAAAATTTGCGGAATGCACCGAAATAACTGAATACCGGTTATCTTAAAATACCATTATCGAAATAATTGCAATACAGTTAACCTTAAAATACCGTTATCGAAATAATCGAAATACAATTATCCTTAAAATACTGTAACCGAAATAATCTACAATAGCGTTACTTACCCTCACCGATAATCGCACCGTTTCTGCTACCAACAATGCTTTGAAGTAATTGCTAAGTTGTATTCATAGACCCACTATCTATTGGCTAGTTTATGAATTAAATTCTTTTTTTATGTAAAATATATTTTTTTATTTACAAATTTTATAAATTTGATAATTTGATTTGAATTGAAAATTAAGTGAAAAACTAAACAATTTAATAATTGCTATCATCCATGCCCTACCCATAATCTTTATGTTATTCATATAGATGTGTGCAGACCTTTAAAAATATAATTCCTTAATTCGTATTTTAATTCTCAATTTTGCAATAAGTTTGTTTATTTTCGGGTTATGGGGTGAGGGTACTTTACCAAACACTTTAAAACATAAAAACACTATAGTTTTTTGGAAACGTTATAAAATAAATTTTGTAGGTTTTTATTTTCTGATTGTGGTTATATGTTTATATTTCACTGTATTCACAATTTATTATTCAAATATTAAAACTTTATAATTTGTAACAAAAATTAGTTTTTAGATGATCCTGTTGTTGTGTATCTTTCTTTTCGCCTTATTCGCGCCCTTATCCACGTCAACTAGCATCCTAGTTAAGTAGGCTGTAGTTGCGCCTGTTGACAGCTAATGTTTATGACATGTAGGGGGCGTTGTTCTCTACAGAGTTGCCATTGTTCACTGGCGTGAACAAAGTTGATCTCAGTAAATTTTTTTCTTTAGCCCGATGTAGTACTTTTCAAGCTGATTTGAAAAAAAAAATCCGCGGAAAGACCTCTGTAGGGAGTTTATTTCTGTGCAAAGTTTGGAAATGGACTTAGCTATATCTAAGTCATTTATAGTCGGATTGGAATAATATATATATACCATTGGAGAGATAGTAAAAATATCTTATGGACGACATTTTTTGTTTGTTTATCCATTACCGGCGAATGAGATTTATTTTTAAGATTTTTTAAAATAAACCGTTTTTATAAAAACCACCACCACAAACTACCACATAATTTTTTACTTATTAATATATTCTCAAGATTAAAAACTTTTGAGATGTAGTTCAAATTTTATTACTTCAAACACCGAAGATATTAGAAGTCCAACCTAATTTTTTTGCAGATGGTACAAAAGATATAACTTTGACTCTAACCAACAATTATACTGAATTAACTCATCCGGAATCGAACATATTTTGGTAGTAAACACATTTTAAACCTATTGAAAGAAAAAAATCTCACGATTTTGACCTCTAATATCTTCGGTGTTTGAAGTGATAAAAACTCGATCTATATATCAAATGAAAGCTTTTCGTCTTGATAACATACTAATAAGCACAATTTTTGTTCTTATATGGGTTTTTTATGGAATAAAAACATTAAAAAAACAAAAAATTAAAATTCCTACGCCGAATCATAATGGGTCAACAAAAAAATGCTATCCTAAAGATATTATTATTACCTTTCCAATGGTGTACATATTGTTCCAATCCTATCGTAAATGAAGGAAATATAGTTAAGTTCATTTTTAAACTTTAAACCGAAGTAACTCCCCATACAGGCTTTTCGGTAAAAAAAATTTCTTCGGGCCCCTAAAAGAGAGTTATATTAGTAGTATAAATTTAGAATCTATCGGTGAGGTGCCTCTAAAGCCAACATACGTCCAAATTATTCAATCGAATCAAAATTGAATCAACACAGATAGGAACAAATCTTATCTCACTTTATTCAATGTCCAATCATTGATTTAAAGGCATTATGAATTATTCAGTAACCCGTGAAAAAACGATTAGATTTGATCAAATTAGGTTTGATCCAATTGTATCTATTCATATTAAAGAGTGAATAACAACGTATAAAATTAAATATGAATTTATCTGCGATTCCGATTTTCAAAATTTTCTTATTCGTTGCCTTATATAATCATATCCTAAAAAATCTTTTCTCTTATATCATTTTATATGCCATATCCAAATACATATACTTGATCAAATTATATCTCGTTGAAGATACATTTTTATATTGCTTCGAACAACACTTTATAAAAATAAATGTCTCGAATCGAACAAAATGTATGTGGATTTAAATACAATTATATACTTAATAATTCAATACAAAATTAAAAAGCTAAGCTTATATGTTATGTTGCATCTAGGGTTTCTAATGACCCATAATTTTTTCATTTCTGGGATAAATGAGACATACCAATGTCGCACTTTTTAATTACAATTAGGGAATGCAAAATCCCGCACTATTTGATTTCCCGGGAAAGCGGGAAATTTATCTTGAATTCCCGGGATCCCGCAAGTGACATAAATTAGAAAATAGTTTATAGTAATTTAAAAATTTTTATTAATAAAATGTCTTAAAACCCTCAAATTTTCATGATCGTGAAAAAGCTCAGGTGATTTTTCTTGGAATATTCGTAGTGGGAAAGAATTAATTTTATATTAGAAATTATATATGTAAGTCTAATTGTATACATATGTATGTATGTAATTTTAAAAATTGAATATACTAAAACTAATTTCTTGACTAAAACACTTGTCCGTAAAAAAAAAGTAAATAAAAAAAATTAATATAGAAAATAATTTTATAAAATTGGAAAAATTTTTAAAAATTATGGGAACAAATTCTAACTTATACTGAATTTAGACTAAGCAAAAACCAGCCAGTTTTTGTACAAAACTAAATTACAAAAACCAAGTCATTTACACTGGTTATTTAGTTTTTCTTTGTCACATCACTTTTTTATTACACATTTTTCTTTCTGTTTTTATTGTTAAACTAATGAAAAAAAATTATTAATACATTTAAAAATTAATAACTACACACAATTTCAAACTAAAATAGAAATATTCTTAAAAAACTAAAAAATATTTTTTTGACACTTGCTTTACTTCTATATTCGTTGTAACAGGGTGCATCGAAAGTTAACTATAAATGATACCGGGTGTATCAAAAATGCACATTTAAGATATTTCTACTTGGTTTTTGGCAAAAACCAGGTAGAATGTGGTTTTCAGTTTGTATGAAAATTGTATGGGAAAACTAAATTAATTCTGTAGTTTTCGGCTCAAAAACTAAAAATGGCCAAAAACTACTAGTTTTTGCCCAGTCTAAATATACTATTACTTAAAAATTTTTAAAAATCAATCGACAAATTTGTCTTTAATTCAGAGTAAGTGCGATTCAAAAATTTTTATACAAACACTATTTAGTTGAGTGGTTTTCTTAAAAAATATATTTTTTTAAGTTCCTTTTAGTGCCTGTTAAAAAAAAAGAACTTAAAAAGTTCGATCAAGTGCAAATTAATCAGTGTGTTCGTTTACTCGAAAATCTTACTACTTTTACTACAATTTTGTAAGTAAATGAGCAAGCCTAATATAAGATTTTTACTATTTTCAAAACGTTGGAAAATTTTGCATAAGTAAATTTGAAATAATTAACTTTATTATTTTAAACTGCATTTTTTGAAATCCCGGGATTCCCGGTCCAAATTCCCGGGAATGCGGGAACTGAAAATGCCTAATTTCCCGGGAATCCCGGGACGGGAAATCCCGGGATGCATTCCCTAATTACAATATCTAATCTTAAATCTAATGAAAGAAATAATAAGAAAAGTAACTACACAGAGAAAAAATTATAGTTAAATCAATTACTATATCAGATTTTAATTAACATTTGATTTTTTACGAACACTTTGTAAATAAAGTATGAATATTAGAGCTAGTGTTATAGTCATTGATTGGTGGGATATTTTATTTAAGTAAGAAACTTTGAAACAAAATTTTCTAACTGGTGGCTATAATACTCATCCTTATTAAAGTAAATTATAGTTAAACTTTTTCATATTTAAGTTAATGTGTTTTTCGATTTTAAAAATATGCAGAAAATTTTTTATATAAGAAGAAAAAAACCTGAGATTTGTGTGATTTCAAAGCTTTTTCTATCTTAGTAAACGTTGTTTCTGTATGATTTTAATTTTTTTCTTCTGTGTAGTTACTAGGGTTTGGGATTTCTCTGACTTTTTTATTTCCCAGGAAACGGGAATAAAAAAATTTGATTCCCGGGAATCCCGGGAAATATTTTTGAACAAAATTGTTAATGAAAACCACCATTATAAGTAATTTTTGTTAAAAAAAAAACACTATTTCAGTACAAATTCAGTCTGTGTAGTGAGAATTCAAAGAAAAATATCAAAATACAAAAATATTTGTATTTTCAAACATTTTGATTGGTTGAAAATAAAGCCCAAATTAGTTTGGAAGTATCGTAAAAAAAGTAACGTATCATTATCATAATGAATAAAAAGAGTATAAAAAATAAAAATGTTGTATTTTTTATCCTTTTCTTGTGCATAGAATTAAATGTCAAGTAATAAAATATAAAATTTCTATTTTCAACAGAACTTTTTTACGATTTTACTTGACAACAGTTTCAATGCATAGAAAAAAGATAAAAATATATTTCTATATAATTTTAACACATTGAATTGATTACAGATACGTTTTTTTACTTTACGATTAGACTAATGAAGCCTTAAATTAACCAATCAGAATGCTCCAAAAATAAACCAAGTCAAGGCATACTGCCACCCAATATTTTAAAAATAAATATACGTTTGGAAAATATTGATAGTAAGGCTGATAAAAATTTAATTTAAAAAAAATAAGTTTGTATGAGTTTGTTTTGATTAATTACAAATGGTATTGTTAACTATACGTACGGTCGTAATATTAAGTTTGTTCGACGTAATTTTGTGTAAAGTCTGGTAAAAAGAGAGTAAATAAATAATTTTCTCAAAAAATGGTAAAAATGCTCATAATACCAGGAACTCAGAAAACCACTTATCAAAACTTTGGTAATGGGTTAGACCTTTTTCACTCATTGCCTGGCAATGGGTACCCCTTTACCTTGGTTTTACTTAGAAACCTAAAGTAATACGTTACTAATATTGTGATTTATCAATATTTATGTGGGAGGTATGAATTAATGAGCTACCGATATAGAGATATATCACAACTTATTTGGAGGCTTTAAAATAATATTTTACTGATATTGTATTATATAATAACTTTTTAATAAGAGTAAAAATAATAATCTGATATCTTTAAAATATACTACGAAATAACGTAAAATACCGATAACCTTAAAATACCCTAACGAAATTATTTAATATACCGTTAACCTTAAAATACCCTAACGAAATAACTTAAAATACCGTTAACCCTAAAACAACTTAACGATATAACTTAAAATACCGATAACCTTAAAATAACCTAACTAAGTACTGCTGAAATAACGTTATCACTAACTTTATGAAACGGTTGCCAACCCATACGTAATCAGTAATTGGTAAGTCATTACTTTTTGTTTAGAAATAATGCAGAAGGTAACGAGCTATCACTACAAGGTAATGCGTGAGTATATCACACCCATTACCAAAGTTTTGCTGGGAAACATTGGAAAAGATGAAATTTTTTGGGACAATGTTATGTTTAGCGATGAAAGAAAGTTCAATTTATTCGGATCTCATGGCAAAAAAAGTAGTAGTAGTATATAATTAGTAGTGTGAATACAGAGTCGTTTAGAAATAGTAACCTCATTAAAAGTTGGATTATATCTTAATCAAAAAGATTAAAATAGAGTTTAATCGACTTGTTTAGTGTTTGTTTAAGCATTTAATTCGACTTTTACGGGATTAACTTTTGTGGCTTAACTATTGTATTGTAATCTTTATTTAATAAAATATATAATAAAGAAGTAAGAGGTAAAATGATAACAATGACTAAAAGTCGTCTGTTATACATATTTTAACAAATAGTGTGTTGTTCAAATTAAATTGTTTTTACAAAAATTCATCTATTATTAGTTTTCAATAATTTAAAGCATTAATTACATACTTATATAGCCTATTCCATCCATCGGGTATTTCACCATTTCGGTATCATCGAGATATATTTGACCTAAATGTCTGATTCTAAATTCTGCGAGTATTGGACATTTTGCAATAAAGTGCTGTGAGTTTCTTCTTCCCTTGTGTTACATCAGTGGGTATCGATCCCCCTTTGTCTCGCTCAATCGGCTCTCTTTTTATTTGTTCGCGAACTCGGGCACAAGCAAAATAACACATTTTGCTTGTGTAAAATCAAAGAGCGTAAAATAAGGAGAAATTCCAACTATAATACAGGGGAATTGCGGGGAAATTAGATACTTTTAAGGGGAACGAGATAATTTCCTTATGCGTCATAATTTAATTTACTGCGATAGGAATCGAAAAAAACGTAATTTAGTGTCTACAAATGAAATAAAATACGCAATAAAATTTCAAAATTAGTGTGGTGTATCCACCACACATTAGGTTTAATATTTTTTGTATCAATAACTTCAAAATCAATCGCAGAGAAAACTATTTTACGTGGAGAGTATATAATTCATACACAAAAAATTCCTGTAGGGAAAATGATGAATGCATACTTATTAAAAATTTGTTCATTAAAATTCGTGGATTTTATCAAGTTTTGTATAAATTGTGTATTTCATTGTGTTAATGATGTTGTGTTAGAAGTTGACAACACTCATTTCAAAGAAGAATAATGAAAAAGGAAATTTTACGTCATCGCATTTTTCCCCTCACAGTACTCACAGCATCTTTTGTCTGCGCAAACGGTTTTCACCCGGTTTTTATTTGCTCGCCCGAGTTCGCTAAAAATATAAGAGAGTCATAGGAAGGATCGTCTCTCTCTATATGTATACTCTTTGATTATACCTAGCACACATAACTATTCAAGATTTTTGCAAAAAAAAACCCATAAAAAACAGTTTCTATGGCCACCAAAAAGCTTTAAAACATTTTTAGAAAGTAGTTTTCGCAATTGGATTTAGAGTCCATTTTATTTATGAAAACTTAAGAAATTTGGCCATTTGGTATTTGATTTAAAAAAAAATAAATATTTTAATTACATTTTTAAAAAAATGTTGTTGCTTTCGACGTATTTTGTTACATTTAAAAATTTGTGAAATCATTTTTCAATCATTTGCCCCCCCCCCCCTCTAGCTACGTGCCTGGAGAGATACGATCCTTCCTATGACTCTCTTATATTTTTAGCGAACTCGGGTGAGCAAATAAAAACCGGGTGAGGGGAAAATGTGATGACGTAAAATTTCCTTTTTCATTATTCTTCTTTGAAATGAGTGTTGTCAACTTCTAACACAACATCATTTAACACAATGAAGTACACAATTTATACAAAACTTGATAAAATCCACGAATTTTAATGAACAAATTTTTAATAAGTATACTTTCATCATTTTCCCTACAGGAATTTTTTGTGTATGAATTATATACTCTCCACATAAAATAATTTTCTCTGCGATTGATTTTGAAGTTAATTGATAAAAAAAAATATTAAACCTAATGTGTGGTGGAGACACCAAATTATTTTAAAATTTTATTGCGTATTTTGTTTCATTTGTAGAAACTACATTACGTTTTTTCGATTCCTAGCGCTTTTAATGTTAAATTTTGTGGTTTTCGGCCTAAAATGCTAACAGTGAACACAGTAAATTAATTATGACGCATTAGGAAATTATCTCGTTCCCCTTAAAAGCATCTAATTTCCCCGAAATTTCTCCTTATTTTACGCTCTTTGATTTTACACAAGAAAAATGTGTTATTTTGGTTATTTAACTATTCCAAGATATATAAAATATTTATATAATTTATTCTATCGACTCTATGCATTCAAAACAGACATCTCACGTCAAAACTTAATATTCTTTCCTTGACGTCCACTTTGAAGAATTTATATCACATGTGGTCACAGACAGATGTGTTTTTGTGTTTTTGGGGTGCCTTTTCTATACCAAGGCAAATTTTAAAAAAAAATTTTAAATTTCACTTTTGACCTTGGTATAGAAAGGGTTAACATTGTCGAAGTTTCACAAAATTTTCGGAAAACAATATTCTTCAACTGAATTAGTAAAAAAATTTAAAGAGATTACGGTAGAGCTAGCTAAAAAACAAAAATTAACGATATTATCCAAATTATTAGCCAAAATCACACTTTTCTCTAAAATTTTCAAATTTAAAACGCCGTCACTACTTAGTTAAATGAGGGATATGTGTAACTTTCAGTAGGATCAGTGGGTATCGATCCCCCCTTGTCTCGCTCAATCGGCTCTCTTTTTATTTGTTCGCAAACTCGGGCACAAGCAAAATAACACATTTTGCTTGTGTAAAATCAAAGAGCGTAAAATAAGGAGAAATTCCAACTATTATACAGGGGAATTGCGGGGAAATTAGATGCTTTTAAGGGGAACGAGATTATTTCATAATGCGTCATAATTTAATTTACTGTGGAACAATTCCATTTTATTTCAACGAACATTTTTTCGGTAGTGTCCGATTTTGATAAAACTTGGTGAATGTGTGTAGTAGTGTATGTATGTTCACAAAACGATTTTTAATTTTTTTGTTTTCGAAAACTGTGGCAACCCTGCAGCTTTGAAATACTGAAAATTGCAGGGTAGGCACTACACTTAAAATTTCATAACTTTTGTTGTGAGCAAGATATTGAAAAAATTCTTTTTGCGTGGGATTAGTGAAGTTTTTAGGTTTAAGAAATTTATTATTATTTTTTTTTTTTTTAAATTTTTCAAAATTTAAAAAAAAAAAAAAAAATTAAAATTTATTTTTTGAAAAAAACCATTTTTTAAAATTTTTATATTTTTTGCACAAAATACCACATATGTGTTCTAAACATCCTAAAAATTTCAGAGTGGAATGCCTCCTACTTTTTGAGATATATTAAAAAATGTACTGGTATGTTTATAAGAAATACTCTCTTTTACTAGTTGCTACGTGCCACTGAGTTAATAAGTTAAGTTTGCTTGTATGCTTTTTAATTGTTTAAAGATTTTCGACAAGTCAACATCGTAGTAGTTTTATTCTCTGATAATAATTTTCAAAAACTATTTTATTTCAAGCAGTACACATTTGTTCACAGATTTTTAATTTGCTTAAAATGCCTTTTGGAAAAGTTTGTTGTAATCCTTTCCGAAAACTCAAGCATAAAACAAACAAAATAAAATGTGTTCGTAAAGTTTCGCAAAGTCTTAGGGAGCGTTTTCCACAATATTTGCATGGTCAATATATCTGTGCTTCATGTAGAATGGCTCTATTAGATCAAGCGAAGTCATTGATAAAGAAAAAGAAAAAGAAAAACGAAAACAATTTCGAAGATTTTGAAATTGACACGGTTGCAGGAACTTCTACATCAGCTTCAAAAGTTGCCAATGCTGATGAAAGTTTGTCTGAAAGTGATATTGGCTCACTTTCGGAAGAAACAACCGAAGAGGCTTTCAATGAAAAGAAGAACACAGCTTTTTTTTATTTGAATAAGTGCTTAGAAGCGCTAAATGAATCTCCCATTGAGTTTAAAAATAACTATTCTAAATATAAACAGGAAGAAATTTTAGGCAATATAAATTCCATATTTAGGAAAAACCTTTTTAGTTTAGAAAATATATCCTGCGATGGTGAAGATATTTTAAACCACTTAAAAAAGATTTACAATACTTCTGAAGATGATAAAGATAGACAAATTAAAATATTAACATCTTTGCCACATTCTTGGAGTGTTGGTAAAATAGAAAAAACCTTTTCAACTACAAACTATATGGCTCGTAAAGCTAAAAAACTAATTCAAAATGGCGATTATTATTTTTCTTCGCATCCAAAAAGACGATCCGGCCTCTCGACAGAGACAAAATCTATAGTTGAAGATTTTTATAGAAACGACAAAAACAGTCGCGTTATGCCCAGGAAAAAAGACTATAAGTCTGTTAAGAGTTGTAATGGGGAGAAAGAAAAAAAACAGAAGAGATTGATGCTTTGTAATCTGAAAGAATTGCATAATTCCTTTCAAGAAGTTTATCCAACAGTAAAAATTGGATTTTCAAAATTTTCAGAGCTGATACCACAAGAATGTATTTTGATTGGGGGAAGTGGCACTCATACAGTTTGCGTGTGTGCTATTCACCAAAATTCCAAACTTATGTTTATTGGGGGGAAAATCAAGGAATTGGCTGAAAAGGAAGTTATAGGTTTTCCCACTTACAAGCATTGGATTGCTCAATCTATTTGTAATCCAGCAACTGTACAATGCTATATGGGAAATTGTTCACTTTGTCCAGGGGATACTTACCTTAAAGATGCCCTTAAAAACGCATATTCCACTAACAACACAGAAAACATAACATACAAACAATGGGTTCAAGTAGACAGATCCAATCTTTTGACCATAACATCTCCATCTGACGACTTTGTGGACAAACTTTCTGAAGAAATGATAAAATTAATTTTTCATAGTTTTGTGGCAAAAGAACAGAACAAGTTTCTTGATGAGGTAAGATCCAATTTAAAAATTGGAGAATTTTTGACTATCTGTGATTTTGCCGAAAATTACACATTTGTTATCCAAGATTGTATACAGAGCTATCATTGGACAAATTCTCAAGCCACTATACACCCCTTTGTGACATATTTCCGAAATGCAGATGGAAAAATAGATCACATAAGCTTTGTTGTCATTTCCGATATTTTGGAGCACAACACAGTCGCTGTTCATTTATTTCAAAGGAAATTTGTACAATTTATAAAAGAACATGTTAATGAAAACATTGACAAAATAATATATTTTTCTGACGGTTGCGCAGCTCAGTATAAAAATCGAAAAAATTTTGTAAATTTACTATACCATAAAACCGATTTTGATTGTGATGCTGAATGGCACTTTTTTGCGACATGACATGGGAAAGGCCCTTGTGATGGAGTTGGAGGTTCACTAAAAAGAGCAGCAGCTCTTGCCAGTCTTCAGCGTCCAATAGAAAATCAAATTGTAAATGCTACAGATTTATTTGAATACGCTAAGGGTTTGCCTAATATCAATGTAACATTCTGCACAAAAAATGAATATGATGAAGAGGAAATAAAACTAAACACTAGATTTAAAAAATCTGTTGCAATTAAAGGAACACAAAAACTCCATTCATTCGTACCTATTTCAAGAACAGAAATAGCTGCCAAAACCTTTTCAAATTCAGTTGAAACTCCAAAACCTATTAAGATAATAAAATACTTATAAATACTTTTATATTTTTTCTCATATCTCGAAAAGATTCCGCAATTTTCAAGGTATTTAGAAAGTACATGTGGCTATTTTTATAAGAAAAACTTTTTTTTCCAAAAAATGAATTATATTTTTGTTTACATTTTTACATTTTTTAATATATCTCAAAAAGTAGGAGTCATTCCACTCTGAAATTTTTAGGATGTTTAGAACACATATGTGGCATTTTGTGCAAAAAATATAAAAATTTTAAAAAATGGGGTTTTTTCAAAAAATAAATTTTAATTTTTTTATTTTAAAAAATTTTAAAAATTTAAAAAAAAAAAATAATAATAAATTTCTTAAACCTAAAAACTTCACTAATCCCACGCAAAAAGAATTTTTTCAATATCTTGCTCACAACAAAAGTTATGAAATTTTAAGTGTAGTGCCTACCCTGCAATTTTCAGTATTTCAAAGCTGCAGGGTTGCCACAGTTTTCGAAAACAAAAAAATTAAAAATCGTTTTGTGAACATACATACACTACTACACACATTCACCAAGTTTTATCAAAATCGGACACTACCGAAAAAATGTTCGTTGAAATAAAATGGAATTGCTCTGTGTTCACTGTTAATGTAGTGTCTACAAATGAAATAAAATACGTAATAAAATTTTAAAATAATTTGGTGTCTCCACCACACATTAGGTTTAATATTTTTTTTATCAATTAACTTCAAAATCAATCGCAGAGACAAAATTCCTGTAGGGAAAATGATGAAAGCATAGGTACTTATTAAAAATTTGTTCATTAAAATTCGTGGATTTTATCAAGTTTTGTATAAATTGTGTAGGTACTTCATTGTGTAAATGATGTTGTGTTAGAAGTTGACAACACTCAATTCAAAGAAGAATAATGAAAAAGGAAATTTTACGTCATCACATTTTTCCCTTCACAGTACTCACAGCATCTTTTGTGTGCGCAAACTGTTTTCACCCGGTTTTTATTTACTCGCCCGAGTTCGCTAAAAATATAAGAGAGTCATTGGAAGGATCGTCTTTCTCTATATGTATACTCTTTGGTAGGATTATTCTCTAAGGTGTATTAAAAAAAAAACCTATGCGTTAACCACATTTTTTTTATATTATGTTTAACAAAATTTTAAAAAGTTCAAAATTAGTGTATGGTAAATTTATAAAAAATATATCCCATATTTGGCCATACATGGGACTAGGTTAGCATAATTCAAGAGAGACAAAAAATTATATCTGAATACTTACACATCTCAGAAATCAAACTAGAGTATAACATTTTAAGTTTTTGAAAAAATATTTTATTTTTTGCGATTTTCATTATATATGCCATTTTAACCCTACAATGATCTGGGCGAATTACAATTACTTCAATATTTTCCAACCGATTTTGGATTTTTATGCCTTTTAAGATTTGGATTTTTATGCCTTTTTTTCTATTAACATCTTCCAGAAATACAGTTATTTAAGAGCCAGTATTGTCAAAATAAGCCAAAAAAGCTATTTTTCCCCCTTGTAACAGTGAGGTACACGATCAAGATTTTGCTTTCAAGTTGATAACACATACTGCTTGTCAAATTCAGTTGAACTTGAAGCTGTGACGTAGGCTGCATGCAACTTGATAGTCAATTTTGCTTTCAAGATGCCGTCGTCAAGGAAAGAACTCAAAATGCTCGCCTCTGTGGGCTGTTTCCGCACTGTAGGCTGTTCGAAAAGACTTTATTTTTTTCTTCACATCTTCCACAGACATTTTCATGTCAGCAGAAATTGATTTTTTATTTATTTTTATTTTTAAATCATTTCGTCGATGTACCGAAATATTCACATTCCGCATTTTATCAATCGTGTTTTATTGAGGCACAATATTTGTAAAAAGAAAAACAAATTTACAAAAAATTGATCAGCTGTTTAAAACTTGACCGTCAAGTTTTCTCAAAACTTGAAAGCAAAAATTGATATCAAGTTGCTGTTCAATTTTTAAAATGTGAGTGTGTTAGTAAAAAAATGTGAGTGTATTGAAACTTGAAAGGCAAAAATTGATCGTGTAACCCCTATGTAAATCGCATTCAAAACTTTGAAGGGCCGGGAATAGCTAACGTTCTATGTAAAAAAAACTATTAACAGTAATGAAACGATTTTTTGGGTGTATTACAATTGCTTACTATTTAATAAAAAAAATCAAATTTTACAAAACTAAGTAATTTTCATATATTTTTTTTACAAATAAAAAAAATGCTTTTGAAAATATGACCTTTTCCACAAAATTTGTTCCCCTATCGATGTTCTTGAGTGGACGGCGGGAAGTTTAGGGAAAAAAAATTTAACTAAGTGGCGTGACTTTTTTTTTTGCCACATTCAGAAACATTAAATTTTGTTCAAAAATTCATTATTTTCTACCAATGCTGGGCGTAGGGTGCATGCTCAGAAATGTTTTAATTAGACTATTAAGCATTTCTGAAGCTAATTTTTTAGAAAATGTCCAAAAATGTTTAAAAGCTTTCACTTGGATATAAAATTGAATGAAATAACCCCCCTTATTGCAAAAAAGCCATATTCAAGACACGCATAAAACCTTTGAATTTAAAAAACTATCACTGCTAAACGGCTCGAGATAATTGAAAATATTTTTCATTTTGAAATTTACAAAGGTTATGACAATGACACAATTTCAAACATATTGGTCTGATAATGAAAAACTTATTGGGAAAAAACCAAAAAAAGTCAAGGGAAAAAATAAAAATTTTGAAATTCAAAGTTAAATATTTTTTAAACTATAAGAGATACTATGGTACTTGAAGCATGTTTTTTATTTACCTTAAGACATATATTACAAAAAGTCTATAATCAGCAAAATCGGTTCGCATTTGTAAAAGTTGCATGACAATAGAGCTTTTGTATAACAGGGATGGTCAACTTTGACACCTTGTGATAAAACAGGGTGGCTACAATACTAGTTTTCTAAAAGCCTAGATCTTTCTCTTCAGTTCTTTTCAACATTTTTTTTCGATTGGATCAGTAGTTTAGAAGATCCATAATTATTACCATTTTTTTTTTTTTTTGGTTTGGAACCACTGTGCTACGGTAGGGAATTTGCTACTTTTTTTATTTTTTTTTATTTTAGTTAATGTACTTATAAAAATTATAATTACATCACTCCCATTGGAGTTTCTAGCAACAACAAATAATATATATATTAGGCCGGGTCGATTTGTGGGGAGGCAAAGGGAAAATCGTATTCTAGGGATCAAAATAAGAAACTTTGCCGAAGGAACCATACCTCTAAAACGAATTCTACTACCCCCCAACTGTTGACTTTTGTCCCATAGGGTCAAGTTTTGAAAAATCACACTTTGACCCATTTAGAGTGCCCCAATCGAGTCCAAATGTATGACCGACCCCCACTAACTTTGGAGGGCCGATCCACCCATGCCAGTGGCACACCCCCTGGAACTCCCCTGGGGGGTTCCCCATACAAACATTTTAAAAAATCACCATTTTTGGCACTTTATTTTATTATTTTTTATTTATTTTATTTATTTTTATTATTTTATTTATTTTTTCTCCTTAGAAATTTATTTAGTCAGAACATATGTAAATGAAAAAATTAATTTAACTTAGTAATAGAAAAGAAAAAATAAAAAATTACTGTTTGAAGTCTTTTTTGCTTTCAAGTCTGGGCAATTTCGCACGGCTCTCTAATGTCGTCGCCATAACAGCCTCTACATTTTCCGATATAACTCGTTTGGAAACGCTAGCTAGCAATTGAACGTGTCGTTCTGTTTCTTGTATGTGTGATGGAATTTTTGGATCATTAAACGGTGGATCATCTTGATTTAAATATTCTTTCAAAGTATCGTATGGAATGCTTCGCGTGAATGGTGGTTCAAATACGTCATTTATGTCATTCATATTGATCATTTCCGTGTAACTTGTGCAATAAAAGTTTATATCTGGTTTTTTATAAGCTCTAAGTCCCGTTGGATATCCTCATTTTCTTTTCTGAGAGTATGGCCGATCCATTTCCATTTTCTTCGCCGAATTTCAACATCTATGGGGTTCATGTTACACGTTCGGAGCAGATCTTGGTTGCTTATGCGCAGTGGCCAGAATATTTTAAGTATGCTCCTTAGGCATTTGTTTATGAATACTTGTAATGTTGTGGAGATTGTATTCGTAACTTTCCAAGTTTCACTGCCATACAGCAGAACCGACTTAACACTTGTGTTATATATCCTAATGTTATGCTTCTTGGATATTTAAGACTGCCAGGCTCGCGCAAGAGAGGCATGATATTACAGTCCAAAATTAATGGAGTGTGTCGTCAGTTGATATCCTCATAATTTTGGTTTTACGGAAGTTAATTTTTAACCCGACTTTAAGACCATTTTCATATAATCTGGTTATCTCATCCTGTATACACGCCAGCGTATGCGAGATCAAACACAAGTCGTCCGCATAGTCCAGGTCATGTAGGATACCATCCGGGGCTTCGTTATTGGTCTTCAACATTATCATATCCAGTACTAATAGAAATAGCGTAGGTGACAGTACGCATCCTTGTCTTACTCCATGGTTGATGTAGAAACTTTCACTATCAACGTCCTTGAATCGAGCCTTACATTGAGCATCGCAGTACAGCATTTGAATGATTGTTATGATCTTGTCCGGAATATCCACGTTTCGAAGACATTGCCAGATAACAACTCTGTTTATTGCGTCGAATGCTCGCTCGAAATCAACAAAAATTAAATTTAGTGGGGAATTCCATTCGATTGATTGTTCTACAATTATTCTTAATGAGTTAATATGATCTACGCATGATCTGTTACGTCTAAAACCGGCTTGTTCTCTATGTAGGCAGGATTCAATAGGGGAGATACGGTCAAGAATAATAAAAGCTATTATCTTTTGAATGGAATTTAGAACACTGTTGGTAAAAGTGGCACAAAAGTGCCATTTGTGGCACTATTGAATGTTCAATGGCACTTTGTCACTCTTCATAGAATTTTGGCAATTTTTAAGAAAATTTCTATATAATTTGATAAAAGGTCGATATCGCTGGTTTTTCATTAAAAGAGACGTCTACTTAGAACGGGTAGCAAAATTAAAAAACAAACGCCACACTAAAAATTTCTACAATTTTCTGGACCACCTTCCAGTTCTTTGGGGACAATTTAATCATTATTTTGATCTTTAAAAATAAAAGCAGTGGGGATAAAATTAGAAAAACTTTAATTGATTCTATTGTTTTGTCCGTCACTGGAATTTTTCAAAAATTTGTTATGGTATTCTAGTTTTTTTATGACAAGCAAAAGTTTTAAAAATTTCACCATACAATGGTGAAAGCTTTTTCTGCCAAAAATAAAATAAAATTATCAAAAACTGTAATTTGTGAAAAATTACGATTTTTTCGATAATTTTATGAAATCTTAAATAAAATGAAAACTTAAAAAAAATGTCCAGGAACCGCAGAACACGAGAGAACTAGTTCTAAGCACTTGGAGTTTCCTTTAAATTTTAGCATCAAGTATTTTGAGCTAAACATGGGATTTTAGCCCCAAAAATCCCATGTTACTACGTAATCTTTTGGAGGAATTTTAGAATTGGTAAAAGTTCGATGCATCTTAAAATAATATCTCAAAATATGAATGAGGTATTTCGTATTATATTTCTGTGAAGAAAAATTATAAAATTCTTTAAAAGAAAATAAAACTTAAATTTTAAATTTAGCGTGTTTTTTAATCACCTGGATTTAGAATTTTTCATACAAAAAATGGATTTATTAAATCCAAAAGAAAAGCTGGATTTAATAAATCCACAATAAAAGCACAAATATATGAAACAGCCTATTCATTTAATGTCAGAAAAAAATACGAATGAAAATTAAAAGAGAAACAAAAAAATTTAAAAACTAACAAATAAAAGGTTTTTATTAAAATTTTTTTTATGAAATATGTTTATAAAAAAATTACACCTCACCAAATACATATTTTTCATCTTGGACATGGAGAAATATCTCAAATAGAAATGGCAATTTTTCACTCTACAGTAAGTAATTTAATTAAATCCAATTAGTGAATATTAAATATTGCAATGGAATTTTTCAATTGTGTAAAAATATAAATTGAAGTGATAAAACTGATAAGGCAGACTATTTATCGCTGTTTTATGTAAAATATAATTATAAATTAAAAGTTAAATTAAAATCCTTCATCACCGAATTCGGTATTAAAAATTAGGGTGAAACGAGTGTCGAAAAGAAATTTTTTTTAAAATAGGTAGACTCTAACCCCATCTGTTGAGCACTTTTAGAAATACTTTTTGGATTTATTAAATCCAAGTGATTAGAAAAAACGGCTATTGTTGACGAATAAAAATATATGTGCTTTTTATTACATGACAATTTTGTCAAGGTTTTGCTGTGACATTTTTTCTTAGAATACCAAATTTAAAATAATTTCCATTCACACCAGTTTTGTGACAATTTTGTTATTGTTATAAAGTTTATAATAAGGGTGTAAATGTATAAATATTTGAAATAAAAGCTGAACATATTTTTTGAAACATTTGCATGTTGCTAAATTTTTTTTGGCACTTTTAAAGCTTTTTTGGCACTTTTTTGGCATCATTTAGGCACCAAACGAAAATTCTCAAATACCATCACTGATTTAGAAGCGTTATGCCTCCCCAATTTCTACATTCGCTAAGATCTCCCTTCTTTGGAATTGTAACGATGACACCTTCCTTCCACTCCGATGGGACGTTGTCCGTAGACCAGGCTTCATAGATTAGTGGCCATATGTAATGAGCCAGCGCTGGGTTGTACTTGAAAAGTTCTGGTGGGAGGTTTTCTAGACCGGATGCTTTATTATTTTTCAATTTTGTAATTGCGTTTGTGACCTCCGCCAGAGTTGGAGCATTTGTTTGTATATCCCTCCTGGGGTTTCTTCGCACTGGTGTCTCTATAGATACCTGACTGCTCTCTGATGATATCGGGGATTCAAAGAACTCCTTCCATCTTTGAAGTTGTTCATCAGTCGTAGTGAGCGTTCTTCCATTTGAGTCCTTGATATTGGGAGCCGACCTTAAATTCTCTCCACTGATTTGTCTAATTGCTTTGTAGACAGCACGGGTGTTCCCTCGCAATGCAGCAGCTTCGGCTTCACTGGCGATATTATCATAAAACCGACGTTTGTCTACTTATAGAGACAATAATGGATCTTTTTCTTTACCTTGGTCTTTTGAAATATAATATTAAACAAACTGCTGCAAAAATGGGTCTTAAACCAGGCTAGTATTTCCAGCAAGATAAGACCTGAAGCAACATTCTCGGATTGTTAAGGAATAGTTTCTATATAATTTGTCTCACCAACTACATTTACCACCCCAATAACCAGATTTAAATCCCATATACCATCTGTGGGATGAATTGGATCGCCGTATACGAAAAAACATTTATAAAAAGTAAGATGGATCTCAAAAATGCTCTTTTGGAGGAATGGAAAAGTTAGTTTTTTCTATGAAAAACATATTGACAGCCGTTTTATCACTTGGAGGTGGGCACACAAAGTATTAGATAAGATTTTTTTTATCAAAAAATATGAGAATATTATTAAGTTCAACAGTATATATACTTTTCTGTGCCTTAAATATTAGTGGTATTCATCTAACTGCATTTATGCCCTCGTAAACCGTGTATTTTTGTAAACGCGTATATCTGTAACTTTACCTGTTTATTTGAATGAACGCACCTTTTAAAACTATTCACATTTCAATTTTGCATTTAGCCACTTTTTTGATCTTTTCATAAATTAAACACAGAATTTTTTAAATTTGTATCATTTAACAACAAATAAAACAGAAAATAAAAAACAACAAACAAAATAATAGAAAATAATTTTATTTTTGACAATATTCAAATGTGTGTATAAATACGAAAAAGTTTACACATAAAAATGCAAGCGTATATTTACGAGGGCTCGTAAAATAGTTTTGACATTAATCGAGTAAACTTACAACATATACACATTATACGGGCGTAATTATAATTAATATAATAATTATAATAATTACCAATATTTTGATAGTTTTTTATTATTGTTCATAGATTAATTTCAGATGGCATAGATTTTTCTCTTACAGCATTCATACATTCTGTAGAACAAGCATATCAAAGGGGGTATGTATACTTTTCTGTGCCACTGTATATTTATCGATAGCGCCATTTCATTTTATCTAAACATATGTATGATTGCCTTTAAATAAATATTGTTTCTAGTAAAAACACGGCGCCTTTTTTTAACAGTTTCTCCCTTAAAAATAAATTCGTCATTACACCCCCAGTTTTATTGCAAATGGGCCCAATTGGAAGAAATCAATTTTTTTTTGGAAACCGTTAACCGGTGCCGATAGTTGGACGAAAATGGCCCATTTTGATATCAATTAATATATGGGCAAATCTACGGAACTGGGCGATTCCATGTTACTCAGGATTTAAACCATTTTAATAACAATATGTAATATTTTTGATGGTATCAGCATTTTCGAGGCAACGAATTTAATCAGGCGAACACCTTAAATTTTAATATTTATACTGCTAATGTGCTCTACTCAATTAAATTGACCCTAATTTTGCTTGTAACTTTCAAGAGTTTTTCAACTCTTTTAGTTATAACTTTTTCAGCATAAAAGGAAATCACCCAAATCCTTTGGTGGATAATAATTATGATGTTAGAAAATCTCCCACTTGTTGTAAAAATAGGTGCCCTCAATTAGGAACAAATGGTAGTTATTTAAAATCTGTAACTCTGTTTTTTGAATAAAGAGTAATTACAGTCACTTTTTAATTTTTGCGCTTTCAGCCTCAATGCAATTGAAAATGTTTTGATACTGACATATAACTGACAAGTAAACAAAAAAACTGAGGTCAAATTAATAAGTGTGCCTTCAAAAATAAAGAAAATATGACAATAATAATCTCTTCACCTCTATGCGTGAACAACTTGAAATTTGATTGATTTAGTTGCGTGATCGGTATATATCGGTGATACTATTATTGTGTGTAAGTGCTAAATGGATAGTACTATTAGTTTGGTGTCCAGACCCATTTTAGGTTAAATTTTGTAGCTTTTCATAGATTTTTGGAGCTAAAAGTGATGTAGAAGCCAAACGGATAATCCGATCGTTTTAGCACTTACACACAACAATATTAATTGTGATATATATCATATAAGCCAGATTTCAGCCATTAATGCTTTTATTTGTGGATGTGCTAGTCAATTTAAATTTGGATTTTTAGCGTATTGTACAGCAAAAATTGATGTAAAGCCTAAAAATAAAATCCGATCTGTTTAGCACTTCCACATAATAACAGCTATGATAAGATCAACCGTTCCAGATAGATTGGACTCCATAATTCTTAAAACTGTGCATTTAACCTTTTAGCGAATTTTGGAGAAAGATATGTTGTAGAGAATACGAAATTCGTCCGATCCGTTTAGCACTTTTAGATAATAATAGTAATGAAGATATGTACCATTCAAGACATATTTGATCCCATAATTCTTTAAACCGTGGATGTGCCATTCAATTTTGTGCTGCAGTTTTGCGGGAAATTTATATGGGCACAAGTCCAAACATATACCGATTTAAACCAAAATCAATAGACTTCGTCCTTGGGTCGAAATATAAATCGGTCTACCAAATTTTATCAAAAAATCTTAATATTTGCGACCTGTAGCGTGCACACATGAATACATGGAGAGACAGACTGACGGACGGAAAAATTAAAAAAACAACATTACTTATAAATATAGCGCGACTATGCGTTTTCGAATAAAATTACCGTGATGATTGAAAAATTTGTGCCATCTTTTTTCATTAAATCGAGGTAAAAGTGTGTAAAAACAACCCGAGTAAAAAAGTTTTGATATAATCATATATTATTTTATGTAATTGCATATAGTAACTTATAGTTACATATGGCCACATATGCTTTTAAATTCTAGCATATATACTTTTATATAGTCATATATTAGATATTTTTTTCCTCAAAGGTTTTAATGTGTAGACATATGTGATTTTATATTATTACATACTGGCCTACATATATATGTATGTGCTATATATAAGTACATAAAGTAACATATAAAAGATATAATTACATATAGGTTTTTATATAATTTAGTATGACACTATACATAATTATATAAAACTATGTGGATCCATATAAAAAATATTTTATAATTTGTGTTAGTTATGATTATATATTGACGAATATGAACCCATATATAACTTATAACGTTCTTTATAAAATCATCTATAATCCCACATAGGCAATTTTTTTAAAGTGATTTTATATAAAAATATATAAGGTCCATATAAAACCGTATTATATTATATTTTGTTCCATGTTATCAATGATTTTGAACTAGTTTTAAATTTAGTAATTACTAGGGATTGGCGCGTGACACGAAATGTTCGTGAGTCACGTTATTCACACCTGATCGTGAGTAATAATTACTATACTTAAGTGATTCGTGCGTGAGCGTGAGTAAGAATAACCCGTGCATGATTCGTGTGTGAGTTTATTTTTTGCATCATATGTTTTCAGTAACTTCTACTATTTTGCGTGAGAATTTTCTGAATGTAAGTTTTCAATATACTCATGTGTGCTGAGTAAGAAACGAAATGCTCGTGCGTGAGTAATTTGTTTTTGTTTAGGAGCATGAGTCAAAAATGGCTTACGCACCCATAACATTAACAACACTGAAGCTTTAATACGAAATTCTCTATACTATAACGTACACTTGACTGATTTCTTATATCTTCCCAGCAAAATATTGGTAATGACACCTCGTTACTATCTGCATTACCAAAAATGATATATCATTACCTTTTGCATTATTTTATAATATAAAATAATGACTTCCTAATAACGGCCTATTGTATTCATTGTTTCTAAATATAAAATAATGACTTACTCGTATTAGTTTAAATAAGTACTGTTCACACAGTTAAATTTTTTAATTATATGTAAATATGTTTTATTTTTAAATTTTTATGGCGAGTCCTAAAATTACACACTAGAGAAAACTTAAATTTTTCTGAATGTATTTCCTTAGGCTAATAGTATTTGCCTAACTCCTTATTTTTAAGAATCAAGTAAGCAATCGGATAACCACTTATAATTAAACTTTTTGTAAGCATGTGTGTAACCACTTATTATTCAAAATCTTATAACTACTTATTTCTCATTTTTTCGTAAGCGAGCGGGTAAGCGTGACTACTTATAAAAACGACCACGCCAAACAAAAATAATGAGTTTAGATACCAAAAAATAAGTTGTGCGGAGCTATGAATTTCTATTATATAATCACTTATTTGGTAATGAACGATTTGGTGGGTTGGTTGAATATCATAATCGTATTACCTTTAAAATTTCAGTGTTGTTAACTTTATTTTAAAATTACTAAATTAAAAGAAAATTTTTTTCATGTTTTTTGCACTGTCATGATAAATGTGGATAAAAGTAATGGAAGATTTATCGAAATTATAAGATCTCCAGCAGACCTGGGGTTAATCATTACATTTTGTAATTAATTATATATGCAATTACACAATTACATGTAATTGTAATTGAAAAACAATTACACAGTTACATGTAATTGTAATTGAAAAAAAACTCATCTACAATTACATATTATTTGTAATTGCAATTCAAAAAAGAACAATTACAAGTAATTAAAAATTTTTTTTTATTTAAAAAAATTATTTTTGTATATTATTAGATATGGTCCTATATAATATGATAAAAAGTATAAGGTTAATATTTAGATATAATTGTATCAAACTATGTCCACTTTTATAACATTTTATATAATTTTATACAAAAAGATATAATTTGATGTAATTGGATGAGGACAAAATTCGGATACAATTGTATCGAATTGCATAAAATTGTATCAAATTGTATACAATTGTACACAATTCGATACAATATGAGACACTAAGACGTTCTCATTTATCGGATATAATTATATCTAATTACGTAAAAGATTATATATAATTAAATATAACTTCATATGGCTCCATATAATTTTTTTTTTACTTCCCAAGTAAAAAAAATTGATATAGAGCCATATGAAGTTATATTTAATTATATATAATCTTTTATGTAATTAGATATAATTATATCCGAAAAATGAGAACGTCTTATTTTATCATATTGTATCGAATTGTATACAATTGTATACAATTTTGTACAATTTGATACAATTTTATGCAATTCAATACAATTGCATCCGAATTTTGTCCTCATCCAATTACATCAAATTATATCTTTTTGTATAAAATTATATAAAATGTTATAAAAGTGGACATAGTTTGATACAATTATATCTAAATATTAACCTTATACTTTTTATCATACCATATCTAACAATATACATACAAAAATAATTTTTTTAAATAAAAAAATATTTTCAATTACTTGTAATTGTAATTGTTCTTTTTTTGAATTGCAATTACAAATAATCGGCCTGATTACGAGTGTCGAATTTGTAGTCGAAATTTTCGACTCCATATAAAATGATTTTGTATATAATGGAAATTATAAAGAAATGAAACTCTGATGCTGGATTTTTTTAAATCTGAGTGCTATATATGGTAAATCCAATTGAAAAATTGTTCAAAAGTTGCGTTTTTAGTGAATTTACATCAAATTCGACTTAGTTTCGACTATGACTACGACACTCGTAATAAGGCCGTATATGTAATTATAGATGAGTTTTTTTCAATTACAATTACATGTAATTGTGTAATTGCATGTGTAATTAATTACAAAATGTAATGATTAACCCCAGGCCTGCTGGAGATCTTATAATTTCGATAAATCTTCCATTACTTTTATCCAGATTTATCATGACAGTGCAATAAACATGAAAAAAGAATTCTTTTAATTTAGTAATTTTAAAATAAAGTTAACAACACTAAAATTTTAAAGTTAATAGGATTATTATATACATATGGGTGCGGTGCGTAAGCCATTTTTGACTCATGCTCAAAAAAAAAAACCAAAAAAAAACAAATTACTCACGCACGAGCATTTCGTTTTTTACTCAGCACACATGATTATATTAACTTACTTATTAAACTTACAATCAGAAAATTCTCACGCAAAACAGTAAAAATTACTAAAAACATATGATGCAAAAAATAAACTCACACACGGGTTATTCTTACTCACGCTAACGCACGAATCACTTAAGTATAGTAATTATTACTCACGTGTGAATAACGTGACTCACGAACATTTCATGTCACGCGCCAATCCCTAGTAATTACTAAATATAAAACTAGTTCAAAATCATTGATAACATGGAACCAAATATAATACAATACGGTTTAATATGGACCTTATATATTTTTATATAAAATCTTTTTGAAAAAATTGCTTATGTGGGATGATATATAATTATAGATGATTTTATAAAGAACGTTATAAGTTATATATGGGTTCATATTCGTCAATATATAATCATAACTAACACAAATTATAAAAGATTTCTTATATGGATCCACATAGTTTTATATTATTATGTATAGTGTCATACTAAATTATATATAAACGTACATGTAATTATGTCTTTTATATGTTACTTTATGTACTTATATATAGCACATACATATATATGTAAGCCAATATGTAATAATATAAAATCATGTAATAATATAAATGTGGAGACATTAAAACCTTTGAGAAAAAAATATCTAACATATGACTATATAAAAGTATATCAGCTTGAATTTAAAAGCATATGTGGCCATATGTAACTATAAGTTACTATATGCAATTACATAAAATAATATATGATTATATCAAAACTTTTTTACTCGGGTTGGGAACTCAAAAATAGCCAAAAAAGGTTTTTGGTAACTTTGACCTCAATTTGCTCAAAAACCAGATGTGCTGGAAAAATTTGGAATTCAAATTCGGACTCAGCACGGAAAAGTTACTTGAAAATGTGTGGTCGAATGCCCAAAAAATCAAAAAATTGAAAAATTTTCCTAGTGTAGAAAATCATTACCAGATATGTGGTTATGTAACTACGTTAGAGTGGTCCAAAAAAACATGAAAGTTGGAATTCCACAATGTTGCCAATATTTCTTGATGTCTAAAAACTCTCTGTGCCAAGTTTCAGCTAAATCCACTTTTATTTAGAGGTAGCACAAAAAGTTGTCTTTTAAGGATTAGTAATTTATCTCTAGAGTAATTTATACAAAAAGTAGGGTTGACTTTAAATTAAATTATTTCTTAACCTGTACGCTATAATTTAACAATTTTTTTTAAATCTGGTCTTAATTAATGTGAACAAAAGGAATTTGAAATCAAAACTTAAAAAAATGAAGTAACTTTTAAGTAATTCGCGGTTTTTTTTTAAATTATACAAAAATTACATATTTTAGTTAAAATTTCCAAATTTTCCGAAAAGATGTAATTAAAAATTCAACTTGTTTTTACCTTGTGCGCAAATTTCTCAAATCTGGTCTTTATTTTAACGAAGATTATGAATCAGCAATGAAAATTTAAAAAAAAATTGTGGTTTATGAATTATTCGCGATTTTTGAAACTTTAAAAAAACTCAAATTTTTTGAGGTGTTTTCCTAATTACCTGTAAACGGTGTTATCGAAAAATCCAACTTGTTATACTTTTACAATTTACTTACTACGGGCCTTCATTATATATAACACTGATAACAGATATCCTTGCAAATTAATTTAAAATTTGATTTTTTTTAATATTTCCTTATTATTTAGCTTGCTATAATTTTATTGCTACCAAAACCCCTATCTCACATAATGAGACATTCCACAGATAAATATTAATGAAAAAAAGAAATTTTCATAGCCGTAAATATAAGAAAACATCCTGATCAAAGTTGAACATTTTTTGTATGAAATTTTCAAATTTCGCGAAATCCGCGACTCCGATTTCAATTTGATTTCATATTCGTAATGTACCCCTAAAAATATATTAGATTTCATATGTTGCCATCGTAATAATTATATTTAGTTTTTCATATTTTTTTCATTATTATTAATTAATTAAAAATATTAGAATAAGTAAAACCTCGAAACTTCAATTGCGATGTGCTACCTAGGGTTCTATAAATCGACTTTCGACTAATCGATTAATCGACTTTTTGCGAAAATTTTCGACTTTTTGAAATTCGACTTTCCTGTGATGCAAAAGTCGAAAAGTCGACTTTTGCTTTCGACTTTTTTACTTATTACCATATGGCTTAAAAGTAAATTTTTTTTTTGTTGAAATAAAGAGGTAAATACATTAAGGAACATTGAGTAGGGAACAAAAAATTTTGTAAACACGAATTGTACGAATGTCAACACGAACATTAAAATACACAAATCAACATTCGTAAAAAATGGTAATTTTTTCTCGAATGTTCCTTTGTGTATTCCCCGCTTAACGCAATAGAAAAAAATTAAGCAAGTGTTGCTAATTCTATTTGAAAACCAAAACAGTGAAATATGACATAACAAACTCTAAAATGTCTACGACACACAGCAGTGGCGGCTCCAGCTCAAGTCTCTGGGGGGAGGGGGGGATATTTTGGAAAACAATTTTTTTCTTAATTTTCACAAAAAATATTTTTTAACCCCTTTTGATTTGGCTATGCACTACTTGTTGGACGTTTTTGGACTCCGCAGCGCAAGTTATATTTTTCATCAAAAACTTTAATATTTGATACGTATTTGACATCCAACAAGAATGGGTTAGTAATGCCTAAAAAAGTTTATATTAAATAACATATAAAATCAACAATTGAAATTTCCGCACTCTATTTGAATTGTATGAAACTTGCTATAACTTGGAATACTTTGTTTAGCTAAAATTGGTGTTCAATTTGGGGAAAATTATCAAATTTGCTATAGACTTTCCGTACATATTTGGGTCTAACTTTTGTATTATTTTAGATATGTGACTGGGTGATATATCACTTTAAAGCTTCTGAAAGCGTGCCTGAAGTTGGTCTGCAACTCATTCTTTAATTTGATAATTTCTGATTTATTAAAAAAAAATTAAATTTTTGAGTATTTTTCTACAATTATTTAATTGTTTCTATCCTTTTATAATTGAAGCCATGATTGAGCCACGTGAATAGTTACTATTTTGAAATGAACTTTAACCATTTATCGTTATCAAAGGTCTAAAGCCTTTTTATCGTAATACGCGGTTCGGGATACTTTATCGTAGCCTTTTAATATTTTTGTATTAGTTCTTAGTTTTTTATCAATGACACTGTCAAATATCAATATTAAATAAAAAAAAAACAGCTCGATTTTTCAGCATTTGTATGAAAAAAAACCCAATAAGAGTGCCAGTATAAGATTTCGTAAAGGCAAAAATAAAGTAATGAGGAACAACAAAAGCGTGTTCGTTTACTTACTACAAGTTACTACTTTTACTACAGTTGCAAAATTTCAATATAAAAAGTAAACAAAACTTTCCAATTGTAGTAAAAGTAGTAAGAATTTCGACTAAACGAACACACCGCATATATTTTTTCAGAAATTTTAAAGAATCCATTTTTCGATATACATATGACGATTTAAATCGCGGATTTCATTAAATTAAACTTTGAAAATTTTACGAAAAACGTCGCCGGAGTCTGAAAAGTCCTCAAAATTTGATTGAGATGATTACAAGGATTTAACTCAGAGATTATTTTTTAACAACAATACAAAAAGTGAATATTTCCTGAAAAGTTTTGGAATTATATTCATTATTTTTATATTCACTTTATTTATTAGAAGCTGATTTTTTATATATATATAATCCTTTAAATTTTTATACTTCAGTTATAAATTTTAACTAAAAACTTCTCATATTTAAAAAATTATTGTTTTTTAATAATTTTTTCGAAATGTTTCGCAGACCTCCTAGAATGCGATTAGGGACGCTCAGGGGTTCGTGATCAACATTTGGAAAACTTTGTATAATTAAATTTTCATATCGGTTTTGGTATAGCTGTGGGAGTTAGATGTAGTTACTAACAAAAAGAATTACTGGCCAATTTTGCTTTGACGCTACACCAACATTCCGTATTTTAAAGTTAAAACACTTTGCAGGTTGGGAGGAAGTGCAGGATCTAACGCTAGTCAATTACTTGCAGGCAATCAAAAATTGAGTATTTCAAAAGAAATTATTTCAGGAACATAACTATATACTCTATGATATCAACATGTATACTCAAGATTTCCGAAAGACAGACTGGAATAAGTTCAATACGATCCTCTGGAAAGACCTAAAAAGAACTCCACCATATAAGTGAATTGTGAATTCTATTTGGAATTTGTCAAATTTGATCTTAAATTTGAACAAAAATAACGGTAATAAATTGTTTTCTTACAATATTGAGAAAATTTTAAGAGAAATTTCGATTTTTTATTTCGAAATGAGAAAATTCTAAAATATAGTAGCATTTACCACTTCAAATTTATAAAATTCCATTAGAAGTTCAGTTCTGCAATTTTAATAAAAAAAAAATTCAAAATAAAATTTAGTCTTTTTCCCAAAAGCACCGTAAGTGGGTTTTCACGTGGAAAAATTTTACTCGAAATTTAATTTTACTCTAATTTTAATTTAAATTATAAAAATGAACAATTTTTCAATTTTATATCAAAGACACAATCACAATATACAAAAAATGTGATTTTTCCCCAAGAAAAATAATAGTCTTGTACATTAAATATGCGTGAACACAATCTCTTCTAAGTTTTCACGTGAAATTCATTGTCGTGGAAAATTATCATTTTTTTTATATGGAGGAGTATAAAAATTTTTTCACGTGCTTTACCATCAAACAGTATTTTACTTTTAAGGTCGACTTTATATTTAAACGGCTTTGTTCATTTTGTGTATGAAAATCCTAAAGAAATATTTACATTTTCAAATATTTTAATTGGTTGAAAATAAATTAACCAATCAGAATGCTCCAAAAATAAACTAGGTCAAAGCATGCTGCCACCCAAAATTTTAACTAAAGTCGAAAAAATATACAATTGGAAAATTTAAATAGTAAGGGCGTTTATTTTTATTTAAAAAATTTTCAATTAAAATTGGAATTTTGTATTAAAAAATGCTAAATTTTAAAATGAAATTTCTTTTTGTCATTTGAAATTAGAAAAATTTCAAACGAAATTGATCTACATACAATTTTGAAAATCTAATTTGAAATTTAGATCTTTTAACTACATTTCTCCACAAACTTTAATTTTTTTATAATCAAAATTATCAGTTTTTTAAAGAATTTGTTAAAATATCTATTGAGATTTTTTAAATGACGACTGGTTAAATGAAAATAAGGAAAAAATTTTATATTTCATATTATTATTCATAACAAATTTGTATTTCTTTCACTTTATCCTTTTTTCTCTCCTTTTTCCCTCTTTTTCCTTTTTGTCCTTTTTTTTTTAATTTTCGATTTCGCTGAGGGGGGGGGGGGAATTTCCCTATTTTCCCCCTCCCTGGAGCCTCGCATGACACACAGTGGTTTTAAACTGAGAAAAGTGGTAATACATACACACAGAGAAAAAATATACCATTTTCCAACTGAAATTCGGTTACACCTACTGAAATAGATTGGTGCAACTGAATATTGGTTATCACAACAAAATTCGGTTTATACAACTGAATTTTAGTTGCAATACCCAAAGTATTTAGGAATCACATTCCAATATGGTTTCCCCAACCGAATTTATTGGTTCTAGCAACCAAAATAGGCTTAGCAATTCGGTTGGTAATTTTTTTTCCTATGTGTACACAACTTCTAAACTAATGGTCCGATTTGGACAAAGTTCATAGAATTTTGTAGGGTAGGAATAAGGTTTTGGAAAAATTTGTAGTCACCCTTTTTTATTAATAGGGCACCTATTTTTGGCTTCTTAAAAAATTGTCGGCCGATTTCAATGACTTTCGACTTTTTGAATTATACTTAGGGTGAGTAACTTTTTTCCAATGTAACCATGGTTAAACGTTAACCGCAAATATTTTCATATAAATTTGAATTTTTCATTAAAACTTTTCGTTAATTTCAGCAGGGTAGAATATTATTGAGATATTTTTTTTGCTAATATGAGAAGGGTGGTTGTTATTTAAAACGAACTAAAATAGAACCTAAATACAGCTGAATTTTGTAGAGTTTACAGTTTTATTTTTTCTATTTTATTTAACTAAAAGTTACTAAACAGATTCGGCAGTTTTTTCTGCAGGGCCATTTTTAACTAATTTTTAGAATCTTTTTTGCTATTCGCACAGATTAATTTCTATCTGTGTATTTATATTGCTGGAGTAAGTCTTAAATCAAAGTGACATTTAAACAAAATGTAAGCCTTGACTTTGATTTCACTTAAATTTTTATAGCGCTTATTGGGTAAAGCTTAAAGCATAATTTGTCAGAATAGGTATCTGCCGATAGCACAGATGATCGTAAACAAAACAGACCCTTAAATGCATGATCTCTTCAATTTTAACCATTTTTTATATATGATTTCTAAAGGCGTGTACATTTCAAGAAAAATACAAAAAAAAATTATTTTAGAAACAAGGTGACTTATTGAAAAATATGGTTTTTGCCAAATATATTATTATAGCTAAAATGTGATTATTTTAACGAGTATGAAAAAAAGAAATAAATAAATAAATGTATAAACTATGAACTATACATTTATTGTCGACAAAATTAATTTTATTGCGAGAATATCACTTTAAATATTTAAACAAACATTTTTGAATATTACACTTAAAAAAAAAACGTGTGTGTTAGATTTTTCACAAATATAAGAAGCAAAACCAAGATTTTTCCTAAACTGTTTAAAAAATCTGGGCGAAACTATAAGAATACTGTGTATAGAAGGGGTCCCAATGCCCAGAAATGTAGTTTTTTGCATCAAGTGGGATTTTTTTTATTAAAAAAACTGATATGTTGCCATATGGCTACACCATGCATTTAGGGGTTAATGTATAAGAATAAAATAAGTCTTAATGTCTATAAGTTTTGTGCTATATTTCATGGTTAAAACCACTATGCGATGATAAAAAACAAAGAAATTTTATTTTATATGCATAAAAGCCGAATTGATGCTCATTATCAATAAGGTGCCAATTCTACCTTCCGAATCTACACCCAGAAAACAGATTCGGTTCTGACAACCCCATTTGTTGCCAATCGAATGGTTCAGTTGCATCAAATGAATTTTTCGGTTGCGGCTACCGAATTATTTTTGATGCAACTGAGATTCCGTTGCCACAGTCAAATTAGTCCTTTCTCAATTGGTTTTCTGTTGCCACAACTGAAAAATTCTGCTTCCACAACAGAATCAGAACTGAATTTGTTTTCTGGGTGTAGTTAACTGACCCCCAAATAAGCTAAAAAATATGATTTTTTGCTATTTAGAAATTTTCAATAAAAAGTCGATTAATCGACTTTTACCTATAAAAAGTCGACAAGTCAAAAAGTCAACTTTTCAAAATTTGAAAAAAGTCGAAAAGTCGACTTTTTTTGCCACTATATAACCCTAGTGCTACCTCTAAACAAAACTTTTTTGGTGATTTTTTTAATCAGACCACATTTTTTTTCAAAGTGGCATATTTTTAGGGTTATGGAGCGTGAAAATTCCAACTTTTTTTTTTTTGACCAGTCTAAACTACATACTTCCCAGTGTAGAAACAGTAATGACATATCATTATTTTTTAGGCTACCAGTAATGACACCCACTTACCTTCTGCATTATTTTAAAACGTATAATAATGAGTTACTGATAATGACTTATTTTTATCATTATTTCAAATATAAAATAATTTTCTATATTTTTTTGAAATCTATTTTTAGACTCAATATTTTTAAACACTGGTAATGATATATGTAACCACATATTTTTTGATTTTTTGTATGTTGGCGACTAAGCTAACTTGTATGCAGCAGGTCAATTATGTTTTTATCTGTTAAATATTACATGTCGATATAGCTTAGATGGTAGCTATTGACTGGCAATCTGTAGACCCAGGTTCGATTCACGCACCCTCAAATTTTATTTTAAAAAAAATACAATAAAAAATATTTTTTTTATATAATTTATTTTTTTGAAAATCTATTTTTAGACTCATATATTTTTTGATTTTTCGTATGCTGGTGTGTAACCATAACTCATTAATTTTCGCGTAGTCAAAAAATTTCGGGTTTTGCTATAAATAACACTATCAATAAAATAAAATCCCGTACTAAAAATTACTCATCTAGTCTTGTTCTTTCAGAAGTTATGGCGATTTTCGCTTTTTGAAAATTACGAAATTTGGCACAAAACATCAATAAATTTTGACGAAACTACCTACCCAGGTGGAAATTATGTGTGGTAACAAAAAAGAAGCACTGGCAAAGAGCAAGTAGACCGCGGCCTTACAAAAAGAAGTACTGGCAAAGCACTAAATTTGGACGCCTTCCCAACGCTTTAAAAGGGTGAATTCCCAGCACTTGTTTTCCTATAACATTATTTTGTTTTTGAAAAAGAAACTCCAAAAGAGTTATATTTAAATAATTTTTGACTCCACAATACAATAACTCCAAGAATCGTCTATTTTTAGAGTAATTTAAAATTCTTCAGTGATCAGGGCTCATAATTTGGTGGCAGGGAAAACACTTGATTTTTATGTTTCTTGGTGCTCAATACTTTGCAAAGCATTAAATAGATCGGTGTTATCATTTGGGTGTCAGGAAAGCACTTTAATTTTTTTATTTGAGCGTTGGCAAAGCATTTGATTTTTATGTTTACGGGTGCTTTCCCAGGGCTTGGTAAAGCATTGGCACCACCGTGGAACGGTGTTATCATTTGGACGTTGGGAAAGCGCTGTTAACAAGCACTCATACCACCCATTTCGATGCTTTGCCAGTGCTGGCCCCTTTGT
Organism: Leucophora obtusa; assembly: GCA_949987735.1. Lineage (NCBI taxonomy): Eukaryota > Metazoa > Arthropoda > Insecta > Diptera > Anthomyiidae > Leucophora > Leucophora obtusa. The sequence continues at coordinate 136,989,355 of OX465295.1, forward strand.
ATTTTTCTACCAGGGTAGTTTTGCTTACTACTAGCTCTGAGTATGTGATCTGTGTTTAATTTCAGATAGTTTTTGAGTTAGAGAGATATTCGTAACATGTATCTCCTGACGTTATCCTATGAGTCCTGGAGCAAAATTTGTAACTGGTTTTATAAGTAGAGACTAAGCTAGCTTCGGTATTGTCGATAATGTATACCAGATCGTAAATGTATTTTTGATGATTTTTCAAATATTGTTTACGGTTTTAAAAAGTTAATTTTTTCAAATTTACAAAATTTTCACTTTACATCATTCTCGCTTGAAAATCGTTCCTTACTATGCCTTATACAAAAAAAGTTTGAAGGCAAAAAGTAGGTAATTATGTTTTCTATTGATATACATAATATGACTTGTTTAATAAAAAAATGTTATTTAGCAAAAAACTATTAAATATCTGAAGACCGCTTTTTAACGGCCTTGGGCATTAGAGTGTTAATGTCAAATTTCCATACATAAAAAATATGGCTTGTATTTATACAAGATTTAGAAGGAATTTTCGAGTTATAATAGTGGTTTTCATATAAACTCGTAAATGCCTTGTAAACTTTGTATAAATACAAACCATATTTTTTATATATGGAGTTTGACATTAAACTCATAAACATACCAGTTTATATGAAAGCCCCTAATGAGTACGCCTTTTATATTTTGAAATCATACATAAATATATCTCAAAAACAGAATTTTTTTACATTGCGCTATACTTAAATATATCTAAAACAACTTAGAAAAAAATTTAACATTGAGCTATATAAAACTTTATATGTTTACCGATAAAGCCATTTTAAATTACAGCTATGGACATATAAATGGCACATTTTACCATGAATTCTTTCTTATGCTCCTATATTGCAAATACCATTAACAACCAACAAGTTTTTGTTTATCCAAATGTTTATTATGCACATTTAATATTGCTATAAACTTTAATTGAAATTCATTAATGTAAATAAAAAATTATCATTATGAAAAAAAACCCATTGAAATGAGCTGGACACATAAATGGCACAATCCTAAAAAAAGAGAAGAAATGGTTTTAATATTGCATTTGTTTAATTTTTTGGTATGTACAAATATTTTACCGTTAATATTTAGTGCTGTGGCCTTTTTCCTGATGACATCTTTGCACCTGCGATCCATACTTTCCACTAGTTTTTGGCATTTTGGCATACCAAGCTTCCTGTCCGGCCGACCACAGTTCTTCCATGTTTTTGTAATTTTTCTTGGCGATTTCAACCTTGACTTCGTTCCACTGTTTCTCTATTGGATTTAAGTCAGGGCTCTGGGCTGGCCAATCCAAAACATCAATCTTCTCCGCACAAAACCATTTTTTTACTAGATTGGAGGAGTGTTTGGGGTCATTATATTGCATGAATTTCCATTTTATTGGCATGGAGTTGAAGGCATATGGCTCCATATGGTTATTTAAATTATCTAAATAATTAAACTTGTCCATTTTTCCATTGATTTTTATAAGCGGACCTACGCCATGCCAAGAACATGCACCCCAAACAATAATACTGCCACCTCCATGTTTTACCGTCTTCTGAGTGAACCGATGATTAAACTCTTGGCCTTTAGGACGACGAACAAAGATTCTGCCATCTGGTCCTATCCTGTTAATTTTTGTTTCGTCACTCCATAACACGTTTTTCCAAAAATTAATGGGATTTTCCTTATGGGTTCTGGCAAAGGTTAGTCGTTTTGAAATATTTTTTTTTTGGGAGAAGGGGCTTTTTTCAGGAAATGCGCCCAAACAAATTTGCCTCGTTTAGTCTTCTCCTGATAAGTCCCCAGGTAAAAAAATACAAACGGCATAATGTTGGCCCGGTATTGGAGGCGGTAGTACCTGTATTGGCAATAGGTCGGATTTTTAACTTTCACTGTACTGCCATGTTGTCGAAATGATAACACCAATAAACGCTTGGCCGTAGTTATTTCCCAACGTTGACGCAGGCTTGGGATTTTATTTTTTTGGTATTATTCCAGTACATTTAATAACAAATTTAGTAGTTTGCTAGAACTTTACTGTCCTCTTAGTGTACATCACAGATTTTTTTTTATTTTTTTTTTTTTTGGCAATGTCTTGAGACTTGATGGAATTTCTTCAAATGTATTCTTTCGAAACTTCACAAGAAAAGAATGGCGATGTCTCTCTTACATAAATAATTGTGTAATAGATGTAAAAATACGTAAAATTTATAAAATTGTTAATTTTAATAAATTAAAAAAAGCTCGTTAATTTTCAGAAAACAGTACTGGCAAAGCACGTTTTAAGTAGTACCGGCATTTCGTAAAAACAGTGCTCTCCCAGTACAACTTTTGTTGTGACGTCGGCAATTTCTACCTGGGTCTGCTTGATATTTCCATGTTAAAATTTTCATTAATATCCGATGCTATCTGCCTTGATGACTTGAATGGATAAATTTTCACCATTCGTACTATAGCTGCATCAGTACGCTCATCTGTTTTTCGTGGCCTTGGCTTCCGAATTTTACCCTTAGTCAATATATCGGGATCCTCAACACAAGAATTAATTGCATTGTAGACATTTTTGCGAGAATTTTGCATTATCTCAGCAATTTCCGCTACTTTTTTTTCCATCTTCATACATTTTCCATATGATCCGCCTTTCCTCACCTGTGGTAATTTTCCTGATCCCTGATTTTGAACTACGAAAAATATTTATTGCTTTGAATTAAATCTACGCGACTACTGCCTATTTTAAGTAAATTGTGCCATTTATATGTCCACTTTAAATCAGCATTGTTAACGCAAAAATGATAACGGTAAATAATAAGCAAAACATAATGGAACATTTGAGCACTATTAAGACAAACATCTTTTTCAACAACAATCAGAAGATATAAAACTTGCATTTTTAAATATATTTAGTTGGAAAATATTTAAATTTATGCGCAATTTAAATTTGTGCCAATTACATGTCCATAGCTGTATATATGACGCTGTATTAAAATTGTCATAGCATATGTAACTAAATATGGTACATATTAATATATATGGGGACATATATATTTATATTGATCTATATATGATTTCATATAAGAAATTTTTGAAAAACTCAAAGATATACATAATTATATCCGCAAAGATATTGTGTCACACTTGACTATATATAACCATATTAGTCCATATTAAATTATATAATTTCCTATATAACTATTTTTACTCGGGTAAATAAAATTTGCTGGTGCGGGAATCTAACCTGGGTCTACAGATTGCCAGTCAATAGCTCTACCATCTGAGCTATATCGACATGTAATATTTAATAGATAAAAACATAATTGACCTGCTGCACACAAGTAAGCTTACTCGCCAACATACCAGTGTTTAAATAATATTGAGTTTAAAAATAGATTTCAAAAAATTTTCAAGAAAATCTATAAAATTATTTTCTATTTGAAATAACGATAAAAATAAGTCATTATCAGTAACTCATTATTATATATTTTAAAATAATGCAGAAGGTAAGTGGGTGCCATTACTGGTAGTCCAAAAAATAATGATATGTCATTACCGTGTCTATACTGAGTTTATTAGCGAAAATATGTGTGGTTTTTTGTTTATAACTTTTTCAGCACTCAAAAAAATTTATTCACACGAACAGATTACTTCTTTTTAATGAATTTTTAATAAGTTAATTTAGAAAAAAAATGTGTGCCACTAATTTCAAATTTTTCATTTTTAAAATCTGAAATCGACCTGTTTCGTAGATTTTCCCACTTTAGTCTCGAATCCAAAATGACCCACGAATTTGATAAAAATGCAAAAACCTGTTTTTACACACTCCATCCCAATGTGCAGGAGGGTATATATCAGTTTGTCATTCCGTTTGTAACTCATCGAAAAAAAATCTGGGACATAAAAAAATATATATTCTTGATCGTTATCAATAGCGAAACCGTGTCCGTCTGTCTGTTGAAATCATGATCACGCTCAAAATAGTTGTGCTAGGATGTAAATTTTTAGTCAAAATTTTGTCCAATTTCTTAAGCAGTTTTGTATTGGAAATGGGCATATTTGGTCCAAACGTTTAAAAGTTATGAATGAAAATGTAAAAGCACCTCTATAATTTTCCATATTAACATGAAAAAATATATTAACTGTGTGTTGTTGTTGTTACTGAATAAGAAAAAAATAAACATACATACACACCCAGACCTTGAAAGAGATAATTCTTTTTTTGAATTTATATGCATAAAATTGGATTCATTTTATAAATTACTGAATAATTCATAATGCCTTTAAATCAATGATTGGACATTGAATAAAGTGAGATAAGATGTTCCTATTTGTGTTGATTCAATTTTGATTCGATTGAATAATTTGGACGTATGTTGGCTTTAGCGGCACCTCACCGATTGATTCTAAATTTTTACTACTGATATAACTCTCTTTTGGGGGCCCGAATGTTATGTATGGGGAGTTACTTCGGTTTAAAGTTTAAAAATGAACTTAACTATATTTCCTTCATTTACGATAGGATTGGAACAATATGTACACCATTGGAAAGGTAATAAAAATATCTTTAGGATAGTATTTTTTTGTTGACCCATTATGATTCGGCGTAGGAATTTTTTGTTTTTTTAATGTTTTTATTCCATAAAAAACCTATATAAAAACAAAAATTGTGCTTATTAGTATGTTATCAAGAAGAAAAGCTTTCATTTGATATATAGATCGAGTTTTTATCACTTCAAACACCGAAGATATTAGAGTTCAAAATCGTGAAATTTTTTTCTTTCAAAGTATGGCTAACTTTTGACAAATGAAAAATCTCAATACCGACAATAGGTTTAAAATGTGTTTACTCCCAAAATATGTTCGATTCCGGATGAGTTAATTCAGCATAATTGTTGGTTAGAGTCAAAGTTATATCTTTTGCACCATCTGCAAAAAAATTAGGTTTGACTTCTAATATCTTCGTTGTTTGAAGTGATAAAATTTGAACTACATCTCAAAAGTTTTAATCTTGAGAATATATTAATAAGTAAAAAATTATGTGGTAGTATACGGTGGTTTTTATAAAAACGGTTTATTTTAAAAAATCTTAAAAATAAATCTCATTCGCCGGTAATGGATAAACAAACAAAAAAAATGTCGTCCATAAGATATTTTTACTATCTCTCCAATGGTATATATATATTATTCCAATCCGACTATAAATGACTTAGATATAGCTAAGTCCATTTCCAAACTTTGCACAGAGATAAACTCCCTACAGAGGTCTTTCCGCGGATTTTTTTTTTCAAATCAGCTTGAAAAGTACTACAACGGGGAAAAAAAAAATTCACTGAGATCAACACACAGAAAACAGTCTCAGTTGTGGCCACCGAATTTGTTGCCAATCGAATTCGTGCGGTTACGACAACTATCTTTATATAAAATTATATTTTTCGTCGTGAAAGCCAATATTCGGTTGTCTAATTCAATATTATGTTCCACATAAATATTATTATGTTCTACAAAATTTTATTGAAATTAAAAATCTTTTTTTTGAATTTTCTGGTATTGATCCCGGCCCTTCAGGTTAATAGTTCACACTTTTACCCACTGCACCACAACTACTTTTAAATTTCTTAGCCATATTTACTGTTTATACATATGAATATTTTATTTTAATTAAAAAAAAAACATCTAAATTTTTGTCTTTTCCGGGATTCGAACCCGGAAATCCGGCGTACTAGGCCAACTCCTCACCCACTACACCACAAACACTTAATAATTTTAATGACTAATTTTGAATTTATGTGTTTTATTAATACAGTATAAAATTCGTTTATCAATACCAATTAATAGTTGTGTGTGTTATCAATACAATCCACAATTCGGTTGGTTCTACAGAAACTTGAATTTAAGGTCATATTTGATTAGGATACCCGTATTTGTAGTTACCACTTTCGAATATTGAATTTTTTTTAAAAAAGGTTATAGATAACACAAATTTTCTTGTATATTCACTAAATAAATGGCTGCTTCTACCGCATAGAATTACTAAACTGATACTAATTTTAAAATTGATTCGAAATACCAATAATTTGTTAAAAGGATTGTTTTTTAGTTCATTTTCCCTATTTTTAATACCTAGTAAAATATTTTGGATGTAGTATTCAATTATAGGTATTTCCAAATAAAATAACATCCTGGCAAATTCATTTTAATGGTTTTGATCGAAAGCCAACCAATCTTTTTCCTGGGTGAACTTATTGCAAAATTGAGAATTAAAATACGAATTAAGGAATTATATTTTTAAAGGTCTGCACACATCTATATGAATAACATAAAGATTATGGGTAGGGCATGGATGATAGCAATTATTAAATTGTTTAGTTTTTCACTTAATTTTCAATTCAAATGAATGAATTGAGAAAGTTATCAAATTTGTAAATAAAAAAATATATTTTACATAAAAAAAGAATTTAATTCATGAACTAGCCAATAGATAGTGGGTCTATGAATACAACTTAGCAATTACTTCAAAGCATTGTTGGTAGCAGAAACGGTGCGATTATCGGTGAGGGTAAGTAACGCTATTGTAGATTATTTCGGTTACAGTATTTTAAGGATAATTGTATTTCGATTATTTCGATAACGGTATTTTAAGGTTAACTGTATTGCAATTATTTCGATAATGGTATTTTAAGATAACCGGTATTCAGTTATTTCGGTGCATTCCGCGAATTTTTTTTACAAAAAAAACAAAGTAAAGTAAAATAAATTTATTAACAAAGTGTATGTAAAATTCACAATTACGACGTGGAATTACAAAAAGTTTAGACTAAAAAATAATGGTGTTGTAAGGATAATGGTATTTCATTAATTTCGGTACTGGTATTTTAAATGTATCGATATTTGGATCTATAACAGTATAACAGTATTTTAGCGATAGAGCCTACCAACCCTGCCTCAATGTATGCAATTACTTTTGGCTTATGAATGACTTAACTTCTAATTCACCCGTTGACTTGTAGAAGGGCATGAAATATTAATAAAAATAAAAATTTTAGACTAATCGCAAACTGACTAAAATTGTGAAGTTTGCATAAAAATTCCAATATCTATTTTTTATTCATACGAGTTAATGAATTAATTCACAGCGACTGATCATCCACGAATTAAACCGATATATCAGGAAAGTGTATTAAGCTATACATCCTTTGAAATTCTTTCGTTATACAAATAAACTATTAACGTACACAAAAAAATCGTTACCTAGTAATTACGAAAATTTCAACTAATAAAGTTTTATCGAATAATTTATTATATTGTATATGCCAAAAAACATTATTTTAGTTGAAGTGCTCCCAATTACTTGCCAAAGATTTTTTTGTGTGTATTTAAAAAGCGCAAATAAAACTTGATTTTTGAAAGACTCTAAAATAGTGATGCGCAAAATTGATTTGCAATTGTATTAGTGAGCAAGAGAGAGAACTGCACTGGGAAAAAAATTGAGCGAATTAAAAAATATGTCTTTTTACATATTTATCAATCTCCATATTGTTTATATAATCTTAATGAAATTTTCTGCAACATATTTTTATAGATTTTAAACAAAATGTTCTATATTAATACTTTTATGGCAATTTTTTTCTATTTTTTTTATTTCTGTTAAAGATCTACTATGAAAGATATTACTATGAAAATAATCATAATATCTTTTAATAACGTATTCCCTAGATTCCTTAAATGTTTTATAACGTAAATTGCATTGCATGATATCAAAAACATGTTCACTCGTCGCTGTCTCATTGACGACTAAATTAAAGAGCATAAGAATATGTGTGAATAAGTAAATTCACAATTGTGCTTTGCAACGCGCACCACTGCTCTAAAAAAAGATTATTTTTAAATCGTTCACATGTGATCATAACTGACTCTTATTTACAAGCTTTTTAAGTGTTTTGTTCTAAAGCTAATTTTTTCTCTAAATTTTATGAAGATTTATATGAGACTTAAAAGTTCATCATAAATGCTGCATATTTAAGGAACTTTTCTTTGTAATAATATAACGCCCAGAACGATGGGACAATTTAAATGGCTAAATCACTTTTTTTAAGTTTACTGATGAGGTTATTACCCTTTTTCGGAGTTCAAATTGTAATAATATCTTAATTGAAGTCATTTATAATTTCATATTTTTTGGGTAATTTTGTCTACACTTTTGGGCATTTTGAATCTTGCTTGTGGCAGCACTGAGATTAAACAATATTAAACTGAAATATTTACTTGTAGTGGTGGAAAAAATCATACACATTTGTTGCACAGTGGATTGACCGAATACAAAACGGGTAATAAGTCATACTTGTTTGTACTTAGAATCCCCGAATAAAAACACCAGGATGGAGGGTATCTAAAGACTCGGCACAGCCGAATTTAATCTTTGGTTTGTATAAGTCCCCAATCACCTGGGGACTTATACAAACCATCAAGCGGGCTTTGGCCCGCTTGTTTTAAATTAATTTTAAAGAGTTTTTAAAATGCCTAATTTGGAAATGTCGATTTGATTGAAAAAATGATAATTCGAGTTTGTGTTTGAAGCGATTGCTTCCAGGACATTTTATAAAAATTGCTTATTTTGTCAAAAATTTCACAAAATTTTAAGGTTTTCATCAAACTTTACATAGTATACAAAGTATCACTTAAATTTGGTAAGATTATAATTATCTTTAGATTTGTTTGAAAAATTGTTAACCCTTAGTGGGCTGGGGTCAGAAACGATCCATGAAACTTAATATTTATTATGACTACGAGATTGTAAGGCCATTAAATTGACAAAAAAAATCTCAACTGGATAAAAATAATTATTTTATGTAACATGATCCATATGTGGTTAATTTTTATACTTTTGGCCAAAAACGACCCACTAGGAAATTTACAGAATAACCCCTTTCATAATTTTCGAAAAATATTACTTAATTGAATGAAAACAAAAAATTTTTTTTCCACTTGATAAAAATTATTATTTTGTGTAACTTGATTCATATAGAGCTAATGCTTTCACTCTTCGTCAAAAAATACCCACTAGGAAATTTACAGAATAACATCTATCAGACTTTTATTAAATTGGGATATGCGATATAGGGTACAAAACTAACGAACAAGCGCAATTCTCTATAGTCCCAATCTTATTAGTGGGCTCAAAAGTGTCCGTATGATAGTAGCAATTTTAGTTATGCAATATTAGATTATAATTAAAAGCTTTGTTTATTATTGTAAAAAAATTTTTTATTGTAAAATTATTTAAACAAAATTTGCTGGTGCGGGAATCGAACCTGGGTCTACAGATTGTCAGTCAATAGCTCTACCATCTGAGCTATATCGACATGTAATATTTAATAGATAAAAACATAATTGACCGGCTGCACACAAGTAAGCTTACTCGCCAACATAAAAAAATCAAAAATTATTTGGTTACATATATCTTTACCAGTGTTTAAAAAATATTGAGTCTAAAAATAGATTTCAAAAAATTTTCAAAAAGTCTAGAAAATTATTTTCTATTTGAAATAATGATAAAAATAAGTCATTATCAGTAAGTCATTATTATATGTTTTAAAATAATGCAGAAAGTAAGTGGTGGTCATTACTGGTAGTCCAAAAAATAATGTTATGTCATTACCGTTTCTACACTGGGTTTCCAATAAAACTGGGTGGTGTAATGAACGAAAATCGACAAATGGTTGTTTTAACCCTTAAATGCATGGTGTAGCCATTTGGCAACATACCGGTTTTTTAATAAAAAAAAACCCTCTTGATGCACAAAACTGCATTTTTGGGCATTAGGAGCCCCTTCTGTACATAGTGTTCCTATAGTTTAGCGCAGAATTTTTAAACAGTTAGAGTAAAAATCTTGCTTTTGCTCTGTATATTTGTGAAAAATCGAAAACACGCGTTTTATTTTACAAAAAGTGTAATATTCAAAAATATTTGTTTATATATTGAAAGTGGTATTCTCGCAATAAATGTATAAATTATATTTTATATACTTTTTTTGTTTTTTTTTTTCATACACGTTAAAATTAGATATGAGCGATCCGGTGATTTTTGAATAACGCTGCTACCAGTGATCGTGATCACGGGTTTGTAATAGAGATGGGCGATCCGGCGATTTTTCAGTAACATTGTTCTCAGTGAAATCGTGAAGTGTTCAAATCGTTGTTCTTTTAAACTGTGATCGTGATTACGGTTTTTTTATGGAAAAGACCAGAGTTTCGAACGACTGCTAATAGTAGTCGTAATTTAGTTAAATTTTCATATTTTGTAAGCAACGTGCTTAAAGAAAAGCACTCGCTTTCATTTTATATTATGAACTTGCTTATTTCATTCTAACTGTGTAAGTAAATTGCAAATACACACACAGTCATCATTTACATTTTTTAGGTTTTCAAACTAAGCGCAGCGTAACTGTGTGAGTTCAGCAACAAAACAAATTGTGTTTCTTCTGCTTGCTGCGTTTTGAGTTACTGGTTAATGTGTTTTTACTTCACTGAGTAACGAAAAAAAAACTGCATAGTAGACTGGGGATAGCAGACTGGATAGTAGACTGGGGACAGCAAACTATGTAGTTGGAACTTAAAGAGTTTTGTATATGCAAACAAAAGAAAAAAGAAACACTAGTAGGTTTAAAAAGAAAATACAATTAAACTTATCATATTTCCTATTTTATTTATTATACTGTTTTTGTTAATTAATCTATATATTAATTAATTTCACACTTTATCGTAAATATGTATGTATAATTTGATAATAATTTTTATAATTTGATTTTTTTTAATTGTCATTAATATGACACTAACTTACAACAATTGATTTTTTGGACAAATTACTACACCCAAAAATACATGGTAGTTGATCATTATTTTTTCAATTGTGTCATATGTTGGCTGAACAGAAAAAATTGTTATTTTAACAAAGTTTATTCCTGTTTTTTAGCTTACAATAAAATCTGTTAATTTTAAAACATTTTTTGTTAAATTTAAAAAATCTAAATTTAAGTAAACTATATTTATTTATTACTATTCTTTTGTTTTTGTTAATTAATTCATATATTAATTAATTTAACACTTTATTGTAAATATATACATTTCTCCATTGATTCAATTGGTACATATAATTTGCAGGTTTTTTTAATTAATCCACTCTGATGTATGTATGTAGGTATATGTAAAAAATATGTCGTTTAGACAGTGTTGCCAACAAATTTTCAAAATAAATGGTTAGATCAGACCCAAAAATCGCTAGAAAATCTCTAGATTATAAACAGTGTAAATGTTTAGCGATTTTATCGCTAGATTGTTGGAAAATTGTACTTAAAGCAGTTTTTACTCAAAAATTTCTTTAATATGTTAATAAGATGTGTTATAAACTTTTAAATAATGAAAAATTTTACGATTAAGCTTCAAATAATGAGTCCTGATTTTCATTGAAATAATCTTAGTATTGAGAATACACAATAGAGGGCATTGTACGATGAAAAAGTGCATACCCATATTTTACCGAAATGTGTATTATTAGAGTTTTTTTTTACTAAAATCGTTTAAGATGTTGTGTTTTATAATAAAGGAATATCAATGTGCGAATATTATAATATTTTTCAACATATCGCCGTTATGGCAACACTGCGTTTAGATAACACTACCTTACAACAATTAATTTTTTGGAGAAATTACTACACCTAAAAAAATACATAGTTGTTGATCACTATTCAGTTATGTCATATGTACTACATATTTTTTTTTCAAGGTCGGTTACCGTTATCGTTATAACACCTTTATCGCTAAAATACCGTTTTAAATTGAATACCGTTACCAATACCTCTAAACAAATTGGAAATACCGTTATCGTTACCTATATCGTTATTTTTATAGGTAGTTCCCGGTATTTATTAATTTATGTAAAAAATGACACTTTTTAAAATTTTTTATTTTATAATCTTGAGTTTTTTATAAAAAAAATTATAGATAATAATTTTACATATTAAAAGTAACAGCATTGAATTCATAGCTCATAATCTGTATTTTTAACGACTAAAATTAAAAATATGCTATATTGAATGATTGATTGTTGATCTTTTATTTGGTAAATGAATGATTTTTTTTTTAATTTGACTCTAGATCATAAATTAATATCACTTTCTGTTTAAATTATTTTTCAAATTAAAGAAAGATGATACAATTTTCACAAGTAAATTACAAAGAATAAAATTTTTTTATATATTTTTACTTCTTTTTATATGTTTTTAACGTAAATTTTAATACCGGTACGTACCGGTATTGCTGTATCGATAACGGTATATATTTTAAAATGTTTACGAGTAGAGTACGAGTTTATATGAAAACCCCTATTTTGTTTGATTTTGGCAATTTTTTATTTTACGTTGACATTTCATTTGATATTGGTTGAAGAACTTATAAAATATATACACCGAACATTCTATAAATATCACATACAGGCAATTTTTTTAAAAAAAGAAAATATATAAAATATTGTTGTTAATACAACAAAAAACTAGTAAAATTATTTGATTATTCAAAGAAAAAGATTAATTTTTTTTTATTATAAAATGTTTTCTGATGCAAAATTTTGTTTAAATGAAAATTTTGGTTTAATTAAATTTGTTTAACAAATCTTTACTTTTATTCATATCTTTTTTATAATAAATTGTAATAATAATATTGTATCATCTTTATTTAATTTGAAAAATAATTTAAACAGAAAGTGATATTAATTTATGATCTAGAGTCAAATTAAAAAAAAAATCATTCATTTACCAAATAAAAGATCAACAATCAATCATTCAATATAGCATATTTTTAATTTTAGTCGTTAAAAATACAGATTATGAGCTATGAATTCAATGCTGGTACTTTTAATATGTAAAATTATTATCTATAATTTTTTTTATAAAAAACTCAAGATTATAAAATAAAAAATTTTAAAAAGTGGCATTTTTTACATAAATTAATAAATACCGGGAACTACCTATAAAAATAACGATATAGGTAACGATAACGGTATTTCCAATTTTTTTTAGAGGTATTGGTAACGGTATTCAATTTAAAACGGTATTTTAGCGATAAAGGTGTTATAACGATAACGGTAACCGACCTTAAAAAAAAATATGTAGTACATATGATATAATTGAATTTTTTTAGGTGTAGTAATTTCTCCAAAAAATTAATTGTTGTAAGGTAGTGTTATCTAAACGCAGTGTTGCCATAACGGCGATATGTTGAAAAATATTATAAAATTCGCACATTGATATTCCTTTATTATAAAACACAACATCTTAAACGATTTTAGTAAAAAAAAAACTCTTAAAATACACATTTCGATAAAATATGGGTATGCACTTTTTCATCGTACAATGCCCTCTATTGTGTATTCTCAATACTAAGATTATTTCAATGAAAATCAGGACTCATTATTTGAAGCTTAATCGTAAAATTTTTCATTATTTAAAAGTTTATAACACTTCTTATTAACATATTAAATAAATTTTTGAGTAAAAACTGCTTTAAGTACAATTTTTCAACAATCTAGCGATAAAATCGCTAAACATTTACACTGTTTATAATCTAGAGATTTTCTAGCGATTTTTGGGTCTGATCTAACCATTTATTTTGAAAATTTGTTGGCAACACTGTCTAAACGTCATATTTTTTACATATACCTACATACATACATCAGAGTGGATTAATTAAAAAAACCTGCAAATTATATGTACCAATTGAATCAATGGAGAAATGTATATATTTACAATAAACTGTTAAATTAATTAATATATGAATTAATTAACAAAAACAAAAGAATAGTAATAAATAAATATAGTTTACTTAAATTTAGATTTTTTAAATTTAACAAAAAATGTTTTAAAATTAACAGATTTTATTGTAAGCTAAAAAACAGGAATAAACTTTGTTAAAATAACAATTTTTTCTGTTCAGCCAACATATGACACAATTGAAAAAATAATGATCAACTACCATGTATTTTTGGGTGTAGTAATTTGTCCAAAAAATCAATTGTTGTAAGTTAGTGTCATATTAATGACAATTAAAAAAAATCAAATTATAAAAATTATTATCAAATTATACATACATATTTACGATAAAGTGTGAAATTAATTAATATATAGATTAATTAACAAAAACAGTATAATAAATAAAATAGGAAATATGATAAGTTTAATTGTATTTTCTTTTTAAACCTACTAGTGTTTCTTTTTTCTTTTGTTTGCATATACAAAACTCTTTAAGTTCCAACTACATAGTTTGCTGTCCCCAGTCTACTATCCAGTCTGCTATCCCCAGTCTACTATGCAGTTTTTTTTTCGTTACTCAGTGAAGTAAAAACACATTAACCAGTAACTCAAAACGCAGCAAGCAGAAGAAACACAATTTGTTTTGTTGCTGAACTCACACAGTTACGCTGCGCTTAGTTTGAAAACCTAAAAAATGTAAATGATGACTGTGTGTGTATTTGCAATTTACTTACACAGTTAGAATGAAATAAGCAAGTTAATGGTTGAATATGAAAGTGTGAACTATTTTAAGCACAGTCACCAGTTGAGGCAAAATTTTTTTTAACTTGTTATTAAACACTGGAAAAGACTGAGATTTTCTGATAAATAAACGAAATAATATTTATGGCGAGTTTTTAAGATGTCAGTTAAACTTGGTTTAGTTAAACCGAAAACGAATTTTGTCAGCCATTTCAAAGTTTATTAACAAAAATTTGCCGGAAAAACTTTTTCTCGAGTATAATTTATTTCTTTATTGAAATAAAACAAAATAAACCACATTTTAAAAGCAGTATTCCAGTTACAAACTGCATTAAATTAAGTTTAAAGATAATCCACTTCCTAAAAACTGGGCCTTAAAAGAAGAATAGTTGCGACCGGTAACAAAGACATGATAGAAGGAGACATTTTATTCAGAAGATTGTGAAAGCAAGTCACTGTTATTGAAAAAAAAAACATGTATCACTGTGCACAATGAAGTTTGCAAGAAAGAATAGTAGAAAAATATTAAAAGAACGACATTCCGAAGAACTGCGACTTGAAATATTTGGACACTGCCTTACCAGTGATTTATCAATAACTGTGATTAAATCACCGGTATGAAAATATCGCTCATCTGTAGTTAAAATAATCACAATTTAGCTATTTGGCAAAAAACCATATTTTTCAATAAAATCACCTTTTTTTAAAAATTAATTTTTTTTAGTATTTTTTTTGAAATGTACACGCTTTTAGCAATCATATATAAAAAGATGGTCAAAATCGAAGAGATCATGAATTTAAAGGTTAAGGGACATCCTAATATATATATATTAGGGTGTCCCTTAAAAATAGATTAGTTTTATTGGAAATGGTCCCAAATGGAAGAAATAAATTTTTTTTTTCGGAAAACGTTAACCCGTGCCGAAAGTTGGACGAAATGGCCCATTTTGGAAAAGAGTGTATTACAATTAAAAATTCCAAAAATTAGAAATTTTGCAAAAAAATTGTCTTTTATTTCATTTATGCATTTAATATAGTCAAAATTATTCAGATATGGAATTTGACTTCATCGGATATCGTTAACCCACTTTAGCTTGGAATCTAAAATGACCCACGAATTTGATAAAAATGCAAAATTTTAAAAATTTTTGAAAATGCCTAATTTGGAGATGTCGACTGCTATTTGTACCACATAATAGTTGATATTAAAGAAAAATAAATAAATTGGAAAAATGGTAATTCGAGTTTGTGCTTGGAGCGACTGCTCTCCAGGACATTCTACAAAAATTGCTCATTTTGTAAAACATTTAACATAATTTTAATGTTCTCATCAAAGTTTACATAGTTTTCGTAAAAGTATGACTTAAATTTATTAAGACTATAATTATCTTTACATTTGTTTAAAAAATCGTTAACCCTTAGTGGCCTGGAGCGGAAAAGACCCATGAAACTTAATATTAATTATGACTGCGAGATTTTAAAGCCTTTAAATTTGACAAAAAAAATCTCAACTGGATAGAAATAATTATTTTATCTAACATGATCCATATAGGTTAATTTTTATACTTTCGGCCAAAAACGACCCACTAGGAAATTTACAGAATAACACCATTCATAATTTTCGAAAAAATATCTCTACAAATGGATCAAAAAAACCTTTTTTCCACTTGATAAAAATTATTATTTTGTGTAACTTGATCATTTTTACAACATGTAAATTTACAAGTGGATATTTTTTGCCGAAAAGTGAAAACATTAACCCTATATGGATCAAGTTACACAAAATAATAATTTTTATCAAGTGGAAAAAAAGATTTTTTGATCCATTTGTAGAGATATTTTTTTGAAAATTATGAAAGGTGTTATTCTGTAAATTTCCTAGAGGGTCATTTTTGGTCGAAAGTATAAAAATTAACCCTACATAGATCATGTTACATAAAATAATTATTTTTAAATGAATGTTATTTTAGTTTGACTCTAGATCATAAATTAATATCACTTTCTGTTTAAATTATTTTCAAATCAAAGAAAGATGATACAATTTTTACAAGTAAATTACAAAGAATAAAAATTTTTGAAAGAATTCGATAAGACCAGCAAGGCAGAATGCGCATTTTCGGCTTTCGCTACAAAGCCATCATCAGTGCCTTTCGCCTTTGAGTGGGTTAATATTTTGATAACCGTCTACTTATGTGACTGTTGAAAGCAAATCGAATTTGTTATCAACAACTCAACTTAGACTAACACCAACGAAATTTAACAATGCTGTTTTTATCCTTTATTGTTATTACTCTTTTTTGCTTTGAACCTTAATTCTTAAGATATCTCAGCTGATTCGATTCAACTCTGTGTATGATAAACACAGATTTTTGAATTACAACGAACCGTTAAATTTAAATTTAAATGTATGTTATTAAATTATATTTTTGCACCGTGTCAATGTGTTTAAGATGAATGGGGCAAATGTTTTTTAGTTGATCTGTTATTTAAGTAAATGAATGTTATTTTAATTTGACTCTAGATCATAAATTAATATCACTTTCTGTTAAAATTATGATGATGGCTTTGTAGCGAAAGCCGAAAATGCGCATTCTGCCTTGCTGGTCTTATCGAATTCTTTCAAAAATTTTTATTCTTTGTAATTTACTTGTAAAAATTGTATCATCTTTCTTTGATTTGAAAATAATTTAAACAGAAAGTGATATTAATTTATGATCTAGAGTCAAATTAAAATAACATTCATTTACTTAAATAACAGATCAACTAAAAAATATTTCCCCCATTCATAATTATTTTTATCCAGTTGAGATTTTTTTATCAATTCAATGGCTTTACAAACGTTTTCCAAAAAAATCGATTTCTTCCATTTGGGACCATTTCCAAAAAACTGGGGGTGTAATGAACGAAAATCGACAAATCGCTATTTTAAGGGACATTCTGATATATATATTAGAGCGACTCACCTTATATGGACAGAAAAAAAGTAAAAAAGTGCTCCCCTCAAAATAAACCTTCCCAAGTAGAAATTGCCAACGTTACAACAAAAGTTGTACTGGGAGAGCACTGTTTTTGACGAAATGCCGGTACTACTTAAAACGTGCTTTGCCAGTACTGTTTACTGAAATTTAACGAGCTTTTTTTAATTTGTTAAAATTAAAAATTTTATAAATTTTACGTATTTTTACATCTATTACACAATTATTTATGTAAGAGAGACATCGCCATTCTTTTCTTGTGAAGTTTCGAAAGAATACATTAAAAATCTGTGATGTACACTAAGAGGTCAGTAAAGTTCTAGCAAACTACTAAATTTGTTATTAAATGTACTGGGATAATACCAAAAAAATAAAATCCCAAGCCTGCGCCAACGTTGGGAACTAACTACGGCCAAGCGTTTATTGGTGTTATCATTTCGACAACATGCCAGTACAGTGAAAGTTAAAAATCCGACGCATTGCCAGTACATGTACTACCGCCTCCAATACCGGGCCAGCATTGTGCCGTTTGTATTTTTCTACCTGGGTTGGTTTATTTTATGATGATTCCCAAAATATTTCGGGTCTAGGAATGAGATCTCACGAGCTAGACCATTTTTAAAAAGGTCTTTTTTTAGTTTTTGTAAGAAATTTGCATCTTATCTGAAGACAACATACTCAATATGGGTATCATATGAAAGGTTTTTTAGGGGCGCGTCCAACGGTATATATAACGTATTCAAGCATATCCTGACATGTCCTATTTTCAAGGATATTCTATAAAAAAAAATATTGTCTCTTTTGTACAGAGATATTTGTGATTGAAATGTCAAACTTTTTTGACTAATATATAGCATAGTTTGGGCACATTTTTGCCTATGTCAAAAAATTCAGGAGTTAGAGGGTTAATATATTCCACAAAACTGTTCCTCGTAGTGTTTTATATAAGTTCACTCAACACATCCTTTAACTAAAATAGAAGATTCAAATGGTTTCCTATGCCGATTCATATTAAACATTTGCAAAAGGGGAGAAACTTTAAGCCCCAAAAGGAAAACGCCGATACACGTATACACTTTTTTTTTTGGTACCCTCTGCCAGAATCAGTTGTCAGAACATTGTTAGTTCGGGAAAAATTTGATTTTGTTTTACAGTCTTTTATGCATTTTTAGGCTGTTGCTTTATAAAATCTGCTTAGAAGTTTAGTTCAAAATAAAATATTTCGAGTTTTTTTCTTTTAATAAAGAAAGCTGATGAAGACTCCTATCTAAAAAGTCCAGAATTATTATCCTGGTTCACAATACTTACAATGAATAATTCGAAGAATTTAATGCGATTAATCGATAATTTGGTAAAAAATTACAAAAATATTTAAAAAACTAAATATTTTTTATTAAAGTGTGTTAAAATCCCACAACTTATTAAACAAATTGTGAAAAATAATTTGCTGTAGCCTTGTAACTCTCCGGATTTCATTCTGGCTAAGGAAATCATCAGAGGATGACATTTTAGAATTTGTAGAAATATTTGGTAGCTTAATCTAAATGAGAATTTCTTGTTTTCGTCTAAAAGTGTTAAATAAATGCCAAAGAAAAAACCAAAATTTTAACAGTTTTCTTTGTCATCTTCCAAAATACTACTCTGTTTTTTTTGACAGATCAAGCAAAGTGGTGGGATAAATTTATATATAACCAGATTTATAATTTTCTTTTTTACGATTTTTTAGATGCTGATATTAAACGAAAGCATTAATAATTATTATAATGAACAATTATTTTAAATATTAATTTTTAGTAATGCTCAATGTAGCAAAGCGTGCTTAGTGAATTAAAGCGCAAATTAAAAGACAAGCGATTATATCCAGATGTTTTTTAAATATATATGAGGTCTAAATATTGTTTAATGAGAACTGAATAACTTTTCATATACACGTATGTTTTTTTTAAATTCCCTGCGAAATAGTTACTAAAATCATTTATGTAAACCAGTGGTGTTCATTCCATAGGACAATTGTCCCTGTTCAATTCACACGTATTCTTAGGCTCTTGCTTTTAGTCGTCAGTGAAACAGCGACGAATGAACATGAGTACGGATATATGCTGATTTTTTTTTAATGTACTGAAAAAAATATTAATAACAATGTACGACAATAATTTTATGATTATAAATGCAGATTAAAGATATTTAGCGTTTTTTTAATCACCTGGATTTAAAATTTTTCATACAAAAAGTGGATTTATTAAATCCAAAAAAAAGGTGGATTTAATAAATCCACAATAAAAGCACAAATATATGAAACAGCCTATTAATTTAATGTCAGAAAAAAATACGAATGAAAATTAAAAGAGAAACTAAAAGATTGAAAAACTAACAAATAAAAGGTTTTTATTATTTTTTTTTTTGTGAAATATGTTTAGAAAAAAAACTACACCTCACCAAATACATATTTTCAATCTTGGACATGGAGAAATAGCTGAAATAGAAATGGCAATTTTTCACTCTACAGTAAGTAATTTAATTAAATGCAAATAGTGAATATTAAATATTGCAATGAAATTTTTCAATTGTGTAAAAATATAAATTGAAGTGATAAAACTGAAAAGGCAGACTGTTTATCGCTGTTTTATATAAAATATAATTAAAAATTAAAAGTTAAAGTAAAATCCTTCATCATCGAATTCGGTATTAAAAATTAGGGTGAAAGAAATGTCGGACAGAAAATTCTTTTTAAAATAGGAAGAATCTAACCCCATCTGTTGAGCACTTTTAGAAATACTTTTTGGTTTTGTTAAATCCAAGTGATTAGAAAAAACGGCTATTGTATAAATATGTAAATACATTGAAATCATTGATATTTATTTAAAAAAAATCGAAATCTTTTGTTTTACATAGAATGAAAAAAGCCACCCTTATGTATGTATGTATGTATGTATGTATGTATGTATTTATTTGTTTTTTCTTTCTTTCAAAAATTGTATTTTTGTTTAATATTTATATTTTATGATAGTACTTTGCTTTTTACACAAAACCTTTTCATATTTTTAATAAAAAATAAATTCATCAGTGCTGCCAACTTTTGAAGGCAGGAAAGCACCGTGAGGATTTTGAAAACGGGTAAAAAGGGTAAAAATTTACCAAAAATGGGGTAAAAAGCACGATACTAATTTTTTGAAAAATTTAAGTCAATAATTTAAAAATACATTTTAGCTTTGTAAAATCGTGTAAAAAAGTTCAAAAAATAACCAAAAAAGGAGTAAAAAAGCACCAAACTAAAATCTAAAAATTTTGAAGTTTAAATATATCGAAGTTGCTATTTAAAATTGTACTACAGACATTGTGAAAAAATGTATTTTTGTTTAGTTCGTATTATTTTTTCAACTTTGACAGAAAATTGAAGAAAAATTAAAAAAAACGAGAACAAATACCAAAAATATAAACTGTACAAAAAGCACTAAAAGCACTGCCAGAAATCTGAAAAAGCACTGTAAATACCCGCTTTTTTTAAACGGGTATTTGTAAAAAATCACCGGGTACAAGAAGGGAAAAAGCACCAAAAAATACCCGAAAAGCACTGAAATGGCAACACTGAAATTCATACAGATTCTATTAACCCATTCAACATTTCTTACAGTGCAATTCTCTTTTTCTCACCAACACAACTACATTTTTACTTTTGAACACCCCTGGCATATATGTAACTGTGTGCAATGCATACAAAAGAGAAACAAATTAATGTACGAGTATATATCACTGTTGGTAAAAGTGGCACAAAAGTGCCATTTGTGGCACTATTGAATGTTCAATGGCACAATGGCACTCTTCATGGAATTTTGGCACTTTTTAAGAAAATTTTTATATAATTTGATAAAAGGTCGATATCGCTGGTTTTTCATTAAAAGCCACGCCTACTTAGAACGGGTAGCAAAATTAAAAAACAAAAGCTACACTAAAAATTTCTACAATTTTCTGGACCAGCTTCCAGTTCTTCGGGGACAATTTAATCATTATTTTGATCTTTAAAAATGAAAGCAATGGGGATAAAATAAGAACAACTTTATTGATTCTATTGTATTGTCCGTCATTGGAATTTTTCAAAAATTTATTATGGTATTCTAGTTTTTTTTGACAAGCAAAAGTTTTAAAAATTTCACCTTACAATGGTGAAAGCTTTTTCTGCCAAAAATAAAATAAAATTATCAAAAAATTGTAATTTGTGAAAAATTACGATTTTTTCGATAATATTATGAAATCTTAAGTGATATGAAAACTTAAAAAATGTCCAGGAACCGCAGAACAAGAGAGAACTAGTTCTAAGCACTTGGAGTTTCCTTTAAATTTTAGCATCAAGCACCCTGAGCTTATTCCTAACAACTTTAGCCCCAAAAATCCCATGTTAATACGTAATCTTTTGGAGGAATTCGCAGGAATGTCAGAATCGGTAAAAGGTTCGATGCATCTTAAATTAATATCTCAAAATATGAATGAGGTATTTCGTATTTTATTTCTGTGAAGAAAAATTTTGAAATTCTTCAAAAGAAAATAAAATTTTTATATTTTAAATTGTTGACAATTAAAAATATTTGTTTGTTATGTGCTTTTTATTATATGACAATTTTGTCAAGGTTTTGCTGTGACAATTTTGCTGAGAATACCAAAATTATAATAATTTCCATTCACACCAGTTTTGTGACAATTTTGTTATTGTTATAAAGTTTAGAATAAGGGTGTAAATGTATAAATATTTGAAATAAAAGCTGAACATATTTTTTGAAACATTTGTACGTTGCTTAATTTTTTTTTTGGCACTTTTAAAGCTTTTTTGGCACTTTTTTGGCATAATTTAGGCACCAAACGAAAATTCTCAAATACCATCACTGGTATATATTATAGCAATAAGTATAAACCTATAGAGAGACTACCGTCCTCACCAAATTTTGTTGTTCTGTGGCGAACTTGGCAAATGCTAAGAAAACATGCTGATAATGTTGTTAAGAGAAAAAATGAGTCGGAAGAGCATTTTGAGAAGCATTTTTTCGTTATTTGCTTTTGAAAATCTTCTTTGATCAGTGTTGTCAAGTTTGATTTTCCATCTAGGGATTTTTTAATGAATGTAGTAAATTTTTTTCAACTACTGTTTTTAATAATTATTGTTAATATTATTTGAAAATTTTGTAAATAATTTATTTTATTATACAAATAATATATAATTCATTTTCACCGTTCTTGTTAATTTAAATGTATATTATTTTTGTTAAAATAAACTATATTTTAAAAAATAAAACTATATTAACTATCAATATTAGTTTAAAAAAAACCCAAAATTGACACTATTGACAAATGTTTGTTGGCACATTAATTTTTTCCATGTTGAACCAACATTGGAATCTCTTAAATCCTCTTAAAAATCTGAAAATTCTCTTAAAAATCTGAAAAAACTCACTTAACCTCAATGCTTATTATATAGGGAAATGTGTAGAAAAAACACTCAATCTCTCATATTTTTACAATGTTTACCAACATGTTTTGTTTTCTTTCCGGACTTCACGAACAAAAATAAAGAGTAAAGGTTAACAGAGGAAGAGTGGTATAGAAACCCACTGATAAAACTTATCTTATCTTTACAAATCTTATCTTTACAAAAACTTAGACTTATCTTTACAAAATGAAAAGTTTACCAAAAAAAATCTGCGGTGTGGTTTTCTCCGATTTGGATAAAATTTTAATGTGACAGAGGGTACAGAAAAAATAAAAATATGATCTCAATTACATTTTTTATATTTTGTGATTTCTAGAAGAGTTACTGAAATTATTTATTTATTTTTGTTCCTTTTTTAAATAAAATTATTAAAAAATGCAAAATGTACATACATTTACATATATTACTTTATATACATTTTTTTCGATAACTCGATTAATTTTTAAATTTTATTCGATTAATCGGTTAAGAAAAAAACCGGATTAATTATTTGAATGATAAATCGATTAAAATAAAAAGTGATTAATTAAATACCCTACTCACAACATATTTTGGAATTTCCGCAAGCTCGAAATCCATTTTATACCTATGGTTTCTAGGGCAAAGTTGCTTAGAATTCTTCGTAGAATCACACAAATTGACCCATTCTACTGTGCGTGTTTCAGTCAGTGCATGATGCTCTTAAGCTATCATAATATGATGGCTCTTTTCTCGGCGTGTCGAAAATAGTGATTTCATGGCTTTTGGTCGTTTTTCTGGATTGACCTAGTTTATGAGGTATCGCATACACAATTTTTGGAGAAATTTCTATTTAACTGTAATTGACTATGAAGCCAGAAATTTTAATTTCGTTTTGGAAATTTCTATTTCTTTTCATTAAATAATTGCACGTTTACCTACTCAAATATAAATTGTTTGAAATTTCTTTAGGTTTTTTTGTTAAACTAAAGGGTAAAAAACAACTAAAGTTACAAATAAAAAAACAGAAATTACACTACATAGAATATAATATCAGTTTAGTACTATTTATTTAGGACTGGTAAAGTAAAAGTTGGTAGATATATTAGCTCTTAAACTTTCGTGCCCGATCTTTAACAATAGCGAGCTAATTCAAATAAATTATACATTTGATTTCAATTGTTGTGATCTTGGAAAACAACGAATTTTGTTGGACTGTGTAGTTTACAATTCGATTGTTGGGGCGGAGTTTTAATTCATCAACGAGTGTTTTAATGATGAGTTGCATATTAATAGAATACAATTTATTTGCAAACGTTGTATTAACAACGAGGGTAAAGGCTAAAGAGTTCCTATACGAAAAAAGTACACTCTTTGGTTCCCTTAAGCTTTATATGGACTGTGATTAGGGTTTATGTCCCGGGAATCCCGCTCTTTTTCGGATCCCGCAATCCCGGAAATTTTGTGCGGGATTTCCCGGGATTTTTTTAATTCTTTTACAGAAGTTTTAGCTAGTATTAATGCAATTTGGAAACTCTATTTAAATTTAAAGCATTGATTTTTTAAACTAATATAAATAAAAATATTTAAAATTAAAAAAAATACGTTAGGCCAAATTCTTTTCGGATGTCTGTTGAATTTGGTTTAGTTAAACGGAAAAAATTTTGATCAGCCATTACCAAGTATACCAACAAAAATACTTTTATATATTTCGGAAAAAACTTTTTTCTTTAAAATGATGATCTTTGTTCAAATAAAGCAATATTTGTATAGGCTGATTTACACTATAAGATTTTCGGAAAGATTTTGCAACCTTGCCTATAAGTTTTGCATGTATACAGAAGTAAAATCGTACCGAAAATCTTATAGGGTAAACCAGCCTAACACAACATTCCAATATTATTATTTCAGTTCCAAATACCTCCAAAAAATTAGGCATTAAAATTAAAAAATTGGTAATATTTTCGTATTTTCAATTGACATAAATATTTTGAGTTTCTTTAACTTAAAATAATTTCATTTAAAGTTCAATTGCTATTCCATTATTTCAATTGTATTTTTTAAATATTAAGGGTACTCAAGATGGGTATTGCAAACGTTGCAAATGATTGCAAAAAAACAACGATTGCATCAACACAACAACAAAATGTATGTATTTGCAATTTGCTTTATTTTTCTTCATTTGCAATAAAAAAACCTTTAGCAAAAATCACTTTGCATATAAGCTAAGTTGCAAATAAAACAAAACATCTGTTTTTAACATATCAGCCGCCATATTATGATTTATAAAATAAGATATTAAATAAAAAAATTGTTTGTGATTTTTTATTAACATAAATTTTTTTTTATTTATTATTATTTTTATGATTCACAAATTTTCTCAAAAATACGATTTATTTTTACTTTTGACGTAAACAAAATCACTGTTGCCAATTTAGCTATTTTCTCGTCAAATCTAGCGATGTTTTACCATTTTCAGCTATTTTCTAGTGATTTTTTAGTTTGATTTAGCGATATTTTTAGGAACAAAGTTAGCAGCAGTGAACAAAATAGCTTATAAAGCAAATATGCAATTGATCTTAAAAAAAACGCTCACGATATGTTACAATTTGCATAGCAAATTAGAAAATTGCAAATATGCACATGTACCATCGTGAATACCCTTATTATTTGTTTTCAAAATAATCCATCAGATGCTTTTTCAAATTATTTTGGCTTTTTTAATATGTTAATTTAAAATGGCACTAAATATGAAAATTCTATAATTTCTTTTTAAGTAGCTGTGGCATAAAAAATGTCTATTCAAGGCATGCGCGGTTCCAGCAATTAATATAAGGGGAAAAATCATACGCCTCAGTGTCCAACTCAATGTATTTGTCTACGGTGGCGTATGATTTTTCCCCTTATATTAATTGCTGGAACCGTGCATGATTCAAGGAAACCAATTAAAGTTAAACTATTTAATAATGTTTTAGTGTATATTTTTATAAAACGATTTAGGCGAATTTGCCTAAAAATTTGTGTGGAAAATACTCACCTTCAAACTATTTTATAAAAATAATTCTAGACGGATACTTTTGAAAATCTGCGTAGCAAGAAACAAAATATCTAGAAATAGAAATTTTTGGATTTCATATTTGAGAAATATTTAAGCAACAAATCGATCTGAATTCTGACTATAAAACTGGTCGGACACAAGTTTGCACCCATTAACTATTCCAATATATCCTGAAAAAAGGGATGAAAATAAAATACCCGTGTCTTTCACTTTTTCTATATGAATTCGTATAACCGTTTAAACCGCCAATTAATATTTAGTTAACATATTTCTAAGAGTTTTTTAAAATTAAGAAGACCTTCCATATAAATATAATATTAATTCACGATTTAAATTGTTAAACGAATTGATCCAGAAAAAGTGGAAAACATGGATATTTTATATTTAGCCATCCTTTTAGAATATATTACAACAACCAAAAGATTAACTTTTTCGGACGGAAATTTTAACAGAAATCGAGTTTTTAAAGTACAACATATGTCGAATTTATATATTTCCTACCGAGCGGGAATTCCCGGGATCCCGGAAAATTCTGAAAAAATCCTGCTGTCCCGGGAAATGAAAAAGTCCGGGAAAAGAAAAACCCTAATTGTGATCCTGTTAATTCCCGTGAAGAATAAGAGAAACAAAAGGAAAACCGAACAAGTTAACTGTGCACTGTTTTTATTGTTTCTTATGATTATTGATTAAAGCGGTAACAAAAACAACTTTAAGAATTAAATTAATAATAAATAATCAATTTTAATTATTTTTTATTGTTTTTAATGTTGTTTTTTGCTTTTAAAATCGTTTTTATTAAATTTATTGTTATCGCGACGTCCTTAATTTTCTCTCGTTCGATGTTAAATTTCTTCAAATTCTTTGTGGTTTTCTTCTCATTCGTGTGTGAAATTTTTTGGGAAATTACGAACTCCTAAAACACCTTGATGGATACCCCTTGGTATTAATACAAAATTGTATATTATAGTTTATAGAATTTCTGATTAAATTGTTACTGAGTTATAACTCTATCGATAATTTAAATGTAAATTATTCAATTTGAAATGACATTTGAAATTAGATCTTGGTCAAAGATAATTATTTGTTTCATTTGCATGCAACTTATAAAGTAAAACAAGTGATGCGAATACATATTTAAACATTGTTTTATTACTATTGTATTCTGCCAGCAAGAGGCAAGGAAAGTACTTATACCTTATATACCAGGTGTGGGCACGTAAATGGCTTAAAGGGCCAAATTTGGGATTTCACAAACTTACGGAGGGCCGCACCAATTAAAATTTTACTCAACAAAAATTAATTTTTCGTACATCCTACTGCTAAAACCTTTTTTGGTTTCCAAAGCCTGGATCTAAAGTCAAAAAAGGTCCATTGAATAGCCTTCGAGCTGTGGGTCTTCCTCTTTTTATCCCCTTACCCAGGCAAATACTCTATGAGTAAGAATTGTGGAGGAGTACATTAAAATCTTTTATATTTTTATGATTTTTTATATTTTTGATGAAAATACGTTTAAAAATATAGGCTCAGACTCAATAAATGTTTATAAATTATTTTCCCCTCCTTAACGCCAATCTAATGTCAAAAACCTTTGCCGAATTAATCCTTGAAAATATAGTTTTCGTCATTTCAAAAAATTTGGTTTAAGGTTTTCAGCAGTCCCGAGTAAAAATATTTTTTATATAACTATTTATGATTTTATATATTTATATATCGTTGAGTATTGTCATATTTAACACAAAGTATAATTGTATATGATTATTTCAAAATATATTTAGTTATATAAAATCATATTAACCAGAGCCACCATTTTTCGGATCTAATAATATCTTTTTAGACATACTTATGTTAACCCATATATGAAAGTAGCTAAATGATGAATGAACGTTTGCTGAAGCATGACTGCAACGTGGGAAAGGAGGGCTAGTATTTGCACACCACGAAGTAGGTATTCATTTTTTTTTCTTTCTTGTACCAACGTACACGAAAGAAAAACTACAAATATGTTTCTTTCTTAATTATGTTCATTTCTTTTACATTACATACAGTGTTGCCACTTTTTGAATAATTATTCAAAAACGGGACTATTTACATATTCGTTGGATAATTTTTGAATAATGAAATTTTTGTGTAGTTTTCGTGTAATTTAATTTTTACAGAAATTTTCGAAAATTCATTTCCAGAGCTTTTTAATAATGAAATGAAAATTAGTCGATATTTCGATTAAATGAGTTTGTGAAACATTTACCACAAATTTCTATTTTCCGACGAATTATTTCATAAATTTGTTCAAAACTAAGCCCAATGAAGAAAAAATCAAAAACATTGTTCTGTATTCAATTTTTAACCCCGTATATTTTTCATGTTTTGCGAATATATTTTTCAAACTTCATATTAAAAAAGTACTTTTCTCTTGGGTGGCAAGACCATTTGAAAATGCTGCGACAGAGCGAAATTTGGATTAGTTACCCTACGGGGAAAGGGCCCGGTCCCAGATGACACGCATGATAGGTCCTAAGGAGGCGGTGACCGGTCGGTGATCGGTCTTTTTGTTTGAAAGAGACATATCACTTTAACATGGGATACGTATATAATACTGTTATGTAAAATACTGTTTAAACAAAATACTGGTCAAAAAATTTTTAAAAATCCTGCTTTTCTTAATACTGTTTTGCAAAATACTGGATTTCACAATACATTTTTGCAAAATTCTGTGAAGTAAAAATGCTGGTTAACAAAATTTATTTTATTAAAAATAACTTCAACAAAAGTATATAATTTTCAAAAATTAACAAAAACATTTAACAAAAAATTAATTTCAATGCATTTTATAAACTTAAATTAGTACAAGATTTTTTGCAATTCGCTTTAGGTAGCCTGTATGGCTTAATTCACACACAGTATTACGAAGAGCAGGATTTTGAAAACAGGATTTTGAAAACAGGATTTTGTTATACACAGGATTTCGACCCGAACCCCTTTAACATGGCGTTGTCATTGGAAATGACCAATTGCCACAGTTTATACACCTTGTGACAGTAAGGTGGTGTGTCTAATTTTTTAAATAAACTAATAAAAAATTAAGAATTAAAAATAATCTACTTGGCGTCGAAGTATGGCTCGATAACACAACCTCCTGCTTATAAGGCAGACGCTCTACAGTCTGAGCCTATGTTGCTTATGCGTGATGGCTGGCTGATGGTAAAGTTATATATTTTTCGTTTCTGTTCAAATAAAAAAGAAAAAACAAACACTACAAGCAAATAAAAAAAATGGAAAAGAAAAAAATATAAAAGAAAACAACACTAACACACACACAAATATAGTAGAAGTGCCTTCAGTATGCCCCCGATTGCCGGTCACGGGATAGGTCCTTTAATGGCAGTTGACTCGTTTTTTGCGTTGGCCATAATTAAATTAAAAAATCAATTAAAAATTAGAAAATTACCTCAAAAACTCTGCTAATATAAATAAAAATTTAAAAAATTGCCCTTAAGTTAAAAAGAAAATTAAATGAAATACCAATTGTTAAAACTAAAACAACTTTAACATTAAAAAACGTTGAAAATACAATTTAAAATAAGAGCTAAAATAAGCAAATTGTAAAAAATAAAGTTGAAAATAAATAAAAGAGTAAAATAAATAAAAAAATATTTTAAAAAATATGTCGCGAATTTTGTTTTTATTTCGGTATCGGTCAAGTTCTTTAAAAGCAACAGTGAAAGTAAGGAATCAGAAAATACTTAGAAAATTAATTCATTCTCTTTGGTTCATATTTGTACTAATTTAGTAATATGCCTTCGGTTGACCGGTCACGGGATAGGTCCTTGGAAGGCAATTGACTCCTCATTCCCCGTAGGGTAGTTTGTGATTGACTGAAAAAACTAGTGATTTTCAAAACTTTTATAACAGTTTTTAACCCAGCGTGAATTTTTTTTGCTGTAGTTTCCATGATCAGAGAAAAATGTTTTTATCTCATCACGGTGGTTCAGAATCAAAATATTTTGAAAATAATTCAGCAATTTAGAAATAGTTAACCTAAGCTTTCTTTTAACTATAAACGACACCATATAATTCGCTATTTTAAGCCTGAAAATATATTGCATTTAATTTTTCTTTAGTTAATATCTTTCATAAAAATATGGGGTTGATTTGGCTCTGGAGAAAACTGGACCAGCAAAATTTCAGGCAGACTTTCACAAAACTCGAGGGGGTCTGGTTTGGTGTCAAGTGACACTGTGGGCTCGGCCGGACAAACTTAAGCTCGAAATTACTTTGACTTCGACCCTGAGAAATTTCATAGTAATCCAACCAGCCGGTAAGAAATAAAAATTCCAAAATATTTTGATTCTGCCCAACAACGTACAGAAGAATTGGTCTAAATAGACTCTTATATTTTTTGCAAAAATTTAAAAAAAAATTGTATAAACTTTTTTGTGTAATTTCATACAGTTTTGTATAATTTTTGACCTTCAGCTGTGTAATTTTTTGATTTACTGGTGGCAACTCTGATTACATATCTCATTTTCATGATGGTGGTAGTGAGTGTGTGATCAAAGAGTATATATTATAGTGAGAAATTATGCTACTCTTAACTCTCTCGAAAAAAAACGAACTCGGGCCAACTCGATATACAACATTTTTCTATTAAAATTAAGTTGAGTTGCAACATTTTGTGAATTTAGTTATGGTGGAAGAATGCCATATTTACAAAAAAGTATAAATTTGCCGGTTTTGGCTTTAATTATGCCGAGTTTTTGTTATAAGTGTTATAAGGCCAATAAGGCATAGGACGAATATCTTTATTTCCAACATAATCAATATAAAACGTTAACCACAGATATTTCTATATAAATTTAAGATGGAAAACTATGGGTAAGCATTAAACTTAGTTTATTTTAAAATAAGTTAACAGTTAAAGAAAAGTAAATTTTTGCTAAAGTGCAGTTTACGGGCATAACACTGATGAGTTCAAAATTTTTATCGTAGGTAGATATTTTTATTGTGAGTTCAAAAATATAAATATTTTTTTTCGGAAACGCCTACTTTCGAGTGGGCGGGGCTTTAAAGTTGAAAATTGAAATTGGAATAAGTCTGAAGATACTTATCCGATCACGACAAAACGCACATAACATAAGCCAACGTTGATACTTTGTCGCGCAAACACAGCTAATATATTAATAAGGATGGGTGCGAACTGGCTAAATAAAATCTCAACTAAATTCAGATTTCCAAATTTCTATGAAATTTGAAAAAAAAATTTTAAAGAAATTTCAAACCCTTTTGTCAAATTGAATTTAGTTTAGAATTTATTTGACCATTTCGCACAGAGCCTAATTACAAATTATATTTTTGAATACATAATCTTCTGAAATAAAACCTTTTTTTCTAAAACAAACTTCTAAAAGTTAAAATTTTTAAATTGAGCCGTAACATAAAAATCGTTAATGTCGCATGAAAGATATTTTAAATACCTTTCCAATAGTATGCTTACTGTCCAAATCCGACCAAAAATAAGCAAGTCCAACTTTAAAATTTGAACCGAAATAACTCCCGAGATAGGCCCAACCGACAAAAAAAAGTTGTTTTGCAAGCCCAATTAAAGGTTTTACCTGTGGTAAAAATTTTGACCCGATCGGACCAATTTTTTTATTTTTGGAGATTTTTATACCCTCCATCCCACTGTGCGGAGGGTATATATTATTTTGTCATTCCGTTTGTAACTCATCGAAAAAAAAATCTGGGACATAAAAAAAATATATATTCCTGATCGTTATCAATAGCGAAACCGATATAGCCGTGTCCGTCCGTCTGTCTGTCTGTCTGTTGAAATCACGATCACGCTCAAAATAGTTGTGCTAGGATGTTAATTTTTAGTCAAAATTTTGGTCCAATTTCTTAAGCAGTTTGCTATTGGAAATGGGCATATTTGGTCCAGACGTATAAAAGTTATGAAAGAAAATGTAGAAGCACCTCTAGAATTTTCCATATTAACATGAAAAATATATTAACTGTGTGTTGTTGTTGTTACTGAATAAGAAAAAAATACAAACATACACACCCAGACCTTGAAAGAGTTAATTCTTTTTTTGAATTTATATGCATAAAATTGGATTCATTTTATAAATTACTGAATAATTCATAATGCCTTTAAATCAATGATTGGACATTGAATAAAGTGAGAGAAGATTTGTTCATATTTGTGTTGATTCAATTTCGATTCTATTGAATAATTTGGACGTATGTTGGCTTTAGAGGCACCTCACCGATTGATTCTAAATTTTTACTACGGATATAACTCTCTTTTGGGGGCCCGAAGAAATTTTTTTTTCAGCGAAAAGCCAGTATGGGGAGTTACTTCGGTTTAAAGTTTAAAAATGAACTTAACTATATTTTCTTCATTTATGATAGGGTTTGGAACAATATGTACACAATTGGAAAGGTAATAAAAATATATTTAGGATAGCATTTTTTTTTGACCCATTATGATTCGGCGTAGGAATTTTAATTTTTTTGTTTTTTTAATGTTTTTATTCCATAAAAATCCTATATAAGAACAAAAATTGTGCTTATTAGAATGTTATCAAGACGAAAAGCTTTTATTTGATATATAGATAGGCTTGACTTCTAATATCTTCGGTGTTTGAAGTGATAAAATTTGAACTACATCTTAAAAGTTTTTAATCTTGAGAATATATTAATAAGTAAAAAATTATGTGGTAGTATACGGTGGTTTTTATAAAAACGGTTTATTTTAAAAAATCTTAAAAATAAATCTCATTCGCCGGTAATGGGTAAACAAACAAAAAAAAACATGTCGTCCATAAGATATTTTTACTATCTTTCAATGATATATATATATTGTTCCAATCTGACTATGAATGACTTAGATATATGTAGCTAAGTCCATTTCTAAACTTTTCACAGAAATAAACTCCCTACAGAGGTCTTTCCGCGGATTTTTTTAACAGCTTGAAAAGTACTACATCGGGGTAAAAAAAAATTCACTAAGATCAACTTATTGCAAAATTGAGATTTAAAATACGAATTAAGGAATTATATTTTTAAAGGTCTGCACACATCTATATGAATAACATAAGCAGTGTTGCCACTTTATGGGTAGAGAATGGATGACAGCAATTATTAAATTCCCTTTAGAAAAACGTGTCAGGCCACACAATGTAATCGATTTGGAGTACTTCATTTTGTGCGTACTTACGATATAACAATTGTATATGAAACACAAAATTTTTGAAAATTTTCAAAAATTTTGTCTAACTTACATGCCACTATACTTGTGTGTACCTACGAAGTATATTGGCTTGTGGGCCATTACAATGCGGCCGTAGCCTTAGTAAAGTAAGCCAGCTTGTGTGTAGAGTTTGAAAGTACTCGGAGATACTTGTGTGTACTTACTAGTATCTCCGAGTGCTTTCAAACTCTACACAGAAGCTGGCTTACTTTACCCAGGGTATGGCCGCATTGTAATGGCCCACAAGCCAATATACTTCGTAAGTACACACAAGTATAGTGGCATGTAAGTTAGACAACATTTTTGAAAATTTTCAAGTATTTTGTGTTTCATATACAATTGTTATACACAGGTATCCCATATTGTAAGTACGCACAAAATGAAGTACACCAAATCGATGACATTGTGTGGCCTTACACGTTTTTCTAAAGGGTTGTTTAGTTTTTCACTTACATTTCAATTCAAATGAATGAATTGAGAAAGCTATCAAATTTGCAAATAAAAAAATATATTATATATAAAAAAAGAATTTAAATCATAAACTAGCCAATAGATAGTGCGTCTATGAATACAACTTAGTAATTACTTCAAAGCATTGTTGGTAGCAGAAACGGTGCAATTATCGGTGAGGGTAAGTAACGCTATCATAGATTATTTCGGTTACAGTATTTTTGTTTTGAGTTCATGAGTACACATGCATATTAAATATTTTAAGAAATAATAATTATAACAATTAAATTCATTTTCAACAGATTTTTCTCGCAATAAATCAATGTTTTGAATTAAAATGGAATCCTACAAACGAATTAATAAATCAGCTGTTTTGTAATCATATTTGAAAATAATTATTTTTGAATCTATTCCTCAAAGCTCTGGTTTGATTTATACTTTGCGAATTATGTTTTAAAACAAATTATTCAATCGAATCAAAATCGAATCAATATAAATTAGACCAAATCATTACTCACTTCATTCCACATCAAATCATTGATTTAAGATTATTTTAAATTATTCACTGATTCTTAAAATGAATAAATTCTTGAATTCTTTATTACTTATGCTCAGTGCATAAGTAATAAAACAAAAATTCTGAACGGATAAGATTTTAAATCACTGAACGGTAAAATGGTCCTAAATATGCAATAATATTTTTAATTTAAAATCGACTTTATTTTTAACCATACGCTTTGTTTTTTTTTTGTATTTGAACACCCTACAAAATATTTTGTAGATTTTAAAAACAAACCAAGTTAAAGCACACAAAATTTTAACTAAAGTCGATTTTAATAAAAAGATAAAGAGAACCTTTATTTAGTGGGGCTGATGAAATTTTTTAAAATTAAACAAGTTAATGAATTAATTCATTTGATTTGATAAAATAAAAATTCATTTGATTTTAAAAAAACGAACAGTGGCAAATTCGAAACAATCTTGTTCAATGATTGCTCGTTATTTCAGATCAGGTATTGAATTTATGAATTAAATCTTTGATGCTCTGACCAATATAGATTTTCTTTCTTTCAAAAAACAAACACAAAAGGGAATAAAAAAATACTTCTAGGATTTTATGTATATTTTTATAACAACCCAGGTGAAAATGTTCATATATGGTTATATATGGGTTCATATATGGGTTCGGATCCGAAATTTGAGGGTATATGGCCGTATATAGTCATATATGGAGATATGTGAATGTTTATATATGGTCATATATAATTAGATTTCCTTTTTTTCAATAAAATATTGTTTTTCTATTTTAGTTTGGTACGGTTAGATATGTATATTTTATATACTGCATAAAAAATCTACTTCAAATAAAAAAAAGCTTCCTTTTATATTCATTCTACCACGATGAATTTATTAAATAAAAATACCCTAGTAAAATGATTTTTATATAATCATTTATGATTTTATACAATTTTGTCGACGAGTATTGTGAAAAGTATATTTTTATATAATTATATCAAAAGATACTTAATTATATTAACCATATCCAACATTTTCCGGATCAAATCATATAAGGGTTAATGTAATTATATTTATATAAAAATATATTATCTGAAAAATATATTTTGTTATAATCATATAAAGTTATACTTAGTGTTATATATGACAATACTCAATGATATATAATTCTATAAAATCATAAATGGTTATGTGAAAAATATTTTTACTCGGGTAGCGATATAAATATTACAAAAAGTTTTAAATGTATACTTAAATAAAGAAACAAGGTAAAAAATTATCACAAATTTTATCAAATATAAGAAAAGAATTGATATGAAAAATACCGTGTTGTTTTCTTTTATAAATATCATCAGTTAGAAATGCTTCATAGAGAGAAAACTTGTTATGGAAAATTTGTACGGCGAATTTGTTTAGTTTATACAGTAAAAATGTTTAATAAACCCACTTTTAACTCTTCTGGGGAAGTTCTGTGACACTTCCTAGATTAGTCCTGTAATATAACATAAGAGATCAACTTTCCGCTCCTGCGAAACTTACAGTAAAAGTTCTTTCATGTAAAGTTACCGGTCCATATAAATCCCACAAACACTAAATATACTGAGTTATATATATTATAATTAGCCTAAATTGTTTTACAAATTTAAAGAAAACGTACCATTTTCAAGAAAGTTGTGATTTAAATTTCTGTATTGAAACATCAAACAACTTAAGCGACGCGTCTGAAGGCAAAATATATTGTGCAGTCGCTTTTTATCCAATTTGAATGAGAGTAGCAAAAAGGATTTAGATGCCGTGATATTAAATAATTTTATTTAAAAACGATAGAATTTTCTAAGACGTCTCGGCTTTTAAACAATTTTTTATATAAACTGTACAAAATGCCATTTAAATGTTATTTGTCTTCAAACACAGGCCATAGAGCTTTTTTAAATCGACGCAGCATAGATCTAATTATTTTTGCGGACTAAATCACATGGTTTTAAAATTTTCTTCTTCCTTTTCTTGCGTGTGAATGAAATTTATCTATGCATTCAGAATCTGTAAATAACAACATAAACGTTTTTAAATTTATAAATTTACAGATAATGTTAATTCTTAAGTCATCATACTAAGCACTTTACTTATTATTCATAGATTTCAGCAAAAAGTAGCAAAATAATTTTTAACACCAAAATTGCGAATTTTTCTTAATATTTTTTTACACATTTTTGGAAAGAAAATACAAATAAAAATATGTTTTCTTTTTATGAAATAAAAATGTCAAAACAAAAAATTCCCAGCAAAACCTTTCATTACCATGTAATGAGTTTTAGGTATTGAAATCTTAAGTGTTCACTAGTTACCTTTTAATTACTAAACTACTTATTTTAACATGGTGATGGCATTGGAGGAAATTCATTACACTGATGTTACCTGTAAGTAGTTTATCAGCTGTTCTATAAATAGATGTTAAATATAGATTTAAAAAAATATAAAAATTTAAAAACCAATAGGAGCTGACACGTATTGATCAGCGTACCCCACGATTGTCAGGCAAACACTCTAACCATTAGACCACGACATCACTATGATTTTTAATGATTTAACTTATGTACACATTTATTGTGGCAACCGTTATACATGTCTATTTTTCACAAAACTTGTTGTTATTAAACACTGCTTAATGAACATCAACATTTCTATAAATAGATGTTTAATATAAATTACAAAAAAAAAACAACAATGGAAGCTAACACGAGTTGAGCAGCGATCCTCATGTCTGTCAGGCAAAAACGATAACCACTAGGCTACGCCATAGTTATGGTTTTTAATGATTTAGAACATATATTATTGGTTTCAGCTATTGTGAAATAGTAATTTGTGGGGTATAATTATCGATAACTCATTACATTCAGTTTAAAAGTAATTCAACGGGTAATGAGATATGAGATCTAAGTAATGCATGTAGTAATGACCAGTCATTACCAAGGTTTTGCTGGGTTGTGTGAGTTTTTTAAATGCATAAATTTTATAACAATTAGCTAGCCATGGTACCTATAATAGAATTAATTTAAAAGTTTTTTTTCTATAAACGAGTTTGCAGAAAATTGCAGCATTCGTTTAACATCATTCATTTTTGTGTCGAATTTTTAAATTGAATATTAGATAAATCTGTAATATACTGTACATAAGTTATTATAATTTTAAAGAATATGGTACAAAATAGCGAAAATGGGCTTTTATTATATTAACAATTTTATTGCATTATGCATACAGCAAAATCAGGGCTAAAATCCTCAAAGTTTTAAATTTGGTAACATCCCAGCAAAACCTTTCATTACCATGTAATGAGTTTTAGGTATTGAAATCTTAAGTGTTCACTAGTTACCTTTTAATTACTAAACTACTTATTTTAACATGGTGATGTCATTGGAGGAAAGTCATTACACTGATGTTACCTGTAAGTAGTTTATCAGCTGTTCTATAAATAGATGTTGAATATAGATTTAAAAAAATATAAAAATTTAAAAACCAATAGGAGGTGACACGTATTGATCAGCGTACCCCACGATTGTCAGGCAAACACTCTAACCATTAGACCACGACATCACTATGATTTTTATTGCTTTAACTTATGTACACATTTATTGTGGCAACTGTTATACATGTCTATTTTTCACAAAACTTGTTGTTATTAAATACTGCTTAATGAACATCAACATTTCTATAAATAGATGTTTAATATAAATTACAAAAAAAAAAAAAACAACAATGGAAGCTAACACGAGTTGAGCAGCGATCCTCATGTCTGTCAGGCAAAAACGATAACCACTAGGCTACGCCATAGTTATGGTTTTTAATGATTTAGAACATATATTATTGG
This sequence comes from Leucophora obtusa, assembly GCA_949987735.1. Taxonomy (NCBI): domain Eukaryota; kingdom Metazoa; phylum Arthropoda; class Insecta; order Diptera; family Anthomyiidae; genus Leucophora; species Leucophora obtusa. Next base: position 137,027,465 of record OX465295.1, read on the forward strand.
TTTCAGCTTTTGTGAAATAGTAATGTGTGGGGTATAATTATCGGTAACTCATTACATTCAGTTTAAAAGTAATTCAACGGGTAATGAGATATGAGATCTAAGTAATGCATGTAGTAATGACCAGTCATTACCAAGGTTTTGCTGGGATGTTCTTCAGCTAGGATAAAATAACGACAAAATAATCTTATTTCGCACCCAGAAAATAGATTCGGTGCTGACAACCGCATTTGTTGCCAATCCAATGGTTCAGTTGCATCAAATGAATTTTTCGGTTGTGACTACCGAATTATTCTTGATAAAACTGAAATTCTGGTGCCATAGTAAAATTAGTCCTGTCTCAATTGGTTTTCTGTTGCCACAACTGAAAAATTCGGCTACCACAACCGAACCATGCGATTGGCTACAAATGCGGTTATCAGAACTGAATCTGGTAACTGGGTGCGGTAGACGTAATTAGGGTAATGTAATTTTCGCTCAAGTAATTGAATAGGGTCGTAATTGTATAGAATAAGTGTTCAAATAGAAAACATAGAGCCTTCATATATGGCCTTATCTGATAAAAAAATTAAAACATATTACCCATATATGGAATAAGATATGCATTCATATATGACGATATGTGGAATACATGAACCAATATATGCAATATATTATCATATATGGATTCATACATATATGCTTCCATACATAACATATATGTTAATATATTATCATACATTAAACCATATATGCTCGTACATGAAACAATATATGACAATACATGAACATATATGAACATTTTCACCTGGGAATTACAAACTTATTATTTTGGGTGTTGCAGCGCATTGCAATAATTATATTTACCACAAAACATTTCACCGTTTCAAAGGAATTAAATATGCTATTAGGCTTGCCACATACTTTTTTTCGTTTTCCCCAAACAAATCTAAAAATATTCCCCAAAAATCCCATTTATAAAAAATGTTGAAAAAGCTTTTACAGTTTCAGAATTTTACAAGTTTGTGTTTTAAATAAAGTAGTAAGTGAAAGTATAATTCTTTAATCTGATTTTTAAATCCAGTTATATTTTAAACAAAAAGATTCGCAAAACTCATTTTGTTGATTTAATTTTTTTCTACTACATTCATTCAATATCTTTTTAAAGCATCAGTTTGACTTTTGCTGATTCTTTTCATAGAATTAAAGGAAATGATTTAATTTTAACAAATCAATGTAACTAAAGTGGTTGCCTTGATTTATATTTAGTTCGGGAATCATAAAAAAATTTAATGATGATATTGCAATAAAATTTAAATTAAGTGTCTTCAGAATTGATTTTATTTAAATTTGAATAAATCTCATCCTCACTTTATTCAATTTGAAATCATTGATTTAAAGTGATAATTAATTATTCACTAACTCATAAAATTAATCAAATTTAATGCCAGTTTATTATTTATCAATATTTTAGATATTTGGACATTAATCCTATAAAAATCCTAGGCAAAAAGGATTTATTCATGTCAAAAAGCTTTGAATTGTTACAGAAAATGTATAAAAGGGTAAAGTTTTACCTTCGAAATTATGTGCAAAAAACTTTACTAAAGTTTTCTGAAAGCTATACAAAATTAGTATAATCTTCAAAATTTACGAAAGATTTTAAATATCCCCAAAACATTTTTTAAATGCCCAAAAAGATTCTCTGTCCCCAAGACCAACAAAAAATTCCCAAATTTAGAGACAAGACAACAAGTCTGGCCAGCCTGCTTATCATTTTTTTTTTTTTTTTTTTTTTTATAAAGAGAAGCAACACTCAGGAAATTCTTCCTATTAATTAACGTGTTGCTTCCTTTGGAATGGGGATAGAGAAAAAGTGAAAGGTGGTGAAAGATGAAGGGCTTCAAATATGGCAACACTGTAATTGCGCGAGATGTTAAATTTTTAGAACAGTTGTTGCGCGCCATCTGATGGTGAGTTGGCGAACTATGTTGAAGCTTTTTAGTTCATAGCCCTGTTATATTATTTTACTTCGGTGCGGTTAATTGCTATGGGAACACCGAAGGAGGACGCTGCGATATGTATGAGGGATAGAAAAAAACTCATACATATTACTATTTTTCATAAATTGATGTTGCCTTGGTTGGGGCTCGAACCCGCAACCTGACGTGTAACAATCCAACGCGCTAACCATTACACCACAGCGCCCATATATCATGTATGTATATTGCACATTTTTTATTATGTAGCAGTGTTGCCACTTTTTGAATAATTATTCGAAAAAGGGACTGTTTCAACATTCCTTGGATAATTTTTGAATAATGACATTTTTGTGTAGTTTTTGTGTAATTTTGCTTTTTGTTGAAAAATATACTAAATTCTATGCTTTCAAGTCCGACAGAAGATAAAGTTAGTTTGTTTGTGTAACATTAACTACAAATTTCCATTTTCTCGTGAATTATTTTTGTAAATTTGTTCAACGCGAAACCCAATTTAGTTAGAGGCAGTCAAAAATCTTGTTTTATATTTTACTTGCATATAAACCCCGTATATTGCAAATTTTTTGAAAAAATTTTTGTCAAACTGCACGCAAAATAAATATTTTTGTTTTGGTAGGCAAGAGCATTTGAAAATGAGGAGAAAGATATTTGAGTTTTTTATGATTTTGACTTTCTCATGACTGAAGAAACTAGTATTTTTTTAAGTTTTAATAACAGTTACTGAATTTTGATCACACAAAAATTTTTGCAAAAAATTTAAAATTTTCAAATTTTTTTTTCTATTTTTTTTTAAATGCAAATAAAAATCGAGCCTTTTTAAAACAGCTGTTTACAATTTTTTAGCAAATATTTCTGTTGATTTTAGCAGAATAGACTGCTATTTGCATTCTACTAAATTTGGCTTAAAAATAGCAAAAATTTTGTAGATTTAACAGTTTATTTTTACTATTTTTAGTTTACAAATATTTAGCAAAATTTTCTGTAGATTTTACAGTACAATTTGCTATTTTCAATTAACTAAAAGTTAGCCTAAATATAAATAAAATTCTGTAAATTTAGCAGTTTTAATTTTGCTGTTCTCATTTTACTAGTATTTAGTAAAAAAATCTGCTAGTTTTAGCAGTTTTTTCTGCAGCATCATTTTTAACTAATTTTTAGTAACTTTTTCTGCTATTTTTACAGATTTATTTCTACACTCATACAAATAAGTCCGTAAAAATAACAGAAAAAGTTACTAAAAATTAGTTAAAAATGATGCTGCAGAAAAAACTGCTAATATTAGCAGAATCAGTTTGCTAAATATTAATAAAATGAAAACAGCAAAAAAACTGTTAAATTTACAGAATTTTAGTAATATTTGAGCTAAATTTTTGTTAATTGCAAATAACAATTTAACTTGCTGAAATCAGCAAAAAAAATTGCTAAATAATAGTAAAATGAAAATAGCAAAAAAAAAACTGTTAAATCTATAAAATTTTTGCTAAAATTTTCTGAAATCAACAAAACTTTTGCAGATTACTAGTGGACTGGAAAAAGGTAAAAAAGGAGCAAATGAAATGAAAATTAATAAATAAAAAATTAATTTGTATTTAAAAACATACTTGGGACAAGTTTATTGAATGTGTCAATTAATTGAAATTTTTCCAATTGGCATTGTTCAATGCCGAAATGCCCATTTATAATTGATGAAAGAAGTATTTGTTTTCGTGTTTTAATAAAAAAATAAATTAAGAAAAAAAATTAAAAATTCGCGTATTTCTTATATTTTTTTTATATTACAATGCTTTTTCTTCAATTATGTGTACATTTCATTACCATTGTTTTCATCAATGCAAATTGAAAAATTTCATTGGCATTGAATGGTGATGAAATTTGTTGGCATTGACATTGAGATAAAGTAATGTCAATTATATTTCAATGCCAATGAAAATTTCCCAAAAATGATTTTTTGTAAAAGTGGTCAGTCAGAAATCGCCAGTGGTACAAAAAATCAAGTACTGGCATACCACGGGGTAACCACGGAGTTAAAAATAAATGACTGGCAGAACACTCATTTGGGACGCTTTGCCAGCGTTTGCGAAAAGCGTTTTACCAGTATTTTTTTTACAAAAATTTCGGTGGTTTATAAAAAAACCACTGGCAAAGAATTGGCTTAGAGTGATATGCCAAGGTTTACAACCAGTGGTTATCCAGTGCTACCTAGCCAATGCTACCAGTGGTATAAAAATCAATTCACTGGTACACCAACGATTTTATACAAATGCTGACGCTTTGTTAAAAAAACCCAGTCAGAAAAATACAAACGGGTAAGCGGTGGCAAAGCACTTTAACAGGTGGTACAAGTACTGGCAAAAAGTGCTTTCCCATTCCCAAAATGATAACATCATTAGACAAAAGGACCGGCTGTTCAAAAAGCGCCGGAAAAGCACTGGAGGAAAAAAAATTTTTTAACGTTCGCAAAACGCTGGCAAAACCAATAAATAGGTGGTGTGGAAATATATTTTCCAAAATAAAATTAAAAAAAAGTTCATATGTAATTTTTTTGGTCCTGCCGTGATTTGAACCCAGGCCGTCAGATTGGCAGACGATTGCTCTACCCACTGAGCTAACGAGACATATAATATTTAATGGCTAAACACATAAATGAGTGATAATAGCTGGACAACTACTGGCTGTGCCAAAATGCTAGTACTGGCAAACAATTTTTAGTAACTAGTATGCCAGTGTTGGGAGGGCAAAAAAAAGTTGGTCTTGAAGGAGCTTTCCCACAAACAAAAAAATTGATTTTATAAAACAAAAAAAATTTTAAATTAAAAAAAATCCAAAAAAAATTTTTTGCTTGCAACCGGATTTGAACTCGGAACCTTCCGACTACAAACATTTTTTAACGAAGCGTCAGCATTTTTATAAAATCATTGGTTTTCCAGTGAATTGATTTTTGTACGCCTGGTAGCATTGGCTAGGTAGCACTGGATACCCACTGGTTGTAAACCTTGGCATATCACTCTAAGCCAATTCTTTGCCAGTGGTTTTTTTTATAAACCACCGAAATTTTTGTAAAAAAAATATTAGTAAAACGCTTTTCGCAAACGCTGGCAAAGCGTCCCAAATGAGTGTTCTGCCAGTCATTTATTTTTGATACCGTGGTTACCCAGTGGTATGCCAGTGCTTGATTTTTTGTACCACTGGCGATTTCTGACTGGGAAGGTTTGTAGTCAGAAGGTTTCGAGTTCAAATCCGGTTACAAAGAAAAATTTTTCTTTTGATGTTTTTTAATTTAAAATGTTTTTTGTTTTATAAAATCAATTTTTTGTCTGTGGGAAAGCTCCTTCAAGACCAACTTTTCTTTTGCCCTCCCAACGCTGGCATATTAGTACTGGGAAAGCACTTTTTGCCAGTACTTGTACTACCTGTTAAAGTGCTTTACCACCGCTTTCCCGTTTGTATTTTTCTGATTGGGAGAATGTATTTCAGATACCCTTCTTTTGATTTTCATTGTTTGCTGATCGGATATGTACTTCCATTTCAATTTAGCTTTATTAAAAAACTTTTTGCATTATTTTTGGCGAGTTAAAAATATGCAGTAATTTTTATGAGTCATTTAACATTCTGTTTATAAGCGCTCCAAAATTGGTGGTTTAATTAGTAATTTATTAATTCAGTTCGAGGCCAATTTCCTTATTATGAATTAACATAATAAGTACTTTTTTCAAAAACTGCTATTTTTCTTCATCAGGATATTCTCCTAACAAATACTTCACAGCGTTTTTGCTTTCAAAAACCTCTAACACTTTCAGGAATGAAAAGACGATCGTTTCGGGGATTTTCCAAGTCCCTTCTTCAGTTTTCTTTAGAAAGTGGTGGCAATAGTGCAATGCAAATTGAAACATCAAAATTTCATATTAAACGTAGTCTACTACATCAACGAAATGAGAATGGAGTAAACAATAAAATATGTTTTCGAAGTCTCTGCAAAGACATAACCAACAATAGAAATATTATGAAAGTTTTTGTTTTTGTATTTCGTACCATCGGTACAAATAAAATACAAATTTTATTTTTACCACTTCTTTGGTTTAGGTTACAAAAAATTCAGCAAAATACTGTAAAGTTAGCTAATTTATTGTTAAAAATTAGTAACTAAAATCAGCAAAAAAAATAGGAAAAAAATTTGTAAGTTAGTAATGTGGATGTAGCAAAAAAATTAACTAAAAATTAAATTTTAACTAAAAATTAGTTAAAAATTTGTTAAGTTGATGTACTAACAGTTTTACTAACTTTTCTACAAACTTTTTTCTATGAGTGTATGAGTGTATAAATGACACCCTATAATTGATTATTTATATGTCCTTTGTAGGTAAATTGTGTCTAAATATTAAACGATTTTCTCCAAATTTAGTTCATAGTAGTGGAATATAAATCAAACATCTGCTGTCACCTTCCTACCGAATGAGATGAAACTTTCCTATATCCGAAAAAAACTTCGATAATTTTTTTTACGTTTTTAAAATCTGGCAGGCTTTCTAAATTCACATTCTAGAGGTGCATTTCTTTAGAGTTGAATGGCATAGCTCCCGATGGGTCCGTGGGTTCGGCCCTCGAAAATTAAGCTCTATGACAGTGTGAAATTTCATACACTCATACAAATAAGTCCGTAAAAATAGCAGAAAAAGTTACTAAAAATTAGTTAAAAATGATGCTGCAGAAAAAACTGCTAATATTAGCAGAATCAGTTTGCTAAATATTAATAAAATGAAAACAGCAAAAAAAACTGTTAAATTTACAGAATTTTAGTAATATTTGAGCTAAATTGTTGTTAATTGCAAATAACAATTTAACTTGCTGAAATCAGCAAAAAATTGCTAAATAATAGTAGAATGAAAATAGCAAAAAAAAAAACTGTTAAATCTACAAAATTTTTGCTAAAATTTTCTGAAATCAACAAAACTTTTGCAGATTACTAGTGGACTGGAAAAAGGTAAAAAAGGAGCAAATGAACTAAAAATTAATAAATAAAAAATAAATGTGTATTTAAAAACATACTTGGACCAGTTTATTGAATGTGTCAATTAATTGAAAGTTTTCAATTGGCATTGTTCAATGCCTAAATGCCCATTTATAATCGATGAAAGAAGTATTTGTTTTCATGTTTTAATAAAAGAATAAATTAAGAAAAAAAAGTTAAAAATTAGCGTATTTCTTATATTTTTTTTAAATTACAATGCTTTTTCTTGAATTATGTGTACATTCCATTACCATTGTTTTCATTAATGCAAATTGAAAAAAATTTCATTGGCATTGAATGGTGATGAAATTTGTTGGCATTGACATTGAGATAAAGTAATGCCAATTATATTTCAATGCCAATGAAAATTTCCCAAGAATGATTTTTTGTAAAAGTGGTAATATTTATAGACAATAATATGTTAACCATAACATAATGTATTTCAGAGACCCTTCTTTTGATTTTCATTGTTTGCTGATCGGATATGTACTTCCGAATTTATTTGAGTTTCCATTTTCACTTCTAAAGATCCACAGGAAAGAAGGTGAGGCCGATTAAAAATATCGTATTCTTTAAATAAGCTTAAAAACTACAATATTGGGGGAAACAAATTAGGGTCATCCCCGTAAAATCCACTTGCTCCCCAGAGATACTTTTAATCACAATTTTCATATTAAAATGGTTCGTCCAAAATAAACCTTGATCTTTGAAAATTAATGTATTACGATAAATAGAAACTTTTCTCATAAATTTTAATAATTTAGATATTTATAATAATAATAATAATTTTCAACGATTTCAATTTAGTTTTATTTAAAACCTTTTTGCATTATTTTTGGCGAGTTAAAAATATGCAGTCATTTTTGTGAGTCATTTAACATTCTGTTTATAAGCGCTCCAAAATTGTTTAGTTTACAAAAAATTTGTAAAATTAGCAAATCTTCTGTTAAAAATTAGTAACTAAAATTCAGCAAAATACTGTAAAGTTAGCAAATTTATTGTTAAAAATTAGTAACTAAATTCAGCAAAAAAAATAGCAAAAAAATTTGTAAGTTATTAATGTGGAGGTAGCAAAAAAATTAACTAAAAATTAAATTTTTACTAAAAATTAGTTAAAAATTCGTTAAGTTGAAGTACTAACAGTTTTACTAAATTTTCTACAAACTTTTTTCTATGAGTGTAGCAACCCAACCAGCGGGTAGGAAGTGGCAGAATTATTTCGATTCTACCCTACTGTGCGTAGCAGAGATACAAGCCAGCCGACTTTAGCCGGTCAGCCGCCGCCAGTGGACACCTTTGCCAAGCCGATTCAGCCGCCGATAATATTCGGCTAAGCCAATTTTCGGCTAAAGCCGATAGAAAAATGCAAAAATATAAATTTTTTAAAAAATTTATGAAATTTGTTTAATAAACATAATTATTTGAAAAGTAAAATTTTCTTGTTTTGAGATATCGTTGATTTTTAAAATGTTTTGCATCAAACTGGCGGTAGCCAACCAGGCGGTTTTGTTGATACTACAATTCTACAGGTTTCCGCATTAAAAGGACTGCGTTTGAAAAAAATGCACACAGAAAAAACATTGGTTGGTAATCGGTTATAGTTATAAAAAATCGATGGAGATAAAAATTTTTTTTTGTAATTCTAGACAATTTAAAATTGCATCAGATTTTCAATAGTTATTATAATAATAATATAATTGTCAACGAATAGTAGTACCTGCAACAGCAAAACTAGTTGCCTATGCCAATTAAAGACTTAGAATAAACTTAATAAAAAATTCAATTACTATTACTAATTTTAATGGAATCTTATATAATTCTATCCTAAATATTGGGGATTACAATTAATAATTTTGTTGGTCCGGCATATTTTAAACTTGAAATCTGTTTTCAATCACTACTATTAATTATCGGCTGTTAAAATATAAAAAGAATAGTGTTTGTTATTTCTTTTCGGTCATAATAATAAAAATGAAAAAATAAAATATGATTTGGTATTGTAACCGAAAGTAAATAGAGTGAATCAAATACTTGATGTATATACAAACCAATTTTCTGTCATCTTAGAAACAAATCTGTGGTAAACGTGAAAAAATATATTAAAAAAAGATATTAATAAAAAATAAAAAATAAATTTTAAATAAATAATTCAAATAAAAAAAGAGTGTGTAACCAAAAATCTAACATTTCGTCATTTGAAATCTGCATGGGAACGATAAGTAGCATTGGGTAAGGAACAATTAACTTTTTTTATTAACACCGAAAACTAAATACAGATCTTGTACTCCATTGGAATAAATTCTTCAGGCTTTGGCTCCTAAACTGGTTTAGATGAAAAATGGAACTACAATTTCATTGCACTATTGTCCATCGATTGTTCTTTTAAAAAAATTAATTTTTGGTTATTTTTTATTTTCGATAATTTCATATTTTCTTTTATTTTTTTCTTAACTTTTATTGTAATTTTTAGTTTCTGCTAATTTATTTAAATTTTTCCTCATTTTTCGATCGACTGTCTGACAACGCCATAATTTTCTATCCGATGTCCGGTACGATAGTTATTATTTGATTTAAATTTACAACAATTTTGCCTTATGATATGTAGCAAAGAAAAATCTCGAAATTTTAGTTAATTTTTTAGTATCGAAGTAGTGTCATATTTTTATAAAAATTGTAATTCTTAAACATTCGCACATCTTAAAAACTAAGGTCCAGTTTTATAGTCAGAACTAAGAACGAAAATTTTCTAAAAATGTATTTAAATATGAGTGATATTTAGGACAAAAATCGGTCTTAATTCTGATTATAAAACTGTCTTTAATTTTATGTCTTTAAAAATTATAACACATCTTCAAAAATTAATAACTATTCTATAACATATTCAAATAACTATGTAAGTTTGTTCTCCTTCAAAAAATGTTTAAAATTAATAAAAAAATATATTAAATTATTTTAAATAAATAAAAACTTTTCTACTTATTTTTGCTGTTAGGCTAAAATTATTATAATATACTTTGATTATAAACATCATAATATATATATATATATATTAGGGCGGGTCGATTTAATAATCGCCCATGGCTCAGTGAAAATCGTATTTTAGGGATCAAAATAAGAAACTTTGCCGAAGGAACCATACCTCTAAAACGAATTCTACTACCCCCCAACTGTTGACTTTTGTCCCGTAGGGTCAAGTTTTGAAAAATCTCACTTTGACCCATTTAGAGTGCCCCAATCGAGTCCAAATGTATGACCGACCCCCACTAACTTTGGAGGGCCGATCCACCCATGCCAGTGGCACACCCCCTGGAACTCCCCTGGGGGGTTCCCCATACAAACATTTTAAAAAATCACCATTTTTGGCACTTTATTTTATTATTTTTTATTTATTTTATTTATTTTTATTATTTTATTTATTTTTTCTCTTTAGAAATTTATTTAGTTAGAACATATGTAAATGAAAAAATTAATTTAACTTAGTAATAGAAAAGAAAATAAAAAAAATTACTGTTTGAAGTCTTTTTTGCTTTCAAGTCTGGGCAATTTCGCACGGCTCTCTAATGTCGTCACCATAACAGCCTCTACATTTTCCGGTATAACTCGTTTGGAAACGCTAGCTAGCAATTGAACGTGTCGATTTGTTGCAGGTCGTAAAATAGGTTGTGTGGGTTTTTTAAGCCACCACAAGACACAGCTGCATGTCGTAAACTTACTTAAGCTAAATCGGTTACAGGTAGAATTGAGCATAAAATTATCATAAAGGATTTTCCAGAAGTAATAAAAGGCGCACTTGCTTAACAGAATTTGTGGTCAGATTAACGTTTAATTTACATGAAAGTACTTTATGGGCAGTTTTGACAACAAAATCGGTTACAGGTAGAATTGAGCATAAAATTATCATAAAGGATTTTCCAGAAGTAATAAAAGGCGCACTTGCTTAACAGAATTTGTAGTCAGATTAACGTTTAATTTACATGTAAGTACTTTATGGGCAGTTTTGACAACAAAATCGGTTACAGGTAGAATTGAAATTACCATTTCATTCTTATTACCTCGTCTCCTAGACCATATATAACGCAACAGTTTTTGTGAATGCATTAAGTCGTTGTGAAGAACTCGAAGTGTGAAGTGCTAATTTGAGATAAAAAAATATTTAAAAAAAAATCATTCCAAATCAAGAAGTTTGCAATGAATCCACCATCCTCTACACCGCAAGATGAAGCAATAACAACATCAACAACTATCGAAAACCCAATGAGTCATATACCCAGGCATGATGTTACTGTTTTTGGTGTGTCTACTGATTTGACTGATCTTAATTTACCAACCCATCTGGATATCTTGAGATATTATTTTTACTTGAGCGAACAAAAAAAGTTGTCCTATAAAGCATTCACTATTCAAGTACAAGATAAGTTGATTGGAATTTGGGAAAAACTTGGTATGGAAATAGTGCTGAAAAAAAGTGTATGTAATATATTGAATAGATTGCTTGACAAATATCAAGAGCAAATCAAGAGAAGAAACAAACCCCAACAATTTACAGAGAATGTAAAATCTCTGGAAACAATTTTTTTCATTGGAACATGTAAATGCGATTTGAAGGCAGCTCCATGTGCATGCGGTTTGGTTCCCGAACGCCTCAAAGAGTTTATGCACGATCAACATAATCAGAGAAGTCTAACAATGGATGGATTTGCGATGGAAATTGAAGAGCAAGGAGCAACGTCTATGTCATCAATGCCAACATACCAAGATCCCGATGATTCAACATACGCACCGCCACCGGTTCAAGAAGATTTGGATATAAGCACAAGTTCACAATACACACAGAGATACGATTGTTTTAACTTTGCCTTGGCATGTGACAGATTTGGCGTGCCTGATAGAGTAGCATCAGCAATGGGAACAGCTCTTTTCCAAGATTTTAAAATGAAAGATATCCATGGCAAACCTCTCATCATGGATAAATCGAAAGTTCGCCGAGAAAAAGAGAAATGCAGACAAGAAGTGCTTCGCAAACGGTTAGATGATACCAATTTGTTAGCATTTTCATTCGATGGCAGAAAAGATGATACTTTAACGAGAGATACAATTGATGAGAAGTATCATACTAGAATGGTAAAAGAACCTCATCTTGTTATTTTGAGAGAACCGAATTCTGAATTGATTGGTTACGTAAGACTGGAACATGAAACCGCTGAATACAAAACAACCAAATTAAATGATTTTTTCAACGATAAAAATATATCACTGGATGCATTAATTGGCATATGCACTCACGGTGAGCCAACAAACACTGGCCCAAACGGTGGAATTATACGACGATTCGAATTGCTGTTAAAAAGATCATTGCATTGGTTCGTTTGCCTTCTACACTTCAACGAACTTCCGTTTCGGCATTTGTTTGAAGCTTTGGATAAATCAACCAACACTGGACCAAGATCGGCAACCGGAAAATTGAGCCGTCAAATTGAAACTTGTGAAACTCTTCCGGTAAGTTATTGCTATCACTCATTTATTATAATTGTCAACCGTTTTTAATTGTTTTATTTTTATATATTTTCAGGTGGTGGACGGCTTTCAGAAAATTGAGTTGAAAAATATGCCCCCTGCTCCAGAAAAAATTGAATTTTCCACCTATTCCAAGTACTTATACGACATGGCCCATGCAATTTCTAGCGGCGTGGTTTCAGTGGATCTGGCAAACATCAAACCAGGGAAAATTGTACATTCTCGGTGGCTCACCAAGGCCGCTAGACTATTACGATTATATGTGACAACGGAAAATCCAGATGCAAATTTAAGAATACTGGTTGAATTTATAATTACATGCTATGTGCCAATGTACTTCAATATCAAGTATTACAGCTCTGTCGTGTACGGTAGTAGATTATTTTTCAAATTCATTAGTTGGTCAAGATTTCTAGAACCTCGTTTACGCAAAATTGTCAATAAAGTAATTACAGATAATTCATATTATGCGCATTCGGAAAATATCTTGTTATCAATGTTGTTTGATGATAGCAAAGAAAAGCGCGACTGTGCTATCAAGATAATTCTACGCTATCGAACCGATGTTGACGACCCAACGGGACTTAGAGCTTATAAAAAACCAGATATAAACTTTTATTGCACAAGTTACACGGAAATGATCAATATGAATGACATAAATGACGTATTTGAACCACCATTCACGCGAAGCATTCCATACGATACTTTGAAAGAATATTTAAATCAAGATGATCCACCGTTTAATGATAAAAAATTCCATCACACATACAAGAAACAGAACGACACGTTCAATTGCTAGCTAGCGTTTCCAAACGAGTTATACCGGAAAATGTAGAGGCTAATATGGCGACGACATTAGAGAGCCGTACGAAATTGCCCAGACTTGAAAGCAAAAAAGACTTCAAACAGTAATTTTTTATTTTTTCTTTTCTATTACTAAGTTAAATTAATTTTTTCATTTACATATGTTCTGACTAAATAAATTTCTAAGGAGAAAAAATAAATAAAATAATAAAAATAAATAAAATAAATAAAAAATAATAAAATAAAGTGCCAAAAATGGTGATTTTTTAAAATGTTTGTATGGGGAACCCCCCAGGGGAGTTCCAGGGGGTGTGCCACTGGCATGGGTGGATCGGCCCTCCAAAGTTAGTGGGGGTCGGTCATACATTTGGACTCGATTGGGGCACTCTAAATGGTTCAAAGTGTGATTTTTCAAAACTTGACCCTACGGGACAAAAGTCAACAGTTGGGGGGTAGTAGAATTCGTTTTAGAGGTATGGTTCCTTCGGCAAAGTTTCTTATTTTGATCCCTAGATTTTCCCAGAGCCATGGGCTCACAAATCGACCCGGCCTAATATATATATACACTAAGAATATAAGAATATTTCTTCCATAAAAAGTCCCAACAAAGTTGTACAAAAAGGGGAGTAAAAGTTAGATTCTAGTGAAAATTAACCCATCAATGGCAAAAGTGCCCAAAAAGTTATAAAGAGACAAATTATTGATTTGTAATTAAACATTGCCGGCCACCTTGCAACATCCAGGTGTGTTGCAACCAAAACCTTATATCTAGGCTATATTTAAAAAAAAAATGTGTAGTTCAGTTTATACATAAAATAATGTGAGCTTGAATTCAAATAATTTATTTTCGAATAACACTTAAAACTAATTGGGTCAGTAGGGACCCCGTAGAAAATTCATACAAAGTTCATGGTTTGAATGGGCCAGTAGGGACCCCGTAGGTTATAAAAAAAAACAATCGTGGATCAGTAGAGACCCCGAAGCGGCCAGTAAGGACCGAATAAATAAATTTAGGTGGTCAGAATGACCAGTTTTGTGATCGGTCGTTTTACAACCCCGTTTGCTGTACGTATATCAGCGACCCTTACATGTCCGTCGCTTCCAGGATAAACTTTAATAACCCTGCCTAGTCGCCACGAAGTCGGAGGTAATTGTTCATGTCTTACCACGACTAAGTCATTTACCTGAAGATCGCGTTCCGGATTTTTCCATTTATATCATTTATGTAAACTCGCCAAATACTCTTCCTTCCACCGACGGCAGAAGAGTTGTGCGATAGCTTTCATTTTCCGAAATCGATTAATTAAACTCAAAGGGGACTCGTGTACTATAGGCTCTGGAGGGGCAAGAATTGGAGAGCAAATCAAAAAATGACCAGGAGTCAGGGCAACCGGGTCCTGGGGATTGTCCGTCATAGGACAAAGAGGACGCAAATTCAAACAAGCTTCAATTCGAGAAAGAACTGTAGAGAACTCCTCAAATGTATATTTACACCGGCTTCCCAAAGACCACCCATGTGAGGAGCCCCAGCTGGGATAAACCGCCACGACAGACCCTGAATGTGATAAGCGGAACACAGAGTTGTATGACTTTCCTTAATAAAAGCTTTAAAATCCCTCTCTATTTCACGCGAAGCACCGACAAAGTTTGTCCCATTGTCAGAGAATATTGTATTCGGACAACCTCTTCTCGAAATATATCTATGAAAAGCCGCTAAAAAGGTCGGCGTAGACAAGTCAGAGGTTGCTTCCAAATGAATTGCCTTTGCAGAAAAGCAAACAAAAACACAAACGTAGCCCTTAGTAATCTTACAAGCCCTACCAGTAAAACTCTTATTATCAAAGGGGCCTGCAAAGTCCACGCCAGTTGTAGTGAAAGGCCTATCGAGAGTGATCCGTTCGGGAGGAAGAGCTGCCATAATCTGACTACAAGACCTTTTCCGGTCAATAATACACCGTTTGCAACGACTAATAACTCCGCGAATCTTAGATTTCAATCGTGGTATCCAATATTCTATGCGAAGTATTCGCAACATTAACTGATTTCCACCGTGAATAGAAATCAAATGAGTATATTCCGTCAAAAGTAGCGTAAATCTACTGGAATACGGCAAAATTATAGGATGCCTCTCTGTATAAGAAAGAGAAGGCGATTTAGTCAAACGACCATTAGTCGAATGACCTCATCCGTATCAAGAAAAGGATTTAAAGGGAGGAGAGAACTTTTCGAACGTAAGGGTTTTCTCTCCAAAAGGCATTTATATTCCTCAGCAAAATAGTATTTCTGAGCCATAATGGCCAAACGCAACTTGGTCCTTTTCACCTCAAGACTAGAAAGAGTCTTATTCTCGTATATATTACGACCTAACTTATGAGCCGGGTGAGTATTCTCAATTAATCTGAAGACATACGATAGAACACGAAGTGCCGGATCAAGACTCGAATAATTCGTGAGAATATCCTCATATACGTCAGCGCCTCTGGCATCGGTAAAAAACGAAGCATGAGTTCGAACTACTCGACACTCAATGTCCGTATTAAGGCAAGAAAGATCGGAGACAATCCACTTAGTTTTCTCCTGACGAAGCCATTGCGAGCCGTGCCACCAAAGTTCACTAGTTGCCAACTCAGAGGGAGCGGTTCCCCGACTACCTAAATCTGCAGGATTGTCCTCAGATCGGACATGGTACCAATTATGATTTCCCACATTCTCCTGAATACGACAAACTCTATTTGCCACAAACGTGGTCCAAGAACAGGGTGCCCCTTTCAACCAAGAAAGGACTATAGTGGAATCAGTCCAGCAATAAATTTGATCCAGTTTAATATCAATTTCGCTTCGCACTGTTCTCAAAAGGTCAGACGCCAGTACTGCACCACACAGTTCAAATCACCCCCGCGTATGCCTTTTCCGAGGCATCAGAAAAGACATGAAGTTCCGCCGAAGTTTTTGGGGTATAATGAACCCACCGTGGAATCTTAATATAATTAACTTCATGATAGGAAGCAACAAATTTACGCCAGTCATTTTCCGTAGAAAGCGGAAGCAAATCATCCCAATTGATATTATCAAGCCAAATCCTTTGCATGATAATTTTCGCGACAACAATAACAGGACTTAACCAACCTACAGGATCGAACAATTTTGCTATAGTAGATAAAACTTCCCTCTTCGTATAACCTGACTTATGTGCTATAGGAGTCGCATTAAAATAGAAAGAGTCCAGCTGAGCATTCCATTGGATTCCCAAGGTCTTTGAGCTACTGGATTCTACAAAAGTCAGTAATTTAGCGTCAACTAAATGTTCTGAAGGAAATCCGTCCAAAATTGTACGTTCGTTTGAAGTCCACTTTCTAAGTTAAAACTTAGCAGAAGATAAGGCTGCGATAAGCTGATCACGAGCGATCAAAGCAGTTGAAACGTCGTGAGTTCCCGTTAAAACGTCGTCAACGTACATACACTTTCGTAAAATGTGTGATGCCATAGGAAACTCAGCTTCAGAATCGTCCGCTAACTGTAGTAAAGTCCGAATCGCAAGATATGGAGCGCAATTGACGCCAAAAGTCACAGTCTGTAACTCGTATTCCCTAACGTCCTCCGTCGGAGAACTTCTAAACAAATTACGCTGAAATGGGGTATGAGAAGAATGGACCAGAATTTGTCGATACATCTGAGTAATGTCACAGTTGAAAACAAATCTAAAAAGATGCCATCGAAGAATTAAGAGGACTAAGTCTGCCTGCAGTGTTGGCCCAACGTAAAGACAATCGTTAAGACTATTTCCATTTGAAGTCTTATTTGAAGCATTGAAAACAACTCGCAATTTTGTAGTCTTCCCTTCAGGCTTAATGACCGGGTGATGAGGCAGGTAGCACGAAAAATTAGGATCCAAGGTAGGGTTCGAAACTGGATGCATATGAACGAGATCTATATACTCCCTAACGACGTTATCATACATCTCCTTAATCTCAGGTTTCCGCTGAAGAGAAGATTCCGTCCTAAGATACTGTCCCATGACACTCAACCTAGACGATCCTAGCGAAAGAGATTCAGGAAATTCTGGTTTAAAAGGTAGAGATACAATATATCTACCATCAGGGGAGCGACGAGTAGTATAATTTTCTTCACAATATTGGTCAAAAGGTGACAAATTTTTCCGTCTAGGAGATTCCTCAAGTTCCCAGAACCGAAGAAGATTTTTATTAAGGCAATCTTCTTCTGAAAATTCTACATGAGTAGAATATACTTGAACCCGAGGTTGCAAGAGAGGACCAGAAATAATCCAACCAAACGCAGTGTTTTGAGCAATCAAAGAACCCAAAATATGCCGAGGAAAGTCCGCAACAATGATTCTGGGATATAATTCAGAACCGAGCAAAAGATCGACAGGTCTACTGTCGTAGAAATTAGAATCAGCCAAACGAAGATTTGGCAAATTTCCCTTTATATTTGAAAGTACTTCAAAAGATGGGAGATTTCCAGAAACCTTGGTCAACACAAGAAGTAAGGCCTCTATTGAAAACGCAGAATCAATAGGAGAGCCAACTTTAACCGAACAAAGCTTTTTCGACGAAGTCGAGATCAATTCCACACCTGAAACGCCGACTTTCGTAGAAAGTGTAGGAAGTTTCAAACGATTTACTAAACGTTCCGAAATAAACGAACTTTCGGAGGCGGGATCAATAAGCGCACGAGCTGGGTACGTAATACCCTGGTGAATGATGTTAACCATAGCCGTTCCTAAAAACACATTCCTATTCACCGTTGCGTGAAATACCTGTCGATTCGATGGCAATGTAGGATTGCCACCACTAGAAGTGGACTGTATATTTGGATCAACTAACGCAGAGTTGGGAAGACGAGGAGCTGTACCCGAACCTGCAGTCAAATTTGTAGAATTATTCCCCCTTGCCTCACCAGCAGCTAAATCGCGATGCAACAAAGTGTGGTGACGTTTACCGCACATTGAACAATTATGTGTACTTGTACAGTTCCTAGCCTCATGTGTCCTTGAAAGACAATTGACACAACAATGAAACTTCTTCACATTCAAATATCTATCAGCAACCGATAGACTTTTGAAGCGTGGGCAAGAGCGCAAAAAATGCACCTGATTTTTACACAAAACGCACGAAGTGCTCGCAGACGTGGAGGCCGCAGTATGGTGTGCTTTTACTTTCAATTCCGCGGATCTTTTTGACAGGTGCGAACCCCTAAGATCACGAGAACACTCTAAAGTGTCGATTCTTTCCGTCAGAAAGCGATCTAAATCACTCCAAAGTGACAAAGCTTTTTTATCCCTAACGGACTGCTCCCAAAAATTCACGGTGATGGCAGGTAACCGTTGGATACACATAAAAACGATTATATGTGAACTTAAATCACCGTTCGCGGAAACGTCCAAAGCAGATAAAGCTGAAAGACAACTATTTATACCGCGCTGTAACTTTTTCAAACCCTCATCCGTTTCCTTGTCAAGGAAGGGAAGATCGAAAAGCGTAATGAGCTGGTGGTTCACCAATCGACTCAAATTTTCGTATTTATCCGTTAAACTTTTCCAGGCAATGTCGAAGCCCCTGTTCGTTAGCGGCGCTTTTGAAACTATATCATGTGCGTCACCACGAGTTTTCTCTAATAAAGCAAATAATCGCACAATTGGACTAATACGCGAGTTATTTATGTAAACCGCGGTGAAAAGATCCCGAAAAGTGGGCCAAGAAATAACTTCGCTATCGAAAACTGGTATGTTGCACGGCGGAATGTTAAAATTATGACCAAAATCATCCGTCATAACCGGTACGACCGGAGAATCTTCGTTTGATTTCGCGTTAGCATTGTTTCGCGGTTCCAAGTTATGCAATTTTTCATTAATTGCTGCCAAACAACTAACATATGCGTTAAAACTCGCGTCGTATTTCGCCTCGGCCGCGTCCACATCAGCTAGTTCGGCGTTTTTCGCGTTTTCCAAAAAACCTAAACACGATTTGTAGGATGATTTAACGCTTTCCCACAAAACACTTAGTTCTTTTCCGCGAATTTCAAGTGTAAATACCGTATGTACGTTCTCGCGAAGTTCATTGAACTTTGCCTCAAATTTAATAAGAGCGTCGGACTCTATAATAAAAATATCTAAAGCGTTACTAGACATTTTGTGTATATTCGATGGAAAAAAAATTTAAAAAATACGAAAATTCCCAAACTACGAAAAATTTTACGAAAGGAAAATTAAATTAGGGAAATTTTATTCAAAATCCCAATAAATTCAACAAAAAATATTAAAAGAATAATATTTTCCAATTTAAGACACAAACGTTATAAGTCGCGACTATAATGGACTGTAGGGTGCATATACGTAGTTAAATGAAACACTAACAACAATACAGTGTTTGTACGCGAGTTAATTTCAAATTGTAAATAATACAGATTTTAATGCTTTTAAGTTAAATTTAAAGAATATAGCACAAAGGAGAACACACAAAAAAATAGAAAACACTTGTATGTACGTACGTAGGTATGTATGTTCCTTAATAAATTAAAGGTTTGTATGTAAACTTTAATATAAAAAAAAACTCACTTATCACTTTGATAATTTATAAAAACAAGAAATGAGAAAAAGCACTGTATTAAATAAGGATTGTAAAACGATCTTTAAAACAACATAAAGGTATAAAAAATATACTTTTTTATGTTGTATATGCAAGTTTAACACAATTAATTAATTAATTCTTAATTTTTGCATTTTTGCAATATTTATTCCTTTTTTTCTTTCACTTAAAAAGCTCACATAAAAACTGAACTATACGTACATTAAAAAAAATTAAAATAATTTGTTGAAAAAAATTGTTTTTGTTGTTGCACTAAGATGGAGGCTGTTAAATAAATAAATTTTAAACCAATCTTTCCAAATGTAGGCCAAGATCCGGTTCGAAGGACCAAATGTTTGCGTGAAGGCAAAATATGAAAATAAATAAAAACAATAAAATTTCAATTTTTGTGAGAAAAAAGGATTCTCTAATTTATTTATATAATTATTAAATTACCGTCGGTAAATCGATGTTGATCGTATGTAGTAAGGACAACGAACAAGAATCAGAACAAGAATTCTTAAGGCGGTGAACAACAACGTTTAAGTACTCGCTAGAATCTGTATAAAAAGTCCCAACAAAGTTGTACAAAAAGGGGAGTAAAAGTTAGATTCTAGTGAAAATTAACCCATCAATGGCAAAAGTGCCCAAAAAGTCATAAAGAGACAAATTATTGCTTTGTAATTAAACAATTATAATAACCATTATGTGATTATAATTTGTAGTAGCACTGATATTTTAAAAATTCAGTTCTTACAACCAATAATAATGGCAGTTGTTATAACCAAATACATTACTAAATATCAGTAGCTTTTAACAAAATTCGGTAGTAAGGACCGAAATTACATTTAGATTATGTGATAGTACATGGGACCGCATAAATTCGATTGGCAACAAATTCGGTTGGGACAACGAATCTGTTTTCTGGGTGTGTCCATCACAAAACCCAAAAAAAAAAAACTTATGAAACAGTCATTCAATTTTAAAAATAAAAGCTATTTTATAACCGTATTTTTTAAAATTAAGATTATTATAAAACTACCCAGTCAGAAAAATATAAACGGGAAAGCGGTGGCAAAGCACTTTAACAGGTGGTACAAGTACTGGCAAAAAGTGCTTTCCCATTCCCATTCAAAAGCGCCGAAAAAGCACTGGAGAAACAAAATTTTTGAACGTTGGCAAAACCCTGGCGAAACTATTAAAAATAGGTGGTCCGGAAATATATTTTCCAAAATAAAATTTAAAAATAATTCATATGTATTTTTTTTAGTCCTGCCGTGATTTGAACCCAGGCCGTCAGATTGGCAGACGAATGCTCTACCCACTGAGCTAACGAGACATACAATATTTGATAGCTAAACACACAAATGAGTGATAATCGCTGGACAACTACTGGCTGTGCTAAAAAGCTAGCACTGGCAAACAGTTTTTTGGAACTAATATGCCAGCGTTGGGAGAGCAAAAAAAAGTTGGTCTTAAAGGAGTTTTTCCACAAACAAAAAAATTGATTTTAAAGAACAAAAAAATTTTTAAATTAAAAAAATCTAAAATTTTTTTTTGCTTGCTGCCGGATTTGAACTCGGAACCTCCTGAATACAAACCTTTTTATAAAATCATTGTTCTACCAGTGAATTGGTTTTTGTACCACTGGCAGCATTGGCTAGGTAGCACTGGATAACAACTGGTTGCAAACCTTGGCATATCACTCTTAGATCATCCTTTGCCAGTTGTTTTTTTATAAACCACCGAAATTTTTGTAAAAAAAATGCTGAAAAAACCCTTTTTGAAAGCGCTGGCAGAGCGTCCCAAATGAGTGTTCTCCCAGTCATTTATTTTCAACACCATGGTTGCCCAGTTGTATGCCAGTGCTTGAATTTTTGTACCACTGGCGATTTCTGATTGGGTATATAAAAATTTTTTCTACTTTTATTTTACAAAATTTTTTAATTTTTCTGATGCCTTTCCATCAACGTTTTTATGGTATTATTAAATTCCTTTTGAGCTGCTAAATACCACTTTCCGCGGAAATCTTCGACATCATTGGCGACTTTTTTTGTTACCTTAGTTTCTCTTTTAACGAAGCCCAGAATTAACGAATTAACTCTTCAAAGATCTATTAATTAATTCGTAACAAAGAAATCGAACGAAAACAAATATGAATTATCTTTTGAATTAATTCATAAATAGTCTTTTGTGAATTAATTCATTGAATTTTTAATTCAGAATTCAAATACTGAATAAAAGAATTAATTCTTCAAAGCTCTGGGTGAGTTAAAGCTAGGAATAGTCGAATTTCATTTCCATTTTTTTATAGTTGCCCTGTGATACGATGAATGAATGAATGAATGAATGAATTTAATTTATTTGATGTCCTGTACAACAAGACAAAAAGTTTTATAGTTAAAGTACAGGATTATTATAAGAAATTATTAGAATATATGTACAATAAAAAAAAAGAATATATATATAAATAAATAGAAAGTACAACATTGAAATTTTTAGAAAAAAGAAAAAAAAATAAAAAAGTACATCAAAAATTAAGATTTAACATTAAAAATTAAAA
The DNA here is from genome assembly GCA_949987735.1 of Leucophora obtusa. Lineage (NCBI taxonomy): Eukaryota > Metazoa > Arthropoda > Insecta > Diptera > Anthomyiidae > Leucophora > Leucophora obtusa. Next base: position 137,049,911 of record OX465295.1, read on the forward strand.
ATTATTACAATTGAAATTGATCAAAGTTAAACAGAGCAAAGTTTATAAATGTTTGCACTTAATTAAATAAAATTTATATGTTAACTGTAAAATTCGTAAATTGATTTCTTAAACTGCCCTGCATTGCTTAAAAATTGTATGTTTGGCGGTAGCGAGTTCCAAAGACGAATAGATTCTGTATAAAATTGCCATTCAGAGACCAGAAACTCATACAAAACGGGTACTATATTATTATTATTTCTTTCCGATTGTGAAAAAAATAATCGATTATAAAGATATTTAGGTTCCGTGTGTTTATGATCTTATGCATAAGCGTAAGTGTCCTTATTTTCAAAAGATCACAAAGTCTTACTCCATATAGTTTTTTCTTATAGGGTGTAATATGGGAAAATCGTCTCAAATTATAAACATATCTCAATATAGCATTATATGTTGAGGTTAATTTGTTTAAGCTTACAGAATCGCAGCACGCAAATACTTCGCGTCCGTATAATAGTGTTGGAATAAGGTAAGTTTTCGCAAGTAGTGCTCGTATATGGACTGGTGTTAAATGTTGGGTACTCCACAAAGACCGTAACATAGAATAAGTTTTACTAAAAATTATACCAAGATTTTTAGTTTTCGTCACTATTTCAATTCTTTGATTGTTAATAGTTATATCTAACACATTAGGTGGCTTAATTGATTTCTTGGTTATTATAAGGCATTTGGACTTAGCGGGATTAAGACATAAACCATTTGCTGTTGCCCATATATAAATTTTCGAGAGATCAGCATTTATTTTATCTATGAAATTATTAAGTTCATCGTTTTGACTGCATATATATAATTGCACATCATCAGCATACAAATGTGATTTACAAAAAGAAAGTTGATTGGGAAGATCATTTACATAAATTGTAAACAGTAGAGGACCAAGAATCGAACCTTGTGGAACGCCTTTAAGCACCGGTACTGCCCTAGAATTTTTATTGTTTGTGTGCACATATTGTTGACGATCAGTTAAGTATGACGCTATTAGACGATTTGCAGGAGAAGAAAAATTAAACATTGTCTCCAGCTTCATACAGAGTATTTCATGATTCACAGTATCGAATGCTTTTGAATGGTCCAAAAGTATAAGAAAGGCAATGTTCTCATCATCAATATACTCATGAATTTCCTCGGACACATCAATAAGGGCAGTTACACAACTATGTTTAGGACGAAACCCAGATTGCCTGTCCGTAAGAAAATTATTATCCTTTAAAAATTGCCTTATTTGTAGATGCAGTAACCTTTCAAGTACTTTGGACAAATATGGCAAAATAGCAATGGGACGATGTTCTTTATTTGGTTTTGGAATGGGTAGTATTTTTGCCCATTTCCAACTTTTGTGGAAAACACTTTTCGTGATGATGGTGTTAAAAATGTGTGTAATATGAGGCATAATGTGAGACATAATTGTCTTCAGAAATCTGGGGAGGATATTATCAGAACCAATAGCATTCGGTTTAACAGCATAGCAAGCAGACAGTACTTCAGGCAGTAAAGTAGAGCTTAAATTCTGGGTATAGAAACTGTCGTTTAATGTAATATTGGGGAGATTTACAAAAGATTCATTAAGCCTATCAACATTAATATCAATGTTAACTGTTGACTTAGCTTTACCAACACCTATTTCTCGAATAGTTTTCCAAGTTTTATTTGTGTCCGCAGCAGATTGAAATAAACTCGAATAATGTTCAGATTTCGCACGTTTGATCATCTTATTCACATCTCTTCTTGCCAGACAATACTCCTCATGTAGTGCATCAGTCTTAAAGCGTTTCCAATATTTAAAAACTATATCCCGATATATTATTTTTACTTTTATTTGATCATTAAACCAAGGTTTCCTTTTGTTATTATAAGTTATTGTCTTCAATGGTCTACTTCTCTTAGGTTAGTAGATATGTACCATTTTAAAAAACCGGGAGGGACAGAAATAGGGCTATCTTTAAAACATCGCATATACTGGTGGGGCCATCTAATAGGTGATGGCAGAGAGATGAGAATCTTATATTTTAACAAAAAATTGGGTAAAATTTAACAAATGTATGTATAATTTTATCGACATTGTGAAATATAAACTCAATTTTTAGAAATTCGGAAAACTACACTCAAAATAATAAGTCTGTTGGCTGAACAGAAAAAATTGTTACTTTAACAAAATTTATTCCTGTTTTTGGCTTAAAATAAAATTTGTTGATTTTAACACTTTTTTTTTAAATTTAACAAATCAATTTAAGTAAAAAGTTTGTAAACCTTCAGTTTTATCTGTAATTATACTGAGTCGTATAATTACAGATAAAACTCCATTGGAGTGGATTAGGCCATATCATGTGAGGGCATATAAGGGCACTCCAATGGAGCAAACATTTTCTCCGCTTTGCTCTATCTCGCTTAGTTTTCGAGATATGGGTCATTTTATGAAGTGGAAAATTTTTATTAAAAATTTCCGAGGGTGCATTTTTGGATAGAGGTAGCCCTTTCTCTGAAGTATTATACGGTCAGAGGTAGTCGAAATGTTCATCAATTTTGCTCTATCTCTTAGTTTTCGAGATATGGGCCATTTTCAAAAATCGGGAGCGAAAGAAATGGCGCCATCTTTAAAACTTCGGATACATTACACTCAAAATTAAAGTACTGCGCATTTTTAGTATAGTGTTAAATGAAGATAACTAAAATCTTTGCTTAAATCAGTGTTTCAACTAAAAATTTGTTAAAAATTAGTCAAATCGATTTGAAACCCGTTTGACAGATGTTTCTACTGACGTATTATTTTAAGTGTACGTATAAAAAATTACAAAGTTGACTTCGATATTTTGCAGTTGCTTTTTTGCGTGTATGTATCTGTTGAAATTCTTGGAAAATGTACCTTTTAGCCGACGTTAGCCGGTTAGCCGCCGCCAGTCGACACTATTTTTTTTAGCCAGCCGCCTCCGATGCGTTTGCGGCTCAACTCTAAAAATCAGTCGCCGCCGACCATTTTAGCCCTTAGCCGCCGCCAGCCGAGAGAATGGACCGGCTTGTATCTCTGGTGCGTATTCTAAAAGCCCACATATGTGCATCTATTAATTTTTTTTTATAAAAACAACACCCAGAAAACAATCTCAGTTGTGGCCACCGAATTTGTTGCCAATCGAATTCGTGCGGTTACGACAACTATCTTTATATTAAATTATATTTTTTGTTGTGAAAACCAATATTCGGTTATCTAATTCGATATTATGTTCCACATAAATATTATTATGTTCCACAAAATTTTATTGAAATTAAAAAACGTTTTTTTGAATTTTCTGGTATTGAACCCGGCCATGTGCCAGTGTACCAATCAAACTTTGATTGTGCCAAACATTGTACAATTGTGCCACAAATTCCATCACTGATATGCAACTAAAAACAGCTGTTTTGCTCTCTCACGTAAAAACGGAGAAAAAATTCTGTTTTCAACAGAAATGAACGGCACGTTACGACTCGTTTACGTCTAGTACTCAGCACTATGTGTTTCTCATTAGGCAGGTTGAATCAACTGTTTCGTCGCGTTACATTTACGTTCAAGTAATTTGGGCTTTACTTTTAGTCGTCACTGAAACAGCGACGAATGAACATGAGTACGGATATATGCTGATTTTTTTTTAATGTACTGAAAAAAATATTAATAACAATGTACGACAAATATTTTATGATTATAAATGCAGATTAAAGATATTTTATAAATATGTAAATACATTGAAATCATTGATACTGATCTAAAAAAAAAATCGAAAACCTTTTGTTTTACATAGAAAATGAAAAAAGCCACCCTTATATATGTATGTATTTATTTGTTTTTTTCTTTCTTTCAAAAATTGCTTTTTTTTTTTCTTTAAAACAGTGTAGTATTTATTTATATTTTCCGATAGTACTTCACTTTTTACACAAAACATTTCCATATTTTTAACAAAACATAAATTCATACAGATTCTATTAACCCATTCAACATTTCTTACAGTGCAATTCTCATTCTCTCACCAACACAACTACATTTTTACTTTTGAACACCACTGGTTTATAGTTAAATTTCATTGCTACTGCTACAATTACCATAGCAATTCTAAAGGTATAATTAGTTTGTACGTAAAGTGCCGTGACGAATCAGCTGATTTGTTTTTGTTCTATGAAAAAGCATTTGAGTCGTTAGTTTGTCTGTAATGTAACGTGCCGTGCCGGATGAACCTATTGAAAACAGAATTTTTGTTATCCGTTAAGTGACAGTGAGTTGACAGCTGCTATTTTGAGATCTGCGACGAATGGCTTAAACCGGCTAAGCCGAGACGCCGTCTAATTTTTGTCACCGCCGTCGAAAATTTTTTTTACACGATAAAAATCTAAAAATAGTATATATTTTTTTTAATTTTCTTTTTTTTACCGTTCAGCCGATGTTTTGTATGTGTCAACTTAAAGTTGGCTAGCCGATCAGCTTTTGGCTCAGAGCCAGCTTTAAGCCGCCGCTGCAATTTTTTTATTTAGCCACCGCAACCGATCAGTCTGGTTGCCGCAGATCTCTGCTAAGAAAAACAACATTAAACAGCTGATACGTTGATAAGGAAAAGACAAACTACTCAAAAAAACCATCCGGCATGGCACATTACAGAACCGTCACGTAACGCAAAGACTAATGGAGCCTTTGCTGATCTCTGGTATGTACATTACATCTAAAAGCTATACTTTTTAAAACATTTTTTTAAATTAAAAAAAACTTCACAACAGATCTAATTGAAACATTTCTAATTTAAAAAAAAGTTGACCAACATTTTTAATTGATACAATTGATGTTGAAAAAAATTTTTATTTGATACATTTTATTTTGAAATAAATTTGTATTTGATACATTTCATGTTGAAATTAATTTTTATTTGATACATTTTATGTTGAAATAAATTTTTATTTGATACATTTCGTTAGCAAAATAAAATTTTATTTGAACAAAATTTAAGGAAAATATTTTTTCATTTTATTAGATTTTGGTTCAAATAAAATTTCAAAATATTTTAATCGAATTAGATTTGAATAAAATATATTTTTATTTTGTTTGAAGGCAAATGAAATATTTATTCGAAAATTTTGTTTTATATTTTAACAAATTAAAATATTTTAATATAATAATAAAATTTTTAAAGAAATAGATTTTAATTGAAATTTGATGAAGAGATGTTTCAATTAAAAAAAAAAGTATTTGAGTTCTGCTCAAATAAAAATAACAATTAAAAAAATATTTATTTCTATCTCATAGCAAACAAATATTAAGGTCATTAATATTTTTATTTGAAAACGATCAATTAATTTAAAAATAATTTTAATTTTTTGGAAACAAATAAAAATTAAAAATTATTTAATTTTTTCTGTAAAATTTAAATAAAAGTAATAGAAGATGGCAGCTATGATTCACATTAACACATTTTTTGGTATATTATTTTATATGGTTATACGGAAGAACATTTTGGGAAATATTTCGTTGCTGCGCCTAAAAAATTAGCTATACGCCATTTGCCGATTTTTTTTTATTAATGCATTAATAATTCATCATCAGGAAAGTTATATTTATTTGTGAACAAAAAATATATATGATGAACCAAAACACTGTCACATTATCCAAAATATTGGCTTTTCTAACCAATATTGAAAAATTACTAACTTCTACATTACCTTCAATACCAACAACCACCAATTTATCGAAGATTTAGTTATTTGAATAAAATATCGGCAGCAACAATTTAGTATCAGTTGTGTTTCAATAAAATCGATCGCTCTATCCAAAGTATTAGTTTTTCCAATCAATTTAAAATTGATAATATAAATTTTTTTTAAATTTTTTTTTTATTCAAATTAAAAGACACAACTGATTTTCTGTTGTTGATATAATTTTATTTATAGACAAAATATTCAAACCTGAAGAAATTCAAATTTGAAATTTGACTAAAAAAACTTAAATAGAGCTTAGCGTAGAGGGAAAGCAATGAGCTGACAAGCGGAGGGTCGGCGGTTCGATCCCAGTTAGCGACAAAAAAAATTTTAATTTTTAAATAAATTTTGTGGAACGTGTTTTTCTATTTATAGAATTTATAATCCACAAACATTAAAGTAATCAACTAACACAACAAAAATTCAAAAATTGTAAATAAATTTCGGTAGTTACAATGGTATTAAAAATAAATAAAAGTGATTGTACATGGAACTACAAAAATTCGGTTGGCGAAAAATTCGGTTGGAACTACGAATCTGTTTTCTGTGTGCGTATATTGGTCATGCGTTTTCATACCAAAGCGTTTTTCGACATCTCAATTGGTTCAGAAGTTAGCAAAAGTAGCTATTTTTTTCCCATAATAAAAATGTTCATTAAAAAGGCCTATGTGCCCTTTACACATGGTTAATTTTATTTCAAGCGTTTGCTTTGCGTTTTCTGTCAAAGTGGAACTTGGTAAAGAATTTTCTTTTTAACTAAAATCGTAACAGTTATAAATTTATTGGATTAGCAAAGTAAATTTTACGAAAACCGATGGAAAATAGCATTTTATTAAAAAGGATCTCCACTTAGATTTTAAATCCGTTGTGACCGAGATTTTTGCCAACCGAATTGATTCGCTTGCTCCAAGTCCCCAAATGGATTAAGTTGTGACAACCGAATTGTCCCAAACGAATGTTCGGTTGTGACGAAAAATTTTGTTGTCACAACGAAATTGTTCTGAGAGTGCAGATATCCAAGTTGTATTACTTTGCATTTACAGCTTTAAAAATTGTGCCATTAAAGGGTTAACTAAAAATAAACTTCTTTTTATACCCTTAACCCTCTAGCGGCCCTATGTTCCACTGGGAATTAAAGGATTAAATATAACCCTCTAATGCCCAAGGCCGTCAAAAAGCGGTCTTCAGATTTTAAATAGTTTTTGGCTAAATAAAAAAAATTTTTTAAACCAGTAATATTGTATCAATATAAAACATAATTAGCTACTTTTCTGCCTTCAGACTTTTTTGTACAAGGAATGATTTTAATGTGAGAAGGATGTAGTTGAAGTGAAAATTTTTTAAATTAGAAAAAATAACTTCTTAAAACAGAAAAAAATATTTAAAAATTTGCCAAAAATACATTTACGATTTGGCATACATTATCGATAATCGCGAAGCTAGTGTAGAGTCTCTACTTGTAAAATGAGTTTTGCTCCAGGGCTCAAAGGATAACGTCAGGATACGTCTTATCGCTCTAACTCAAAAACTAGTTGGCAGATTTTTCTGAAATTAATTATTATACGCTCAGAGTTAGTAGTAAGCAAAACTAATTTCATCAAAATTTATTGATTTTATTGCTAAATTCGTCAAAAAATCTACAATCGCCATAACTTCTGAAATAACAACACTTGATCAACAGTTTCCGGTATGTAATTCTATTTTACTAATAGTATTATTTATAGCAAAACCTGACTATTTAATTTTTTGATTCGTCTTCAACTTTATTGTGCTACATCGCCTAAATAATGCGAAAAATTAGAAGATTATTTTTGCTATATATTAGTAAGATAGTAACAGCAAAAATTAAACTGTTAATTGTACAGAATTTTAGTTACATTTTAGGTAAATTTTTGTTAATAGAAAATAACAACTTAACCTGCTAAAATCAGTAAATCAAAAATTCACAAACAAATGAAACACCTTCAAAGTTTTTTTCGTTTTTTTTAATGCAAATAAAAATCAAGCCTTCTGATATCATCAAATATTTCTGCTAATTTCACCACGATATACTACTATTTGCATTCAACTAGATTTAACTTAAAAATAATAAAACTTTTGTAGATATAGCGGTTTTTTTTTTGCTATTTTGAGTCTAATACTATTAAGAAAAATATTCCGCAGATTCTAAAGAATAATTTGTTATTTTCAATCAGAGCTTTGAAGAATTAAATCCTTAATTCAATTTTTCAATTCTGAATTAAAAATTCGATGAATTAATGCACTGAGCAACATATATTGAATGGAATTAATTCATATTTGCTTTCGTTCGATTTATTTTGTTACGAATTAATTCAATTGCTCTTTTTGTTCTTTTTATTAAATCAAATGAATTAATTCACTGGTGAACACGTTCAATATTATAAATCCAACGGAAAAAAACTGAATTAATTTCTTACTGAATTAATTCACTACTGAATTCGTTCAATTTCATTTTCGTTCAGTGAATTAAAAAAAAAATAAAATTACGTTCAGTGAATTAAAAAAAAAATAATAAGTTCACTGAATTAAAAAAAAAATAAAATAAGTTCACTGAATCGAAAAAAAAAATAAAATAAGTTCACTGAATTCACAGCCTGTTTTCTGCCGTTCAGTAGAAGAAAACAATAATGTACAAATAAAATTTTTAAATAAGCAATTTTACAGCGTGTGCTAGTAAAAATAAACAAATTAGAAACCGGATGCCATTTATCAATCTACATGATTCAAAAATAAAGCCTTTTACTATTAAAAATAAAAACTTTAGAGATATAGAGAAATTTGTAAAAAAATATAACTATATAACTAGTTTGAAAAATTAATAGTTATATTTTTTACAAATTTATCTATATCTGTAAAGTTTTTATTTTTAATAGTAAAAGGCTTTATTTTTGAATCATGTTGGTTGATAAATAGCATCCGGTTTCTAATTTGTTTATTTTTACTAGCACACGCTGTAAAATTGCTTATTTAAAAATTTTATTTGTACATTATTGTTTTCTTTTACTGAACGGCAGAAAACAGGCTTTGAATTCAGTGAAATTATTTTATTTTTTTTTTTCAATTCAGTGAACTTATTTTATTTTTTTTTTTCAATTCAGTGAAGTTATTATTTTGTTTTTAATTCGATAAGACCAGCAATACAGAATACGTATTTTCGGCTTTCGCTACAAAGCCATCATCAGTGTATTTCGTCTTGTGTGGGCTAATATTTTAATGTTGTCTACTTATGTGACCGCTGAAAGAAAATCTAATTTCGTATCAACAACTCAACTTAGACTAACATCAATGAAATTTAACAATGCTATTTTTATCCTTTGTTATTATTACTCTATTTTGCTTTGACCTTAATTCTTAAGATATCTCAGCTGATTCTATTCAACTCTGTGTATGATACCACAGATTTTTGAATTACAACGAACCGTTAAATTTTAAATTTAAATGTATATTATTTTAAATTATATTTTTGCACCGTGTCAATGTGTTTTAAGATGAATGGGGGAATATTTAGTTGATCTCTTATTTTTAAGTAAATGAATGTTCTTTTTATTTTGACTCTAGATCATAAATTAATATCACTTTCTGTTTAAATTATTTTCAAATCAAAGACAGATGATACAATTTTTAAAAGTAAATTACAAAGAATACGTATTTTCGGCTTTCGCTACAAAGCCATCATCAGTGTATTTCGTGAAAATAATTTAAACAGAAAGTGATATTAATTTATGATCTAGAGTCAAACTAAAAAGAACATTAATTTACTTAAAAATAAGAGATCAACTAAATATTCCCCCATTCATCGTAATTTTATTTTTTTTAATTCACTCAAAGTAATTTTATTTTTTTTAATTCACTGAACGAAAATGAAAGTGAACGAATTCAGTAGTGAATTAATTCAGTAAGGAATTCATTCACTTTTTTCCGTTCGATTTATAAAATTGAACGCGTTCACCGGTGAATTAATTCATTTGATTTAATAAAAAGAACTATTGCAATTGAATTAATTCTTTGAATTTGTTGTTTGATGAACGCGTTCAGTTGAACGAATTCAGTGAATTACTTAAGAAAAGGAATTCATTCAATTCTAGAGAAAATTGAATTCGATTGGTAGTGAATTCATTCAAAAAGGAATTAATTCTTCAAAGCTCTGTTTTCAATTAACTAAAAGTTAACTCAAATATAACTAAAATTATGTAAATTTGTGCTTGCTGTTCTTATTTTACTAGTATTTAGCAAAAAATCTGCTAATTTCAGCAGTGCTTTCTGCAAGATCATTTTTAACTAATTTTTAGATAGATAGATTTTTCTGCCATTTTTACTGGTTTATTTCTATGAGTGTAGTGTTGCATATGACACCACAAGTAATATTAACAGAAGCCCATCATCCAGTTTTAATATAATTACTTTGTAAGAACTCAGCATTTTAAAAAATCCTTATAAACAAAAATAGCTATTTGTATAAAAAGCTAAATTAAGGTACATCAAATGGCAATTTAAAAATAGCTATGTATAGTTTTTGGGAAAAATTTTTAATGGCGCCTATGCGCCTTAAAAAGCTGGATTTTTTTGTGGTATAATTATGGGAAAGTGGTAAAGGAATAAATAAAAAATATAACATTAAAAAAATATCGCGAAAATACAAAATTAAACAGTTTTTTTTTGCTCTCCTGTAAAGTTGGTAAAAACAAACAGCTATTTTCTTAGGCGCAACGATGATTTGAAAGATATTATAATATATGAATACATATGGATGCAAAACCACTTTATATTACTATATGTTCATGTATATTTTTGTATTAAAAAATATATTTTAAATATACTCGGGTAGTTTTTATTTGAATATTTCAAATAATCTTTTTATTCTTTGTGAAGCAGTAGCATAAAACCGAAACTAGAAACGATTACTCAATATTTATTTTTAATCAATACTGAATCTAATTTTTTTGAATTTTACATTAAAATGAAGTCTTAATGAAATAAATCAATACATTTAAATCAATTTTAATTGTTCTACGAGTTTTATTGGACTTTGATATGAACCTGAAATATAAAGCGTTCACACAGAAAACAGTCTCAGTTGTGGCCACCGAATTTGTTGCCAATCGAATTCGTGCGATTTCGACAACTATCTTTATATTAAATTATATTTTTCGTCGTGAAAGCTAATATTCGGTTGTCTAATTCAATATTATGTTCCACATAAATATTATTATGTTCTACAAAATTTTATTGAAATTAAAAAACTTTTTTTGAATTTTCTGGTATTGAACCCGGCCCTTCAGGTTAATAGTTCACACTTTTACCAACTGCACCACAACTACTTTTAAATTTCTTAGCAATATTTACTGTTTATACATATAAATATTTTATTTTAATTTTTAACTCTACTATTTTCTTGAGCTTAAGGTTTGGTTTTTATTTATAAAAAGTTTTTTATTTTCGATATTTCGCTACTCCAATGTGTAGCATCTTCAGGAAATAACAATTAAATGAAAAAATTATAAACAATTTCAAAGTTTGAAAAAATTTGAAAAGCATTTGTCAAATATAAATTGTATGTATACATTTATACCAGCAAACAAAGTTTTTGGTATAAAAGTATAACAAACAAAAATAACAATAATTAACAATAAAAAATGTATTAATATAATGTGTTATAAATTAATGTAATGTGTGCTATTTCTTTTGTATTAAATATCTATAATTTTGAGCTACATTTTCAATATCTGCTTTAAAGTTAATTCTATTTGTTGTTGGTGTATTAATTATCTGTAACATTTCTAATATATACCGACGTTTATAATTATGTTCTGTATTTAAAACTGATACATTTTCAAAGTCAGGATAGTGATTTAAACTTGAACAATGAGAAGATAATGCTGTCTTTTGTGAATTAATATGTCTATATTTTTGATCTGATTTATGTCCAGCTATTCTAGTTCTCAATTTATTCTTTGTTGTACCTATATATACCTTATCACAATTCTCTCCATCATTTCCATTACTTGGTATTTTATATACTATATTTGACATGTCCAATTTCTGTATCCTATCCTTTGTCTTACTGTATAATTTATTTATTGTATTGTATGATTTAAAAGCTATTCTATATCTATTAGTATCTATTATCTTTGATTTTTCTAAACGTTCTGATATTCCCGGTATATAGACCATAGACTTGTAAATCTTCTGTTCAATTAAATTCCCTGTGTTACTATTCCTCCTAAATTTATATTGATTTATTAATGAAGAAATTAATCCTATCGGAAAATCATTATCTCTTAATAAATTCCTAATTATTTCCTCATTCTTTCTATGAAATTTTCTGTCACTAATAGTCAATACTTTTTCTATCAAATTCTTTGCAGTGTTAATATCTTATTATGTTTTGAATAAAAATTAATAATTCTACCTGACGCTGTTGGTTTTTGTTACCAATATCTAAATAAGAAAGTTTAGAATCACACTCCTTTTCCATGGTAAACTTAATATCAGGACTAAATTCATTTAATGCTCTTAACATATCATCAATTGCATTTTCAGAAATGACACAAAATAGATCATCCACATATTTAATCATTATCACTGGTCTAACATCAAGTTTTTCAATACAAGTGTCCAATAATTCTTCCATAACTATATCAGCCACAATTGGAGAAGCAGGTGATCCCATTGGAAGTCCTTTCAGTTGTAAATATATCTTCTCACTGTATTGAAAGTATCTATTATCCTCTATCCAAAATTTTAAAATACGGAAAAATAAGCCTTTTTCAATAGTTGTATATTCTTTAATAACATTCCATTTGCCCCTTATAATATTCATTGCCAAATCAACAGGAATACTTGGGAATAAAGAAACTACATCAAAAGAAACTTAGATTCTTCTGTAATCTTCTTTAAAATGTTAGTAATGTATTTACAGAGTATGATGGAGAATTAATAAAAGAACAAATTGGTCTCAATGGAAATTCTTCTTTATGAATTTTAGGTAGTCCATATAATCTAGGTGCTGTAGAAAGTTTAATTTTCATAATAATTTTCTTTTTAAAAAGTTCGTCAACTAAGTTATTATTAATCTTTTGTAATCTACTCGTTGGATCCCTATTTTGTAAACTATATTTTGTAATATCTCCTACGATATTGTTCATTCTCATATCATAATCTTTTCTCCTTATAGCTACAGTTGTATTTCCCTTATCAGATCTCAATATAAATAAATCCCTATTCTTTTTTAAGAAAATTTCGGCTTCCTTTACCTTATCCAAAATGTATCTATCTCTGTTTGTCAATGTTATTCTATTCAAATGGCTATTAATTACATTTGTTAATCTATTTCTAGCTAGTTCTTGTTCCTCCTTATCCGGTATTGTCTGTATACAGTCTTCTGCATCAGTTATCATATTCAACTTCGGAAAATCTTTTCTTTTAACTGGTAATGCATGTTTGTGTCCTAATGAAAGTATCCACTGTACGTCTGTCGGAATATCTAAGTCAGTCTTATTAATAAACCATTTCTTATTTAATCTAATTCCTAACTATTTCCTTTGTATTTTCCTTAAACATTCAAATTTCCTTTTATGAACTCTTCCTACCTTCTCATTAAATGATGTTGCAATTATCTCTTGATATCTTAAAAATTCTCTCATTTCAGTTTCAGTTAAATATCTCTCTAAATTATTTTTTATCAATTCTTTCTCACTTTGAAAATGTTTCAGTAATTGGTGTTTTTCTTTTAATGTTAATCTTAAAATTTTGTTGTGTAAATCTTGTATATAATTATGAATATTGTTTTGAATCGCCAAAAGTCCCTCCATCTTAAAAATATTTGAGACAGAATTTGAGATAAATTTTGGTATAATTCCGGTATTTCTGCAACGTATCAAGAAAGTTATTGTAGACTTTACTTTTATATTTTAATTAAAAAAAAAACACCTAAATTTTTGTCTTTTCCGGGATTCGAACCCGGAAATCCGGTGTACTAGGCCAACTCCTCACCCACTACACCACAAACACTTAATAATTTTAATGACTAATTTTGAATTTATGTGTTTTATTAATACAGTATAAAATTCGTTTATCAATACCAATTAATAGTTGTGTGTGTTATCAATACAATCCACAATTCGGTTGGTTCTACAGAAACTAGAATTTAAGGTCATATTTGATTAGGATACCCGTATTTGTAGTAACCACTTTCGAATATTGAAATTTTTTTAAAAAAGGTTATAGATAACACCAATTTTCTTGTATATTCACTAAATAAATGGCTGCTTCTACTGCATAGAATTACTAAACTGATACTAATTTTAAACTTGATTGGAGATACCAATAATTTGTTAAAAGGATTGTTTTTTAGTTCATTTTCCCTATTTTTAATACTTAGTAAAATATTTTTGATGTAGTATTCAATTATAGGTAATTCCAAATAAAATAAAGTCCTGGCAAATTCATTTTAATGGTTTTGATCGAAAGCCAACCAATCTTTTTCCTGGGTGTTGTATAATTATCTTTCTACATTAAATTATATGATTTTATCGGGTCAAAATCCGGATCAGCTTCTATATGATTCAATTTATTTAGATATTATCCGATATAATTTTAACCGCCATTTTTCGGATCATAATATACACACAGAAAACAGTCTCAGTTGTGGCCACCGAATTTGTTGCCAATCGAATTCGTGCGGTTACGACAACTATCTTTATATTAAATTATATTTTTCGTCGTGAAAGCCAATATTCGGTTCAATATTCGGTTGTCTAATTCAATATTATGTTCCACATAAATATTATTATGTTCTACAAAATTTTATTGAAATTAAAAAACTTTTTTTGAATTTTCTGGTATTGAACCCGGCCCTTCAGGTTAATAGTTCACACTTTTACCCACTGCACCACAACTACTTTTAAATTTCTTAGCCATATTTACTGTTTATACATATGAATATTTTATTTTAATTAAAAAAAAAAAATCTAAATTTTTGTCTTTTCCGGGATTCGAACCCGGAAATCCGGCGTACTAGGCCAACTCATCACCCACTACACCACAAACACTTAATAATTTTAATGACTAATTTTGAATTTATGTGCTTTATTAATACAGTATAAAATTCGTTTACCAATTAATAGTTGTGTATGTTATCAATACAATCCACAATTCGGTTGGTTCTACAGAAACTTGAATTTAAGGTCATATTTGATTAGGATACCCGTATTTGTAGTTACCACTTTCGAATATTGAAATTTTTTTAAAAAAGGTTATAGATAACACCAATTTTCTTGTATATTCACTAAATAAATGGCTGCTTCTACTGCATAGAATTACTAAACTGATACTAATTTTAAAATTGATTGGAGATACCAATAATTTGTTAAAAGTATTGTTTTTTAGTTCATTTTCCCTATTTTTAATACCTAGTAAAATATTTTTGATGTAGTATTCAATTATAGGTAATTCCAAATAAAATAAAGTCCTGGCAAATTCATTTTAATGGTTTTGATCGAAAGCCAACCAATCTTTTTCCTGGGTGATATGTCCAATTTTATTAAATAAGATATTATTACATATGATAACATATTATTGTTTTTACTCGGGTATATAAAAATTATGTTAACCAAATCCACCAATTTCCGGTTCAAATCAATATGGGGTAATGTAATTACATATAAAAATATATTAGTAGATCCGAAAAATGATAGTTATGATAGTTTTTACTTGGGTGTATAAAAGTATATTAACCAAATCCACCATTTTCCGGATCAAATCAATATGGGTTAATGTAATTACCAGAGAAGACAGAAAAAAGCAAAATCGGATATGTTTAAAGTAGAGATGGGCGCGTGCCACGAAATTTTCGTGTCACGCGTGATCGTGAGTAAAATGATAGCACTCACGTGAGTCGTGCGTGAGCGTGAGTTAAAAAAAATATTCGTGCGTGAGTCGTGCGTGAGTAAATTTTTGTGCGTGATTATATTAAACCAGATTGCGATAATTTACAATTTTGGAAAAATTCCAGAGATCTTCCCCTCCTTCAAATAATGTGTATTCCAATCAGTTCAGCTACTAGCGAATGGGTGTTTTCTACTTCAGAATTCTTATGTAAAAAAGAAAAGAAACTTCTTGTACAAAACATTGAAAAATTTTGTTCCTCCACAAAAATTTGGAATAACATTTAAAGATTTACAGTGAATTTTTTAAGTTATTTAAAAATTTTAAATATAAAATTAAATTAAAGGAATTAAATGCGCTAAAAACCCCAAAACCTAATTAACAAATTATGAAAAATAATCTGGTAAAAGCATGTCCCTATCCAAATTTTATTCTTGAATAAGGCAAACGTCAGTACCGACGTTTTTAGTATTTCTAGAAATATGTAGTATCGGTTGTGCCATTGTACCAATCAATCTTAGATTGTGCCAAAAATCCCATCACTGATGTGAAAATACGTATAATTTCAGTTTGCAAATCGGCACAAATATACATATTTATTCGCATTTAAAAGTTGTTTTTGATTTTATTCAATTAATTTTAACAAAAAACCAAGTTTCTTTTGCTTATTTCTTTATTTAATTACAATTTTTAACTTAATTTCACAATTGTTTTTTGTTTATATTTGCATCAGCTGTTTTACCAAAGTTTACCCGAAGAAAAAGTCTGGGTAAATTTTGGTAAAAAGAGAAGCACTAATACACTCTCATTAGCGCTCTCATTTTCCCAATTCTCGAGTACGGGAACGCTTTTGGGTAAATTTCGGTAACTTTGGGTAAATTTCGGTAACATTGGGAACTTACGGGAACACACTGAGTTTGTTTTGTTGCTGAACTCACACAGTTACGCTGCGCTTAGTTTGAAAACTTAAAAAATGTAAATGATGACTGTGTGTGTATTTGAAATTTACTTATGCGGCAAATAGACTATGCAAGTCACTTGCACAATAACGATTTTGTTCAAGTCACCTTACTCGCTACACACCATTCAAGTAAACTGTGCAATATTCATTTTAATTCACACGTAGCAGCAGAAACATGTAGCGGATTGTTATTTCTATGAGGCAATATTAGCCTTTAAAAGCTTTATTTTACACTTTGTGCAGGCCAAAATACCTGAAATTCGTTGGTGATGTCAATAAATTTATATTAACATTTTTTACTTTACGTTTATTCATATTTTTAATTTTTTTATCCGTATTTATGATGTTCACTCTTCAAAAATTACTGCTGAACTGTGCTAATTTCAGCATACACCGCGCAAATGACTTGTACAAGTTCTAAAATATTGCGTAAAAATCAAAATCGTTTTGATTTTTACTCAAGTCTAAAAATATACTTGTACAAGTACACAAACCAGGCCACAAACTGTTCAACTGACCTGCACAAACTCATTATTGTGCAAGTAACTTGAGTAGTCTATAGGCCGCATTACACAGTTGGAATAAAATAAGCAAGTTAATGGTTGAATATGAAAGTGTGAACTATTTTAAGCACAGTCACCAGTTGAGGCAAATTTGTTTTTAAACTTGTTATTAAACACTGTATATAAGGACCCTTATTGTTTACCATATACATTAATGACATCAAAAATCTTAATCTTTCTGGAAAACTATATATGCGGGTGATATTTGTCTATTATTAGGGTTTATGTCCCGGGAATTCCCAGGAATCCCGCCCTTTCTTCAATCCCGCAATCCCGGGAATTTTGTGCGGGATTTCCCGGGATTTTTTTTATTCTTTTACAGGATTTTAGCTAGTATATTACAATTTTGGAAGCTTTATTTAAATTAAAAACATTGATTCTTTTAAATATAATTTAAATAAAAAATATTTAAAATTAAAAAATGCGATTTAAAATTTAATAATATAATATAAAAAATAGTATTTAGGCCGAATTTTTTGGATTTAGTTAACCGAAAACAAATTTTATTAGACATTATCAAGTTTAAATACCACCAAAAATACTCGTACCTCGGAAATTTTATTTTTTTAATGATGGTCTTTGTTCAAATGAAGCAATATACAACATTTCAAAATTAGTATTATATTTCAGCTCCAAATACCTCCAAAAAAACTCGGCATTTTCGTATTTTCAATTGATTTAAGTGTTTTGAGTTTTCATTACTTCAAATAATTTCATTTAAATTTCAATTGCTATTCCTTTATTTCAGCTGTATTTTTAAAATTTTATGTTTTTGTTATATTTAATAGTGTTGACCTTTGGTGTTGTTAAATTTGTAGTATTATTTGGCTTTATGTCATAAGTTTTTAAAAAATAAAAATCCCTTTTTTTTTATTTTATTTTTCAATATTTTATTTTTTAATTTTCTTCCGATATTTCGATTTGCATTCCAAATCATCCTCTGGGATATTTAAAAAATACAATATATTAAAAAATATATTTTTGAACGGGACTGAGTGGAAAAGTTATCGCTGCACTTAAAGCTTACTATTTTTTTTAAAATAATGCATCATATTCTTTTTCAAATTATTTTGGATTTTTTATATGTTAATTTAAAATGCAACAATGAAAATTAAATAATTTTTTTAGTAGTTGTGGCATAAAAAATTTCTATTCAAAAAATACCAATTAAAGTTATAAAAATATTTAATAATATTTTAGTGTCTGTTTTTATAAAAAGATTTAGACGATTTGCCTAAAAATTTGTGTAAAAAATAATCACTTTTAAACTTTTTAATAAAAATAGACGAATACTTCTGAAAATCTACATAGAAACAAAATATCTAGAAATAAACATTTTTGGATTCCATATTTAATCAAAAAATCAATCTTAGTTCTGACTCTAAAGCTGGGGCCAGATTCCCGCAGTCGTAAGCGTTCGAAATTATTAAAAAATCACGTTTTTAAAATGCAAATAAAACTTAGTTAGTTCGCTATTTAAACTGTTAAACGAATTGATCCCGAAAAAGTGGAAGATATGGATATTTTATATTAAGCCCTTATATTTTAGAATACAATAAGTAGATTTTCTCATTACTGCAAACTAAAGATGAACTTTGTCGTAAGTTATTTTAATAGAAATCGAGTTTTTCAAGTACAAATATGTCGGATATATATTTATTTTCTAACGAGCGGGAATTTCCGGTATCCCGGGAAATTCAGAAAACCATCCCGCTGTCCCGGGAAAGGAAAAAGTCCAGGAAAAGAAAAACCCTATCTATTATACCCATACATGTAAAAGTTGTCAAAGCTTATATGGAACGTGATGCGGCATTTATATGTGAATTCGTGAGAATAAGCAAATTATTTTTAAACGCACGGAAAACTCGATTGTTGAGATTTAAAACATATTGTCATAGAGATGGAAATTTCAATATATTTGTAGATGCCCGAGTAAAAAAATTGATCTCGCGCAATATCTAATTATATTCAATTTAATATTGTGTAAGATCTGCTGTAATATCTAGCTGATCCAATTAGATTTCAAAATTGGGTGTATCCAATCATATCGTATTAGATCCCATTGTATATATGGGGATAAACTAATATCAAGTTATACCTCAAAATTGGAGGTCCAATGATATCTTTGGGGATAAACCTAGATCTAATTTGATCCGATAAATGGCGGATCCAGCTATATATTTGCTGATAAACTTAGATCTAATTTATATTTGTGTAAAAACTTAAATCTAATTTGATCCCAATTTCGGCAGATCGAATTAGATCCAGCAATATATTTGTGGATAAACTTAGATCTAATTTGATCCGAAAAAGTGGCAGATCGAATTAGATCCAGCAATATATTTGGGGATACACTTAGATCTAATTTGATCCGAAAAATGCCACATCGAATTAGATCCAGCAATATATTTGTGGATAAACTTAGATCTAATTTGATCCGAAAAATGGCAGATCGAATTAGATCCAGCAATATATTTGGGGATAAACTTAGATATAATTTGATCTTAAAAATGGCAGATCGAAAAAATGGGTTAATCTAATTACCCGGTGAAAAATGTCCATATATGAACATTTATGGTTCAACCATATATGTATGGATCGTACATGTTCATATATGGACATATATGAACATATACATTTATTAAATATATGCGAATACATGCGAACGTTGCTGTCTTTTATTATAAGGTTGTACGATATATATAAATTTATGTATGACATTCAAATTAGGCGCTACATATGTTCCTTTTTTTATTCATGGCATTAAACATAATTCCATATTTATCCAAATATGAGTTCCTTTTACATATATGGAAAAATGTATTCTTCGAAATACATATGTTCATATACAAGTCCCTTTTGCATAAATTGAATAACATATACCTTCATATTTGTCCATATATGAGTTCCGTTTCCATATATGAAATAACAGATGCTTCCATATATGTCTGTATATGAAATTTTTTACATATATGGAATCACATATACTTCCATATATGTTCATATAAAATCCATATATGTTCATAAAAAATCCATATTTGTCCATATGTGTCCATACATAAACCATATATGAATATGTTTGAGCGTATATGAATATTTTTCACCGGGTATTTAAAATTAGATTTAGGCCCTGTGCGAGGTGGCTAAATAAATTCTAAACTAAATACAAATTGACAAAAGGGTTTAAAATTTCTTTGAAAATTTATTGAAAACTTTTTCAAATTTCAAAGAAATTTGGAAACCTGAATTTAGTTTAGACTTTATTTAACCAGTTCGCACCCACCCTTAATACAAAAAGATACATTTTATTTGATACCATTAGACAAAAATAATTCATTCAGATATCGCTCAGATTACATTAAAATGTCCATTCTATTTAAATTACTTCTTGATTATCATTATGTCACATCCACTTTTATATAATTAGATAAACTCGTTTTTCGGATCGTATTTCATATCATATCATATTATATTATCATATTAGATCCAAGGTGGATTTAAATTACTGCAGTACGACCCACCATTTTTCGGATAAAATTTTAATTTTTTTTTTTTTTGTAATATGAATTTTATTTTATAAAATTATAATTTTTTTTCTATACATTTTTTTATAAAATTATATTTTTTTTTACACACAGAAAATAAATTGGTTGGAATTCTGTCGGAACCAATGAAATATTTTCATCATTCAATAATTTTAATTGCAGCTATTTAAAATTCATCATCAGGAAAGTTATATTTATTTGTGAACAAAAAATATATATGATGAACCAAAACACTGTCACATTATCCCATATATTGGCTTTTCGAACCAATATTGAAAAATTACTAACTTCCACATTACCTTCAATACCAACAACCACCAATTTATCGAAGATTTAGTCATTTGAATAAAATATCGGAAGTAACAATTTAGTATCAGTTGTGTTTCAATAAAATCGATCACTCTATCCAAAGTATTAGTTTTTCCAATCAATTTAAATTTTTTTTATAACTTTAGTAGCTTTAACCATTAACTTCCATTATTTTGGTAATTGAAATAATATATTAGGACAAGGAACAGAAATTTTATTTATCATAATAAAATTTTGGAATCTATCATATTTTTTCGTTTCATAAATTTGCGTGTTTAAATTCTAAGTTAGACAACAACTAAACGTAAGTATCTGTGGCGCAGGAGGTAGAGACACAGCCTTAGCGATGTGAGTTCAAACCTCAACCAAGGCATTACTTTTTTTTTTTTAATAATTTTTTTATTGATTCAAATTAAAAGACACAATTGATTTTCTGTTGTGAATATAATTTTATTCAAAAACAAAATAGTCAAATTTTCAACCTGAAGAAATTCAAATTTGAAATTTGACAAAAAAAATTTATGTCGAGTTTAGCATAGAGGAAAAGCAATGAGCTGACAAACGGAAGATCGCCGGTTCAATCCCAGTTCGCAATATATATTTTTTTAATTTTTTTTTTTATTCAAATTAAAAGACACAACTGATTTTCTGTTGTTGATATAATTTTATTTATAGACAAAATATTCAAACCTGAAGAAATTCAAATTTGAAATTTGACTAAAAAAATTTAAATAGAGCTTAGCTTAGAGGGAAAGCATTGGGCTGACAAGCGGAGGGACGGGTGTTCGATCCCAGTTAGCGAAATAAAAAATTTTAATTTTTAAATAAATTTTTTGGAACGTGTTTTTCTATTTATAGAATTTATAATCCACAAACATTAAAGTAATCTATTAACACAACAAAAATTCAAAAATTATAAATAAATTTCGGTAGTTACAATGGTATTAAAAATAAATAAAAGTGATTGTACATGGAACTACAAAAATTCGGTTGGCGAAAAATTCGGTTGGAACTACGAATCTGTTTTTTGTGTATATTAAATTGAATTTTTTTAATAAAATAATTTTATTTACATCTATTTCACGCTCTGCTCCATTTCCAATTGTATCAATTGTTTTTAAGATTTATCAATTGTGTTTCAGAAATAATCAATTGTATTTCAGAACTTATCAATTATTTTTCAGATTTATGAGTTGTTTTTCAGAACTAGTCAATTGAATTTCAGTTTTATCAATTGTATTTCAGAAATTATTAATTGTATTTCAGAAACTCACAACTGTATTTCAGAAATTATCAAACTGTATTTCAGAAATTATCAATTGTATTTTAGAAATTATGAAATGTATTTCAGAAATTTTTCTCTATTAACTATGAAATACAATCAACAAATTCTGAAATAGATTTGATTATTCCTGAAATGCTATTAATAATTTCTGAAATACATTCGATAATTTCTGAAATACAATTATAATTTCTGAAATACAATTAATAGCTTCTGAAATACAGTTATATTGTAGTTCCTGATGAGTTATCATATATGACAATACATTGTTTAAATGGTACCATATATGAAAATATATTGTTTAAATGGTACCATATGGTACTATACAATATATAGTAGCATATATTATCATATCTGGAACTGTATAAAAAATGTTGTTCATGAGGTACCATATATGACCATATAAGGTTGAAATGGCACCATATATCATAATATATGGTTTAGAAGTAGGGATACCGATCCCGAAATCCCGATCCCGAAAATCCCGGGATTTTCGGGATTTACGAATCCCGAAATCCCGGGATTGTTCTTGAAAAAATCCCGGGATTTCCGATTTCATTATTTGGCATATTTTATCACTTTTTGTATTTATTTTTATTGTTATATTCGACCTAAATCACTTAAAAATCTAATATCTTATTAAATTTTATTTAAAAAAAAACTAATTTCTACTATTCGTAAATAACACAGGCCGACAAAATTTGATGAAATTTTCTAACCAAGAATCAGACTTACTTTTCCGACGGCTTTAGACGTGCTGAATCCGAATCTGACCTAGAAGTGCAAAAACACGTTTTTTGGGTACATTTGAGGTCCTATAACTTCCAGAAATTTATTTTTTTCATAATCGGATTCAGCATGTCTAAAACCTTTGGGAAAGTATAGTCCGATTCTTTGCTAGAAAACCTTGTCACACATTAAATAGATCTGAATATAAACCTAAATAATTTAAAAAATTTTATTCAGCTTTAAAACTATTAAAAACCGTAATTCGGATTTATTCAATCTTTTAACGGACACGTTTTTATTTATTTTATTGATGATTTACTGAAATCTTAACTTCATGCAAAATAATTTTGCCAAATATTAGTGTACCAAAAACAGAAAATTTTTGTTAGAGTATTTAGTTAAACCTAACCATCTACCTTTCTGAAATCAGCAGAGATATGTGCTCAATATTTTATATTAGTACACTTAAAGAATCCAATATATCACTTAATATTTTTGATGATTTCAGCAGAGAGGTTTGTATGGGCATTCAATTAATTTTAGACAAATATAACTAAAAATTTGTAGACATAGCAGTGGTTTTTGCTACTTTTAATTAAAAAGTTTTTTCTCAGAAGTTTCAGAGATAAATTGTAATTTGTAATTAATTGAATTAACCTTATAAGTATATTACTTATATTTCGGGAATTTAACAATTATTTAGCAAACACGTTCTGCTGATTTCGGTAGTTTTTATGACGAAACTTTTTTGCTAATTACTAGTAACTTTTGCTGCTATTTTTACGTACTTATTTCTATGGGTGTACTTTCGTTTAAAGCCTGATTCACAATGCTGTAGTACTCCACTCTGAGCTGATTTTGTTTCTTTCTTTTTCGCACATCTATATTTTTTGTATCATGCCATCTGTACTTTAGTCTACTCCACTCTGCGGCGTTGAACACTCCAGCATTGTGAATCCGGATTAATTTGTTTAATTTTTTATACTACAAGAAATAAATAAGTAGATTTGTAATGAATTATTTTAATTTGTAGGGTTTATTTCAGCTATTTATAATGAAACAGGAAAATCCCGAAACCCCGAAAAATCCCGAAATCCCGAAAAATCCCGGGATCCCGATAAATCCCGGGATCCCGAAAAATCCCGGGATCCCGGGATTTCAATTTTCAAAATCCCGAATCCCGGGATTTGTAAAAACCAGTCCCGTTCGGCATCCCTATTTAGAAGTCACCATATATGGTAATATATTGTTTAAATGATATCATATATCAATATATATTGCACTATATATAGTAGCATATATTATCATATCTGGAACTGTATTAAAAATGTAGGTCATGAGATCCCATATATGAGCATATATTGTTGAAATGGCACCATATATGATAATATATGGTTTAAGTGGCACCATATATGGTAATATATTGCTTAAATAACACCATATATAAATATATATGGCACTATATATAGTATCATATATTATCATATCTGGAACCGTATAAAAATTTTGATCATGAGGTACCATATATGATAATATATGGTTTAAGTGGCACCATATATGGTAATATATTGCCTAAATAACACCACCCGGTGAAAAATGTCCATATATGAACATTTATGGTTCAACCATATATGTATGGATCCGAAAAATGAGGTAACACCTAAGTATATGTTCATATATGGACATATATGAACATATACATTTATTAAATATATGCGAATACATGCGAACGTTGCTGTCCTTTATTATAAGGTTGTACGATAGTTATAAATTTATGTATGACATTCAAATTAGGCGCTACATATGTTCCTTTTTTTATTCATGGCCCGGTGAAAAATATTCATATACGCTCAAACATGTTCATATATGGTTTATGTATGGACACATATGAACAAATATGGATTTTTTATGAACATATATGGATTTTATATGAACATATATGGAAGTATATGTGATTCCATATATAGAAAAAATTTCATATACAGACATATATGGAAGCATCTGTTATTTCATATATGGAAATGGCACTCATATATGGACAAATATGAAAGTATATGTTATTCAATTTATGCAAAAGGGACTTGTATATGAACATATTTCGAAGAATACATTTTTCCATATATGTAAAAGGAACTCATATTTGGATAAATATGGAATTATATTTAATGCCATGAATAAAAAAAGGAAAATATGTAGCGCCTAATTTGAATGTCATACATAAATTTATATCTATCGTACAACCTTATAATAAAGGACAGCAACGTTCGCATGTATTCGCATATATTTAATAAATGTTTATGTTCATATATGTCCATATATGAACATATACTTAGGTGTTACCTCATTTTTCGGATCCATACATATATGGTTGAACCATAAATGTTCATATATGGACATTTTTCACACGGGGCATTAAATATAATTCAATATTTATCCAAATACGAGTTCCTTTTACATATATGGAAAAATGTATTCTTCGAAATATGTTCATATACAAGTCCCTTTTGCATAAATTGAATAACATATACTTTCATATTTGTCCATATATGAGTGCAATTTCCATATATGAAATAACAGATGCTTCCATATATGTCTGTATATGAAATTTTTTTCATATATGGAATCACATATACTTCCATATATGTTCATAAAAAATCCATATTTGTTCATATGTGTCCATACATAAACCATACATGAACATGTTTGATCGTATATGAACATTTTTCACCGGGCATATATAAATATATATGGCACTATATTTAGTAGCATATATTATCATATCTGCAACTGTATTAAAGATTTTGTTCATGAGGTACCACATATGACCATATATTGTTTAAATGCCACCATATATAATAATATCTAGTTTAACTAGCACCATATATAGTTATATATTGTTTAAATGAAACCATATATAATTATATATTCCCGGTGAAAAATATTCATATACGCTCAAACATGTTCATATATGGTTTATGTATGGACACATATGAACAAATATGGATTTTTTATGAACATATATGGATTTTATATGAACATATATGGAAGTATATGTGATTCCATATATGGAAAAAATTTCATATACAGACATATATGGAAGCATCTGTTATTTCATATATGGAAATGGCATTCATATATGGACAAATATGAAAGTATATGTTATTCAATTTATGCAAAAGGGACTTGTATATGAACATATTTCGAAGAATACATTTTTCCATATATGTAAAAGGAACTCATATTTGGATAAATATGGAATTATATTTAATGCCATAAATAAAAAAAGGAACATATGTAGCGCTTAATTTGAATGTCATACATAAATTTATATCTATCGTACCTTATAATAAAGGACAGCAACGTTCGCATGTATTTGCATATATTTAAAAATGTATATGTTCATATATGTCCATATATGAACATATACTTAGGTGTTACCTCATTTTTCGGATCCATACATATATGGTTGAACCATAAATGTTCATATATGGACATTTTTCACCGGGTTGCTAAAATGCCACCATATATATTAAGATATAGCTCTATATACAACTATATATGCAATAAGATCAGCCATGCTATATAATATATAATCATATCCAATATTATAAAGGCCGGTATCTAATTTGATTAAATTATATATGGCATAATATAAGTAAAAATTTTGGAAATAGACGTCATATATAATTATATATGGATATACATAACGATATGTCTGATTATATATTGTAATATATGCCACATATGATTATATATAATTTTTTTTACTCGGGTGGATAAGAAATTCTCGAAAGATGGAAAAGGAAAAATCGAAGGCAGGCCAAACAGTTGGTTTGTCATACAAATTCAAAAACAAATTTGATCAAAATTTTTAATTTGTAATTTTTTGATCCAAAGTAATTTTAATTACTCTACAACGTATACAAAACAAAGCATTAAAAGTTGTGTCTAACCTTCCCATCACATATTCAACAGCATCAGAGCTTTAAAGAATTAATTCCCTTTTTGCAAAAAATTAATTCAATTCTTTAATTCAAGGAATGAGTTCATTAACGATTTAATTCCTGTGAACGAATTTAAAGAATTCAAATTTATAGAATGAATTTCCTGACCAAAGCATTAAAATTAAAGAATTAATTCCACACGAGTTAATTAAATTTTAAGTAGAGGAATTCATTCAATTCTAGTTGAAAAATATTTAGTTCTCAGAATGTGAAAGGTTGGTAAAGTAGAATCATTCAGAATTTATTGAATTTTCTAAATAAAATCTAAAAACAAAATCTATGGTCCAAATAAAAGCCCTTTTCTCTCTAAGAGGCTTACTTTTCGAGAAAAACGCGATTTTAAAATCTAGCAATGCAAGTCAAAATTTAGTTTCGGTATCGGGCTATTGGTGGTGGGTTTTGACCTTTGGTGCAGTCATTTTTCCTCTAGCTCTTCTAGTTTTCGAGATATGGACGATTAAAATTTTATTTAAGCGATTTTCGCATTTATTTTTCCGCAGATGACTCACAATGACTTCCTTGTTCCAAAACCGTTGTCCGTTTTCATTTAACTCATTTGGTTTTCGAGATATGGGGGACATTCCAAATAAATGCCCTTTTCTCTCTACGAGGCTTACTTTTCGAGAAAAACGCGATTTGAAAATCTAGCAATGCAAGTCATAATCTAGTTTCGCTATCGGGGTATTGGTAATGAGTTTTGACCTTTGGTGCAGTCATTTTTCCTCTAGCTCTTCTAGTTTTCGAGATATGGATGATTAAAATTTTATTTAAGCGATTTTCGCATTTATTTTTCCGCAGATGACTCACTATGACTTCCTTGTTCCAAAACCGTTGTCCGTTTTCATTTAACTCATTTAGTTTTCGAAATACGGGGGATATTCCAAATAAAAGCCCTTTTCTCTCTACGAGGCTTAGTTTGCGAGAAAAACGCAATTTTAAAATCTAGCAATGCAAGTCAAAATCTAATTTCGCTATCGGGGTATTGGTAGTGAGTTTTGACCTTTGGTGCAGTAATTTTTTTTCTAGCTCTTATAGTTTTCGAGATATGGAAAATTAAAATTTTATTTAAGCGATTTTCAATTTTTGCGAGAAATGAATTTTAGCGATTTTTTCAATTTTGTAAAACAGAATTTTGGGGATTTTTTCTAATTTTTGACGATTTTTCAAACGTTGAAGATTTTTAAAATGTTGACGATTTTTTCCAATTTTTATGATTTTTTTCAATTTTGGAAATTTTTTCAAATTTTGACAATTTTTTCAATTTTGGCGATTTTTAAAATTTTTAACGATTTTTTGAAATTTTTGACGATTTTTCAAATTTTGACGATTTTTTTCAATTTTGGCGATTTTTTCGAATTTTTGACGATTTTCAAATTTTGACGATTTTTCCAATATTTTCCAATTTTTGTGATTTTTTTCAATTTTGGTAATTTTTTCAAATTTTGACAATTTCCAACCCTGATTTCAGTGAATTTTCTGCATTTTTGCGTTCCTCGGAAAGCTTATCTGTCAATGGTAATTATTTTTTTTAATTGATACATTATCAATGGTAATGAAATTAAAAACCATTGTCATTATTCAATGAAATCAAATTCCAAAATCATTAACATTAATTTGAAACAATGGTAACGAAAATAATTTCATTACCATTTATATCAATCAATGTTAATGAAATCGTCAATTAATTAGTCCACCTAATTCATTAGTCCCATGTATGGTCTGTATATACTATCCATTGGTCTCCAAGGTGAAAAAACAAAATCATTACAATTTTCCTTTAAAAGTTTATGTTCATTAATTCTTCTTCAAAAAATTTCTTTTTTTCTTTTTTTTTTTTTTTGTACATATGTGCTCTTACTTGTCTAAATTACTTAAAAATTCCTTTACTGATATTAATTTTTCCATTGCCTCGGATTTCTCTACTTCTTCTACTATTGCGTTTACTTTATCCACTACTTGTAACTCTTGAACCTTTTCTACTATATAATCTTTTACCCGTTCTGCTTGTTCTAAAGCCGTGTCTGTTAAGTAATTCTTTACCTGAATTGACAGTATTGATATAATTGTTGTTATTATTATGGTTACTATTAACACTACTGCAATAGTTTTTAGCATATTATAAATTTCTGTTTCTATTTATTTCTATATTGATTTATTTTAACATATATATGTACTTAATTTCTACTTGAATTTTTTCTTACGTTCTTTCTCTCTTTGTTTTTTTAATTTTTTGTATTCTTTTATTTCTTGTAATATTTCATCAAATCTTAGTTTTAATTCTTCTATTCTTTTTGTTAAATAGGTTTTCTCTTTACTGTATTTTTCTAAAGTTGTATTTTTCTCAATTGACTCTATTTGACTTTCTATTAGTGTTAATTTTAATTTTCTATTTCCTGTATATCCTCTTCCTTTTAATCTTGTCTTCTGAACTGGATAGATTGGATATTTAGGATTTTATATTCTACTTTTCTTTTTCAAAGATTTAGGACCCAATGACAGTATCTCTGGTTTTTCTATTACTTTCCCTCATTTCCACTGTTCCTGGGCAATTTTTATTTCTTCTAGTATTTTCTTAAATTTTTCACTGCTCATTATATTTAAAATTTTTTTTATTTTTTTTAATTTACTTTACTATTATTCTACTTCATCATACAGTTGTACTTGCGCTTTTCAGCACTTAATACAAAGTAAAAATCAGTTTTTTACACAAAAAAAAAATTTTCTTTTCATATACTTATTTATTATTTTTTTGTTTTGCTTGAATGTCCTCTGGCTTCAGCAGCTCTGGTCAGCAAGCGGCAGGATCAGCAAGAGGCAGGATCAACAAGAGCCAGGATCGGCAAGAGGCAGGATCGCCATATAGTGTATAGGGACACACTTTCTTCTTCTTATAACGAAAACAACACTTTCTACTGTTTTGTGATGATACCGTTTATTCTTATATTTTTGTTTTGTCGTGACAATTGATTTCTTAAGACTAACTTAATTCTAATTCTACACAAATTTATATACTAAATTTTTCTGTACTGTAACAAAGGGGAAACGTCAAAACAAAACAAACATTGACCCACTTCAAACATCTGCCTGCCAGACTATTATAGTCGCAGCGCTTCAAAGTGTCACATGTATTTGTTGCACTTGAAATGTGTGAGGTCTAGTATCAAATAAATAAAATATTTTACAATGGTCAGTAATACAAACAATGTAACATGAAACCCTTTAATACGTTCTCATTCATGGGTATTCATAATTGTTTTCTTTATTGTTAATTCGTTCTGACTAACTTCAACTTAAGGTTGAAATACAAACTGTTGTTTTCCCTTTGTACACTATGTACCGTGAGTATGCACAATACACCCGTAAAGTGTCTACTACGGGACGTTATAGGCTATTTTTGCACTAAAAAAGAAATACAAACAAATGTAACAAATTTAGGGCTTTTCCTTGTTTATTGAAAGAAATCACAATTTTTGAAGTTTTGGAATTTGTGAGCTTTTTGCCCATT
Organism: Leucophora obtusa; assembly: GCA_949987735.1. Classification (NCBI taxonomy): domain Eukaryota; kingdom Metazoa; phylum Arthropoda; class Insecta; order Diptera; family Anthomyiidae; genus Leucophora; species Leucophora obtusa. The sequence continues at coordinate 137,080,460 of OX465295.1, forward strand.
CACTGTGACCAGTAGTGGGATTCTCTAACTTTTTAACGACAAAATTCGGTAGTTAGATTGTCAAAATTCGATAATTAACTACAATTGTCGTTAAAACTGATTCCGTAACTTTTTCTACCGAATAAGTAAAATAATTTCAAAATGAGCTAAAGAACTGTATTTTATTGCAAATTTCTTAACAATTTTAAATTAAGAATAAGGAACTAGCGTTTGCATTAAATTCAATGGCTCTCGTTTAACAGCGAATCAGTGAATTAACAGTGCTTTGATACATACTACTAAATAAATACTGGTTTTTTCGACTAAAATTTTTATAAATCGCGAAAACTAGGATTTTAGGTAATTCTCTTTTCATAGAATATAAATGGAATACCATTCTATATTCTTAAAAATAAAATTTGCCAATATTTATAACGGCTTGGTTCTTAAAATTAATTACATAATTTTTTACCCTACATGTGCAAATAAAATTAATTCAATTAGATGGTATTAATTCAATTGCATCAAATTAATTCAATTGGATTAATTTTAACATTTATGAATGACTGTTTTTCACGCTTTTTTAGGTATTTACTTAATTTTTTTCGTACTTTTGAATTTATTTGTAGTGATAATTAATATCAACCTAGCAAAAATAGACATTTTTGTGGCTCTGCTTGTAAGCGAAAGATACAAGCGCTTTCATTTCCATTACATATACGTAATTGTAATGAAATATTTTTCATTTCCAATATATTATAGAAATTGTAATGAAATTAATTTTAATTATTACAAAATTAAACATGGATTTTTATTACCGTTACTTTTACCCGAGTAAAAAAAATTGATCTCGCGCAATATCTAATTATATCCAATTTGATATTGTTTAAGATCTGCTGTAATATCTAGCTGATCCAATTAGATCTCAAAATTGGGTGTATCCAATCATATCGTATTAGATCCCATTGTATATATGGGGATAAACTAAGATCAAGTTATATCTCAAAATTGGGAGGTCCAGTGATATCTTTGGGGATAAACCTAGATCTATTTTGATCCGAAAATTGGCGGATCCAGCTATATATTTGCGGATATTTTTAGATCTAATTTGATCCGAAAAATGGCGGATCCAATTAGATCCAGCTATATATTTGGGGATAAACTTAGATCTAATTTGATCTCAATTTTGGCAGATCAAATTAGATCCCGCAATATATTTGTGGATAAACGTATATCTAATTTGATCCGAAAAAGTGGCAGATCGAATTAGATCTAGCTATATATTTGGGGATAAACTTAGATCTAATTTGATCCGAAAAATGGCACATCGAATTAGATCCAGCAATATATTTTTGGATAAACTTAGATATAAATTGATCTGAAAAATGGCAGATCAAATTAGATCCAGCAATATATTTGTGGATTAACTTAGATCTAATTTGATCCGAAAAATGGCACATCGAATTAGATTCAGCAATATATTTGTGGATAAACTTGGATATTGTAAGTAAAACAAATTTTTATTACAAATTGTTTTATCTTGTAGTCTCTTAAATGCTCTTATATACAAATTTAATTAATTTTTAAGACTATAGTTTTAAGAAATATTATAAAATAACCTGTTTTTGTTAGTCTACCAACTATATATGGCCCTAAGGGCTCAGTTGGTTTATTTGAATAATAAATAAATAAATAAATAAATTGAATAGAAAATTGGCAGATAAAATTATATCCAGCAATATATTTTGGGATTTAGTAAGACCGAATTTGATCCGAAAAATGGCAGATCGAATTAGATCCAGCTATATATTTGTGGATAAACTTAGATCTAATTTGATCCGAAAAAGTGGCAGATCGAATTAGATCCAGCAATATATTTAGGGATAAACTTGGATGTAAATTTATCCGAAAAATGCCAGATCGAATTACATCCAGCAATTTTTTTCGGTATTAAAATGGCAGATCGAATTAGAAACAGCAATATATTTGGGGATTGACATCTAAAAGTATCCATAAAAATGACAGATAAAATTAGATGCCGCATTATATTTGGGTACTACGTAAGATCTCCATTTATTTGGGATTAAATAAGATCCCAGACATATATTCCCAACTGTTCAAAAAATAATAGACTGGCAGAGCACTGATTGTATAAAAATTACAATATTTTGTTAAAATAAGGTTTAAACTCAGAAGGTAACGAGTTCAATATGCATTTCTTTTACAAAATTAATTTCTTTTTGTAAAATTAAAATTTTTTTTTCTATAAATTTTTTTATAAAATTATATATTTATTTTTTTATTAAATTGAAATCTTTGAATAAAATAATTTTATTTACATCTTTTTGACGCTCTACACCATTTCCAATTGTATTAATTGTTTTAAGATTTATCAATTGTATTTCAGAAATAATCAATTGAATTTCAGTTTTATCGATTGTGTTTCAGAACTCATTAATTATTTTTCACATTTATGAATTGTATTTCAGAACTAGTCAATTGAAGTTCAGTTTTAGCAATTGTGTTTCAGAAATTATTAATTGTATTTCCGAAATTCACAACTGTATTTCAGAAATTATCAAACTGTATTTCAGAAATTATCAATCGTATTTCCGAAATTATGAAATGTATTTGAGAAATTTTTCTCTATTAGTTATGAAATTCTGAAATAGATTTCATTATTTCTGGACACAACTAAATAAATAAATAATTAAATTTGCGTAATATTGTAGTTTCTGAAGTGCAAATAATATTTTGTGATATACAATTAAAATTTTCTAAAATAATTTTAATAATTTCTGGAATACCTTTTTTCGATGCTTATAAGTTAGCTCGAAATGCTTTTATCATTCATTTAATTTGTAGCTATCACACATCTATAACAAGTCTCGTTAGATTAGAGTGTAGAGGTCTTAGCTGACAATCTGCTGGACTGGGTTAAATTTCATGTTTTTAAAAGCAAATATTAAAAAAAGTTTTCTCAATTTTTTCAAAAATGTTTTTTGAAATCTATTTTTTTGCCAAGATAGTTAATGCAACGTTCTGCCAACGCATAACCGACCAACGCCAACGGTTTGCCAGCATTGTATATTAACATTAATTAACACTATATTTTTATTTTTAGGAAATACATTTTTATTTTATTATAAGTTAACATTAAATTCAATTTTAGATAATGGCACCAATTTGTAGTTGTAATTATTATATATTAAATCGTATATTCATAAACATTCTATACAGTTAGACGAGGTTTATGGAACTATTTAACTTTATAAAGTGTTTATAAATTATAACTTAAATGTACATATATATATGTTAAATGTACGTGAACAAATTGTTGATATGGACCCACAAATTGTATCTCAACTGATATTGGAATTATTGTACCATTATATAATTATGTATGGTAACATCAATATATATTGAATGATATACATATATTACAATATATGACACTGTATTATAAATATTGTTAATGAAGTAACATATCTGATAATATTTTTTATAGCGCCATACATAGTTTAACATTATTCAAATTAAACCATATATGGAATTGTATTCAAAATGTGGATGTGGTACCAAATTTAACCATATATTGTTTAAATTGTGCCATATATGACAATATATTGTTTAAATGATACCATATATGTCTATATATTAATATTGTTTAAATGAGACCATATATCAATATATATGGGACTATATATGGTAGCATATATTATCATATCTGCATCTGTATTAAAAATGTCGTTCATCAGGTACCATATATGAGCATATATTGTTGAAATGGCACCATATATGACAATATATGGTTTAAATGGCACCATATATGGTAATATATTGCTTAAATAACACCATATATAAATATATATGGCACCATATATGGTAGCATATATTATCATATGTGGAACTGTATTAAAAATATTGTTCATGAGGTACCATATATGGGCATATATTGTTGAAATTGCACCATATATGATAATATATGGTTTGAATGGCACCATATATGATAATATATGGTTTGAATCGCACCATATATGATAATATATAGCTTAAATAACACCATATATAAATATATATCGCACTATATATAGTACCATATATTATCATATCTGGAACTGAATTAAAGATTTGGTTTATGAGGTACCATATATGACCATATATTGTTTAAATGGCACCATATATGATAATATCTAGTTTAACTGTCACCATATATAATTATATATTGTTTAAATGATACCATATATAATTATATATTGCTAAAATGCCACCATATATATTAAGATATAGTTCTATATATGCTATATATGCAATAAGATCAACCATGTTATGTAATATATAATTATATATGCCATATCTAATATTATGAAGGCCGATATCTAATTAGATGAAATTATATATGGCATAATATAAGGAAAATTTTTCGGAAAAAACCTCATATATAATTATATATGGATATACATAACCACATGTCTAATTATATATTGTAATATATGCCACATATGATTATATATAATTTTTTTTACTCGGGTATACAAAGGTAAATATTTTTCTTTTTTCGTGTGCTTTAATTTGAATTCATGGTATTCTGATTCGTCGCTTAAGCACCGTAAGTTGTTTTTCACGTGGAAAAATTTCACTCGAACTTTAAAGGCTTGAAACTGCAATTTAAATTATAAAAATTAACAATTTTTTAATTTTATAATAAAGATACCATCACAGTATACACTAAATGTTACTTTTTCACCACTTTTTCACACTTTTCACGTGAAACTGATTATCGTGAAAAATAATTTTTTTTTATGGAGTATAACAGTTTTTTCACGTGAAATTCAAACAACTTACGGTGCTTTAAAGCTCAAATAACGAATAAGCTTAAATTTTGAGGGCTCAAAATATAAAATGCCCCATAAGCGCTCCTCAACCACAATATTTTATATGAAAATTTATAACTTTGCCAATAAAGACGCGACTATAGAAAAATCAAACGCATTTCGCTTTTAGTTAAGTTATGATTTTTTTTTAATTTCATTACAATTAATGAATTGTTTGTTTATTATATTACAAAAAAGTAATGTAAATGAAAATCAAACCATTACTTGATGAAGATAAAACTTTCATTACCATCACATAAAGAAATTGTAATGAAAATGTAATGGTAATAATTTTGGACCATCTCTGGATACAAGTGGCAGTAAAAATAATCTTCTAGTTCTGCAGTGCTGCTAAAACCATGTATATTTTTTGCTGTGATATAAAATACCCTATTTCAAAATAACCAGAAAATAACCCCTAAATTCATAAACGCACTGTAAAATTATAGGAGGTTTAATGAACAAATTTTGTATGAAAATGACGTTTTGTAAACCTGCTATAACTTTACAAAGCATTTATGAATTGAGGGATAAATATATAGCAAACAGAATGACATTTTTTTTTTTTTTATTTCTTTAAGAAGATATGCCTTACGCGCTCTACCGCGGTTTTTTACTTTCTTAATTGATAAACTGTGTGATTCTTAGTGAAATTAAAGTTATTCAAGTAAGTCGTGCGTATACGTGATTGAAAAAATAGCTGTGAATCAGCTACAGAGTTAATCAAACATTTTTGCGATTAACGCGATTTCTTTGTGCTTTTACAATTCGAAAATAACTTATTTAACTTTTTGGTTCAAGGCGTAAAAATCTCACTTATGCAAACCGCGAAAGTTTCGTATCATTCAGCTTTATGCAATTTATTCGCTGAATGAACAAATTCAAAATAGAAAAGCAGGGGAAATCACGGTAATCGCAAATATTTTCCACTGCCTTTGTAACTGATTAGCGGCGATTATTTCAAACTCGAACACTTACAACTCACTTGAATAGTTTCACTAACGATCCTACAGTTTCACAATTACAAAAGAAAAACAAGAACCGCGGTGGGGCGCGTAATGCCTTTAAAGACACTTAATTAAATTTTAAGTTGCTTTTATTACATACACTTACCTTATGGATTATATTAAAATACTGCTATAGGGTGAAAAAATACACTTTAATTTTAACGCATTTAGGCTTTCGCGATTTAAAAAAACACTATATGGAACGGTATTCCATATTTTTTAAGCCCGATAGCAAGCAAATAACCACAAAAAAACATTCTAATTCGCCGGTTTTCAAAAAAAAAATTATTCATACAAATGTTGTTTTTCATTTTGTTTTTTATTTACAAATACTTTTTGTTTGGCATTTTTTATTTCTACCGAAATTTGTCGGTAACTTTTTCTAGCGAATAACATCGTTAACTAAAATATAGTGAATCACTTTTTCGGTAACTCAACCGACAATTATCGTTAGTTAACGAAATCGATAAAATCGTTAAGAAAGTTAGAGAATCGCACTACAGAAACAACAAAGAAATTGGATGAAATAAACGCAGAATGAATATTTGATATTTTTTGTTTGCAAAACGCTTAACAGATTTCTTTCCATGTTAAACGTAATGTTATTATGCTGATTTAAAAAGACGCCTTTTGATGTCGTCATATGAAGACGCTAGGATAATATGGGTTAATGCCGTTTTCTTTTCTCAAAAAATATCTCCATCTGAACTGAACAAGTCAAGTATGTTAGTGTGGTTAAAAATCTAGGATTTATGGTCAACTAACTTCTAAACACCATATCGACCACACCATAATGAAGATATATAGCGTACTAAGAAAACTTTAGTATTCATGCCCATATGTACCCTGTGATATAAAATTAAAATTAGTTAAAACCCTAATTGTACCCTTTATTACCTATGGAGCTAACGTGTATGGGAATCTTGATGCTATATCGAAACATAAATTGCGGATCGTTAACAATAATTGTGCAAGTTATGTTTTCAATAAAAGGAAATACGATCGAATATCTCAATATTCTTTGCAGATTTTGGGATGTAGTTTAACATCATACTTAAATATTCGAAACGTTATTTTTTACACAAAATATTTTACACACGACAACCAGACTATTTATACTACAAGTTGACAATTGGAAATTTGTGTTATTCTGTAAATTTCCTAGTGGGGCGTTTTTGGCCAAGAGTATAAAAATTTACCCCATATGGATCACGTTACACAAAATAATTATTTTTATCCAGTTGAGATTTTTTTTTTATAAATTTAATGGCTTTAAAATCTCGTAGTCTTTTCTGACCCCAGGCCACTAAGGGTTAAATTTTGTTTAAAGAAATGAAATGATAATTATAATCTAACCAAATTTGAGTGCTGTTTTTCCGAAAACCGTGTAAAATTTTATGAAAACATTAAAATTTTTGAAATTTTTAACAAAATGAGCAATTTTTGTAAAATGTCCCGAAAAGCAGTCGCTCCAAACACAAACTCGAATTATCATTTTTCCAATTTATTTTTTTTCTTTAATATCAACTGTTATGTGGTACAAATAGCAATCGAGATCTCCAAATTAGGCATTTTAAAAAATCTTTAAAATTAATTTTAAAAAAACACGTTTTTGCATTTTTTATCAAATTTGTGGGTCATTTTGGATTCCAGGCTATAGTGGGTTAATGATATCCGATGAAGTCAAAATTCCATATCATTTTGACTATATTAAATGAATAAATGGAATAAAAAATAATTTTTTTTCGAAATTTCGAATTTTGAGAATTTTTAATAGTAATACACTTTTTTCCAAAAGGGACAATTTTCGTCCAACTTTCGGCACGGGTTAACGTTTTCCAAAAAAAAAATCGATTTCTTCCATTTGGAACCATTTCCAATAAGACTGGGGGTGTAATGACAAATCTATTTTTAAGGGACACTCTAACATGCATATATAAATTTTGGACCTTTTTCTTTCCAAATTGGCTTTGATATTTAAAATCCGACTTCGTCTTATACTTGAAATTTTGACCTTTAGCGACTATATTTAGAAAAGTTATTGAGATAGTGATACACACTTAAGTTCGAAAAAAAAATATGGCATGGAATTAAGCTTAAACTGTGTAAAGCGTTTTCTTTCCGAAGCTATAGTTACTAAATTATAAATTTTTTATTGAAAAAAGCGGCTGAAAAATTAAAAAAGTTTAAATAGCGAATTGTGCAAAACCTAGAGCCAATTTGAAGAAACTGGTTGCAGATTCGAAATCAGCACCCACTTATTATCCTAAAACCACTGCACAGTTGTACAACTTATAAATATTGTCATATTTTGTAGAGCTGTGTTATATTTGAGTTATACATTGCGATATATATCAGCGCAAAATATTACAAAATTTATAACAATATGACCAATTTTTGGTTAATACATAAAATTTGTGACCAATTTTATATGCCAAATGTAAACTCTGTAACCAGTAACTCATTAGTTTTTTTAACTTTAATAGCTTATATTTTAATAAACACTAACTGTAAGAATTTTTATGAAGAGGAAAAGTAACGTTTTTAACAAAAATTAATATATTTTCCAAACTTTTTCGCATATCTATATAATTTTTGATAAAAATGCATACACCAGAATTTTTTAGTTATCTATTAATTATATTGAGAAAAGTATAATGTTATTTATACTCAAAATATTGTGGGACTGCTAATAATAATCTAGTATAACAGAGTTGAAGTTTTTTTGCAGCATGTAACATTCTCGAGATGAAAAGGCTGTCTTTAATAAGATTCGAAAAAATGTTGTTAACTCCGTTGCTAGTTTTTACACCAAACTATTTAACGAGTAAGAAAAACAGTGGCATATTTGGATTCACCTTGTAGGCATCATACGATTTGGTTTCGGAAAGAAAATTCTGACAAAGCGTTTCGGAAAGAAAACTAAAAAAGTAACCAAATGTAAACTCCGTTACTGTAAACTCCATAACCAAAATTGTTTGCATTCAAAAAAATGTAGGTAAGTGTTTAAAATAACCATAAACAGAGGTGATTGAACTAATATTTATGCGTCAAAAGATGATTTAACTAATCAAATCAAAAAAAAGTTATCAGTTTTTTACCGCAAACTGCTGGAGCGAAAAACGATAGATTTTGCATTTCATTGGTTTGGAATCGATATTTCGAGTCATTACTGACTTTAGTTTGACAAATTAAATTTGTTTCACACAATTTAAGAATATTTTTATCGCGAAATATTATGTTTTTAATATATTATTTTGTAACTTCGCAACCGCTGATTAGATTTTAAAAATTTTTTATTTTTGAAAAACATTTAAAAGGATCAAAAATACAAAATTAAAAAAAAAAATAAAAATTTTTTCGCGGAATGAATTGTATTTTTATTCGCGAAACCGCCAATTTGATAAACACAAATTGTGTATTATTGAAAAGCATGTTGAAAACACAAATACGAAAAACTAATAAATTGAAGAAAATTCGTACTCAATTTTTTTTTTGTTACATCTTTTGCTTGTGGAAATGTACAAAAAATTAAAATTGTGCAAAGGAAGTTACTGCGACAATTACACAGTACAACAGCCAATCTGGGGGGTGAGAAATTCCAAGTCAGGGTGATGGTACTAGGTCAGCATAGTAAAACCCTCAAAGGGTTTGGCGTTTATATGTGTCATTGCGATAAATGACACTTTTTTGAATAAAAACAAATATCAATATTCTTGTCAAAATGGGATACCTTCACTTAATTGTAAATAAAAGCAGAACGCGTTAAATTTTGTTTATAGGTTATGTGACTTTACATGAAATTAATAACACTTGATCCTTTTTTCCGTTTTGGATTTTTTATGAATTTAAAAAAAAAAATTTTAATTTTTAGGCAAAAAAATATTTTTTTTTCTCCACAAATTTATTTTTACCGGCAAAACTGTTGATTATAAAGAAAAACGTTATATGAACGGATTAAAGAAATTGTAATTCTAAATTTTTCTAAATTTGTTTCATCAAAATCGGACAAGTGGTTCTCGAGTTATGTTAAACTACGTTTTTGCCAAAATGTTACAACTAAGCGAAAAAACATCAAGATAAGGAAAAAATTTAAAAGGTCATAACAAAAAATGACACATACGAACGGAAAACCCTTTGAGGGTTTTACTATACTGACCTAGTACCATCACCCTGACTTGGAATTTCTCACCCCCCAGACAATAATCCCAAAAATGTTCCATAGTGTTATAGAAGGGATTTTTTGCAATTAGGTTTATAATGACTAAACTTACTGATTTCATTAAGAAAAGACCGAAATATTAGAACTTTTTGCTTCTCACAAATTTGGCGCAAAAACTTATCACATTTTTTAATTTCACCCATATAAAAAGATTGTATATTTTTTTAAATTTAATATTTCGTTAAGTTGGACAAGTTACTTTCATTCAAACATAGTTTAGCTTTACAGCCAATAAAAATATTTTATGCATTTAATTAATGACATCAATTAATTTCATTAAATAAATTTACCGTTTTTAATGATATTAAACAATTACTTTTGGTAAAATTGCTCAAAACTAATTTAAAATTTAATTTCAATTAGCTATAAACATATGGAAGACGCATTTTTTCATATTGAAATTCTTTATTTAAGTTATTTATTATATTAAGGATATATGAGAGAAATAAAAAATAAACCTTAAAGCTAGTATCGCCCACTAGTTAATCCAAGTCACAAGCTTTTACCGTTTACTTCGAAGTCGAACGATATAAAATATAAATGCAAAGCAGGCAACTGATCAGTTATACGATTGATCTCTATATGTGACGCGCAAAATAGAAAGGTACCTAAGGATAGAAAGGGACCTAAGGTCAGGAGAGCATGGGATCGGTCTCATTCGATGCTCAGATGTTGTCCACAAAAAAAAACGAGTAAAAAGGTTAAAGTCGGGCATGCCGACTATACAATACCCTACACCACTCTGGTGTATTGTTTGGATCCGAAATTCGAATGGGTTAAAATGGGGCTTGTGTCAAAATTTTCTATAATGTGAGTCAGCGCACCAAATTTCATTAAAATATCTTAATATTTTCGACCTGCAGTTTGTAACCAAACCAATTTTGGGGGGACCCTTATATGGGCACTAGTTCTAAACATGGACCGATGTTCACCAAAATCAATAGGCTTCGTCCTTGGGCCAACATAGGTCTATGTACCAAATTTCATCAAAATATCTTAATATTTGCGACCTGCAGCGTATAAACAATATAATTTTGGTGGGACCCTTATATGGGCACTAGGTCTAAACATGGACCGATTTTCACCGAAATCAATAGGCTACGTTATTGGGCTAACATAGGTCTGTGTACCAAATTTCGTCAAAATATATTATTATTTACGACCTGCAGCGTATAAACAATATAATTTTGGTAGGACCCTTATATGGGCACTAAGTCTAAACATGGACCGATGTTCACCAAAATCAATAGGCTTCGTCCTTAGGCCAACATAGGTCTATGTACCAAATTTCATCAAAATATCTTAATATTTGCGACTTGCAGCGTATAAACATTATAATTTTGGTAGGACCCTTATATGGGCACTAGGTCTAAACATAGACCGATGTTCACCAAAATCAATAGGCTGCGTTATTGGGCCAATGTAGGTCTGTGTACCAAATTTCATCAAAATATCTTAATATTTACGACCTGCAGCGTATAAACAGTATAATTTTGGTAGGACCCTTATATGGGCACTAGGTCTAAACATGGACCGATGTTCACCAAAATCAATAGGCTACGTTATTGGGCCAATATAGGTCTGTGTACCAAATTTCATCAAAATATCTTAATATTTACGACCTGCAGCGTATAAACAGTATAATTTTGGTAGGACCCTTATATGGGCACTAGGTCTAAACATGGACCGATGTTCACCAAAATCAATAGGCTGCGTTATTGGGCCAATGTAGGGCTGTGTACCAAATTTCATCAAAATATCTTAATATTTACGACCTGCAGCGTATAAACAGTATAATTTTGGTAGGACCCTTATATGGGCACTAGGTCTAAACATGGACCGATGTTCACCAAAATCAATAGGCTGCGTTATTGGGCTAACATAGGTCTGTGTACCAAATTTCGTCAAAATATCTTAATATTTACGACCTGCAGCGTATAAACAATATAATTTTGGTAGGGCCCTTATATGGGCACTAGGTCTAAACATGGACCGATGTTCAAAAAAATCAAACTTGTTCGTCCTTGGGCCAACATAGGTCTGCGTACCAAATTTCATCAAAATATCTTAATAGCTGCGACCTGTAGAGTGCGCACAAGATTGCATGGACAGACAGACAGACGGACGGACGGACAGACGGACATCGTTAAATCGAAATAAAAAAAAATTCTGAACCGATCGGTATACTATAAGGTGGGTCTACGACCAATATTTTTTGGTGTTACAAACATCAGCACAAACTTATAATACCCTGACCACATAGTGGTGTAGGGTATAAAAAATTGATTTTTTTACCCTTAGGTCCCTTTCTCTATGCGCTGTCACATATATAAAAGAATAACGTGACTGACTGACTGACTCAACATCGCCCAGCCCAAACATCTGAAGCTAGGAAGTTGAAATTTGGTATGTAGGTTCCTCTTTCGGCGCAGACGTCCGCTAAGACGGAATTTTTGGAAATTCCTACCGGAACGGGCAAAGAGGGGGAAAGTCTCCCCCTTGACGGCCTGCCAAAACCCCTTTGGCTAGAAAGCTGAAATTTAAGATATATGTAGGGGCTAACTTTTCTGGAAAGTACTTTCTAGGATTTTGGACAGGGACGTTGTAAAAATGGGGGTTAAAAAGGGAAAAAAGCCCCCCCTTGACGGCCTGCCAAACCGCTGGAGGTAGGAAGTTGAAATTTGGTATAAAGGTTCCTCCACTATCGTAGACATCCACCAAGACGGGATTTTTGGAAATTTTTACAGGGAGGGGCAAAAAGTCTCCCCCTTGACGGCCTGCTCAAACTGCTGGAGCTATGGAGTTAAAATTTGGTATGTTGGTTCCTCGACCGTTGTCGACGTCCGTTGAGACGGCATTTTTAGAAATTCTTATCGGGAGGCGCAAAAAGGGGACAAAAAAAGTACCTTTTTCCAAAAAAACTTCCTTTTTCCCAAAAAGTACCTTTTTTTAAAAAATGTACCTTTTCAAAAAAAAGTACCTTTTTCCAACAAAAGTACCTTTTTCCAAAAAAAGTACCTTTTTCCAAAAAAAGTACCTTTTTCCAAAAATAAGGACATTTTTCCCAAAAAAAGTACTTTTTCACAAAAAAGTACCGTTTTCCAAAAAAGGTACCGTTTTCCAAAAAAAAGTACCTTTTTCAGAAAAAAGTACCTTTTTCAAAAAAGTACTTTTTTCCAAAACAATGTACCCTTTTCCAAAATAAGTACCATTTTCCAAAAAAGCACCTTTTCCGAAAAAAGTACCTTTTCCAAAAAAGTATCTTTTTCAAAAAAAGTATCTTTTTCAAAAAAAGTATCTTTTTCAAAAAAAGTACCTTTTCCAAAAAAGTACCTTTTTCCAAAAAAGTACCTTTTTCCAAAAAAAGTACCTTTTTCTAAAAAAATGTACCTTTTCCAAAAAAAGTACCCTTTTCCAAAAAAACATACATTTTTACAAAAAAAAATACCTTTTTCAAAAAAAGTACCTTTTCCAAAAAAAGTACCTGTTTCCAAAAAAAATACATTTTTCAAAAAAAGTACAAATAAAGTACTTTGTAAAAACAAAGTATCTTTTTTCAAAAAATTTCGCTTATTCCAAAAAGTACCATTTAAAAAAATACCATTAAAAAAAAAAAATTTCAAAAAAGTACTTTTTTTCCTCCCCCCACGGATATCTCCACTAAAACAAGGTTTCCTGATATTCGGCATAGACATGCGCTAAGACGGGTATTTTGGAAATTCCTACCGGAACGGGTAAAAAGGAGAAAAGTGTCCCCATAAACAGTCTCACAAATTGGAAAAGTGCATGCCCAAACCCCTGGAGGATAGAAGTTGAAATTTGGTATAAAGGTTCCTCCATCGACTAAGTTTGTATTCCTTACAGGAATTGGAATTCCCTACAGGATATCCCAAAAGAAAATTCGGTATGTGAGTTCCTCCTTCTGTGTAGGAATCCGCTTAGACGGAATTTTTGAAATTACTATCGGGAGGAGAAATAAGGGGAAAAGTCTCCTCCTTGCCAGCCTGCCCAATCCCTTTTGGCCAACCTAAAATTTTAAATATGTATTCCTTGGAGTAGGACTAACTCACCGGCAACGTAATTTTTCATTTTTGGAACAGGAACATAGTAAAAATGGTGGTTGAAAGGGAAAAATGTCCCCAATAACGGCCTGCCCAAACCGCTGAGGCAATGACGTTGAAATTTGGTATGAATGTTCCTCATCCATCGCAGATAGCCGCGAAGATGGAATTTTTGTAAATTCCTAAAGGGAGGGGCCCTTGGTGGCCTGTAAAAACCCCTTCGGCTAGAAACCTGAAATTTAAAATGTAGGTCCCTGGAGTAAGGACTAACTTATTAGAAAGATACTTTTTGAATTTTGGACAGCGTCGTTATAAAATGGAGGCTCAAAAGGGAAAATGGCCCCTTAACGACCTGTCCAAACTGCTGGAACTAGGAAGCTGAAATTCTGTACTTAGGTTCCTCTTCCAGCCTAATTCCAACCGGGAGTGACAAAAAAAGAAAAAGTGTCCTCCTTGACAGCCTGCTCAAACTGCTGGAACTAGGAAGCTGAAATTCCCTGTCGATGGATTTTCGGAAATTCTTACCGAGAGGGGCACAAATAGAAATGTAAAACATCCCAGTCAGAAAAATACAAACGGGAAAGCGGTGGCAAAGCACTTTAACAGGTGGTACAAATACTGGCAAAAAGTGCTTTTCCATTCCCAAAATGATAACATCATTAGACAAAAGGACCGGCTGTACAAAAAGCGCCGGAAAAGTATTGGAGGAACAAAATTTTTAAACGTTGGCAAAACGCTGGCAAAACCAATAAATAGGTGGTCTGGAAATATATTCTCCAAAATAAAATTTAAAAAAAGTTCATATGTATTTTTTTTGGTCCTGCCGTGATTTGAACCCAGGCCGTCAGATTGACAGACAATTGCTCTACCCACTGAGCTAACGAGACATATAATATTTGATGGCTAAACACATAAATGAATGATAATAGCTGGACAACTACTGGCTGTGCCAAAATGCTAGTACTGGCAAATAATTTTTTGTAACTAGTATGCCAGTGTTGGGAGGGCAAAAAAAAAGTTGGTCTTGAAGGAGCTTTCCCACAAACAAAAAAATTGATTTTATAAAACAAAAAAAATTTTAAATTAAAAAAAATTCAAAAATATTTTTTTGCTTGCAACCGGATTTGAACTCGGAACCTTCCGACTACAAACATTTTTTAACGAAGCGTCAGCATTATTATAAAATCATTGGTTTTCCAGTGAATAGATTTTTGTACGCCTGGTAGCATTGGCTAGGTAGCACTGGATAACCACTGGTTGCAAACCTTGGCATATCACTCTAAGCCAATTCTTTGCCAGTGGTTTTTTTTATAAACCACCGAAATTTTTGTAAAACAAATAGTGGTAAAACGCTTTTCGCAAACGCTGGCAAAGCGTCCCAAATGAGTGTTCTGCCAGTCATTTATTTTTAATACCGTGGTTACCCAGTGGTATGCCAGTGCTTGATTTTTTGTACCACTGGCGATTTCTGACTGGGATAAGTTCCATGGAGTTTGGGCTCACTTATCGGGAAGGTGCTTTTTGGAATTTTGGACAGGGACATTGCAAAAATGAAGCGAAAAGGTCCGCTTAAAGGCCTGCCCAAACCGCTGGAGGTAGGAAGTTGAAATTTGGTATTAAAGTTCCTCCTCTGTTGTAGACATCCGCTAAGATGAGATTTTTTGAATTTTCCACAGGTAGGTTCAAAAACAGGAAAAGTCTCCCCCTTAACGGCCTGGCCAAACTGCTGGAACTTGGGAGCTTAAATTCGGTATTTGGGTTCCTTCTCCAACGTTGACGTCCCTAAGACGGTATTTTTGTAAATTCATACCGGGAGGGGTAAAAAGGGAAAAACTTCCCCCTTGACGGCCTGGCCAAACTGCTGGATATAGAGACCTAAAATTATGTATGTAGTAGGTTCCTCCTCCAACACAGACGTCCTCTAAGACGGAATTTTTGATAATTCCTACCGGGAGGGGTAAAAACGGAATAATTCTCCCCCTTGTTGGCCTAACCGATCCCTTCGGCTAGAAACCTGTAATCTATAATATGTTTTCCTTGGAGTATGGGCTAACTTATCGACAAGGCATTTTTAGGACTTTGGACAGGAACGTGGTAAAAATGGTGGTTCAAAAGGGGAAAATTGCCCCCCCCCCCCCATTAACGTCTGCGTCTTTAGCTAGAAACCTAAAACTTAAAGAACAAGTGTATACTAAAATTAAAAAACTAAATAGGAAACGAGTGGAATTGAAACACTACACAAGTGGAACGAAATGGATATAAACGTTGAACGAGTGGGATTGAAGTTATAGACAATGGAAATGAATTGGAAGAGGGAACGAAATGGAATGGACTATAGAACGAAATGGAATGAGGAGCGAGATGACACATAATGGGAAACGAGTGGAATTGAAACACTGCAGTTAAAAGAGGAATGGAACGGAGCAAGTGCAAAGAAATGGAATGGAAATAGAAGCGACTGATATCAATATCGATACACAAGACAGTAGGAACGAAATGGAATGATACGGGGAACGAGTGGAATTGGAATAACAGATAATGGGAACGAAATGCAATGGAATGGTGAACGAAATGGAATCTTAGAAGGAGTTGCATTGGAACACTAAAATTGTTAAACAGAATGGAATGGAATTTGAATGACTCAAACTGCCGGAGTTTGGTACTTGAAATTTCGCATGCGATTGAGGCAAGATTATACATATTTGGGATTTTCACTGGGAGGAACAAAAAGGGGTGAAGACCTCCTTTTAATTACCTGTTCAAACACTATCCACGGAATTAGAAACTTATGTATCATTCAAACATACTCTCCAAAAAGTTAAACAAATTTTCTAAAAGAGAAAAAACCTTAGAAAAGGTATGGAACTTATATATTCTGATATTTAAACTACAGGTAACGAAGCACCGGTGGGAGAAACCGTCGCAGGAAATTTTCCAATTGAATTTGTGAATTTACTTGAATTGCCAGGTCTACCTTTACATAAACTGGAATTAAAAAATCCTTTAAGGCACGCTAACAACGTAGCGGGCTTTTCACGCTATCTTTAATATTATAAAATGCTTTCCAACCCTGCTTTACGTTATTTATTTTCATTCAAAACACAAATGAAGAAAACTATTTACGGGTCTATCTACCTAAGCTCGCACTTTACCAAATTATCTTGACATACACACGTATATTGCAATTTATAATGGATTCATTACTAACAATCCACTTTCATGAGAAAAAGTGATCAAATATTTATTTATTTTAAACCCATTGTTGTGCAGAATTATTTACTTGTGGTGGCTGGGTGAAGGCTTTTATTATAAAAACTGTACTTTAAATAAAAAAGCGAATTTAAAAAAACCACCCAACCACGAATACGAACTATCTACGCCGATGGTTGAACAACAGACAATTAGTTATTACATGTTGTTAGTTGTCACGTGTTGGTATACTAAATGATTTATTTATATAAAAATGAAGAGGCAAAAAATAGTGTTTGTACTTAAAAGTTACAATAAATTTACCTTAACAATTATTTTACCTTAACAACGAATATTGTGTTTTATTTTACATAAAAGAAATTGAATTCTAAACTTTAAGGCACGCTAACAATGTAGCGGGCTGCGCCCGCTAGTTACATTATATAGTGCTAGTCACCGGGTACCAGAAATACCTAATATTTTATGTAGCTCTACACTGCAATAATCTTGAAATTCTTTAAATTCAACAATACGTTTCGAACTATGCGCAAAGAAGTTACAAATGTTCCTACAAAGAATTTCAATTTGTACGGGAAGCCTCCCAGGAAAAAAAGTGAGGAAAAAGAACCCAGCAAAAATAAATGGAATGACTTCTAAATGAATCACTTCCGTCATTACATCACAAAGAATTACTGTCTTAGGAATGGGTTTTAAACAACATCTAATGCTGCAATAAATATATGATAGTCAGAAGTTCTTTCTTTTTAATGGGTGATAAGAAGTTAATATTTTCTATGGGGGTTGCATAGGAACGTGCTGGCACAGAAATCAGAGGGTTGCGGGTTCGAATCCCACAAGGTCGAAAAAAAATTTTTGAAACTTTTTTCACACAATTAATAATTTTTTGTAGTTTTCACTGTAAAATTTTTATTTTTTTCTATTTTCGTATACTCAAAAATTAATTTTTGAAACGATTAAAATTTTTTTTTTAATTTTATATTAATTTTTAATGAATTTTTATGGAAATATAAAAGTTCTAAATAAATATGTAATTGAATGTTATTTTAGTTTGACTCAAGCTCACAAATTAATATCACTTTCTGTTCAAATTTACTTAAATAACAGATCAACTAAAAACATTTCCCCCATTCATCTTAAACACATTGACACGGTGCAAAAAAAATATAATTTAATAACTAACATTTAAATTTAAATTTAACGGTTCGTTGTAATTCAAACATCTGTGTTTATCATACACAGAGTTGAATAGAATCAAAAAAGAGTAATACTAATACTAACAAAAGGATAAAAATAGCATTGTTAAATTTCGTTGATGTTAGTCTAAGTTGAGTTGTTGATAACAAACTCGATTTGCTTTCAACAGTCACACAAGTAGACGAATATCAAAATATTAACCCACTCAAAGGCGAAAGGCACTGATGATGGCTTTGTAGCGAAAGCCGAAAATGCGCATTCTGCCTTGCTGGTCTTATCGAATTTTTTCAATAATTTTTATTCTTTGTAATTTACTTGTAAAAATTGTATCATCTTTCTTTGATTTGAAAAATAATTTGAACAGAAAGTGATATTAATTTGTGATCTTGAGTCAAACTAAAATAACATTCATTTACTTAAATAACAGATCAACTAAAAACATTTCCCCCATTCATCTTAAATATGTAATTGTTCAAATATTTTTTGTTAAAATACGAAAAAGGTAAATATTACAATTTTGTTTGTATTTAAAAAAATTATAATTTAAAAAATCCATTTTGATCAAATTTTTACGAAATATTTTTATACCCTACACCACTATGTGGTCAGGGTATTATAAGTTTGTGCTGATGTTTGTAACACCAAAAAATATTGGTCGTAGACCCACCTTATAGTATACCGATCGGTTAAGAATTTTTTTTTATTTCGATTTAACGATGTCTGTCTGTCTGTCCGTCCGTCCGTCCGTCTGTCTGTCTGTCCATGCAATCTTGTGCGCACTCTACAGGTCGCAGCTATTAAGATATTTTGATGAAATTTGGTACGCAGACCTATGTTGGCCCAAGGACGAACAAGTTTGATTTTTTTGAACATCGGTCCATGTTTAGACCTAGTGCCCATATAAGGGTCCTATCAAAATTATATTGTTTAAACGCTGCAGGTCGTAAATATTAAGATATTTTGACGAAATTTGGTACACAGACCTATGTTAGCCCAATAACGCAGCCTATTGATTTTGGTGAACATCGGTCCATGTTTAGACCTAGTGCCCATATAAGGGTCCTACCAAAATTATAATGTTTATACGCTGCAGGTCGCAAATATTAAGATATTTTGATGAAATTTGGTACACAGACCTATATTGGCCCAATAACGCAGCCTATAGATTTTGGTGAACATCGGTCTATGTTTAGACCTAGTGCCCATATAAGGGTCCTACCAAAATTATACTGTTTATACGCTGCAGGTCGCAAATATTAAGATATTTTGATGAAATTTGGTACATAGACTTATGTTGGCCCAAGGACGAAGCCTATTGATTTTGCTGAACATCGGTCCATGTTTAGAACTAGTGCCCATATAAGGGTCCCCCCAAAATTATATTGTTTATACGCTGCAGGTTGCAAATATTAAGATATTTTGATGAAATTTGGTACATAGACCTATGTTGGCCCAAGGACGAAGCCTATTGATTTTGGTGAACATCGGTCCATGTTTAGAACTAGTGCCCATATAAGGGTCCCCCCAAAATTGGCTTGGTTACAAACTGCAGGTCGCAAATATTAAGATATTTTAATGAAATTTGGTGCGCTGACTCACATTATAGAAAATTTTGACATAAACCCCATTTTAACCCATTCGAATTTCGGATCCAAACAATACACCAGACTGGTGTAGGGTATTGTATAGTCGGCATGCCCGACTTTAACCTTTTTACTCGTTAGAAACTAAATATAACAGAAAAATCCTGTAAACATTTTAGTTAGAACTAGTAAAAATAATTAAAAAATTATCTTGCAAAAAAACTATTTATACCCTACACCACTATGTGGTCAGGGTATTATAAGTTTGTGCTGATGTTTGTAACACCAAAAAATATTGGTCGTAGACCCACCTTATAGTATACCGATCGGCTCAGAATTTTTTATACCCTACACCACTATGTGGTCAGGGTATTATAAGTTTGTGCTGATGTTTGTAACACCAAAAAATATTGGTCGTAGACCCACCTTATAGTATACCGATCGGTTCAGAATTTTTTTTTATTTCGATTTAACGATGTCCGTCTGTCCGTCCGTCCGTCTGTCTGTCTGCCCATGCAATCTTGTGCGCACTCTACAGGTCGCAAATATTAAGATATTTTGATGAAATTGGGTACACAGACCTATGTTGGCCCAAGGACGAACAAGTTTGATTTTGGTGAACATCGGTCCATGTTTAGACCTAGTGCCCATATAAGGGTCCTACCAAAATTATATTGTTTATACGCTGCAGGTCGTAAATAACAAGATATTTTGACGAAATTTGGTACACAGACCTATGTTAGCCCAATAACGCAGCCTATTGATTTTGGTGAACATCGGTCCATGTTTAGACCTAGTGCCCATATAAGGGTCCTACCAAAATTATACTTTTTATACGCTGCAGGTCGTAAATACTAAGATATTTTGATAAAATTTGGTACGCAGACCTATGTTGGCCCAAGGACGAACAAGTTTGATTTTGGTGAACATCGGTCCATGTTTAGACCTAGTGCCCATATAAGGGTCCTACCAAAATTATATTGTTTATACGCTGCAGGTCGTAAATATTAAGATATTTTGACGAAATTTGGTACACAGATCTATGTTAGCCCAATAACGCAGCCTATTGATTTTGGTGAACATCGGTCTATGTTTAGACCTAGTGCCCATATAAGGGTCCTACCAAAATTATACTGTTTATACTCTGCAGGTCGTAAATATTAAGATATTTTGATGAAATTTGGTACACAGACCTATATTGGCCCAATAACGCAGCCTATTGATTTTGGTGAACATCGGTCCATGTTTAGACCTAGTGTCCATATAAGGGTCCTACCAAAATTATACTGTTTATACGCTGCAGGTCGCAAATATTAAGATATTTTGATGAAATTTGGTACATAGAGCTATGTTGGCCCAAGGACGAAGCCTATTGATTTTGGTGAACATCAGTCCATGTTTAGAACTAGTGCCCATATAAGGGTCCCCCCAAAATTGGCTTGGTTACAACCCAGGAAAAAAATACCCATTACCTTAACAAGGCATTGCCATATAACCGATTACAAATCTCATTGCCAAATTTCTTTACTGCATTACCAAACACATTCTAACAAGATCGTAAAAAAAGCAAGAGGTATTGTAATCAATTCTAAAAATCAAAGCAAACAAGGCATGAAAGTCATTCAAATATAATTATTTACTAACAAAAGTTTTCAAAAATTAATAATTTACTTTTTAAATTATTTGATCTTAGAAAGTAACCGTTTACATTTTGGTAGTAAAACAACAAATTAAGAAGTAGTTCCACATTTTGAAAAGAGAAGTTATTTAGTTTTAAACATAACGTGAAAAAATTATTTTAAAAATTTTGTGCTAATACGGCATTTTAATATTTAAAGGACTATATCACATTTCTTCCCAATAAATTTGCGCTTTATCACAAATAGTATTTTTGATATACACAATTACTGTATGAAGAGTAAATAAATGTTCAATGGTAATTAAAAAAGTAAACCAGAAAAGTTGTTTTCGATTAAATAAATAGTAACATTACAAAGAAATATATTTTTTAATTTTTCTTAGCAGTTATTCAAAACAAAATATAAAAAATTACTAAAATTTCTTTTAAGTTATTATATTGAGAATTAAAATAAAAGGAAAATCTATTGTCTTTTGCAATTTTGTCAGTTAATCGATTAATTTTAATTTATTGCTTTGTATTTTGCAAAACGTCCAAAACAAATCTTTTGGCAAAGTAGTTTAAAAAGGCCAACAAAACCCTATATTTTTTCATTTGATACATACCATTTTTTTCTGACTTGAAATCAGTACAAATTTTTTAAAATATAACCAAAAAAAAACAATTATAATGCCAATATAATGGTTCAGTTGCTGCAACAAATTTTTTCGGATAATACTACCGAATTTTTGTTTAGGACAGCGAATTTCCGTTCTCGGAAATAACCCTATTGGAAATTTTAACAAACTGTCACCGAACTGGCCCCTTTATATGAAATAGACCGGTCACTTTTACATGGCGTTGTCATAGGAGGGGGAAATTGACCCCTTGTGACATGTCACTAGACAAATCCTAGGACAGGTTACTGAACTCTCATAAAAAACAAAGTTCAGGGACCTGTCCTGGGATTTGTCTTGTGACATGTCACAAGGGGTCCTATGACAACGCCATGTAAAAGTGACCAGTCTATTTCATATAAAGGGGCCAGTTCGGTGACAGTTTGTTAAAATTTCCAATAGGGAAATTACATTCTAAAAACTAATTTTCTGATAGATACAAACGAAATATTCCACTAGTACACCGAACCAATCCATTGGCTACACTCAAAAAAGTTTGCCAATTGTTTGTATAGTAATCAGTAGTTGTTATTTTTAACGGAAATTACAGTTGTTTTTCTACAGAAAAACTCAAAACAACTTTTATGACGGTTATTTAAGATAACAACTAACGAAAAGTACTGTAATTTTGTAACCGTTGTTTAAAGCAGTTATTTTTAATATCATAATAAACAACTACCAAAACAGTAATTTTACAGCAAACAGTTATTTTTGGTAGTTAATTAAAAAATAAAAAATGTCCTTGATTTTTTTTATTTAAAAATTCTTCTTTAGTTTATATTTGTTATTATTGATATATTTCTAGTTTGCAAATAATAATCAGAAACTTGTATTGTATCTCCAATGCATAAAAGCATAAAAACTGGAGAACGGTTTGGAAATTTTACTTCGAGTTTTTGTAATATTTTTTTGTGATATTTTTGTAATCGAAAGAAAAAAAATATTTTTTTTATTAAAATATAACTTTTATAAACAAAAACATTTGACCATAAAAAACAGCAGTTTTTACCGATTTCGTCAGTTGTTTTGAAATTTTTGTAGTAAAAATTTGTCAGTTAATTTTACGACATTGGTAGTTATTTTTAATGCATTTGTTAGTTATTTTTCAGGAGGTAAAAATAACACAATTTTTAGTTATTTTAAATGTAAATACCTTTGTATTTGTATTTGCCTTTTTAACTGCATATATCTTTGTTTTAACTGACATTTTCAGTAGATTCTACCGACAAACTTTAGTGAGTGTACAAATTGTGCCGTCAG
Source organism: Leucophora obtusa (assembly GCA_949987735.1). Lineage (NCBI taxonomy): Eukaryota > Metazoa > Arthropoda > Insecta > Diptera > Anthomyiidae > Leucophora > Leucophora obtusa. The sequence goes on from OX465295.1 coordinate 137,104,145, forward strand.
AACAAATATGTTTTCTCTTTGCTAATATCTGATTGATTTCTGCCATAGAAAAACGTTCACATTCTGACTACTTTTTCCATTAAAAATGGTTTATATACAATTTTAAGGTTTTGGGAACCTTTTCTATCGAAAAACCCTCTGATTCTGAGAACTTTTCCTTTCGAAATTTGCACATAAAAACATTTAGATATTGTTGTTAGGACAATTGAAATTTTGTTGTTATTTATATATTTATTTATTTATTCATTTCTTTAATTTATTAATTTATTTAATTTATTAATTTATTTAATCTATTTATTTAATGTATTTAATTTATTTAGTAATTTATTTAATTTATTTAATAATTTATTTAATAAATTATTTAATAATTTATTTAATAATTTATTTAATAAATTATTTAATAATTATTATTTAATTTATTTAATTTATTAACTTATTTAATTTATTTAATTTATTTGATTTATTTGATTTATTTAATTTATATAATTCATTTAATTTATTTTATTTATTTAGTTTATTTAATTTAATTTTTTCATTTAATTTATTTAATTTATCTAATTTATTTAATTTATTGAATTTATTTGATTTATTTAATTTATTTAATTCATTAAAATTTATTTAATTTATTTATTTTATTTGATTTATTTGATTTATTTATTTAATTTATTTATTTCATTTTATTTAGTTTAATTTATTTAATTTATTTTATTATATTTTATTTTATTTATTTAATGTTGATAAGTAAGAGTGGAAGTACAGCTAATATAATAAATATACACTAAACCTGATATGCTATTTAGTATTTGTCTAATTTAGTATAAGTCGAATTCTATTAGTTTAACCATAACCATAAAGCGGTTTTAATATTCGCTTCCCTTTTCTGTAAATTGCAAGGTGTATTGTAAGGCCTTATATATAAATTCTTAAGAACTACCTCTTTTATCAAAAAAACAAGCTTGTGCTAAAAAGTATAAAGTAATATAAAAAAATAAAATCTGATTTAAGCTATAAATTATCATGCAAGACGGTGGCTCAGTGGGAGAGTATCCGCCTGACACGCAGAAAGCCAGGGATCAAATCCCAACGAAACACATGTGTAAGTTTTTTTTATTTATTTTAAAATTTAATTCGTAAATTCTATTTTGAGAATATCTATTTTTAGAAACTCGCTTATTCTTTTTATTATTAGAACACCTTCTTTTACTAAAAATCAAAGGTGTTCTGTAAGAAAAATAGTAACTGGCTACCATTGCGATTCCAAAGAATCGATTGCATTTAGTCTCACGCCTTGTTAAAAGAAACAAGTTGGTAATCCAATTGGGAAGGCGTTCTACCAAAAATACCTGATTCCCAACTCGATTCCCTATTTTGAACATTTTTTGCTGGGAAACTGCAGGTCGCAAATATTGAGATATTTTGATGAAATTTGGTACATAGACCTATGTTGGCCCAAGGACGAAGCCTATTGATTTTGGTGAACATCGGTCCATGTTTAGAACTAGTGCCCATATAAGGGTCCCCCCAAAATTGGCTTGGTTACAAACTGCAGGTCGCAAATATTAAGATATTTTAATGAAATTTGGTGCGCTGACTCACATTATAGAAAATTTTGACACAAGCCCCATTTTAACCCATTCGAATTTCGGATCCAAACAATACATCAGACTGGTGTAGGGTATTGTATAGTCGGCATGCCCGACTTTAACCTTTTTACTCGTTTTTATTTCGATTTAACCATGTCCGTCTGTCCGTCCGTCCGTCTGTCTGTCTGTCCATGCAATCTTGTGCGCACTCTACAGGTCGCAAATATTAAGATATTTTGATGAAATTTGGTACGCAGACCTATGTTGGCCCAAGGACGAACAAGTTTGATTTTGGTGAACATCGGTCTATGTTTAGACCTAGTGCCCATATAAGGGTCCTACCAAAATTATATTGTTTATACGCTGCAGGTCGTAAATATTAAGATATTTTGACGAAATTTGGTACACAGACCTATGTTAGCCCAATAACGTAGCCTATTGATTTTGGTGAACATCGGTCCTTGTTTAGACCTAGTGCCCATATAAGGGTCCTACCAAAATTATACTATTTATACGCTGCAGGTCGTAAATATTAAAATATTTTGATGAAATTTGGTACACAGACCTATATTGGCCCAATAACGCAGCCTATTGATTTTGGTGAACATCGGTCCATGTTTAGACCTAGTGCCCATATAAGGGTCCTACCAAAATTATACTGTTTATACGGTGCAGGTCGTAAATATTAAGATATTTTGATGAAATTTGGTACACAGACCTTTACTGGCCCAATAACGCAGCCTATTGATTTTGGTGAACATCGGTCCATGTTTAGAACTAGTGCCCATATAAGGGTCCCCCCAAAATTGGCTTGGTTACAAACTGTAGGTTGCAAATATTAAGATATTTTAATGAAATTTGGTGCGCTGACTTACATTATTTTGACACAAGCCCCATTTTAACCCATTCGAATTTCGGATCCAAACAATACACCAGACTGGTGTAGGGTATTGTATAGTCGGCATGCCCGACTTTAACCTTTTCACTCGTTTTTATCTACTAATATGCTGCAAATTTTTTTACGGATTTTATCAAGGTAATTCGTATTAAAAGTTAACTTAAATGTAACCAAAATTTTGTAAATTTAATAGTTTTATTTTTCCTTCTTATCTTACTAGTATTTAGCAAAAAACAATCTGCTCATATCAGCAGTTTTTTTGCAAGGTCATTTTTAATTACATAATTTTTAGTAGCTTTTTCTCCTATTTTTACAGTTTATTTCTTTCTATGAGTGTATTATTTTTATAAAAAAACACTTAAAAAAACAACTTTATGTATTTTCCAATATGTTATATATTTTTGTTAATAAAAATAGAAAGAAATAAAGATAATAATTTACTGAACAAGACTGCTAAAAGTCAGCTAAAAATTTTGCAGCATATAAATAAATAAAAAATAGCTTTTTCTGCAAGGTAATTTTTTACTTATTTTTACTAGTTCTAACTAAAATGTTTACAGGATATTTCTTTTTATGTTATATTTAGTTTCTAAATACATTTAGTAAAAATTTGATCAAAATGGATTTTTTAAATACAAACAAAATTGTAATATTTACCTTTTTCGTATTTTAACAAAAAATATTTGAAGAATTACATATTTATTTATAACTTTTATATTTCCATAAAATTTCATTAAAAATTAATAGAAAATTAAATAAAAATTTTAAATCGTTTCAAAAATTAATTTTTGAGTGTACAAAAATAGAAAAAAAAATGTTACAGTAAAAACTACAAAAAATGATTAATTGTGTAAAAAAAGTTACAAAAAAATTTTTTCCACCTGGTGGGATTCGAACCCGCAACCCTCTGATTTCTGTGCCAGCACGTTCCCAGGAAAAAAAGTAAGGAAAAAGAAGTAGTAAAAACATAACAACAGATGAATAGGGAGTAGTGATAATTTGTAGTTTTCACTGATGAATTTAACATTGGCTTGTCATAGAGGGAAGTTGTTCTTTTATGAAACAAATTACACTGTTCAAGTTGTAAAATAGTACTAACGTGAAAACCACATGGTTGTGTTTGGATGAGCCCCCTGACTACCACTCCACCGATGAAAGTGCCAATTTGGCTCATTAGGAAAAATGTATGGCGTTTTTTTTTTAATTTCGGTCAATTCGTCAATTTTTGACCATTTTCAGCCCATTTAAGTCGCTTTTCCTGTATTCAAAAGTTCTTGTGTTATCTTTATACGGCTCACAATTACTATTTCCACCATTAGAACGCACATTTTAACTGAGAAAATCAAAATTTTTGCCTATTTTCATGATTTTTGCCCATTTTTCATCGATTTTCCCCATTTTTGTGCTGTTTTTATGCGCTTTTTTGTAGTTCTTGCGCAAACTTATCGACATAATTCTTACCGTTTTTAAAATAAATTATGCAATATTATTGCCATTTCAAGCAACTCAACACACTTTTCAAATACAAAAACCATCGGTTTTTACGCTTTTTCGGTAATGTGCGTGGACAATTAAAAGGAAAAAAGGAAAGTGTACTTTTTTAATTATTTGGGTTTTTTCCGTTGGCTACCTGCATGATTTTTACACAAACGCACACGAATCAGGTACATATATATATAGCCACCTTTAAAAGATGCGCCAATTCATAAGTACCTCTCAGTAAAGTATTGAAACTTACGTAGTATTTATAGATGTTCATTGATCGATTTTTGTCATTCAACAAGTGTCTCCGAACGCGTAAAGTACGATTTTTTTAAAGTGACGAAAAGGTAATAAAAGTATAAATAAAGTTTCCAGTTTGAAGTGATTAATTTTTACGGTAAAAAATGGATGAATGCCTGAAAAACTTCAATCATTACTGTTATATGTGCGGAAAGTGGACCATTATGTCGTCTAAGAAAAAAATTACTGATGAAATTGCAACATTGTACGAGCAGTACTTCAATATTCCAGTGATTCGTAATGTTGACTGGGTGCCTAAAATAGCTTGTTCATCGTGTGCAGCACGTTTGTATGATTGGCGAACAGGTCGATGGGAAAGCATGCCATATGGAATACCGATGATTTGGTCAGAGCCAGTCGACCACGAAAAAAACATGTGCTACGTATGTAAAAATAATGTTGTGGGTATGAACAGAAGAAAGGCTATGGAATATATTTACCAAAGTGTTCCGTCAGCTCAAACCACTCTTCCCCATTCTCCGCCAGTGCCAATCCCGAGAAAACCGAGTCCAACTGAAGAATACATCCCACCATCTTTTTTTTCGGAGCCAGAATCGAATTTTTCTTTGTATCAGCCATCAAATATTACGCCACCATGCAAACACATTGAAGTTACACAACAGCGCTTGAACATAATGTCAAGACAACTAAAGTTGTCACAAAATAAAACCATAATTCTTGCTCAACATCTTAAAGCTGTGAACATCCTGTCACCAGAAGTTAAAGTGTTCGGTTCGCGTGGTCGACAGCATAAATTTCTACCGTTTTTTACTCGCAACGAAAACAATTCATTTACGTACTATAATGATATCGATGGTTTGATGTCGGCCATGAATTAAACGTACAATGCGGACCAATGGCGGTTGTTCATCGATGGATCGAAGAGCAGTCTCAAGGCTGTGCTGCTGCATTTCGATAATACAAAAAACTCTGTGCCAATTGCGCTTGCCATGAAAACAAAGGAAACGTATGATTCCATGAAACTAATCTTGGATTCTGTGAAATACCATGAACATTGTTGGAAAATATGCGCTGATTTGAAAGTGGTTGCACTTATATGTGGCCTTCAAACTGGTTACACTAAAAATATGTGCTACTTGTGTACGTGGGATTCGCGATATACACCACAGTATCAAAAACGAGATTGGTTACCGAGAACAAATCGTCTAATCGGGCAGCATAACGTTATCCACGAGGAGTTGGTGCCGATGGATAAGGTATTGCAGCCACCATTGCACATTAAACTTGGGTTAATGAAGAATTTCATCAAAGCGTTGCTGGTGCGTGGAAATAGATTGTCTTTTGGACGATTGGAGTACATTTTTCCACGCTTGAGTGAAGCGAAAATTAAAGAAGGTAAATAAATATTTGGAATTCTTTTTCAGCCTAAACAAAGATGAAGTATTCTTGAAAGTTTTTATATAAAATCATATATTTATTTCAGGTGTGTTGAATGGCCTAGACATTCGCAAACTGATGAAGGATGAAGACTTCAACAATGTCCTTCAAGATGAGGAACTCATCGCTTGGGATAGCCTGAAAGCAGTGATCGAAAAAATTCTTGGCATTCATCGAGTGGACAATTGGCGTGCCATTGATGATATGCTGCAATCTTTCGAAAACATCGGTGTTCGAATGTCGTTGAAAGTGCATTTCATGCATCACCACCAGGATCACTTCGAGCGTCAGTTGCCGTCTGAATCAGACGAGCATGGGAAACGTTTCCACCAGGTATCAGCACAGTTGGAACACTGGTATAGTGGAAAAAATTAGATTCACTTTTGGCAGATCTTTGCTGGAATTTGTTAATGGAATTGGAGGATAACGAATGATATTCCATTGCTTATTTCTCTATTTCAATTGCCAATTTAAAATGAATTACATTAATACGGAGAAACACGCATTTCCATTAATTTTTATACCGAAAAAATGTATTCAACCACAAAAAATTTATTTAAGTCAATAAAAAACCCGAAAATCATCTGAAAAAGCGTAAAAAACGATGGTTTTTGTATTTAAAAAGTGTGTTGAGTTGCTTGAAATGGCAATAATATTGCATAATATATTGTAAAAAGGAAAAAACGGTAAGAATTATGTCGATAAGTTTGCGCAAGAACTACAAAAAAGCGCATAAAAACAGCACAAAAATGGGGAAAATCGATGAAAAATGGGCAAAAATCAATTAGACAATGCAATTTGCTCATGACAACAGAAATTCGTTGGCCTGAATACAAATTCGGAGGTATTAACTTTCATACTGACCTGGGGTCATATTTGACTCCATTCGTAGCATGGCTATATTTCATCACTTTGTTACAAAAAAAAAAAAAAAATTAGAAATGGTAACAGATCATTAAAATTTCTAAATAATGGGCCCGTTTCCTGTACTTAAAAAACTGTAGGTTTTTCATGCGAAAAAAATGTTTTTGTTTTGGGGTCTGTATAGGGAGAAATGTGTAAGGTTCTTTTAGGATTGTTAACCGAACAATTTTGTTGCCTCAACCAAACCATTCGGTTGACAACAAATTAGGTTGGCTGCATAATAATTTTTTTTATGATAATATTTTTTAAAATTTGTACTGATTTGAAGTCAGAAAAAAATGGTCACCCTAATCATGCATCGTGTGGGGTTTGAACCCACACTCGTTGGCATTTCAAGCAGACGCTCTACCCCTTATGCTATGGCTTGTTATAACTTATACCTGACTTTTATCAGTCTTGTTCAGTAAATTCTTATATTTATTTCTTTCTATTTTTACTAAAAAAAATATATAACATATTGGAAAATATATAAAGTTGTTTTTTTAAAGTTTTTTTTTATAAAAATAATACACTCATAGAAAGAAATAAAGCTGTAAAAATAGGAGAAAAAGCTACTAAAAATTATGTAATTAAAAATGACCTTGCAGAAAAACTGCTGATATTAGCAGATTGTTTTTTGATAAATACTAGTAAGATAAGAAGGAAAAATAAAATTGTTAAATTTACAAAATTTTGGTTACATTTAAGTTAACTTTTAATAGGAATTACCTTGATAAAATCCGGAAAAAATTTAGCAGCATATTAGTAGATAAAAAATAGTTTTTTCTGCAAGGTAATTTTTAACTTATTTTTACTAGTTCTAACTAAAATATTTACAGGATTTGTCTTTTTCTGTTATATTTAGTTTCTAAATACATTTAGTAAAAATTTGATCAAAATGGATTTTTTAAATTACAATTTTTTAAATACAAACAAAATTGTAATATTTACCTTTTTCGTACACTCTAATTAAATTCTGTTGAAATTTACCCAACTTATAGTAGGAAACTGAACTCCTACTATAAATTGGGTAAATTTACTCTATGTGTGTAATTGAAAAAAAATACGCACATTCTGTTTAAGTTGGTGCACAAATAAGTTGTAATTTTACATTGAAAGTGCGTAAAACTTAAATGGAATTTTGAAATTAGTGTGTTAATTTACTAAATTTGTGTGTAAAAAAGCACGTTTCACGTGTAAATGTACACATAAAATGCGTAAAAATCCACAAAAAATGCGCAAAAATCCACAGAAAGTGCGTAAAAATCCAATAAAATGCGTACATTTACAACAGTTGTGCTAACTTTAAGCACCACCCAAAAATTTTTTTAAAATAAAATAACAAATTAATTTTTGGTACGTATTTTATTAATAATAATATCCGAGTCCTTCTCTCATAATCGTTTATGTCCCAATTAGTCGTTTTAGGATCTTAAGGCATTTGTATAAAATTCATATAAAATTTCGTTATAACTATTGAATGGGTGCAATGACTCCTGCTCAACAAAATACCTTCTTTGAAAGGGAGGCAGTAACAGTCAACAATAACGGGAGAAAACGTCTTAAGAGAGATATGGCCTACGCAGGAACAACTGAGTGCAATGACTCCTGCTCAACAAAATGCTTTCTTTGCAAGCTAGGCAGTACTCAATGAATACTGACTTTGTTGAGCAGAAGTCATTGCACCCAGTTGTTTTGCCTAGGCTGTATCTCTCTTACGGCGTTTTCTCCCATTATGGTTGACGGTTGTTGGTTGACTGCCTCCCTTGCAAAGAAGGCATTTTGTTGAGCAGGAGTCATTGCACCCAGGTGTTTCTGCGTAGACCGTATCTCTCTTACGGCGTTTTCTATTTTGAAATGAGGTTTAGACTACCACATGCGTTAACAAGAATTACCAAAAACAATTTCATGCTTATGTTGCAATTTCCAGACTCTAAAGTGTTTGTGGAAATGTTGAAATTCACAAAAAATAATCCGTTTTCGCTTTTTCTTTTTATTATTTATAATTTTTTTTTTAAATTTTTTCCAATTTGAAATGTCAGAGTATTTATTACTATTATAGGATAGTATATTTACCAACTTTGTGCGTAAAAATTCTATTTAACAAAACAACAGTAATTTTAGGCACAATGTGTTTATTTATAAACACATAATGTCTAAAAATATTTTATGTGTGTAATATTGTGTATGGAAGTGTGTAGGAAAAAAGTTTACGCATTTTTTGTTTATATTTACCGAATTTTCGTAAAATTAAACAAAATGTTACCCATTTTATAGTAGTAAATTTACAAACATTTTTTAGAGTGTAGTTTAACAAAAAATATTTGAAGAATTACATATTTATTGCGAACTTTTATATTTTCATAAAATTTCATTAAAAATTAATAGAAAATTAAAAAAAAAATTTTAAATCGTTTTAAAAATTAATTTTTGAGTGTACAAAAATAGAAAAAAAATAAAAATTTTGCAGTAAAAACTACAAAAAATTATTAATTGTGTAAAAAAAGTTACAAAAAATTTTTTCCACCTGGTGGGATTCGAATCCGCAACCCTCTGATTTCTGTGCCAGCACGTTCCTATGCAACCCCTATACAAAATATTAACTTCTTATCACCCATGAAAAAGAACTTCTGACTAGCATATATTTATTGCAGCATTAGATGTTGTTTAAAACCCATTCCTAAGGGAGTAATTCTTTGTGATGTAATGAAGGAAGTGATTCATTTAGAAGTCATTCCATTTATTTTTGTTGGGTTCTTACAAGCATAAGCAGAACATAAATCTAAAAACACATATACTTGATTAACAAAAAAGTTACAAAAATGAAAAAAAAAGTTCACATCTCCACATTGGAAAAAAATAACCAAAACGTCAACACTGCTTAGGACCAACAAGTTGTACAACTAGTTGTATCGTGTCTTCCCTGCTTAATATTTGCGTTTACTTTTTAGAAAGTAACAAAAAGGGGTTACGCTAGACGTGAGGATGTATAAACGTTGAGTTTTTAATATTGACAGTTAGTGCACATAATTGTAATTTATCGTCTAAAACGCAGTTTTGTGTACTTCAATTTTTTTTAGAAGTTAACGAATATATCTAATTCAAAAATACATCTGTGAACCTTTGTGTTTGAATGAATAAGCAATTTATAAAACAAATTGATGCCAAATTAATAAAGTTAAAATTTTCTTAATCAATAAACAAAATATTCTAATTTCTTCTGTAAAAAACAACACTTTATAAAGTTTTTTTTATATTTCTAATTTATAACTTTTTTCATCTCACAATTTACACAATGTCTACAAGATTTTTAAAAACAGATGTTGTTCATATTCCATTCCACAGGTCGCCGTCTCTAGTCCTGCAACACACAGTGGTACCAAACCAAAAAAAAAATGGTAATAATTATGGATCTTCTAAACTACTGATCCAATCGAAAAAAAATGTTCACTAGATCTAGGCTTTTAGAAAATTGACCATATCGGGTATACAAAAGTTTTATTGTCGTGACACTTTTACAAATAAGAACCGATTTTGCTGATTTTAGACTTTTTGTAATCTATGTTATAAGATAAATAAAATACATGCTTCAAGTACCATAGTTTCTCTTATAGTTTAAAAAATATTTAACTTTGAATTTCAAAATTTTAATTTTTCACCTTGACTTTTTTTGGTTTTTTCCCAATAAGTTTTTCATTATGAAAACAATATGTCTGAAATTTTGTTGTGACATTGCCATGACCTTTTTAAATTTCAGAATAGAAACTATTTTCAATTACCTCGAGCCGTTTAGCAGTGATAGTTTTTTAAATTCAAAACTTTTATGTGTGTCCTGAAAATGGCATTTTTTCCAAAAAGGCGGGTTAATTCATTCACTTTTATATTGAAGTGAAAGCTTTTTAACATTTTTGGGTATTTTCTAAAAGAATTAGCTCCAAGAATGCTTAATAGTCCAATTCAGAAGATTTTGAGCATGCACCCTACGCCCAGCATTGGTCGAAAATTATGAATTATTGAACAAAATTTAATGTTTCTGAATGTGGCAAAAAAAGTCACGCCACTTAGATCAATTTTTTTAATTTTGAACCACAAGCAAACATATTCCAAAGGATTTTCACATAAATTTCCTGCCGCTCGCTCAAAAACATCGATAGTGGAGCAAAATTTGTGGAAAAGGTCATATTTTCAAAAGCATTTCTTTTATTTGTAAAAAAAATATATGAAAATTACTTAGTTTATAAAATTTGATTTTTTTATCAAATGGTAAGCAATTGTCACACACTAAAAAAAGCGTTTCGTTACTGTTAGAAAGTACTGTTAGAAAGTTAAATTTCTATGTAATATTTTGAAATAAAATGGATTGTAATTTTTTTTTTGTTTTTACGGGGGTGTTTAATATTTGAAATAGATTTTAATATTTTTTTATATATTAACAAATAAGACTGATTTATCTATTCAACGATATATAAAATTTTTATATAATTTATTCCATCGAGTCAAACTAATGCATTCAAAACAGACATCTCAGGTCAAAATTTAATATTCGAAAATTTTTTCATGCTTAGTAGAATGGCCCTTATTTGCAACGTTGTTCCGAATCCCGCTCCCCGAGGCTTATTTGGTGAGGTTACTAGAAAAACTATTCCAGAAAAAATTTCAGGGGGGTTACTTTTTGGAAAAAAAAATGCCATTTTCAGGACACGCATAAAAGTTTTGAATTTAAAAAACTATTACTGCTAAACGGCTGGAGATAATTGAAAATAGTTTTTATTCTAAAATTTAGAAAGGTCATAACAATGTCGCAACAAAATTTCAAATATATTGTTCTGATAATGAAAAACTTATTGGAAAAAAACCAAAAAAAGTCCAGGTAAAAAATGAAAATTTTGAAATTTAAAGTTAAATATTTTTTAAACTATAAGAGCTGCTATAGTACTTGAAGCATGTTTTTTTATTTATCTTATATCATAGATTACAAAAAGTCTAAAATCAGCTAAATCCGTTTTTATTTGTAAAAGTTGCACGACAATAAAGCTTTTTTATACCCGAGATGGTCTACTTTGACACCCTGTAGCACACCCTGTGATAAAACAGGGTGGCTACAATACTAATTTTCTATAAGCCTAGATCTTTCTCTTCAGTTCTTGTGAAGATTTTTTTTCGATTGGATCAGTACTGCTCTACAAAAAAAAGGTGAATGTTATTGCAGTGGTTTAGTATAATTAGGGGGTGCTGATTTCGAATCTGCAACCAGTTTGTTCAAATTAGCCCTAGATACGCGCAATTCGCGTTTTAAATTTTTTCAATTTTTCTGTCGATTGTGTCAATAAAAATTAATAATTTAGTAACTATATCTTCGGAAAAAAACGATTTACGCAGTTTAAGCTTAATTCCGTGCCCTATTTTTTAAACTTAAGTGTTTATCAATATCTCAATAACTTTTCTACATATAGTCGCTGACGGTCAAAATTTCAAAAATTGTTAAGATTTAAAAAAACAAAATGGGAGTATAAGACGAAGTCCGATTTTAAATATCAAAGCCAATTTGGAAAGAAAAAGGTCCAACATTTATATATGTGTCATATTGCTTTAACAAATTATGTGCAGTTTTAGAGCCTTTTGTAATTAAATTTAAACTTAAAATGAACAAAAAAAATATTTTACTGTACTAAAAATCTACTGTACAGAATTTTTTTTTCTAAAAACATCAGATTTCATTCACTATTGATTTTTTTGCGATATTATTGCGATTTGCAAAGTTTATATTTAAATCACAATATTTTCGTACACATTCAAAATGAGTTTGTCGAGAAATAGCTGTAGAAAGGGTCCGAAGGCATTATTTAAATATAAACTTTGAAAATCGCAATAATTTCGCAAAAAAACCAATAGTGAATGAAATCTGATGTTTTTGGAAAAAAAAATTCTGTAATAGTACTGTAGATTTTTAGTACAGTAAAATATTTTTTTGTTCATTTTAAGTGTAATTTTAATTACAAAAGGCTCTAAAACTGCACATAATTTGTTAATGCAATATGACATATATATAAATTTCGGACGTTTTTCTTTCCAAACTGGCTTTGATATTTAAAATCGGATTTCGGCTTATATTTAAAATATTAAAAAAAAAAAAACCTTAAAAAATTTTGAAATTTTAACTTTCAGTGACTATATTAAGTTATTGAGATATTGATAAACATTTAATTTTTAAAAATAGGCCACGGAATTAAGCTTAAACTGTGTAAAGCGTTTTCTTTCCGAAGCTATAGTTACTAAATTATAAATTTTTTATTGAAAAAATCAGCTGAAAATTTAAAAACATTTAAATCGCGAATTGTGCAAAACCTAGAGCCAATTTGAACAAACTGGTTGCAGATTCGAAATCAGCACCCACTTATTATCCTAAAACCACTGCAAAGTTGTGCAACTTATAAATATTGTCATATTTTGTATAGCTGTGTAATTATTTCCATTTTTTTTTGTTGTTTGGAACGACTGTGCAACAGTATATATAAAACCCAATACATATACTTACATAAGCTCTATTATTGTATGCGAAATACAATTGAATATAACAATTTTTCATTTAGGCCCTGTGCCAGGTCCCTAAATAAGTTCCTAATTAAACACATATTAATAAAAGTGTTTAGAATTTCTTTGAAAAATCATTTTTCGAATTGCATTGGAACTTGGAAACCTGAATTTTGTTTAGATTTTTTTAACTAGGTAACACGCACCCTTAATATATTTTTTTAGCAGATACTTTTTATAATAAAAATTATAAGAACATTATATGGCATACTGTACTGTTACAACATTGCCTTCATTGTACTGTGTATTGGCACTAAAACAATCTTCGACATAAAGCACAACAATATTTTACAATGAGAAAGTTTTAGGCCTTGTTTTAGGTTTTGTTAATATTAAGTCATAACAAATTAAGTGCAAATATTTGTAATTTTATGATTTTCAAATATCGAAATAAAAATTTCATTTTAATGAGATCGTTCGTCCGCATCCCAAAAGTTCTTTCATATATTGATTTTTTTTATTCAATTAGATTTTAATGCAATACAAAAGGACAATAAAACGGAAGTTTACGTTTATTGTTTCATTTATTTTGTGTCACGTTATTACTTCGAAATAGGGTTTCTATTTTCCTGAAATATTTCAATTTCCGGGTTATTGGAATAGAAACTGGCTGTTCTTGTGTCTTAAAGTTCAGAAAGTAATTTATTTATAATACTGTTATTCGTTTCAAAACCCTTTCAAATTGATAACCGATACCAATACCGAAAATCTTAATTTAAAAAAATACCGGTATTCAAAAACCTTTTCCCTTATTACCGGTATCGTTCCGGTATTGAATCGGTTTCTAATAAAATAATTTTTTTTACGTTTTTCACAAAAAAAAAATATAAATTTTTTCATACAAAATATGCAAAGACTTAACCAATATTTATATAGTTTCTCTTATCTTTTTTGTTTTCTTGAATTTACTTAATCCATTTATAAATAAGAAAATTCCTGTTGAATTATTATTTTCAATATTGTAATAGAATTTGACCCTGTTTTATTTTATTTCTTAGTCATTTTTCGAATTTAGCGGTTCCGGCTGAGCCTCATTGCTTCTAGTCTTGTAAGTTTGATGAAGTACAAGCACCTCGTGCAGAATAAGTTATCATTGAATTGAAATCTATAGACTGAATTTTTATTACCGACGGTGAACAGTCAGGCAATTCAAAATAAAACAAAACTATTGCTTACCCGACTAAAAAAGATGTTATATAATCATATATCACCATATATAAACCCATATATACGTCCATATCTAATTTGATCCGAATATTGGAATATATAATTATATCAAGCGAGATAAGCATGTTATCTCACCTGATACAATTTGATCCGAAAAATGGGTCTATCTAACTGCATCAAATTATATATAAATACCCAGGTAGAAAATTACAAAGGGGCCAGCACTGGCAAAGCTTTCCCAACGCCCAAATGATAACACCGTTCCACGGTGGTGCCAATGCTTTACTAAGCCCTGGGAAAGCACCCATAAACATAAAAATCAAATGCTTTGCCAACGCTCAAATAAAAAAATTAAAGTGCTTTCCTGACACCCAAATGATTATTAACACCGATCTATTTACTGCCTTGCAAAGTATTGAGATAGCACCAAGAAACATAAAAATCAAGTGTTTTGCCTGCTACCAAATTATGAGCCCTCATCACTGAAGAATTTTAAATTACTCTAAAAATAGACGATTCTTGGAGTTATTGTATTGTCGAGTCAAAAATTATTTAAATATTCACTCTTTTATAGTTTCTTTTTCAAAAACAAAAATGTTATAGGAAAACAAGTGCTGAGAATTCACCCTTTTAAAGAGTTGGGAAGGCGTCCAAATTTCTTTTTTGTTACCACACATAATTTCCACCTGGGTACATATAATTTGATGAAGATTTTCAAAGAAAATTTTAGTAAATATTGTTAAGATCACTTATTTCATTCATATTAAATACTAATGCTTAAAGTTTAGAAAAATTTTTGCTAATAAACTTAGAAATAGCTGACAAAATAAAACATTACAAATTAAAAATTTGTCGGAACAAATTTTTATAGGTTAAAGTTTTGGTCTTTCTTACAAAATGTGTGTCTTTCTTATAAAATAAAAAATTAACTTTCACAATTATTTTTTTTTTTTCACGGAAAAATAAATGAACTAAACCATATTAATTTCAACATATGTTTGTCTAATTTTTATTTTTAAATTTAAAGTAAAAATATTTATTTCGGCTTTTAATTCCACAAAGAAAAAAAAAAAAATTCTCCCCTTATTTATTTTTTTAACCCTTAATGCATGATCCCTTCGATTTTAACCATTTTTTTATATATGATTTCTAAAGGCGTGTACATTTCAAGAAAAGTACCAAAAAAAATTATTTTTAAAAAAGGTGATTTTTATTGAAAAATATGGTTTTTTGCCAAATAGCTAAATTGTGATTATTTTAACGTATATAAGAAAAAAAAAAAAATTGACAAAATTTCTTGTCGCCAAAATGAATTTTATTGCGAGAATATCACTTTAAATATTTAAACAAATATTTTTGAATATTAAACTTTTTGTAAAAAAACGCGTGTTTTAGATTTTTCACAAATATACAGAGCAAAACCAAGATTTTTACTCTAACTGTTTAAAATTTCTGCACTAAACTATAGGAACACTATGTACAGAAGGGGCCCCCAATTCCCAAAAATGCAGTTTTGTGCATCAAGTGGGTTTTTTTTTTTATTAAAAAACCGGTATGTTGCCAAATGGCTACACCATGCATTTAAGGGGGAAAATTATTTTTAGTTTAATAAAGAGTATTTTCCCAACTATTTGAAAAATATAAGTTGAATTCAATTATAAACATTTATATATGTATGTATATTAGGGTGTCCCTTATAAAGTGTTTGGTCGATTTTCGACACGCATACCCCCCAATTTTTTTACAAATGGTCCCAAATTAACAAAATCGATTTTTTTTTTTTTTTTGGAAAACGTTAACCCGTGCCGAGTTGCGGCCGAAAATGGCCCATTTTGGGAAAAAGGTGTATTATTATTAAAAATTCCCAAAATTCTAAATTTTGAAAAATTTAGTATTTTGTTTCAATTATTCATTTAATATACTCAAAATGATTCAGACATGGAATTTTGACTTCATCAGATATCATTAACCCACTCTAGCCAGGCATCAAAAATGACCCACAAATTCAATAAATATGCAAAAACGTCTTTTTATTAAGTTAATTTTAAAGATTTTTTAAAATGCCGAAATTTGAGATGTTTATTGTTATTTTTATAGTATAATAGTTGTTATTAAATAAAAAAAATAAATAAATTGAAAAAATTAAAATTCTAGTTGTGTTTCGAGCGACTCCTTTCCAGGACATTTTATAAAAATTGCAAGTTTTGTCACAAATTTAACAATATTTTAATGTTTTCATCAAAGTTTGAATTATTTTCGAAAATATTTCACTTAAATGTGATTAGGCTATAATTTTTACTTTAGTTGAAAAAAATCTTTAACCCTAAGCGACCTGCGGTCAAAAAAGACCCATGAAAGTTATTGTAAAGCCTTTAAATTTATAAAAAAAATCTGAACTTTATAAAAATGTTTATTTTAAGTAACTTAATCCGTATAGGGTTAATTTATCCAGTTTTGACCAAAAAGGACCCACTAGGAAATTTGAACTTTTAACAGCAGCTATATTTCATATACATAAGAATTTAAATTTTACATGGCTGTTAAGAAATTTACAAAACAAGAAGCTTTCATATATATCTATTAATAAAAGGTGATTCCCCTTTCTAGCGATTTGCTTAGGCTATGTTTTGTTTTCAATGTTTATTTGATATTTTAATATTGTGCTTCAAAAGTGTAGTGGCTTATTTTACAAAAAAAAATGTCGATGAAAACCAGCCAATTTTTCTTATCGGAATGCCTAATCATCAAATAAATGGTGCTATACTACCATCTAATCGACAAGTTCTCGCCGTATTATTTTACAATATTCGCGAAGTGAAGCTCTCTCTTAGTAAAAGTGCAAATCTTGTGATTAGAGAATGTGTTATTTTTTGGGAAAAAGCTAGAATTCCAATAAAGTCAATTCCTAACTGCGCTACGAAACTTTTAAATAAATATAAATTTTGGAGAGAGTTTCAAAAAAATTGTAAGAAAAATATGGATATTTATAGGACCTGTGAAAATGATTTTGAAAGAGATCTAGATAACCTATTTGATATTGCACATGCTGATGCCCTTGAAAATATGACAATAAAAGAAGATAAAACGTTCTTGAAGCTACAGAGAGAGCCGGGTAGACCAGGTTGTTTAGCTGGTGTAGACAAAAAGTTGGCTGATAAAGAAGAAAGGTCTAGAAAAAGATTATTGAACGAAGAGGGGAGAAAATTGAGGCAAAAAGAATTATCGGCAGTTGTATCGACTTCTACATCTAATGTGGAACACACACAAGGTTCTGACGAGGACGAAATACTAAATTTTGTTACGGAAAATGAACAATATTCCCAAGAGGACGAAATCCTGAATTCTAAACTCAGCTCGCCAGAGGCACGCTCTACTTTTCAGGGTGAAATAAAAATAAAAAGAGGTAGGAAGAACCTGATAACACCTAAGGTAGTCGCAGTTTTAGACAGGTGCCAGCTAAGTATCAGAGATTCAGTGTATATTATTCAGACGGTCGTAGAAGCACTGGGTCTAAACTGCGATGAATTTTCCATAAATACATCTTCAATTCAGAGAATTCGTACACAGATGAGAAAATCCAGGGCAGAAACTATTAAAGCTGATTTCAAGAACAACGTACCTAGCGTTGTAACCGTCCATTGGGATGGTAAACTATTACCAGGCTTAGATGTGAGAAGCCAAAAAGAGGAGCGGCTGCCAATTATAATTTCATATGGCGACAAGGAACAACTTCTTGCAGTTCCAAAACTAGAGAGTTCATCTGGTAAACATCAAGAAAGAGCTATAAGAACTGTCCTCCATGATTGGAATCTTATTGAAAATGTACAAATAATGTGTTGTGATACAACAACAACGAACACTGGACGCTTTAAGGGAGCTTGTGCTCTCTTGGAACAAAGTTTAGAGAGAGACTTGGTGCTTTTCGCTTGTCGTCATCATATTTACGAGTTGGTTCTTAAATCTGTATTTGAAGCCAAGATTAAGCAATTTACTGTATCTCCAGAAATACCACTTTTTAAAAAGATCAGAGACAATTGGAAAAATATCGATTCAAATAAGATTGAACCATGCATCGATTTTGTTAAAAAACACATTTCTGACGCAACGATTTTATCTCTCTTAAAGTATTATAAATCGGCACTGGAAAAAACCTTTACCAGAGACGATTATCGTGAATTAATCGAACTAAGCGTAGTGTTTTTGGATGGCGATCCAGAGAAGAAAATCAAAATCAAGCCACCTGGTGCTTTACATCAAGCACGATGGATGGCCAGAGCGATTTACTCCTTAAAAATATGTTTGCTTCAGTCTCAGGTCAACATAGCTGCAAATGATAAAAATGCTCCGCAGGATATTTGTTTATTTGTTGCGATCATTTACGTAAAGCCATGGCTCGAATGTACAAATGCTGTAAAAGCACCTAATCAGGATTTGTGTTTTTTGAAAGCGTTAAAACGCTATAATGAAGTAGACGAAACAATTTCAAAAGCTGCTATAAGTAAGTTTAACAAGCATTTATGGTATTTAAGTGAAGAGGCTGTCATTTTATCACTATTTGACAACGAAGTTGATGACAAAACAAAAACGAATATTCTTGTCAACTTAAACAGGGTAAAATATCAGATTTTAACAAACGATATATTCCATTAAAAGATGAAATATCAAAAACTTTGTTTGGTGAGTTTGAATTATTTTTATAAACATATTATTTTTTTAATTATTATTTTTGAAAAATTATATTCATAAAACAATATTTAATTTAAGCTTTCTTTATTTCAGATAAAACACTGGATAATTTCGTATCAAACAAAAGCAAAATATTTTTAACTCGACTACAGATCGATGACAGTTTTCTTAGCACAAATGTATCGTCATGGGCTAATAATACTGCATTTCTAGAAGCTAAAACAAAAGTAAGTCTTTTGAGAGTTGTAAATGATGTTGCTGAAAGAGGTCTTAAACTAATACAGGATTTTCACGGACTCATTACAGCCGATGAAGAGCAAAAACAATTCTTGTTGCGCTGTGTTGAGGAACATAGGAATTTGTATCCAGATTGTAAAAAAATACTTTAAAAAGAAGTTATCCCAGCTAATTTTGAAAATATAGTAAATTTTTAATATATCAAGTTCTCTATTTTTATTTTAATCCGTTTACAATCATGATAGAAAGCCATAATTTCAGTCTTAACTACAGTTTTATATATTAAAAATAGAGGGTATGCGTTATACACTTCCGCAAAAAAAATTTGTCTTATAAGGGTAATTCAGTAAATTTCCTAGTGGGTTTTTTTTTTGTTAAAGAGTGGATAAATTAACCCTATACGGATCAAGTTACTTAAAATAAACATTTTTATAAAGTTCAAGTTTTTTTTATAAATTTAAAGGCTTTACAATATGGTAGTCATATTTAGAATTAACTTTCATGGGTCTTTTTTGACCGCAGGTCGCTTAGGGTTAAAGATTTTTTTCAACTAAAGTAAAAATTATAGCCTAATCACATTTAAGTGAAATATTTTCGAAAATAATTCAAACTTTGATGAAAACATTAAAATATTGTTAAATTTATGACAAAACTTGCAATTTTTATAAAATGTCCTGGAAAGGAGTCGCTCGAAACACAACTAGAATTTTAATTTTTTCAATTTATTTATTTTTTTTATTTAATAACAACTATTATACTATAAAAATAACAAATAAACATCTCAAATTTCGGCATTTTAAAAAATCTTTAAAATTAACTTAATAAAAAGACGTTTTTGCATATTTATTGAATTTGTGGGTCATTTTTGATGCCTGGCTAGAGTGGGTTAATGATATCTGATGAAGTCAAAATTCCATGTCTGAATCATTTTGAGTATATTAAATGAATAATTGAAACAAAATACTAAATTTTTCAAAATTTAGAATTTTGGGAATTTTTAATAATAATACACCTTTTTCCCAAAATGGGCCATTTTCGGCCGCAACTCGGCACGGGTTAACGTTTTCCAAAAAAAAAAAAAAAAATCGATTTTGTTAATTTGGGACCATTTGTAAAAAAATTGGGGGGTATGCGTGTCGAAAATCGACCAAACACTTTATAAGGGACACCCTAATGTATATGTCAAAGTGCAAAATTCAAAACCAGATCCACAATTTCGGAGTTTTTTTTTAATTTTTATAGTGCAATTAAACTTTATAAAATTTTGTATAATTAGAAATCATGTCAGATAAATTTATACATGAAATTAATACAATTTTATATTAACTTTGTTATATATTTTGAAATAAGATTGTTTAGAGAAGCTTATACGCCATTATATATAATTATGTTTAAACTACATTTGCTGATCTCTTAATATCTCTTAATATATAACGTCATATCAAACATATTTATAAAACCAAAGTGTTAATATAAATGTATGTGGTCATATAAAGCCACACATATAAACATTTATAATTATATCAAATCATATAAAATTATATGAAAACTTTTTTAGTCGGGTAACCACTGTTTAAATTGGCTAATAAATTGATTAAACTAATACCCATTTTAGTGGTCATCAATATTCTCATTCAAGTTTCAACCATTGGTGGCAGAACTTGACACCTGCTTTAATAAAAATCGTATTGCTAACAGGTGTATTGCTATTATATTTTTAATTTGGTTTAGCAACATTGTGTTTTTAACAGTTACACATAATTTATTGTGAAAACACATTCTTAAATAATACCGGTACGTATTAGTATTGATGTTTCGGTATCGGTAATACCAATACCGATACAAATGAAATACCGATACCAATTCGTTATTCTTTTCGGTTGCCAACCTTGATAATAAGTAAGAAATTTGATGACAATAGTGTTGCTAATGTAAAAAAAACCGTTAATACTTTATTAACTATTTTGAATACAATTTTGAGTGCCTCCATTTTTTGGATAAATAAATCATGACTTAAACTTCGCGGAGGACTATTAAAAAAGTGGTACTTTTAAAAATTACAAAAAAAATATATCGAGATCCTATATTCAATAATCTATTGTTGATACTACAGTAGACGCTCACAAATTAGAACCGCTTTGTTTTTGAGGCAATTCTAATTTCTGAATTATTCTAATTTCTGGACGTTTTTTTTCGTTTCGTTTCCAATGATAAAGTGTTTTTTTACGTTTATTTAACATTTTAAATGATACACTTTCACTATTTAATAGAGACTGCCAAATAATATGTACACGCGTATCAAATTTCACAAATAAACTAGCCAAAAATGTACATAAATGCGACAAAAAAAAAAACAAATAGGGAAAAACATATATAACTTGGTGATTCCCCTTTTTAGTTTTACTTTATTCAAACAGAATAAAAATAAATTGGGGATTTCCTGTGTATTCCAATAACAAAAAAAAAAAAAAAACGCTCAGAAATTAGAATTTTAAATTCGAATTTCAGAGCGTTTAATGTATTGCAAACATTGATTCTAATTTCTGGACGTTCGAATTACTGAAAGCTCTAATTTGCGAGCGTCTACTGTATATCCATCTATGATATCAATTTGAAAGCAAAATATCCATCCTTCGCCACTTCTTTAAAGGTTTTACATTTTCACATATCTGCAAACAAATTTATTTTCAAATTCAGCATATAAATTAAAATTATTTGATTTGTATAAGATACGTATAAAAGTTTTTAAGGGGGGTATCGACTCTACGAACAATTTAGTTTCCGAATTTTTTTATATTGTTACGGAATGAAATTAAAACACGTTCGTTTAGTTTGAATAATTTTCTCACAATTTTCCAATAATCATATTAACAAGAAAATCAAATAATATTAACAAGAAAATCAAATACAGAAAATATTTACAATATTGGTTTCCCCAGTTTTTCCCAGAACAAGTGTTTCCGCAACACTCTTCCCTCCTTAAATATATGTCCTTTATGTTACGGAATCGTCGTTATTGCCATTGTATTTAGCTAGACGGTCAATATGAACAACTTTCATTTTCGAGCGCGAAGTTCTTCTTATTCTATAAACTACATCGTTTATTCTCTTGATTATCGTGTAGGATCCTTCCCATTTTGGTGTGAATTTGGGACAAATGCCAACCGATCTCTGAGGGTTATACAGCCATACTAAATATCCTTCGTTATAAAAAACGGGGAATGATTTCACATCGTAGTTGGTTTTCATCTTATCGCAACTTTTCCTCAGAGTAACACGAGCCTCTTCATGTATTTCATTTAAATGTTCCTTTAATGCTTTACCATACTCTGTGGAGTTCATTTTTTCCGCTGGTACAGATCCAAATAATAATTCACTTGGAAGTCTTACATTTGATCCGAAAAGCAATTCGCATGGTGATTTTCCCGTCGATTCGTGCACAGAACAGCGATACGCTAGTAAAAATATCGGAATATGATTATCCCAAGTAGACTGATCACTACTAAGCACTTTGGCGAAGAAATTTTCAATGGTTCGGTTAAACCGCTCAACCATGACATCCGATTGTGGATGCAAAGGTGTTGTACGTTTTTTCTTAATTGACATTGTTTTACACATTTCCCGGAATACAGCTGACTCAAAATTTCTTCCCTGATCCGAATGCAATTCCAGAGGTACGCCAAATCGAGAAATCCAATTTTTCACTATAACTTCTGTTACCGTAACCGCTTCTTGATTTGGAATTGGATACACCTCTACCCATTTTGTGAAGTAATCAATAACCACCAGTATGTACTTGTTGCCTGATTTTGATACTGGGAATGGACCAGCCACATCGACGGCAATGCGTTCATGAGGAGATCCAACCACATACTTTTGCATCAACGCTTTATTCCTTCTGTTAGGACCTTTAACTGAGCCACATTGCGTACAAGTTTTAACAAAATCTTCCACATCTCGACGGAGTTCCAGCCAGTAATAGTGTTCACGAGTTTTAGCAACGGTTCTGTTAATTCCAAAATGGCCGCCAGACGAACCGTTGTGAAGTTCCTTCAAAACATCTTTTCGCAGAGCGAGAGGTATTATGGTTTGAATAGTAGTGGATTTTCCATTTTCTGATTCCCAATTGCGTTTCAGCACACTGCCAGTTATCAGTAATGAATCCCATTGGAGCCAATAAGCCTTTGTTGCTTTACTGTATGCAGATATCTCATTTGCTGAAGGTTTATAATTTTGACTTTCCACTGCAATATCGGCGCCAAATCTGGATCATTTTTTTGGGCTTTGCGGACATTTTCGTCTGACCAGGACTCACAACTTAAAATGACAAGTCTGTTGACAACATTCTCATGTTTTTCACTTCTTGTACATTGCTTACAATTCGATGCACTTGGCCTTCTCGACAAGGCATCGGCATTACTATGTGCAGATCCCGAACGATGATTTGCACATAGTAATGCCTTGCATCTTCTGTATCTATAGAATGTCTAACAACCTTTGAACGATCAAAATCTCTATTACTCATTGAGAAAATTTCCTGGTATTTCAGTACTAGATCCTTAACTTTTGATTTCTGACAGCTAGTTAAGCTCTTATCGACATTTTGAACAAACTTTTCAAAATTTTCAAGAGGCATCTCTAATTTATGTACGGACTCTTCTACAGCTTGATAAACTGATGCACATGGAAATGCAGTTGCTACAACTGTACCTTTATTTAATTTGAATTCATGTGGAGAAAAGTTAGCCATTCTTAAAAAAGACGAACCATCATCGGAAAATTTAGACAATGACTTAGCGACCATTAAACCATTAGATAATTTTTTTCCATCTGGATCAATTAAAAGTACCGCACTGCCTTCCCCTTCAGAATAAACTTTCAAAATTCTTTCAGTATATGGTGACATAATGACATTATTCAACAACTTCACTTTACAATAATCTTGCTTTAACTCTCCAACAGACCATAAAAAATTCCAAGTTCTATATTTCATTATATTTTGTTCTAAATCAATTGTAATTTTATAGTGTTTAAGAAAGTCCAAGCCAATAATACATTCATATGTTATACAAGCTACTGCAAATGTGTGCCAAAATCTACAATTGCCAACAACAAAGCGTATACGTACTTCGCCAATAACTTCCAGGATATCATCTTTTGCTGTTCTAAGAATTAAATTCCTGGGTTTAATATTAGCAGTTCTTGAAAGTATATCAGGTCTTAAAACTGAACGTGACGCCCCTGTGTCAACCATGACTTGACAGTGACGTTTGTTAATTTTCGCCTCAATGAGCAATGAAGCAATGAACTGTTTCCGCATTTGTTTATTTTGTCTGATGTTATTCTGCATGCTTGAGCCTGAACATTTTGAACTAACGGGTGGCTCCTACCGGAAGTTCTTCTGCATTTCCCGAAGGCTTTGGTTTGGTGCATTTGTTTCTTAAATGTCCATACTCACCACAACCCCAGCATTGGAATGAATTTTTTTCTTCGCTTACTCTACAGACCACATCTTCTTGAAATACTTCTCGGATTCTATACTCTGATACTTTCCTAGACGATTCTACTGCTAAAGAATACGCTAACACTTCTTTAGGTTTTTTCTTCTCGCTTAAAATGACGGCTTGCTCTACATCAGGATCACGTATACCTCTGGCAAATGTATCAGTTATCATGCAATCGAAAATCTCTATAGGAAATTCTTTATACACTAACATACACAAACGTTCAATATCAGCATAAAATTCTTGCAATGTTTCTCCTTGACGTTGTTGACGACTTGCGAGCTGGCTTTTATGCATAATCTTTAGGTTTTTATCACCAAATCTAGATTCTAGTTCACCACAGATATAAGCATAATCACGATCCTTACCACTCGGAAAAAGTTGTACCAAGTCGGCAGCTTTTCCACGTAAAGAAACAACCATCTGAACAGCTCTAATGTTATCTGACCAACCATTTAATGCCGCTGCAGCCTCAAACTGCCTGTAGAAAACACTCCATGAAGATTCCCCATCGTAAGTTGGCGGTTTTGTGAAACCGGTACTAGAATGTGATACCGCGTTTACAGATGTAGATTTTATTTGCACGATCTCAGTTACCAAATTATTTATTTGTAATTGCAGACGTTCCTCTCTTGAGAATGTTTGTTGTTGCAATTCACACAAATTTGCATGGAACTGTTGTTCAACAGCATGAATTTTGTTCTCAAAATTTTGGTTAGCAATTTGTATAGATGCTAATTATTTTGCAACCTCTCTATTCTGTACCAACAACTGTTCCATCATAACCTGCAGATTTTGAACAGATGCAGCTTCAGGACATGCGAAGACAGTTCCAAAATCAAAATTATCCGGATTTTCACCCTTTTCCAACAAAAAATTACGAATTCGCAATATTTTGCCAGCCTTACGTCCAGCCAATGATAAGCTCCAATCCGCTAGAACTTGGCGGGTTTCTGAATCATTCAAATCATCAATGCGTTTCATTGTAATAATTTGATTTTTTTTTCTTCTGACACCAAATGTTACGGAATGAAATTAAAACACGTTCGTTTAGTTTGAATAATTTTATCACAATTTTCCAATAATCATACAGTAGACGCTCGCAAATTAGAGCTTTCAGTAATTCGAACGTCCAGAAATTAGAATCAATGTTTGCAATACATTAAACGCTCTGAAATTCGAATTTAAAATTCTAATTTCTGAGCGTTTTTTTTTTTTTTTTGGTTATTTGAATACACAGGAATTCCCTAATTTATTTTTATTCTGTTTGAATAAAGTAAAACTAAAAAGGGGAATCACCAAATTATATATGTTTTTCCCTATTTGTTTTTTTTTTTTGTCGCATTTATGTACATTTTTGGCTAGTTTATTTGTCAAAATTTGATACGCGTGTACATATTATTTGGCAGTCTCTATTAAATAGTGAAAGTGTATCATTTAAAATGTTAAATAAACGTAAAAAAAACACTTTATCATTGGAAACGAAACGAAAAAAAACGTCCAGAAATTAGAATAATTCAGAAATTAGAATTGCCTCAAAAACAAAGCGGTTCTAATTTGCGAGCGTCTACTGTATTAACAAGAAAATCAAATAATATTAACAAGAAAATCAAATACAGAAAATATTTACAATATTGGTTTCCCCAGTTTTTCCCAGAGCAAGTGTCTCCGCAACAATATTTTATTTCGATGGAGCATACACCCAGAAAACAGTCTCAGTTGTGGCCACCGAATTTGTTGCCAATCGAATTCGTACGGTTACGAGAACTATCTTTATATTAAATTATATTTCTCGTCGTGAAAGCCAATATTCGGTTGTCTAATTCAATATTATATTCCACATAAATATTATTATGTTCCACAAATTTTTGAAATTAAAAAACTTTTTTTCAATTCTCCGGTATTGAACCCGGTCATTCTGATTAATAATCCACACTCTTACCCATTGCACCACAACTACATTTAATTTTTTTAGCCATATTTACTTTTTATACTTAAGAATATTTTATTTTTATTAAAAAACAACATCTAAATTTTTGTCTTTTCCGGGAGTCGAACCCGGAAATCTGGCGTACTAGGCTAACTCCTCACCCACTAAACCACAAACACTTATTAATTTTAATGTCTAATTTTGAATTTATATGTTCAGTTTGGAAAACAAATATAGCATAAACTTCGTTTACCAATACCAATTAATAGTTGAGTGTGTTATCAATACAATCCACAATTCGGTTGGTTCTACAGAAACTCGACTTTATGGTCATATTTGATTAGGATAACCGTATTTGTAGTTACCACTTTCGAATATTGAAATTTTTTTAATAAAGGTTATAGGTAACACCAATTTTCTTGTATATACAATAAATAAATGGCTGCTTCTACTGCGTAGAATTACTAAACTGATACTAATTTTAAAATTGATTGGAGATACCAATAATTTGTTAAAAGGATTGTTTTTTAGTTTGCTTTCCCTATTTTTAATACCTAGTAAAATATTTTTGGTCTAGTATTCAATTATAGGTAACTCCAAAAAAAATAACGTCCTGGCAAATTAATTTGAATAGTTCTGATCGAATTCCAACCAATCTTTTTCCTGGGTGTACTTTTCTCTATATGCTCCGAAAATTTCAATAAAAAGTTCGAAGAAACTAAATTCCTACATTTTTTTTTGTAAAATATGTTTCAGTCCCAAAGTAATACTCTACGTGGTAAATTTGTGTGTAACACTTTTTGTTTGCATTTTTATAAACTTGTTTTTATTAGAAATCGTATATCTTATAACAGGGCAGAATAAAAAGATAAAAACTACATCAAAAGATGCAAGAATTGCACGCAGTTTTCAAAGAAAAGCCGATGACGATTCCTTGATGGATGTTAAGACACATCATATGGGGCAGGTGCTGATGGCTTAATATCTCTATATGTGACGCGCAAAATAGAAAGGGACCTAAGGATAGAAAGGGACCTACGGTCAGGAGAGCATGGGATCGGTCTCATTCGATGCTCAGATGTTGTCCACAAAAAAAAAATTGATTTTTTTACCCTTAGGTCCCTTTCTCTATGCGCTGTCACATATATAAAAGACTGTCTGATTGACTGACTGACTCAACATCGCCCAGCCCAAACCGCTGAAGGAAGTTGAAATTTAGTATGTAGGTTCCTCTTTCGGCGTAGACGTCCGGGATTTTTGGAAATTCTTACCGGAACGGGCAAAAAGGGGGAAAGTCTCCCCCTTGAAGGCCTGCAAAAACCCCTTTGGCTAGAAAGTTGAAATTTTAGATATGTGTTCCTTGGAGTAGGGGCTAACTTTTTTAGAAAGTACTTTCAAGAATTTTGGACAGGGACGTTGTAAAAATGGGGGTTAAAAAGGGGAAAAGAGCCCCCTTGACGGCCTGCCCAAACCGCTGGAGGTAGGAAGTTGAAATTTGGTATAAAGGTTCCTCCACTATCGTAGACATCCACCAAGACGGGATTTTTTGGAAATTTGGGGAAAAAAGTCTCCCCCTTGACGGCCTGTTCAAACTGATGGAGCTATAAAGTTGAAATTTGGTATGTAGGTTCCTCGACCGGTGTAGACGTCCGTTGAGACGGAATTTTTTGAAATTCTTATCGGGAGGGGCAAAAGGGGACAAAAAAGTACCTTTTTCCAAAAAAGTACATTTTTCCAAAAAAAGTACCTTTTTCCACAAACAGTACCTTTTTCCAAAAAAAGTATCTTTTTCCGAAAAAAGTACCTTTTTCCAAAAAAAGTATCTTTTTCCGAAAAAAGTACCTTTTTCCAAAAAAAGTACCTTTTTCCAAAAAAAAGTACCTTTTTCCAAAAAAAAGTAACTATTTCCAAAAAAAGTACCTTTTTCCAAAAAAAGTACCTTTTTCCAAAAAAAGTACCTTTTTCCAAAAAAAGTACCTTTTTCTAAAAAAAAAGTAGCTTTTTCCAAAAAAAGTACCTTTTTCCAAAAAAGTACCTTTTTCCAAAAAAAGTACCTTTTTCCCAAAAAAGTAACTTTTCCCGAAAAAATTACCTTTTTCCAAAAAAAAGTACTTTTTTACAAAAAAAGTACCTTTTTCCAAAAAAAAGTGCCTTTTTCCAAAAAAGTACATTTTTCCAAAAAAAGTATCTTTTTCCACAAAAAGTACCTTTTTCCAAAAAATTACTTTTTCCAAAAAAAAGTACCTTTTTCCAAAAAAAGTACCTTTTCCAAAA
This sequence comes from Leucophora obtusa, assembly GCA_949987735.1. Lineage (NCBI taxonomy): Eukaryota > Metazoa > Arthropoda > Insecta > Diptera > Anthomyiidae > Leucophora > Leucophora obtusa. The sequence goes on from OX465295.1 coordinate 137,133,098, forward strand.
AAAAGTACCTTTTTCCGAAAAAAGTACCTTTTCCCAAAAAAAGTACCTTTTTCCAAAAAAAGTACCCTTTTCTAAAAAAATTTACCTTTTTCCAAAAAAAATGTACCTTATCCAAAAAAAGAACCTTTTTCCAAAAAAAGTACCTTTTTCCAAAAAGATACCTTTTCCAAAAAAGGACCCTTTTCCAAAAAAGGACATTTTCCCAAAAAAAGGACCATATTCCAAAAAAAATAAATTTTTCTTAAAAATAACTTTCAAAAAAAGTACTTTCTTCCAATAAAGTAATTTGTAAAAATAAAGTATCTTTTTCCAAAAAATTTCGCTTTTTCCAAAAAATTTCATTTAGAAAAATATAATTTCACAAAAAGTACTTTTTTTCCTCCACCCACGGATATCTCCACTAAAACAAGGTTTCTTGATATTCGGCATAGACGTCCGCTAAGACGGAATTTTGGGAAATACCTACCGGAATTTCCAAATATGTTCGGCATAGACGGTCAAACAAATTGGAAAAGTGTCCGCCTTAACTGCCTGCCCAAACCACTGGAGATAAAAAGTTGAACTTTGGCATAAAGGTTCCTCCACTGTAGTAGACATCGACTAAGTTTGTATTTTTGGAATTCTCTACAGGATATCCCAAAAGGGGGAAGTTTTCCCCTTGACGGCCTGCCCAAACTGCTGAAACTATGTAGCCGAAATTCAGTATGTGAGTTCCTCCTTCTGTGTAGGCGTCCGCTTAGACGGAATTTTTGAAATTCCTATCGGGAGGGAGATAAGGGGAAAAGTATTCTCCTTGACGGCCTGCCCAATCCCTTCTGGCCAACCTAAAATTTTAAATATGTGTATTCCCTGGAGTAGGACTAACTCACCGGCAACGTAATTTTTCTATTTTGGAACAGAAACATAGTAAAAATGTGGGTTGAAAGGGAAAAATGTCCCCAATAACGGCCTGCCCAAACCGCTGAGGCAATGAAGTTGAAATTTGGTATGAATGTTCCTCATCCATCGCAGACAGCCGCGAAGATCGAATTTTTGTAAATTCCTAAAGGGAGGGGCAAAAAGAAGAAAGCCTCCCCTTGGTGGCCTGTGAAAACCCCTTCGGCTAGAAACCTGAAATTTAAAATGTGGGTCCCTGGAGTAAGGGCTAACTTATTAGAAAGATACTATTTTGAATTTTGGACAGGGTCGTTATAAAATAGGGTCTCTAAAAGGGAAAGTGGCCCCTTAACGACCTGTCCAAACTGCTGGAACTAGGAAGCTGAAATTCGGTACTTAGGTTCCTCTTCCAGCCTAATTCCAACTGGGAGGGACAAAAAAAGGAAAAGTGTCCCACTTGACAGCCTGCTCAAACTGCTGGAACTAGGAACCTGAAATTCCCTGTCGATGTATTTTCGGAAATTTCTACCCAGATGGGCACAAATGGTAAAAGTTGGCTAGAAATCTGAAATGTAAAACATATGTTCCTTGGAGTATGGGCTCACTTATCGGGAAGGTATATATATATATTTAATCCTTTAATTCCCAGTGGAACATAGGGCCGCTTTCATTTACATTTGTATAGGTTTCAGTAATCATTTCAATTTCGGGGAGAATAAGTGATTGGCCTATAGCTCTCCTAGGCTGGTGCTGGGGCTGCCAGCTAAGCCACCAGCCTGGCTTGGTGAAAGTCAGTAGCAAACTTAGCAAAAATGCCTACTTCCCGAGACGTCACTTTATTTTCCCTAAGTGACCATTCGGACATGCGAATTCGAGCGACGGTCTGTAGCAACAGACCGTCGCTCGAATTCGCTTCCATCTCAACAGAGGTGGTCCCCAGGGAGTACCACGAGGAGGCCACTGCCGTAGCAATGGGATCAGCACGCTGACCTACGAGTCGACTAGGAGTGACTTACTAAGGATAGTGGGAACACTTTACCTTATACTTGTCAATTTTAAGGATGACAAGCCTTACTAAGGAACGCTTTAACCAGTTTGCCTTACACACTTTGTGGAATTTTGGACAGGGACATTGCAAAAATGGAGATTAATGAAGCGAAAAGTGCCGCTTAAAGGCCTGCCCAAACTGCTGGAGGTAGGAAGTTGAAATTTGGTACTAAAGTTCCTCCTCTATTGTAGACATCCGCTAAGATGAGATTTTTGGAAATTTCCACAGGTAGGGTCAAATACAGGAAAAGTCTCGCCCTTAACGGCCTGGCCAAACTGCTGGAACTAGGGAGCTTAAATTCGGTATTTGGGTTCCTTCTCCAACGTAACGTCCCCTAAGACGGTATTTTTGGAAAATCATACCGGGAGGGGTAAAAAGTGAAAAAACTTCCCCCTTGCCGAGTTGGGCAAACTGCTGGATATAGAGACCTAAAATTATGCATGTAGTAGGTTCCTCCTCCAACGCAGACGTTCTCGGAATTTTTTGGAAATTCCTACCGGGAGGGGTAAAAACGGAATAATCCTCTCCCTTGATGGCCTAACCAAACCCTTCGGCTAGAAACCCGTAATCTATAATATGGTTTCCTTCGAGTATGGGCTAACTTATCGACAAGGCATTTTTAGGATTTTGGACAGGAACGTGGTAAAAATGGTGGCTCAAAAGGGGAAAATTGCCCCCCCCCCCTGAACATCTGCGTCTTTAGCTAGAAACCTAAAATTTAAAGAACGAGTGTATATGGAACACTAAATTTAAAAACCTAAATAGGAAACGAGTGGAATTGAAACACTACACAAGTGGAACGAAATGGATATAAACGTTGAACGAGTGGATTTGAAATTATAGGCAATGGAAATGGATTGGAAGAGGGAACGAAAAGGAATGGACTATAGAACGAAATGAAATGAGGAGCGAGATGGCATAGAATGGGGAACGAGTGGAATTGAAACACTGCAGTTGAAAGAGGACTGGAACGGAGCAAGTACAAAGAAATGGAATGGAAAGAGAAGCATTTGAATGACTCAAACTGCCGGAGTTTGGTACTTGAAGTTTCGCATGCGATTGAGGCAGATTATATATATTTGGGATTTTTACTGGAAGGAACAAATGGGGTGAAGAACCCCTATTAATTACCTATTCAAACACTATCCACGGAATATGAAACTTATGTAGCATTGAAACATACTCTCCAAAATATTAAACAAATTTTCTAAAATAGAAAAAACCTTAGAAAAAAATGGAACTTATATATTCTGATATTTACACTGCAGGTAACGAAGCACCGGTGGAAGAAACCGACGCAGTAAATTTTCCAACTGAATTTGTGAATTTACTTGAATTGTCAGGTCTACCTTTACATAAACTGGAATTAAAAAAAACTTCAATGCACGCTAACAACGTCGATGCGTAGCTTTGCCCGCTATCTTTAATATTATAAATCGCTTGCCAACCCTGCTTTACGTTATTTATTTTCATTCAAAACACAAATGAATAAAACTACTTATGGGTCTATCTACCTAAGTTCGCACTTTACCAAATTATCTTGACATACACACGTATATTGCAATTTGTAATGGATTCATTAATAACAATCTTTCATGAGAAAAAGTGATCAAATATTTATTTATTTGTTGTGTCAGAATTATTTATTTGTGGTGGCTGGGTGAAGTCTTTTATTATAAAAATCTTGAGTCAAACTAAAATAACATTCATTTACTTAAAATAACAGATCAACTAAAAACATTTCCCCCATTCATAAAAACTGTACTTTAAATAAACAAAGCGAATTTACCCACCCAGCCACGAATACGACCGATGGCTTGAACAACAGACAATTAGTTGTTACATGCTCACGTGTTGGTATACTAAATGATTTATTTATATAAATATGAAGAGGCAAAAAATAGTGTTTGTACTTAAACATTACAATAAATTTACCTTAACAATTATTTTATCTTAATAACAAATATTGTGTTTTATTTTATCTAAAAGAAATTTAATTCTAAACTTTAAGGCACGCTAACAACGTAGCGGGCTTCGCCCGTTATCTTTAATAGTATAAATCGCTTACCAACCCTGCTTTAAATGTTTTTTTTATTTTCATTCAAAACACAAATGAACAAAACTATTTACGGGTCCATCTACCTATGTGCGCACTTTACCAAATTATCTTGACATACATACGTATATTGTCAAGAATTATTGTTGTGTCAGAATTATTTATTTGTGGTGGCTGGGTGAGTGAAGGTTTTTATTATAAAAAACTGTATTTAAAAAAAGCAAATTTGAAGAAAATTAAAATAAAATAACATCAACCACAAATACGACTTATCTATAATAAATTTACCTTAACAATTATTTTACCTTAGCAACAAATATTTTGTTTCATTTTATATAAAAGAAATTTAATGCTAACCTTTAAGGCCGCTAACAACGTAGCGGGCTGCGCCCGCTAGTAAGTTATAAAAGTAATCAATATATATAAAAATGGGGAAAAAATACGAAATAAATTACAAAATGTACAAAATTATAGAATTTTTACAAAATAATATGAGTAGCATTATGTATAATAACACAGTACAACACTAAAAATGCATCGGGCATGCGACATATCAATTCTGATAGATTTTAGGATGAACATCACGATTGTGAACACCAAATTTCAAAATTAGCTCTAGTTTTTGAAATATTTGCAAATTTAACTTTTAGCAAAAAGACAGTTTTTTTGTTAAAATTTCTTATTTATTCATACACCTGACCAAACCATGGATAATTTTTAATATGGTTTAAAAATATAGGCTTTGGGCTTTTGGAAACATATCAATTTATTTTGATTAGATAAAGTATCTAGGATATAACTGCAATTAAAGTGAAAACTTCACTTATTTTCCTATTTTGCAAATCTTGTAAAATCTCCTAATCGGATTTGCAAAATTTTTACATATAACGTAAATTCATATTCCACTAAATTCTTTTTATCTAAAGAATCACAATTTCTGCATCAATATTTCCAGAAAATTCAATCTGAAATACACATTTTACATCTTTTTTATTTTAAATAAATTTTATATGAATTTACTATGGCAAAAGGAAATAAAATACATTTTTGAACATGCACATTTTAAAATCGTTATTTTTTCAAAATTTGCACTTCAATTACACTATGGAACATTTTTGGGATTATTGTCTGGGGGGTGAGAAATTCCAAGTCAGGGTGATGGTACTAGGTCAGTATAGTAAAACCCTCAAAGGGTTTGGCGTTCGTATGTGTCATTTTTTTTATGACCTTTTAAATTTTTTCCTTATCTTGATGTTTTTTCGCTTAGTTGTAACATTTTGGCAAAAACGTAGTTTAACATAACTCGAGAACCACTTGTCCGATTTTGATGAAACAAATTTATAAAAATTTAGAATTACAATTTCTATAATCTGTTTCTATACCGTTTTCCTACACCCAGGAAAAAGATTGGTTGGCTTTCGATCAAAACCATTAAAATGAATTTGCCAGGACTTTATTTTATTTGGTATTACCTATAATTGAATACTACATCAAAAATATTTTACTAGGTATTAAAAATAGGGAAAATGAACTAAAAAACAATCCTTTTAACAAATTATTGTTATCTCCAATCAATTTTAAAATTAGTATCAGTTTAGTAATTCTATGCAGTAGAAGCAGCCATTTATTTAGTGAATATACAAGAAAATTGGTGTTATCTATAACCTTTTTTAAAAAAATTTCAATATTCGCAAGTGGTAACTACAAATACGGGTATCCTAATCAAATATGACCTTAAATTCAAGTTACTGTAGAACCAACCGAATTGTGGATTGTATTGATAACACACACAACTATTAATTGGTATTGATAAACGAATTTTATACTGTATTAATAAAACACATAAATTCAAAATTAGTCATTAAAATTATTAAGTGTTTGTGGTGTAGTGGGTGTTTTTTTTTTAATTAAAATAAAATATTCATATGTATAAACAGTAAATATGGCTAAGAAATTTAAAAGTAGTTGTGGTGCAGTGGGTAAAAGTGTGAACTATTAACCTGAAGGGCCGGGTTCAATACCAGAAAATTCAAAAAAAGTTTTTTAATTTCAATAGAATTTTGTAGAACATAATAATATTTATGTGGAACATAACATTGAATTAGACAACCGAATATTGGCTTTCACAACGAAAAATATAATTTAATATAAAGATAGTTGTCGTAACCGCACGAATTCGATTGGCAACAAATTCGGTGGCCACAACTGAGACTGTTTTCTGGGTGTAGTAAAATATTTTAGGTGTAGTATTCACTTATAGGCAACTGCAAATAAAATAATGTCCTGGCAAATTCATTTTAATGGTTTTGATCGAATTCCAACCAATCGTTTTCCTGGGTGCATAGTACCAAAAAGTATTTTATGTACTCTACTTTCTGTACTACTCTATTGAGTTGGTGTTAGTGATGTCGGTTCGTCTGTCCTTATAAAATGAACGATCTTTATAATAAAACTATAAGTAGTTCGCATTTTAAAAGATAATTTGACGAAATTTTGTATATAAGCTTGTACGGCATCGATTACTAACGGTGTTGAAAATGGTTAAAATTCGTCCATGTTTTGACCTAGTAATCATGAAGATGTCCTATCTGATATTGAATGCATTGGAATTCAATCACCCAGGAAAAAGATTGGTTGGAATTCGATCAAAACCATTAAAATGAATTTGCCAGGACCTTATTTTATTTGCAGTTGCCTATAAGTGAATACTACACCAAAAATATTTTACTAGGTATTAAAAATAGGGAAAATGAACTAAAAAACAATCCTTTTAACAAATTATTGGTATCTCCAATCAATTTTAAAATTAGTATCAGTTTAGTAATTCTATGTAGTAAAAGCAGCCATTTATTTAGTGTATATACAAGAAAATTGGTGTTACCTATAACCTTTATTAAAAAAATTTCAATATTCGAAAGTAATAACTACAAATACGGGTATCCTAATCAAATATGACCTTAAAGTCGAGTTTCTGTAGAACCAACCGAGTTGTGGATTGTATTGATAACACACACAACTATTGATTGCTATTGGTAAACGAATTTTTTATTATATTTATTTTCCAAGCAAAACATATAAATTCAAAATTAGACTTCAAAATTAATAAGTGTTTGTGGTGCAGTCGGTAGAGAGTTGGGCTAGTACGCCGGATTTCCGAGTTCAAATCCCGCAAAAGACAAAAATTTATATTTTTTTTTAAATTAAAATAAAATATTCATATGTACATATAAACAGTAAATATGGCTAAGAAAATTAAAAGTAGTTGTGGTGCAGTGGGTAAGAGTGTGAATTATTAACCTTAAAAGACGGGTTCAATACCAGAAAATTCAAAAAAAGTTTTTTAATTTCAATAAAATTTTGTGGAACATAATAAAATGTATGTGGAACATACTATTGAATTAGACAACCGAATATTGGCTTTCACGACGAAAAATATAATTTAATATAAATATAGTTGTCGTAACCGCACGAATTCGATTGGCAACAAATTCGGTGGCCACAACTGAGACTGTTTTCTGGGTGATGGTATAACCAAATCAAAGCATTTTTTTACGATTTCTTCCACGCACTGAAAGAATTATCCTTCATGATATTAATGATATAATTTCATATAATTTTTTTTCGTAGAATCAATGAAGAATTTCATTATGTATATAATAGTAATTTAATATTATGAAATTTTTCATAACTTTTCCTTCATAAAATTTCATAATTTCGTTAAAAAAAATCATTGAATTTCATAAATTAGATCTTCATAAATTTAATGAAAATGTTCTTTACCCGAGTAAAAAAAATTATATATAATCATATGTGGCATATATTAAAATATATAATTAGACATGTCGTTATGTATATCCATATATAATTATATATGACGTCTTTTTCCAAAATTTTTCCTTATATTATGCCATATATAATTTCATCTAATTAGATATCGGCCTTTATAATATTAGATATGGTATATATGATTATATATTACATAGCAAGGCTGATCTTATTGCATATATAGTTGTATATAGAGTTATATCTTAATATATATGGTGGCATTTTAGCAATATATAATTATATATGGTATCATTTAAACAATATATAACTATAAATGGTGCCAGTTAAACTAGATATTATCATATATGGTGGCATTTAAACAATATATGGTCATATGTGGTATCTCATGAACAAAATTTTTAATACAGTTGCAAATATGATAATATATGCCACTATATATAGTGCCATATATATTTATATATGGTGTTATTTAAGCAATATATTAACAAATGTGGTGCCATTTAAACCATATATTATTATATATGCTGCCATTAAAACAATGTATGGTCATATATGGTACCTCATGATCAACATTTTTAATACAGTTCCAGATATGATAATATAAGAAAATATGTATAGTGCCATATATACTTATGAATGGTGTTATTTAAGCAATATATTACCACATATGGTGCCATTTAAACCATATATTATCATATATGGTGCCATTTCAACAATATATGCTCATATAGGGGACCTCATGAACAACATCTTTAATACAGTTACAGATATGATAATATATGCTACTATATATAGTACTTTGATATATCGTATCATTTCAACAACCCGAGTAAAAATAGTTACATATAGTCATATATGTGATTAAGTTATATCTGTATAAATATACAGTTTCATCCGAAGAATGGCCCGATATATTTTTATCAATTTTTATCTAATTGTATCAGTTTAGATCTGACCTGATTAAATTATGTATTGATCAGATAAAATTGTATCCGATTTTTGCCCTGAAAAAATTTTATCGGTTTATATGTAATGGTGTCAGGTTTGATCGTAATTGGTTCAATTTTATATAAATAAAATATAATTGTATCCGACATTTACCTCCCGACTAAAAAAGTTTTCATATAATTTTATATGATTTAATATAATTATAAATGTTTATATGTGTGGCTTTATATGACCATATACATTTATATTAACACTTTGGTTTTATAAATATGTTTGATATGACGTTATATATTAAGAGATATTAAGAGATCTGTAAATATAGTCTATACATAATTATATATAATGGCGTATCAGCTTCTCTAAACAATCTTATATCAAAATATATAACAAAGTTAATATAAAATTGTATTAATTTCATGTATAAATTTATCTGACATGATTTCTAATAATACAAAATTTTATAAAGTTTAATTGCACTATAAAAATTAAAAAAAACTCCGAAATTGTGGATCTGGTTTTGAATTTTGCACTTTGACATATACATAAATAAATGTTTATAATTGAATTTAACGTATATTATTCAAATAGTTGGCAAAATACTCTTTATTTAACTAAAAATAATTTTAACCCTTAAATGCGTGGTGTAGCCATTTGGCAACATACCGGTTTTTGAATAAAAAAAATCCACTTGATACACAAAACTACATTTTTGGGCATTGGCCCCTTCTGTACATTGTCTTCCTATAGTTTAGCGCAGAATTTTTAAACAGTTAAGAGTAAAAATCTTGGTTTTGCTCTGTATATTTGTGAAAAATCTAAAACGGTTTTTTTTTACAAAAAGTGTAATATTCAAAAATATTTGTTTAAATATTTAAAGTGATATTCTCGCAATAAAATTCATTTTGGCGACAATAAATTTTGCCAATTTTTTTTTTTTTTTTTCATATACGCTAAAATAATCAATTAAACAATTTAGCTATTTGGCAAAAAACCATATTTTTCAATAAAAATCACCTTTTTTAAAAATATTTTTTTTTTGGGATTTTTCTTGAAATGTACACGCCTTTAGAAATCATATATAAAAAAATGGTTAAAATAGAAGAGATCATGCATTTAAGGGTTAAAAAAATAAATAAGGGAAAACAATTTTATTTCATTGTGGAATTAAAGGGCGAAATAAATATTTTTACTTTAAATTTAAAAATAAAAACATGTTGAAATTAATATGGTTTAAAGGCTCCATTAGTCTGGTAGTATCGTAAAGTATCGTGTCAGCTGTTTACTTTCAACTAGTGACAGTATACACAAATACTTAGTTTGGAAGTAGATTTAGTAAGAAAATTTATTGAAAATAGATTTAGTAAGAAAATTTATTGAAAATAGATTTCTACTTTACGATACCTCATTTCACCTCACTTTACTACCAAACTAATTTGGGCTTAAATTCATTAATTGTGAAAGTTAATTTTTTATTTTATAAGAAAGACACACATTTTGTAAGAAAGACCAAAACTCTAACCTAGAAAAAGTTGTTCCGACAAATTTTTAATTTGTATTGTTTTATTTTGTAAGCTATTTCCCAGTTTATTAGCAAAAATTTTTCTAAACATTAAGCATTAGTATTTATTATGAATGAAATAAGTGATCTCAACAATATTTACTAAAATTTTCTTTGAAAATCTTCATCAAATTATATGTATTTATATATAATTTGATGCAGTTAGATAGACCCATTTTTCGGAACAAATTGTATCAGGTGATATAACATGCTTATCTCGCTTGATATAATTATATATTCCAATATTCGGATCAAATTAGATATGGACGTATATATGGGTTTATATATGGTGATATATGATTATATAACATCTTTTTTAGTCGGGCTTATACAATTGTATCAAAGTTTTATACTGATACAATATATCAGGTCAAAATTGGGATATAACTATATAATTTTGTATACAAATATATCTATTTGCACCTAAACTGATAACATGTGATATAAACCAATAAAATTGTATCAGGTCAAAAATCAGATACAATTTCATCTGATTAACAAATAATTTAATCAGGTCAGATATAAACTGATGCAATTAGATAAAAACTGATAAACAACTGATACAATTTTATCGGGTCATATTCCGGAACAAATGGTACATGGATCACTGTAAGTTATATATTACCATATAAAGCTCCATATTATTTTTTTTAATATCCGGGTAAAAATTTTAATATGGTGTCTTATATAATTATATCTTATCTGATAAGTTCCCATATACAACCACACACAATTTGATCCGAAAAATGGGTCATCTACATGTGTCTAATTATATCAAATTAGATATAATTTGGTGCAATTTGATCCGAGATTTGTCCATATCCAGGATATCAAATTATATATACTGCTATATAAATATATCTGACTTTATATAATTCAACCAGATAGTAGGTAGGCTTTTTATGACTGGAAGTTATGCTTAACAGCTATTAAGTTGACAATTGAAATTTTAAACAATTTTAAAGGCCCAAATTTTAGAAAACATAACCCAATGTTTAAAAATTTTCCTACAAAAATTGGTTGTGTTTTATAAAAATGCATTTGAATGCTTTTGTCTTAGGAAACGTACGCATAACTTTTTTAATATGAAATTATATATAAAAAATAACTTAATTTGTTTATGGACCCTTATATGGTTATATGTGAAGCCATGTTAATTTAAATCTTAATTTACAGATAACTAAAATTTATGTTGAACTATATATTAGTTTGTATAGGATTATATATAAAGTTATATAAAATTACAAAAAAATATTTTTAGTATGGCGTCACATACATTTTTATGTAACTTTGCATGGAACCATATATAATCATATCGATCACTACATATATTTTTATTAATTTCATATGGCTTATGTAATTATATATGGAGTAAGATTTGGGGACATATACTAGTATCAATTACCATATAAAAAATTTGTTCAAAAAATAATATCAGATGTAGTTGTATATATTGATATGTGTCTTAATGTGACTCCATTCATAGCCATATATAGCACAATCACATTATATATGACCATATATAACTATTTTTACCCGGGTAGGGAAAATGTACCATATATGGTGCCATTTAAACAATATATTGTCATATATGGTGCCATTTAAACAATATATGGTCATATATGGTAACTCATCAACAACTACAATATTAACGGTATATCAGAAGCTATTAAGTGTATTTTATAAATTTTAAATGTATTTCAGAAATTTATCAAATGTATTACAGAAATTTTTAATTGTATTTCAGTAATAATCAAATCTATTTCAAAACTTGTTGATTGTATTTCATAATTAATAGAGAAAAATTTCTGAAATATATTTCATAATTTCTAAAATACAATTGATAATTTCTGAATTACAGTTTGATAATTTCTGAAACACAGTTGTGAATTTCGGAAATACAATCAATAATTTCTGAAATACAATTGATAAAACTGAAATTCAATTGACTAGTTCTGAAATACAATTCATAAATCTGAAAAATAATTGATAAGTTCTGAAATACAATTGATAAAACTGAAATTCAATTGATTATTTCTGAAATACAATTGATAAATCTTAAAAACAATTGATACAATTGGAAATGGTGTAGAGCGTTAAAAAGATGTAAATAAAATTATTTTTTTAAAAAAATTCAATTCCCGAGTAAAACGGGTTATACATTATTTTATATTATTTAATACAATTATGTCTCGTTATATATTGCTTTGTATGGCACTATATATAATAAGATATAATTTTCGTCTTTCGGTCAAATTTTATATGACCCAATATCTAAATATATCTTTTTACATATGTTGTCCAATTTAATCAGATCTCGCCCATGGAATTTAAATTGTAAGACCAAATACCAGAGACTATTAATTATAGAGATAGGAAATCGAAACTTACACTACTAACCGATAGAGGGCCCCGGGTAAAAATCTTAATATGATGTCATATATAATTATATCTTATTTGATAAGTCCCCATATACAACGACATACAACTTGATCCGAAAAATGGGTCATCTACTTGTGTCTAATTATATCAAATAAGATATAATTTGATACAGTTTGATCCGAGATTTGTCCATATGCAGCACATCAAATTACATCTAATTCGATATAAAAATATCTGATTTTATATAACATTGTCTAATAGTGCATACCGGCTATTAAATTGATATTGAAATTTCTATAGCTTGAACAATTTTAAAGTCCCTAATTTTATAACATAAAATAAAAATTTTAATGCGTTTGTCTTCTAAATCGTACCCATCATTTTTTAATATAAATTTTATATGCAAAAAAATCACGTGAAAATTATTTAGCTGTGGAGAAATTAACTCTTAATTTATATTAATTTGTATGAGATCATATAGAAAGTTATATAAAATTACAAGAATATATTTTTAGAATGACGATACATACAGTGTTATATAACTTAGTATCGAACCATATATAATCATATGGGTCACTACATATATTTTGATTAGTTTTATATGGCTTATGTAGTTATATATGGAGTCAGATGTGGGGATATGTAATAACATCAATTACCGTACAAAAAATTCATTGAAAAAATAATATCAGATGTAGTTGTATATAATGATATGTGTCTTAATGTGACTCCATTCACTGTCAGATATAATCCAATCACATTATATATAACAATATATAAGTACTTTTACTCGGGGCGCTACAATTTAGTATTGCCTGGGCAACTATTTAGTATCAGGTTAGTATCAGCTGAGCCTATATTTAAAAACTGCTCAAAATAAGGAAAAAACCAGCGCGGAATATATTCAAATAATAAAATTTGAGATATCCGCTTGTTTTTTTTTTTGCTTTCTTGTTTCTTATTATTTAAATTTAAATAAAAAAAAGAAAATTGTAAATTTTTTGAATAAAGTGCCATCTAGTGATAACGCTATTTTTATAACTTATTTTTTTGGTGATGCCATACCCCTGCCAAATATATCTCAGTTTCAAGTTTAAATTTAAAAAAGATTTTATTGAAATCAATGGTAGCATTCGGCAGAGAAACCTTAAACTGATACCGGTGACTTGTAACGCTTTGTGATTACTTACTCTGCCGAACGATGTTTTCTTTGTTTTGTTTTTAAAAACACTTTTTCTATAGTTTCCTTTTATTTTTTAAAATTTTTGTTTTCGAATTATATTTGTATGTTTTTATTTGTCATTCTTACAAAACAATTTTTATTTTAAATGAACAACAACAAATGTATCACTATTTGATCAAAAGTAGCAAACATTTTTTACGCTACCAAAATGTGACAGCGCTACCTGAGCGCTCAGACTGAGCGAATAGTGATCAGGCCGTTCAGCTAGTTGTACAACTGTTGTAGAACTGTTGTCTATTATGTTGTATCTGCCGAACGCACCCAATTACAATCCATTTTTTAATTTTAAAATATTTTTTTAGAAAAACAAATTTTGATATAAAGTTCAAAGTGATTTAAAAAATAATAACATGAAAACGAAAAACCAGTAAAATATTTTTGTATAGAATATGAATGAGATTATGTGACAGTTACCCATACATTATCGACGTTGAAAATATTGTGTTAAAAGAGTTAATACTTAGCATACGCAGTCAGACTTTGCATGGGATTTCGTACCAGATATGTATAGCAACAAAACAAGCCTATTGATTTTAAAAAGAAACATTTATTTTCCGTATATAATCTATGGTATATTCTTGTTTTAAAAGTCTTTCTTAATATCTTCGTAAATTTAAAATTACATTAATTTTCATTTAAAATGGTATCAATTTACATCGAAACAACAGATTTTTTTATTTTTAAATTGAATATTGGGTCATATAAATAAAAGTTAGCCAATTCTTCGAAGTAATTATTTTGGTTTAGGAATAACGCAGCACCAAATTTATCCATAGGCTTGAAGGATACCATAAAATATAAATGAAAATTAAAACAAACAAAAATTGTCTACCCGCAAGCAGACTAAAATTATGTAATAATAATTTAAAACCCTAATAAATAATTCCCAATATTAGTGAAATCTAGTTTTTTATTCATCCCAACAAACATTTACTATTGAAACCGAATATATATAGATTTGATAACAAACTTAATTCTCAAACGTTACCTTTGAGAATAGGGTTGAGAATTTTTATTCTCAATTCGAGAATCATGCCGTTCTCCATAAAAACGGCAGTTAGAGGTCTAGCATAGTTCTCAAATCATTTTAGAGTCGAAAAGTATTCTTAATAATAACACAAATTCCAAATATTTTTCAAATCTACCTCTAACTTAATTTTTTTATTTTTATTGATATTATTTCTATAATAGAGAAATACTGTATATAAAAACTAGAGAATTATATAATATATCAAATCGTCCTCCAATATAAAAAATAAAGTTATTTTTTTAATTTTTTTGTTCTTACACTTAAAAAATTTACATTTTTTAAAAATAATAACAAAATTAAACGACATAAAATTTTATCTAAACTTAATAATCCTGGATGTTGAAATGGTTATCGGCCATGTTAAGATACCTTAAAATAAAACAATGATTTAGTGTAAATAAGATAAATTTTTTTAATATGTATTATGTGTTCAGGGGATTTCTAAAAACCGAATAAAATTATTCGTTTTTGTGCAACAATAATACATAGTTTTATGGAAAAACGAATAATTTTATATTTGTTCGTTTTTCGAAACAATTCCCTCCTCCATTCTCCCTCGACTAGTATTTTACTTACTATTCTCCGTAGATCTTTTGACATGGAATGGTAATATGACCCAAGAATTTGTAGTTACAGGTATCTTCCAATTTTATCCTAAAAAAATAAAGTAACGGGGATTATTAGTCAGTTTATGATAAAGTGGTTATAATGCAGGGAAAAAGTAAAAGTTAAAATTAAGCATTTCAAGAGAAATGTCTTTCTTAATGGATTGACCACCCCAATTGCTACGGTAAAATGCTTTTATTTCTAAAGTCCAAACAAATTTTTTATGTCTTAAATCTTTTGTTTTAATCACTGTTGGTAACCGAAATAATCTGTAAGGATAAGGCTATTTTAGAATATTTAAATAACAGTATTTTAAGGGTAACGCTATGTCATTTATTTCGATACCGGTATCTTAAGGATAATGGTATTTTAGTTTTCTAGCCAACGGTATTTTAAGGATATTAGTATTCTGGTTATATAACGGTATTTAGTTATATCGGTAACGGTATTTCAAAAGTAACTGTATTTAGTTATTTCGGTGTATACTGCAAGACTTTTTTTTACAAAAAAAAAAAGCTAAAATAAAAACTTGCAAAATACTAAATAACCATGTGCCAAAAGAAGAGAATTCAGAATAATGGTAACGAAATTTTAAGGATAACATCATTTCAGGTACGGTATTTTAAAAAGAGCGGTACTCTAAGGATAACGATAAATTAGTTATCTCGGTAACGGTATTTTCGGTTATTTTTCTAATGCTATTTTAAGGGTAAAGGTAGTCGGTTGCAAGCGGTTTGAATCGATAATGGTATTGCCTGTTAGTGTCATTCATTAGGTATTCCTAAGCTATTAACTAGGCAATTAGATCCGCCGCTAACAAATTAATTTTAACTGGACCTATCAACCAATTAACTCATACTCACTAAAATTAAAAAAATAAAACTCCCGAGTGGTAAAAAGTTATTTTCAGTTTTATAGTCAGAAATAAAAAAGTTTTTCTAAAATTTTGCTTAATTAAGAAATGTTGAAATTTTTTTTTGTAACTTGAGTAGTATTTCGGACAAAAATTAGTTCTTATACTGTATTTGGACTGAACAAAAACTACCTAGTTTTTGTACAAAACTAGTTTTTGTTTGTTTTTATGTATGCTTTTTGCCAAGTAAAAACTAGCAACGGCCATAAACTAGGTAGTTTTTGCGCAGTCTAAATGTGCAAAGACAATTAAGAGAATCTTATAGACATTATATTTTAAGGGCTAGTTTTATAGTCAGAACTGAGAAAGATTTTTTTATAAAATTTTGCTTAAGCCAGAAATTTTCAAACAAAATTTCTAACTTAAGAAATATTTAGGACAAAAATCGTCCATAGTTCTGACTATAAAACTGGCCCATGTAACATATTTATTAGAACTGTATACAGGCTGTTTTTTTAAATAAAATCTCCATAAGATTTTTTTATTGGTTTTTATAGTGCTGAATACAAAACTCTTGACCGAAATCTCATAATGAAAAAAGGAGAGTTTAAAAATGCTTAATTTAAATTATATCTTACCTGAAAAATTCAAAGCACAACCTTGATGGACTTTTAAATTGGCGATATTTGATTCATTCGCTGTAAAAAGTACGATCTGTTGATGAAGTAAGTTAATTTTTTATGTTTACTGTTATCATATTTTATTACTTGCCTTCTTAGCGCCTTTTAAATATTAACATTTATTTAAAACGCGTCGCCTCTTCCTGTAAAATTGGGCGTATTTACGCGTTGTTCCTAAAATTTTCCATTATATTTTTTATTTATTGACATTTTT
This sequence comes from Leucophora obtusa, assembly GCA_949987735.1. Classification (NCBI taxonomy): domain Eukaryota; kingdom Metazoa; phylum Arthropoda; class Insecta; order Diptera; family Anthomyiidae; genus Leucophora; species Leucophora obtusa. The sequence goes on from OX465295.1 coordinate 137,150,378, forward strand.
GTTTTGTTATTTGAGATACGTTATACATACAAAATTATCTCAAATCATTATCGAATGTAGAAAAATACTTCACAACTACTTGAAATATATATAATTCTCTAACGTGAAGATAATTTTTCTAAAAAATTTAAAAAAACTTGTTTTCAGTTTGAAAATCATTTGATATAAATGATAAATAGAAAAACAATAGAGAACAATACAGAAGTTTATATAGAAATATCAAAGCTTTTACAAGTGTATTTTTCAAATCGATTTCAAATATTAATCAATATAAAATTATGGACTCAACTTTATTTATCGAGACAGATTTGAAATATACGCTTGATATCAAATGTAAATCTCAAATTTTCTCTAAGGCTTGAACTGGTGTTTGTTGGGATACGATACATTATTTACAAATTTAAAATATTTTTAAAAGATTATTTCATGTCATTTAATTTTATTAAAAACTGTTTCATGTCAAATTTGTTATCATAATTTTAATGTATTTTTTTCTTTTTAAAATGAATAGCCCAAAAATTAAAGGTTCATTTGAACTTTTCTCACTTTCAAAATGAAAATCTCACCTTTAAAGAAAAATCCAGTAATGATTTATGGAAAATTATTTGAAATTTCATTTTTAGATTTTTTTATGTTATGGATAATTTTTGAACTATACTATAGCTCGTATAAGTACTGATTAATGTGTAGATACTTTTTATGTATGCAGTTTCACATAAAGACTCGCAAACTTACTAGATTTACTTAGTTTACACCATACAAGAAACCTTACGTGAATCCCTCATTGTTTTTCAGTACATTATTTAATAAAAAAAGAAATTCGAACATTTTTATCAAATTGGACCTAATTGCATCAAATTTTAAATATTAAGATATTATTTAATACAATAATGTCTGGTCAAAATTCGGATTAAATTGTATATAATTTAAAGTAATTAAATCTAATGTGATCCACGTAGATACAATTGTATTCACAATTTTTCGGATTAAATTGTATCTGATTAGTTATTCTATTCTATCAAATTAGATATATCACCATATCATCTTTTTTAATCGGGTTTAATAAAAAAAAATATAATTTTATAAAAACATTTATAGGAAATAAAATTATAATTTTATAAAAAGAAAATCATTTTATAAAAAAATGCATAGCCGTGAACGGTATCGAACTCGAGACCTTCTGAGTTTAAACCTTATTTTAACAAAATGTTAAGGGTTTTCACAAGGGGTGTGCTATTTGTTGTATCGTTCTAACAAAAAACAGAGTCGTTAAAAATTAAATTGAAAAATTCAACATTTGAGAATAGCACGATACAAAATTTTAACGTATGTTTAGTGTCCTATGTTTGAGTGTGCTAACAGATAGAAAACTGAATAGAAAATCGTTGTTAAACGCAAATAAAAATTTTAACAACTCTGTTTTTTGTTAGGACGATACAACGATACAACAGATAGCACACCCCTTATGAACAACCTAATTGTAATTTTTATAAAATCAGTGCTCTATCAGTGTATTATTTTTTGAACTGTTGTCAATATCTGTCTGGGATATTATTTAATCCCAAATAAATGGGGATCTTACGTAGTACCCAAATATAATGCGGGATCTAATTTTATCTGTCATTTTTCTGGATAGTTTTAGATGTCAATACCCAAATATATTGCTGTTTCTAACATAGTATAATATAGTAGCTTTACTCTTTTTCTGTCATTTGAAAAAAATGAAGTAGTGTTTGTAATTTTACTTATACATATGGTTCTTAATACCAATACAACTACATGAGATAGGGACAAGCTCTCAATTTTTTAATGAGTGGGGATACTAGTATACTATGGTTTCTAATTCGATCTGGCATTTTAATACCGAAATAAATTGCTGGATCTAATTCGATCTGCAATTTATGGGATAAATTAAGATCCTACTAAATCCCCAAATATATCACTGGATTAATTTCCATCTGCAATTTATCGGAAAAGTTAAGATCTTACGCAATCCCGAAATATATTACTGGATCTAATTTGATCTGTCATTTTTTGGATAAATTTCGATCTTACTTAATCCCCAAATATATTGCTGGATCTAATTCGATCTGCCATTTTTCGGACCAAATTAGATCTAAGTTTATCCACAAATATATTGCTGGATCTAATTCCATCTGCCATTTTTCGGATCAATTTAGATCTAAGTTTATCACCAAATATATTGCTGGATCTAATTCGATCTGCCACTTTTTCCGATCAAATTAGATCTAAGTTTATCCCCAAATATATTGCTGGATCTAATTCGATCTGCCAAAATTGAGATCAAATAAGATATAAGTTTATCCACAAATATATAGCTGTATCTAATTCCATCCGCCATTTTTCGGATCAAATTAGATCTAAGTTTATCCACAAATATATAACTGGATCTAATTCGATCCGCCATTTTTCGGATCAAATTAGATCTAGATTTATCTCCAGAGATATCATTGGACCTCCCAATTTTGAGATATAACTTGATCTTAGTTTATCCCATATATACAATGGGATCTAATACGATATCATTGGATACACCCAATTTTGAGATCTAATTGGATCAGCCAGATATTACAGCAGATCTTAGACAATATAAAATTGGATATGATTAGATATTGCGCGAGATCAATTTTTTTTACTCGGGTACATATATAAAATTGTTCAATAGTATTTACTTTTCCTTAATTTTTTTATTAAATATTGTCTTTTCATTAATTTTTAAAAATTTTCATACAATAAGACTTTTATATTAAACATTTAATTCTCAAATACAATAGTTTTATGTAACCACAAGGCCATCCCAGCAAAACCTTGGTAATATGTTGGTATTACAGAACACATTACCTGGTAATACCATACCCCTTACCATTGCATTATTTCGTAACTAAAATGTAATGTCTTACGTATAATGTGCTGCATAACTACTGGGTAGTAATAGCAACTTATTACCAATGATATATTTAAACACATCAAAGAAAAGAGTTACTTGTAATACACAATATGAGTTCTAAATAATAGCAGCGACTTATTGCAGATGGGATATTTTAAAACCGTAAAATAAGGAGTTACTTTTAATGTGATACGTGATCACTTAATAGAAATAGCCACTTATTACCGATGGTGTATTCAAATACCTCAAAATAAGGAGTTATTTGTAATGCGATACATGGCTGTTATTTTCTATTTAAAATATTCGATACAAATAATTTATATGTTTTATACATACACACAGAAAATAAATTGGTTGGAATTCTATCGGAACCAACGAAATATTTTCATTATTCAATAATTTTAATTGCAGTTATTTAAAATTCATCATCAGGAAAGTTATATTTATTTGTGAACAAAAAATATATATGATGAACCAAAACACTGTCACATTATCCAAAATATTGGCTTTTCTAACCAATATTGAAAAATTACTAACTTCCACATTACCTTCAATACCAACAACCACCAATTTATCGAATATTTAGTCATTTAAATAAAATATCGGCAGCAACAATTTAGTATCAGTTGTGTTTCAATAAAATCGATCGCTCTATCCAAAGTATTAGTTTTTCCAATCAATTTAAATTTTTTTTTTAACTTTAGTAGCTTTAACCATTAACTTCCATTATTTTGGTAATTGTAATAATATATTGAGACAAGGAACAGAAATTTTATTTATCATAATAAAATTTTGGAATCTATCATATTTTTTCGTTTCATACATATGCGTGTTTAAATTCTAGGTTAGACAACAACTAAACGTAAGTATATGTGGCGCAGGAGGTAGAGACACAGCCTTATAGCCTTAGAGATTTGAGTTCAAACCTCAACCAAGGCATTACTTTTTTTTAAAATAATTTTTTTATTGATTCAAATTAAAATTGATTCAAATTGATTTTCTTTTGTGAATATAATTTTATTCAAAAACAAAATATTCAAATTTTCAACCTGAAGAAATTAAAATTTGAAATTTGACAAAAAAAATTTATGTCGAGTTTAGCCTAGAGGAAAAGCAATGGGCTGACAAACGGAAGGTCGACGGTTCAATCCCAGTTCGCGATATAAATTTTTTTTAAATTTTGTTTTTATTCAAATTAAAGACACAACTGATTTTCTGTTGTTGATATAATTTTATTTATAGTCAAAATATTCAAACCTGAAGAAATTCAAATTTGAAATTTGACTAAAAAAATTTAAATAGAGCTTAGCTTATAGGAAAAGCAATGGGCTGACAACCGGAGGGTCGGGGGTTCGATCCCAGTAAGCGATAAAAAAATTTTAATTTTTAAATAAATTTTGTGGAACGTGTTTTTCTATTTATAGAATTTATAATCCACAAACATTAAAGTAATCTATTAACACAACAAAAATTCAAAAATTGTAAATAAATTTCGGTAGTTACAATGGTATTAAAAATAAATAAAAGTTATTGTACCTGGAACTACAAAAATTCGGTTGGCGAAAAATTCGGTTGGAACTACGAATCTGTTTTCTGTGTGTATTGACTGAAATATTTTTTATTTTTTTTGTTAACTTTATATTAATCTGAGTAAATATTAATTAAATATGAATATGCTTCGTTTTAGCATTTATAAAAAACCAACACGATAACATCTTATTTTAATTTTTTTGTAAGAAGTAAGTATATATTTTTGTACAGTAAGTAAGCGCATAATTTTAATGTGTTATTTCAGACCTGTTTGTAATACATTTTTTTGGCCTTACTTTAAGCTGTTATGTAAGTAGTATTGTGCTCAGTATCGGTTATGTAGGTGGTTGCGTAACTCCCAACATATAACATTAAAGTAACATGTTCTTATGTTGTTACTAGCCCTCTTTTGGAAAGTACATACCTCCAATGACATGCCCTTGTTAAAATAATAGCTGTTGGAATAGCAAACAAAGTAAGAGGTTACATACCTTAATTTCTTCTTACAAACCTTATTACCAGGTAGTAGAAAGTTTTGCTGGGAATGTTTCGAAAAAATATGATTTATAAAAAAATTTCATAGTCCAAAATTAATAATAAAAAATTAATTAAAAAATAAAAATTTTAAAAAATAATTCTCTCAGTATGGAAATTAATGCACATCACATAAAACATCCCAGCAAAACTTTCTATTACCTGGTAAAAAGGTTTGTAAGAAGAAATTAAGGTATGTAACCTCTTACTTTGCTATTCCAACAGCTATTATTTTACCAAGGGCATGTCATTGGAGGTATGTACTATCCAAAAGAGGGCTAGGTAACAACATAGGAACATGTTACTTTAATGTTACATGTTAGGAGTTACGTAACCACTTACATAACCGATACTGAGCACAATACTACTTACATAACAGCTTAAAGTAAGTACAAAAAAATGTGTTACAAACAGGTCTGAAATAACACATTAAAATTATGTATAAAAATATATACTTACTCCTTACAAAAAAAATTAAAATAAGATGTTATCGTGTTGGTTTTTTATAAATGCTAAAACGAAGCATATTCATATTTAATTAATTTTTACTCAGATTAATATAAAGTTAACAAACAAAATAAAAAATATTTCAGTCAATATGTATAAAACATATACTCGTAAATTATTTGTATCGAATATTTTAAATAGAAAATAACAGCCATGTATCGCATTACAAATAACTCCTTATTTTGAGGTATTTGAATACACCATCGGTAATAAGTGGCTATTTCTATTAAGTGATCACGTATCACATTAAAAGTAACTCCTTATTTTACGGTTTTAAAATATCCCATCTGCAATAAGTCGCTGCTATTATTTAGAACTCATATTGTGTATTACAAGTAACTCTTTTCTTTGATGTGTTTAAATATATCATTGGTAATAAGTTGCTATTACTACCCAGTAGTTATGCAGCACATTATACGTAAGACATTACATTTTAGTTATGAAATAATGCAATGGTAAGGGGTATGGTATTACCAGGTAATGTGTTCTGTAAAACCAACATATTACCAAGGTTTCGCTGGGATTAATAAGGAAATTCATTAATTGAATTAAGCTTACAGACAATTCTCTCAGTGCGGGACCTAAGTAATTTTATTAATGAGGAAGACCCAGCTTCAAGTTTGGCTTCCGGCTCATTTTTACAGCGTTTTGTACTCGAAAAAGTTCGAAAAATTACGAATATTTTATTTCTCTTTTGTGTGTTTTATTCTTTGCTATTTATTCGCTATCTAGACTTAACTCTTACACTAGTATCTACATCTACAAAAAAATTGGTTGTCCCACCCGAATTTGATTCTAATCGAATCTTTCGGTTGCTGCAACCGAAAATTCGGTTGTTTCAACTATATTTCGGTTGTCGCAACCATATTTCGGTTGCCATAACCCTATTTCAGTTGGAACAACAGAAATAGGCTTGTGACAACCGAAGTATCGGTTGCAGCATTCGAACGATTAGGTTGGAACCAATGTAAAATTAAAAAAAAAAAAATCAAGACCGAAAATTATTTTAAAGGGATTTAATCACGTAAGCTCGTTTGATTTATTCAACCATTAAATTAAGTACCACTTCAATTAACCTCGATGAACGCAACTTCTTGGTTATCACAACAATTTAAAGTTGCGATTATTAAGGATTTTTTAAATAAAAAATTTTCGAAAAATTTAAATTCGCCTTATTTTTGATATTTTTGTGTATATATTTTAATAATTTGTTTCACAGAATTGAGTTTTCAAAAATTTTTAAATCTTTTACTTGGGTTTCTCAACATTTTTTTATTTTAAACTCCGATAGTTAATTTCTTCATTTTAAACACGATATTTGGTAGGAAAATTAAAAAAAAAAAAAATGTATAACTAGATAAGTCATAGGAGTACCATAGTACTTTTGAGGTTCTAATAGTACCATAAAAAGTACTATAGTACTAACTTTATCATCCCTGTCACATTATGATGCGCTTTTTTTCACATTCAATAATTGGATACCGAGTGTTGATTGGAGAGGTTATGTTGCTGCTGTGCAGATTTTTTCAAATTTTATTATTTTTTAGTTAAGTGTTTGTAACCGTCGCATAGGACAATCGTAATTAATATTAGAATTAATTACTAAAGAATTTTTTATAGAGTTATTTTATAAAAAGAAGAAGAAAAAAACATTTTTATTTATCGCTTTATTTAGGCGATATGGCACAACAAAAGTTGAAGACTTATCTTGAAACCCAGTAGTCAACTAATTTCGGTTTTTGCTGTAAATAATACTATACACTCTAATTAAATTAGAATTGTTGAAATTTACCCAACTTATAGTAGGAAACTGAACTCCTACTATAAATTGGGTAAATTTACTCTATGTGCGTAATTGAAAAAAAATACGCACATTGTGTTTAAGTTGGTGCACAAATAATTTGTAATTTTACATTGAAAGTGCGTAAAAATTAAATGAAATTTTGGAATTAGTGTGTTAATTTACTAAATTTGTGTGTAAAAAAGCACGTTTCACGTGTAAATGTACGCATAAAATGCGTAAAAATCCACAAAAAATGCGCAAAAATCCACAGAAAGTGCGTAAAAATCCAATAAAATGCGTACATTTACAACAGTTGTGCTAACTTTAAGGACCACCCAAAAATTTTTTTTTAAATAAAATAACAAATTAATTTTTGGTACGTATTTTATTAATAATAATATCCGAATCCTTCTCTCATAATCGTTTATTTCCAAATTAGTCGTTATGGGATCTTAAGGCATTTGTATAAAATTCATATAAAATTTTGTTATAGCTATTGAATGGGTGCAATGACTCCTGCTCAACAAAATGCCTTCTTTGAAAGGGAGGCAGTATCCGTCAACAATAACGGGAGAAAACGTCTTAAGAGAGATATGGCCTACGCAGGAACAACTGAGTGCAATGACTCCTGCTCAACAAATGCTTGTTGATTTTTTAATTGATTTTACAATAACAAAGGTAGTTGTTATTATCTGTAATGTGCGCCAGATAGTAAATGAATTTTTGACAATTTTTCAAATATTTTTTTCTGGTTTAAAAAATTAATTTTTTCAAATTTTCTAAATTTTCACTTTACATGCTTCTGGCTGGGAAACCGTTCCTTATAAAAAAAAAATTGCAGGCAAAAAAAGAAGGCAGTTAAATTTTCTATGGATATAATACAACTTGTTTAATAAAATATTGTTATTTAGCCAAAAACTATTTGAAAGCCGAAGACCGCCAAAAGGCGGCCTTGGGAATTAGGAAAATATTAAACGAAATTTGCTTACGATTACAAATATGAGCTTCCTTTTCAAATACAGGGGAAGGCACTAAAATTTGTTTCCCTGCGGCGCTACTTTCGAATACATATGGGTGATATCAAAAAAATGTGATAAAAACCGTGTAACCACCTAATTTCTAATGCATGGATTCCATTTCAGTTATACACTCAGAAAAGTTCTGCAGTTACTACATGACAGTTGTTTGTGTAGTAATATTTCAATGTTTTTGACAGTTATTTTTTCAAACTAACTACAAAAACCACCACAATGTAGTAACATTTATTTTATGCAGTTATTTTGATTTTTTTTTACAAATACTTATATTTTCAAGTGTGTGTGCACACACACGAAGCAATCAGGAGCATGTGTATGACGCGCTTGTTTAGAAATTTCTAGTGAAAGAATATGAGTAGAACATGTTTTCTCTTGTCTTAGTCATAAAACAACGCCAAAGAGTGAGGACGCGTAATACGGAAAAGTTTATATATTTTTTATTAAGTTATTAAAATAATAAAGTAAGTTTTATAATATAAATTTATTTACGGGATTATTAAAAATTATTGTATTTATTTTCTTTCAGTTCTTTTATATTCTCATCTCTTTCTACCTGGAGAAAAAAAGGAAGCCAAACAACGCCATATTTCATCCCTCACAGACGGACATCTACAACAATATCTTACTAGTGAAAAATAAAAGTGACATTAGTATAAATTTCGATTTCTCAATTTTAAATAGAATAAAATTAAGTTAGGAGTGTTTACATAAATTTGTTTTTTATTAAATTAATAATTTTTAAAATAATTTAATAATGTTTTTTAACTACATTTGCAGTTGTTTGTACAGTTTTACAATAATTTGCATGTATGTTGTTTCAATTGCATTTGTAGTTGTTTTTACTACATTTGTCAGTTGATTTTTAACAGTTAAAAATAACTTCATATTGCAGTTAATTTAACTGCAAATGTAGTCTACACCTTTTTAAGTGCAAATGCAGTTATTTTAACTGTCATTTGCAGTTGATTTTACCTACATAATTCCCTGAGTGTATATTTCGACATATATCAGCGCATTGTCACCTGTTTTACAAAATTTATAACAATCTGACCAATTTTTGGCTAATACATAAAATTTGCGACCACTTTTATAGGCCAAATGTAAACTCCGTAACAAGTAACTCATAAGGTTTTTTAACTTTAATATTTTAATAACCAATATAGCCAAACACTAACTGTAAGAATTTTTATGAAGAGGAAAAGTGCCGTTTTTAATAAAAATTAATACATTTTACAAACTTTTTCGTATATCTTAGCTATCACGACTTCAACTCTGTAACGATTTCTCGTCATAATTTTTGATAAAACTGCATATACCAGAATTTCGGAATTATCTATTATTTATATTGTAAAATTATAATGTTATTTATCCTCAAATAATACTGTTCAAGTTTTTAACACGAAATTTGTGGTACTAACGTGAAAACCATATGGTTGTGTTTGGATGAGCCCCCTGACTACTACTCCACCGATGAAAGTGCCAATTTGGCTCATTGGGAAAAATTTATGGCGTTTTTTTTTGAATTTCGGTCAATTTTTGACCATTTTCAGCCCATTTAAGTCGCTTTTCCTGTATTCAAAATTTCTTATGTTATCTTTATACGGCTCACAATTACTATTTCCACGATTAGAATGCACATTTCAACTGAGAAAATCAAAATTTTTAGCCTACTTTCATGATTTTTGCCCATTTTTCATCGATTTTCCCCATTTTTGTGCTGTTTTTATGCGCTTTTTTGTAGTTCTTGCGCAAACTTATCGACATAATTCTTACCGTTTTTCCTTTTTACAATATATTATGCAATATTATTGCCATTTCAAGCAACTCAACACACTTTTTAAATACAAAAACCATCGTTTTTTACGCTTTTTCGGATGATTTTCGGGTTTTTTATTGATTTAAATAAATTTTTTGTGGTTGAATACATTTTTTCGGTATAAAAATTAATGGAAATGCGTGTTTCTCCGTATTAATGTAATTAATCATTTTAAATTGGCAATTGAAATAGAGAAATAAGCAATGCAATATCATTCGTTATCCTCCAATTCCATTAACAAATTCCAGCAAAGATCTGCCAAAAGTGAAATGGAAACGTTCCCCATGCTCGTCTGATTCAGACGGCAACTGACGCTCGAAGTGATCCTGGTGGTGATGCATGAAATGCACTTTCAACGACATTCGAACACCGATGTTTTCGAAAGATTGCAGCATATCATCAACAATGGCACGCCAATTGTCCACTCGATGAATGCCGAGAACTTTTTCGATCACTGCTTTCAGGCTATCCCAAGCGATGAGTTCCTCCTATGAAAGACATTGTTGAAGTCTTCATCCTTCATCAGTTTGCGAATGTCTGGGCCATTCAACACACCTGAAATAAATATATGATTTTATGTAAAAACTTTCAAGAATATTTCATCTTTGTTTGGCGGAAAAAGAATTCCAAATATTTATTTACCTTCTTTAATTTTCGCTTCACTCAAGCGTGGAAAAATGTACTCCAATCGTCCAAAAGCCAATCTATTTCCACGCACCAGTAACGCTTTGATGAAATTCTTCATTAACCCAAGTTTAATGTGCAATGGTGGCAGCAATACCTTATCCATCGGCACCAACTCCTCGTGGATAACGTTCTGCTGCCCGATTAGACGATTTGTTCTCGGTAACCAATCTCGTTTTTGATACTGTGGTGTATATCGCGAATCCCACGTACACAAGTAGCACATATTTTTAGTGTAACCAGTTTGAAGGCCACAGATAAGTGCAACCACTTTCAAATCAGTGCATATTTTCCAACAATGTTCATGGTATTTCACAGAATCCAAGATTAGTTTCGTGGAATCATACGTTTCCTTTGTTTTCACGGCAAGCGCAATTGGCACAGAGTTTTTTGTATTATCGAAATACAGCAGCTCAGCCTTGAGACTGCTCTTCGATCCATCGATGAACAACCGCCATTGGTCCGCATTGTACGTGTAATTCATGGCCGACATCAAACCATCGATATCATTACAGTACGTAAATGAATTGTTTTCGTTGCGAGTAAAAAACGGTAGAAATTTATGCTGTCGACCACGCGAACCGAACACTTTAACTTCTGATGACAGGATGTTCACAGCTTTAAGATGTTGAGCAAGAATTATGGTTTTATTTTGTGACAACTTTAGTTGTCTTGAGATTATGTTCAAGCGCTGTTGTGTAACTTCAATGTGTTTGCATGGTGGCGTAATATTTGATGGCTGATACAAAGAAAAATTCGATTCTGGCTCCGAAAAAAAAGATGGTGGGATGTATTCTTCAGTTGGACTCGGTTTTCTCGGGATTGGCACTGGCGGAGAATGGGGAAGAGTGGTTTGAGCTGACGGAACACTTTGGTAAATATATTCCATCGCCTTTCTTCTGTTCATACCCACAACATTATTTTTACATACGTAGCACATGTTTTTTTCGTGGTCGACTGGCTCTGACCAAATCATCGGTATTCCATATGGCATGCTTTCCCGTCGACCTGTTCGCCAATCATACAAACGTGCTACACACGATGAACAAGCTATTTTAGGCACTCAGTCAACATTACGAATCGCTGGAATATTGAAGTACTGCTCGTACAATGTTGCAATTTCATCAGTAATTTTTTTCTTAGACGACATAATGGTCCACTTTCCGCACATATAACAGTAATGATTGAAGTTTTTCAGGCATTCATCCATTTTTTACCGTAAAAATTAATCACTTCAAATTGGAAACTTTATTTATACTTTTATTACTTTTTCGTCACTTTAAAAAAATCGTACTTTACGCGTTCGGAGACACTTGTTGAATGACAAAAATCGATCAATGAACATCTATAAATACTACGTAAGTTTCAATACTTTACTGAGAGGTACTTATGAATTGGCGCATCTTTTAAGGGTGGCTATATATGTACCTGATTCGTGTGCGTTTGTGTAAAAAAATCATGCAGGTAGCCAACGGAAAAAACCCAAATAATTAAAAAAGTACACTTTCCTTTTTTCCTTTTAATTGTCCACGCTCATTACCGAAAAAGCGTACAAAACGATGGTTTTTGTATTTAAAAAGTGTGTTGAGTTGCTTGAAATGGCAATAATATTGCATAATATATTGTAAAAAGGAAAAACGGTAAGAATTATGTCGATAAGTTTGCGCAAGAACTACAAAAAAGCGCATAAAAACTGCACAAAAATGGGGAAAATCGATGAAAAATGGGCAAAAATCATGAAAATAGGCTAAAAATTTTGATTTTCTCAGTTGAAATGTGCGTTCTAATGGTGGAAATAGTAATTGTGAGCCGTATAAAGATAACACAAGAAATTTTGAATACAGGAAAAGCGACTTAAATGGGCTGAAAATGGTCAAAAATTGACGAATTGACCGAAATTAAAAAAAAACGCCATAAATTTTTCCCAATGAGCCAAATTGGCACTTTCATCGGTGGAGTAGTAGTCAGGGGGCTCATCCAAACACAACCATATGGTTTTCACGTTAGTACCATTTTACAACTTGAACAGTGTAATCGTTGGACTGTAAGTAATCATCCAGTATAACAGACTTGAAGCTTTTCTGCAGCATGTAGCATTCTCCGTTCCTAATTTTTACACCAAACTATTTAACGAGTAAGAAAAACAATGTCATATTTGGATTCACCTTGTAGGCATCATGCGATTTTGTTTCGGGAAAAAAATTCTGGCAAAGCGTTTCTGAAAGAAAACGAAAAAAGTAACCAAATGTAAACTCCGTAACTGTAAACTCCATAACCACAATTGTTTGCATCAGATTTCATTCAAATAAATGTAGATAAATGTTTAAAATATTTTAAAATAACCATAAACAGAGGTGATTCAACTAATATTTATGCGTCAAAAGACGATTCAAATAATAATTTTGCGTCAAATCAAAAAAAGTTATCAGTTTTTTACCCTAAGCTGCTGGAGCGAAAAACGATTGATTTTGCATTTCATTGGTTTTGAATCGATATTTCGAGTCATTAGTTTAACAAATTAAATTTGTTTCACAGAATTTAAGAATTTTTTGATCGCGAAATGTTATGTTTTTAATATATTATTTGGTAACTGCGCAACCGCTGCAGCGCTGTTTGTATTTTAAAAAATTATATATTTTTGAAAAGCATTTAAAAGGATCATAAATACAAAATTAAAAAAAAAATAAAATTTTTTTCGCGGAATGAATTGTATTTTTATTCGCGAAACCGCCAATTTGATAAACACAAATTATATATCATTGGAAAGCAAGTTGAAAACCCAAATACGAGAAACTAATAAATTGAAGAAAATTCGTACGCAATTTTTTTTGTTATATCTTTTGCTTGCAGAAATGTAAACTCCGTTACCACAAAAAAATTAAAATTGTGCAAAAAAAGTTATTGCGACAACTTGTAAACTTACTGATTCCATTAAGAAAAAACCGAAATATTAACACTTTTTGCTTCTCACAAATTTGGCCCAAAAATTTATCACATTTTTTGATTTCACCCATATACAAATTTTAATTTTTTTACTCAAACAAGGCAAAAAACAAAATATCGTGTGATTTTATACAAATTTTTTTAAAAAACCTTTTTTTCCACCGGGAAAAATTTTTTAAATATCTAAAAAAAGGTTTTCCTGCGGTGCTACTGTTACACGTTAAAAAAGTCACCACATTTTATCCAAATTTTGTGAGTTAAATTATGAATTTCGTACAATTTTTTCCTCATTTTTGTAACAAAAACGTATTTCAAATGGCTTTGGAACCACATTTTATATATAAAAACAAAATCTGTTTTGCAATCCTGAGGAAATTTCCTTTCATCGTAGTACCCACACTTACATGTTACTACGCGTTCCGGTTTTAGGGCCTGGTGGGCCTCAGAGGCCCGGCGGCCTTAAAACAAGCTAGAAAAAATTTTCCTTTTTAATTCCAGATGAGTAATTTTTTTTGTTTTATATTTTTAGTTATCTTATACAAATTCTCCACGATTTTAAGAGAAAATTTAAAGAATAAGATAATAAGATTTATTTAATATACCTAAAGATTTTTTCTAGTACGATAATGTAGAAAATAATGCAAAAAGAAGTAGACATTTCTTCTTGAATTATCTGTAATGCATTATAGATTGTATTCTTTTTCATATCTTGCTATGCAACCATAAAATCATACCTTACGCATTTGATTGTATTGCAATCGCCTCTCCACACATGAAAAGTAATGCAGCACTCAAGGTGTACAACTTCTTTTTTGTAATGTATAAAAGCATATATGCTCAGTGCTATGCATTGCCTATTTTTTGCTGGGGTACTGTTTGAAATATCATTTTCCCAGACATTTTCCAAAATTCTTTTTAGCTCCAGGTTACTCTGTGGCTTATACTGAGCCACTTTACGTTTCATCACGTTCCATACATTTTTTATAGGATTTAAATCCGGGGAGTTTCAAGGCCAACCCATGAATACCGAGGTCCTTGAATGTTGTTTGCACCCGTAAATAGATTTAAAAGATTACTTCATAATTTTTAGCTACAAACATGCGAATATAATGATACCACATATTTATAATCAAAACTTACCGATTTTGCACAGTAACATGGTGCGGAGTCATCCTGAAAGATAGCCTCCCTAGAATGCCCGTATTGCTCCTCCACAATAGGCACCACAAGTCCCGTTATAGCTTCGCCATATTTTTCTCCGTTCATAATTTCATACACAAACAACAAAGGACTACATACATAATAAGAAAAACATCCCCAGATCATTTGACTCTGAGGATGATTGACCGTTCTAATTACACACGTGTCCTTAAATCTTTCTCCTGGGAAACGTCGCATGTACGGAATATTTTCAGAACAGTGCAAGTTGAACTTGCTCTCATCAGATTATATAACATTTCGACATTGGTCGAGAGTCTAATTACAGTGCATTTTGGCCCACTACAACCGTTTAGCTCTCATTTTTGTGTCACGAGGGGTTTTTTGCTGGTGTACTGCCACAATGTCCGAATTCCGGGAGTCGTCTGCGAACCGTTTCCACACTAATGCTAACTTGGTGGTCTTTTTCGAGATCTCTTCTTATTTCGACTTTTAAAGTACTTTTAAAACAATTCTTCAGGCTCATTCGGTGTATAACGGTATCTGTTTGATCAGATGTCTTTCTCCTAGTTCTTTTCCTGCTGCTGCTCTCTAAACGGTCATCCTGGTTCTTATTTTTCAGAAAATTTATCACGGTTGGATGACTACATCCTATCCATCTTGCAATTTTGGTCAATTCAACCAATTATATTTTGGACTCATTTTTGAGGTCTATCTGTTTAATATGCCACTACAGTAGACGCTCGCAAATTAGAGCTTTAAGTAATTCGAACGTCCAGAAATTAGAATCAATGTTTGCAACACATTAAACGCTCTGAAATTCGAATTTAAAATTCTAATTTCTGAGCGTTTTTTTTTTTTGTTATTTGAATACACAGGAAATCCCCAATTTATTTTTATTCTGTTTGAATAAAGTAAAACTAAAAAGGGGAATCACCAAATTATATATGTATGTTTTTCCTATTTGTTTTTTTTTTTTTTTTGTCGCATTTATGTACATTTTTGGCTAGTTTATTTGTGAAATTTGATACGCGTGTACATATTATTTGGCAGTCTCTATTAAATAGTGAAAGTGTATCATTTAAAATGTTAAATAAACGTAAAAAAAACACTTTATCATTGGCAACTAAAGTCAAAATATTAGAAAAGCTTGACAAAGGCGTTCAAGGGAACCGGTTAGCCCTAGATTTTAATGTGACAACATCTTCAATCAGCTACATCAAATCACATAGAACAGCAATATTAAATGCAGTTTCAAACACATATCAGTAGGCAAACAATAAATCTTTGCACAGCGCTGAATATCCAAAAATGGAAAGTCGTCTGTATGAGTGGTTTTTAAATCAACGAGAAAAAAAGTGTACATTGACTGGGCGAATATTAAAAGAGAAAGCTAAACAAATATTTAGAGAGAAATATCCCGATAAAGATGAAAATGTATTCCGGGCAAGTGATGGATGGTTTACCAAATTTAAGAAGCGACACGGTATCCGTTTTTTAAAAATTTGTGGCGAGATTCTTTCCAGTGATGTTGCTTCAGTCACTCCTTTTATTCATCGATATCGTACAAAGATCGCTGAGATGGGTTTAATGGAGTCACAAATATATAATGTCGACGAAACCGGATTATTTTTTCGTTGCCTACCGGACAGAACCTATGTCTCTGCTTTTGAAAAGAACGCCCCTGGACATAAAATTCAAAAAGACAGAATTTCAGTCCTACTTGGTTCAAACTCTGATGGATCATACAAATTAGTTCCATTGGTAATTGGAAAAGCAAAAAAACCCAGATGTTTTAAAAATTTCAATAATCCTCTGCATTACAACTTTTCAAAAAATGGTTTCACCGAATATTTATTAAAGAGGTAAACAAAAATATTGATTTCAGGTTCAGTACATAATTTTAAAATTTTTTTCAATTCACAGGTGATCCGCTTTTCTCAGAAAAATAATTTGCCTCCGAAAGCCATTTTGCTTATAAATAATTGCTCCGCTCATACACCCATTGAGAAACTTAAAAGTGACGATGGAAACATAGTTGCATTATTCTTTACACCAAATGTGACAGCAGCTTTACAACCAATGGATCAAAACCCTATTAAGTTAACAAAGCTCAATTACAGAAGTATGTTTCTTTCTCAGTTAATTGCTGAAGGTGGTGAACTGAAGAATCATTTGAAATCCCATTCGATCCGCAATGCTATATTATTAGTGAAACAAGCTTGGGATGCGGTGCCACAAAGTGTTATGAAGAAATCTTGGTCAAAGTTGTCCAATTGGGACTCTAACCAATAGGACAGCGACGATGACAATAGCACAATTGTTGCAAATAGATCAGGACTGCAACGAAGTTATTCAGATAACTCAAGCTCTTTTAAAAGAAATAGCTCCCAACGATTGCATCGGCATAGAAGACATCGACAGATGGAAGATATGTTTGATGACGGATCTGTTTATGTTCTCAGTAGCGATGGTGAGTCTTCAGATAGCAGCGAAGACGACGTTGTTGCAGTATCATCAGTTGTCTCTAATACTACAGCCATTGAAAGCGTAAATAATTTAATAAAATGGTGCAATAACAGTGAATTGTTTTCAACTAAGCATATAAGTAATCTTTTGGCTCTCCGTAATGATATTTCGGATTTAAAGAAACCAAAAAAACAAACAAATATAACTGATTATATGTCAAACAAAGATTAGTTGTTAACTTGGCCATTGTTTAATTTTAATTGTTTAATTTTTTTTAAATACAGTTTTTTAGTTTTTAATTAAAAAAAATACATGTGATGTAATTGGACTGCATTTCTATGTTTTGTTGCCATTCGTTTTTTTTTTTTATATTCATATTTTTAATTTAAAAAAATACATTTGATGTATTGGACTGAATTGTTGTGTTTTGTTTTCTTGTTTTTATCAAATAAAATTGAATTAAAAAATATTAAAAAGAGTTTTATTTAAGTTTTTGGAAGTAAATTTACTCAATTTTTTTTAGAAAAAAAAACGTCCAGAAATTAGAATAATTCAGAAATTAGAATTGCCTCAAAAACAAAGCGGTTCTAATTTGCGAGCGTCTACTGTACTGATTTATAAATATTTTTTTCTCACAATATTCCGTATTTATTTTTAGTTTGAAGTTTCTTGCACAGATAAATTGATATAATTGCGATACAGCAAAAAATACCGTTATAATTTGTATTTAAACAAGAGTTTGTCAAACAAAATTCAGTGGTAAGATGTGCGTGACCGCAGGTGTACATATTAGACCGACCCTTCGTTGTATGGGCGATTTTAAAGTTGCTCCGAAACCCGCTCCCGGGGCTTATTTTGTGAGGTTACTGGAAAAACTAATCCGTAAAAAATTTCAGTTCAATCGAATAATTTTTGAGCTATCCCTGGCCCTTCAAAATTTTGAATACGATTTACAAGGCGAAAAAAGTACTTTTTGGCATTTTTTGAAAATACTGGTTCTCAAAAAACTTTATTTTTAGAAAATGTCAATGGAATCCTAATCTAGACTAAATTATTTTTCTAGTAGGGCATAAAAATCAAAAATCGGTGAGAAAATACCCAGCCGGAAAAATACGAACGGCAAAGCGTTGGCTCAGTACTTTTAACGGTGGTACCAGCGTTGGCAGAGCGAAAGATTTTTATACCCTACACCACTACGTGGAGAGGGTATAATAAGTTTGTAACTCCAAAAAATATTGGACCTAGACCCACCTTATAGTATACCGATCGGCTCAGAATCACTTTTTATTTCCATTTAACGATGTCTGTCCGTCCGTCCGTTCCTCCGTCTGTCTGTCTGTCCATGCATTCTAGTGCGCCCTCTACAAGTCGCAAATATAAGATATTTTTATGAAATTTGGTACATCGACCTATGTCGACCCAAGGATTTTGGTTGAAATCGGTCCATGTTTAGACCTAGTGCCAGGGACGTGCGATAAGGTTTTTGACTGGGTGTTCACAAGCATTCTTCAAGTTGCAAGACGTTCCAATTTTTCAGCTCCTCAAGGCCCCATCAATGTTACTACGTTTTAGAAGCTTATGCAATCAAAATAAACTTAAAAAAGTTTTCATCTTTAGGTCGCTAAATTTCGATAAAATTATGGTTAAAGGTAAACAAAAACTTAAAAATTTCAAATAAAAAAAATTTCCAATTTAATATAATGCAACGCGATACATCAAATCTCTTAAATATTTTGCCGATAATTACTAATATGAAGTCTAAACTTCAAACAGAGGATCGGTTTGCGCGATATATTTTTTTTGTCGCACCATTGCATTGTTTTTTATTATGTATGAACCAGAGATCATAAATGGGATTTTCAAAATAGTACCAACCTGCTTTAAAAAAAGTACTTTTTCGACCGGCATAGTACTTTTTCTTAATTTTTTTATTATAAATTAACAAAAAAACGTACATATATCAAAGTTCTTTTGTACATTAAAACAAGATTCAAAATATAATATAGATCCACTCCACTCTGTATAGCGTATTTTGTTCTTTCTTCTTCGCAATTACCTTTTTTATATTATTCTATCGCTTTTGATCTTGCGATTTTTATAAAATGGCCCGTATCTCGAAAACTAAGCGAGATAGAGCAAAACGGACAAAATTTTTGCAAGTTTTGGAACAATGTACACTAGACTGGGCCGAACTTTGCCGAATTGCGAATTTCAAAAACGGGGGGTGTGGAAAAGTTGCGTATACGTCCAGTAAACAGTAAGAAATAAAAATTTTGAAAATCGGTTCACGTTCAAGGTCCCCGCAAAGCGGTTGAAATTTCGGAAATTTAAAAAAAAAATCCCTAAATTTTGTTAAAAAATATTTGTTGTTGTGATATATTATTTCTAATAAATTATAGTTCGCTGAATCCAAAAAAAAATAAAATTTTTTAATCGGCCGAAGGAGTTCTGAAATATTGCTACTTGAATTTTGCTGAAAAACACGTTTTTTTCATTTTTCAGTCGAGCCTTCAAAAAGTTAGTCTAGAAATGTTTTTAATTTTTTTTTCAATCTACTATCTGTATAAAATTATCTTTCATTTGAATGTAAAAAAGTTGAAAAATGTTAAAGGATATTCCAAGGACGCTGCTACAAAAGTTTTCACATTTAAAAGCGATTGTTTTTTGTGATCACTGTTTTTTTATCAAGTGAGCAGAGATTTTACCCCTTTATTGTTTTGGATCAACATAAAATAACATTTTTATGACTGGTCCATCTTTTTTAATAATTTTGGGTATTTTGATAATAAATATAAAAAAACGTGATCGGATCTCGAGATTTGGGACACAATGCTCGAAAAGTATCTTCTTTTCTGTCCACACAATGTTCGAAAAGTGTACTAATTTATATTTTTTGTTGTATTAAAAGAATATTTTAGCATAAAATTAAATACCTAAAAGTTTTTTTGTAAAAGTTTTGAAAAATATTTTATATACTGTGTAACAGAATATCTTAGAATAAAATTAAACACTTAATACACTCAAAAAAAAGATGAACTAAAAATGACTAATTTGAACTAAAAATGAGGAAAACTGATAATGATTTAGTGCTAAAGCCATTTTAACTACGAACAAGTTCATGATTTTACTTACTAAAAGGAAACTTATTAAACTTGATATTGGTATTCATTTAGTAAAACTAACTAAAAGTTTATTATACGGGAATAAAATTGAACTAAAAAATTTTAAAAATCCCAAAAATTTAGTTTAATGTATTGGCAAATTAGTTCCAAGTTTTAAGAAATATTGCATAAAATGAAGTATATATAAACTAAAAAAAACCTAATTTTACTAAAAGGTGGGTTATTTGTACTTATTTCTAGTTTGCCATGCGCTCCTTTTTTTTATAAAATTCAAGTTAAAAGTACAAGCATTTAATCCAAAAATTTATTATACGGGAATAAAATTGAACTGAAAAAATAAAAAAAAATCCAGAAATTTAGTTAATGCATTGCCAAAAAGGTCTAAATTTTGAGAAATATTTGCGTTAAATTAAGTACATATACACTAAAGTGAAACCTAATTTTATTATAAATTGGGGTATTTGTACTCATTTTTAGTTTACCGTGTGTTTCCTTTTTTTCATCAAATTTAAGTTAAAATTACTAGAATTAAGTTCAAAACTACTGAAAAATATCCTACATAAGGAAAAATTACTAACATTTAGTTTATTTAATAATGAAATTTTATTTATTTGAAGTACGTTACAATATCTCCTAATTTAGAGAAAATTTATAAAATTGTCCTATGAATAAGTTCATTTTTATTTAAAGTAAACACAAAAAAAGATATTATATTCAATTAATGTACTTAGTGTGAGTATATATTTCTTCGTTTTGTGTAAATGTGCCCTATAGTAAAAGAAAATTATAATTAAAACAAGTTTATATTTTATTAATATAGATTTATTTTAGTTAATATATACACCTAAAATTAATACAAAATATTAAATATTATGAATTAAAAACTTAGATATAAATATGTATGTGTACTATAATATTCTGTTCCTATTTGATTAAGAGTTATACCAATTAAAATTCGAAAATTTAACATTTCTAGATGCTAACAGAAAAGACCAACAGTTTTTGAAAAGTATTAACCACCTCTTAATAATAGTGGGTCAAATAATTTTATCAGAGCTTTTATATGAAATTTTTGAAAATTTAAAATCCTTTTAGTTTTTTTTCTAAAATTTTGATAGAAAACTCATGATAAAGAGTCTTGAAACAAGTCAGTTTTGATATTTTTAAATTAAATGTTTGAATTAAATCTTAAAAAATATTATTTTTTAAATAATACCTAAATTTATCTTTGATTTACTAAAAATAATTAATGTATATTACAAAAAATTTAAATTTTTTTAATTTTCATATTTACTTGTTTTTTATTTTTGATATGATAAATACTTAAACAAAATTCCATTTGGTCTTCTAAACAAGTTTTAATCACTTCCGGTTTCTGGACGAGATAAGAATCGTCTCCCGTCAACGATCTAAAATAAACAAATATGTTAGTAAATCTGGTCACTAAAACATTTATTTTGATTTTAACTTAGATTTTTAAAACTATTAAATTATTGAAATTTTTTAAAATTTATGCTGTTGGATGAATATCAATGGTTTAAACTAAGGTTGGTTACCGTTATCGTGTAAATACCCTTATCGCTAAAATACCGTTACCAATACCAAAAAATTTTTTTTCTGAAAATGATATACCAAATTTTATAGCTAATGATAATAGTAAATTTTGTCGTGAAGTAATATTTTTGTGTACGATTTAAGTTATCTATGTTTGGATTCAAAACTGAAGGTCCACAAATATATAAAAGGGCCGGAGTGTTCCAAAATTCTAGGGTAATGACATAAGAAGTGGTGGAAAAAATGTGCAAATGTTAACATTTCTCCACCAGACATTTTTAATTTAAAATTATTTAAATGGTTCATTTCTATTTCTGGAGACTTATTGTCACTTTCTATTTCGCCATAATTAATATTTAGTTTCCAAACAACATTATTACGTTAAAGCGCAAACTTAAAAATTGTTTACATTTTCTAATAAAATTTTAAATTTTTATTTTAAATATTTATTATTTTTTAAATAGAAAATGCAATATCAACTTTAAGTATTTAAGTACTTTTAAAGTATTCATTGTTATCTTAAAATTTCTACAAGTTTAAAAATTAAAACGATGTACGTTAGGTTTCCCTACAACGAAATAAGTTGGGATTAAATCCAGTCTTATTTTGGCCAGTTAAAAGCTTTCATATATTTACCAGTCACATTTGTGACCTTGGCTCATTGATATCGGCAGATTGCTTTAATTCTTAAAAAATATTTACACAAGCCAGGTTGAACTTTCGACTTATTTAAAAAAATTGATACATAAAATAATTTACTGTCAAAAGTCAACTTAGCTAATGAAAACATTCTCCAGAAATGAATGCAGGATCCACACACTACCATATTGGATTCTATGTTAGCCATGATTATAGACGCGAATGTTTCTATGAACCGCTATCTTAGACTATCAAAAAACTCAATGGCCAATTATAAATTACTGAAAATTACAGCAAACTGAACCAATTGTAAGAACAAACAACATTATTCCGCTGATGCTCAACAATTATATTTTTTAAACTTTTTATACAAGTTTAAAAATTTGTACTAATATAAATAAAAAAAATACTTTTAAAAATGTTTAAATAATAAAGTGCTTTTGCACAATAATTTGGAAACCTTATAATACGATTACAAAATGTATTTTGTATAAGAAATGTGTTTTATAAGTCACTTATAAATTTTAAAAGTGATAATGCATATGATAAAATTTGAAATTAGTATTTTAAATATTTATTATTTTTTAAATATAAAATGCAATATCAACTTAAAGTATTTAAGAACTCATAATGTTAATTTATAATAAGGAAATTTCCCTTGAACAAAATTAATAAATTTCTAGTTAATAAATTAAAATATGTGCAAAATAATAGCACTTTGACCCTCTGCGTTTATTCTGTCATCAATTTTGACTTCTGGTCCAACACCATCACGAGAGAATGCACCTTAAAATAAAAATAAACAAGTGTGTTATATTTAAGACAACGATTTCATACCCCCACAGCATTAGGTATCCTCCGCCGTGTTGAACGCGTAGTTTCTAGTATCTAGGAGAGTACGATTTATTTGGTGGTCTACGGATGAACTTCAATCCATCGGATCCAAATAAATTTGATTTTGTTTCGTCACTAAATAAAACCTTTGCCCATTGTTCTTTTGCCCAGTGCTTATGACGCTTTCCAAAATCGAGACGCTTCTTTGTATTCACTGACTTATGAATGGTTTCTTTGCTGGACGTTTGCTTCCTTTAAGCGTTTATGTGCGGTATTAACTCCGACGGTTGAGCCCAAATGTTCTGAAGCATACTACATAAAATCTCCGGCGGTGTTATTGGGGTCGCTTTAACAATATATATGATATTTCTGTCCTGTCTTTTAATTGATTTTCGGGTTCTTCCACTCCCTATTTTCTTATGAATATAACCGCGAGCCTAATGCCGAGTTGCAATTCCTGACACAGTGGACTTGTTTTCTTGAAACATGGTTCCGATTTCAAGTAAAGGTTTGCCTTCCCAAAGCGCTGTAATAATAGCAGCACGGCTGTCATTTGATAGTTGTTTTTTGTAGAGAATAAACAATTTAGTTAATTTTGATTAATTCAGTTCAAATTTCTGGAATAAATTAAATTTTTATACTTACCTGATACATACTATTTTTTCGCTGCATTGTTTTTGCTCGCACAGTTGGTAAAAACTAATTCACATAAATAAATGCAAATCAAACGACCTAAAATATGAATCTACATATCAACGAATATAATAACAAAAGATAAGCGCAAATATAAAACCATTAGTAGAAATCAAAGCAAATTTATATGATTTAGCGTAGAGTTGCATTTTTTATGCTCGCAACTGTATGTACCCCTTAATATTAAACATATGCAAAGTTTTGACTTGTGTTTATGTTTTTAACTTAATTTATATAAATATAATATTATAATATACCGTTACCGAAACAACCGAAATTCGATACCGTTACTCTTACCGTTATTCGTTTTGGTAACCAACCTTGGTTTAAGCCCTATAAAATGTTGGGTTTATTAGAGTATTTAATTTTAAAGGAAATATTCCAACAAAACCTCCTATTACCTTTGCGGTGAAGGTTTTGCTGGGCTATTAAATCTTACCTATTCTTGGCGCAATTTGATAATACATAATTACTCGGGATCCATATCAACGTTTAAGAACATATAAATAAGAGAAGAAAAAAAAATAGAATCAAATTAGAACAAAACACTATTTTTAGAAATTTGAATTTAATATAATATAATATAGTAAGTAATATTTGAGTATTTGAGTTAAATTTTTGTTGGTAGAAAATAACAACTTAACCTGCTAAAATCAGCAAAAAAGTTTGCAAATTGAAATCCAATCTTAAACAAAATTTACGATAAAACATAAGGAAACACCGGTTAATATCGTCTTGAATTATCAATATGTATTATTATTAATATAATTATTTAAAATTTAATATGAATACGTGTATTCAAAAACTGTGTATTATATTATTTGCAATAATGTAAACAATTTACAAAATGTACTTCAGGAAACCCTGAAACATGATAAGCTGTGACAAAGTCAGAACCTTTTTATGGCCAATTAGAGTTCTTCTAAAGTGAACTACGATGAAGGGACGCTCTTCGTGACACACGGCTCTGTGGCTAAGGCACACTAGAGGTCCTTAGGCTTCACTAATTGACCACTTAAAGGAAATCGTTGCAAAAAAGAGACTGCAAATATGTAAAATTTAAATTTTTTTAAGTTTTTTAGTATTTATGCGAAAGTAATGTTTCAAAATCTTTGTAAATACGTTTAAAGATTAAACCAAAAAACCTATATAGTATTATACTGAGTTTGCATCGTTTTTTACATATTTTACATTCTTGTCAACAAACAGCATTATTACGTTAAAGCGCAAACTCGAAAACCATTTACATTTGCTAATAAAATATCGAATTATTAGTATTTTAAATATTTTTTTTTTTAAATCGAACAAAAATCGAATATTCAAGAAAATTTTTACAAGGTATAATAAAATCATTTGTTTGCCGTCACGCAATGTTATTTAGACAAATTTTAAATTCCAATTAAAATTATAATATTATATAATCGAAATCGAAACGAAATGGATAAATAACTAATATCATTTAAAATAATACGATATACCATTAAAGTCTGAAACTTACTGGAAAACTTACTGCATAACCTGCTCCCCTTTTAGAGCAACCAGCACTTCCAAAAAATCGTCAGCTTCACTTCGCTCTCCATAAACTGAAAATAATATCAAGAGGGGAAAACACATTTTTTTATAAATTGCTTTTTTTATAAAAAAAATATTTTTTATAAAATGTATATTTTATAAATGATACTTATTATAAAAGGTACATTTTGTAAAAGGTACTTTTTGTAAAAGAGTCAACCTTGTTCCGAAAGTTGTACACATTCATTCGGTTTAAAGAAAATACTTGAAATTTGATCTACGAAAGGTTCTTTTTATAAAAGTTACATTTTAGGAAAAGTACTTTTTATAAATGGTACTTTTTATAAAAGGTACTTTTTATAAAAAATATTTGTATAAAAAATATTTTTATGTAAGGCACTTTTTTAATAAAAAGGTAGTCTTTATAAAAATACTTTTCAAATATAAATTTTAAAAATACTGTCAAGTTTTACTAAAAAAATATATGGTTTTTTATATGTATTTTTAGTACAGGTTAGTTTAGCTTGAACTAAAACAATATAATTAGACCATATTTTAAACTTCAATTCAAATATGATAAAAATAAAAGTTCATATAACTTAACTTTTAGTTCAATTAAACTAGTTAAAACTTTGCAATAATATTAATATTTTGAACTAAAATCTAGTTAAATTAAACTTGAAGTGTTATTTTATAATTAACTCAAATTATAAGAAGTTTAAAGCAAGTTCAGTTTTATTAAAAATATGGAATTTTATTATTGAGTGTATATGAGTAGCTAACAATTTTAGTTCAGTTTAGTTCATTTTGAACTTGAAGTTTATAATATTATGTAGTTTAAATACAGTTTAGTTTAATAAACTAAAGCAATGTAATTTGGCCATATTTTAAACTTCAATATAATAAAAATAACTAGAGCGTTTTTTTTTATAAAAGGTCATATTACTTAACTTTTAGTTCAATTAAACTAATTTTTAGTTCAATTAAACTAATTTTCTAACCTTTGCAATAATATATGTAGCTAATAATTTTAGTTCAGTTTAGTTCATTTTGAACTTAGGAATACAAATTGACCATGGTTTAAACTAAACTAAAAGCAATGCGATTATTTAGGTTCAACTAAACTAATTTTCATACCTTGGCATGAACTGAAATTAAGCTAAAAGTACTATATGAAGAGAAAAAGTTAGTTTACTTTTACTCTGTATAAAGAAATGTGTAATTAGATTCATATTGTACTTTTGACTGTAACTAAGTTCAACTGAACTAAAATTTAAGTATTGAGAAATCTTATTAAACATGTGAGAAACAAGAATGATTGTGCATGTATTTGTAGCTTGGCTTTCTGTTTTAAGTTCAATATTTATTCCTTCTTAGTTAAATTATAACAATATGTTAACTAATTTTAGTTAACATGCAGTTCACTAAACTAAAATTGAAAAAATATAAACTGAAAAAAGGACGCCAAGCTACACATACATTCACAAACAATACATGTTTTTCTTCACTTTTTTCACATTGTTTTTTGTTCTTTTAATTAATTAATTTAATAAGTACTTACCAATTTTTCCAACACAACACACACTTAATAAAATTTAAATATTACACTTTTAAATACTTTTAAACAAATTATTTTTAAAAAATTTAAATATTTTTATAATTTTATTTAAAAAAAACTATACATCACCCCCGCACGATGTGTATACTTTAACGAGAACTTTCGTACTGATTTTTTGTTATTTATTCTCTTTCTAGTTACTCAGATTTTTTTTTATTTTTGTCAACACTTGAATACTTCTGTTGTATTCTTTTTGTAGTTGCTGTTGTTTTAAGTATTATTAACACATATATAAAAACCTGTTTTATTGAAAATAAGAGATTACTCAAACAATACCTACTTTGGTTTTTTAAGTTCATATAAACTTATTTTGAATGATAGAAAAGTTCATAATAAACTTTGTTCATATAATTTTGTCAAGTTAAATAATTTGTAGGAATATAAACTATTATTAAGAAAATTTTTATTGCTTTAAGTAAAATTTTATTAAATTTTTTTTTAAATATTTTTTAAAAAATTATGCAAACATTTTAGTTTATGTTTACTAAATCTGAATGCAAAAGCAAACTTGGAAAAATATTGAATTTTTTAGTTTTGGAAGAGTTTAAATTCTTTTACTTTAGTTAAGCTATGTACTTTATTTTGGTAAATTTATAAACTTGAATCAATTAACTTTAACTTAAATTAAAATTTAACACAGAAAATTATGATGAACTAAATTCAACGGAATAAACTATTCAGAAGCTAAAATTATTTTCTACAAATGAGTAAAATATACTTAATAGAATAACAATATAACTAATTTTTGGTAAAATAATTTGAGTAAAATTTTGAACTATTCCTGAGTTTATGAACTATTTTTTTTTTACTCACATTTAGTAAATTTTCCAAATTTTGAGTTTTTTTCGCTACTTTAAGTAAAATTTAACTTATTTCAATGAACTTTTCTGGAGTTCATTTTGAACTATAGTTTAGTTCACTTTAGTTCAAACTTTTTTCTGAGTGTACCCAGCAAAAACATGGTAATGACAGGTCATTATTATACGGATTACAAAGTAATGATAGGTCATTACCTTTTGCATTACTTTAAAATACAAAATAATGACTTGCCGATAATAAGTTATAGAAGTACTTATATGTTCGTGCAAAGTAATCACTTACTGGTAATTGATTAAATAAGTACTGATTAAGTATTTTTTTATATTAAAATTTTATTTATAAATTTGTTTTGAACTAAATAGGAAATTTTCCAAGGTAAAAAGTTTTTTTTGCCAATATGACCAACTATTTTACAATGTAGGGTAACCACTTATTTCCTAACTTCTGAGTAACCACTGATTCTATCTTTCTGAGTAACTACTTATTCTTTCACTGTGGGTAACTCATTATTCGCGAACAAAAGTAATGTTGCGAGTAAATAGCCTGGTAAGTAGTGAAACCCTTTGTGTGCTACTTACTCGGTTAATTACTCGGTAATGTCTGTTTTTGCTGGGATAGTTTCTTTGTAAAAGTTTTGAAAAAAATTTAATACACTGTGCCACAAAAGTATAAGTAAAACACATTTCGAACATTGTGTGAATAAAAAATAGGATACTTTACGAACATTGTTTTACAAAATTTTGAATACAAGCACGCAATTTAATTTTTATGATATTTACTAAAAACTAATGTATTAGTTATAAACAATTACAATTTTGTATATATACTTTTGGGGCACAGTGTATAAAATATTTTTCAAAACTTTTACAAAGAAACTATTAAATGTTTAATTTTATTCTAAAATATTCTCTTACTACAACAAAAAATATAAAGTAGAATACTTTTCGAATATTGTGTGGACAAAAAAGAGTATACTTTTCGAACATTGTGTTACAAAATTTTAAATCCAAGCACGCAATTTAATTTTGTATAATATTTACTGAACACTAATGTATTAAGTTATATTCAATTACATTTGTTTATATATACTTTTGTGGCACAGTGTAAAAAAATTATTTTTCAAAACTTTTACAAAAAAAACTATTAGGTATTTAATTTTATGCTAAAATATTCCTTTAATACAACAAAAAATATAAAGTAGGATACTTTTCGAACATTTTGTGGACAAAAAAGAGGATAGGTATTTTTCGAGCATTGTGTCCCAAATCTCGAATCCGATCACACTATTTTATATTTATTATCAAAATACCCAAAATTATGATAAAAGATGGACCAGTCATAAAAATGTTATTTTATGTTGATCCAAAACAATAAATGGGTAAAATCTCTGATCACTTAATAAAAAAAAACAGTGATCACAAAAAACAATCACTTTTAAATGTGAAAACTTTTGTCGCAGCGTCCTTGAAATATCCTTCAACATTTTTCAACTTTTTTACACTCAAATGAAAGATAATTTTATATAGATAGTAGATTGAAAAATTAAAAAAATTGAAAACATTTTTAGACTAACTTTTTGAAGGCTCGACTGAAAAATGAAAAAACCTGTTTTTCAGCAAAATTCAAGTAACAATATTTCAGAACCCTTTCGGCCGATTAAAAAATTTTTTATTTTTTTTTGGATTCAGCGAACTATAATTTATTAGAAATAATATATCAGAACAACAAATATTTTTTAACAAAATTTAAGGATTTTCTTTAAACTTTCCGAAATTTCAACCGCTTTGCGGGGACCTTGAACGTGAAACGATTTTCAAAATTTTTACTTTTTACTGTTTACTGGACGCATACGCAACTTTTCCGCACAGCCCGTTTTTGAAATTCGCAATTCGGTAAAGTTCGGCCCACTCTAATGTACACGCTCCTATTATTTACAGGTCCGAAAGCGTATCAATAAATTTTTATAAAGCAGCCACAGAGTGACCACCCATTTTTTGCATTTATTGGACAATAGGAATTAAAACACTAAGATAATAAGAATTTACATATTATGACAAAATACACCATGTTTTACCTACAAAACTCAGTGCAACAGGTCATACACTACATCAATGAATGAGTAAACAAAGGTTATGATAGCGAACGATGGTATAGAAAACTAACATCATTCTTTTTTTTTTTGTTTACATATACAATACTAAATGTAGAGATACAACCTTGCGGTTTGTTCTGCGTTTATTTTTTTTATATGGAGTTTTGACAATTAAAAACGCACTGCGGATTCTCTCTAAATTAAAACTTAATTTAATTTTTCTGCGTTTTCTCTATTTTCATTCTCATTCTTACTACAGTGTTCCCATATTTTCAAAAAATAATCCCGATATTTGATGATGTTCAGAGATGGAAAAGATGAAACGATTGAACTTTTATTTTGAAAAATCATTGTTTTCATGTTTATTACTAGTTTCGAACTCATTTAGCCTATCATTTTAATTTAATGATATTTGCCGAAGTTAAAATCAACAAAAATGGAACAAAAACCTCATTTTCCATCTTTGGTGCTCGCCACACATAAACTAAATGTACACACACATACATGTAAAGAAAGTGTGAATGCATGTATAAAAACAACCGTCACCGCAGCCGCAGTCATTTAATTTGTTTTTTCTCTCCGCAGCGGAATCCGCAGCCGCAGCCGCAAGTTTGTATCTCTACTCTAATGTTGACTTTTGTTTTTGCCTATTGTTAAGTTGAACAGAGTAGTTCCCAGCAGAAATTACTGCTTGCTTGGAAGCAGTTTTGTCAGGGAAAGTTGAGCAGTGAAGCGATTGTATTATTGATGATATCATTCCTGATTTTTGTTCGAGATAGCTCGCGGGAAAGCACTTGTTTCGAGATTCGAAAAGGCATGAATTCACCGCTTTTAATTAGTGCTCCTGTTTTTCTTTTAAAATGTCGATAATTCATGCCTTCTCGTAAGTGCATATTATAAAGCTTTTCAACTACATATTTAAAATCATGCCTTCTCAAAAGCACAATATTCCTGCATATTTTTCCGTGAAGAGAAAATGCCTCTCATTTTTAGTAAAACCTCTTATTTTCATTAAAATAACTTTTTTCCGCATTTTAAAAAATTTTGATAAAAGAACCGCAAAAATATTTAGGCAATCAAAATGTATTGCTTATTTCATGCCTTTTTGAAAAGCACAGCAAAAAGCGATGTAAACAATTAATCAACTTAGGCCTTTCATTAGTGTTGTTTACGAAGCTATACATTTTTAGAAGCGGTAAAAGTAGTTTTAAGGAAGCAGTAATCGTTTTTATTGCTTCCACATTTTTGCTGGGTTGTTATAGTTTTTTACAATACAGTTGAAGCGTGTCGGACGTAAAGACAAAAAAACGAATGTATGTATTTATGCTGGTATTTAAGTAACTGCAATTCGCCCAGACAATTATACTATTAAACACAGCAAAACTTTCATTACCAAATAAGTGGTTATATAATAGAAATTCATAGCTCCGCACAACTTATTTTTTGGCGTCTAAACTCATTATTTTTGTTTCGCGTGGTCGTTTTTATAAGTACTCACGCTTACCCGCTCGCTTACGAAAACATGAGAAATAAGTAGTTATGAGATTTTGAATAATAAGTGGTTACACACATGCTTACAAAAAGTTTAATTATAAATGTTTGTCCGAGTGCTTTCTTGATTCTTAAAAATAAGGAGTTACATAAATAATATTAGCTTAAGGAAACACATTCAGAAAAATTTAAGTTTTTTCTAGTGTGTAATTTTAGGGCTCGTCATAAAAATTTAAGTAAAAAACATATTCACCTATAATAAATAGAAATGTAAAAGTTTTAACTGTGTAAAAAGTACTTATTTAAACTATTACGAGTAAGTCATTATTTTATATTTAAAAGCAATGAATATAATAGGTCGTCATTAGGAAGTTATTATTTTATATTACAAAATAATGCAAAAGGTAATAATGTATCATCTTTGGTAATGCAGATGGTAATGATGTGTCATTACTAATATTTTGCTGGGAAATGGTGTAAATTATGAAAATCGCAAAAAATTTAATAATTTTTTTACAAAACTTCCCAGCAAAAAAAGTTATTTTAAAAGCACTCCGAATAGCATCAACTGATTGTGAAGTAGTTACAATTTAGCTCTAACACTGACTTATTTTACACATGGTGTCCCATGTTGTCAGTAGTTTAACTTGAGCATTTTGTTAGTAATTTAAAAGTGATGTACATAATGTTAATAAATTATTGTTTTTAGGTATACATTTTCATCACATCAATACGAGTATATTTTGTTTGCATTTTTAGAGTGATTCAGAAGTGCTCTTTGTAATATACCCTATAAACAATTTCACTGGAATTCAAGTTGAAAACAAGTCCAATTCCAGCCCTGTTTTCCAGTTTCAAGGCTTGAATACAACTTTAA
This sequence comes from Leucophora obtusa, assembly GCA_949987735.1. Lineage (NCBI taxonomy): Eukaryota > Metazoa > Arthropoda > Insecta > Diptera > Anthomyiidae > Leucophora > Leucophora obtusa. The sequence goes on from OX465295.1 coordinate 137,182,998, forward strand.
TTACATTTTATTTCAATAGCATACTCCAGCAAAGGGGAAACAAAAATTCAAGTTTGAAATATTTTTTTTAAATATACAAATGCTAGAATTTGAAATACACTTAACTTCAAGCAAAATTTAAAGCACTTGAATTTTTAAAACCTATGTGCTTATTGGGATATAATTAAATCCATTTTTAAAAGTGATTTAAATGAGCTTTTTATAATGTATTAAATAGGATATTTCATAGGCAAGTTTAATGTTTAGCCTTTACAGAACCCATTTCTGAACCTATTGTGTAACAAAAGTTTCAATTTATTATTATTTGTAGGATAGTATTAAGGAAACACTTCTTTTGCATCTGAATCAATTCGATTAAGACAAAATCAGATAAAACCAAAATGTTTGTTTAATTTTTGTTCAACAGTTTTTTTAAAATAAGTTTGTAACATGTTTTCTTCAGTATTTAAATTCAAAAATATACGATATTGAATAACATAAGATTAATACACTAAGGCCGAGTTTTTGGGATGTCAGTTAAATTTGGTTTAGTTGAACCGAAAACGAATTATGTATATCAGCCATTTCAAGTTTACTAACAAAAACCTGAACAACTTTTTCTCGTTTAGAATTTCGGTCTTCATTGAAAGAAAATAAAATAGATCACATTTTAGAAGCAGTATTCCAGTTATAAACTGCGTTAAACTAAGTTTAAAGATAATCTACATCCTAAAAACTGGGCCTAAAAGTTATATGTAACCTACTCTGATTAAATTTTTTAAAAACATTACTCTAGAAATTTTCAAAATATTAAAGCGCACTAGAAAACTATTTTTTTCATATCCCAGGTAAAAATCGACATATATGGATCCATACAGGATTAATGTATGTTCGTTCATTCTCATAAACATGCATGCTCTTGCATACATGGATGCATAAATCTCCATACATGCATCCATATGTGAACATACTTGTACATTAACGAAATTTGAGGTAATATCTGCATGTATGGTCATAAATGATCATGCATCTTCATGGATGTTCATTAGGGTCCTCCAAAAAAAAAAAACTGTGAGTTATTGACTGCCCCCCCCCCCCCTTAAAATATGTATTTGAGTGAAAACCCACGTCGCCCAAAAATTAGGACAATCGGATAAGAGGAACACGTGCCTCAACTGCCCTGAAGTTTGAAAAACGGTATACATGGGAAAAATATGACTGTGTTCCCGAAATCCGCAAAAAATTAAATCTCTACCCCAGCCAAATGAAAAAAGGTAATTTTTTTAATCTACAATATGTTCTTAATAAAACCTTAAAGTCCAATCGTTGATTTTTTAAAATTTCTTTAAAAAAATTTAAAAAATGTAAAATTGTGGATTTGAAAACAGTGTTTAAGAATTCCGACCTTTTTGGCACTAATTTAAGACGAGTTTTTTTTTTTTTTTTTTTGCATTATATTATTTCTACAAATTTCAAAATTTGGGCTCGAACTTCTTGATTAAGCGTTCTGTGACACATTAGTTGCCGGGGGCAATTGTCATAACTTGTTTTTTTTTAACCGATTTTAGTTTTTATTGCCTTATTAGAAAGATATTTTACTGTTTATTACGATTTTTTAATCCTTTTAATTCAATCATTAATTTAAAATATTAAAAATTGGGGAAATGTTTTAGTTGATCGGTTATTTAAGTAAATGAATGTTATTTTAGTTTGACTCTAGATCATAAATTAATATCACTTTCTGTTTAAATTATTTTCAAATCAAAGAAAGATGATACAATTTTTACAAGTAAATTACAAAGAATATATAGAAAATTTTTACAAATTAAAAAAAAGTCACATTTTTTCGATGATATTAATGAATTTTTGCATAAACATAAAGAAGTTTCACTGGAACTCGTCCATTGAAACTTTTCATTGAATTAATGTAATTTTTCATAAAATGTTGTAAAAAATTTCATTTCATTATTAAAACTTTCATACACTCAATGAAAAAGTTTCATTAAAACTAGATTCACAAAACATATGAAGCTTTTTCATCATATTTATGAAATTTTTCATTTACTTTGTGAAGAAAACTTCATTAGTTTACTGAAAATTTTCATTAAAACTCGTCCAGCAAAATTCTCTCTGTGTACCGTTTTTCAAACTTAAGGGCCGTTGAGGCACGTGTTCCTCTTATCCGATTGTCCTAATTTTTTGGGAGACGTTGTTTTACAGCCAAATACATATTTTAAGGGGGGCCCAGTCAATAACTGACTTTTTTTTTGCTCCATACAAAGTTGGAGACCCTAATGTTCATACATGTAGATATTACCACAATTTTCGTTAATGCACATGTGTGGACATAGGTGGATGCATGTGTGAAGATTTATGCATCCATGTATGAAAAAGCATTCATGTTTATGATTATACACGAACATACATTAAACCAGTATGAATCCATAACCAGCAAAAATAGTTCTGCCAAAGAAGCAATAAAAGCATCACTACTATGGCAAAGGCATCACTTCTTTTCTAATGGTTTCATCGATGAATTTAACGTTGGCGTGTCATAGGACGGAAGCATTCAAATATAGCTACTTACCATTACTCATGCTTTTTATTCTAAAGAAGCAATCCAGATGCTATGTTTAGATATTCTCTAGTATGCCTGAAAAACATGTATATATTTTGTAATATTTAAGCTGTTATGAAAATTTAATTCATAAGAATGCATTAAAATAATTTTTTAAAAAGCGAATTTTATGCAATGATGTATAAGTACTTCTTTATTAGCATAAATAAATGCGTCTATATTAGTGTAAAGAAACACTTTCACATTGATGATAAAAAACGTTACTCCATTGTAGTAAGATACCGATTTTTGCCCCCTCACAGATTTAATAAAAAATTATTTTCGTTATTTTTAGTTTTTTATTAAAAAATTAAATAATTAAAAATATATTACACTTCAAAAGATAATAAAATAAATTATAAGGTTTTCAAGAAGTAAATTGTTAAATTATAAACAAATAAATGTACTTCAATACATACGCTCGGTTGATGAATTTCACACATACATTGCTTTTACGAATAGAAATGAAGATAAACTTAAAAAATATACATTTTGAGATTTATTAATAAGAAGAAAAATGTTTTCGTTTTGAATTTTGAAAAAGTAAAAAAATTATCATTTCAAATTCATAAATTATGAATTGTAGTAGATTTTATATTTTTTGAATTTTATTTTTTATATTCTCTGAATTTTAACTGATGATTTCTGAATTACAATTGATGTATTCTGAAAATCAATTGATATTTCCCGAATTATAAGTGCTGTTTTTCTGAACTTCAAATGACGTTTTCGAAATTTCTAATGCAAATTCTGAATATCATTCTAATTTTTTTAATTTAAAAAAAAAATTAATTTCAATTGATATTTTCTGAATTACAGTTGCAAAAGATGTAAACTAAATATAAATTGTCAAAAGGTTTTGAGAATTATTTGAAACAAAATTAAATTTCAAAAAAACTTGTCAAAATGAAAAAATTGTAAAACTGTATAAGTGGATCTCGCATAAAAGTTTTCACAAAAGTATAAAAAAAAGATTTTATAAAAAAGAAAAGTTCATTAAAAAATTTTTTATAAAAATTTTTGATTTGAATGATTAGAAAATATTTTGTACTATGGTTTGAAAAACTACAGAAATATAAAAACGTATGCTTCAGAAGCAATTAAAAGGGTGATTTTTTAAGATTATCATAGTGTTGAACCGTGTTCAACCTTATGGTTTTGTATATATATATATTTATATTTTTTTCTCTTAAAAAACCAGTATTTGTTTTTTATCTCACTTATCGATCTTAATACTCATTTACGTTCTCCTTGAACTGAATTTAATCCGCTACTTGAATAGCGCCTTTTTTTGTAAATACTTTTTGTAAATAATAAAGTTAAGTTAGTCTAAGAATACTCATCAATAAAGCAAGAAGCTTTAATTTTTATTAGGAAAAAAACTTGGAGTTTTTTTTATCAACATTTGCTTGGAAAGGGAGTCACCCTGCCCAACATATTGGTCCTTCGAAAAAGTCCTAGAATAGGCTAGGACAGGAAGAATTAGTGACTTGGAGTCTACTAATTAAAAAAAATTGGCAGTTGTCCCCCCTAGTGGCAACTTCAACATCAACAACGAAAACAGACAAGGGAGTCTGTGTTAACAAAAAGGTACTTCATCGTGCATTCCGGCAGAAGGAAGTCTTAAGATCAAGGTGATACAACATCGGGCATAATTGGCATTACGTTCATGTGAGGCTGTCATCATCAAAAGGTATAAGTGCATACATCTACAACAACAAGGGTCTACAAGGCAAAAGAGTTGGCAGAACAAAAATCAGATCGGAAAGGGTATGTATGTACTGTGTTTTTAGTGATTTTGTGCGACATTTTTTTTTTTCTCGACAAAAAGAACGAAGAGGCTTAAATTTAAAAGCTACAAACAGAAAACAATTTGCAAAAAAAATTAAATGAAGCAACCATTTTAAACAGAAAAGATTCTAACCTCAAAACAACTAAGAAGAAAAAAGGTTCATCTCAAGTGATATCCAACTAAATTTGTGCTTAAAATACCCATCACTCATAAAATAATCCAACCAACAAACTCACCACTAGTAAAACAATTAGAACAATCACAAAACGAAACATATAAACGAAGACTAGAAGTGTATGTGACCGGTTTACAGTAAAAGAAAAATAAAAAAAAAAAAACTATTAAAACGAAAATAAGCTAAAAGTCAAAATAATTAAAATTGATTAAACAACATAAGATAAATTTATGAAAGAGGAAGACTTAAAACACATTGAGAATAAAGAAAACTTCCCACAAGTTTATTAGGGAAGAAAAAGTGAAAAAAATAACTATACGGAAATAATTAAAAGTGATAGAAAAAAGAACAGAATAAATAAGTGTGGAAGGGTTGCCCAAAATTTAGAACCTCAAAATTAGTGGGGAAAATTGTGTAATAAAGGTGAGTCAGAAAATAAATGGAAATTTAATATAATAATATTTGTATGGTATTGGTGGACAATTTAGAGGGTAGTAAAATCGGAAAATTTTGAAAACTTTGTTGAGAAAATAAAAATAGGGCGGCGCGAAATCTAGAATTACCCTAAAAATCTTTCTTGTAGAAAATTTTCGAGACGGAGAACGCTAACAAACCTCGAATATCAAAAATAAATTATTTATGGTACAAAATTTTGGAAATTAGAGTGGCACGAAAACTACCATTGTCTGAAAAAATTTTCTTGGAGAAAATTTTTCGCAAATTAAAGTGGCCTGAACATATGATTAATGAGATAAAAAATTTTCTATTGGATAAAAATTTTTTGCAGATTAGAGTGGTGCGATTTTTTGAATTATAAACAATTTTTATATTGAGGATAAAATTTTACTGTTATTAATTTTTCGTGGGGAAATTTATTGGAACAAAATCTTTGGGTGAGATTTTTTGAACAATAGGGTGGAACGATTTAACGATTTACAAAATAATTTCTTGGAGAAAGTTATTCCAGTTAAATCATTTGGTTATTCTTCACGAAACCAATAAGGGATTGCGATAGAGGGACAATTCACATAAAATACCTCAAGTTTGATTTTAGTCAACAGGGTTGCTTTCGGTCAAAATAGTAAAAATGACAGCGTCAAAAAGAAGATGTAGATTCGATCTGACACAATTAGCTGCGTTCTGCACTAACTTCGAAAGAACCTGTCCCGAAGATTGTACGTTAGCGTTTCTTGATGTCAAAAGGCAAGAATTAGAAAGAAGATGGGCCAAATTAGTAGCGTCGTACGAAGAATATATAATAGAAGATAAAGGGGCACAAGAGGATCAAAAAGATGAAATCTCTTTAGCATATGAGGAGTCTAGTGATTTATATCAGTCTTTGAAAATTAAAATATTGGAAAAAGCCAAATCGGTTACTGTTCGAACAGATCAACCAATTATTAACAGATCTTCATTAAAATTGCCAGCTTGCGAAATACAAACTTTTGACGACGGTTACTCCAAGTGGCCAGCCTTTAGAGATATGTTTCAGGCGGTCATTGGAAGAGATCCATCAGTGGCTCCAGCCCAAAAATTATATTATTTGCGTAGCAAAGTGAGGGGGGAGGCCTACCAAGCTATAAAGGATTTTGACTTGGTAGATGATAATTTTGAACTGGCCTGGGAAAAGTTGAAAAATAGATTCGAAAATAAAAGGCTTTTGGTGCAGGATCAGATGAAAAAAATTCATGCGGTCACTCCAGCTCAAAATGAAAACGTCAAATCTCTTAGATTGATTCAAAATGCGGTTAATGATTGTTTGGCAATTTTGAAAAATCACAAAATCGAATTGCCTGATTATGATCCATTCATGATTCATGTAGTTGTTTCAAAACTTTCTGATGAAACCATGAAAGAATGGGAAATGTCTTTAAAAAATCATCGTGAGCTGCCCACATGGACACAATTAAATGAATTTCTCTCGGAGAGAATTGAAATTTTAGAAACGATGACTGATAGGAAAAAGCCTCCGCTTAAAGAAAGCCAGTCTTCAAGAACCCAAGCATTTCACGCCCGGGCTGAGCAAAATTATAGCTGCAAAAAATGTAAACAAAATCACCCTTTAAGAGTTTGCAAATCCTTCAAGGCCATGTCGCCAAACGAACGTCAGAAATTTGTTTTTGCAAATAAATATTGTGTTAACTGTCTCTCGCCTACACATTTCAAATCAAAATGTCTGAGTACCGGTTCGTGTATTAAATGTCACAGAAAACATCACACAATGTTGCATATTGAAAACCCTGAAAATTCAAAAAGGGATAGTGTGCCAAAGGGGCATTCCCAGTCAAATCCCCAAGATAACGAAAGGGCTTCAACATCAGGTACTCAAAACGAAACCCACACTTTCAATACTCAAGTCGAAAATTTATCTACTTCTGTAAATGTACCAGAAGATAATATTCAGGCTTATTTTGTTCGACGAGAAGGAACTACAGTGTTACCAACAGCGCTGATTCATATAGAAAATTCTGGAGAATTATTTACTATTCGGGCTCTGTTAGATGCAGCAGCAGAAAGAAGTTTTATTACAACACGTATTCAGCAAAAGCTTGCAATACCCCTCGAGAAACATTGTCATCAAATATCAGGTTTTGGTGGAATGGTAGTGGGTAGTTCTAAAGGTAAATGCTATGTTACTGTAAAATCGAGAATTTCTGACTTTAGAATAAAAATCTTAGCCGTTGTCGCACCCAAAATAGCTAATGTTTTGCCCTCCCGTCCCATTAAACTTCGAAATTATGCGGAAATTAAAAATTTAACATTAGCCGACCCACATTTCTATCAACCTGCCGCTATTGATATGATAATAGGAAGCGATTTTTTACCTTTTATCAACCTTAAGGGAGTGCGACAAAATATATCGGAAAACTTGGAGGCCCGAGAGTCACATTTTGGCTGGTACTTATCAGGCCCAGATAATATCAGTGAAATAAATGCATTTTCTACTACCGTATCTACTTCGGATGATCTTCTTCATGATCAAATCAAAAAGTTCTGGGAACTTGAAGAGGTCGAAAAAGACCGTGCCACAACTGAAGCTGATAACTTTTGCGAAAATCTTTTCACAACATCTACTATTAGGCAGTCGGATGGGCGTTATGTGGTACGTTTACCTTTTAAAGAAGAGTATCCAAGTGGGATATTTTTGGGTCAATCAAAACCTAGCGCTCTGGGTCAATATTTTCGAATGGAAAAAACTCTCGAAAAGACTCCAGATTTAAAAGAATTATATCGGCAAGTTCTTCAAGAATACATCGACCTGGATCAAATGGAACCAGTGACTCACCATGAAAATAATGCTGAAAAACAATTTTCGTTTTTTCTACCACACCACGCGGTTATTCGACCCGAAAGTAAATCGACGAAAGTTAGGGTGGTCTTCAATGCCTCTAAGAAAACGAATAGTGGATTTTCATTGAACGACGTTCTTCATCAAGGCCCAACTCTTCAGACCGATTTAATGCAAATAGTGCTTAGTTGGCGCTATTATAAATACGTCTTCACGGGCGACATTGAAAAAATGTTTCGCCAAATAATAATTCACGAAGCTGATCGGCCATATCAGCAAATTTTGTTCCGTAATGAAACGGATAGTTTTGTCAAATCTTTTCAAATGAAAACAGTCACATTTGGGGTGAACTGTGCGCCTTTTTTGGCTATACGAACTCTACTGCAGTTAAGTGATGACTGTAAATATTTATATCCAAAGGCATCCACGATTTTGAAGAGCGAAATTTATGTGGATGACATTTTGTCTGGGGGACATACTCTTGAAGAGGCAAAAATGAAACAAAGTCAAATAACTCAGGCTTTAAATTCTGCAGGCTTCCCCATGAAGAAAATGACAGCCAATGACAGTTTTTTACTGAAACACTTGGCGCGGGAGGATCTTCTTGACGAAGATTTTTTGAAGTTTGACGATTCCAGCACCATCAAAACCTTGGGGATTCGCTGGAATGCGAAATCAGACTTTTTTTATTATGTTGTAGAACCGAAACAAATTTCGCCCTCCTCTACAAAAAGGCAGATTTTATCGGTTATAGCGAAATTATTTGACCCTCTAGGCTGGCTGGGACCAGTTGTGGTAATAGCAAAACTTTTGATGCAAGAGTTATGGGAACTTAAGGCGGACTGGGATGAGGGTATCCCACCGCATATACTCCAAAATTGGAACACATTTTTAGAAAATTTACCACAAATTTCATCGTTAAAAATTCCTAGATGGGTACATTTTACACCGACTCATCAAATACAAATTCACGGTTTCTGCGATTCATCAGAAAAGGCCTATTGTGGTGCAGTCTACATGCGAACTTCTACATCTGATGGAGAAATCAACTGCAATTTGCTAGTGGCAAAAACCAAGGTTGCACCGATAAAAAAGATTACAATCCCGAAACTTGAATTGTGTGGAGCGGTTTTACTCTCAAAATTAGTAAAAGGTTTGATAGAGAATGCAAGGTTCTCCTACGAACTATATTTGTGGACGGACTCCTCTATAGTCCTTGGTTGGCTACAAAAACCACCACAAACTTTGAAAACCTTTGTTGCAAATCGTGTAACAAAAATTATTAGTATTGCCAGTAATAATCACTGGAAACATGTGAAAACGGACGACAACCCAGCGGATTTAGGTACCCGTGGTTGTACTCCTCAGGAACTCATAGAGAGTAAATTGTGGTGGCATGGACCCACCTGGCTAACCCAGCCTACTGAAAGTTGGCCGAAACCACGAACTTTCGATCCAACAGATTTAGAAACCAAAAAGGTATCAACTTTTCATCTAAAAACTACCCCAGTAGACTCAACCAGCAAAAATACACATTTTCAGGCAGATGACGTTTGCGACATATTGGAAAACTTTTCATCTTTCGCTCGAGCTCTAAGGGTCGTAAGTTATTGTTTTCGTTTCATCAATCGCCTCCGAAAACGTCCATTTAAAACTGAGCAGTTTATAACTACGGAAGAAATTCGATTCACCAAAAATCGCCTAATTTCGATTGCTCAGAAAAACCACTTCTACAAGGAGTATGAATGCCTGCAAGAAAAACGCCATATAAGCAAAAAGAGCAGACTTCTTACTTTGAGTCCTTTTCTCGACGAAAGTAATCTATTACGTGTTGGAGGTCGACTTAATAACTCCGGATTAAGTTTTGAAGAACGTCACCCCGTAATAATTCCTGAAAAATCCCGCATTGCTACTCTTTTCGTCGAATACACTCATACGATTCTGCTTCATGCTGAACATCACATCATGCTACGAGCTATAAGACAAGGGTTTTATATCCCTCGACTTAAAAATCTAGTACGAAAATGTATTCGAAATTGTAAAACGTGCACTATTTACAAGCATAAAGTTCAAGGTCAGATAATGGCCGCACTCCCCCCTGAAAGAGTAACTTTTTCGCTGCCCTTTACATACACCGGTATTGATTTCGCTGGCCCGTTCAACATAAAATCATCAAATTTAAGAAACGCCAAATTGATTAAAGGTTATGCAGCCGTATTTGTATGCTTCTCTACAAGAGCAGTTCATTTGGAAGCCTGCTCAGATCTTTCTACGGACGCATTTCTAGCTTGCTTTGACAGATTTACCGGGCGTAGGGGTTTCCCAAAAACTATGTTTTCTGATAATGGTCGAAACTTTCTTGGAGCTAGTCTCGCCTTACTTAAAACTCATAATGAATTTTTGAAAACAACGGAGAGGGCCTTAGTAGAAAAATATAGTGCCCACGGATTCACATGGTCGTTTATCCCACCTTATGCACCCCACATGGGCGGCCTCTGGGAGGCTGCTGTAAAAAGCATGAAATCTCATCTGAAAAAGGTGGCTGGTAACCTCAACTTTACGTTTGAAGAATTTTCAACAATGTTAATTAGAATTGAAGCTGTATTGAATTCCCGTCCAATGTCCTCATTGACTGAAAACCCATCTGAACTACTTCCTTTGACTCCAGGTCATCTCTTGAGAGGTGCACCACTTATCGCTCCGCCTGAAGCCCCTGAAGAACCACCATTAGAAAATTTAAGTTTTATTAAACGCTGGAACCGTCTAAAGGCTCTTCAACATATCTTTGCCCGTCGTTGGAAAAACGAATACATTACAGAACTTCAACGAAGAGTCAAATGGAAAATTGAACAACACAACATAAAACCAAACGACTTCGTCATCGTGAAAGATGATTTACTACCACCCACCGAGTGGCGTCTGGGACGCATTACCAAAGTAATATATGGAAAAGACAGCAAAGTACGAGTAGCAGAGATCAAAACACAAAATGGAACTATAATGCGCTCGATTGCCAAACTGTGTCTTTTGCCCATATCTAATACCACACCCGAACAAACCCCACAAAAATCTCCAAATTAATCCACCAGATTAAAAATTGAAAGCCATGTTAAAACAAGAGAAAAAGTCGCTAAACAAAATTTCTAATAACACAGTATATATATATTTTCTTTTCATCCTCTCTAGCCATCATCATACCTCGATTCGAATTGTGCATTTATTTATTATCAGGGTGAAGAAATGGAACGTTTTTCTAAGTCGCCCCCACGTGTGAGCAGCACCGCTACTATGGCGACTTCCATTGCGGGATGACGCAATCACAGTCCCACCACCCATCAAAAATGCAATTAGTTCAACATTTTGAAACGATGCTGCCCCACGCACATCCTGGCATTGCCACTTGCCGTACAATCGATCTACTAGTCCGACGCTTGCTTCTCTTATTAAGAATTCGATGATTCATCCCAAGGAAACCCTACCGAAGATGCAACGATCAATTTTGAATGGGTCCTATCTAGAGTTTGAAACGTCTACTGTTGTCACCAACATCTTCGCGCGGGAGGATGTTGAACCGTGTTCAACCTTATGGTTTTGTATATATATATATTTATATTTTTTTCTCTTAAAAAACCAGTATTTGTTTTTTATCTCACTTATCGATCTTAATACTCATTTACGTTCTCCTTGAACTGAATTTAATCCGCTACTTGAATAGCGCCTTTTTTTGTAAATACTTTTTGTAAATAATAAAGTTAAGTTAGTCTAAGAATACTCATCAATAAAGCAAGAAGCTTTAATTTTTATTAGGAAAAAAACTTGGAGTTTTTTTTATCAACATTTGCTTGGAAAGGGAGTCACCCTGCCCAACACATAGGTTTATATCCAAATCACTACATTTGGAACATGAACGCATGAATACTTTCGGAAGTTCCTTTGAATAACTTCCAAAAAGCACTTAAAGCATACTAACTGAAACTAAGGAAGCAATGAAACAAGTTATAACCAAAGAATGAATACCACTTTTTTTGCTGGGTATATGTAGATTTTTAGCTGGGATATTTTTTTTTTATTTTAACAAATAAAGGAAAGAAAATCATCGATATTTTACAACTCTACAGTAATAAGGCGACCCAGCAAAATTTTTATGAACTGGTTGCCTTCGAATCTGCTCTAGAATAGGTGTTTTTACCACCGGTTCAGTGGAACAGGTTCTAGAACTGATCTCTGGAAGTCAAAATGGAAGGCGTCACTGTCGCAGAACCGGTTCAATAACTGGTTCTAGAACTGGTTCCAAAGCAACCTGTTCTAGTTTGGAGGAACATAACCTGTTGCTATTGGGACAAACTCAAACAATAATCACCGATGATAGAACATATATAGAACAGGTTGCATGCAATAACAAGTTGTTCTACAACCGGTTCTTTGCATTCGACAATTTTGCTGGGCACCATTATATATTTGCTCAAGCCGCAGATCTATGATTGAAATTTTAGCTTAAAATTCATTAAAGGATCCGAGAACTGTTGGAGGGCAGTTTTCCCCAGCCATATTTCGAAGGCGAATACCAGTCATATCTCATCTGATATAGATCGACATTTAATCTTATCCAAGTTCATCTCAAAATTGGGGTATCCAGTAATATCCAATAAGATCCCTCAAATATATTACAGGACCAAATTAGATCCAAATAGATCTCAAAATTGGGAGATCCAATAATATAAAATTGAGATCCTGATAGATCCTAAAATATCCCATGGAATTAATCTACATCAAATTAGATACAAATGAATAGGCTAATTTTGGGAGATCGAATTGGATAATTTGAGATCAAAATTTATATTTGGAATTATTTAAATTTTAATAAAATTTAAAAAATAACACAAAAAATTAATAAAAATATTTATTTATTAAAAAAATATTTATTTCATAAGAAAAAGTAACGCCATCGGCAGGATTCGAACCCAGATTTCTGGAGTTGCAGTCGGTCACTCGTCAGCAGTCGAGATGATATAATGTGGATTTTTAAGATGAGGTGTGATCTAATAAAACTAAATGCCACCAGATATCAGAATAATCAGGATGATATATCGATTTTATGCTCAATTTGCAATATGTTCGAAGAAGAGAATTAGTACATTTTGAAATTATTATATCGAGACACTATATAGTGTAATATATATTCAATACTCTATATCTGCAATTTTGGCCAAAATGAGTTTTTGATGGCAAAATCATTGTTGATATTATATCCATCTATGATATCAATTTGGAAGCGAAATACCCATTCTTTGCCACTTTTTTTTTAACATTTTCCATTTTCCCATATCTACAAACAAATTAATTTTCAAATACAGAAGTCTATATCTGCATATAAATTTAAATTATATGAATTCTATAAGGTATACATTAAAGTTTTTTGAGAATATCTTTTTTCGGAAATTTTGTTTTTGCAACTAACCACCAAATTTTATTTTAATATTCTGCAAACGGATATAATGATGCAATTTTCCTTTTTGCAAAATATTTTCGCGATTTCTTTTTTTGCAAACTAAGAACCAAACTTTGGTGTGGAAATTGGTATTATGTTCCCAAGATTAAAGATTTAAAAAACCACACTTAAAAAATTGCAAAATAATCGCGGAAAAGCGCTAAAAAGGCTTTATGGTACAAAAAATTAATTAAAAAAATTAATCAGCGATTTACATTCGGCAAACAAATATATTGATGCAAAAATTTTATGTTTTGCAAATTTTAAGTTTCGCGATTTTTTATTTTTTGCAACTAACCACCAAACTTTGTTTTATGAAATGTGTATTATAGTCCCTAAAATATAGATTTAAAAAATGCACTCGAAAATTTGCAAAATAATAGCGGAACGCGAAAAAAGTCTTTATGGTACAAAAATTTAATTAAAAATCTTAGTCAGCGATTTACATTCTGTAAAGAAATATATTAATGCAAAAAATTTCCTCTTTGTAATTTTTTTTCGTGAATTTTTTTTTGCAATCCCTATATTATAAATTTTAAGAAATCACACTTAAAAAATTGCTAAATAACGGCGGAATGCGAAGAAGTGTAGAAAATGATTTAGAAGAGCTAATCAACTTGACATTCTGCAAAGGAATATCTTGGTGTAAAATTATCCTTTTCGCAAAATTTTTTTCGCATTTTTTTTTGTTGCAAACTAACCACCAAACTTTGGGCCAGATATGAGTGTAATAGTCTTGGATTATGGATTAAAATACACCGCATTGAAAAAAATTCAAAATAATGGCGGATTTTGAATAAAAGGATTTATGCCGCAGAAAATGAATTAAGAAACTTAATTAGCGATTAACATTTTGCAAACGAATATAATAATGCAAACTTTTTCGTTTTTGTAAAATTTTTTTCCCATTTTTTTTTTCCAAACTAACCATTCATTTTTGGAATAAGATATGGATATAATAGTTCTTGGGTTATTAATTTAAAAAAAAGACACTTTTCCATCCCTGATTAACAATTCCGTGTTCGTTAATGTTTGGAGGAACATAATATTGTTTTCCACAAAAAGTATAGATATTTACATGGTCATTTGTTCCTAATAATGCACATTTTTTATATTTATCAAAACTACATATCTGCTAGTATTATCATAAAATTATACAAAAATTTTATTTCAGAACTCTATATCTGCATTAGCGACGTAAATAACGCAGATAATTTAAAAATAAGTATATATAGAAATAAGTTGCCATTTTAAATAATATTCTAGAAGACAGATTGATTCAAAAAAATCTTATAAGCAAGTGAATTAGTTTTATTGCTCTCCTGAACAATTGTATTTTTGCAGATATAGAGTATTGAATCTATGGTATCGAAATATTACGATATCTAATTATATATTTAAAATACTATTAATTGAAAACATAATTTGCAGATGCTGTTGACACGAAATGGTTTAATCTTTTTAAGATCTGTAAAAAATATTTATAAGTAAATCAAATTGAGTTAAAAAAGTAAAAAAAAATTTTTTTGTGCCCGAGCTAGGATTCGATAATAGTACCTCAGTCGCATATATAATTATGTGCGGGGTTATATATGACAATACATATTAAAATATTATTAATCCCAAGTTGCAGTAAACATAGCTTTTATGTGCTGTTGGCAGAAAATGGGTTAATTTTTTTAAGATCTGTATAAAAAAATTTACAAGTAAATTAAATTGAGTTAAAAAAGTTAAAAAAAATAATCTTTTTGTGCCCAAGCTGGGATTCGATAGTAGGGTTTCTCAGGTTATGTGTGACTATATATAATTATATAGTAAACACATAGAAAATATTATTGATGTTGGACCATATATAATCATATCTCAAATTATATTGTTAATCTTGCACCATATATAGAATAACATATAATTATATCTTAGAGCATTTAATATAATATATAATCATATATAAAAATATCTTACATAATTCAACCAAAAAATTTTTATAAGAGGACATATATCATTATATCTCAAAATATATGGCTTATATGCCACCATATGTGATCATATATTATGTTATATATGATCATTTATAATTATATATGACAAAGATCTGTCATATCTCATTATGTATAGCATATATGGTTGATATATATTTTTATAAAAATATGGTTATATATAAAAATATATGCTTATATAAGGTACAACATAAGAAATATATAATTATATATGGCTATTCATTACAACATATATATTCACATATTATAAGATAAAACAAGAGATGACTATATATAAATTTTTTTGATCGGGTAGTAATTTGAATTTTGCAAGTCAACCATCGTTAACTGAAAATCAACGTTGTCATTAAGCGATGCATTAAATTCCAATGCTATAATTTGCAATACGTGCTTAGCAGGCGCGGATACAAATGGGGGGGGGGCTCTATGGGGGCTAAAGCCCCCCCTTGAGGACCAAACATTTTTTTTACAAATAATACTATAATATTAAAACAAATATTACTAATTTTAAGATTTTGTGTAGATTCTAGGATTTTAGAATTTCAAGAGATACCCGTGTAAAAAATTGATATGGTATTAGATATAATTTGATCTGACACCATATATAATAAGATCTGCTTTGATCCGAGAAATGGATGGATCTAATTGGATCAGATTGTATCTAAACTGATCTAATTTGATACAATTAAACATAATCTAATCCGAAATTTGCCCGATATATAATCTGATCTTGTGAGATAAAATTTGATCTAATTTGATCCAATAAGAGCCGCGATTTTCTATAGCAAATTTAATTTTTTTTATTTATAACAGCTTTATTTTGAAAACTAACAAAATATTTATGTATGTAGTTAATTTTTATTAAATATTGTTTTTGTTTTAAATGTACAAAATTAACAATAATATTAAATAATAAAAACTAAACAAATTTCAAAAACAATTTAAAGAACTTTGGACGCTGCTCTTGATCACAGCGTAAGCTACCCATATGAAAATCGAAATATATATGAACATACATGATCATACATTGACTTGTATTGTGAGGGCTATTTTGAGACAAATTTCCCAGTATATTAATAAAGAAGGGAAAATATATATACATATATATATATATATTACTGGCAATTTTCTTCGGGGGTAGGAAAAGCAACCCTTGTTGAAGTATTGTTTGTCGTTTTGGGAAATTTACTTTTGATCATAATAACTTTGGTTGAACATTCAAATGAAAATTTGAATTGTTTGAAAATTTTGTATACAGAAGTGCTCATTGGAATTTGAATAGCTATTGGGAATTTGTATCGAAATTTAAGTGTAGGAAAAAAATATAGAAGGTAAGCGGAAAACTGAACTTTAAAGGATAGAATAGAAAGTAAAGTTGAAATTTTTTTTTTAGGAAGGATTGGTTAAGGAAAATAATTTCAGTGGTGGTTGTACGGATAATGGCCACATTAATGATGGTTGGTAAGCGTCGATACTCGTCTTTACGAACGAAATTTAAATCTTTTATGGATCGGATTAAGGCCATTGAATTACTGTTTTGTTTTGGATATTATATGCAGCATCTAAAGGAAAGTTTCATCATCATCTTCATCCAAAAAGCTGTATATATTCAAAACTCTTCATATCGCACTCACAACATTTCAACCCAATTTCGAGTGAAAAGGATTGGTTTGTAAATATGTTCTATTAAAGAAACCTCCTTTATAATTCTGCACTTTATACGAACAAAAAGTGGACTACTATTTTTGTGGGGTATCCATAAGATGAAATTTATCATAGACTTTAATCTTAACCCCAATATAAAATTTTTTTTAATCCACCCTTACTTTAACCACATTAAGGTTACCAAATTTTATTGAAAAGGTTTTTTTTTTTTGTTTTTGATTTGTTCCTAAAATTTCTTATATTAATTTTCTTCTCTTCAAATTTCGTAATTTAATAGTTTTTTTTTGTAGTTTAACGTAATTTTTTTTAATATTAAAATTAATATTTTAACTTACAAAATGATGGTCACCCTATTGATATAAAAAGGAAATACTTTACACTCTCTCTCGCCCTACTACACCAACACACACTACAGAAAGTAAATTGTTTAACTATTCCACTCATCAATATTATCATACACTCAACTAAAAGCATTCAACAAAATTACACTCTATTTACTCACAGCCAATTCCACCTTAACATACATTTTATCAATACATGACAAAAATAATTTATTAATAAAAATAATCGTTTCGCGCAGCTTGTCTATAGTCATATGGCGCCTTGTGACAAAGATGGACCGGAAAATGTAAGTTGGGCATGTTATTTTTATACATTATAAATTTTTTTTTTTCACCTAATCTCTACCACTCATAATTCAATAAAATTCTATCTACGAATTATATGCATTAGGATTGCCAAATAATTTTTATTTAACATGTTAAAGGTATTTATTGTTCTTCTTAATAATTTAATTAAATTCCCCTCATTATTAATTTTAATTAAAATCTTATTTTAAAATATTTTTTTTTATTTTAATTAAACTTTAATTTTAAAATACTTTTAAATACATTTTGTTGTTTTTTTTTATAAATTATTACGCATCAATAACTATTGATGGTTGTTATGTACGAAAGGTGAAGCTTTTATATTCTAATTTTTTTATATTGGGCCGACTTAATTCTACCCTATAGTCGGCAAGGAAGGGTGGGTATAGACCCGGGTAGTCAGGACATCTAAAACTACCCATATCAATCATCAACATCCCTTAACTATACATTTTCACCATTGGTTTTAATTTATTTCTTTTCTTTGCTACCTATTTAATATTTTTGTCAGCGAACCTGAATCTACCTCCGAAGGGGCAAGAATACACCCCAGCCCTGAGCATGGCCGGCTTTATAGGTAGCCCTGCCCTGGAAGAGGTAGACCCCAGATGGAAGGTTCGTTACAGTATATAATCATGCTTGAGCATACATGATCATATACGTCCATACATAGTTCAATGTATGACCATACATCATCTCATATATTTCCATATATCTTCGGATACGAAATTTGAGGGTATATGGAGGTATATAGCCATATATGAGCATACATGAATCATATGTGAGCATATATGGTCATATATGAACATGTACGGTCATATACCCCCAAATTTCGGATCCGAAGATATATGGAAATATATGAGATGATGTATGGTCATACATTGAACCATGCATGGACGTATATGATCATGTATGCCCATACATGATCATATACTAATCAATGTATGATAATGTATGTTCATATATATTTCGATTTTCACATGGGTAGACACAATTTTGTAATACTTCCATTATCAAGTGGAAGTTTGGGAACGACAATTGTGGCATGTGTAATATCAACCAATTCTTTTGAATTTTTTTCCCACTTGGTAAACAAAACATTAAAAAAACGTAATTTGCGAATAATGTAATTTTGTAATCATTAGCAGCTATTTTGACTTGAGTTGTACACATTTTCATGATGAATGTATGTCCATCGAGAGTGATCACCGTGTAATTCGGATGTAATTAACATCTAAAAGAGAAAATAATGTGATAACAAAATACTTTTTTTGAGCGTGTCGGCAAATATTATTATATTTTTTGTATCCCAATTTGCATTTGATTGTCTATATTAAAAACGAACGTGCTCCAAATCAGTTATTATTAAAAACACGAGTTGCGTATTATTTTATTTTTATTTAATTTATTTGTATACATTTTTCCAACATTTGAAATTTTTTCCAAATTTAATTTTGTTTTTCCTTTTTGAATTAAAGAAAATTTAAGGTTGGAGAAACTTGAAATTTTTGAAAAATATTTTTTTTAATTTTATTATAATTTGAAAATGCGAAACATTTTTTATTTGTTATCTGTGCTTCATCAAAAGAATTCATTTGTAAATATTTTGGCACATTTTGGTTATCTACAAAATTTAATAGAAAATGAATTTAAAAAATAACAATTCTTTAATTTTTAGTTTCTAAGCATTTATTGGTATTAAAATACCTTTTCGAATAAAGCAAAACTAAAAATGGCATCGAAGATATTACCGAATAAAGCACCGTACGTTGTTTTTCACGTGAAAAAATTTCTCTCAGACTTTAAATGCTTTAAATTGCAATTTAAGTTAAAAAAATTAACAATTTTTTAATTTTATAACAAAGCCACAATCACAATTAACACAAAATGTCACTTTTTCACCAGAAAAATAATAGTCTTGTACATTAAATTTGCGTGAAAACTAAGTTTGTACAATTTTCACGTGAAACTCATTGTCGTGAAAAATAATTTTTTTTTTATATGTAGTATAACAGTTTTTTCACGTGAAAACTGAACAACTTACGGTGCTTAATCCATAGAATTTTAAAAATTCAAGTGCTATAAATTTATCTCAGAACTTCGAAAGAATTAATTTAAGTTTAATTCATAAAAAAATTAATTCAGTTTTAGAAAATGTTTATATGTATACCATTCCGTGCAACCATTCCTAAAGAATTCATTCATTGGCTGCATTCCCAAATCTTTAATAAGTATCGGATGAATTTAATTTATCATTCACCTTTTAATTGAAAGAAAATTTTAATTCATTCAAATATAATTAATTCCATAAGAATTCAAAATAATTCCATAAGAATGCATTTACAAAATGAAAGTTGAAAACACGGTTTCTAAGTGAAAATTGAGTTTTGGCACAATAAAGGCCCATTTGACACATTTTAATCACACATTTGGCACAAAACAAAATTTTTCAAGTCCCATCACTGTTTAACATTATTCTTTGAAATAAGTTTTTGGGCTAGAAAAGTGGTTTTTTGCGTTCCTGTACTATTGGGTAATTTTGTCATTTTGTGAGAGGATTTTGTGCTTACTCTCATTTTACCGACCTTTACCCAAAAAGTAAAGAAACACACCTATTGTGTTTCTTCTGCTTGCTGCGTTTTAAGTTACTGGTTAATGTGTTTTTACTTGGCTGAGTAACGAAAAAAAAACTCCATAGTAGACTTGGGACAGCAAACTATATAGTTGGAACTTAAAGAGTTTTGTATATGCAAACAAAAGAAAAAAGAAACACTAGCAGCTTTAAAAAGAAAATACAATTAAACTTATCATATTTCCTATTTTATTTATTATTTTGTTAATTAATTTATATATTAATTAATTTCACACTTTATTGTAAATATGTATGTATAATACTTTATTCTGATCAATTGTGGTACATAGTACATATGATTTGATTTTTTTAAATTGTCATTAATATGACATTAACTTACAACAATTGATTTTTTGGACAAATTACTACACCCAAAAAATACATGGTAGTTGATCATTATTTTTTCAATTGCGTCATATGTTGGCTGAATAGAAAAATTTGTTATTTTAACAAAGTTTATTCCTGTTTTTTAGCTTAAAATAAAATCTATTAACTTTAAAACATTTTTTGTTAAACTTAAAAAATCTAAATTTAAGTTAGCTTTATTTATTTATTACTATTCTTTTGTTTTTGTTAATTAATTCATATATTAATTAATTTAACACTTTATCGTAAATATATACATTTCTCCTTTGATTCAATTGGTACATATAATTTGCAGGTTTTTTTTTAATTAATCCACTCTGATATATGTATGTAGGTTAGAGCGGGTCGATTTGTAGGGAGTGAAAAAATTCACCAATTTCCCTATGATTTCCGTATTCTATGGGTTATTCCATGAAAATTTGCCGAAGGAACCATACCTCTATCGTCCCCTACTTTTTGTTGGTAGATTTTTTCCCAAATTGACGTTCGTATGAAATATTACCTACACGTTCACATCCATAACTCAAAAACTATCGATCGGGTTTAATCGCCAGTAGGCGCGTTGGAAAGGTGAGCTCATTTTGATCAATTTACAAAAAAAAATCTCCAACATTGGTCCAACGGTTCAAAAGTTACGGGCATTTTTGTCCAAATTTTGTAGCATTTTTCCATTTTTTTCATGATTTTGTCCAAGAATATTACTTTCATGGCCATTTTTTTGGCTCAATCCATTATTTTATTCAATTTACAATTCAAAACGAAGAGTTTAAGCCCAAATTTATCGAATTCGGTTGATTAATTCATGCGATATTGCTAAAACAAAATAACACATAAAACCAAATTTTTGTTTTTTTTCCCTTTTTATTTTTTTTTTGTACAAAAATTCAAATTAAGAGATAATAAAGTATCTATCAACCTATTATCAAAAAAAATATTCAGTTTGAGTGTAGTAAAAGACAAAATGTGAAAAAAACCATTATTTTTTCTGAAAGTCTTGTTTGCTTTCAAGTCTGGGTGTTTTCGTACGGCTCTCTAATGTCGTCGCCATAGCGCCTTCTACATTCTTTCCTGCAACTCGTTTAGCAGTGGCAGCCAGCAATTGGGCATGTCTTTCCGTTCCTTGAATGTGTAAAGGAATTTGTGGATCATCGAACGGTGGCACTTCGTAATTTAAATATCCCTCCAAATGTTCATACGAATAACTTTGCGTAAACGGTGGTTCGAATAAAATGGTATCGTCATTTAAATCAATCATATTTGTATATTCCGTACAATTAAAGTTTATAAGAGATTTTTTATAAACTCTAAGTTCCGTTGGGTCGACAATATCTCTTCGGTAATGTAAAATCTTCTTTATAGCAATGTTTCGTTTTTCCATTCTATCATCAAATAACATAGATAGCAAGATATTTTCTGAGTGTGCAAAATATGGATTATCTTGAATTACTGTATTTACAACTCCAAGTAAATTCGGTGGTAAAAATCGTGTCCAAGTAATAAATTTAAAAAGTAATGTACTACCGTATGCGGCAGAGCTATAATACTTAACATTGAAATACATTGGCGTGTATACTTTTATTATATAGTTAGCCAGAATTTTTAAATTTTCAGTTGGATTATTAGTTGTCACATACAACCGTAATAATCTATTGGCTTTGGTGAGCCAACGAGAATGTGCAATTGGCCCTGGTTTTATGTGAGACAAATCCGCAGGAACCACACCATTAGAAATTGCATTGGCCATTAACATCAAGTACCTCGAATCAGTAGATAATTCTTCTGGATTTAAATCACCAGGAGGCATATTTTCCAAAGCGATTTCCTCAAAATCGGTTACCACCTGAAAAGAAAACATAAAAGCTAAAAAATTGAATAAAAAATGGTAAAGAATCAGCTATAAAAATTACATACCGGAAGATTTTCACAATCAGCAATTTTTGAGCTCAACTTTCCGGTAGTTGATCGTGGTCCAGTGGTGGTTGATTTGTCTAAAGTGTCAAAAAAATGTCTAAACGGAAGCTCGTTAAAGTGCAGAAGACACACAAACCAGTGCAGTGGTCTCTTTAACTGTTTTTCGAATAGTCGCAAAATTCCACCGTGTACGCCAGTATTTGTTGGTTCACCATCAGCGCATATGGCAATTAATGAATCTAGAGACAATTGTTTTTCTTGGAAGAATTCGATCAATTTGTTGACTTTGCTTGCCGCAGTTTCACTTTCTAGTTTTGTGTAGCCTATCAATTGAGATTTTGGTTCCCTCAAAACAACTAGATGAGGTTCTTTAACCATCCTTGGATGCAATTTCTCATCAATTTTTTCTACAGTTAGAGCATCATTTTTCCTGCCGTCGAATGAAAATGATATCAAATTCGAGCCATCATACCGCTTACGAAGTGCGTCTTGTCTCCATTTTTCTCTTTCTCTACGAAGTTTACTTTTATCCATGATGACAAGATTGTCATGACCATCTTTTACGCCCAGGTCTTCCATCAGAGCTGTTGCCAATGCTGATCCCATCCTATCATGCACACCAAATCTGTCACACATCATTGCATAGTTTTTAGTATTGTATCTGGGAGTGTATGTTTGTGGTGGTAGAACTAATTCTGAACCTCCTCTCACATCAACTTCCATTTCGTCATAATGTGGTTCGTATGTAGGATCGTTGCTCACTGAGATTGTTGGTATAGCCGTTGGTATCATCTCTTCACTTCCATTATCGTGTTCCGGTATCGTTTGTATTCTGTCATTATATTGATCGCGCATAAAATCTTTTAAGTTTTCTGGGATAGATCCACATGAGCAGTCGTTTTCTTTCAAGTTGCATTTACATTTTCCAATGTTGAATAATTGGTTTGTTGATTCTACGAATTTTTTGAATTCTGTTGCGCGTTTTACTCGTTGTTTATCTGCATTACTATATGCGTCAAGCATATTATTCAATTTTCTAATGATGCTACCTTTGAGTATAAGTTCAATATTAAGTTGATTCCAAATTTCTAACAATCTGTCTGCTACTTGGGGAGTAAATCTTTTATACGAAAACATTTTGCTTTGGGCTTTTGAACGTTCGGCCAAGAAAAAATAGAACTTCAATATATCTCGTTTAGTTGACAGATTAATATCAGGTAATTCACAGGCCACGCCAAAAGAAAAAACATCATGAGAGACCAAATGTTGCAAACTACTGCGTTGGGTATCTGTTGGATTTTGCGATGAACCAGGCTCTGAATCCATTTTTTAAACCGTCACTAAAAGAATTAAATATTGTTACGATTATCCTTTTATAATCGCTGTTAAAATATTGTTAAAATAATAAGTCCTTGATTTAATAAGTCCTTGAAATTGATTTACTTTAACTTTATTTAAACACAAAATTTATTAAAGTAAACACAATTAAGTAGTGTTGCCAGAAGTGTCTAGATGGTGCTGGTTACATCATTATAGAAACAGTGTTATAGGAAAAAGTTATTTCTTATGTCCCTTATGGAAAAATGCTCCAAAATTTGGACAAAAATGCCCGTAACTTTTGAACCAATGGACCAATGTTGGAGATTTTTTTTGTAAATTGATCAAAATGAGCTCACCTTTCCAACGCGCCTACCCGATCGATAGTTTTTGAGTTATGGATGTGAACGTGTAGGTAATATTTCATACGAACGTCAATTTGGGAAAAAATCTACCAACAAAAAGTAGGGGACTCGATTTTAACGATAGAGGTATGGTTCCTTTGGCAAATTTTCATAGAATAACCCATAGAATACGGAAATCGTAGGGAAATTGATGAAAAATAAATCGACCCGCCCTAATGTAGGTATATGTAAAAAATATGTCGTTTAGATAACACTACCTTACAACAATTAATTTTTTGGAGAAATTACTACACCTAAAAAAATACATAGTTGTTGATCACTATTCAGTTATGTCATATGTACTACATATTTTTTTTTCAAGGTCGGTTAACACCTTTATCGCTAAAATACCGTTTTAAATTGAATACCGTTACCAATGCCTCTAAAAAAAATTGGAAATACCGTTATCGTTACCGATATCGTTATTTTTATAGGTAGTTCCCGGTATTTATTAATTTATGTAAAAAATACCAGTTTTTGAAATTTTTTATTTTATAATCTTGAGTTTTTTATAAAAAATTTATAGATAATAATCTTACTTATTAAAAGTACCAGCATTGAATTCATAGCTCATAATCTGTATTTTTAACAACTAAAATTAAAAATATGCTATATTGAATGAGGGGTATGTATTGTTGGTCTTTTATTTGGTAAAGCACCGTAAGTTGTTTGAGTTTCACGTGAAAAAACTGTTATACTCCATATAAAAAAAAATGATTTTTCACGACAATCAGTTTCACGTGAAAATTGTGTAGAGTTTGTTTTCACGCAAATTTAATGTACAAGACTATTATTTTTCTTGGGAAAAAGTGACATTTTATGTTTATTTTGATTGTGTCTTTGTTTTAAAATTAAAAAATTGTTCATTTGTTTAAATTAAATTGCAATTTGAGGCATTTAAATTTCGAGTGAAATTTTTCCACGTGAAAAACAACTTATGGTGCTTAAATGAATGTTTTTTTTTTAGTTTGACTCTAGATCATAAATTAATACCAATTTCTGTTTAAATTATTTTTCAAATTAAAGAAAGATGATACAATTTTCAAAAGTAAATTACAAAGAATAAATTTTTTTAATACCGGTACGTTACCGAAACAGTCTTAAATGCCATTACCTTTACCGTTGCCGAAACAAACAAAATTTGATACCGTTACACTTAACGTTATTCGTTTCGGTAAGCAAACTTGCTTTTTTGTTTGGCATCATGCTAACCCGTGTAATATATATATACTATATATTAGCCGTTTTTCTAATCAATTGGATTTAATAAATCCAAAAAGTATTTCTAAAAGTGCTCAACAGATGGGGTTAGATTCTTCCTATTTTGAAAAAATTTTCTGTCCGACACTTCTTTCACCCTAATTTTTAATACCGAATTCGATGATGAAGGATTTTACTTTAACTTTTAATTTATAATTATATTTTACATAAAACAGCGATAAACAGTCTGACTTTTCAGTTTTATCACTTCAATTTATATTTTTGCACAATTGAAAAATTCCATTGCAATATTTAATATTCACTAATTGGATTTAATTAAATTACTTTCCGTAGAGTGGAAAATTACCATTTCTATTTCAGCTATTTCTCCATATCCAAGATGCAAAATATGTATTTGGTGAGGTGCAGTATTTTTTTCTAAACATATTTCATAAAAAAAAATTTAATAAAAACCTTTTATTTGTTTGTTTTTCAATTTTTTTGTTTCTCTTTTAATTTTCATTCGTATTTTTTTATGACATTAAATTAATAGGCTGTTTCATATATTTGTGCTTTTATTGAGGATTTATTAAATCCAGCTTTTGTTAAATAAATCCATTTTTTGTATGAAAAATTCTAAATCCAGGTGATTAAAAAACACGATAATTGTTTTCAGTTATACATAATTTGAATTAATGCATTTTCCCAATAAAATTTTATGGAATTTAGTACGACAAGAAATGCGACAAGAAATGATCATACGTGGGCTTTTTTAATTTGCATTGTATTTTAATTTGCATTCTCCATTTATTACAATTATTAGAAATACAACATTTTGAATTAATAAATAAATTGGCAACATAATTAATTTTTTTAAATGGTTGTTGAATTTGTGGCAATTGCAATAAATTCAATTTTGATTCTGAGTTTAAAATTTAATTTGTAACTTTTTATATTAGGGGTTTTTATATAAACTCGTAAATTCATTGTAAACCTTGTATAAATAAAAACCATATTTTTTATGTATGGAGTTCGACATTAAACTCATAAACATACCAGTTTTAAAATGTTTACGAGTAGAATATGAGTTTATATGAAAACCCCTATTTTGTTTGATTTTGGCAATTTTTTATTTTACGTTGACATTTCATTTGATATTGGTTGAAGAACCTATAAAATATATACACCGAACATTCTATAAATATAATATACAGGCAATTTAAAAAAAAAAAAGAAAACACATAAAATATATGGGTACTTCTAAAATTTCGGAATAGGATGAAATTGTATAGAATTATATCTAATTTTATATAATTAGAGACATGCAAGTGCTGATGCAATTTTCGGATCATATTGTATTGCTTATAACACAGTACAACAGCCAATCTGGGGGGTGAGAAACTCCAAGTCAGGGTGATGGTACTAGGTCAGTATAGTAAAACCCTCAAAGGGTTTGGCGTTCGTATGTGTCATTTTTATGACCTTTTAAATTTTTTCCTTATCTTGATGTTTTTTCGCTTAGTTGTAACATTTTGCCAAAAACGTAGTTTAACATAACTCGAGAACCACTTGTCCGATTTTGATGAAACAAATTTAGAAAAATTTAGAATTACAATTTCATTAATCCGTTCATATAACGTTTTTCTTTATAATCAAAATTTTTTTTTTTTAAATTCATAAAAAATCCAAAACGGAAAAAAGGATCAAGTGTTATTAATTTCATGTAAAGTCACATAACCTATAAACAAAATTTAACGCGTTCTGCTTTTATTTACAATTAAGTGAAGGTATCCCATTTTGACAAGAATATTGATATTTGTTTTTATTCAAAAAAGTGTCATTTATCGCCTTTTTCATAAATTTTCCCCAATAACTCCAGACTTCTGGGCATAAACTACTAAAAAAATTAAGTAAACATTTTTATAATTTTTTATTTTTATTTTAATTATTTATTTTTATTTATTTTAATAAACATTGCCTAGACTTTTTCGATGGTGGTTGTTCGGGACTAGTGGCATCGCATTCATCGCTATCATCAGTTTCTGAACCACACATAATGTCAATGTGTGACTCCACTGTTGGCCCTTCTGCATCTCCTGAAAATTCTTTATCATCAAGATCATCCTTGTCTTGCCACACTAACTTACTCCACCAGCAAATTTCCGCAATTATTGAAATCGGCGACTTTTTGCCTATATCTATATCTGTAAGTTTTTGTTTTATTAAAATGAGTTTGAAAAAATAAAAAATCAGTATTACCTCATTTCAAATGGCATAGCAACTTGATGATAGCGTTCACCTTGTTCATCAGATTCGGTAGCCAATTGTTTGCTGAAGTAGTCCAGATGATGATGTAAATAATGGATTTTCAAGGACATGTGGACACCAATTTCCGAGAATGCTCTTAACATCCTTGCGACAGAAACATCGTAGTTGTTAGAACGATGCTTTCCCAACAAGCCTTCTATTACTTCTTTGATTGCCTGCCATGCATTCAATTCAGCGTCTATCAAAATATTGTTGAATGCGTCACTTTTAATCAGCTTTCGTATATCTGGACCATTTAGTACGCCTGATTGGAAAAAATTAATTTGTTAAGATGGAAAATCATGGGAAATGAATGTGATATTATAACTTACCTTCTTTAATTTTACTTTCGCTGAGTCTCGGGTAAATTAGTTTCAAACACAAGAAAACTTCATCTCTTTTGGCGACAGTTTTGATAAAATTCTTAACAATTCCAAGTTTAATATGCAGTGGAGGCAGCAATATCTTCTCCTTCGGCACTAGAGGCTCACGAATAATATTGGCCGTTTGTAACCTGCTGTGCTCTCTGAGTTTCCATCCGTGGCATGCATATTGGTCACCGGAAAATCGTGTGTCCCAATCGCACAAAAAGCACATATATTTTATATAGCCGCTTTGAAGAACGCAAAGCATTGCTACAACTTTTAAATCGCAGCATATGCGCCACATATGTTTGGCGTAGTTAACCATTTTTAAAATATTTTCCAGTGCATCATATGTTTCTTTCGTTTCTGTGCTGTAGGCGATTGGAACTGAAGGTTTTTTATTGGTCTTATGCAGTAAAACCGCCTTCAAGCTGAGTTTTGAACTGTCAATAAATAATCTCCAGTCATCTGCTTCATATTTTATTTCCATTGCGTCCATCAATTTTCCTACATCCGGGCAATATGCAGAAGTTTTTTCATCATTCACAAGGAATAAACTTTGGAGTGTTGCCTGACGACTTCGATAAGCTGTGACTTTCACACCGGGTGCCAACAAATTGTTTGATTTCAAAATGGAAGCCAGCTCTTCCGATTTATGCTGTGTTAATTCCAACTTGGCAACAATTGAATCAAGCTTATTTTGATTTATTAAAATTGGCTCATTGGATACTGATGGCTCATATGGGGAATCATCACGTGCATGATATGTCGGAGCAGTCGTAGAAGAGAAAATATCTGGGCTAGAAGCTTTTGGCACAGGAATGTGGTCCGAATGAGGCAATGGTGTTGCGGCACTTGCAACACCAACGTAATTATACGATTTTCTTATCCTTTTTGCGGCTCCTTTATTCGCACATGCATAGCAATTCAATGGATTGTGACCTTCGCCAGGATTAGTCCAAGTCATTGGGATACCGAATGGCATACTTTCACGTCTTCTATTTTTCCAATCCATTAGACGGTTGTAGCAGCTTTTACACACTATATTTGGTACCCAATTTTCGTTCACTATAACATTTTGGTTGAAGTACATTGTAACGTTGTGTTTTAAATTTATTTCCCTACCTAGGGTTTTATTAGCCGGCGTTTCAAACGCCACTGGCTTAGATTGCCGGCACTAAAGAGCGCCAAGGCAAAGCACAATTAAGTGCTAAATTGAAAACTAATAGCCAACTGCTCGGCTGAGTTCTGATTTAAAACTTATCTTTATTTACAATTTCGTCCTTCTTATAAACTAAACTAACGGTACTTATAGTCTAGGATTTTATTTACATCTTTATTTTCGTTAAGTTAAATTCAACAGCTGTTATTTGTTTACAAATGAAAAAGGGTTCTTTCGCTAAATATAACATATGTTTTATGAACATATGTTATTAGTGATGTGAGTAGAGTGATCGGTTATAACTCACCACACCCTCACCCTCTATTGAAAAAATGATTTTTGTATATTTATATAAAAAAAATTATTTTTAATAGCTTAAATTATTTTTACATTCAAAATAAAATTTATAAAAAAATTTTTTAAATTATTAAATTATTTTTACATTTTTATGACATATTCATATTCATGATTTTTTTTTTTCAGTTGTATCTTTTTAACATATTGTTATGAAATTTTCTTAGCTTACCGCCTATATCCAAAATAGAATTTACTCCTTGTCTCTCTATTATTTCATATGGCCGTATGTTTGAACAAAATCAGTACTGAAATTTCCCCTTTTTTTATGTGTTGAGACATATTGACCACAGCAGTAGCAAAAGCTATTTATATCTGGCTTGCACAGTTCCATATTCTGTTCTCTTTTGTTCACTTTTAAAAAACTGGAGAAAAATCACTTTTACTGTTCGCGTTCGTCGGCACTTGTTGAATGACAAAAATCACAGAACCAGTGTGAGAAAGAGAAGAAGTATAATGACAATGCATGTTTTATGTGAACATTACAGAACCAGTGTTGCCACATCAATATTTCTCTTTTAGTACAGTAGAAAAATATGAGAGAGTTCGGCTTGTGAGTGTCAATGTTTTCTCCAAATAATGTTGTGCATATCTGGAGCAAATTTTTGAAATTCATACATTTACCTAATTGTGAATAAATGAGAAACGCGTGCATCGATTTTCATGATCTATGCCTTTTTTTGCTCATGAGTTATGTGACTTTACGCGAAAGTAATTAGTTTTGGCACTTTTTTCCATTTTGGATTTTTTATGAATTTTTAAAAAAAAATATTTAAATTTTTAGGCAAAAAATACTTTTTTCCCTTCATACATTCATTTTTAACTTCGAAAGTGTTGCACATATAGGAAAACGGTATAGAAACAGATTAGAGAAATTGTAATTCTAAATTTTTCTAAATTTGTTTCATCAAAATCGGACAAGTGGTTCTCGAGTTATGTTAAACTACGTTTTTGCCAAAATGTTACAACTAAGCGAAAAAACATCAAGATAAGGAAAAAATTTAAAAGGTCATAAAAAAAAATGACACATACGAACGCCAAACCCTTTGAGAGTTTTACTATACTGACCTAGTACCATCACCCTGACTTGGAATTTCTCACCCCCCAGACAATAATCCCAAAAATGTTCCATAGTGTTATGTGTGCCGCTATTGCTTTTTTGAAAGGAAAAATTTGGCTGTAAAAGATATTGAAGTATGTCAAATAAAAAAATAATTATAATCAGCTTATAAATGACAGAAATTTTAAAAAAGGCGTTTTGCGCAATTCTTGTTTTAATGACCTTCAATATTTTCATGTCTGCAATCCAGGATTACCACCATGCATAGCTCATGACCTGTTCGAAGGAATCATCCCATACGATTTAATGGAAATTCTTAAGGCTTTAACTCGCACTTTTAGTTTTTCTTTTGATTATATTAACTTGTTTTTATCAAGTTTAAAGAAAAAATTTAAATTACACTTATCGTTTCCAAAATTAGATTCTAAGATGAAAAAAATTGCAGGTAAAGCAGATGAAGTCAGACACATTTTATTTTTAATGGCACTCGTTTTACAAAATGTTATTTCTGATTGTGAAAATCCTGTGTACATGCTTTTTACTGTAATGATAAATATGTGTTGTCTCGTCTGTGCACATAAAATAAGTGAGTCACAAATTGAACTATTAAACCATTATATAAATGTTTATTACGAATACCAGGAAGAATGCTTTCCAAAAATTAATTTAAGACCAAAGCATCATTTCTTAAAGCATTATCCGGATTTAATTAAACAATTTGGCCCATTAAAAAATCTATTTTCCATGCATTTTGAACACAAACACCATTATTTTAAAAACATTGCTAAAAAATTTAAGAATTTTAATCATCAGGCATCAGTTTCTACAAACAAGTCTTTTTGGAAATCGATTTAGAACAAAAGTTGAATATGATAATGTACTCGAATTTCACCCAGATATGTTCAATATTATTGTTCCAAACAATTTCATATTTGTAACTAAAAAGATTTCTTTCCTTGGAACTGTTTACAAAGCAAACGACATTGTATTATTTTCATTAGATGAGCTTGGCAATATTTATGTGCTGACTATAAATTCAATTATTATAAATAAAGATTATACAGAATTTTTACTTTATGGCAGCCTTTCAAAAATGCAATACAATATTGTCACAAACTTGTATGAATCTTTGTCTGAAAAAAATAAACAATTTGGAATTATTAATTGCAACAAGCTTTTAATTCAACAGCCTTGAAAAGTTTTTTATCTTAACCATCATTACTACTTTGCGCCATTTTGTTCAATTGTAGAACATTTATAAAATATTTTTGTCAACTGATGTAAATCTAAATAATTAAAAATATTTTGATCAATTGTAGAACATTTATAAAATATTTTTGTCAACTATTGTAAAATAAATAAAACCGAGTATTAATTTAAAATAATTAGTTTAAGTTCGTTTAGTTTTTTAAAAATTATTTTTAAAATGGAAAAATACTTGTGTAAGGTGTGGAACCTAGATAGATCTAAGAAAAAATCCTTCTTATGCCAGCCACTGATTGAGCAGATAATTAAAAAAGGTAGATATAAAAACAGACAAGACATATCAAAATGTGATAAACTTAAATATTATTTTTTTACATACTAAATTCGAAAATTCGAAAAGTTTTTTTTTATAATTTTTTTGCTATCATATACGAATATAAAATTAAATATATCACATTTTGAATATTTCTGTTAATAGCATTAGAGCGCAAATGACCATTTCATTTTTAATTTCAGCACAAGAATATTCACTTCTTGGCAATAAGCTGGTCCTAGAATCCGACGGAACAGATATAGACGACGAAGAAGTTTTGCAGTATTTTTTGAAACAAAAAAGCACTTTAATGATTTTAAATAATGATGAAGTTTGGAGACCAGATGGGATATCTAATGCGCTTAAAACTCATTTAATAGAAGAAGCGTCTGGATCATCTTCAATTGTCACTATTTCTGATGATGAGCAAGGGTTACAAGTGCTTTCCCAAAACTCTCAGATATGTTCAGAAAGTAATGTGCAAAATTTTGATAGCAATGCGAAAATATTCAGATACATATGTGATGACATTCCAAATAAAGTCAGCGAAAACACAAACACAGTTTCTCAAAAAAATATTAATTATTTTATAATTTTGAAATTCCTTGGGTTAAATTTTCTTCCGAAATTATAAAGCGGTTAAATGAAAAACAAAAGCTCGGTAAACTATTGAAAGCTTTTGCTAACACTGTAGTCGACGAGCTACGCGAGATATCACATTATATACCGATGAGCGTTTACAGAGAAGTTGCTAGCAAGGCGGCAAATAAATTTCCTGATTCTTTTATAGAAAGAGACGGAGAAGGGAACGTAATGTCGCATTCTCCTGTTTACCTCATCGCTACAATGAGAAATCGCAACAATTTTTTAAACACCGCACCCAAAAAGAAATCAGTAGCCTCTAACATGCCTTACAAAAAAAGGGTTTTAAACGCATTTGCAAGAACTTGTGTTAATTTGGAGCCACCACATGCAACGGAAGTCGATGTGGATGTTCATTTTAAGAAACAATTTTTATTGTCAATACATAATAAAAATGAACTTTCTGCAAGTGAAAAAGAAACTGTTAAAAAGTATATGACTGATTGTTTTACAATTCAAAGGAACTTTTTTAACAATTCAGAGCAACCTCCCACCGTCAAAGACATTCTGAACAACTGGCCAATGATTTTTAGAAAATACTGTCTTTACTGTCACTTTAATAAAATAATGGAGCTGGACGTTGATGTATTTAAAAACAACTTTTATGCATCTACCAATAAAATAGATAATTTTTCCGGCTTCAACAAAACGCTGAAGAAAAATTAAAAATAAAGGCGATTTGCAAATTTTTTAAGGAGAAAGATACTCTTATCTTCAAAGAATACAAGGTAAATTAAATTTCTTAAAAGCTTATTTAAAGAACCTGATATATATTTGTTTTTTAACTTACAATTTGGTTCCACACTTGATGAGGTTAGAGATGATATACAAGAATTAACTCCGTTGATATCCATAGTTGGTAAGTATCTTTATGAATATTACTCACCTACTATGATTTCAAATTTGTTAATATCTCTAGAAACATCAATAGAAGGAGAATCCACTGCCTATATCTGGTTTGAAAAGGAGATTACTTCGATAGAAGAGAATTTTAATTTATTGGACCTTGTTTTGCAGTTGCTTTGCTACCATTTATATTTAACATCGTCTATCCTAAAGATATATCTCAAACCTTTGAATTCCTAATGCGATATTTTTTTAAATTTTATCCATCACAAATGAGAGGCAAAAAGCTCCATATAAATAATTTAAGAAAAATTAATTCTTTAATACACAAGCTAGATAAAATTGTCTAAATATCGTAATATGAATTATAATTTTGGTTTTTAATGAATAAGATGAAAGCTCTCATTTACAAAGAAGTTTCGGTTAATTTAGTTTTTGCATTTACCATTCTTATGGCGTTTTCTTTTCTGAAAAAAATGTTATTTTTTTTGCACTTTGCTTTTGAATTGCCTTTTTTGTGTTCTTTTCTAAATTAAGGGTAACATTCTAAGAGGGCTAGGTGTTCTTTTCTAAAAATGTTGCCTAAATAAAGGGCAAAAGTGCAACATTTTTCGCCCTCAAAAAATGTATGGGGTAGAGTGTTGCCCTGTTTTTTCTTTATGTCAACGCCATGTATATAGACTGTTAGGTTTTTTTCCAGCTAACTCGCAACTTGGTGGCCTAGGGGGTAATATCATGGCTTCTGATGCAGTAGGTCGCAGGTTCAAACCCCGGTTGGAGCACAATATTTTTTTTTTGTTTTTTTTTTGTTTTTATAAAATTTTAATTAGATTTTTATAGTTTTGCTGTTATTTAGTATTTAACAATTTTTTATGCTAAAAATAAATAAAAAATTATACAATTTGTTTTAAATATGAAAAAAAAATTTTTAATTGAAAAAAGAAAATACATACAGAAAATTATTTTATACTTTGGCTGGAATTTGAACCCGTCCAGCCCATGTCAAAGGCAGGCATCACAACCACTAGTCTACAATTAGTAATAGTTTGCGTAAACAATATTGCATACGAGTATACAATACGCATACATATCTTTAGAAAAATGCAACAGTGATTTTATTGTGTTCTATTCTGATTGGAAAAATGTAACATTTTAATGGGGTGAGGGCAACATTTTTAAAATGTTGCCTTTTAACAAGGAAACATTTTTTTTTAAAGAAAAGAAAACGCCATTAGTGTTCTGTTCTAATATTTTTATATTCTGTTGATTTTTTTGAATTAAATTTAATATTTTAATTTCAAAAATATTCTTTTTCAATAGATATTTAAAATTTTTATCAAAAGGCGACAACATGTTCTATAGTACTTAATAATACGAGATTTTATAAATGTTTTTTAAAAACATAAACTGCCCACTCATTTTAATAGGACAACAGTTTGTCTCTTATAAATATTTGAAAGAAAAATTTATTAAAAAAACCTTAAAAATTATCATATTTTTATTGAAAATAATATAAATATCACAAAAAACTGTTATTTACATTTAAAAGAATGGCAGATAATTAAAAAAGACGTTACTAAAAATGAAGTTAGGATTATTTTCTCATGACTTTTTCTTTTTAATAAATGTAATTAAATGCAAATATATTATTGAATTTATTTACATATATATTTTAGATTTATTTATATATTTAATTTTAAATGTTTCCTTTAATAAAAATGCATATATATGTACATTAGTGTTATGACTTTTTGATTTTTTTTGCAAATATCAAATTTTACATGCCCTAGCCAAAAAGGCCATAAAAAAATATTAAGAAACGCAATCTTACTTTTTCGCTGCGCTCAAAAAAGTTCCCGCACCAAAAGGGTTGAAATTTGGTCTATATGCTTTTAGTTTAATTAAAATATTTCTCTGAAGTTTTAAACAAATGAGACTCAAACGCTGCTTATTAAAAGCTATTTGCGGTAAAAATTACGAAACCTTTTTGGAGGGACTTTTGGATACATTTTTTGTCGTTTGCAATAATTTTTGTAATAATTCGTTATGTAAGTTAAACAAAATCCCCGAGAAAAAAATATTTTTAGAAATTGCGTTTGGTGCGGAAGGTTTTTTTGCCGAAATGACCCGCAAACACGATTTTTATTATTAATTTAGTATTGCCCATCACGTAGTGATAGATAAAATTTTTGTTAAAAATGAGTCATAACCCTAATGTACATATATACATACTAGCGGGCAAGCCCGCTAGATTTAGCGGTGTGCCTTAGGCCTAGTTTTTGGGATGTCAGTTTAACCGAAAACGAATTTTGTCGTATCGGGCAATTCCACTTGTTACCCGATAATTTCCCCGTTCTTTCCCGAAAGTGTGTTAAAAAAGTGTTAAAAAAAACAAAAAAAAAATGGTCGTAAACAAACCACCTTCTTCAACAGCGGCTGCATGTATAATTTTGTCGTAAATTAATTTTTGTTCTGGCAACAATTTTAATTCATTTGTTTGAACGTATGTATTTAAGTCATCAATATTGTAAGATTGTTCACGTTGTATGTCACGATTAAATAAATCACTTGCTGGTCGATTAGGTGACGACATTCCTAATTTTATGAGTGGTTCATTAGAAATGATGATACAAAGATCTTCCAACTTGAGCAAAGCTTCATTATATATTTCTTCCGTGAAATTTATTTCAATATCACCACGAATTGTACGCAACGCATGTAGTATATCTTCACTCATATCGTTCTTGTATTTTTCCCATAATAAAGGCGGGTTTGTTGGAAAACATGTTGTCAATAGGATAGCAAACAAACTTCGTATTTGATGTGGTGTTGCACTGAGAGCAGCATCGGCAAGTGTTGTATCCCATTGTGAATCTTCTTCTAACAATTGTAGTGCTCGGCATGCGTCATGATTTGTTGTATGTTATTGGCCATTAACCGTTTTTAAATAGTCAAATGATGTTGGTCCTTGAACACTAATCAGCAACAATCGTAAGTAGAAACATTCACGTTGGCTTGGATGAACAGTGTACAGTCTGCCTAAAGTACTTGTAGAAAAAATTCCAGGGTATTCTGGAACTGTCTTGCCTCTTTTCCGTGGTTCCCATTTGCTTTGTGGTTTGTTCCAGGTGAAATAGGTTGGAACTTCAGCATAGAGCAATGTTCTTGCAAATGTACCATAATTATCTTGTAATTGACATAACCGAAAGAAATCAGTCAATGTTGTTGTTGGTGGATTAAGTGATCGTTCTATTACATTTTGTTCATTGAAATATACACGTTGTCCATTCTCAAGATGTATAGCCAAATGTGTGACAACTGGATATTTTTCATGAATTTGAAACGAAAGGATTCGCCACACAGCTTCGTTGCTGCTTATGTATCGGCCCATTTGATAACGTGTGACTTCGTCATGATTATCAACACCTTCAACTGAGAAAATGGCCATGTCACTGCCTTTATTTACATATTTACAGATATATTTAATCGATTTGACTGAGTTACAAAATTCAACATTGATGTGCGCTTTATAAGTTTTTGATAGTAATGGAGAATATGGTACCACCCATCGATTATCAATTAGAATCACATTCTGTTGATTTCGCGCTGGTAATACAAAGGAATATCCACCATCTTCAGTTGATCTTCTGCGGTACAATGGATATCCATCCATGCCAGTGATTGTATCCGATAATAAATCTTTTGGCAACCGTTTTGTGCATTTGCCATTATCCATACATGGTGAATTCATATTTAAAACCCCGCAAGGACCATGTATCATATTTTTAGTCACAATTTGGAATAGTTCTGGATCAAGGTCTCGATTTGGAATTTCAGCTGAGATGATTTTATCAATTTCCTCAGGTCGAACTTTGTTTATTAACCAAACTAAAATATGTGCATGAGGTAAGCCACGTTTTTGCCACTCAATAGAGTACATCCAACATCGTGTTTCACCAAATATATGGTGTTTCACTATAAAATCAATTAAAGATTTTAGTTTTTGTTTAAAAACACGTGCTGTTATATCATGACGATCACTTGCTAATTGTCCAGGCAATAAATATTTAGTAATTTCAATCCATTGTGGATTGCAAGTAAATGTTATGAATAAGTCTGGTCGACCATAAACACGAACATAAGTCATTGCATCCTGTATGTATTGTTGCATATGACGTGGACTGCCTATATATGACGATGGTAATATGCACATATTTCCAATATCATTCATATTAAAATTGCCATCAACATTGCTATTAATAGCATCACGTAAATGAATGTATTCTTCAGCGCGCAATTTCGCTTGATTGTATCGTATATAACGTAATCTCTCGCTTTCGATTTTCGCATACATATCCACAATGTACTGATGGTATAAATGGCGACATTTCAAAATATGATTTTCTTGGTTGGTTCGAATCATAATACTGTATGCATAGAAATTCATTGAACTTACTTTTTTATTGGTTTCTGCACCTATAAATCAACAATTTTTTATTTCGAAACTCGAGTATAATTTTTTCTATCTTAATATATAAAAATGTTGTATATATAATTTGGCATTATTTTAAATAGTAGTTAAATGTACCTGTTACTGGGTCCCTTTATATAATATCCATCCTCTCCTTCCCAAAATATCAAAGGACTAGCGGGCGCAACCCGCTACGTTGTTAGCGTGCCTTAAAGGTTAAGGGGGGGGGGGCTGCGCCCTCCACAATTTTTATTAAATTCGTTTTTTTATTTAAAGTTTTTTTATTTAAAGCCTTCACCCAGCCACCACAAATAAATAATTCTGCACAACAATGGGTTTAAAATAAATAAATATTTGATCACTTTTTCTCATGAAAGTGGATTGTTAGTAATGAATCCATAATAAATTGCAATATACGTGTGTATGTTAAGATAATTTGGTAAAGTGCGAACTTAGGTAGATAGACCCGTAAGTAGTTTTGTTCATTTG
The DNA here is from genome assembly GCA_949987735.1 of Leucophora obtusa. Classification (NCBI taxonomy): domain Eukaryota; kingdom Metazoa; phylum Arthropoda; class Insecta; order Diptera; family Anthomyiidae; genus Leucophora; species Leucophora obtusa. The sequence continues at coordinate 137,221,692 of OX465295.1, forward strand.
TGTTTTGAATGAAAATAAATAACGTAAAGCAGGGTTGGAAAGCATTTTATAATATTAAAAATAGCGGGCAAAGCTACGTTGTTAGCGTGTCTTAAAGTTTTTTTTTAATTCCAGTTTATGTAAAGGTAGACCTGGCAATTCAAGTAAATTCACAAATTCAGTTGGAAAATTTACTGCGGCGGTTTCTTCCACCGGTGCTTCGTTACATGAAGTTTAAATATCGGAATATATAAGTTCCATTCCTTTTCTAAGGTTTTTTCTCTTTCAGAAAATTTGTTTAACTTTTTGGGGAGTATGTTTCAATGCTACATAAGTTTCATATTCCGTTGATAGTGTTTGAACAGGTAATTCCCTCTTCCAATCCATTTGCATTGTCTATAATTTCAATTCCGCTCGTTCAACGTTTATATCCATTTCATTCCACTTGTGTAGTGTTTCAATCCCACTCGTTTTCTATTTAGTTTCTTAATTTTAGTGTTTCATATACACTTGTTCTTTAAGTTTTAGGTTTCTAGCTAAAGACGTAGATGTTAAGAGGGGGGGGGGGCAATTTTCCCCTTTTGAACCACCATTTTTACCACGTTCCTGTCCAAAGTCCTAGAAATGCCTTGTCGATAAGTTAGCCCATACTCCAAGGAAAACATATTATATATTACAGGTTTCTAGCCGAAGGGTTCGGTTAGGCCATCAAGGGGGAGAATTATTCCGTTTTTACCCCTCCCGGTAGGAATTTCCAAAAATTCCGTCTTAGAGGACGTCTGCGTTGGAGGAGGAACCTACTACATACATAATTTTAGGTCTCTATATCCAGCAGTTTGGCCAGGCCGTCAAGGGGGAAGTTTTTTCCCTTTTTACCCCTCCCGGTATGAATTTCCAAAAATACCATCTTAGGGGACGTCAACGTTGGAGAAGGAACCCAATTTAAGATCCCTTGTTCCAGCAGTTTGGCCAGGCCGTTAAGGGGGAGACTTTTCCTGTTTTTGACCCTACCTGTAGAAATTTCCAAAAATCTCATCTTAGCGGATGTCTACAATAGAGGAGGAACTTTAATACCAAATTTCAACTTCCTACCTCCAGCGGTTTGGACAGGCCTTTAAGCGGCACTTTTCGCTTCATTAATCCCCATTTTTGCAATGTCCCTGTCCAAAAAGCACCTCCTCGGTAAGTGAGCACATACTCCAAGTAACATATGTTTTACATTTCAGGTTTCTAGTCAACTTTTACTATTTGTGCCCCTCTCGGTAGGAATTTCCGAAAATCCATCGACAGGGAATTCCAGCTTCCTAGTTCCAGCAGTTTGAGTAGGCTGAGAGGAACTTAAGTACCGAATTTCAGCTTCCTAGTTCCAGCAGTTTGGACAGGTCGTTAAGGGGCAACTTTCCCTTTTTGAGCCCCCATTTTATAACGACCCTGTCCAAAATTCAAAAAAGTATCTTTCTAATAAGTTAGCCCTCACTCCAGGGACCCACATTTTAAGCTTCAGGTTTCTAGCCGAAGGGGTTTTTACCGGCCCCCAAGGTGAGGCTTTTTTTTTTTTTTTGCCCCTCCCTATAGGAATTTACAAAAATTCCATCTTCGCGGCTATCTGCGATGGATGAGGAACGTTCATACCAAATTTCAACTGCATTGCCTAAGCGGTTTGGGCAGGCCGTTAGTGGGGACATTTTTCCCTTTCAACCACCATTTTTACTATGTTCCTGTTCCAAAATAGAAAAATTACGTTGCCGGTGAATTAGTCCTACTCCAAGGAATACATATTTAAAATTTTAGGTTGGCCAAAAGGGATTGGGCAGGCCGGCAGGAGGAGACTTTTACCTTATTTCCCCTCCCGATAGGAATTTCAAAAATTCCGTCTAAGCGGACGCCTACACAGAAGCAGGAACTCACATACCGAGTTTCCTTTTGGGATATCCTGTAGGGAATTCCAAAAATACAAACTTAGTCGATGTCTACTACAGTGGAGGAACCTTTATACCAAATTTCAACTTCTTACCTCCAGTGGTTTGGGCAGGCACTTTTCCAATTTGTGAGACTGTTTATGGGGAGACTTTTCCCCTTTTTGCCCGTTCCGGTAGGAATTTCCAAAAATCCCGTCTTAGCGCACGTCTATGCCGAATATCAAGAAACCTTGTTTTAGTGGAGATATCCGTGGGGGGAGGAAAAAAAGTAGTTTTTTTGAAATTATATATTATTTTAAATGGTACTTTTTGGAAAAACAAAATTTTTTGGAAAAAGATACTTTGTTTTTACAAAGTACTTTATTTGTACTTTTTTTGCAAAAGGTATTTTTTTTTAAAAAGTTGTTTTTTTTTGGAAAAATGTATGTTTTTTGGAAAAAGGTACTTTTTTTGGAAAAGGTACTTCTTTTGGAAAAGGAAAATTTTTTTAGAAAAAGGTACTTTTTTTTGGGAAAAGGTACTTTTTTTTGGAAAAGGTACTTTTTTTGAAAAAGGTATTTTTTTGAAAAAATGTATATTTTTTGGGAAAAGGAAAATTTTTTTAGAAAAAGGTACTTTTTTTGGGAAAAGGTACTCTTTTTTGGAAAAGTTACTTTTTTTGAATAAGTTATTTTTTTGGAAAAATGTATGTTTTTTGGGAAAAGGTACTTTTTTTTTGGAAAAGGTACATTTTTTTAGAAAAAGGTACATTTTTTGGAAAAAGGTACTTTTTTTAAAAAAGGTACTTTTTTTGGAAAAAGGTACTTTTTTTGGAAAAAGGAATTTTTTTTGGAAAAAGGTCCTTTTTTTGGAAAAAGGTACTTTTTTTGGAAAAAGGTACTTTTTTGGAAAAAGGTACTTTTTTCGGGAAAAGGTACTTTTTTTTGGAAAAAGGTACTTTTTTTGGAAAAAGGTACTTCTTTTGAAAAAAGGTACTTTTTTTGGAAAAAGGTACTTTTTTTGGAAAAAGGTACTTTTTTTGGAAAAAGGTACTTTTTTTGGAAAAAGGTACTTTTTTTGGAAAAAGGTACTTTTTTTTGGAAAAAGGTACTTTTTTTGGAAAAAGGTACTTATTTTGGAAAAAGGTACTTTTTTTGGAAAAAGGTACTTTTTTTTGGAAAAAGGTACTTTTTTTGGAAAAAGGTACTTTTTTTGGAAAAAGGTACTTTTTGGAAAAAGGTACTTTTTTTTGGAAAAAGGTACTTATTTTGGAAAAAGGTACTTTTTTTGGAAAAAGGTACTTTTTTTTGGAAAAAGGTACTTTTTTTGGAAAAAGGTACTTTTTTTGGAAAAAGGTACTTTTTTTGGAAAAAGGTACTTTTTTTGGAAAAAGGTACTTTTTTTGGAAAAAGGTATTTTTTTTGGAAAAAGGTACTTTTTTTGGAAAAAGGTACTTTTTTTGGAGAAAGGTACTTTTTTTGGGAAAAGGTACTTTTTTTGGGAAAAGGTACTTTTTTTGGGAAAAGGTACTTTTTTGGAAAAAGGTACCTTTTTTGTCCCCTTTTTGCCCCTCCCGATAAGAATTTCCAAAAATGCCGTCTCAACGGACGTCTACACCGGTCGAGGAACCTACATACCAAATTTCAACTTCATAGCTCCAGCAGTTTGAGCAGGCCGTCAAGGGGGAGACTTTTTCCCCGTTTTGCCCGTCCCTGTAAAAATTTCCAAAACTCCCGTCTTGGTGGATGTCTACGATAGTGGAGGAACCTTTATACCAAATTTCAACTTCTTACCTCCAGCGGTTTGGACAGGCCGTCAAGGGGGGCCTTTTTCCCCTTTTTAACCCCCATTTTTACAACGTCCCTGTCCAAAATTCTAGAAAGTACTTTCCAGAAAAGTTAGCCCCTACTCCAAGGAACACATATCTTAAATTTCAGCTATCTAGCCAAAGGGGTTTTGGCAGGCCGTCAAGGGGGACACTTTCCCCCTTTTTGCCCGTTCCGGTAGGAATTTCCAAAAATCCCGTCTTAGTGGACGTCTACCCCGAAAGAGGAACCTACATAACAAATTTCAACTTCCTAGCTTCAGCGGTTTGGGCTGGGCGATGTTGAGTGAGTCAGTCAGTCAGTCAGTCACGTTATTCTTTTATATATAGAGATATTGTAATGCGTCGTACGAACGATGCGTATCTTGAATAACTTGAAGAGTGTTGTTTCTGCGCATGATGCGGATGTCTCTGTGTTCAAACACATCGCCAACCATAACAATTCCTACTTCATTAACCGTAGGAGCATTAAATCGGCGTGCATGTTCACCAACTGGAACTTTGTCTGCTTTAATAATAATCATGTAATTGTCATTTTGCAACCTCTCCGATACTCGTTTGAACAACTGAATGAGCTAATTTTTTTCTCCCAAAAAAGTTTCTAATGTTGACACAATTGCTCTTTCCTGGATTTGTTCTATGTGATTATATTGACAGCGAATATTGATTTGTTCCTCTTCGTCTCCCATGAAATAAATTTGCAAAAATTTCGCACTTTCATTTATTGCAGGAAGCAAGGAGCCAATTTGATGATACACCTGTCCCTGTATTTTAAATGTGGAATTAAAATTAGCTCCTTGTGCATTACTGTTCGATATAATGTGTGCAGAGAATGATGTCATTTGAAAACAGGAATTGAATGTTCTAATTTTTTTTAAAAATAATTTTGATTCTGCAGTTTCTCCCAACATTAATGATTTTAATGGTTCAGGTGGTAGATTTAATGGTGGTAAAACTACTTTTCCTGATGAGCAACACATTCCGGAGGTTTCGTTTTTAAATTTAAGAGCATGACAGAAACTGCATTCTTTATCCATATTACCAATCTTAATTTTCGTATGAGCACAATATTCCATTTCGGGGTCATATTCAAATGCAATGCGATTAAATGATGACGGTAATGCTCTGGTTGCTTGCATTCGTGCTTGATTATTAGAATTTCTCAAATTTCTATTAATATCTGACGCACGATTACGGGATATTCTTCTTGATCTCCTTATAGAAGCAAGACGTTGACTTCGTTGTTCTTCACCTTCTTCCGCACGAATCTCTTGCATATACGTTCGCGATCTTTCGTTTATTTGTACTCTTTGTTGTGGTGTCAAATTTTCACGATATCTTTGCACAGCCTGAGAGTGGCGAGTATGTCGAGAACAGTTTACACGTCGGCGTGTAGGCATTATAAAATATATTTATTTAAATACACAAAAATCAGAAATATATATTATCAAAAAATATATTATTTTCAAAACAAAATGGATTCGTGTTGCTATGACAACCAAGCCTTGGCGTTGCTATGGCACTTATAGCGAGTTGCTATGACAACCAGGCCTTGGCGTTACTATGACAACCAGTGTTGCCAATTTAGCATATTTAATGCTAGATTTAGCATTTTTCTAATTCATTTAGCATGAAAAAAATGTATCTAGCATATGGCATTTTTTTCAGCATTTTTCCAACAAAATTTAGCATATTTTTAGCATTTTTTACAGTTTTTTAGAGTTTTATTTTCTGTTTTTTTTTTTAGAATATTCTACATTAATTTGAATTTAAATGTAATATGAAAAAGAAATATTTTTTTTTACTTTTAGAGTAAGTACTAGGAACTATTTTTATACGTACACATTAATTACACTGTGCAGTTGCAAATTTTAACAATCTGGAAACCCTACTGGTAAAGCTAATTCGAGTACGCTGTATTCAATGGTGATAGCAGTTTCGAAAAAAAACAAAAATCGCGAAAAAAATGTTTCTGGGGAAAAAAATAGCGAAAACTTGTATTTAACAGGGTTGGATTGATTGAAATTCAAAAATGATCCCAAAAGTATAAAAATATTGCTTTATGGTACTTTAATATTAAAATTTTTAATCGGCATGCCCGGCTTTAACTTTTTACTCGTTTTACTTTTTGTTGTTATGGTGAAGGAGTGATTTTGCACAAAAATACTTCAATTTTTGGTAAAAAAAGAAATAATAATAAAAATTTAAAGAATAGAGTTTAAAATAGAATTAATAGAATTGCAAAATGTTGATAAGGTTCGTTTTTAATTTTTGCAATTTTTATTGATGTTTTTTTAGGTTTGGGTCATAGAGGGTAATCTGGATAGCGTTTGTGATAAATTCCTATCTTTTAAGAATTTCAGTGAATTTTGATTTTTTTACACCTGTACATTTTTCTTTAATCATACCAAAAATTTTACAACGTCAAGCAACACTACAAAAAGTATTAACCCTGATCGCGAAAATAAATTTTTTAAAGAATTTCATGCAGGTAAGCCCAGAGATGCAGAAATTTGAAAACGGTAAACAGAGCGTGCAATAAAAACCATTAAATTAATTTGGAGTAGATAAATTAAGGCTGAATGGGAAATTCATATTACACGCCAAAGTATTCCACATTACCACCTATTTTAGAAATAAAACATTTTGAGGTACTTTTGTTTATCCGCCTTTAACTTTATGAGATAACATATTTTCAGTGACACAGTTGCAAAGAGGATCTAAAGGAGAGAGTTTTCTTCCCAAGAAATTATGTTAACTCGTGCTCAATTATTTGTATGGATGCTCTGGCCTGTTAATTTCAGTGAAGAATGAGAAAAACAAAAGAAAAGTGAAAAAGTTAATATTTTGTTTTTTTGCGATTACTGTTAAAAACACTAACAAAAACAACTTTAATAAGGTAATAAATAATAATTAATTTAACTTTTGTTTTTTTTTTGTTGTAAAAACGATTTTATTATTTTTTTGTTTTCCCGAATTCCTTCATTTTATCTCATTCGCTGTTAATTTTCTTCATATTCTTTCTGTTATTCCTCTGTTTCTTGCTTGAAAATATAAAAGCAGCTGATGGAAACCACCTGACAGTTGGGAAATCAAATAATAAATTTATTTTAAAGGATTTTTGAACTTTTTTACAAGAATTAACTTTTGAGTTGTTTTTAATTTTTCTTTTATATAAATTTAGTTAATAAAATGAACTAAATTCATAATTAGAGATGACTTATTTTCAGTCTAATTTTAAAAAGTCACTAAAATAGTATTTCTTTAAACAAATTGAAACATATTTTTATAAAATTTTTTTAGCATATTTTTTCTAGCATATTTTTTTAGTTTTTAGCATTTTTTAGCATTTTTATGCAAAAAATCTAGCATTTTTTCCTAAATAAGTTTTGGCAACACTGATGACAACCAACATTAACCTAATCTAACCTAATCTTAATCCTTAATCCTTAATCTTTAATCATTAATCCTTAATCCTTAATCCTTTATCCTTAATCCTTAATCCTTAATCCTTATCTTATCTTATCTTAAATTTTAAAATTATGAAGTAACACGTAATAACAAAAAATAAATAAAAAAAATTTAAAAAAAATAAAAAAAAAATTAAAAAAAAATTAAAATAAATAAAATAAGTACAAAAAAAATAAAAAAAATTGAGTAAAAAAAATAAAAAAAAAATTAAAAAAAAAATAAAAAAAAAAAAAAATTAAAAAAAAATAAAAAAAAATAAAAAAAAAAAAATTAAAAAAAAAAAAATTAAAAAAAAAATTTTAAAAAAATAAAAAAAAAATTAAAAAAAAATTGAGTAAAAAAAATAAAAAAAAAAATAAAAAAAAAAAATTAAAAAAAAATAAAAAAAAAAAAATTAAAAAAAAAAAATTGAGTAAAAAGGGGTTTTAGATATATTGGAAAAAATGGGCGTAAAAGTGGGCGTGCCGGGAAAAAAATTTTCTCAAACATATCGGAGCACCAAACAAACATACAGTGTGAATATGGGCTCTATACACCTGGCGGTATTTCACTGATGGGATCACCAACAAACACACAGAGACTTTTTATATATTAAGATATGCATTTTTATTAAAGGAAACATTTTAAAATTAAATATATAAATAAATCTGAAGGGGGAGAATTAGACACAATTTGCTGAAAAGAATTAGACATCTTTTGTTCAAAATTAAACATATTTTGTTCAAAAATCAACAAAATGTTTAAAAAAAGGAGATGTCTAAATTTAGGTCCATAATATTCGGTAAAGTGTTGCCTACTATTATCGACCTAATTTTCAACAAAAGTGGTTTAGAGTGTAATTTCTAATGAATGGATTACATTTGAGTTACATATTTCGATATATATCAGCGCATTGTCACCTGTTTTACAAAATTTATAACAATCTGACCAATTTTTGGTTAATACATAAAATTTGTGACCAATTTTATAGGCCAAATGTAAACTCCGTAACAAGTAACTCATAAGGTTTTTTAACTTTAATAGCTTATATTTTAATAACCAATAAAGCTAAACACTAACTGTAAGAATTTTTATGTAATAAAAATTAATACATTTTACAAACTTTTTCGTATATCTTAGCTATCACGACTTCAACTCTGTAACGATTTTTCGTCATAATTTTTGATAAAAATGCATATACCAGAATTTTGGAGTTATCTATTATTTATATTGCGAAAAGTATAATGTTATTTATACTCAAATGATCGTTGGACTGTAAGTAATCATCCAGTATAACAGACTTGAAGCTTTTCTGCAGCATGTAACATTCTCGAGATGAAAAAGGATGTCTTTAATAAGATTTGAAAAAATGTTGTAAACTCCGTTCCTAATTTTTACACCAAACTATTTAACGAGTAATAAAAACAATGTCATATTTGGATTCACCTTGTAGGCATCATGCGATTTTGTTTCGGAAAAAAATTCTGACAAAGCGTTTCTGAAAGAAAACAAAAAAAGTAACCAAATGTAAACTCCGTAACTGTAAACTCCGTAACCACAATTGTTTGCATCAGGTTTCATTCAAATAAATGTTTACAAATGTTTAAAATATTTTAAAATAACCAAAAACAGAGGTGATTCAACTAATATTTATGCGTCAAAAGACGATTCAACTAATAATTTTGCGTCAAATCAAAAAAAGTTATCAGTTTTGTACCCTAAGCTGCTGGAGCGAAAAACGATTGATTTTGCATTTCGTTGGTTTTAAATCGATATTTCGAGTCGTTACTGATATTAGTTTGACAAATTAAATTAATCACACAATTTAAGAATTTTTTGATCGCGATATGTTATGTTTTTAATATATTATTTTGTAACTGCGCAACCGCTGTTTGGATTTTAAAAAATTTTATATTTTTGAAAAGCATTTAAAAGGACCAAAATACAAAATTAAAAAAAAATAAAAAATTTTTTTCGCCGAATGAATTGTATTTTTATTCGCGAAACCGCCAATTTGATAAACACAAATTATATATCATTGGAAAGCAAGTTGAAAACCCAAATACGAAAAACTAATAAATTGAAGAAAATTCGTACGCAATTTTTTTTGTTATATCTTTTGCTTGTAAACTCCGTTACAACAAAAAAAATTAAAATTGTGCAAAAAAAAATTATTGCGACAACTTGTAGAAGAGATTTTTTGCAATTATGTTTATAATGACTAGACTTACTGATTCCATTAAGAAAAAACCGAAAATTAACACTTTTTGCTTCTCACAAATTTCGCCCAAAAATTTATCACATTTTTTGATTTCACCCATATACACTCAAAATAATACATCTGTTGGCTGGACAGAAAATTTTTTTACTTTAACAAATCTAATTCCTGTTTTTTGGCTTAAAATAAAATTTGTTGATTTAACACTTTTTTTGTTAAATTTAACAAATCCATATTTAAGTAAAAAATTTGTAAAACTACAGTTTTATCTGTAAATATATTGAGTCGTAGAATTTACCCAAATTTAGGCTCTCGGGATCCTCCCGGGCACGTGAGGGCATATAAGGGCACTCCATTGGAGCAAATATTTTGTCCGTTTCGCTCTATCTCGCTTAGTTTTCGAGATATATTTTTATCAAGTGGAAGATTTTTATTAAAAATTTCTGTCCAAGACCCTGCCAAGGTCCATTTTTGGATAGAGCTAACCCCTTTCGCTGTGGTATTGCACGGTTAGGGGTAGTCGAAATTTTTATTAATTTTGCTCTATCTCTCTTAGTTTTCGAGATATGGTCCATTTTAAAAAATCGGGAGGGAAAGATATAGCGCCATCTTTAAAACTTCCGATAAATTGGTGGCGCCATCTACCGAGTAATAACATTAACATGAAAATATTATATTTTAACAATAAATTTTGTAAAATTTAACGAATAGGTTCTTAAAATTTAGTTTTAAATAATTTTGAAAATTAACACTCAAAATTAGTTAAATTACTGAGGATTTTTAGAATTGTTTCAACAAAAAATTTGTTAAAAATTAGTCAAATCAACTTGAAACCGGTTTGACAAATTTTTCTACTGACGTATTATTTTAAGTGTATTCAAAATTATCCGTGGTTTAGGTATATGAATAAATAAGAAATTTTAAAGAAAAAATTGGCTTTTTGCTAAAAGCTAAATTTGCGAATATTTCAAAAAGTAGAGCTAATATTAAAAATTGGTGTTCAAATTCGAGATATTTATCCTAAAAAAATGAATAGTCTCTGGTTTTTCAGTAAGAACGGTATTTTGTTCTTACTTTTGCGAAAAAAAAACTGCCAAACTCCATATAAAAAAATGATCTTTCACTTGCTTGGAATTGTAGCAAAATTGCGGCGGAATTTTTTTTTTGCATTAATTTAATCGACAGGATCACTTTAAAATATAGCGAAAAAGTGTCATTTGACTATTTATGACTATAGCTTTCTATAGACTGTACAAAATTTCTGTACTTTTAAATTTGTATTATAGTTTTTGGGCTACAAACATAAAGAGAAATTTCTACGATCTTGTGAACAAAATACTGGGCTTTACTATAAAAACGTCAATACGATTGAATTCGTTGGCCTTATGATTAAATTCGTTCGCATTCCGGCCTCAGAAGAGAAAAATAAAAACTTTGAATATACGTCGACGATTTTTATTGATTTTGTTTGGCGCTGAAACTTTATTTAAAAATGTACCATCGGGTTCGAAAAAGTACTGTTTTGGTTAAGTTTCAGTACCATTTAAAAAATCGAATTTTTCATCCATTTTCATTTTTCAAATTTGTCAAACCAGTTTCAAATCGATTTGACTAATTTTTAACAAATTTTTAGTTGAAACACTGATTTAAGCAAAGATTTAGTTATCACAATACTAAAAATCCTTAGTACTTTAATTAATTTTGAGTGCTAATTTTGAAAATTATTTAAAACTAATTTTTAAGAACCCATTCGTTAAATTTAAAAAGATTTATTGTTAAAATATAATATTTTATTGTAGATTTTAGTTGATCTGGAGACTGTTACAATGAGTGTTATTTTTGTTCGGTTTAAGATCAAATATGATAAACTCCAAATAGAATTTACAATTTATTTTACAACAAATAGAGAAAAAAAACTTATGAAAAAAAACTTTCCTAGAAATAAAATTTGACAATTAATGCATTTTCAAGTGTTACCAATTTCACTATCATCAGATGGCTTTATGGCAGTGGTCGGTACAAAGAGAGAACGTGAATGTATTGTGTTTCTACACTGTGAAAAATTAGTTCATCATTTTTAAATTTATATTTCTACTTATATTAAGAACATGAATTGATGGAGAAATGTTATAATGAATGAATGCATGAATGAATTAAAGACATAAAAAAAATAATTTATAGTAATTTAATTTTTTAAATAATTCATAATAAATTATACACATTATTTAAAAAATATCTATTTTTTTGTATATAAATTATTTATTCTTAAAAACGTATTCCATTAGTTAGTAAATTTTAATGATTTAAAAAAATAAAAATAATTCATAATAAATTTCCTGTTCTTGTAAAATTTTGAGAGTGTAATATTTTTCTAAAATTTCTTAAACAAAGCGACGTCAATCTGCTTTGTTGAAAGCTACCATGCTACTGAATAAATTTTACGCTCTTAGTTGAGAGTTTTGTTGCTATTCGTATCAGTGTTGGTAAAAGTGGCACAAAAGTGCCATTTGTGGCACTATTTAATGTTCAATGGCACTTTGGCACTCTTCATAGAATTTTGGCACTTTTTAAGAAAATTTCTATATAATTTGATAAAAGGTCGATATCGCTGGTTTTTCATTAAAACGGGTAGCAAAATTAAAAAACAAAATCCACACTAAAAATTTCTACAATTTTCTGGACCACCTTCCACTTCTTTGGGGACAATTTAATCATTATTTTGATCTTTAAAAATAAAAGCAATGGGGATAAAATTATAAAAACTTTAATTGATTCTATTGTATTGTCCGTCAATGGAATTCTTCAAAAATTTGTTATGGTATTCTGGTTTTTTTTATGACAAGCAAAAGTTTTAAAAATTTCACCATACAATGGTGAAAGCTTTATCTGCCAAAAATAATATAAAATGATCAAAAAATTGTAATTTGTAAAAAATTACGATTTTATCGATAATTTTATGAAATCTTAAATGAAATGAAAACTTAAAAAAATGTCCAGGAACCGCAGAACACTAGAGAACTAATTCTAAGCACTTGGAGTTCCCTTTAAATTTTAGCATCAAGTATTTTGAGCTTATTCCTAACAACTTTAGCCCCAAAAATCTCATGTTACTACGTAATCTTTTGGAGGAATTTGCAGGAATTTTAAAATCGGTAAAAGGTTCGATGCATCTTAAAATAATATCTCATAATATGAATGAGGTATTTCGTATTATATTTCTGTGAAGAAAAATTATAAAATTCTTCAAAAGAAAATAAAATTTATATTTTAAATTGTTGACGAATGAAAATATATGTGATTTTTATTACATGACAATTTTGTCAAGGTTTTGCTGTGACAATTTTTCTTAGAATACCAAAATTATAATAATTTCCATTCACACCAGTTTTGTGACAATTTTGTTATTGTTATGAAGTTTATAATAAGGGTGTAAATGTATAAATATTTGAAATAAAAGCTGAACATATTTTTTGAAACATTAGCAATTAAGCAACATATTTTTTTGGCACTTTTAAAGCATCATTTAGGCACTAAATGAAAATTCTCAAATACCATCACTGATTCGTATTATGTACGTGCAGTGTTGCCATATAGCCAGTTTTAACTGTTTTTTGCAGTTTTTTGGGATGCCTAACAGTTTTCCAGTTTTTTCACGTAAAAAACAGTTTTTTTAAATTCATGGATTTTTTTACAGTTTTTTATATTAAATCGGCACATTTGTTTCATTTACAATTTTTTTTTTAACTAAAATTTAAGAATTAAAATATAAAAGTGCTTATGCATAATAGTTTGAAAACTTTATAACACGATTGTAAAATGAATTTTGTATAAAATATTTGTTTTATAAGCCATTTATAAACTTAGAAAGTGATTATGCATATGACCCAAAAATTACAATAAAACTTTCAAATTGTCAGAAATTAGGTACAAATCGAAACATAAATAAATTTAAAAATACCAATATAATACTACAAAATATGCTTACTGGAAAAACGAAACATTTTTATAACAAATTTCATCAAAAATTAACACGGAATAAAATTGGCTAAGACATTTCTGACAAGTCATAGACCCGACGGACATTTTTTAGCCGAACTTTTAAGATCATGTAGAAATTTATATTTTTTGAAAAAATTAAAACAATGTCTCATCGCGAAGGCCAAAATTGATTTTTTATTTTTTTTTTTAAATAAATATTTGCCAATTCTGAATAACAATTTCCTACTATTTTTTCAATTATGATCAAGGACAATTCCAAAAACGTAATTTTTTCAAACAAACAATTCCCGACATAACAATACTCAATCAAATGAATATCAATTTTATGTGGAATGCAAATCAATAAAGAATATTTTGAAGTACAACATTGACCAGTAAAGTATTCTATCATAAGTTAGGGGTTAATCTCGGAAGGGTGATTCGATGAACTTTTTCTAACTTTAAATTCGGGCCTAGGAGACCAAAATTCTTAAAAAAAGTTTTATTAGAAGGCTATGCAAAAAGTCGATTACTACAAATGTCAAAGGCAATTAAACTATTAAAATCTCGATATTTTGAAAATTGATACCCTGGGATAATATTTTAGTCTCAGGATACTTCGGGATCCCAGAATTTCTTCTGATTTTTAAAATTTTTTCGAAGAACAGTTTTTCTATAAAGAAACAGTTTTTATTTACAGTATTTCTAAAAAAATATATGGTAACACTGTGTACGTGTGAAAAGCCGATTATGATCGGTCACTGGTGGCTATGGGTGCCGACCAGTGTAGCCAACTTTTGGAACTTAAAAAGCGCAAATGTTTTGCAAAAAAGCGTAAAAAGCGTTATTTTTTTGCTTAGAAAAGCGTAAAAAAGCACTATGCCTTTTTAATAAAAAAAATCAAATAAATTTGTACATAGTTAAAAAAGTAATGTACATGTATATTTTAATTTAAAAACAGAAAACAGAAATAAACAGTTCACATACAAAGGTTTTATAAAGGTAAGCTAAATACCACCCAATTCAAGAAACTGTAAAAAAGTTTTTAAAAAACCGCAAATTGTTCTTTCTGAGTGGAAAAATATATTCATGGTTGAAAACAATTAAACAATTAACTTGGAACTAGGTTGATTTTTAATTTACACTGCTTTACAAAATGAATTCTTTGCAGGGATTAAAACTTTGATACGACATTTTTATAGATTTAGACAAGCTAAATATCAGGGGTATGGCATCACCACAAACGAAAGTTATAACGAAATCGTTATCACTAGGTGGCTCTTTGTTCAAAAAATTTACAATTTTCTTTTCTTATTTAAATTTAAATAATAACAAACAACAAAGCAAAAAAACAAACGGATATATCAAATTTTATTTTTTGAAAATATTCCGCGCTTGTTTTTCCTTATTTTGAGCAGTTTTCAGCAGTTTTTGAGTTTTTAAATATAGGCTCAGTTGATACTAAACTGGAACTAAATAGTTGCTCAGGTAATACTCAATTTTGGCAGCCTCTACCAGTGAGTAGTGTAAGTTTTGATTTCCTATCTCTATAATTAATAGTCTCTGCTAAATATGTTTTTAAAATGTCTCAATCACGTCACATTTTTTTGTTTGGCTTATTTGTAAATTATAGAACAATTATCACGTGACTAAAAGTTTTAAAAACAGGGTTCGGAATCACGAAATTAAAGTCCATATCAATTATTTATGAGAACTTAAACCGCATAACGCATGATGAGGTGTTTTATCTGTAACTAATCGTAGCTTAAAAACCACCTTTTTACAGCTGAAGTAAAAAATAACGTTCAGTTATATATGTGACCTTCTCCGAGAAAAGGGACCTATTGTGTGAAAATGAAGTTTTGAGAAGAACGCATTTAAAGTTTCATAACGCATTATCATTTTGAATACACCTTCAGTTGGGAGATGTTTTGTACGTTCTTATGGGGTAAATAAATTTTTATCAGAAATCTAACTCATTTCATCTTATTCTACACCCTTTCCCCCAGTATCCACTCTTAAATCCAAACCCGTTTTTTGACACACTAGGTCCCTTTTCTCGGAGAAGGTCACATATAATTCGAATTTATAAAAGCTGTGAATTATCTTAAGAGCAGCGATATAGTCAAGCAGTTAAAATGAATTAAATTTCGAATAAAAAATAGATAAATAGATAAAATAGATTGCTGACGATTTGACGATTTATTTTTTACATTTGGTCTGGTACCACTGCTTAAAATCTAAAAAAAGTTGGCATATAAAATGCAAATTTAATTGCAAATTAATTGCAAAAACACGAATATGAAAAATTGTTAAAAAAAAGCACTAGAAGCACTAACCAAAAAATAAAAAAGCACTATTTTAGTGCAAAATTTTCGAGTTTTGGGTCATCAAAAAGCACCATAAATGGTGCTTAGATCACCAAGTTGGCATCACTGGTACCGACCACTGCTTTATGGGGTTCTCTCTAGGCTATAATGTAGATTTTAGTTTTTGAATATATGTTAACTTTCAAAGAAAAACATTTTGAGAAGTAAACTCAAACATTTTTACTTATCCATTTCATACTACAACGAAAACCACATGTTTTAACAAAGCTTTTATTTTTCTCTATGTTATAGTTCTTATTTTGATTGAAGCTCCTTCAATGGCAAAGCAATGTATTCGTGCTTTTTTTAACATTCAAGCTTTTTAATTTTATTTATAGTGATTAGAACGAAAGCAAAGAACTTTTACACGATTATTGGTTTTTTCTATATTACACCCTAACTAAGGTTTATGTCCCGGGAATTCCCGGGACGGGATTCCCGGGAATCCCGCCCTTTTTTCAATCCCGCAATCCCGGGAATTTTGTGCGGGATTTCCCGGGATTTTTTATTATTTTACAGAAGTTTTAGCAAGTATATTAAAAATTTGTGAAGCTTTATTTAAATTAAAAACATTGATTGTTTAGAATATAATTTAAATAAAATATATTTAAAATTAAAAGATGCGATTTAAAATTTAATAAAATGAATTAGTAGGTATAAAAAAAATTATTTAGGCCCATTTTTTGAAATGTCAGTTGAATTTGGTTTAGTTAAACCGAAAACAAATTTTATTAGTCATTATCAAGTTTAAATACCAACAAAAATACTAGTACCTCGGAAATTTTCTTTTTTTTAATGATGATCTTTGTTCAAATAAAGCAATATATCCAACATTTCAACATCAGTATTTTAGTTCCAAATACCTCCGAAAAAAACTCGACATTAAAATTAAAAAAAAAAATACTGATATTTTAGTAGTTTCAATTAATGTGTTTTGAGTTTTTATTACTTCAAATAATTTCATTTAAATTTCAAATGCTATTCCTTTATTTCAGTTGTATTTTTTAAATTTTATTTATTTGTTAGATTAAATATTGTTGACCTTTGGTGTTGTTATATTTGTAGTATTGTTTGGCTTTAGGTCATAAATTTAAAAAAAAAAAATCCAAATTTTTTGAATTTTATTTTTCAATATTTTATTTTTTATTTTCTTCCGATATTTCGATTTCCATCGCAAATCATCCTCTGGGATATTTGAAAAATATCTTTTTGAGCGTCACTGAGTTGAAAACTTCTCGCTGCTCTTAAAGCTTACTATTATTTTTGAAATAATGCATCAGATGCTTTTTAAATTACTTTGGATATTTTATATATTAGTTTAGTTTATTGATCCAAACTATCACAACAAGAATAAATCTTATAAATTACAGTGATAGCACGTAAAACTTTAAAGTAAATGTTTTGTCAAATTCAAATACAATTTATAAATTTATATTAATTATAAATTAAGAAACTTAAAAATAACATAGTGAAATTTAAATTGCACAAACATATAAATTAAAATAAACTTTATAAAATTGAAAAACATTTTATACATTTTAAACAAATTTAGTAGTTCCATTTTAAAGCGTATTGTGTTGCTAACCAATTGAATATTTGATGGTAAGTCATTACAAAGACCGATTGTGTAATTAAAAAATTGTCTTGTAGATAAAACGTATTTTTTTTTTGTGAGATCAGGCCTCTTCCACGCGGAGATTTGGCAAAATTAATTCTTCTATAGAGATATTCAGGTTCCTTTGAATATATCAGCTTATGCATCATCAAAAGGCTTTTATACTATAGTAAGTCTTTAAAACAAATATTATGCAACTGATATGTGAACGATGATATATTATCCCTTCTACTGCGATTAAATACATATCTGGCTATATTATTATATCCCAATAAACAATTTTGCTGGAATTCAAGTTGAAATCAAGCGTAATTCCAGTCACATTTTCCAATTTCAAGCCTTGATTTATACTTGATTTACACTGTAATTCAACAGCATATTCCTGCAAAAGGGGCACAGTGTAAATATGCTTCAATTCAAGCCTTGCATTACAGTTCAATTCAAGTTCAAACAACACACTAAAAACCCTTGTATTCAAGCCCTATCTTCAAGCATAAATCAAACCCATTAAAACACGATAATTGTAATATTTGATGCAATTAATTTGCAGCTATATAATTATTTTGTCATACATTTAACATTTTTATTTTTCTTTTACTATCGAACATTTCAAGGCGACGGAAACCAATTATTTGTAATTTCTCCTTCCCTTTTCTGGCAGCAAAAAAATGTGGTTGTGCTTTTTTTAGCTAAGGAGAAAAGAATAATGTTAGAATAAAGTTTATGCTCAAAGAAAGATCAATTACTTTCATATTTATTAGAATTCAAGGAAGAAATTAAGATTCCTTTTAAATTTCCATATAAAAAACCGATTTTTAGTTTGTTATTTTTCAGTATTGACAATAATAGAAAAACAAATTATTTTAATTTGCATGACCTGGATTTTCACTGGAAAAAAATACTTAAAATAAAGCTGAATTCAAGCATTTTTTACAGCACTTGAATTTTTAGTTTTTCAGTGTTTATTGGGATGTGACTCGAAGTCGATCGTAATCAGTGGTGTCACAATTTGCAAATATTTCACATCCATACAGCAAAATAGGTATTATGTATGTTTTTGCCAGGAGCATACGTATTTTAAAGGGCGTCGACGCTTTAACATCCCAATAAACAATTCAAGTTGAAATCAAGGGTAATTCCAGTCACATTTTCCAATTTCAAGCCTTGATTTATACTTGATTTACACTGTAATTCAATAGCATACTCCAGCAAAAGGGACACTGGAATTCCAGTCGAACATAACAGTGTAAATATGCTTCAATTCAAGCCTTGAATCACAGCTCAATTAAAGTTCAAACAACATTATAATAACACTTGTTTTCAAGCCCTAACTTCAAGCTTAAACCAAGCCATAAAAACACGATTTTAATTATTTTTTTTTTCGTATAATTTATTTACATTTACAGATTCTTTTTAATATACATACATATTTTTTATTTTGGTTTTGGATTCTTGATTTGAGAATAACACATTTGATGTATCAATTGTTTAATTCACTACTTCCTAGATTCTCTAGAAGCATAGAAGTTTGTAGGATTTTTCTGAAATAAGAAAAAAAGAGAATACAAGGACTGAATTTAGCTCCAAATATTTGCGACTTACCTTTTGAATAAAATCCTTGGAAGAAATTCAGACTTTATTAGAATCTCTACAGGAAAATTGTGAATTGGGATGTTTTTTCAATACTGACAATAAACGAAAAACAAACAAATTATTTCAATTTGTATTAACTTGATTTTGACTGGAAAAAAAATACTTAAAATAAAGCCGAATTCCAGCAATATTTAAAGCACTTGAATTTTTAATTTTTCTGTGTTTATTGGGATTAATTTAAAATTCAACAATGAAAATTAAATAATTTTTTAAGTAGTTGTGGCGTAAAAAATTTCTGTCCAAAAAATACCAACTAAACTTAAAAATCTATTTAATAATATTTTAGTTTCTATTTTTATAAAAACATTTAGACGAAAAGTAGAAGACATGGATATTTTATAATAAGCCCTTATTATATATTATATATTAAGCAGATTTTCTCATGACTACAACCAAAAGACGAACTTTGTCGTAAGTTGTTTTAATACACCCAGGAAAAAGATTGGTTGGCTTTCGATCAAAACCATTAGAATGAATTTGCCAGGACTTTATTTTATTTGGAATTACCTATAATTGAATACTACATCAAAAATATTTTACTAGGTATTAAAAATAGGGAAAATGAACTAAAAAACAATCCTTTTAACAAATTATTGGTATCTCCAATCAATTTTAAAATTAGTATCAGTTTAGTAATTCTATCCAGTAGAAGCAGCCATTTATTTAGTGAATATAAAAGAAAATTGGTGTTATCTATAACCTTTTTTAAAAAAATTTCAATATTCGAAAGTGGTAGCTACAAATACGGGTATCCTAATCAAATATGACCTTAAATTCAAGTTTCTGTAGAACCAACCGAATTGTGGATTGTATTGATAACACACACAACTATTAATTGGTATTGATAAACGAATTTTATACTGTCTTAATAAAACACATAAATTCAAAATTAGTCATCAATATTATTAAGTGTTTGTGGTGTAGTGGGTGAGGAGTTGGCCTAGTACGCCGGATTTCCGGGTTCGAATCCCGGAAAAGACAAAAATTTAGATGTTTTTTTTTTTAATTAAAATAAAATATTCATATGTATAAACAGTAAATATGGCTAAGAAATTTAAAAGTAGTTGTGGTGCAGTTGGTAAAAGTGTGAACTATTAACCTGAAGGGCCGGGTTCAATACCAGAAAATTCAAAAAAAGTTTTTTAATTTCAATAAAATTTTGTAGAACATAAAAATATTTATGTGGAACATAATATTGAATTAGACAACCGAATATTGGCTTTCACGACGAAAAATATAATTTAATATAAAGATAGTTGTCGTAATCGCACGAATTCGATTGGCAACAAATTCGGTGGCCACAACTGAGACTGTTTTCTGTGTGTAGAAATCGAGTTTGTCAGGTACAACATACGCCGGATATATTTATTTTCTAACGAGCGGGAATTCCCGGGATCCAGGGAAATTATAAAAAAAATCCCGCTGTCCCGAGAAATGAAAAAGTCCGGGAAAAGAAAAACCCTAACCCATCATGCCGTAGAAATGAATAACATGTTGCAATTAAGAGATATTACTTAACAATTTGGACTGTACCTTGTCTGTGGGTATTTTATTTTAGATTTTAGGTTATCTGAAGATTGTTACAATGAGTGTTATTTTTGTTTGGTTTAAGATCAAATATAATAAATTCCAAATAGAATTTACAATTTATTTTATACCTCATTCATACTGACGGCGAAAACTCGTTAATGCGTTTTCGCTCCAAAGCATTATTAAAAATACATATTTTCGTATTTAGCCAACAAACATAGAAATATTTACGAAGTAAATTGTGGAAGCTACATAATTTTTGCAAGCAATAGTCTTCATTTGACGACAAATTAAAGATGTTTTATGCATCATTCATGCTTTTTCTGTGCTCTAAAATTCGATATACACTTAAGTCTTTTTTTATGCGGTATATGCGTTCCAAAGAAAACCGCATAAAAAATAATCCGCATAAAAAAGGACTCTACTTCCATACAAAACGGGAGATGCGTTCTGAATATTTCAAAAACCGCATAACTTTGAAACAAGGTGGGAAAAATGGACTAAAATCACATAAAAAAACTATAGAATAAAAAAATTTAAAGAAATGTTAAATTATTTTTACTTTTAACACAAAATAGCACTTGTATCAAAGAGTATACATAATAAAGAGATTGGGGGAGTCTCTATTACTGAGAAAGCATTTGTTCTATTATGTGCCTTGGAACAGGAACATACTCAAACGAACATCACCCAGCAAACATGGAAATACGAAGAAGATTCTTCGAACATATCGCCAGGAAGAAAACATTTATTGCCGGCTATATCAATTTCGTATTCCGGAAGTTTCCTCCGTCGGAAAAAACTGTTACACTAAAACAACACTTCCAGGCAATATGAAAGCAATAACTCATATGGAAGATAAAAGGGATATCGCTAAATAAACTCCCGGTACAATAAAAAACGATTTACTTTTTTCATTATTAAATTTAAGCCTGAAAAACAATATCTGCATAAATAATCCATTGACCAACTTATAAATTATTTTGATTTAATCTTAGCCGATTTTTCCCGCGCAATTAATCTTAACTTTTCACAAGTTTGTTTCCTATATATCTCTTGATTGTTTTTGTACAAATTTAGTTTTAATTTTTTCCAAATTGATAAAAGATTTCAAACAAATTTGCTTTATCTTCCAAATGATACAAAGGTGATATTGCCGCAATATTGTCATAAAAAGTTATGACAAAGATAAAATTTTTGAATTATTTTTTTCCAAATATCGCCGAATTATCTTCCAAGTGATAAAAGGAAGACAATTTCAAAGTAAATACTACCAAAGAGTATACATAATAAAGAGATTGGGGGACTCTCTATCACTGAGAAAGCATTTGTTCTATTATGTGCCTTGGAACAGGAACATACTCAAACCAATTTTACCCAGCAAACATGGCAATACGAAGAAGATTCTCCGAACATATCGCCAGGAAGAAAACATTTATTGCCGGCAATATCAATTTCGTATTCCGAAAGTTTCCTCCGTCGGAAACAACTGTTACACTAAAACAATACTTCCAGGCAATATGAAAGCAATAACTCATATGGAAGATAAAAAGGATATCGCTAAATAAACTCCCGGTACAATAAACAAAAAGATTTAATTTTTTCATTATTAACTTTTAGCCTGAAAAACAATATCTGCATACATAATCCATTGACCAACTTATAAATTATCTTGATTTCATCTTAGCCGATTTTTCGCACGCAATTAATCTTTATTTACTATATATCTGCTGATTGTTTTTGTACAAATTTAGTTTTAATTTTTTTCCAAATTGATAAAAGATTTCAAACAAATTTGCTTTATCTTCCAAATGATACAAAGGTGATATTGCCGCAATATTGTCTTAAAAATTTATGACAAAAGATAAAATTTTTGAATTATTTTTTTTACAAATATCGCCGAATTATCTTCCAAGTGATAAAAGGAAGACAATTTGAAAGTAAATACTACTTGATTATTTTCATTCAAATGACAAATAGAAGATATCGCTTTAATATCTTCTTGGAAGGTATCTTTTAAATGTTTGCAGGGTCATTATGTTCGCTCTTTGTATGACTCAAAACATCGATTGTAACCAGGGATGGAAAATAAGAATTTAGTTATAAAAATCAAGAATGGAACTATACTATGGAATTATACTATTCCAACAGTATTATCAATTTTAAAAAACCATAAGTAAAAAATTGCAAAATAATATCGGAATGCGAAAAAAGGCTTTGGGGTCCAAAAAATTAATTAAAAGATTTACATTCTGCAAACGATGCCAAAATTTTCTTTTTTTGCAACTAAGCACCAAACTTTGTTTTATGAAATGGGCATTATACTCCGTAGATTAAAAATTTAAAAAACCGCACTTAAAAAAAATTGCAAAATAATAAAAAAATAATTAAAAAAACTCAATCAGCGATTACCAATCTGCAAATGAATACAATGACCCAAAAATTTTCCTTTTTGCAAATATTTTTTTGGCGATTTATTTTTTTTTTTTTGCAAACAAAGCACCAAACTTTTGTGTATAGAATTGGTACTATAGACCCTCGATTATAAATTTAAAAAAACCACACTTAAAAAATTGCAAAATAATCGCGGAAAACGAAAAAAGGCTCTATGGTACAAAAAATTAATTAAAAAACTTAATCAGCGATTTACATTCTGCAAACAAATATATTGATGAACAAATTTTTCGTTTTTGCAAATTTTATTTTTCGCGATTCTTTTTTTTGCAACTAGCCACCAAACTTTGTTGTATGAAATGTGTATTATAGTCCCTAGATTATAAATTAAAAAGAAACGTATTTACTTAAAAAATGGCAAAATAAAAGCGGAACGCAAAAAAAGACTTTGTGGTACAAAAAATTAATTGGGAAACGTAATCAGCGATTTAGATCCTGCAAACCAATATATGATGCAAAAATTTTCCTTTTTGCAAATTTTATTTTTCGCGATTTTTTTTGCAAATAGCCACCAAACTTTGTTGTATGAAATGAAAACCCCCTGGATTATAAATTAAAAAAAAAGCGCACGTAAAGAATTGCAAAATAATAGCGGAATTTTGAAAAAGACTTTATGGTACAAAAATTTAATTTAAAAAGGCTTTATGGTACAGAAAATGAATTTAAAGAGGTAATCAGCGATCGACATTCAAACGAATATATTGTTGCAAAAATTTCGCTTTTTGCAAATATTTTTTTTCGCAATTTGTGCTAATATTTGCTAATATCCAAATATTTAATTTTAATTTTTTTTAACGAGCCAAAGAGGAAGCTATTTTTTAGTTACTTACATTTTTAAATATGTAAGATCGATCTAACATTTTTTGGTATAAGAGCCCGATTAAGTGAGCCTTTTCCATCCCTGATTAACCAGTCGGAGTTCGTTCCTGTTCCAAGCCGCATAATATTTTTTCAAATAAAAAATATTGAGAGAGTTGCAAGGCTATTGATAAAATGGAATTGGAAAATACTGCAATAAAAATGAGTACATAACGAATTTATATGTATACTTACTTTTGACATTCATAGTATATGTTTAAAATCTTATATACTTATAAATATGATTTATAAAAGACAGTATATAAATTTGTGCGCATATATGGCTATGAAAGACAACATATTCATATCTGAATGAATATGGAGCTTTATATGGTAAAACATAACTACCCGTGAAAAAACGATTAGATTTGATCAAGTTAGGTTTGATCCAATTGTATCTATTCATATTAGAGAGTGAATAACAACGTAGAAAATTAAATATGAGTTTATCTGCGATTCCGATTTTCAAAATTTTCTTATTCGTTGCCATATATAATCATATCTTAAAATATCTTTTCTCTTATATCATTTTATATGCCATATACAAATACATATATTTGATCAAATTATATCTCGTTGAAGATAAATTTGTATATTGCTTCGAACAACACTTTATAAAACTAAATGTGACCCAAGAATATTTTACATAAAATTATTTACTATCTCGAATCGAACAGAATGTTTGTTGATTTAAATTCAATTATATACCCAAAAAACACTGAAAAACAAAAATTCAAGTGCTGTAAAAAATGCTTGAATTCAGCTTTATTTTAAGTGTTTTTTTCCAGTGAAAATCCAGTTCATACAAATTGAAATAATTTGTTTTTCTATTCTTGTCAATACTGCAAAAATAGACAAACTTAAAATAATTTTTTTGTATGGGGATATAAAAGGAATCTGAATTTCTTCCTTGGATTCTAATAAATATGTAAGTAATTGACATTTCTTTGAGCCTAAACTTTTTTCTAATGTTATTCTTTTCTCCTTAGCTACACGCTGAAAAAAAACGGCCTGTCCCAAACATATTTTTGCTGGTAATATATATATATTTGGAGAAATTGTTAAACATATTCGCCGTGTTTTTACTAGAAATAATATATATTTGCATGCAAATATATTATGTTTGTAAGCAAAGATATTATGTTAATATATAATGTTCCCGAGTAAAAATACTTATATAGGAAATTATATAATTTAATATGAATTAATATGTTTATATATAGTCAAGTGTAACACTATATCTTTGCGGATATAATTATGTATAGCTTTGAGTTTTTCGAAAATTTCTTATATGATGTCATATATAGATCAGTATAAATATACATGTCCCCATATATATTTATATGTACCATAACTATATACATATGTTATGACAATTTTAATACATCGTCATATATAATTAAAAATGGTTTTTTCGGAAAATATATAAAATTTTATATAGCTCAATGTTAATTTTTTTTCTAAGTTGTTTTAGATATGTTTAAGTATAGCGCAATGTAAAAAAAATTCTATGTTTTTTTGAGATATATTTATGTATGATTTCAAAATATAAAAGGCGTACTCATTATAACTCCTAAATTCCTTGTAAACCTTGTATAAATACAAGCCACATTTTTATGTATGGAATTTGACATTAAACTCATAAACATACTAGGTTTACACAGTTTACGGGTAGAATAGAAGTTTATATGAGAAGACTTGGTTACAATTATGTACAACTTCTTCTAAATTTTTATTTAAATTTTTAATTCTTAACTTAAGGGTGTTATTTTGCAGTACTTTTTAATAGTTTTTGTTTTGATCTTGAAGTATGAAGCGTTATATAATTATGTCTTTCTACATCAAATTAGATATAATTATATCGGGTCAAAATCCGGATAAGATTCTATATGATTCAATATATTTAGATCTTATCCGATATAATTTTACCCACCATTTTTCAGATCATAGCATATCTCCAATTATATTAAATAAGATATCATTACTTATAACATCATATTATTTTTTTTACACGGGTTTGGATGAAATGAAATGACGCTATCGACAAATATTATATGTTTGGCAGCAAACATATAATATGTGTGTTATAGACAAATTATGTTTCCATGCAAATACTATATATAAATAATATATTTAGTTATAAAGCAATTATTAATATATGCCAAACAATAGGCGTATTTATTCTACTCTCCAAATTTCTATATATTTTAATGGAAAAACATAAAAAGTTAAATTAATACATCTACTGTTTGGCGATTATTTAATAACTAAATATATTATAAATCACATTGAATTTTACATCTAATAAAAATCTTTCATTGAAAAACAATAACTACAATCTCTTCATTTATTTTTTATTTATTTTTATTAACAAATATTAATTAAAAACTCTTATAATAAGTTAATACTTTAATATACACAATTAAATATTTTTTCTTTTTAACACAATTTTATGTTTTATTTATACTAATTTATTTTATTTTTTCACATCTTTCACAATAAAATTAATAAATAAAGGAAAAATATCACTAAATTTTCTGACTAGATGCAGTCTAGCTAAACCAAACGATTATTACCAACTACAAAAGTTATAATGGCTACATACAACTTTATATGTATCAAGAATGGAAATTCGCCGTTTTTCCAAATATATGTTAATTGTATCCACAAATATAATTATTAACGGGAAATATATATATAGTAACTATAAAAACAATATAATTGGAAGCACACTGCAAATACATAGTATATGGTAGTTTGTAAACATACATTGATTACCTCCAAACATATACAAAAACGTCTTTTTCCTCCGTGTAAGAAAAGCACTACAACGTTTGACGCTGCCAGAAAAAGGAAGGAGACACTACAAAAAAATTGGTTTCCGTCGCCTCAAGGTGTTGGATATTAAGACAAAAATATAAATGTTAATGTATATATGACAAAATAATTATATAACTGCAAATAAATTGCATCAAATATTACAATTATCGTGTTTTAATTGGTTTGATTTGAGCTTGAAGATAGGGCTTGAATACAAGGGTTTTTAATGTGTTGTTTGAACTTGAATTGGACTGTAATTCAAGGCTTGAATTCAAGCGTATTTACACTGTTATGTTCGACTGGAATTCCAGTGTCCCTTTTGCTGGAGTATGTTATTGAATTACAGTATAATTCAAGTATAAATCAAGGCTTGAAATTGGAAAAAGTGACTGGAATTACCCTTGTTTTCAACTCGAATTCCAGCAAAATTGTTTATTGGGATACTTAGTAAACTAAAAACAAAATAAAATGTCAAAAAATGTACACAAAACAACAACAAATTTTTGGGTTAAATATTAACCTAAGTTTAAACCTGCAGTATGAGACCCACCGTTAATAATTCAATACAAAATTAAAAAGCTGAGCTTATATGTTATGTTTAGGGTTTATGTCCCGGGAATTCCCGGGAATTCCGCCCTTTTTTCAATCCCGCAATCCCGGAAATTTTGTGCGGGATCAGTATTTTTAGTAGTATATTACAATAATTTTAGTAGTATATTACAATTTTGGAAGCTTAATTTAAATTTAAAGCATTGATTTTTTTAAATTAGTTTGAATAAAATATATTTAAAATTAAAAAATGCGATTTCAAATTCAATATTTTTTTGATATCAGTTGAATTTAGTTTAGTTAAACCGAAAACAAATTTTATTAGCCAATACCAAGGTTACCAACAAAATTTTTCGTACTTCATATAAAATTTGTTATTTAAAATGATGATCTTTGTTCAAATAAAGCAATTAAGCCGGATTCACAATGATGGAGTACTCCACTCTGCAGAGTGGATTTTGTTCCTTTCTTTTTCGCACTTACAAATTTTTTGTATCATGCCATTTCTTTTTTTTAGACTCCACTCTGCAGAGTGGAGTACTCTATCATTGTGAATCTAGCTTTACACTACATTTCTTCATCAGTATTTCAGTTCAAAATTCCTCCAAAATTAGTAATATTTTCGTATTTTTAATTGATATAAGTATTTTTTTACTTCAAATAATTTCATTTAAATCGATATTTATTTCAATTGTATTTTTTAAATTTTATTTATTTTTAAAATAATGCAACAAATGCTTTTTTAAATTATTTTAGATTTGTTTATATGTTAATTTGAAATGCAACTATGAAAATTAAATGATTTCTTTTTAAGTAGTTGTGGCATAAAAGATTTCTATTAAAAAAATAACAGTATAAGTTATAAAATTATTTAATAATATTTTAGTGTCTATTTTTATAAAAAGATTTAGGCGACTTTGCCTAAAAATTTGTGTGAAAAATACATTTAAAATTTTTTTATAAAAATAATTCTAGACGAATATTTCTGAGAAATTTGTTATTTCACCGTCCGACACAAGTTTGCACCCATTAATAATTCCAATATATCCTGAAAGAAGGGATAAAAATAATGCCTTTCACTCTTTCTAAATCAATTCGTTTACCGTTTGAAAGGAGAATTAGGGTAGAGGGGGGATCCTTCGCCAGTAGGTCACATACACTAATCCAATTTTTCTCCGATGTTAAGTGAGATAAAAAATTGGAAAAAATATATTTTGTGCATTTTTCAAATACCCTTCCTTGACATCGACTTTGACGAATTTACATCACATGTGGTCGTAGAAAGACATGTTTTTGTGTTTTTTGGGGTGCCAAAAAATAATTGAAAGTAGCTACATTTTGCTAACTTCCTCAAATCGCGTGATCAAAAAATAATTTTTTATTATGTTGGACCTATGATCCTAATCTTTCAAATAATAATAACACTATGCGACAGTCAAAATCGGGATGGGATGAAACCAACGGGAAATGTTATATCGGTCAAAAACAAGTTATACGTGTCCCGGCGTTTCGCTGGGTCAAGTCTAGGAATCGAGATATATCGATTTGAAGTTAGTAACTATCATATAGGGGAAATTGTCACCTTTGGTGGTCTTTTTTTTGATATACCTCGAGAACCACTAGTCCGATTTTGCTCAAACAATTTTAAAAAAATTAAAAATTACAATTCCTTTAATCTGTTCATATAACGATTTTCTATATAACCAACAGTTTTGCCGGTAAAAATAAATGTATGAAGAAAAAAAATATTTTTTGCCAAAAATATTAAATTTTTTTATTTTTTAAATTCATAAAAAATCCAAAACGGAAAAAAAGGCAAGTCGTATTACTTTCACGCAAAGTCACATAACCTTTAAATAAAATGAGACATAGATCATGAAAATCGATGGACGCGTTTCGCTTTTATTCACAATTAAGTGAAGGTATCTCATTTTGACTCATTGAAACATAAAATCAATATTCTTGTCAAAATGAGATACCTTCACTTAATTGTGAATAAAAGCGAAACGCGTCCATCGATTTTCATGATCTATGTCTCATTTTGTTTAAAGGTTATGTGACTTGGCGTGAAAGTAATACAACTTGCCTTTTTTCCGTTTTGGATTTTTTATGAATTTGAAAAATAAAAAAATTTAATATTTTAGGCAAAAAATATTTTTTTTCCTCATACATTTATTTTTACCGGCAAAACTGTTGAGTATATAGAAAATCGTTATATGAACAGATTAAAGGAATTGTAATTTTTAATTTTTTTGAAATTGTTTGAGCAAAATCGGACTAGTGGTTCTCGAGTTATGTCAAAAAAAAGACCACCAAAGGTGACAATTTCCCCTATATGATAGTTACTAACTTCAACCCTTCCCGATCACTGACCCCTACCATTTGTCTCACAGTGTAATTTGATTTTAATAAATGCATAAAAAGTGTGAAAAAATATTTATTTTATGTTAGTGCCTTTCTCTGGGGCACAATCACCAGATGTCCCCTGGAGCTACAAAGAGTTGGTGCATCCCTGCCTAAAACGCTCTATAAGACTTTTCCATATGTTTAAAATATGTTTAATAGTAAATTAGAACAATCGTGTTCATTCTTAAATTTATATTAATTTTTCAGTTTTTTGTAATTTTGAAGAATCATTATATTATAGTTTAAAATTATTTTTTGTTTAATATAGTGGAGATTTATTGATTAAAAAGTATCATACACCTTAAACAACTTATCCTAAATTATATATTTCATTCACTAAAACTTTGACTTTACCGCATTAACAATATTTTTTTGTTGAAATTGTATCTAGCTCTTTTGGCAAATATCCCCCAAGTTTGGGGCAGTTACGCCGATTTGGGTTACTTGGAAAATCATTAAAAAAAATAATAGAGAATATGCAAATAATTAGAATAGAAATCATAGAAATTAAAGCCATGATATGTAGATCTTCAATTTGAAAGAAATTTTTGAAAAATAATTAGGGGTTAAGAAATGACAGTGTTTTAAAAAAAAGTGGCGAAGGATCCCTCCTCTACCCTAATGTTTAGTTAATATATTTCAAAGACGTCCTTCCATACAAATATATTACCTTAATATTAATCCGCGATTTAAACTATTAAACGAATTGATCCAGAAAAAGTAGAAATTTTGGATATTTTATATTAAGAACTTCTTTCAGAATATATTAAGTAGATTTTCTCATGGTTACAACCAAAAGGTGGACTTTTTCGGGCGGTGTTGTAATAGAAATTGAGTTTTTCAAGTACAACATATGTCGGTTTTATTTATTTTCTAACGAGCAGGAATTCCCGGGATCCCGGGAAATTCTAAAAAATATCCCGCTGTCCCGGGAAATGAAAAATTCCGGGAAAAGAAAAACCCTACTTATGTTGCATCTAGGGTTTCTAATGACCCAAAATGTTTTCATTTCTGGGATAAATGAGACATTCCAATGTCGCACTTTTTTAATTATAATATTTAATCTTAAATCTAATGAAAGAAATAATAAGAAAAGTACCCAAGTAGAAAAATACAAACTGCAAAACGTTGGCAAATCACTGTATATGGTAGTACAAGCGCTGGCAGAGCGTCCGTTTTTCGAAAATTAAAGTACTGGGTCAACCTTGAAATGATAACGTCGATCTTCGGTTGGCCGTTTATCTTTCCGAACGTTGGCAAAGCATTGGTAACAATGGTAAAATAAGTGCTCTGCCAACGTTCTGAAAAGTACTATTACAATGGACTAAAAAGTGGTTTTCAGTAATTTTAAATGCCGAAAGCGATGCCTATATTACACATTAGTAAAACCCAATTGATTGAAGTTTTAGATTTTTTTTTATTTGATTATAGATTAAATTATGAAATAACATAAAATGGAAAAACAAAACATAAAAATTAAACTTACATTCTGCGTATTTTTTGTAATATTAAACGATTTTCAATTGAAATTGATCAAATTTAAAGATTTTTCTTAGAAAATTCATTGAAATATTGGAAATTAGGATAATTTGAAAAGAATCAACATTAAATAACAGTTTTTATTTGAAATAAAGAAAAATTTAACTGAAATTATTGTTTTTTTTTTTACTTTAAATTGAGAATATTAGAGGTGAAAACAATATTTTTACAAAAAAGTTTTTCGAAAAAAAGTAATCTTAAAAAATAAATCCTTTTTCTGAGTATAAAGCCTGGATAAAAATAAAATGGTTGCAAAACATTTTTTTCTCTATATAAAAAATAATTGTTTTGAGCACATTGATTTTTTGTATTAAAATACTGATAATTTCAGTAATAAAAGGGAATTAGTAATAAGATTTTTAAAAATAAATTATAAGTTAACACTATTAAAACAGTACAGTCGTAAATTTTGTGAAACAAGTACTGGCAAAGTTCTTTTAGCAAACGTTGGCAATTCGTTTTAAGCCGATGTGTTATCAGTGATATTTTTTATATACGGTTGTAAATTTTGTAAAACAGGCACTGGCAAAGTCCTTTTACCTAACGTTGGCAAATCGTTTTGAACCGATGTTTTGCCGGTGGTTTTTGTTTTCATAAACAGTGTTAAACTTTATAAAACAAGTATTGGGAAAGCACTCTTTCCAAAGGTTGACAAAGCCTTCTAAATAAGTGCTTTTGCAATGTTTTTTTTTGTACCATTGTAAACCAACGCTTTGCCAGTGCTTTGTTTTTTGTACCGTCGGCAATTTCAACCTGGGTAACTACAAAGAGAAAAAATTATAGTTAAATCAATTACTATATTAGATTTTAATTAACATTTGATTTTTACGAACACTTTGTAAATAAAGTATGAATATTAGGGCCAGTGTTATAGTCATCACCTAGTAGGATATTTTATTTAAGAAACTTTAAAACGAAATTTTATAATTGGTGGCTATAATGATTATCCTTATTAAAGAAAATATGATTCTAGTTAAACTCTTTCATATTTAAGTTAATGTGTTTTCCGATTTTAAAGATAAGTAGACAATTTTTTATATAAAAAGAAAAAAACCTGAGATTTGTGTGATTTCAAAGCTGTTTCTATCTTAGTAAACGTTGTTTCTGTATGATTTTAATTATTTTCTTCTCTGTAGTTACTACTAACTGATAATGCATTATATAACCCACACAGAGAGAAGTTTGCTGGACCAGTTTTAATGAATTTTTTTAGTAAAATAAAGTTTTCTTCACAAGGTAAATGAAAAATTTCTTAAATTTGATGAAAAAGCTTCATATGAAATTTTTAATAAATAAAATGAATATTTTGACAACATTTTATCAAAAATTCCATTAATAAAAAGTTTTAATGGACGAGGCCTAGTGAAATTCATCGGTTTTGTGAAAAAATTTATTAATATCATTAAGATAATTCTCTCAGTTTAATAATTGGTTGTTTTCCTACACCATACATATTCATATAAACAAACAAAATTTAATGCAATTGAATAAGACCAAAACTCCGATAAAATTGGATGAAATAATATCAATTCAAATATCTTTTTTATTCGTTTATATACAATTTGATTAATCCATTTTCCGGATAAAATATTATATAATTTAGTATAATGCCAAATAAAAAAAGATATGCTACCGAATAAATTTTTTTTCACGGGTAAGTTTGATCCTTATACCATTTCACCTGAAAAATGGCCCCATATAATTGTATCAGTAGTTTATCAGTTCTTATCTAATTTTATCAGTTCAGATCTTAACTGATTAAATTATACATTAATCAGGTAAAATTTTATCCGAGTTTTGACCTGATAAAATTTTATCGGTTTATGTCGCATGGTAGCAGTTTTGCTCCAAATAGATACAATTGTATACAAACCTGTATAGTCTTGTCCTAGTTTTGGCCTGATACAATTATATCAGGTCAAAAATCGGATACAATTTCATATGATAAATATATAATTTAATTAGTTAAGATCTAAGCTGATATAATTAGATAAAAATTTATACAATTATATCGGACCATTTCCCGGATGAGACTGTATATTTATACAGATATAACTTAATCGCATTATATATGACTATATATAACTATTTTTACTCGGCTATATATAACTTTTTTACTCGGGTGATTAATATTGCTAGTAGTAATGGTAAATTCGGTTACTTTTCAATACTCGGTATTACTCGATATTTTTAATTTGGATACTCAATACTACTCGATACTTTTAACTGTTTTTAAATTTGAAATTTTTTAATAAAATTCTTTGAAAATATTTACGTTGATTCAATGTTGAAATTAATGAACATATTTTTAAACTTTTTTTACCAACTATTCATTATGGTTTTCATAGTTTTTAAATTATACTCTTAAATATTTCACTTTTGATTTTTTCCTTGTATCGGAGTTGTAGTTTTGTGATAAATATTTTAGTGGACTCATATTTTAGGATGTAAACATTTTAACGGAGTCACATTTTTATATATTTTTCCGTCGAAAATACAATATCGACTAGCAGTTTTAAATATCGATTACTCCAAAAAAGTCAAATACTCGATACCTACTACTCATATTTTTACCAGCACGAATTTCGAGCCCCCAAGAAGGGCTTACGACCTTAACAAAAAAGGGACAAAATTTATTTGACACTCAATTTTTGATGAGATTAACGCTATATATTGCACCAAAATATATAGAAAAATAGTAAATATTTTATGAGTTTTCAAAATTTCTTAGGAAAATTATTAAAAATTAAGCGTGTGCCAAATTGTTACATTTGCTTTCAAAGAGGAAAATGCTATATTTTTCTACTCAAAGAAAATAGTTACATATTTTTTCTTGATTTTGTATTAAAACAAGTCAATAAACAAATATGGAAAGAATTATTTAATTTGCTTTCACAGTTAAAAATTTAAAACAAAATATCCAAACAATTTGAACACTGAACAGTGTGTAGGAGAAAACATGATATTATCTAATGCCAAGAAATTTTAGAAGGTCGCCCGTTTTACTCTTTAAGCTATGAACAAAACAGTAAACAGTGAAGGTATTTAATTGCCAACAGATACACAGTAAAAGAAAAAAACATTGTATGTAGAAAACTGTGGCAACGTACTCGTATTATTATCGCGTCTTTAAAATTCATAAATCATTACTTGGGTGAATGAATGTATGAAAAGTACATATAACCTAACTCCCTTCAACATTATGGACGGTGTTAGTTCCACTAAACACATCTGTAAAAATCAGCCAAGTTAGTAACCAACATAACTACAAGGCAAACTGTAACACAGCCAAAATATTAGATGGTTTCAGTTTTTTTTTTTTTAATTTGTGTTGGGTGTATCAGAGCTTCGAAGAATTAATTCCCTAATTCCCTTTTTTTGAACTGATTTTTTTTTTTTTTTTGGAATGAATTCCCTGAGCAGACTTAAGGAATTGAATGAATTCCTTTTTTTTCATTCGATTTATCTTAAAGGAATTCATTAATTTTTTTCTAATGCCTTCGTAAAATTTAATGCATTCATTCAACAAGGAATTCATTCAATTCTAGTTAATTCAACTTTTGGTTAAGGAATTCATTCAATTCAATTTTTGCTACTATGGAGTATAAATAGTTCAAATAGGCCAGGTCTTGTAACGCTTCCGATTGATCAATTTCTATAAAACTGTCACGTGGGTCACCGTGACTGTTCATAAAAATTGATTCCTGGGAATCGCTCTCGGACCTACTTTATGTGAATAGTAGGAGCGTGTACATTAAACCAAAACTTGCAAACATTTTGTCCGTTTTGCTCTATCTCGTTTAGTTTTCGAGTTAAAGGGCATTTTGTAAAATGGCGATTTTTTAAAATGGCCCGTATCTCTAAAAACTAAGCGAGATAGAACAAAACGAACGAAATTTTTGCTCCATAGGAGTATTAACACACCCCATTAATACAAATAACGTATCAATCGGAAACGTTACAAAACCTGGCCTATTTGTATTATTGGGGTGTGTTAATACTCCTTCGGAGCAAAAATTTTCTCCGTTTTTCTCTATCTCGCTTAGTTTTCGAGATACGGGCCATTTTAAAAAATCGCCAGTTTACAAAATGGCGATTTTTTAAAATGGTGTGGTGTAATGGTTAGCGCGTTGGACTGCTGTGGTGTAATGGTTAGCGCGTTGGACTGTTACACGTGAGGTTGCGGGTTCGAGCCCCAACCAAGGCAACATCAATTTATGAAAAATAATAATATGTATGAGTTTTTTCTATCCCTCATACATAACGCAGCGTCCTCCTTCGGTGTTCCCATAGCACTTAACCACACCGAAGTAAAATAATATATAACAGGGCTATGAACTAAAAAGCTTCAACAAAGTTCGCCAACTTACCATCAGATGGCGCGCAACAACTGTTCTAAAAATTCAACATCTCGCGCAATTACAGTGTTGCCATATTTGAAGCCCTTCATCTTTCACCACCTTTCACTTCTTCTCTATCCCCTTTCCAAAGGAAGCAACACGTTAATTAATAGGAAGAATTTCCTGAGTGTTGCTTCTCTTAAAAAAAAAAAAAAAAAAAAAAAAAAAAGTCCCAAAACAAAAATGAAATAACTCCCAAAATTTTTCCATACAAATCGGGACTTATTTCATTATGAAATAACTCCCAATCCGTTGGGACTTATTTCATAATTTTTTGTTGGGAGTTATTGCATTATGAAAAAACTTACAAATGAAATACCTTCCAACTAAATTTTGTTGGGAGTTATTTCATTTCTTTTTGCAGTTGGGATTTATTTCATTTTTTTGGGATTTATTTCATTTTGAATATAATTTTATCGTTGGGAGTTATTCAGTTCTGTTTGTTATTTTAAACAGTTGATTTTTTTTTTTGATAACTTCTCTATTCAAATCCATTATATTTATTCATCAGTATGAAGATTAAAGGGAATACCTCTAGAAAATCAATTATATTTTTAAACAATTGTATTAATTTTTAAAATGTGTAATCTGGTTGAAGAAAACACCGCTGGCGATAATTTGGTTTGCCCGAGCGATTTTTAAACCAACCCAAGTTTTCGCTGTGCCACTTTTTGCAACTACTTTTTAAGATTTCTAAAATCACCGAGTTATAAATTTCAAAAAATACAGTCAGTTTAAATTTTTTACTACAAAATTTTCGAAATGGAGTTAATTTTTTAAATTTATAAAGTAGTTGAAAAAAGCGGCACAGGCGAGAATTTGGTTTTGTTATTTTTGAAATAAACCGAATTTTGTTAACTTACTGAAGTTAGTTAGCGATAAAAAATTTAATTTCTTTGTGTATCTGCACAAAACTAACAGAAAAAAATTAATTACTCTTATTTAGGCATTAAGGGCCAATATTGTGGTCAGCACTTATAAGGATTTTTTTCTAGAATTTACCAACATATGTATATAAAATTGTAGTAAAAATTCCTACTACACAGAAAAAACAGTAGGCACCAACAATAAAGTTTGTAAAAAAAAAACACATTTTCTTTTAAATTGAAATTTTATTCCCAACAATTTTTTTGTTTGAAATATTTTTAGCACTTTTGTAAATTGTTATTTTCCATATAGAAATTGTTTAAAAATAAAAATTCAAAGTTACAAAAATAAAATTAAAACTTTTTTTGGATTCACAAATAAAGGGTTCTTCAATAAGAGCGCTACAAAAGCTTTTTTAAATAAAACAAAAACGGTTTTGGATATCAATGAAATTCATTATTCCTGTGAAAGTACGTTTGATGCCATTATGTATGGAAATCGATTTCTTTTGCATGGCCACCACGGGCACGCTTGCAGAAGTCCAGACGCTGAACCCAATTTTCGACGGTTTTCAAGCATAAATCGGCCGATATTCGTACGAAGTTCATCAATCGTCGCTGGCTTGTTGGCGTAGACCATAGATTTGACGTACCCCCACAGGAAATAGTCCAACGGCGTTAAATCGCACGACCGAGGCGGCCAATCGACTGGACCATTTCGTGAGATAACACGTTCTCCAAACTTGGTTTGCAATAAATTGATTGTGACATTCGCTGTGTGGCTTGTGGCGCCGTCCTGTTGGAACCACATGTCCTCCAAGTCTATATCATCGAATTGGGGCCAAAAATATTCGGTTATCATTGAATGGTAGCGATTCCCATTCACAGTAACGTGCCGGTCTTGATCATCACGGAAGAAGTACGGCCCAATGACGCCGCCGGCCCATAAACCGCACCAAACCGTAATTTTTTCGGGATGCAATGATGACTCATGGAGTACGTGTGGATTGCTGTCTGACCAATAACGCATATTTTGTTTATTGACGAAGCCATTCATTATGACGACCATAAATTGGACGTAGCGCTCTTAACATTGAGGCCACTGACTCCGAATGTCGGTAGTAAATTTTAATAATTTCGACTCGTTGTTGGCTCGTATATCTTTCCATCATGAAATGGCAAACCTTACTGACGAGAAATGTCAAAAGAGCGGAAAGAAATATGGCGTCGTTTACTGTCCCTGTCTTTCTACTTTTGTAGAGTCCCTGTTGAAGAACCCTTTAGCATTGTTGGTGCCTTTTTAAATTATTTTTTGTACTCGTATTTAAAAAACGGCATGAGAAAGATGTTTAGAAATTTAATTATAATTTTGTATATTCGTTCTGTGTAAGTGCTGACGATAATAGTGGCCATAAGTATCCCATAGTTACTGCCTTAGTTTAATTATTTAAATAATTTTTAAAAAAAGTCTTTTATTTAAATTTAAAAAGGATATCTATGTGGCTAAATTTATATAAAATACTTAATTTGCGTATTTTTATGTTGGTTGGCATTTATCCAGACATCGCAAATAGTCAAATACGCTCTAAAAAGCCTTTTTATTTCTGTTTTTCTCTCCAAAATTTCCCTGTTTATTTTTAGCAAACAATAATGCCTGCCATAACACGACATTATACACCCCAGAGCTTTAAAGAATTAATTCCTTTTTGGAATGAATTCCCAAAAATTTAATTCAATTCTTTAATTCAAGGAACGAATGTATTAATAAAACATAAGCAGGAATTAATTCCTATGAATGAATTCAAAGAATTCAAATTTATAGAATGAATTCCCTGAGCAAAGCACTAAACATTAGAACTAAAGAATTAACTAGAATTG
Source organism: Leucophora obtusa (assembly GCA_949987735.1). NCBI lineage: Eukaryota > Metazoa > Arthropoda > Insecta > Diptera > Anthomyiidae > Leucophora > Leucophora obtusa. Next base: position 137,259,977 of record OX465295.1, read on the forward strand.
AATGAATTCCTTGACCAAACGTTGAATTAACTAGAATTGAATGAATTCCTTGAATTGAATTGAATAAATTCTTTGACTTAAAATTGATTTAACTCGTGTTGAATGAATTTTTTAGTGAATGAATTCTTTATTTTTAATGTTTAGTGCTTTGCTCAGGGAATTCATTCTATAAATTTGAATTCTTTGAATTCATTCACAGGAATTAATTCCTGCTTATGTTTTATTAATAAATTCGTTCCTTGAATTAAAGAATTCAATTAAATTTTTGGGAATTCATTCCAAAAAGAATTAATTCTTTAAAGCTCTGGGTGTATAATGTCGTGTTATGGCAGGCATTATTGTTTGCTAAAGATAAGCAGGGAAATTTTGGAGAGAAAAACAGAAATAAAAAGGCTTTTTAGAGCGTATTTGGCTATTTGCGATGTCTGGATAAATGCCAACATAAAATACGCAAATTTAGTATTTTATATAAATTTAGCCACATATATATCCTTTTTAAATTTAAATAAAAGATTTTGTTTTTAAATATTATTTAAATAATTAAACTAAGGCAGTAACTATGGGATACTTATGGCCACTATTATCGTCAGCACTTACACAGAACGAATTTACAAAATTCTAATTAAATTTCAAAACATCTTTCTCATACCGTTTTTTTAAATACGAGTACAAAATATAATTTAAAAAGGCTCCAACAATGCTATTTGTGAATCCAAAAAAAGTTTTAATTTTATTTTTGTAACTTTGAATTTTTATTTTTAAACAATTTCTATATGAAAAATAACAATTTACAAACGTGCTAAAAATATTTCAAACAAAAAAATTGTTGGGAATAAAATTTCAATTTAGAAGAAAATGTGTTTTTTTTACAAACTTTATTGTTGGTACCTATTGTTTTTCTGTGTAGTAGGAATTTTTACTACAATTTTATATACATATGTTGGTAACTTTGCAAATTTCTTATTTAAGAAAAATTTAGGTAAAAATTGCTTTTAAGTGCTGACCATAATATTGGCCCTTAATGCCTAAATAAGAGTAATTAATTTTGTTTTTGTTAGTTTTGTGCAGATACACAAAGAAATTAAATTTTTTATCGCTAACTAACTTCAGTAAGTTAACAAAACTCGGTTTATTTCAAAAATAACTTTAAGTGAATATTCTGTTGGAAAAGGAACCGGTCACCGGAAATGTCACGTGATCGGTTCTTGGAGACGAGGAGTTAGCAGATGCCACTTTTTATAGAAATACCAAAAATTTTATATGATGACGCATCGGCTGAAAAGTCCGTAGGATAACCAATAGAACAGAAATTTTTTGACAAAATTCAACTTTATTAAAATCAATAGACTCCTTTAGGAGCGATACAATCACTCCAACGCCTTTCTAACATTTCGATATGTTTTTTATAGAATCATATATTTTTGATTTCAAAATAGGCCTCTGTTTCGGAAATCACCTCTTCATTCGAACCAAATCTCTTCCAGGAGCCAAATCTGGCAATTCGTGCAATTTGGCCATGTAGCCCACGACTTATGACACGGCGAATTGTCTTGGTGAAAGAGCAATTTTTCTTCTTCATAAGGGTCAGTTTTTTCGATTTCCTCCTTCAAACGCATGAGTTGGGCCATGTAGATATCGCTATTGATGGTCTGGCTTTTTTCAAGGTAATGATAAATCCAGCGGCATCCCAAAATACTGATGCCATAACTTTACCAGCTGACTCTTGCGTCTTTGGCTTCTTCGGGCGAGGTTCACTAGTTGCGGTCGACTCAGCTGACTGCCGTTTCCACTCTGTAGGGAAATGGCAGAACCAAGTTTAGTCCATTACTACATACTAACGCAAAAAGTACTTTTTATCTCGCCGAAACAGCTCCAAACAGCTCTCAGAATCATCGACACGTTCTTGTTTTGGTGAACTGTGAGCAAACACGGTACCCATTTCGAAAATAGCTTTCTCATGGACAAATGTTCATGCAAAACAAAGCCAACACGCTCCTTCGATATCTTTAACGTTTTAGCTATCTCCTGCAACTTCACTTTATGGTCTGCCAAAACGATTTTATAAACTTTTTTGATGTTTTCCGGTATCGCCACCTCTTTTGGGGCGACCAGAGCGTTCGGTGTCATCGGTGTTTGTATGATCACTTTAAAATCAGCAAACCAGTTTTCTACCATGTGTATCAATGGAGCAGAGTCCGAATACACTTATCAAGCCAAGCTTTGGCTTGAGCGGTGTTTCTCTCATTAAAAAGCAATGATAAATTAACAAACGATATTGCTTTGAATCCATTGTTTTCAAAATCGCAAAAGTAGCGTCACTAAAACAGCTGTAACTTGTTCACTAATGAACGAATTGTCATTAAATTTCACGGATGGTAACCGAAACGAATGCGGTTATCGTTACGGTAACGATATTTTAGATTATTTCGGTAACGGTATTTTAAGTGTAACGCTATTTCATTTATTTCGGTATCGGTTTTTAAGGATAACGGTATTTGAGTTATTTCGGTAACGGTATTTTAAAGATAACGATGTTTGGGTAATGGTATTTTAAGGTTAACGGTATTTCAGTTATATCGGTAACGGTATTTAAAGGGTAACGGTAGTCAATTATTTCGATGCATCCCGTAATTTTTTTTACAAAAAACAAACGAAATTAAAAACAGAACCAATTTATCAACCTAATGTACAAAAAATACTCAATAACCACGTGCAATTACCAAAAACAGAAAATTCAAAATAACTGTAACGGTATTATTATTATTTCGGTAACGGTATTTTAAGGGTATCGATATTTCATTTATTTCAGTATCGGTATTTTAAGGATAACGGCATTTCAGTTATTTCGGTAACGGTATTTTAAGGATAACGGTATTTCGATTATTTTCGTAACGGTATTTTAGGGATAACGGTAGTCAGTTGAAAGGGTTTTGAATCGATAACGGTATTTTAGCGGTATTGCCTGCCAACGCCGTTAAATTTTGACAGGCATCATCTAAATATTGGTAGTTCCAAAATATCATATGGATTTTTCATTAAAATTAATTTAAATGGATTAAATAATTGAAATTAAAGTTGTAAAGTTTAACATTTTCGAAACCAATTATAATTATTTTTTGTTGAAATTTGACCTATTTGTAATAGGAAATTATTCTCTTATTGTAAGTATGGTAAATTTACCCACATGATACATAAGTTAGTTACACAGAAAACTTGTAAATTAAGAAATATGTGTTTATTCTGTGCGTAAATTTTAAGATATGTTGTACAACCCAAGAATAAAAGGATTTAATCATTTTGAAATACTTTACACGCAGAGAAAAAATATGCCATTTACCAACTGAAATTCGGTTACATCTACTAAAATAGGTTGTATAACTGAATTTTACTGACTGACATCAAGTAATGTCAATTCAATTTCAATGCCAATGAAAAATTCGCAAGTATGAGTAAAATACAGGTTGTATTAAATAACTTAAAAACTATGTGCTGAAGACATAAAATTTTCAATTGAAATGTCCGCACCCTATTTGAATTTGGCTAAACTTGGTATGGTCTTTGTACCTTGTATAACTAAGATAGCCTTAAAAAATTTGACTAATAATCCCATGCAGTTCCCAAACGGTACCTCCTGTGACTACAATATAACGTAATAATTGGACAATCAGCCCCAGTGGTTTCCAAATTATGGCGTGTTAAACTTGAGAACACAATAGTACCAAACTCGAATATCTCGATTATTTAAAATCTCTGGGTCATCGATTCATTGCAGGAGGAGACTTTAATTCCAAAAACACAATATGTGGATCAAGCTTAACTCTTCCAAAAGGTAAACTACTACTTGAAGGAATAAGAGGATACAAAAGCTTATTTCTAAGCACAGGAGAAACTACCTATTGGCCTACAAGTTTAAATAAAATACCATATCTCATAGACTTTTTTATAACAAAAAATATAAACCATCTGAATCTTAAAATTGAGTCATGCTTCGAACTCGCCAATTATATTTACATATCAATTGAGACGAGCAAAAGTCAGTGAATTCGTTTTTGCGTCTCATGTATATAGTATATAAAATGGTTCCTTATCAGTGTTCTAATTTATTATATTTGAATTTAACAGTATTTTATTTAAAATGACATCTAGATGTCAAACATAACATTAACTAACTAACTATCGTTCAACACCTGTAAGCAAATCGACCACCTAAGACAGCTGACGATAGGGACGGCAACGTGAGCTATCGCTCTGTGCCATAATACGGACTAACAGCGGGAGCGTGAACTATCGTTCTGCTCAGTGACAAATTCTGGCTGTGAGCGCGATCTATCGCTCTACTCTATCTTCGCCGTGAGCTATCGCTCTGCTCAATCCTCGCTGTGAGCGTGAGCTATCGCTCTGCTCAAAACTCGCCGTGGGCGTAAGCTATCGCTCTGCTCAATCCTCGCCGTGAGCGTGAGCTATCGGTCTGCTCAAATCTCGCCATGAGAGTGAACTATCGCTCTGCTCTATCGCTCTGCTCAAATCTCGCCGTGAGCGTGAGCTATCGCTCTGCTCTATCTTCTCCGTGAGCGTGAGCTATCGCTCTGCTCAATCCTCGCCGTGAGCTATCGCTCTGCTTTATATTCGCCGTGAGCGTGATCTATCGCTCTGCTCAATCCTCGCCGTGATCTTGAGCTATCGCTCTGCTCAATAATCGCCGAGAGCGTGAGCTATCGCTCTGCTCAATCTTCGCCGTCAGCGTGAGCTATCGCTCTGCTTAATTAATCGCCGTGTGTGTGAATTATCGTCCTGCTCTACCACACTACAAAGTACTGCCGTTTGCTACGGGACCGACTTCTGCGGGCTGTAAAATAAATATTCGTGTCGTGTCAACTTGTTACGTGTTAAGAACAATTAAATAATAAAGTTTATAACGTGTTATGAAAAAATATTAAATTGCACAGTGTTTTCTTCTCTTATCGAAATATAAATAGTTTGTGACGGATCCTGGGCACGCCCCAGCTAAAAAAGTGAAAACACGTCATTACACAATGTAATCTTGAACTTGAAACATAAAATAAATTCATATACAACAAGAAAATCGACGGGGATTGCTACAGAGAAATTTTTGAAACAAAGTTTACAACAAATGTATCGCTAAAAACTGAAGATGAAGTGGATAGTCCTTTGGCATATTTAAACAACACATTGATTTCTGCGGCAGATAAATCTACTCCAGAAATCAAACGCACAATAAACAAATATATTGTGCCAACATTCATTAAAGAAAAGATTTAAATAAAAAGGAAACTAAGAAAAAATGGCAAACTTATAGGTCACCTCAAGATAAAGCCATCCTCATCAAATTAACAAAGGAGCTTAAGGATCTACTCAAGAAAACAAGTTTGAAAGGTATTCTAAAAATTTAGGTACATCATCTACCATAAACTATTCGTTATTTAAAGTCACAAAGAAAAACAATAATGGATTAATCCACAATCCGTCTAAGTATACAAAAAACTGATATCTCTTCGAAAAGTACAAACTCTAAAAAAGCTACAGTACTCGCTGGACATTTCTGTAGAATTTACACCAATCCTATAGACGAAAAAAGAATATTACTACCAAATATCTCAACTACTCTATCGTGCCACATTAAAAAAATTACAGTAAATGAAATTCCAAAGGCAATCAAATCAAGTATAAATAACAGTAAATCTCTGGGTTATGACCAAATTGCGGGAAAACTTTTGGAAGAATTTCTAGGCAGTATTGATCTACATAAGAAATATTTTCAATGTAATAACAAATATGAAATACTTTCCTAATGTATGGAAAGTTTCAAAAATAATAGATATTCTTAACGCCAATAAAGATGCAAAAAGAGCTACCTCATACAGACCAATTAGTCTGTTGCCAATACTTTCAAAACTCTTCGAAAAACTCTTCTTCTCCCGCGTTGAACCTATACATAAAGAAATAAATTTAAACCCCACCAATTTGGTTTAGACATATGCTCTCTACCATTCAACAAACCCATAGAGTAACAAATAAGATTTCAACTGACATTGTTTAATAAGAACTACTGTGTGGGTACTTAAATCGTAGCCAAAGTTGTCGACAGTCCGTGGATCACAGGGCTTTTACATAAACTTGAAAAACTACTATTGTACCAAAAAATATTTTCCTAATATTGGGAAACTGCCTATTAGACTATCCCTTAAAATAGCGATTTGTCGATTTTCGTTCACTACACCCCCCAGTTTTATTGGAAATGGTCCCAAATGGAAGAAATTGATTTTTTTTTTTGGAAAACGTTAACCCGTGTTGAAAGTTGGACGAAAATGGCTCCTTTTGGAAAAAAAGTGTATTACTATTAAATATTCACAAAATTCGAAATTTCGAAAAAATTTGTTTTTTATTCCATTTGTTCATTTAATATAGTCAAAATGATTCATACATGGAATTTTGACTTCATTGGATATCATTAACCCACTTTCGCCTTGAATCCAAAATGACCCACGAATTTGATAAAAATGCAAAAAGGTGTTTTTTTTAAATTAATTTTAAAGATTTTTTAAAATGCCTAATTTGGAGATGTCGATTGCTATTTGGACCACATAATAGTTGATATTACAGAAAAAAAAATTGGAAAAATTATAATTCGATTTTGTGTTTGGAGCGACTGCTTTTCAGAACATCCCAGTGTAGAAAAGCATTACCAGATATGTGGTTATGTAACTACATACTTGGTAATGGTAACTAGTTACTTTTGTTATTACATTTCTTATTACCTTTAATGGCGATGTCGCGAAAAATAATGAGTTGTCGTTACACACCAGCATACGAAAAATCAAAAAATATATGGTTACCTATGTGCTTACCAGTACTGACAAAAATAATGAGTCTAAAAATAGATTTTCTAAGAAATAAATTATATAAAAAAAAATATTTTTTATTGTATTTTTTTTTTTTTAAATAAAATTTGCTGGTGCGGGTATCGAACCTGGGTCTACAGATTGCCAGTCAACAGCTCTACCATCTGAGATATATCGATATGTAATATTTAATAGATAAAAACACAATTGACCTGCTGCACACAAGTAAGCTTACTCGCCAACATACAAAAAATCAAAAAATATGTGGTTACATATATCCTTACCAGTGTTTAAAAAATATTGAGTCTAAAAATAGATTTCAAAAAATTTTCAAAAAAATCTAAAAAATTATTTTCTATTTGAAATAATGATAAAAATAAGTTATTATCAATAACTCATTATTATATGTTTTAAAATAATACAGAAGGTAAGTGGGTGTCATTACTGGTAGTCCAAAAAATAATGATATGTCATTACCGTTTCTACACTGGGATATTACAAAAATTGCTCATTTTGTCAAAAATTTAAAAAATTTTAATGATTTCATCAAATTTTACACGGTTTTCGGAAAAACAGCACTCAAATTTGGTTAGATTACTATAATTATCTTTTTATTTCTTTAAAAAAAATTTAACCCTTAGTGGCATGGGGTCAGAAAAGACCCATTGGACTTAATATTATTACTACGAGCTTGTAAAGCCACCCTACGGGGAATGAAGAGTCAATTGCCCTCCAAGGACCTATCCCGTGACCGGTCAACCGAAGGCATATTACTAAATTAGTACAAATATGAACCAAAGAGAATGAATTAATTGTCTAAGCATTTTCCGATTCGTTACTTTCACTGTTGCTTTTAAAAAACTTGACCAATACCGAAATAAAAAAACAAAATTCGCGGCATATTTTTTAAAATATTTTTTTTTATTTATTTTACTCTTTTATTTACTTTGAACTTTATTTTTTTACGATTTGCTTATTTTAGCTCTTATTTTAAATTTTTATAATTTTTTGCTAAAAAATTTTAAGTTTTGTATTTTTAACGTTTTTAATGTTAAAGCTGTTTTAGTTTTAACAATTGGTATTTTATTTAATTTTCTTTTTAACTTAAGGCCAATTTTTTAAATTTTTATTTATTTTATCAGAGTTTTTGAGGTAATTTTCTAATTTTTAATTGATTTTTTAATTTAATTATGGCCAACTCAAAAACCGAGTCAACTGCCATTAAAGGACCTATCCCGTGATTGGTTAATCGGGGGCATACTGAAGGCACTTCCACTATATTTATGTGTGTGTTAGTGTTGTTTTCTTTCCTATTTTTTTCTTTTTCATTTTTTATTTGCTTGTAGTGTTTGTTTTTTCTTATTTATTTGAACAGAGACGAAAAATATATAACTTTACCATCAGCCAGCCATCACGCATACGCAACATTAGCTCAGACGGTAGAGCGTTTGCCTTACAAGCAGGAGGTTGTGTTATCGAGTCCTACTTCGAGGCCAAGTAGATTATTTTTAATTCTTAATCTTTTATTAGTTTATTTAAAAAGTTTTTTTTAGACACACCACCTTACTGTCACAAGGTGTCTAAACTGTGGCAATTGGTCATTTCCAATGACAACGCAATGTTTGTGGATTCTCAAAGTAATAATAGTCCTTCTGATGTTATTTTCGATGACACAAACTTGGAAGGCTTTATGTTTAGATGTGTTAGTATTGATGAGTTAATCATTGCTTTTTCAACAATTAAATCGAATTCTGCTGGATGGGACGGTTTTTCAATGAAATTTCTGAAAATAGTATTTCCTTTTTTAAGGAGCACATTTTGTATATAGTAAATGCAATTTTGACTTCGTCTTTTTTCCCTAAGGATTGGAAATTGGCAAGAGTTACACCGATAAGAAAAGTTGGCACATCGGATGAATTAAATAATCTCCGTCCTATTTCAGTTTTACCGATTTTTGCTAAGTTAGTGGAGAGTTTAATGAAAAATCAAATGACTGAATATTTGGATTCAAATAGATTTTTGCATGATTGTCAATTTGGTTTTAGACGTGGACGTAGTTCCACACATCTTCTACTTAATTTGATTGATAATGTGAGAAGTGCATTAAGTAATGGTCGATTATCCATTTTATTATCGCTTGATTTATCCAGAGCTTTTGATAACATTCCACATATGATACTTATAGAGAAATTGGCAAATTATTTTAAATTTTCATCTAGTGCATGTAGATTGATATCCTCTTATCTGAAAGATCGTTTACAATATGTTTCGATTGGTGGTAATTCTAGTAGTATTCTGCCAGTGTTGTCTGGAGTGCCTCAGGGTTCAGTTTTAGGACCACTTTTGTTCATAATGTTTCTTAATGATCTTTTTTATATTTACGATAACAGCATGTGTACTTCATTTGCATTTGCTGATGACGTACAGTTAATGATATCGGGGGATAAGGAATTTTTTGATGTTTTTCAGTCAAATATTTACTATTATGTTAATGAGACTATTGATTGGATGAATCGAAATGGTTTGGTTATCAATGCTGATAAAACTAAGACATTGTTTTTTGGAAAGCCCTCGTATAGGGATGACATATCAATTTTTGTTGGACCTACGGAAATTAAGTTTGTAGATAGATTGACTTGTCTGGGTGTGGTTCTTGATAATGAGCTTAAATTTAATTATCAGATTAATTCAATATCATCTAGAGTGCATTATGTTCTTAGGAAACTATATTGCACTAACTTATATATCCCATTAGCGGTAAGGAAGAAAATAGTTCACGCTCTAATTATGCCTATTTTTAATTATGGTATTGAGATATATTCTGGTACCCCTGGTTTTAATTTAAAAAGATTGTCATTACTTTTTAATCGTGTTGTTAGATATATATATTCATTAAAGAATCGAGATCATATATCTTCTTACGTGCAAAATTTTCTGGGATGTAGTTTCAACAGCTTTATTAAGATTCGTAATCTCCTTTTATTTTACAGAACATTTAAAATTGGTTATCCTTCAAATTTCACCGATCGATTTAGATTTAGTAAATCCAATAGTAATAAGCAGATTTTGTTACCAAAGCTAACTACTATATTAGATCGTGCATATTTTGTTAGAGTGGCTAAGTTATATAATGCTCTGCCAAGAGCGCTTAAATCATTTTCTAATTCATATGTTTTGCAAAAACGCCATCTTATTGCTTATGAACAAGCACAAATTGCACCTTTATAATTTGTCTTTTTCATATTAAAGTTTTAGGATAAGCTTATATAGTTTATACAAATATTTATACCATGGAGATTATATAATTCAAATATTAACAGAGTTTGTAATCTAAAAGATATAATACCTTTGCTTATAAAATAAATTAACTATCGCTGAGTGGGTTCATTATTATTATCTTTATTGTTATGTACATAGCTAGTAAGTTGTATTTGTAATTTATCTAATTGGCCCCATGGGCTTAAAATTACAATAAATGAAATTAAATTAAAAATTAAAGAGATATGTGTCTTTCAAACTATACTATATTTTACTATACTTTTTTTTTTTTTTTTTTTTATACGAGGTGAAAAATAATCGAAAGACTCTGGCCCCCAAAATTCCAGGAGTGCGAGACTTCAACCCGCTAAAACAACCTCAAGACACAAGTCCAAAATCCCCGCGGAACCACCGTAAAAGTATTTCCTCACAGGGGTGGGGGGAGGTACAAAAAACAAAACCTCAACTAGTACTATCGGATCCCATTACGGATCCCCTCCTGCATACGAAGTTCCACAAGAATTTGTCCCCTCCGAATGAAATCGCGGACAGACAAAGAAAACGTGGTCGGGATCCTCAACATCCCCAACACAACACGGACAAAATGGAGAAATGTCCCGTTTAAAACGGTACAAGTACGATCTGAAACAGCCATGACCACTCAAGAACTGGGTCAGATGGAAGTTCAAATAGCCGTGCCCCCTACCAAACCAAGCGGCGATATCCGGTATCAACGAATAGGTACATCTACCCTTTGTAGATGTAGACCATCGTGTCTGCCACTTCGTAATACTATGTTCCCTAGCATCACTGGCAACACTGCCACTATCCATTGAAGCCCGTGACGCTGATATATGCCCCGCCTCCATTGCCAATAAATCAATAGGTATCATGCACGCAATGACGAATGACGCTTCGTCTGACACTGTCCTACTCGAAGAGCCGCAAGCCTGTAAACAGAGCTAATCTTCTCCCTGTAGGTCTTGAGTCTGGTGGATTCTGCCCATATTGCAGTAGCGTAGAGAATGGTACTCCTTAAAACTCCAGCTAGGACCTTCCTCCTCAGGTACTTAGGACCCCTTGTATTTGGCATTATCCTACACAATGTCGTACATGTTGCCCCAGCCTTAACCTTGACGTACTCAAGATGTTGCCTGAACCATAAAGGTTATCTATCATGACACCCAGGTATTTAAGACACTCTTTGGACACAATCTCGCAACCACCTATGTGGAGATTAATGTACTCTATCACCTTACGACTAGTAATCAGTACAGCCTCGGTCTTATGATCAGCTAATGATAGACCCATTGAGCTGAGCCATGATCTTACCAACCGGATGCTACTCTCCGAGACTATTTTAGCTTCGCCAATCGTCTTTGCCACAATCGTCAGCGCTATATCATCTGCAAAACCTATGATGTTTACCCTGTCCGGGAGATCTAGTCTTAATACACCATCGTACATGATATTCCACAACAATGGTCCGAGCACGGACCATTGTGGAACTCCACCTGTTATATTATATTCCTTCACTCCTTCATTAGTATCGTAAGTAAGGACCCTATTCCGGAAATAGTCCTTGATTATCGCCACAAGGTAATTTGGGATATTAAGACGATTTAGTGCATTTACAATATTCTCCCAGTTAGCTGTATTAAATGCATTCTTGACATCCAATGTTACGACCACGCAATATTCTTTGGAACCTTTTTTCCAGAGTTTACCATCAATTGCCTCTTTTACAATGTCCACTACCGTCCTTATCGCGTCTATAGATGACATACGTTTTCTAAAACCATATTGGGTTTCAGATAGGCCCCCTACAGTGTCAATACATTCCCCCAGCCACTTGCAGATGATTGCCTCCAGTAGTTTCCCGCAGGTGTCTATCATGCACAGGGGTCGGTACGATGACGGTCCTCTACCGGCTTCCTATCCTTGGGTAACAGTACCAGTTTTTGTCTTTTCCATATTGATGGGAAGGATCCATATCGTAGGCAGGAGTTGGCCAGCAGCAATAGCTGGTCTGAGCAGCACTTAACAACCTTCTTCAATACGAGGTTTGGTATGCCATCCAGTCCAGGCGCCTTCTTGTGCTGAAATCTCGAGACAGCCATTTGCATCTCAGGCAAGGTCACTGCTGGAAAGTTAAAACTTTCCGTAGGCTCGTAGCTACACCAGGTGGGCACATCCTGTTGTGGGAAAAGATGAGTCACTATCTCCCCTAGGACCACAGCTTCCCTCGGCGAAGATTTATTCTTTATAACTGAACTGTTTCAGTTTCCTCGTTACCAGTTTATATGCCAATCCAAAGGGATTTCTGTCAACGTCGACACAGATATCCAAAAAGCATTTTCTTTTACTCTGTCGTATCGCCAATTTAAGGGCCTTCTTTTTCACCCTAAGGTTCTCATGGTGTAGGTCATTTTCAGGTCTACCACGGGTTCTTATGTATCGTCTTCTGGCTCGAATACAATCCTTCCGTAATTGAGGGATTTCCTCATTCCACCAGAACACCGGGGCTTTATTTACCCCGTGTTTTCTCTTACCCATGTATGCATTGCACGAGTCTCTTATCCCAGCGATTAACTGTTCCGCCATATTTTCGGGGGAACCCCTTAACTCCATGTCCTCAATGGACACACAAAACACTTCCTTGTCGAATGTACTGGTTTTCCAACCAGATAAGCCTTGTCGGGAGACCATTGTAGGCGCCGGCGAAGGGTCCCTTATTTCCATAATGATAGCAGAATGGTCACTATGGGTATATTTATCACAAATATGCCAACTAAGACGGTTCGAGATATTAGAACTAGCAAAAGCAATACCGATTATTGATCCTCCTCCATTTCGGTTAAAGGTTTGTTCATTTCCAGTGCTCATCAACACCACATCAAGCATAGCGAATGATTCCAGTAGAATCCTGCCCCTTTCATTTGTACTAGGACAGCCCCATTCTGTAGCCCAGGCGTTGAAGTTTCCGGCTATTAATATGGAATTTCTTCCCGCAGCATCAGTTGTCAGCCTATCAATAAAATTTCCGTATTCAATTATGTCATACCTCGGGGGAATATAGCAGCTATATATAACTATTCCAGCAACTGTAGCTCGAACGAAGCAGCACTCTGAATTCATTATGTTCTGCAACATTTGCCCGCTTACAGACCAAATTGCCGATGTTCCACTAGTATCACTAGTCCAACTCGATGAGCTAACGTTACAGTAAGGCTCACTGATTAGGGCTATATCCACATTCAACTCACGGACACTCTGCTTTAGTAGCTCCTGGGCTGCTTCACAATGATTTAGATTTAGTTGTAGAAATCTCATGATTGTAATCTAAGCAGTCGTAGCGCTTTCTTGTACTGAGGACAGATAACTGATCCCGTAACATGATCTCCATTAGATCCAGTATTTCTACATAGCAAACACTTTGGGCCCTTTCCACATAATCTAATTCTGTGACTCTCTTCTCCACAGCGCAGGTAATTACCTGAGTAATCGTTTGGGCTCTTACACTTAGAAGCCGTGTGACCGAAATCGAGGCATCTGTAACATCTTCTTGGCATTATCTTTTCACGTATTCGGCAAATTACCCATCCAATCCGTATCTTAGCTGTCTTTATAAGTAGGCTAGCTAATACGGCGCTTATGCCAATGGTAGCGGTTTGTGTACCTCCATAAGCTCTCCTCATTGACTTTATTGCAGACCGCTGTAGCGTTTTGAGCTCTACCGATACACCTGCGAGAGCATCATAAACATCCTCTTTGGTGGTTACCTCATCAATATCCTTTATTTCCAAGAGTACTTCGTGTGTTAGAGCACGTACTTCTGCTAGTGGGCCCAGGACTCCTTCAATCGCATTTCTAAAATCTTCCGTATTCTGCTGGGAAGATTTGTTGAGCTCCACGAGGAGCTCCCCTTTCTCCCTTTTTCTAATGCTCTTAACATTTTCGCCGAGAACATTTAGCTTCGGGTCATTCTTGACCTGCTTAAGAATGTAAGCATAAGACATTTCTCCACAAGTTTTTTTAACAAGCGCATCCGGTCGGGCTGGTTTCTTTCTTCTCTGTGCCATACTATACTATACTATACTATACTATACTATACTATACTATACTATACTATACTATACTATACTATACTATACTATACTATACTATACTATACTATACTATACTATACTATACTATACTATACTATACTATACTATACTATACTATACTATACTATACTATACTATACTATACTATACTATACTATACTATACTATACTATACTATACTATACTATACTATACTATACTATACTATACTATACTATACTATACTATACTATACTATACTATACTATACTATACTATACTATACTATACTATACTATACTATACTATACTATACTATACTATACTATACTATACTATACTATACTATACTATACTATACTATACTATACTATACTATACTATACTATACTATACTATACTATACTATACTATACTATACTATACTATACTATACTATACTATACTATACTATACTATACTATACTATACTATACTATACTATACTATACTATACTATACTATACTATACTATACTATACTATACTATACTATACTATACTATACTATACTATACTATACTATACTATACTATACTATACTATACTATACTATACTATACTATACTATACTATACTTTTTTTTTTTTTTTTTTTTTTTTATACGAGGTAAAAAATCATCGAAAGACTCTGGCCCCCAAAATTCCAGGAGTGCGAGACTTCAACCCGCTAAAACAACCTCAAGACACAAGTCCAAAATCCCCGCGGAACCACCGTAAAAGTATTTCCTCACAGGGGTGGGGGGAGGTACAAAAAACAAAACCTCAACTAGTACTATCGGATCCCATTACGGATCCCCTCCTGCCTACGAAGTTCCACAAGAACCAACTTCACAAATTCACACACGTGTTCCCAGTTGTCCAATGAGGCCAACATAATGCGAACAATGTTCCCAGTACATACACTACTTCCCACTAACCGCTCCAAATTTGTCCTCTCCGAAAGAAATCGCGTACAGACAAAGAAAACGTGCTCGGGATCCTCAACATCCCCAACACAACACGGACAAAATGGAGAAATGTCCCGTTTAAAACGGTACAAGTACGATCTGAAACAGCCATGACCACTCAAGAAATGGGTCAGATGGAAGTTCAAATAGCCATGCCCTCTACCAAACCAAGCGGCGATATCCGGTATCAACGAATAGGTCCATCTACCCTTTGTAGATGTAGACCATCGTGTCTGCCACTTCGTAATACTACGTTCCCTAGCATCACTGACAACACTGCCACTATCCATTGAAGCCCGTGCCGCTGATATATGCCCCGCCTCCATTGCCAATAAATCAATAGGTATCATGCACGCAATGACGAATGCCGCTTCGTCTGACACTGTCCTATACGCACAGGCTACTCGAAGAGCCGCAAGCCTGTAAACAGAGCTAATCTTCTCCCTGTAGGTCTTGAGTCTGGTGGATTCTGCCCATATTTCAGCAGCGTAGAGAATGGTACTCCTTACAACTCCAGCTAGGACCTTCCTCCTCAGGTACTTAGGACCCCTTGTATTCGGCATTATCCGACACAATGCCGTACATGTTGCCCCAGCCTTAACCTTGACGTACTCAAGATGTTGCCTGAACGATAAACGGTTATCTATCATGACACCCAGGTACTTAAGACACTCTTTGGACACAATGTCGCAACCACCTATGTGGAGATTAATGTACTCTATCACCTTACGACTAGTAATCAGTACAGCCTCGGTCTTATGATCAGCTAATGATAGACCCATTGAGCTGAGCCATGATCTTACCAACTGGATGCTACTCTCCGAGACTATTTTAGCTTCGCCAATCGTCTTTGCCACAATCGTCAGCGCTATATCATCTGCAAAACCTATGATGTTTACCTTGTCCGGGAGATTTAGTCTTAATACACCATCGTATATGACATTCCACAACAATGGTCCGAGCACGGACCCCTGTGGAACTCCACCTGTTATATTATATTCCTTCACTCTTTCATTAGTATCGTAAGTAAGGACTCTATTCCGGAAATAATCCCTGATTATCGCCACAAAGTAATTTGGGATATTAAGACGATCCAGTGCACCTACAATATTCTCCCAGTTAGCTGTATTAAATGCATTCTTGACATCCAATGTTACAACCACGCAATATTCCTTGGAACCTTTTTTCCAAAGTTTACCATCAATTGCCTCTTTTGCAATGTCCACTACCGTCCTTATCGCGTCTATAGATGACCTACGTTTTCTAAAACCATATTGGGTTTCAGATAGACCCCCTGCAGTGTCAATACATTCCCCCAGCCTCTTGCAGATGATTGCCTCCAGTGTCTATCATGCACAGGGGTCGGTACGATGACGGGTCCTCTACCGGCTTCCTATCCTTGGGTAACAGTACCAGTTTCTGTCTTTTCCATATTGATGGGAAGGATCCATATCGTAGGCATGAGTTGGCCAGCAGCAATAGCTGGTCTGAGCAGCACTTAACAACCTCCTTCAGTACCAGGTTTGGTATGCCATCCAGTCCAGGCGCCTTCTTGTCCTGAAATCTCGAGACAGCCATTTGCATCTCAGGCAAGGTCACTGCTGGAAAGTTAAAACTTTCCGTAGGCTCGTAGCTACACCAGGTGGGCACATCCTGTTGTGGGAAAAGATGAGTCACTATCTTCCCTAGGACCACAGCTTCCCTCGGCGAAGATTTATTCAAACAGTTCAGTTTCCTCGTTACCAGTTTATATGCCAATCCAAAGGGATTTCTGTCAACGTCGTCACAGATATCCAAAAAGCATTTTCTCTTACTCTGTCGTATCGCCAATTTAAGGGCCTTCTTTTTCACCCTAAGGTTCCCATGGTGTAGGTCATTTTCAGGTCTACCACGGGTTCTCATGTATCGTCTTCTGGCTCGAATACAATCCTTCCGTAATTGAGCGATTTCCCCATTCCACCAGTACACCGGGGCTTTATTTACCCCGTGTCCTCTCTTACCCGTGGATGCATTGCACGAGTCTCTTATCCTAGCGATTAACTGTTCCGCCATATTTTCGCGGGAACCACTTAACTCCATGTCCTCAATGGACACACAAAACACTTCCTTGTCGAATGTACTGGTTTTCCAACCAGATAAGCCTTGTCGGGAGACCCTTGTAGGCGCCGGCGAAGGGTCCCTTATTTCCATAATGATAGCAGAATGGTCACTATGGGTATATTTATCGCAAATATGCCAACTAAGACGGTTCGAGATATTAGAACTAGCAAAAGCAATATCGATTATTGATTCTCCTCCATTTCGGTTAAAGGTTTGTTCATTTCCAGTGTTCATCAACACCACATCAAGCATAGCGAATGATTCCAGTAGAATCCTGCCCCTTTCATTTGTACTAGGACAGCCCCATTCTGTAGCCCAGGCGTTGAAGTCTCCGGCTATTAATATGGAATTTCTTCCCGCAGCATCAGTTGTCAGCCTATCAATAAAATTTCCGTATTCAATTATGTCATACCTCGGGGGAATATAGCAGCTATATATAACTATTCCAGCAACTGTAGCTCGAACGAAGCAGCACTCTGAATTCATTATGTTCTGCAACATTTGCCCGCTTACAGACCAAATTGCCGATGTTCCACTAGTATCACTAGTCCAACTCGATGAGCAACGTTACAGTAAGGCTCACTGATTAGGGCTATATCCACATTCAACTCACGGACACTCTGCTTTAGTAGCTCCTGGGCTGCTTCACAATGATTTAGATTTAGTTGTAGAAATCTCATGATTGTAATCTAAGCAGTCGTAGCACTTTCTTGTACTGAGGACAGATAACTGATCCCGTAACATGATCTCCATTAGATCCAGTATTTCTACATAGCAAACACTTTGGGCCCTTTCCACATAATCTAATTCTGTGACCCTCTTCTCCACAGCGCAGGTAATTACCTGAGTAATCGTTTGGGCTCTTACACTTAGAAGCCGTGTGACCGAAATCGAGGCATCTGTAACATCTTCTTGGCATTATCTTTTCACGTATTCGGCAAATTACCCATCCAATCCGTATCTTAGCTGTCTTTATAAGTAGGCTAGCTAATACGGCGCTTATGCCAATGGTAGCGGTTTGTGTACCTCCATAAGCTCTCCTCATTGACTTTATTGCAGACCGCTGTAGCGTTTTGAGCTCTACCGATACACCTGCGAGAGCATCATAAACATCCTCTTTGGTGGTTACCTCATCAATATTCTTTATTTCCAAGAGTACTTCGTGTGTTAGAGCACGTACTTCTGCTAGTGGGCCCAGGACTCCTTCAATCGCATTTCTAAAATCTTCCGTATTCTGCTGGGAAGGTTTGTTGAGCTCCACGAGGAGCTCCCCTTTCTCCCTTTTTCTAATGCTCTTAACATTTTCGCCGAGAACATTTAGCTTCGGGTCATTCTTGACCTGCTTAAGAATGTAAGCATAAGACATTTCTCCACAAGTTTTTTTAACAAGCGCATCCGGTCGGGCTGGTTTCTTTCTTCTCTTTGCCATACTATACTATACTATACTATACTATACTATACTATACTATACTATACTATACTATACTATACTATACTATACTATACTATACTATACTATACTATACTATACTATACTATACTATACTATACTATACTATACTATACTATACTATACTATACTATACTATACTATACTATACTATACTATACTATACTATACTATACTATACTATACTATACTATACTATACTATACTATACTATACTATACTATACTATACTATACTATACTATACTATACTATACTATACTATACTATACTATACTATACTATACTATACTATACTATACTATACTATACTATACTATACTATACTATACTATACTATACTATACTATACTATACTATACTATACTATACTATACTATACTATACTATACTATACTATACTATACTATACTATACTATACTATACTATACTATACTATACTATACTATACTATACTATACTATACTATACTATACTATACTATACTATACTATACTATACTATACTATACTATACTATACTATACTATACTATACTATACTATACTATACTATACTATACTATACTATACTATACTATACTATACTATACTATACTATACTATACTATACTATACTATACTATACTATACTATACTATACTATACTATACTATACTATACTATACTATACTATACTATACTATACTATACTATACTATACTATACTATACTTTTTTTTTTTTTTTTTTTTATACGAGGTAAAAAATCATCGAAAGACTCTGGCCCCCAAAATTCCAGGAGTGCGAGACTTCAACCCGCTAAAACAACCTCAAGACACAAGTCCAAAATCCCCGCGGAACCACCCTAAAAGTATTTCATCACAGGGGTGGGGGGAGGTACAAAAAACAAAACCTCAACTAGTACTATCGGATCCCATTACGGATCCCCTCCTGCCTACGAAGTTCCACAAGAACCAACTTCACAAATTCACACACGTGTTCCCAGTTGTCCAATGAGGCCAACATAATGCGAACAATGTTCCCAGTACATACACTACTTCCCACTAACCGCTCCAAATTTGTCCTCTCCGAAAGAAATCGCGGACAGACAAAGAAAACGTGCTCGGGATCCTCAACATCCCCAACACAACACGGACAAAATGGAGAAATGTCCCGTTTAAAACGGTACAAGTACGATCTGAAACAGCCATGACCACTCAAGAACTGAGTCAGATGGAAGTTCAAATAGCCGTGCCCCCTACCAAACCAAGCGGCGATATCCGGTATCAACGAATAGGTCCATCTACCCTTTGTAGATGTAGACCATCGTGTCTGCCACTTCGTAATACTACGTTCCCTAGCATCACTGGCAACACTGCCACTATCCATTGAAGCCCGTGACGCTGATATATGCCCCGCCTCCATTGCCAATAAATCAATAGGTATCATGCACGCAATGACGAATGCCGCTTCGTCTGACACTGTCCTATACGCACAGGCTACTCGAAGAGCCGCAAGCCTGTAAACAGAGCTAATCTTCTCCCTGTAGGTCTTGAGTCTGGTGGATTCTGCCCATATTTCAGCAGCGTAGAGAATGGTACTCCTTACAACTCCAGCTAGGACCTTCCTCCTCAGGTACTTAGGACCCCTTGTATTCGGCATTATCCGACACAATGCCGTACATGTTGCCCCAGCTTTAACCTTGACGTACTCAAGATGTTGCCTGAACGATAAACGGTTATCTATCATGACACCCAGGTACTTAAGACACTCTTTGGACACAATGTCGCAACCACCTATGTGGAGATTAATGTACTCTATCACCTTACGACTAGTAATCAGTACAGCCTCGGTCTTATGATCAGCTAATGATAGACCCATTGAGCTGAGCCATGATCTCACCAACTGGATGCTACTCTCCGAGACTATTTTAGCCTCGCCAATCGTCTTTGCCACAATCGTCAGCGCTATATCATCTGCAAAACCTATGATGTTTACCCTGTCCGGGAGATTTAGTCTTAATACACCATCGTACATGACATTCCACAACAATGGTCCGAGCACGGACCCCTGTGGAACTCCACCTGTTATATTATATTCCTTCACTCCTTCATTAGTATCGTAAGTAAGGACTCTATTCCGGAAATAGTCCCTGATTATCGCCACAAGGTAATTTGGGATATTAAGACGATCCAGTGCACCTACAATATTCTCCCAGTTAGCTGTATTAAATGCATTCTTGACATCCAATGTTACGACCACGCAATATTCCTTGGAACCTTTTTTCCAGAGTTTACCATCAATTGCCTCTTTTGCAATGTCCACTACCGTCCTTATCGCGTCTATAGATGACCTACGTTTTCTAAAACCAATATTTGGTTTCAGATAGACCCCCTGCAGTGTCAATACATTCCCCCAGCCTCTTGCAGATGATTGCCTCCAGTAGTTTCCCGCAAGTGTCTATCATGCACAGGGGTCGGTACGATGACGGGTCCTCTACCGGCTTCCTATCCTTGGGTAACAGTACCAGTTTCTGTCTTTTCCATATTGATGGGAAGGATCCATATCGTAGGCATGAGTTGGCCAGCAGCAATAGCTGGTCTGAGCAGCACTTAACAACCTCCTTCAGTACGAGGTTTGGTATGCCATCCAGTCCAGGCGCCTTCTTGTCCCGAAATCTCGAGACAGCCATTTGCATCTCAGGCAAGGTCACTGCTGGAAAGTTAAAACTTTCCGTAGGCTCGTAGCTACACCAGGTGGGCACATCCTGTTGTGGGAAAAGATGAGTCACTATCTTCCCTAGGACCACAGCTTCCCTCGGCGAAGATTTATTCAAACAGTTCAGTTTCCTCGTTACCAGTTTATATGCCAATCCAAAGGGATTTCTGTCAACGTCGTCACAGATATCCAAAAAGCATTTTCTCTTACTCTGTCGTATCGCCAATTTAAGGGCCTTCTTTTTCACCCTAAGGTTCCCATGGTGTAGGTCATTTTCAGGTCTACCACGGGTTCTCATGTATCGTCTTCTGGCTCGAATACAATCCTTCCGTAATTGAGCGATTTCCTCATTCCACCAGTACACCGGGGCTTTATTTACCCCGTGCTTTCTCTTACCCATGGATGCATTGCACGAGTCTCTTATCTTAGCGATTAACTGTTCCGCCATATTTTCGGGGGAACCACTTAACTCCATGTCCTCAATGGACACACAAAACACTTCCTTGTCGAATGTGCTGGTTTTCCAACCAGATAAGCCTTGTCGGGAGACCATTGTAGGCGCCGGCGAAGGGTCCCTTATTTCCATAATGATAGCAGAATGGTCACTATGGGTATATTTATCGCAAATATGCCAACTAAGACGGTTCGAGATATTAGAACTAGCAAAAGCAATATCGATTATTGATCCTCCTCCATTTCGGTTAAAGGTTTGTTCATTTCCAGTGTTCATCAACACCACATCAAGCATAGCGAATGATTCCAGTAGAATCCTGCCCCTTTCATTTGTACTAGGACAGCCCCATTCTGTAGCCCAGGCGTTGAAGTCTCCGGCTATTAATATGGAATTTCTTCCCGCAGCATCAGTTGTCAGCCTATCAATAAAATTTCCGTATTCAATTATGTCATACCTCGGGGGAATATAGCAGCTATATATAACTATTCCAGCAACTGAAGCTCGAACGAAGCAGCACTCTGAATTCATTATGTTCTGCAACATTTGCCCGCTTACAGACCAAATTGCCGATGTTCCACTAGTATCACTAGTCCAACTCGATGAGCTAACGTTACAGTAAGGCTCACTGATTAGGGCTATATCCACATTCAACTCACCGACACTCTGCTTTAGTAGCTCCTGGGCTGCTTCACAATGATTTAGATTTAGTTGTAGAAATCTCATGATTGTAATCTAAGCAGTCGTAGCGCTTTCCTGTACTGAGGACAGATAACTGATCCCGTAACATGATCTCCATTAGATCCAGTATTTCTACATAGCAAACACTTTGGGCCCTTTCCACATAATCTAATTCTGTGACCCTCTTCTCCACAGCGCAGGCAATTACCTGAGTAATCGTTTGGGCTCTTACACTTAGAAGCCGTGTGACCGAAATCGAGGCATCTGTAACATCTTCTTGGCATTATCTTTTCACGTATTCGGCAAATTACCCATCCAATCCGTACCTTAGCTGTCTTTATAAGTAGGCTAGCTAATACGGCGCTTAGGCCAATGGTAGAGGTTTGTGTACCTCCATAAGCTCTCCTCATTGACTTTATTGCAGACGGCCGTAGCGTTTTGAGCTCTACCGATACACCTGCGAGAGCATCATAAACATCCTCTTTGGTGGTTACCTCATCAATATCCTTTATTTCCAAGAGTACTTCGTGTGTTAGAGCACGTACTTCTGCTAGTGGGCCCAGGACTCCTTCAATCGCATTTCTAAAATCATCCGTATTCTGGTGGGAAGGTTTGTTCAGCTCCAAGAGGAGCTCCCCTTTCTCCGTTTTTCTAATGCTCTTAACATTTTCGCCGAGAACATCTAGCTTCGGGTCACTCTTGACCTGCTTAAGAATGTCAGCATAAGACATTTCTCCACAAGTTTTTATAACAAGGGCATCCGGTCGGGCTGGTTTCTTTCTTCTCTTTGCCTTTGGTCGTACCTTTTTCCAGTCGGATTTTGGTGCTTCCGTTGCCAATTTCTCAACTTGCCTATTGACAGTTTCAACAGTGCGCTGAGTCTCATTTTCCGCAGCTTTCTTGGGAGTAGTATCTTTCCTCCTTTTCATTCCGCTTCCTTTTGGGCTCTGGGTTTTAGGGCCCCTTTTCATCGCTGGTGTTGTTGGTGTTCCTTGGAGTGCTAGTCTTGGCCATGCTTCCGTCTGGGTTTCCTTGTCCACTAATTTATCCTTGTGGCAGTTAACGGCTGGATTACTTAGCTCATCCGACACTTGCATGAATAGAGCCTGAATCTCACGCGACATCAAGTGGATATCCTTATGAATATTCGTACGTGTTCTAAGAAATTCTACCAGCTGTGATATTTTCCTTCCCAGCTTGTCGATATTGCCATTTCGTGGTTTAACAAAACCGGCCACTTCAGCCTTCGATCCGTTCAAATCTGGTGATCTCATTATCACTGAACTCCTTCTGAATGGGGTTTCAACACTTTCACATTCTTCTCCCTTTCCTTCTTCCTTCTTTTCTTCCCTCTTCTCTTTCTCCTTGTTCTGATCGTAGTTGTTTTTAAAATCCATATCTGTTCGGTCCAAACTCAAAGCCGCTATCTCCGTTCGATGTGCAGTCGCGTTAAGATCCCATGGTTATCTATGCACGCAGGGAGGCCATGCAATGGGTTGACATAAGACCCTCATGAGATCCAATGCCAGTGCCAGATCCGCGTTAGTCGGGAATAATCATCCGAGCCTGCACCACCAATCAAATGGCGACGAACTTCGAGCGCACTTTGAGACTTGCCAAGTTTTAATAGGAGGAGGCAGTTGTGGCATTAGCCTGGAAGCCATTTCCGCAGAGTTTCACCCCTGAGTACACAAGTTCCAGAATACCACAGACTGTCAGCCCAGGGTTCGTCAAATTCCAAATCGTTTTCCCAGAAATACCATAATTAAGATCGTACTGGTCTTGATCTTAATGCCTTCCGGCGGGTTCAATATACCTTCTGTATCGGCCTCATCCGGCACAATTTGACCAGGGTTTGTCAGTAGTTTGACAAATATTCCCGATTCTCGACTAGGGAAACCACGGAGTCGTCAGGCTCCTATCTACACCTCTCTAGAGGGTACCTTTGTGGTGGGACACCTAATTTAGGGCGGCATCCACTCGCCCTGCCACAGGACTTCACAGAGCATTTATACCTTTTTAGTACGCTCTCCGTGCCTGCCAAAACTCAGGGTACGCGGGGTCGTTAATCCCGATATCCTCTCCTGAAGATACCCTTGCGTATATACTATACTATACTATACTATACTATACTATACTATACTATACTATACTATACTATACTATACTATACTATACTATACTATACTATACTATACTATACTATACTATACTATACTATACTATACTATACTATACTATACTATACTATACTATACTATACTATACTATACTATACTATACTATACTATACTATACTATACTATACTATACTATACTATACTATACTATACTATACTATACTATACTATACTATACTATACTATACTATACTATACTATACTATACTATACTATACTATACTATACTATACTATACTATACTATACTATACTATACTATACTATACTATACTATACTATACTATACTATACTATACTATACTATACTATACTATACTATACTATACTATACTATACTATACTATACTATACTATACTATACTATACTATACTATACTATACTATACTATACTATACTATACTATACTATACTATACTATACTATACTATACTATACTATATACTATACTATACTATACTATACTATACTATACTATACTATACTATACTATACTATACTATACTATACTATACTATACTATACTATACTATACTATACTATACTATACTATACTATACTATACTATACTATACTATACTATACTATACTATACTATACTATACTATACTATACTATACTATACTATACTATACTATACTATACTATACTATACTATACTATACTATACTATACTATACTATACTATATACTATACTATACTATACTATACTTTTTTTTTTTTTTTTTTTTTTTATACGAGGTAAAAAATCATCGAAAGACTCTGGTCCCCAAAATTCCAGGAGTGCGAGACTTCAACCCGCTAAAACAACCTCAAGACACAAGTCCAAAATCCCCGCGGAACC
Source organism: Leucophora obtusa (assembly GCA_949987735.1). Classification (NCBI taxonomy): domain Eukaryota; kingdom Metazoa; phylum Arthropoda; class Insecta; order Diptera; family Anthomyiidae; genus Leucophora; species Leucophora obtusa. Next base: position 137,285,574 of record OX465295.1, read on the forward strand.
ACCGTAAAAGTATTTCCTCACAGGGGTGGGGGGAGGTACAAAAAACAAAACCTCAACTAGTACTATCGGATCCCATTACGGATCCCCTCCTGCCTACGAAGTTCCACAAGAACCAACTTCACAAATTTACACACGTGTTCCCAGTTGTCCAATGAGGCCAACATAATGCGAACAATGTTCCCAGTACATACACTACTTCCCACTAACCGCTCCAAATTTGTCCTCTCCGAAAGAAATCGCGGACAGACAAAGAAAACGTGCTCGGGATCCTCAACATCCCCAACACAACACGGACAAAATGGAGAAATGTCCCGTTTAAAACGGTACAAGTACGATCTGAAACAGCCATGACCACTCAAGAACTGGGTCAGATGGAAGTTCAAATAGCCGTGCCCCCTACCAAACCAAGCGGCGATATCCGGTATCAACGAATAGGTCCATCTACCCTTTGTAGATGTAGACCATCGTGTCTGCCACTTCGTAATACTACGTTCCCTAGCATCACTGGCAACACTGCCACTATCCATTGAAGCCCGTGACGCTGATATATGCCCCGCCTCCATTGCCAATAAATCAATAGGTATCATGCACGCAATGACGAATGCCGCTTCGTCTGACACTGTCCTATACGCACAGGCTACTCGAAGAGCCGCAAGCCTGTAAACAGAGCTAATCTTCTCCCTGTAGGTCTTGAGTCTGGTGGATTCTGCCCATATTTCAGCAGCGTAGAGAATGGTACTCCTTACAACTCCAGCTAGGACCTTCCTCCTCAGGTACTTAGGACCCCTTGTATTCGGCATTATCCGACACAATGCCGTACATGTTGCCCCAGCTTTATCCTTGACGTACTCAAGATGTTGCCTGAACGATAAACGGTTATCTATCATGACACCCAGGTACTTAAGACACTCTTTGGACACAATGTCGCAACCACCTATGTGGAGATTAATGTACTCTATCACCTTACGACTAGTAATCAGTACAGCCTCGGTCTTATGATCAGCTAATGATAGACCCATTGAGCTGAGCCATGATCTTACCAACTGGATGCTACTCTCCGAGACTATTTTAGCCTCGCCAATCGTCTTTGCCACAATCGTCAGCGCTATATCATCTGCAAAACCTATGATGTTTACCCTGTCCGGGAGATTTAGTCTTAATACACCATCGTACATGACATTCCACAACAATGGTCCGAGCACGGACCCCTGTGGAACTCCACCTGTTATATTATATTCCTTCACTCCCTCATTAGTATCGTAAGTAAGGACTCTATTCCGGAAATAGTCCCTGATTATCGCCACAAGGTAATTTGGGATATTAAGACGATCCAGTGCACCTACAATATTCTCCCAGTTAGCTGTATTAAATGCATTCTTGACATCCAATGTTACGACCACGCAATATTCCTTGGAACCTTTTTTCCAGAGTTTACCATCAACTGCCTCTTTTGCAATGTCCACTACCGTCCTTATCGCGTCTATAGATGACCTACGTTTTCTAAAACCATATTGGGTTTCAGATAGACCCCCTGCAGTGTCAATACATTCCCCCAGCCTCTTGCAGATGATTGCCTCCAGTAGTTTCCCGCAAGTGTCTATCATGCACAGGGGTCGGTACGATGACGGGTCCTCTACCGGCTTCCTATCCTTGGGTAACAATACCAGTTTCTGTCTTTTCCATATTGATGGGAAGGATCCATATCGTAGGCATGAGTTGGCCAGCAGCAATAGCTGGTCTGAGCAGCACTTAACAACCTCCTTCAGTACGAGGTTTGGTATGCCATCCAGTCCAGGCGCCTTCTTGTCCTGAAATCTCGAGACAGCCATTTGCATCTCAGGCAAGGTCACTGCTGGAAAGTTAAAACTTTCCGTAGGCTCGTAGCTACACCAGGTGGGCACATCCTGTTGTGGGAAAAGATGAGTCACTATCTTCCCTAGGACCACAGCTTCCCTCGGCGAAGATTTATTCAAACAGTTCAGTTTCCTCGTTACCAGTTTATATGCCAATCCAAAGGGATTTCTGTCAACGTCGTCACAGATATCCAAAAAGCATTTTCTCTTACTCTGTCGTATCGCCAATTTAAGGGCCTTCTTTTTCACCCTAAGGTTCCCATGGTGTAGGTCATTTTCAGGTCTACCACGGGTTCTCATGTATCGTCTTCTGGCTCGAATACAATCCTTCCGTAATTGAGCGATTTCCTCATTCCACCAGTACACCGGGGCTTTATTTACCCCGTGCTTTCTCTTACCCATGGATGCATTGCACGAGTCTCTTATCTTAGCGATTAACTGTTCCGCCATATTTTCGGGGGAACCACTTAACTCCATGTCCTCAATGGACACACAAAACACTTCCTTGTCGAATGTACTGGTTTTCCAACCAGATAAGCCTTGTCGGGAGACCATTGTAGGCGCCGGCGAAGGGTCCCTTATTTCCATAATGATAGCAGAATGGTCACTATGGGTATATTTATCGCAAATATGCCAACTAAGACGGTTCGAGATATTAGAACTAGCAAAAGCAATATCGATTATTGATCCTCCTCCATTTCGGTTAAAGGTTTGTTCATTTCCAGTGTTCATCAACACCACATCAAGCATAGCGAATGATTCCAGTAGAATCCTGCCCCTTTCATTTGTACTAGGACAGCCCCATTCTGTAGCCCAGGCGTTGAAGTCTCCGGCTATTAATATGGAATTTCTTCCCGCAGCATCAGTTGTCAGCCTATCAATAAAATTTCCGTATTCAATTATGTCATACCTCGGGGGAATATAGCAGCTATATATAACTATTCCAGCAACCGAAGCTCGAACGAAGCAGCACTCCGAATTCATTATGTTCTGCAACATTTGCCCGCTTACAGACCAAATTGCCGATGTTCCACTAGTATCACTAGTCCAACTCGATGAGCTAACGTTACAGTAAGGCTCACTGATTAGGGCTATATCCACATTCAACTCACGGACACTCTGCTTTAGTAGCTCCTGGGCTGCTTCACAATGATTTAGATTTAGTTGTAGAAATCTCATGATTGTAATCTAAGTAGTCGTAGCGCTTTCCTGTACTGAGGACAGATAACTGATCCCGTAACATGATCTCCATTAGATCCAGTATTTCTACATAGCAAACACTTTGGGCCCTTTCCACATAATCTAATTCTGTGACCCTCTTCTCCACAGCGCAGGCAATTACCTGAGTAATCGTTTGGGCTCTTACACTTAGAAGCCGTGTGACCGAAATCGAGGCATCTGTAACATCTTCTTGGCATTATCTTTTCACGTATTCGGCAAATTACCCATCCAATCCGTATCTTAGCTGTCTTTATAAGTAGGCTAGCTAATACGGCGCTTAGGCCAATGGTAGCGGTTTGTGTACCTCCATAAGCTCTCCTCATTGACTTTATTGCAGACGGCCGTAGCGTTTTGAGCTCTACCGATACACCTGCGAGAGCATCATAAACATCCTCTTTGGTGGTTACCTCATCAATATCCTTTATTTCCAAGAGTACTTCGTGTGTTAGAGCACGTACTTCTGCTAGTGGGCCCAGGACTCCTTCAATCGCATTTCTAAAATCATCTGTATTCTGGTGGGAAGGTTTGTTCAGCTCCAAGAGGAGCTCCCCTTTCTCCGTTTTTCTAATGCTCTTAACATTTTCGCCGAGAACATCTAGCTTCGGGTCACTCTTGACCTGCTTAAGAATGTCAGCATAAGACATTTCTCCACAAGTTTTTATAACAAGGGCATCCGGTCGGGCTGGTTTCTTTCTTCTCTTTGCCTTTGGTCGTACCTTTTTCCAGTCGGATTTTGGTGCTTCCGTTGCCAATTTCTCAACTTCCCTATTGACAGTTTCAACAGTGCGCTGAGTCTCATTTTCCGCAGCTTTCTTGGGAGTAGTATCTTTCCTCCTTTTCATTCCGCTTCCTTTTGGGCTCTGGGTTTTAGGGCCCCTTTTCATCGCTGGTGTTGTTGGTGTTCCTTGGAGTGCTAGTCTTGGCCATGCTTCCGTCTGGGTTTCCTTGTCCACTAATTTATCCTTGTGGCAGTTAACGGCTGGATTACTTAGCTCATCCGACACTTGCATGAATAGAGCCTGAATCTCACGCGACATCAAGTGGATATCCTTATGAATATTCGTACGTGTTCTAAGAAATTCTACCAGCTGTGATATTTTCCTTCCCAGCTTGTCGATATTGCCATTTCGTGGTTTAACAAAACCGGCCACTTCAGCCTTCGATCCGTTCAAATCTGGTGATCTCATTATCACTGAACTCCTTCTGAATGGGGTTTCAACACTTTCACATTCTTCTCCCTTTCCTTCTTCCTTCCTTTCTTCCCTCTTCTCTTTCTCCTTGTTCTGATCGTAGTTGTTTTTAAAATCCATATCTGTTCGGTCCAAACTCAAAGCCGCTATCTCCGTTCGATGTGCAGTCGCGTTAAGATCCCATGGTTATCTATGCACGCAGGGAGGCCATGCAATGGGTTGACATAAGACCCTCATGAGATCCAATGCCAGTGCCAGATCCGCGTTAGTCGGGAATAATCATCCGAGCCTGCACCACCAACCAAATGGCGACGAACTTCGAGCGCACTTTGAGACTTGCCAAGTTTTAATAGGAGGAGGCAGTTGTGGCATTAGCCTGGAAGCCATTTCCGCAGAGTTTCACCCCTGAGTACACAAGTTCCAGAATACCACAGACTGTCAGCCCAGGGTTCGTCAAATTCCAAATCGTTTTCCCAGAAATACCATAATTAAGATCGTACTGGTCTTGATCTTAATGCCTTCCGGCGGGTTCTATATACCTTCTGTATCGGCCTCATCCGGCACAATTTGACCAGGGTTTGTCAGTAGTTTGACAAATATTCCCGATTCTCGACTAGGGAAACCACGGAGTCGTCAGGCTCCTATCTACACCTCTCTAGAGGGTACCCTTGTGGTGGGACACCTAATTTAGGGCGGCATCCACTCGCCCTGCCACAGGACTTCACAGAGCATTTATACCTTTTTAGTACGCTCTCCGTGCCTGCCAAAACTCAGGGTACGCGGGGTCGTTAATCCCGATATCCTCTCCTGAAGATACCCTATACTATACTATACTATACTATACTATACTATACTATACTATACTATACTATACTATACTATACTATACTATACTATACTATACTATACTATACTATACTATACTATACTATACTATACTATACTATACTATACTATACTATACTATACTATACTATACTATACTATACTATACTATACTATACTATACTATACTATACTATACTATACTATACTATACTATACTATACTATACTATACTATACTATACTATACTATACTATACTATACTATACTATACTATACTATACTATACTATACTATACTATACTATACTATACTATACTATACTATACTATACTATACTATACTATACTATACTATACTATACTATACTATACTATACTATACTATACTATACTATACTATACTATACTATACTATACTATACTATACTATACTATACTATACTATACTATACTATACTATACTATACTATACTATACTATACTATACTATACTATACTATACTATACTATACTATACTATACTATACTATACTATACTATACTATACTATACTATACTATACTATACTATACTATACTATACTATACTATACTATACTATACTATACTATACTATACTATACTATACTATACTATACTATACTATACTATACTATACTATACTATACTATACTATACTATACTATACTATACTATACTATACTATACTATACTATACTATACTATACTATACTATACTATACTAATTACAACTTTTGAACGCGTTATCCGATTGTTATAAAACTTTTACCGAGTAATGCCTATATAATCTACTTTGAAAATAAATTGTTGAATGCAAAAAGGATAATACAATTTGGTAAAATTTTCCTTAATTTGCAAATATCTCAAAAAACCCATCTTTAATTTTCATTAAATTATTGAAGCAGATAACTTAATACTTCAGCTACAGACTGTGAAAATTTCAAATTGGAACGCCAATGGGTTCAAAAGAAACCACTGTTCGCGTTTTATATGGATTTTTACGATTTTTAAGGTTTTAGCCAATTGTATCGCTGAAAGCAAAATCGGCCTTAATAAATGATATTGCTTAGTAAAGAAGCAATTAAAAGGAAATATTTCGACAAAAATTGTATTCATATGTAGCGGCATATACGTTAAAATCGCAACTTTTGAAAAATTTTATATGCCAGCATAGCTTTCCAAGTTGTCCCCAAAGTCTGTGATGACTCCGACTCTCTTCCGCGTCTGCCTCTTAGGAGAAGGTGCTACTTTTAACTTCCGACCGTGCTCAGGGAAAATGGGGTGTGATTCTTTTCTCCTTCGAGAAAGCCTCAGAGTCGATGACATAAAAAATAAAGTAGCAAATTAAAAATACAACAGTTCGGTGATTTCAGGGTAACATCAAGGATGGTGGTTGTAGGGTACACTATGTTGGAATTGGGACCCTAGTCTTAACCCGCCCTACCTTGCCGACTTTAGGGTATATTATAGTCGGCCCAATAGAAATTCCTTCACCTCTCGAAATTCAAAGCAGTCAAATTTTTATAATAGATTCATTCCCATTTTATTTAACACCAATAACTGGATTAGATATTATATGAGATAAACTTATAAATAATAGAATTTGTCATTAAATTTCCTATAAAAACGCATAATTTAATTATTAATGAGATAAATATAAAGAGTTTATTTGTAAGGGAAAACGAATATTTTTAAATTAGTAAAAAAAAATATATGGCAACCCTATTGCCAGAAATTAGAGTAATATATAGAAACTGAAATAAGTTATTCTTTTGATACGGAATTATATGTATGTTCAAGGGTCTGTGTTGAGTTAAAATTTATTAATAAAAGATATAAAATTTGTGGACTTACATGGCACAAATACATCCTGGTCGACTGGCGCCGGTTGACTGGAGAGTAAACTGTTTGGAAAGATTACTTTATTATAAATTAAAGTTCTGCACCTATGTATGCATTTGTATCGTTTCTTTGTGTATTAACAAGAGTGTATTTATCTACTTGTGGAGGGAACCATATGTTGTGAGTGATATCGTGTAGTAGTTGGGGTAAGAGTGTAAAAGTAAGTGAGATAATGTAGTGTTTATGAGTCGAAATAGGGTGTCAACATTAAAAATTATATTTTATAAAATAAAGTGAACTTAAAAAAAATAAAGTTTCAAAAAAAAAATATTAATAACATTTATAAAAAGAAGTTAAAATTAAAAGAAATATTTAACAACATACCGATATTATTATAAATCGAGGTTATTAAAATTATAGGAACAAAACTTTTATAGAAAATTTTAGTAATGGATATTGATTCCCCTAATGATTTACAAAAAAATAAAAAAAAACTTAGGGTGCGTAAAAGAAATCAAAGCGTTAAAACTGGACACAGAGAATTTTGAAGATGATAATGAAATTTTGGATTCAAAAGCAAAAGAAAACACCCAAAATGGATTTTGTAATTTGTATGAAAACTTGAAAGGCCTGGTTATCGTAAGATGAAAATGTGGATGAAGATGAAACAGTATTACCAAAAGTAAAGTTAGTTGATATTGTTGCCGGCTCTCATTTAACCGCTGCGGTGTCTGACCGACTAACAAATAAAAATGTTGGCATTGAACTAGTGGTAGTTGGATTGCTACTCACACTACCATTCTTGTTGGCGATGGCTTTTCAAAACTTACTAAATACAATTTCCGTAGCAGTGTCACTATAAGCTGCATCTATGTTACTGGTACCGGCGTAATTTTACATATGACCTTTCTGATATCACATTTTTTTTTTTTTTTTTTTTTTTTTTTTTTGATCATCTTTGGTAGCTATGCGAACAGTGTCACGATGCTCGGGTTCTTCTTCTCGATCCTACTTATCGTGATTTAAATCAGAGAATGCTTACCAGCAATATATGGATGATTCAGAAACCTCAATAATTTCATAACCTTTAGCAAAACCGCTTTTTCCAAAGTATAGCATTAATTTACCAGTTCCGTGGCTTGTGGAAATTAACCAAAAATTTTCAATTCCAAAAAAAATGTCTTAAAAAAAAAAATTTTCAAAATTTTTTTCTCCTTTTTTTTTAATTTTATTAAAATTTCAAATGCTCCTCTTTTCAAAAAAAAATCCCAATTCTCTATAATCAGAAATACGAATACACTCAACGAAATAATTTCGGTAAAAGTCGTCCTCACAAGTCCAACTTTTAGTATAATACGGGTTCACCTCTAAAAACTGTTTTTGCAAAACACTTTCCATTTGCAAAAGTTATCGCAATAAATACATTTTTTACTAAGTGTCTTTAGTACGATACACTCAGAAAAGATGGTAACATATACAGCTATGGACATGGAAATAGGACACTTTTATATGTTAAGAAACATAATTATTTATTTTGAAAAATAAAACTAAAATAAAATTTTTTATTTCATATACGGGAAGAGTTATTATTTATGATTGTAATTCATTCTTTATTTAAATAAAAATCCTTCAACTATTTTATATATATTGGTAAATATGTATAAACTAATAAAAATACCTGGACTTCTAAATAGGGCACATTTTATAGTTTGTAACGGCGTGTTTTCACTTTTTAAGCTGGGGCATACTCAGCGTGCCCAGGATCCGTTACAAACTATTTATATTTCGATAAGAGAAGAAAACACTGTGCAATTTAATCATTTTTTCATAACACGTTAAAAACTTTATTATTTAATTGTTCTTAACACGTAACAAGTTGACACGACCCAACACGAATATTTATTTTTATAGCCAGTAGAAGTCGGACAAGTAGCAAACGACAGTTTTATGTAGTGGGGTAGAGCAGAACGATAGTTCACGCTCACGGCGATGATTGAGCAGAGCGATAGCTCACGCTCACGGCGATGATTTGAGCATAGCGATAGCTCACGCTCACGGCGAGATTTGAGCAGAGCGATAGCTCACGCTCACGGCGAGGGTTTGGGCAGAGCGATAGCTCACGCTCACGGCGAGGGTTTGGGCAGAGCGATAGCTCACGCTCATGGCGAGGGTTTGAGCAGAGCGATAGCTCACGCTCACGGCGAGGGTTTGAGCAGAGCGATAGCTCACGCTCACGGCGAGGATTGAACAGAGCGATAGCTCACGCTCACGGCGAGGATTGAGCAGAGCGATAGCTCACGGCGAGATTTGAGCAGAGCGATAGCTCACGCTCACGGCGAGATTTGAGCAGAGCGATAGCTCACGCTCACGGCGAGGATTGAGCAGAGCGATAGCTCACTCTCACGGCGAGATTTGAGCAGAGCGATAGCTCACGGCGAGGGTTTGAGCAGAGCGATAGCTCACGCTCACGGCGAGATTTGAACAGAGTGATAGCTCACGTTCACGGCGAGGATTGTCACTGAGCAGAACGATAGTTCACGCTCGCATCGGAATGGGCAACAGAACGATAGTTCACGCTCCCGCTGTTAGTCCGTGTTATGGCACAGAGCGATAGCTCACGTTGCCGTCCCTATCGTTAGCTGTCCTAGGTAGTCTAGTTGGTTAAAGGTGTTGAACGATAGTTAAACCCCTTTAAGCTACTTAGGTAAAATCTTCTTTAGAAATACTGGCATTAAACTGTCGAGACGTATAATAATGGATATACCGCCGAAAACTTTGTGCGCGAAGTGTTTTAAATCATTAAAAAAAGACGTTATTGCATGTCATATTTGTAGAACGAAATACCATTTTTTTTGCGCCAATATTGATAATAAGTTATGTGAAATATTCAACAAAAATAAGAACAGTGTTTTTAATTGTAATGGCTGTTTAAATATTACATCCAATTTGCTATTGCACATCTCTTCATTATCTAATGATATAAGAGAGTTGAAACATGTATTAAACTCATCTATAAATGGAGAGCTTCATGAGTTAAAAAAGCAGTTTGTTGACTTTACAAAAAATAAACAAAAAGCTAAATTGCCAAAAAATCAACAAAAAACAAAATGTAACAATGACTTGCATAATGATAATGCACTTGATATTGATTTTGTTGTTGCTGCACTAAGTACTAGTACTGCTGTATCAAACACAGTAAATAATCAACATTTTTTATCTGATGCTTCGTCTTTTTCGTCTCTTCCTACTGTTGCTTCTAATGTTCTAGTTAATGATGCGAAAAAACTTTAGCAGAAAAAACTTGAATTTTTTACTGTTTTGCTTATTTTAACTAAATGTTTGTTGTAGATAATTTGTATTTTGTTTTAAGTAAATTTTCGGCTACGAGCCTTTAAAAAAAATATTTCAGACTGTACTTATTATTTTGTGTATGTAATCCATTCCCAACTCAATTTTTCAAAAATGGTCATTGGGTCAAACCAATTATAAGCTGACGACTTGTGGTGAGTAGTGATTGTCACTTTTAAGACTAAAATCAATCATTTGCCATACGAAACACGCAACCATTGCAAAATACTTCTGATTGGGTTAAAGTGTAGAAGCGTAGACGTAGAAGGGGGCCTATAGTTTTGGGAGTTAACACTTCAGAGGATCTAGATGTTGTTATCCAAAAGAAATGGGTTCACATTTCTTCGTTTAAGCCATTGGTGTCATGTGATCAAATGAAAGAATATGTTAGTAAAACTACTAAAATTGCTAAACAATACATAGAATGCTATAAATTGGTTAAGAAGGACGTAAATGTTAAAGATCTAAAAAGAGTCAATTTTAAACTTGGAATTTCCTCTTGCTTCTAAAATGAAATTATTGATCCTAAAACGTGGCCAACTGACATAAGGGTGCGCCCTTTTGTAAATTTTCAAAAAAAAAAAATGTACAAACGGGGCAAACTTAGTTTGTGAAAAATCTGGCTTTAAATTATAGTATCAAAATTTATCTGGAATGCGTACCAAGTCCAAAATAATATATGATTTTTCGTCTGAATTGGACTATGATGTTATTGTTTTGGTTGAAACATGGTTAAATGCGGATTTTACTGATGCCGAATTTTTTAATCTAAATCTCTACAATGTTTATCGTAAAGATAGAAATGCACTTATCACTAATCAATTACGTGGAGGCGGTGTACTAGTTGCAGTTAAACTTGAATATAAATCGTCATTATATACCATAATATGAATGGATTGCTTGATCAACTAGTAGTTTCTATTTCTGGATTTAGTGCTACATTGTGTGTTTGTGTGTCATATTTACGACCGAATAGTCCGGATGAAATGTATGAAGCACATGTTTCAAATATCATATCATTGGATTCCAATTTGGCAGTAAACTCTCGTCTTTGTGTTTTGGGAGATTTTAATCTCAAAGATGTATTATGGTCACAAATAGGTGATAAATATTCTAACAATTTAAATTCCGCTAATTTTAATTTTAATGAATGTAACTTCGATGTGCTTAATTCTTTACTCAATGGTATTAATTGGCTGGCAATATTTTCGTATCAATCAACAGCATTATGTTATGATAATTTTTTAAATACTTTTCTGGATATATGTAGGGAAAATATTCCTCTTAAGAGGACTAAACCTTACAAACTTCCTTGGTACACGACGGGTTTTAAGAAGCTTAAGAATCTGCGTAACAAATTTCATAGACGTTTTGTTGAATCGGGAAGTCTCGATGATAAGCAAAAGTTTATTCATTTTCAAAGGGAATTTAATTTTTTAAATAAATTTCTATATAATTCTACAATTTGTTTTATAAAAAGAGGGTGAAATAAAATCAAATCCCAAGTCTTTCTGGTCTTTTATGAAAGCGAAGAAACAAATGTCTGATATTCCTTCAACCATGAATTATGGTGACAAAATTTCGGAATCATCTGCTGATGTTGTGAGTATGTTTGCTCAATTCTTTAGTTCTAATTTTGATTCTTCAACAATCTATGCAGCTAGATACTCAAATTCATTTGATATGCTAGACATCGGTATGTTAGAAGTTTCAGAAGAAGATGTCTTCGATGGAATTATGTGTATAAAAAATAACTTTAAATCAGATTCTGATGGTTTATGCGCCTTTTTATTGAAGAAGTGTGCATCCTCCATTACTTTTAATCTTACGTATATTTTAAATTCGTCAATTATGGAAGGATTTTTTATTGATAAATGGAAGTCAGCGTTAGTTACGCTGGTTTTTAAAAATGGAAGGAAAGATGATATTACTAGTTATAGGCCAATATGTAAATTGTCTTGTGTTTCAAAAGTTTTCGAACATGTAGTTTATGAAAAAATATTTTTTCTAACTAAGTCTCTTATATCCCCTCGTCAACATGGATTTTTTTCTGGAAGGTCGACTGCGACTAATTTAACTGTTTTTAGTGAATATTGTATATCAGCTTTGGAACGAGGTGAACAAGTTGAAGCAGTGTATACTGACTTCTCTAAAGCCTTTGACAAGGTATCTCACAATATTCTATATGCCAAATTGAGAAGAATGGGTTTTCATTCAAACTTTTTAAAGTGGATCGCATCATATTTATGTAATAGAACTTGTAAAGTTGTAGTTGAAGGTTTTGAGTCTTTTACATACATACAAACGTCTGGTATTCCCCAGGGGAGCGTTTTATGTCCGCTTTTATTTAATTTGTTCATTAATGATGTGACAAATTGTTTTTCTAAAGCTAATTTTCTGAAAAAAATATTCTGGGTTTATAACTTTTTTAGTAATAATTAAAAATGTAAATCACCATAAAAGGATCAAGTGGTTATACCATGAATACACTTGATCCCTATATGTAACATACATGATCCCGGGGATCAAGTGTGTTTACTAAGACACTTGATCCCGGGGATCAAATGTATACAAGAAAAAAGTATTAATTAAAATTAATACATCAGATTTAAATAATTCAGTTAAAGCGTTTTATTTAAAAAATAAAAATACTAATTTTTACTATGTCTTTACTTATTTGAGGCCTTTAGCCCTTATATTGGCTATGGACAGTATCGTATTTACACCCTACACCACTATGTGGTCAGGGTATTATTTTAAAATCTAATTGCTTAAAAATATCGTATGATATTGTTGCGATTCATGAACTGTTTGGTTATATGTTTTTGAAAATAAAATTGGTGTAATGTTGAAAAGTTTACCTATGAAGAAACCTTATTCTTGTAATTTTTATGTTTTTGAGTTCCTTTAGATTTCGATGAAATTTGGATATGTGATACAACTTACAAAAAAAATTTGTTGTCCCAACCGAATCGTTCGGTTTCTGCAACTGAAAATTCGGTTATTTCAACCATATTTTGGTTGTCACAACCCCATTTCGGTTGCCACAGCCCTATTTCAGTTGGAACAACAGAAATTGGATTATGGCAATTGAATTATCGGTTGCAGCAACCGAATGATTCGGTTGTGTGATGACTCATCCAATATTTAGCCCTACCTCTCGGGAGACGGCGCTACCTTTCTAATCCGTCCGTGCTCATGGAAATTGGGATGGAATTCTTGTCTTCTTTAAGGTAGCTGACGAGTCGGAAACCATAAAGTTAAGGTAACTAAAATATGTTACGATTACTTCTAAAGAAAAAAAAAACTGACGAAAGGAAAAATTAGAGAAATAAAAGCAGTCTCTGCTGGAACGAGGACTAAGCTGTCGATCGCCTCTTTCCCTTCTTTACCCTCCCAATACCTTACTATTCAAATCATCTTTTCTGAATAGCCCACTATAATCCTAATCCCCAAACTCCTAAATGTTTCGCGAAAGTAAAATATCTAACAATCCATGATTATATAATAGTTTATTTTAGAAAAATAATTGAAAAATCTAATTTTAACATATTGTAAATTGAAGATAGCGGTATATCAATAATCTTACTAATATAAATATGGAACATAAACAATAATATACATGTGAAACATAATATAAAACAACCAAACTAAAAATAAGTGTAAGTAGGTAAAAAAAATTATTTAATACTGTATTATTATTGTATTATTTTTAAAATTTTTCATTTTTCATTGCTTTTTTTTATATAATCAATTTTTTTGTAATAAAATAATCAACCTATGTAAATCAATTTAAGTTCTATGCTCTAATTATAAGATTATAACTTGTAGCATAGAAAATCAAGTAAATAAATTCAAATTCAAATACTATTTGAATGTTATTTTTTTTTTTTTTTTCATAGGAGATATGTATAGGAAAATGAGTATTTATAAAAAAAAACAGGTTACAATGCTTGAATGTTTTTTTTTCTAATGGGGGAAAAAATATATTCTTATATTACAACAGGTATACTCAAAAATAATGAAAATTAATGAAAAAAAAATTGTTTTCTTTAAAGTCCTCAATTGATAAAATTTAACAAATATGAACTACAAATATTCAAACATTTTAACTCTTGTTAGTGAATTTTATGTGTTAAATTAACAGATTTAAAAATCGATATTATGATATTGTTGAAGATTTAAATATCTTGAAGATTTAAATATCTTAAAGACTTAAATAAGTTTAAAAAAAAATTTAAAAATTTGCAACTCACCAATGGCTCCGTCCCTCGATGACTGCAGGCCTGTAGTCGAGGATTCCGGAGTTTCTTTATTCTAACAATTATTCGCAATATCGTAATAATGACGTAAGTTAATTAAGTGTATTAGGCTTATAGTATTTTGTATATGTATGGGTGTTGTTATGTGGATTTAAAGTGTGGGTTGTATTTTATGTCGGGGGGTGTCTGTAGGGTGATATATATTTAAGGATTTCGAATTTAATAAACAATCCAACAAATATTAGTGACCGTAACAAAACTTTGAAATTAAGGTTCCACTTCTGGATAGTTAAACAACTCTCAAGCTTAAAACACAGATAAATTTAACGACGTTAATGATCTTCCATATAAAATCCACACTTCGATCCCTCCTCGCAATAATGGTTGACACTTTACAACCAGGATAAATGAAATTCCCCAGACAATTAAAACCACGTCCACAATAACCAATGGGAAATACAAAAACAAATATATGTGGTTTGCAAACCACCATAGGAAGCTCTTCGCCTATCTACTTCACCCCTATTATAGGCTAGAAATCCTAAGGTTATATCGTTCCTCACTTTGAGTTTCAAATGACTTACAGGACCTGGAAACCAAAGAAACGTAACATGTATAATACCGACCCATATAAGTTTCAAAACCAATTTCTTACCTTTTAATTCACGCTAAAATCTTTAACGAAATCGAATGCCGCGCTTACCAGAAGAACCACTACTAAAAGATTATTTCCTCTTCACCGCGTATTCAAAATATTAAATTATTTTGAATAATTATTTCGATATGAAATTATCAATAAAAATTTCCCATCTGTGTTTCCAAATTAAAAATGATATTTCTATGAAAATTTTTGACAAGAAATAAAAATTAAACTTGCATCGATTTCAATTTCTATTGTAAAAAAATTTTCCCAAAGTAGATTACAGTCAATAAAATTCGTATAGGCGCACGTCCTCACAAAACAGGTACAGTAACTAGGAACCAGTTGCGAAGGTCTGGATCTGTAAAAGGGCTGTGAGCTATCAATTAAATTCCATTAACTTTTAATTCAAATATCTAGGTCCAAATGTCTTTTGCGTGGTATACTCCCTTATTATCAGTATCCAAGTCCTTAAGCTCGTAGTTCACCCCTCCAATTTTACGCAAAACTTTAGCCCTTATACCCACTGGTGCTAGCTTTAAACTAAAATTGGCCGCCTTTGAGCTCTGGGTAAAATTCCGTCTAATAACGTCCTGTCCAACTGCAAATTCCCTAGTTCGCGATCGTAAGTTATAATTCTTTACATTCCTGTCATAAGCTTTTCTAACATAATTCCGTATCGTTTCCCGCAACAATGTAAACTCGTCCTGTCGTTCCAATCGTATATCCGTATCCGCCAACATTTCAAGTCTCCTTAGCAATTCAAAGTCTGTTCCATGTGTCATCATAATCTGTCCGAAAACTACCTGGTATGGAGTTTTGCCCAAAGTTTGGTGTATGCTGTTCCTCAAGGCGCAATTTATGCTTCCTAATTATTTGTCCCACTCACGTTGATCTCCTCGCAAATACACACGTAAAGCCTCATTTATCGAACGATTGACTCGTTCACTCACGTTGGCCTGGGGACTATGGACCGCTGTTAGCATATGTTGAATCCCGTTCTTCTTTAGAAACTTCTCAAAGTCTTACTTCTAAATTGGCTTCCATTGTCCGACACCAGCACCTCTGGTACTCCGTAGCAATTAAAGATGTCCGTCTGTAAAAAGTCTGTGATTGGTCTTGTGTCCAATTTTCGAAGTGGTCTTAAAAATGTAAATTTCGAGAAATGATCCAAAATAATGTGTATACCTATGTGTCCTGATATACCTCTGGGTAACGGTCCGATTAAATCTATGTAAAGTCGTTGGAAAGGTCTGTCCGTCTGTACAAACTGTCCCATAGGTGGCCTCAAAGTAGTTGTCGGAGTCTTTGAAGTTCGACACAGGTCGCAGTTCTGTATGTATTCCTTAACGTCCGTAACAAGTCTAGGCCAGTAAAAGTATCGTCGAATTCTTTCTAACGTCTTTGTCACTCCTCCGTGAGATGAATTTGGTACGTCATGTACCGAATGCATTACGTCATGTCTAAGTTCTGTCGGTACCAATAATTTCCACAAATTTGATTCGTCCGTACCACCAGAAGAAAAGTTCGTCCGTTTGTATACATAGTTATCCATAATCTTAAAGTCCGGCAAGCCTGAATCAGATAAGGCACGTCTTAATTTCGAATACTCGTCACTGTCGAATGCGTTGGAGTCTAAGTCTATCGCTGGAGTGCACTCAACTACAATCGAATTCACAAATTCCTCGCCTTCATGAGCACGAGACAAAGTATCAGGTACCACATTTTCTTTGCCCCTACGATGTTCTATAGTAAAGTGGAAGCCTTGTAGTTTCAACGACCACCTAGCTAAACAAATCCCTCTGATTCATAAGCCATTTAAGGCTAGCATGATCGGTGATTACCTTAAATTCCTGGCCCTCAATGTATGATCTGAATTTCTCTATTGCCATTACCATTGCCAGACATTCTAGCTCTGTTATCGTGTAGTTACGCTGAGCCCTGTTTAGTTTTTGTGACATATAAGCAATCGGTCTTTCGATTCCGTCGTTGTCCTTCTGTGCCAATACTGCACCTACTCCATACGTGCTAGCATCGCACTGTAATAGGAATGGTCCATTATAATCCGGATAATAGTATCGGTGCAGACGTCAGTCGCGTCTTGAACTGGTCAAATGCTACTTGAGCTTGGTCATTCCATACAAAAGTCTTCTTTTTGGTTAACAGTTCCGTCAGTGCAAAAGTTAATGTCGAATAGTCTTGTATAAAACGTCTGTACCATCCTGTCATGCCGAGAAAACGTCTCAAATGTCTAATAGATTTTGGTATGGGGAATTCCTGTATTGCATTAACTTTATCTTCGTCCACCTGCAACGTTCCGTGTCCCACTAGGTAGCCAAGGTACTTAACTCTACTTAATGCAAAGTTACTCTTCTTGACGTTGGTGGTCAATCCCGCTTTTGGCAGTTGTGATGCCACCTCCAATAGATGAGTTAAATGTTCGTCAAAAGTATTCGATACTACAAACAAGTCATCCAGATATACAAATACATGAGTTTTCAAATTAAACGGAATGACCGAGTCCATAAGTCTGCACAACGTTTGCGGTGCATTACACAGTCCAAACGGCATTCTTGTAAACTGGTACAATGGCCGATTAGGGACTGTGAAAGCAGTCTTTGGTCTTGAGCTTTCCTCCAATTTAATTTGCCAAATGGCATCTTTCAATCTATCTTTGAAATGCAATAAACCGGAGGAAGTCTTGCAATAAGTCCGTCAAAGCGTAAAAGCGTCCTTAACAGTTACAGAATTTAATTTCCTACTGTCCACACACATCCTAACTTTACCAGGTTTGACCACCACAATTATGGGAGAAGACCAAGGAGAACTTGATGCCTCTTCTATAACTCCAAGAGAGAGCATCCTATCTATTTTACCACTCAATTGTCTCTCTACAGCAGGTGAAATAGGATAATATTGCTGCTTAATAGGTTTCGCATACCGCGTCTCTATGCAGTGTTCGACTAAATTTGTGCACCCTAAACCCTCAACTTCAGAGTTTGGAAACGCCGCTATAATACCGTCAAGTCTCTGTCTCTGTTCCAGTGTCAGTTGTAGTTTGTCCAGGACTGTTTCCCTACAGTCAATTTCACCTATGTTTGCTGTCAAAATTTTCAGTCCAAAAGCCTTCCAGAAGTCATATCCGCATATTATGTCCTGTTGTATCGTCGGTACTACCAAAAATTCAAAAATTTTCGTCTGTTCCTGAAATGTTATGTCCAACGTTACGGTTCCTAAAACGTTTTGTCTCTACACATCTGCGAAAACTGCGTTTGTCCTCAATATGCCTTGCCAAGTTACCACCTATTACACTCTTATTTGCACCACTATCAAGTAAATCAAAATAAACGTTTCCTTCTACCTTCAAGTGAGCATATGGTCTATTATCTAAATTCTTATCAGTAACAGCTGATATTACACAAAGCCTATACGATTTAAGTTTCTCATAATGTTGCTGTATTCTTTTTGAAGACCTTATTTTCCTATTCGATTGACCAAAAATCCTCGAATGAGCTTCATTATATTCCATTAAACGGACATGGTAAGGTCTCATCAACGGATGTATTGCAATCTGCCCCTCGACACTGAGTTCAATATTTATAGTCCTTCCGTCCAGTTTTTCAGTCTCGGATGCCCGTTCTAGATTCGACGGACATCCTTCCGTCCGTTTCCAGTCTCTCTACTACAATTCGGACATGTGGGTTTGTATATATCCTTTGCACCACAGCCATAGCAGAAAACTCGTCTCGCCTCCAAACAGTCCATGTAAGTATGTCCGTTCTTGTCACAATTCCAACATTTGACCGCATGTTGGATAATACAAACTTCAGTGTCAACGTCTGCTTCATTTCAAACATCGTCCTCCTTCAGATCTTGTCCTTGCAATTCTGAAATTCTACCCCGTATCGATCTTCGTGATTCTACTACGTGCATCTCCTTAACGAACCTCTCATGTTTCTTAACTTCTCGTCGAAGTTGGGATAGACTCAAAATTTCCATGTGTAGAAGATCGTGCTTCTAGTCGTCAAAATATTAACTCGGTAAATAAATGCATCCACCGACATTTGCTTATCATGGCCAGGAAATTTTATATTCGCCAATTTCGAATAATATTTAAAATTTTATCGGCTAAAAAAGGGTCCTTCAAGTGATTATTGTTCAAACGAGGAGATTGAGTTGAAATATTATTATTTATAGATACTTCTGGGATAGTATTGCGATTAGTGACGTTCACATTCTGAATTAAAGAACAAAATTCTATGGAAATAAAATTTTGCATTTCCTCCCGAAATGCTTCATAGAGTCCGAAACTATTTATCGCAAATGAGTATCATCATTACGAGCATCTCGATGTGAATCATCTGAGTTAAGGTCATTAGATTGAATTAAAGTATTATTATTTGTTGACGAAGAAGGATTTACAGCTTGAGATGGATTTCTCGACTGAGGCCTGCCTTTAGACCGTGCACCACCTTGGGTTCTAGGAGCCGAAGGAGTTCTCGTCTGAGTTATGCTACCTGCACTATCAATAGTGAAACTTACGTTAGCCGGTTCCTGTAAGTTTAAAAGGTTCTCCTGACTTCTTGTCAAAAATATTATTAAAATTTATTTTAAAAAAAACGTATATATATAAGTTTAACTTCGCTACTCCATAAAGGTCTAGCAGTTAGGATAAAATAAAATATTTGAAACTTCAATTACACCCACAAAAAAAATTTTTTAAAAATTTTGTTAAAGTACTAAAACAAAAAATCCTCATTATAGAAATCAAAAACATGGCCAACAACACAAAATACAAGAAAGTATTGAAAGATAATCCTCGGTACATTATGTGAGTACGTATCCAAACCATCATATTCAGATACAAAATCTACCAAAAAATAAACCTATAAAAAATTTTGAACTAAAATTAAAATCAACCAAAAATAAAGAGCATGCGTAAGTTTTCGTGAGTATAATCTCAAGAGTCTCCAGGAATTAAATCTCAAACGAAACTCTTTCTACACAAGAAGAACAAATGTCTTTGTAAAACTTTGGTACTAAAATATCATAAAAGAAATGAAAATTCTAAAATCCAAAGGATTAACCAAAGACACAAAAAAAATAAATAGATATAGAAAGCAATCCAAACCACCGACTTAAAGAATTTGTGAAACCTCGGCAAAGATTAAAATAAAAAAATTGATAAAAAAAAATATATGCTCTTGTTGTTCAGATTAAGCTGAAAAAACCACCACTGAGGCCCCACGTTGGGCGCTATTTATGTAATGACTCATCCAATATTTGGCCCTACCTCTCGGGAGACGGCTCTACCTTTCTAATCCGTCCGTGCTCATGGAAATTGGGATGGAATTCTTGTCTCCTTTAAGGTAGCTGACGAGTCGGAAACCATATAGTTAAGGTAACTAAAATATGTTACGATTACTTCTAAAGAAAAAAAAAACTGACGAAAGGAAAAATTAGAGAAATAAAAGAAGTCTCTGCTGGAACGAGGACTAAGCTGTCGATCGCCTCTTTCCCTTCTTTACCCTCCCATTACCTTACTATTCAAATCATCTTTTCTGAATAGCCCACTATAATCCTAACCCCCAAACTCCTAAGTGTTTCGCGATAGTAAAATATCTAACAATCCATGATTATATAATAGTTTATTTTAGAAAAATAATTGAAAAATCTAATTTTAACATATTGTAAATTGAAGATAGCGGTATATCAACAATCTGACTAATATAAATATGGAACATAAACAATAATATACATGTGAAACATAATATAAAACAACCAAACTAAGTGTAAGTAGGTAAAATAAATTATTTAATACTATTTGAATGTTATTTTTTTTTTTTTTTATAGGAGATATGTATAGGCAAATGAGTATTTATAAAAAAAACAGGTTACAATGCTTGACTGTTTTTTTTTTTCTAATGGGGGGAAAAAATATATTCTTATATTCCAACAGGTATACTCAAAAATAATGGAAAGTAATGAAAAAAAAATTGTTTTCTTTAAAGTGCTCAATTGATAAAATTTAACAAATATGAACTACAAATATTCAAACATTTTAACTCTTGTTAGTGAATTTTATCTGTTAAATTAACAGATTTAAAAATCGATATTATGATATTGTTGAAGATTTAAATATCTTGAAGATTTAAATATCTTAAAGACTTAAATAAGTTAAAAAAAACTTTAAAATTTGCAACTCACCATTGGCTCTGTCCCTCGATGACTGCAGGCCTGTAGTCGAGGATTCCGGAGTTTCTTTATTCTAACAATTATTCGCAATATCGTAATAATGACGTAAGTTAATTAAGTGTATTAGGCTTATAGTATTTTGTATATGTATGGGTGTTGTTATGTGGATTTAAAGTGTGGGTTGTATTTTATGTCGGGGGGTGTCTGTAGGGTGATATATATTTAAGGATTTCGAATTTAACAAACAATCCAACGAATATTAGTGACCCTAACAAAACTTTGAAATTAAGGTTCCACTTCTGGATAGTTAAACAACTCTCAAGCTTAAAACACAGATAAATTTAACGACGTTAATGATCTTCCATATAAAATCCACACTTCGATCCCTCCTCGACACTTTGCAACCAGGATAAATGAAATTCCCCAGACAATTAAAATCACGTCCACAATAACCAATGGGAAATACAAAAAAAAAATAGATGTGGTTTGCAAACCTCCATAGGAAGCTCTTCGCCTATCTACTTCACCTCTATTATAGGCTAGAAATCCTTAGGTTATATCGTTCCTCACTTTGAGTTTCAAATGACTTACAGGACCTGGAAACCAAAGAAACGTAACATGTATAATACCGACCCATATCAGTTTCAAAACCAATTTCTTACCTTTTAATTCACGCTAAACTCTTTAACGAAATCGAATGCCGCGCTTACCAGAAGAACCACTACTAAAAGATTATTTCCTCTTCACCGCGTATTCAAAATATTAAATTATTTTGAATAATTATTTCGATATGAAATTATCAATAAAAATTTCCCATCTGTGTTTCCAAATTAAAAAAGATATTTCTATGAAATTTTTTGACAAGAAATAAAAATTAAACTTGCATCGATTTCAATTTCTATTGTAAAAAAATGTTTCTTAAAGTAGATTACAGTCAATAAAATTCGCATAGGCGCACGTCCTCACAGTTTGGATAAAGAAATTTTTTGGTAGGTGCAGGGGCCTAATTAAATAACTTTCGGTTCTAAACATATCGGCTCAAATTGATATCTATGGGGTAAAAGTGAGTTTTAAAGTTATTCGATTCTTTTTTGTTTGAAATCTTTTTAGTAATTTTAGTACATTATTTCACAGATCTTGAAAATACATACCTTTCATCTTGTATCCAATTTCTAAACATTTCCTTGTAAACATGAAAAAAAAACCCTAAAAAAACCGGGTAATTTTTTACCCCACTTTTTATCTCCTAAATATCAGATTGGATCGCTAGAAAGGTTCACTTGCTTATTTTTCCGTCTTTATCACATATTCAAATTTCATCCTAATCTGAGCGAGCCACACGCTCACTTGTAAGCGATTTCGTTAAGCGAAATTAGCTTAAAAATAATGCAAGCAGCTAATACTTATGAAAAATTATTTACAATAAAGTACAGTTTATTTGTCCAATAATATATATTTGTTTGTTTAATTAAATGCATTTTTATCAACAAATACACACTTGATCCCAGGGATCAAGTGTATTAAAAAAAAGGTTTCAAGTGTATAGGTAATATACTTTGATTATAAACATCACAATATATCTATATCATACATGGGAATTTTTCATTACCATTGAATTTTCATTACCATTAGTTCATACTAATGACAATGAAAAAATTCCATTATCATTTAATGGTAATGAAATATTTTTCATTAGAAAAATCATTACTAATGGTAATGTATAATATATACTAATGTATAAAAAAACTAATTACAATTGATTAAAAACCATTTGTTTACAAAAAATTCAGACAAATGAAAACGAACAACTGGTTTGGCCAGGGAAGTTATAAAACATAATTTATTAAGGAGGATCCATTTAATTCCGTTAAACTTTACCTGGATACAAATAACAACGGAATGGAAAGTAATATTTAATTCCAAATGAGCATGAGCCTGAATAAGCATATTCCATCTTCGATTTCAGCGAGTTTTACTCCATTTTTACGTTTTTCTGTCAATGGCAATTATTTTTTTTAATTTACTCATTATCAATGGTAATAAAATTTAAAATCATTGTCATTAATCAATGATTTTAAATTTTAGAATCATTACCATTAATTAAAAAAATGGTAATGAAAATAATTTCATTACAATTGATATCAATGTAATGGTAATGAAATCATCAATTAATTAGTCCACCTAATTAATTAGTCCCATGTATGATCTATATATATAAAAATAAGTTGCATTGTGTTAGTAATTGATGTTCTCTGGAATGCGTGAACCGATTTTATTTCTGCAAAGTTTATATGAAAGGTGACGTCAATACCAATGTTTTTATGTGTAAACTGTCTCTGTATGTAGCCATTTTAGTGAACACTGAATTCATTTCGAAATATTTGAAAATATTTGAGTTAATATTTTGAATAACTGAAATACAATTCGTTTTTAAATTCATTGCAATTCAATTTTAGTCAAACCATTAATTTAATTTATAGCTATTGTAAATCACAACTTCGGGGATCTATGAAATAAATTACATATAAACACTTCACTAAAAACTTAAATATTTAAATATATTAGCACAACAATGAGCTCTCTTACATGTTAACTTTACGGATATTTCAAACATTAAATCAAACAGCTAATATATACATGTAATGCTGTAACGGACTTTTTCTCCAAGGTCGCTAGCTTTTGAGTACATGCTAATACTGACATTTTATGATCAGCTGATCTATTTATTATTATTCAACTAACATATGTGTCTCAATTTTTGAATTTCGCGAATAAATAAAATTTCAATTATGTACTTCATATTTAATTGGTGAACCCACAAAATATAATACAAAATGGTACGTACTCGCAGTAATTTGGGGCGTCAATCACGTAATGCTAGAAATATTGCGGCATCTAGAGCATCTCAAAGTAACGAACAGCGTCCAAATAATACTTTGGCTGCTCGAAATGCCATGGCACGTGGTAGGCCTCTGCGAAATCCAGCTCCACGTCCGTATGTGCGACGCACTTTGGAGCGTGCTGCATTCAATTATGATGCAAACTTTGATTACGTTTCTCATGGCAAGGTTTCAATTGGACCAATGACTACTGTTTGCAGTCATTGAAAGGCATTTAAGTTTAAACATGAGGTATCTGGATTGTGTTGTTCAAACGGACAAGTTAAATTACCAGAATTGAATCCACCACCGGAACCCTTGCATAATTTGATAACTGGTGGCACACCAATTTCAAAGCATTTTCTAGCAAACATACAAGCGTATAACTCCGAATTTCAAATGACTTCATTTGGAGCGACAAATATTATTCGGGACAATTTTATGCCAACGTTCAAGGTAATTCTGTTTGTTTTGATGTTTATTTCGATGATCGCCAAACGTACTATTGTGAAAATTTCAATCTTCAATAGATTCAAGGCCAAGTTTACCATCGACTTGGTTCTTTGTTACCCTTTCCTGATCAGAGCTATAAATTTTTGCAAATTTACTTTGTGGGTAACTCAAATGTGGAAACCGATCGGCGTTGTGATATTTCATTAAATTTGCGGAGGGATATTATCGAGCGTTTGCAGAATATGTTGCATGCTGAAAATGAATTAGTGCGACTTTTTCAAACTGCTGTCGATCAAATGCCATCTAATGAATATGCAATTGTGATTCGAGCTGATAAAACGCCTCCTGGGCAACATGTCAGACGATTTAATGCGCCCACAATGGATGATGTCGCTATTGTAATCGTAGGCGACGAATTCAATTCCCGTGACATTGTGCTGCGCCGTAGAAATATGCAACTGCAACGAGTATCTGAAACTTATCGCTGCTATGATGGATTACAGTACCCATTGTTGTTTTGTCGAGGAGAAGACGGTTATCATTTTAACATTAAAATGATCAATCCTTCTACCGGTTAGTGCATTTAAATTTTATTCAATTTTTATCGTTTTTCGAATAATTTTTCATTCTAGGAGCGGAATCAAATAAAAAAGTTAGCGCAATGAATTATTATTCATATCGTCTTATGGTACGTCAAAATGATATTAACCATATTTTGCATTGTCGTAGACTTTTCCATTAATTTGTTGTTCATATGTACGCCAAAATTGAAAGTGAACGACTAAATTTCATACGATTTAATCAGAAGAAATTACGTTCGGAGGAATACATCCATTTGCGTGATGCTATAAATAATGATGGTAATGTTAATGATCTTGGGAAAGTGACCATTTTGCCTTCAACGTACACAGGCAGCCCACGTCATATGCATGAGTACGCGCAGGATGCAATGACTTATGTGCGTCATTACGGTCGACCAGATTTATTTATAACATTTACGTGTAATCCGCAATGGAGTGACATTAAAGATAATTTATTCGCTGGCCAAAGTCCAACCGACCGCCATGATATCACTGCCCGTATTTTTAAGCAGAAATTGAAAGAATCGTGAAATCTAAAGTGTTCGGTGAAGTGAAGTGCTGGATGTACTCTGTGGAGTGGCAAAAGCGTGGTTTGCCACACGCTCACATTTTAATATGTTTGGTGAATAAAATCACACCGGATGAAGTTGACAATGTTATATGTGCTGAAATTCCAGATCAAATAAGTGATCCTGAATTATATGATGTTGTTGTGCAAAATATGATACACGGTCCATGTGGAGCATTCAACATTAACTCCTCATTTATAGTTGACGGCAAATGTAGTAAACGTTATCCAAGAGCTTTGGTTTTGGATACAATCACTGGAAATGATGGTTACCCATTATATCGTCGTCGATCAACTCAAAATAATGGTAGATCAGTTACGATAAGAGTACAAAATCAAAACGTTGAGGTCGATAATCGTTGGATTGTGCCGTATTCACCTTTATTGTCGAAAGTTTTCAAAGCTCATATTAATGTCGAATACTCCAATTCTGTCAAGTCGATTAAATACATTTGCAAGTATGTAAATAAAGGTAGTGATATGGCCGTATATGAAGCTACTGATCCAAATAGAAACGACGAAATACATCAGTATCAAATGGGGAGTGACATTAGCAGTAATGAAGCGATTTGGCGTATTTTTTCATTCCAAATTCACGAGAGGTATCCAGCTGTTGTTCATTTAGCTGTTCATCTGGAAGATGGCCAACGTGTGTATTTCACTACCGAAAATGCTGCACAGAGAGCTCTATCACCACCTTATACAACTCTAACTGGATTTTTTAAATTGTGTGAAGTTGATGCTTTTGCCAGAACGTTATTGTATGCAGAAGTGCCAACGTATTTTACGTGGAGTGCATCAAAAAAGGAGTTCCAACGGCGGAAGCAAGGAAATCGTGTTGATGGATATCAAAATTTATATTCAAGTGATGCTTTGGGACGTATTTATACTGTTCACCCAAATAATGCTGAGTGCTTTTATTTACGTTTGCTGTTAATAAACGTTCGTAGGCCAACATCATTTCGACAGTTAAGGACAGTCAATGGAGTTTTGTGTACGACATATCGACAAGCGTGTCAACAGCTCAATTTGTTCGAAAATGATATTCATTGGGAACAAACACTTGCAGATGCAGCAGTTGTCGCTCATCCTTATCAAATTCGAGCTTTGTTTGCAATTATTTTGTCTACCTGTTTTCCATCGAATCCATCTGAATTGTGGACAAAATTTCAAGACTGTCTATCGGAAGATATTCTGCTTCGAGTGCGTCGAGAAAATCGTAATCCTGCAATGGATTTCACGACGGAAATTTACAATGAAGCATTGATTTGTATTGAAGATCTCTATTTGTTGATTGCTAATAAGGCATTAGCACAATTGGGAATGCCATCACCTAATCGTGCAATGCATGACATTTTTGAGTTAGAACTGCAACGTGAACAACAATAAGATCGCAACGAATTAAATGCTTTTGTTCACGCAAATCTTTCGACATTTAATGCGAAGCAAAAAAAGGCGTACGATACTATTATGCGAGCTGTCAATAGTGAAGCCGGTGGATTTTACTTTCTGGATGTACCAGGAGGCACCGGAAAAACGTTCTTAATTTCATTGTTGTTGGCAACGATACATTCCCACAATAAAATTACATTGGCGTTGGCGTCTTCTGGCATTGCAGCCACTTTGTTAGATGGTGGTCGGACAGCACATTCTGCTTTGAAATTGGCATTGAATTACCAAGTTAATGAAACTCCCACATGTAACGTTTCGAAAACATCTGGTACGGCAAAATTATTGAAACGTTGCGGTATCATTATTTGGGATGAATGCACTATGGCGAATAAGAAATCTGTGGAAGCTTTGGAAAGAACAATGAAAGATCTCCGAGATAATTCAGAGTTGTTTGGTGGTGCGTTGATTTTATTGTCAGGCGATTTTAGGCAAACATTGCCTGTCATTCCTAGATCGACAGCTGCCGATGAAATTAACGCTTGCTTTAAGTCTTCAAATTTATGGAGATTTGTTAAAACATTGAAACTCACTACCAACGTCCGTGTTCAGTTGCAGAATGATTCATCTGCTGATAAGTTTTGTAAGCAATTGCTGAAAATTGGGAATGGTGCAATACCTGCTGATGACACTGGATTGATAACATTACCAGATGATTTTTTCCGTTTCGTACAGTCAAAAGAGGAATTGATTGAATGTGTTTTCACTAACATAGCACAACAATATACATGCCATGCATGGTTGAGTGACAGAGCAATTTTAGCGGCAAAGAACAAAAATGTTACTGAAATAAACATGGCTATACAATAAAAGATTCCTGGCGAATTGTTGTTGTACAAGTCTGTGGATACTGTTACCAATGAAGAAGATGTTGTGAATTATCCAACAGAATTTTTGAATTTGTTGGACTTACCAGGATTGCCTCCGCATAATCTCCAATTGAAAGTTGGAGCCACTATTATTATGCTTCGCAATATCAATCAACCCCGTTTGTGTAATAGTACAAGACTTGCTATTAAAAGGTTGATGGCTTATGTAATTGAAGCTACTATTTTAACTGGAAAATTCAAAGGCGAAGATGTATTCATTCCACGCATCCCAAAGATTCCATCTGATATGCGATTTGAATTTAAACGACTTCAGTTTCCTGTTTGCCTTGCGTTTGCGGTTACCATTAATAAGGCGCAAGGCCAATCTTTAGGAATTTGTGGAGTGAATTTAGAGTATCCAGTTTTCTCACATGGACAGTTGTATGTAGCCTGTTCGCGCGTTGGCAAATCATCGGTTTTGTATATTTACACCGAAAATGGAAAAACAACAAATGTTGTTTACCACAGAGCATTACAATAAAAGCAATTTATCACTGATTTAAATGAATTCGGATTGATTTTTTTATTTTTTTTTTGCACTACGAAGTGTGCAAAAATTCTTTCCAAATAAAATTACAGAGGCTTTTCCTATATGTTTCCCAATAATAGAGAAATATTTGACAATGCAAATATTCTCCTTTTAATAATATTTTAAAGAAAATTTACCAATCACAAAAGTACTATCTACAAATTTTTATATCAAAAAATATAACATATCCTAAGGCATTTCATTTACAGTTGCAAAACCTCTCATGTGTAATTAAACCATTATTATTTTCCAAGTTTTATAAAGTCCAACAACGTGGACCGGGTCAGCTAGTATATATATATACTACCCAGAAAAAACTGACCTTCCAAAAGAATGTATAATAGCATTTATCACAACAATGCTCCATTGCTCCATGCATTCTTGCTTGACTGTTTTCTGGATTACATTTACACGCGAATGATGAAAAAGCAAGGCAATGCTCTTCGCTTACAAATAATGTAATATGTAATGAATTCCCTGCTGCATTACAAAAAAGTTGTTTGGCAATGTCTCAAGCACTTGCCCCGAGATTACAAAGAAGGCAATCTATAATGCCTTATATGTAAGTAGACAAGCAATGCCTTGCTTAGACATTACAAAGAATGTGAATCATAAGCGAATGTGTTTCTAAAAATAGATTTGAAATTCAATAAATAATTGTAAAAAAATAAAAAAACATGCGGGAAAGCCGACCGCGATCCCGCAACCCTCAGGATGAAAGTCGGACGCTCTACCACTGAGCTATTGTGTCGTGTACTTGTTAGTCAACTTTAACGTGTTAGATGTTTTTGTTTATTTTCTTTGTACGTAAAAAGTTTGTTTTGTACCTTATATGTACGTTAACTTTAAATGCATTACGTACACCTTATAAATAAGTTGACAAAGAACACCTTACCAAGACATTACAAAGAATGTAAGGTGTAATCGAATGTGTTTTTAAAAATAGAGTTGAAAATAATAGAATAATTGCCGAAAAAATAATAAAAAAAATCTACATGCATATTTTTAATTTTTATATGGTGATTTTTAAGTACAAATATTTAAAAAAAATAAGAAAATATTTATACTTGAAGATTTCAGGTAAAAATTTTTTTTTTATATTTCCTTGAAAATATAAAATTTAGGTATTTCCCTGAAAATATAGGATTTTGTTCCGATGTGAAGATTTGTAAGAATTTTTTTAAATGAAAATATTTGGTTAAATTCTTTTCTTTTTTTTAATAAAAATATTATGTAAAATTTTTTTAAAATAAAAATATTTGATATTTTTCCAAAAACAAAAAATACTTGTTTAAATATTTGAAAACATGTTTAGCTGAATTTTCGTTCATACTTATCAACGTTAAGTATTTAACTACGTTTAACCGATTAAAGTATAAAAAAAATTATAAAGAGTTAATATTTCCAGCAAAAATAGTTCTGAGGTCACTTCTTTTCTGATGGTTTCATTGATGAATTTAACATTGCGTTTTATATTAAGGAAACAATGAAATTGCAATTTTTACATATTCTTTAACAGTGTAAAATATTCATGTTTTTGTTGTATTTAAATTGTGAAGAAAAGTTTGTTTATAAGAATTCATGTTTGTCGGTATAATCAACAAAAAATAACATTTTCTGATTTTTATTTGCAAACTAAGACTATATCAATAATAACAAAAAGAATTTATAAAAACAAAACGATGGTCGGCAAACACTAACCCTAAAACATTAATAACAACTTAAAACCCCTTCACTAACCTTATGAATCGTTTGCCAACCCTAGTCATAACAGTTGTTTTGTATTTTTCCATGGAAAAACATCTGTAAAACCAGTTAAAGTGACAATTGCTGATTACTACACAAACAACTGTCATGCAGTAACTGTCAAACTTTTTTAAGTACACAAAATTTTCAGACTGCATAAAATTGGACCTGAGTGTACTTTTACAATGTTTGTTTTACTCAATACATTTTTTTAATAAAATTCGAAATAAAAATAAAAAAGCTTATTTAAAACAAAAAAGTTAACAAAAGTTCTTTGGAACTTTTTACTCGCCTAGATACTTTTGGAAGTGCATTTGATGAACTTACAAAATACCAGTAAAATAACACTAAATGAAACTTGGGAAGCAATGAAAGAAATGATAATCAAAGTATAACTACCATTTATTTTTGCTGGGATCATGATAGTTGCGGTATAATTGTACGTATGCCAGCAAATATTTTTAATAAGTAACGTAAAGAAGTTATGTATATGCCAAAATCTATAAAAGTTGAGTTTTCAACGTTGATAATTATTCATGTTGCAAGTTAACGTGCATACAAAAAGAAATAGATTAGTTTTCATCTCAAATACGATTTCGTGTCCCAGCAAAATATTGGTAATGACACCTCATTACTATCTGCATTACCAAAAATGATATATCATTACCTTTTGCATTATTTTATAATATAAAATAATGAATTCCTAATAACGGTCTATTGTATTCATTGTTTCTAAATATAAAATAATGACTTACTCGTATTAGTTGAAATAAGTACTTTTTACACAGTTAAATTTTTTTATTATATGTAAATATGTTTTATGTTTAAATTTTTATGACGACCCAAGTAAAAAAAATTGATATGGAGCCATATGAAGTTATATTTAATTATATATAATCTTTTATGTAATTAGATATAATTATATCCGAAAAATGAGAACGTCTTATTATATTCTATTGTATCGAATTGTATACAATTGTATACAATTTGGTACAATTTGATACAATTTTATGCAATTCGATACAATTGTATCCGAATTTTGTCCTCATCCAATTACATCAAATTATATCTTTTTGTATAAAATTATATAAAATGTTATAAAAGTGGACATAGATTGATACAATTATATCTAAATATTAACCTTATACTTTTTATCATATTATAAGGACCAAATCTAACAATATACATACAAAAATAATTTTTTTAAATAAAAAAATTTTCAATTACTTGTAATTGTAATTGTTCTTTTTTTGAATTGCAATTACGAATAATCGGCCTGATTACGAGTGTCGAATTTGTAGTCGAAATTTTCGACTCCATATAAAATGATTTTGTATATAATGGAAATTATAAAGAAATGAAACTCTGATGATGGATTTTTTTAAATCTGAGTGCTATATATGGTAAATCCAATTGAAAAATTGTTCAAAAGTTGCGTTTTTAGTGAATTTTCAGCAAATTCGACTTAGTTTCGACTATGACTACGACACTCGTAATAAGGCCGAATATGTAATTATAGATGAGTTTTTTTTTTCAATTACAATTACATGTAATTGTGTAATTGCATGTGTAATTAATTACAAAATGTAATGATTAACCCCAGGCCTGCTGGAGATCTTATAATTTCGATAAATCTTCCATTACTTTTATCCAGATTTATCATGACAGTGCAATAAACATGAAAAAAAAAATTTCTTTTAATTTAGTAATTTTAAAATAAAGTTAACAACACTGAAATTTTAAAGTTAATAGGATTATGATATACAACCAAGATTAAGAAATCAGTCAAGTGTACGTTATAGTATAGAGAATTTCGTATTAAAGCTTCAGTGTTGTTAATGTTATGGGTACGGTGCGAAAGCCATTTTTGACTCATGCTCAAAAAAAAACATTACTCACGCACGAGTATTTCGTTTTTTACTCAGCACACATGATTATATTAAGTTACTTATTAAACTTAAAATCAGAAAATTCTCACGCAAAACAGTAAAAATTACTAAAAACATATGATGCAAAAAATAAACTCACACACGAATCAATCACGGGTTATTCTTACTCACGCTCACGCACGAATCACTTAAGTATAGTAATTATTACTCACGATCACGTGTGAATAACGTGACTCACGAACATTTCGTGTCACGCGCCAATCCCTAGTAATTACTAAATCTAAAACTAGCTCAAAATCATTGATAACATGGAACCTATATTTGGTATACGGTTTTATATGGACCTTATATATTTTTATATAAAATCACTTTGAAAAAATTGCCTATGTGGGATGATATATAATTATAGATGATTTTATAAAGAACGTTATAAGTTATATATGAGTTCATATTCGTCAATTATAATCATAACTAACACAATTTATAAAATATTTCTTATATGGATCCACATAGTTTTATATTATTATCTATAGTGTCATACTAAATTATATATAAACGTACATGTAATTATATCTTTTATATGTTTCTTTATGTACTTATATATGGCACATACATATATATGTAGGCCAATATGTAATAATATAAAATCACATATGTCTCCATATTAAAACCTTTGAGGAAAAAATATCTAACATATGACTATATAAAAGTATATCTGCTTGAATTTAAAAGCATATGTGGCCATATGTAACTATAAGTGACTATATGCAATTACATAAAATAATATATGGTTATATCAAAACTTTTTTACTCGGGGAGTCCTAAAATTACACACTACAGAAAACTTAAATTTTTCTGAATGTATTTCCTTAGGCTAATAGTATTTGCCTAACTACTTATTTTTAAGAATCAAATAAGCAATCAGATAACCACTTATAATTCAACTTTTTGTAAGCATGTGTGTAACCACTTATTATTCAAAATCTCATAACTACTTATTTCTCATTTTTTCCTAAGCGAGCGGGTAAGCGTGACTACTTATAAAAACAACCACGCCAAACAAAAATAATGAGTTTAGACGCCAAAAAATAAGTTGTGCGGAGCTATGAATTTCTATTATATAACCACTTATTTGGTAATGAAAGATTTTGCTGGGGTACTATGAGTTTTTCTAAGTTAACTCGAAAACACAGTTTTTTTTTTCAAATAAAAAAATACTTAAAGACATTTTTGTTTAATAAAATATTTGGATTAAATTTTCCGTTTTTTAAAACTAACGCTAAAAAGATCTTTTTGCAATGAACATGTATTACTGCAAACTTTTAAGTAATTCACGTATTTTACTCGAAAATACCAGAAATTTATATCAAAATATTTTTTTTTTTTTTTTGAAAATACTTATAATTTTTTTTGAAGTAATATAAAAATAATTGATCATTTTAGTTAAATATACTTGAACATGTATATATGTATTAATATTGTAAAAAATTCCTTTCCAACAAATACTTTAAGTACAAATATTTTTTGTATTTAATTGAAAAAATATTTTTATTTAGAACTTTTAAGTACTTAAAATTATTTCATTAATTACCTAAATTTGATTCAAGAAAATAATAGAATATTTAATCTTGAAATATTTAATTACAAGGATTTGGATATTTACTTAAAAATCTCCAAGGATAGTATTTACCCAGGTTTTGTTAATAATTAGGGCCATTCGTAATTTTTCTTTGTCTTTTTTTTACAATTTTAAACAATATTAGTGAAATATAAAATAAATTTTAAGAAAAATATTATGTAAAAGGCAAATACAAAATTACTTCTAGAATATAAAACAGTCTTAAAAGAAAAAAGCATAAACTGAAATGGACTTAAATAAATTCTTTTAGACATAAATCTCAAATGAATGGAAGTTTTCTCAGGATTCCAAAATGCATTTTCCATGATATATGATATGAAATTTGCTTACGATTACAAATATGACCTTCTTTTTCAAATACAGGGGAAGGCATTAAAAAATTTTTCCCCTGCGGCGGTACTTTCGAATAAAAAGGGAAAAAACAAAATATCGCGTGATTTTTTTAAAAAAATATTTTTTTCCACAGGGAAAAATTTATAAGTATCTAAAAAGAGTTTCCCTGCGGTGCTACTGTATAAATATAAATTTTTAATTTTTTACTCAAACAGCACAAAAAAAAAATCTAAAAAGTTTACGTACACAAAAATTTCAGGTTTTTTTAAATCGCGAGGCAAGGGAACTCACGTTAAAAAGTCACCATATTTTATCCAAATTTTATGAGTTAAATTATGAATTTCGTACAATTTTTTCCTCATTTTTGTAACAAAAATGTATTTCAAATGACTATGGAAGGACATTTTAGAGATAAAAAAAATATGTTTTGCAAGCCTGAGAAAATTTCCTTTCATTGTAGTACCCACACTTATATGTTACTACGCGTTCCGGTTTTGGGGCCTGGAGGGCCTCAGAAGCCCGGCGGCCTTAAAACAAGCTATAAAAAATTTTTCTTTTTAATCCCAGAGAGGTAATTTTTTTAGGAACGCCCTATAAACTGCACATTTGTTAAAATTTCTTTAATACACAATTTTTTTTTACACTCCTAATACTTTGAATTAGTTGGAAATTATTATTTTTTTCTGTTATAAAAAAATTGGTGAAAACACACGCTAACAAATTTTTTAAACTTTTTCTTTCCGTTTGAAATTGTTCCACAATTTTTTTTATTTTTTTTAGTTCTCTTATACAAATTCTCCGCGATTTCAAGAGAAAACTTAAAGAATAAGATAATAAGGTTTATTTAATATACCTTAAGATTTTTTCTAGTATGATAATGTAGAAAATAATGCAAAAAGAAGTAGACATTTCTTCTTGTATTATCTATAATACATTATAGATTGAATTCTTTTTCATATCTTGCTAGGCAGCCATCAAATCATGCCTTATGCATTTGATTGTACTGCAATCGCCTCTCCACACATGAAAAGTAATGCGCAAGGTGTACAACTCAGGGATGATAAATGGGATTTCTAAAATAGTACTAACGAGCTTTAAAAATAGTACTTTTTTGACCTCTATAGTACCAAAAATTTTTTCATTTAATTTTTTTATCATTATCAATTAACAAATAAAAACTCATAAAAAATAAAGGTTTCTTTTATACTAACTCATACAGCAATAGAAAAACGTAAAAATTTTAGTAAAACTATTAAAAATTAGTTAAAAATTACGTTGCATAAAAAAATTCTATCAGATTACTTTTGTAAAATATTAGTAAGATAAGTACAGAAAAACCCAAACTGTTAAATACATATACAAAATTTTAGATATATTTGAATAAATTTTAGTTAACAGAAAATAACAATTTAACCTGCTAAAATTAGTAATAAATAATAATTAGTAGACTAAAAATAACCAAAAAATTTTAAATGTAGGAAGCTTTTTTTCTATTTTTTTTAATACGAATAAAAATCTAGTCTTCTGAAATTAGCAACCATTCCGTTCCATTTTTAGCAACTATTTCCGTTGATTTTAGCGGGATAGACTGCTATTTTCATTCAACTAAAGTAACAAAAATTTTGTAGATATAACAGTTTATTTTTGCTACTAATATTAATATTTTTTGCAGATTTTACAGTATAATTTGTTATTTTCAATGAACTAAAAGTTAAATACTGTCTAAGGGCACAGTCAAGCTCGGGCATGCATCAATCCGGCTCTGGCTCGTCGGCTATCGGGGTGGGTTTTTGGTCTTGACTTTACCATATCACTTTACACATAGCAATTACATATTTTAATTAAATGCATGCAGAACTAAGGTATAGCTAAGTAGTCTAAGAAACGGAAGCTAATAGGAAAAAAAATTAAAATATCAAATTTACTGAAGTAACCTGCAAAATTTTTAGAGTGTTAGCAAGTTCGCGGTAGCCATGTCTGTTGCACGTTGATTTTATCGATGCAATACGTAGCCCTCCCAACCTCGATCATCCAATGGAGTCCACAAGAAAATTATGATGATCCCATTCATCACCCACTACCTACACTGTCTTACCACAAGAAATCAAGACTAAAGTGACTTAGAAGTTCATTATAAGTATTGGTTTATTAAAGAAAATCAATAAGATATACATCTGAACCAAAATAAAATTTTCAGTATTTAGGCCTGTCAGCGTATAGCAAAATTTACTTCAAGAGTGTTGTTATTTATATAATAATCCATAAAACAAAATTTTATAAAGGTTTGCAAAAAAAACTTATACAAAAAAAAATTATATATAACTGATAAATATTTTATAAATAAATTTAAAATGTTCCTTAAACTATTTTAGTTCTAGCCCATAGTGTTATAATTATATTTCGTACTTCAATAAGGTTATCAATTTCACAAAAAAAAAGATACGCAGATACAAAAATACAACTGACTCAAAAAAAAATTAATAATGACGTAATAAGACAGCTGATCAATAATCAGAATTTGTCTCACCAAAGCAACACTTTTAACATAGTTCAATAAACTCTTACATATCTAAATGGGAGAAAAATAGGGTTGCCAAGTGGCAAGGATGGAAATCAGGATAGGGATCTCCTTGTGTGATTTAATTCATACCGGGTAGGTGATGTTAAGTGTAAATTAAAAATTATTTTAACTCACGTTATTAATTTCCGATTTATAATGTTGCAAAGTTAAATGACGTATCTAAAATTACTTCATTGCCCAACTTGTTGCCGAATAATATGTGTTCTGTTGTTGTTTTTGGTAATTTAATCAGAGCAAAAGAAATATTTATCAAAAGAGAGAGAGAATCAACTCCATAACAGTGATGGTATTTGAGAATTTTCATTTAGTGCCTAAATGATGCCAAAAAATCTTTAAAAGTGCCAAAAAAAATTAAGCAACATGCAAATGTTTCAAAAAATATGTTCAGCTTTTATTTCAAATATTTATACATTTACACCCTTATTATCAAAGGTTTAAAAGGCTTAATTCTTTCATTCACTTTTTAAAAATTAATGAAATTTGGGTTACATTTCATTCCCTAATAGCATTCTTATGGAATTAATTCGATAGCTTAATTCCCAATAGCTTTAAATTATATGAATTCATTCTATTTTGATTGAATTCTAACTGAATGAAATCCAATTTACCTGAATTCATTTAATAAAAAGGTGAATGAAAAATGATTTGTTTTCATTCACTTAATCAAATGAAAAATTTAAATTTGCATGTAATTGCTGAAATATTAGCATAATACAAATGAAAAACGTTTAAAATTCATCTAACAGAAATAAATAGTATCGTATGCTTTGTCACAGCTTGTATGATTTGATTTTGATAACATATTATGTTAGTTTCAAACTACACTGCACTAAGTGAATTGTAATAAAATTTCTTCATTCAATTAGTAAAATGGTGAATGAACATGCGATTTGAATGATTCAATTTAGGAATTCATTCAATTCATATTAAAGCTTTGGGAATGAAGCTAATGAATGAATTCTTTACGAATGCTTTAAGGGAATGGTACATGAATATTTTTAGAATCTGAATTTAATTTTTTGTGATTTAAGCTTAAATTGAATTAAGTTTTTCGAAGCTCTGCTTATTATAAACTTTATAACAATAACAAAATTGTCACAAAACTGGTGTGAATGGAAATTATTATAATTTTGGTATTCTAAGAAAAATTGTCACAGCAAAACCTTGACAAAATTGTCATGTAATAAAAAGCACATATATTTTCATTCATCAACAATTTCAAATATAAGTTTTATTTTCTTTTGAAGAATTTTATAATTTTTCTTCACAGAAATATAATACGAAATACCTCATTCATATTTTGAGATATTATTTTAAGATGCATCGAACCTTTTACCGATTTTAAAATTCCTGCAAATTCCTCCAAAAGATTACGTAGTAACATGGGATTTTTGGGGCTAAAGTTGTTAGGAATAAGCTCAAAATACTTGATGCTAAAATTTAAAGGGCACTCCAAGTGCTTAGGATTAGTTCTCTAGTGTTCTGCGGTTCCTGGACATTTTTTTAAGTTTCCATTTCATTTAAGATTTCATAAAATTATCGATAAAATCGTAATTTTTTACAAATTACAATTTTTTGATCATTTTATATTATTTTTGGCAGATAAAGCTTTCACCATTGTATGGTGAAATTTTTAAAACTTTTGCTTGTCATAAAAAAAACCAGAATACCATAACAAATTTTTGAAGAATTCCATTGACGGACAATACAATAGAATCAATTAAAGTTTTTATAATTTTATCCCCATTGCTTTTATTTTTAAAGATCAAAATAATGATTAAATTGTCCCCAAAGAAGTGGAAGGTGGTCCAGAAAATTGTAGAAATTTTTAGTGTGGAGTTTGTTTTTTAATTTTGGTACCCGTTCTAAGTAGACGCGGCTTTTAATGAAAAACCAGCGATATCGACCTTTTATCAAATTATATAGAAATTTTCTTAAAAAGTGCCAAAATTCTATGAAGAGTGCCAAAGTGCCATTGAACATTCAATAGTGCCACAAATGGCACTTTTGTGCCACTTTTACCAACAGTGCTCCATAAGCATAATTAAATGTTCCTGTTTTTAAAAGTTTTTTTTTTTTTAATTTATACTGTTTTATTTCTGATAGATCTTTCTTAGCCTCAGTTTTGCTAGCAGTGTTGCCAACTTTTGAAGGCAGGAAAGCACCGTG
This sequence comes from Leucophora obtusa, assembly GCA_949987735.1. Classification (NCBI taxonomy): domain Eukaryota; kingdom Metazoa; phylum Arthropoda; class Insecta; order Diptera; family Anthomyiidae; genus Leucophora; species Leucophora obtusa. The sequence goes on from OX465295.1 coordinate 137,324,657, forward strand.
AGCATTGTGAAAACGGGTAAAAAGGGTAAAAATTTACCAAAAATGGGGTAATAAAGCACGATATAAATTTTTTGAAAAATTTAAGTCAAGAATTTAAAAACACATTTTAGCTTTGTAAAATCGTGTAAAAAAAGTTCAAAAATAACCGAAAAAGGGGTGAAAAAGCACCAAACTAATATCTAAAAATTTTGAAGTTTAAATATATCGAAGTTGCTACTTAAAATTGTACTACAAACATTGTGAAAAAATGAATTTTTTGTTTAGTTCGTATTATTTTTTTAACTTTGACACCAAATTGAAGAAAAATATTAAAAAACGAGAAAAAATACCAAAAATATGAACTGTACAAAAAGCACTAAAAGCACTGCCGGAAATCTGAAAAAACACTGTAAATACCCGCTTTTTTTAAACGGGTATTTGTAAAAAATCAACGGGTACAATAATGAAAAAAGCACCAAAAAATACCCGAAAAGCACTGAAATGGCAACACTGTTTGCTAGTTAATGTTTTTGTTTTTGGTTGTCTCTCTCTTTTAGATCACTGCACAAAAAAAATTGTCGGCGGGGAAAAAAACTGAAAACAGCACCAAATTAGTATTTTTTTCTTATTTTGTCGATGTCATTATAAATGAAATTACTAATTGATTAACTCCTTAAGGTGGATATGTTTTACTATGTGCACTATATTTTGTTTTATTAATTTATATATTTATAAAAAAAAATATATATAAACGATGATTTTGTACGTTTGGTGATGTTCACACATATGAGTATTTTTGAATATGCAAACTTACTTTGATAGAGTTAACAGCTCCCACGTTGAATGTACATTCAGCAAAGGGTTTTGATGCGTTAGAGTAGATTAGCTATAAGGTTAATTTTTTTCCAATTTTGTTTTTAATAGTTTCTTTGTTATTAATAACCCCTACACAACCACATGATGTTAGTTTTAGTTTTCTTTTCTTTCTAATAGTCTCTTTGTTATTAATAACCCCTACACGACAAAAAAAAAGCTAAAACTAATAGCTTTTTTTTTGTTTAACTCCTATTCGAACAACATTTTATTAGCAACTTGTCTCTGCAACACTTAAACAAGATATCCTATCAATCAATGTTGATAAAAAAACATTGTCAACATTTATACTTTTTAATCAACACTCACTTTATCAAACCGTTATATTTTTACTATCGCGAGTATAATAAGGATTTTTTTTATGAAGGATCTTTCTTAAATTGTCGATTATCTATTATAATATGGAAAAATCACGTATAGAGAAAAATCACAGGACTGGTTTTATCGTTCAGAAGTTTTTAAAACTTATACGGGATTTATTCTCGTTTTAACAGAAAATTTAATTTTTATTTAACGGGGTTGTTTTCTCTCACTATTTCTCAAACTTTTTGTTTCTCTTTTTTTTTTTATAATCTACTTTAGGATTGTTTTTTTTCTGATAAATTCGCAAAACGTGCTCGTGAACTACAATTTTTGGGTTTTTTTTTTCGTGACCGTTACCTATACGTAAAATATTTTAAAGGATTTTTTCTTTTTTTTTTGACACATTTTCGACACTTTTCCTTCACACTATCCTATTAACTTGGGTTGATGTTGAAATTGCTGGTTAAATCAAATTTTCCGTTGCTTTCTTAAATACGAGTAGACCAAACTGTTGAAATTACACCACTGAAGACAAAAACCGTACTGAGTGCTTTTCCCCATAGCTTTCAACAAGAGCACGTTGATATCATACTCCAATATACCAATGGTTTGATTCAGAATTTGGTGCCAGATCTATGAGAGAAATATATTCCTCAAAAATGTGATTTTAAAATTACTTGTTTTTCCTTTTAAAAAAAATCTTACCCGTAATGGATATGACACCAAAATGCATAAAAAAAATCAGCCAAAGCAAAAATAAATTTATACCGATTTTTTTCCCTGTGGTATTTAATTCAACAGAAACTATTAAATTTTTCTGGTTAAAGGCTTCAAAAATAGTTTCACAGCCCGTCTGAAGAATTATTCTGTTTGATAACGAATAGTAATACTGGTTTTTGTTTTTTTCTTTTTTAGCGAGACAGTTTATTTTCAGAAAACTTTAATATTGCAAAGCTCAAAATAATAACCAGTGTGCAATCCTCAGCGATCAACAGTTAAATAGCAAGGTTATAAGGTCGTTTAGCTCTTTTAAATGAAACCTATTACACTATTCAGATTGCTGAATTCTCGGTGGCGTGATTTTTACACTTACAATTACACTTTGGTATAACGAAAGATACAAATTTTGTCGCCAGTGGTAAATTCATCTGCAAGGTTTGAGCGATTGGGGCAGGAAAGTGTCAAATTAGGGGAAAAAAATGAAATAGAGTGGGTACTAAACACATTTCACTGCCTTCAAACTCTTGCAAACGAATATAAATCATAAATAAAAATGCTGCTGGCGCCTTTACACAACCCCTCAATTGAAAAACCCAAAATTTGATCCCGATAGCAGCTACACTGAATCGAAAATCGTAAGGGAAATCACTCTAAAATTTCGTTAGTTTTTGATGAAGGGAATTGTTGAAACAATCGCCCTATTTACTGAATTTGCGAAATGTGTATTTTTATTCAAAAAGACCTTTTCCAAGATCCGTTGAAACCGCTTTAATGCCTCTTATTTCTCAACGCATGCATTGTTACAGTGACAGACAGATCTTGTAATAGGTGTGTTTCTTTACTTTTTGGGTAAAGTTCGGAAAAAATGAGAGTAAGCACAAAATCCTCTGACAAAATGACAAAATTACCCAATAGTACGGGAACGCTTTTAATTTGTATAGCGAACACCTGTTTAAAACTTCAAGTTTCAGGCTTTAATATCCTTCGCATGGTATTTGCCAACGAATTTTCCCTGAAGATCCTCAAGTTCGTAATAGCAGTTTCCTAGCTTCTTTCTAATACGAGCCTTTAAAAACGCATGATCTAACTTAGAGTTATAACCTTTTTCATAACTTGATTGCTGGAAATTCCTTCTAAAGATTTCCTGGCCTTCCTTAAAAGAGACTTCTCTCGATCTTAAATTGTAGCTTCTCTCGTTGCGCCGAAATTGTTTTTCCATAAGTTGTTCTGCCTTTTTTCGAATGATGTCCATAGAATCCTCTCTGTTAAAATTTACGGCTCTATCCTCCAAAATTTTTAACTTCCTTAGTAGTGCATAAGTTTTACCATTCGTCACCATGTATTGACCAAAAGTTAAATAATAAGGTTCTACACCAATAGAAGAGTGGATACTGGATCTCAACGCACATCCTATACTACTGAGGACTTCGTCCCAGTTCTTTTGGTCTGGAGACACGTATGCACGAATGGCTGCTATTACCGACCGGTTAATACGCTCCGAAGCGTTTGCCTGAGGAGAGTGAATTGCCGTAAGAGTGTGCCAGATGTTATATCTCTTCAGTAATTGTTGAAAAACTTTTGATTTAAACTGAACACCATTATCAGAGACTATTGTTTCCGGTACACCGAATACGTGGAATATATCCTCTTCTAAATATTTGCATATGACGTCGGCTGTTAATTTTTTCACAGGTTTTAGAAAGGGGTATTTAGAAAAGTGGTCAAGGACCACAAAAATTCCAATATGGCCTGAACGTGGATAAGGACCCAAAAAGTCCACGTATAATTTCTGGAACAACCGTTCAGTCATCGTTGGCTTCCCCATAGGTGGCCGAAGAACAATATTGGGGTGCTTCGTGCCCTTGCAGATATCACATGCATTTATATATTCCCTAACAGAATTAACCATATTAGGCCAAAAGTAGTACCTTCTAATACGATCCAGGGTTTTATTTATGCCAAAATGAGCTGACAAGCGGTTATCATGCGCCTTTTCCAAAATTTCTGGGATCAGTTCACGTGGTATCCACAATTTCCAACACAAGTCATCATGAAGTTGTTCACCGCTCGCGTGTTCAGTCCGTCTATATACAAAATGGTCTAAAACCTTTATGTCTGGAAATTTGCCCTTGTTTTCATTGATATTCGTAATAAGTCCGTTATATTCGTCATTCTGAAAATAAGGTGATTCTAAATCAACAAAAACCCCTGAGTCATCGGACAGACTACTAATTACTAAGTCAGACCTACTTTCGGATGGACTAGTGATAGAATCTTCTGGATTGGTACGAGAAAGTGCGTCAGGAACAATATTTTGACTACCTTTCCTGTGTTGAATTTTAAAGTGAAATCCTTGGAGTTTTAATGCCCATCTCGCCAATCTTGAACTCAAGTCGTTCTGGGACATAAGCCACTTTAGTGACGCATGATCGGTCACTATCGTAAACTCATGCCCTTCAACGTAAGGACGAAACTTTTTTACACTGAGCACAGCAGCCAAGCACTCTTGTTCGGTTACAGAGTAATTTCTTTGGGCTTTATTAAGTTTCTTTGACATAAATGCCACCGGAACTTCATAACCCTCCGAATCTACTTGCACCAGCACGCTTCCTATCCCTGTCTTGCTTGCGTCGCAATGAATAAAGAATGGATTTCCGAAATCTGGGCTGTGCAAGACAGGTGCTGAGCTCAATAAGCGTTTTAACTCGTCAAAGGATTTCTGTGCGTCACCGTTCCAAACAAACTTTCTCTTACCTTTAAGAAGATCAGTAAGAGGAGTTGTTAGGGAAGCGTAGTTCCCAATGAACTTTCTGTACCACCCAGCCATTCCGAGAAATCTTCTGATATCTTTAACTGATCTAGGTGTCGGATATTCTACAATAGCTGAAATTTTGTCAGGATCAGTTTGAATAACCCCTTTGCCTATAACATGCCCTAAATATTTAACTTCCTCCAGACAAAAATTACTTTTCTCGATATTAATAGTCAACCCACAGTCACGTAGCCTTCGAGCAACCTCCTTGAGGACCTCTAAGTGCTTTTCGAAGGTATCTGAAATAAATAAAAGATCATCCAAATAGATGAAGACCTCGTTCCGAAGGTGCGCAGGTATCACCTTATCCATCAATCGGGACATAGTTTGCGGTGCATTACAGAGCCCGAACGGCATCACTTTGAATTGGTACAAAGGACGACCAGGCACTGTAAATGCTGTTTTGTCCCTAGATGCTGGGTCTAAAGGAATTTGCCAAAAGGCGTCTTTAAGATCCAGACTGGTAATATACCTGGCCTTCGGAAGTCTGCTTAGGATCCCATCAATGTTGGGTAAAGGATACGCATCCTTAACCGTTACGTCATTCACTTTTCGGCTATCAAGGCATAGACGGTTCTTACCAGGTTTCCTAACCAAGACAACGGGAGAGCTCCATGAACTCATTGACTCCTCTATTATCCCTAAACCTAACATTCGGTCAACTTCATCATACATTAGTTTCTCTATCGCGGGTGAAACGGGGTAATGGCGCTGCTTTATTGCCTTGGCTTCTCCTACATCTATAACATGGCCTACCAATGATGTCCTGCCAAGACCTTCTCTCGAAAATGAAGGAAAAATGTCCTTAATTTTCTGTAACAAGGTTTTCTGGGAATCATCTAAGATGCATGTGCTCAAAGGCTTTTCGTCGGCAGAATGAACAATAGAGGATATTGCGTGAGCGGAGAGAAAATTAGGGGGAAGAAGGTTAAACGATTTCCAAAAATCCCATCCAAGGTAAAGCGATTGAGAAAGAGATGGAATTATATAAATATCAAAAGGTTTTTAAATGGATCTAAATAAAAGGCCTGTTCTAATAAAACCAACAACAGGTTGGGGGTTATGGTCAGCTGTACGAATATTTGTGCTAAGTTTCTTATAAGGCCTGCCTGATTCGAGAACTCTTTTCGCAAATTCACCACCTATACAACTAATTGAGGCGCCACTGTCCAAGAGACCAGATACCTTCTCGTCAAAAATTTGCACCTCCGCGTATGGTCGGATATCATTTTTCGCCTCAAATATGCAAGAGGATATACTTCTTTGTCTTCTTCTAATATTTTTCCAAAAAGTTCTCATTCGCCGTGCAGATCTTGTTGGCTTGAAATCAATTGAACTATTAAAAATCCTATTCCTTGCTTTTTTGTAGTTATCGAGTCTAATGTGAAAGGGTAAAATTGGTGTTAATCGTTGCGTCCGGGTTTTTCCATTCGAATTGTTGATAAGTGATTCCTGTATTATATAATCAGGGGGTATTATTGATCGGTGTTTGTCGAGTGATCCATTGTCTTCCTGTTCAGACTCTGTTTGCGTGCACCTTGTTGTGCACTCATACCCCAGTTTTTTGAAGGGTTACATTTCCGGCATGCGGGTTTATATACATTCGCCGCTCCACATCCGTAACAAAAAACGGTCCTTTCTGACATGCACTCCTGGTATCTATGTCCTATTTTTCCGCAATTCCAGCAACTTAGACCTAGTTCCGAAACCACCTGTTCTGAAATATGTACACCTTGTTCCTCTTCCTCATCAGGAGCGTCCAGCATTTCCGAAACGCGTTTTGGGAAACCCAATGGCCTTTGTGGAGTAATTCTCTTCCGAATATCCTGTAAAAAAAATTCCCTCTTTCTGCAAATATCTCGCAATTGCTCAACCGAAACAATCCTTATGTTCAAAATTTCGTGTTGAATATCGGGAAGTAGGTTTCTCCTTAAAATTTCCGCCAAGGATAATTCAGATAAAGGCGTCTCGAGACGATCCGTAAGTTCCACTATGGACTCATAAAAGGTGTCAAAATTTTCTCCGGGTCTTTGCTTCCGGTCCCTTATTAACTCCCTATAGTCCATATCAGTCCTGGTGTCCCGATACTGACTACGGAGAGCCGCACATAGTTCCGGCCACCTAATTCTACGAACTGACTGGTGGTGTCGCCAAAACCAATCACTCGCCTTACCGTCAAAAAGTGCACTGGCATTATCGCATAAAACATCAAAGTCTCCCCCTAAGGTTTGCCTAGTTAAAGCCTCAATTCTGTAGATGAATGCATCAACGGATAGACTAGATGAGCTTCCCGAAAACTTAAGTCTCCAATTATTTATTATCTGGCTGATCCTATCAGGACGGACGGACAGATCCCCCGACAACCCCGAATTAATCGCCCTTATATTGGAAAAATAGTTATTCGTGTTAGAAGGCACATTAGTTCCTCTATTGGTTGGGGGTGGGAGACCTAAAAGTTGGTCCATTGACTGGTTCTCAACACCGATCGAATCATTCCTAACAGTGCCGTCAACGTTATCCATAAGCCCATGTGATTCACTAATTTCGGCTCGGGACATTATAGGCGGATTTACCCTATCCTGAAGGCCTACTCTTCGAAGTACCGCTTCGAAATTCGATTGAACCAATTGAGATAACGTCACATTTAATGTTGACAGCATTTCAGCCTGTTGAGCCCCAACAGCTGCTGTCACCAGATTCCTTATCATTCTCCTATCATCGTCTATACTCCGAGGGGAGGATTCGGATGATCGAGAGGTGCTGGTCAAATTAAGGTTCTGATTATCTTCTAAAATTAAATTATCAGCATTACGATTTACGTCGAAATTGTCCTTACGCGTTTGGCTTCGAGTAGTTGTGTTCGTAGGTCCAACCGTAGATGGCTTTGTACTCTTTGGTATGTTAACTTGTGTACTGCACGTAGGACATGTGGGTCTATTGTTTGTTGATTTCGAAAAACAAGATTTGTGAAAGCAATGTGGAAGTGAATTTGCCTTTATCGTAATATTATTTCGACAAATTTCACAAACTAAAGCTGGAGGTGGAGCTATTGGTGGCGCTGGAGGAAGCGCTAAAGGTGGTGCAAGGGGAGGAACCATTGGTCCAGAAGCAGTACCAACAATAACTGCTGCCGCAGGTTTCTCAGTACTAATTTTCGGAGCCATTTAAATCGTACCAAAGCAGATAAAATAAATTTAAAAAAATTATCTAAAACAAATGTTACAATAGAAACTTGAAAAAGATGATCAATTTGTTCCTGTAATAAGAATCAATTATCACCAAATTTTCAAACTAAGAATGTTTCCAGCCTCAAAAGTAAAAAGGTGAAGATTGTTCAAATCAAAATTGTAAAAATCTGCACTCGAAAAAAATTAAAATTTGAAACTTTCCTCAATCATGAAATGCAGCAAAAACGTACTATTAAAGAAACAGAATTTAAATATTTGTTTCATAATGGCAAAACAAATTTTAATAACCACAATTTCCCCTTTAAGTTATTATTCATGAAATAAAAAGAACAGGTTCTACACGGGAAAAATGAAATTTAAACTCAGGAAGGAGCACCGTTTTTTCTTTTGTTTTTCTATATATTTGAGCGATAGTGTGTCACAATATCAAATTCTAAAAATACTCTTTGCTAAACGAAATAACACTTGCGCTAAATAGTATTAGTATTCAAAATTTCCTAATTATTCATTAACAAAAATTTAAAAGTGTCGAAATGTGAAAACCATTAATGCACACGTTATAACTGGTTTCCTTACGCACAAAAGCAAAATTAGAATTATATGAATTCGTCCTTTGATTTAACCAACATCAGGTAATAAACTCCTAAAAGCTTACAACTGATTAACTAATTGATTATGATTCAAACCAAAATTCATGAAAAAAGTCTGAAGATACAAATAAAATATATTTGATTTGAAATATGTCTCGTTATGAATTTTAGTAAAAACAGTAGAATGAAACAAGGCTATTTTTCAAAAATAAATAAGAAAAAATCTTGAAAAAAAATGTATGTATATAAATAAGAAAAATTAACTTATTTTTTTTTTCTTGATTTCCAAACTTTACGTATCTTTACGAAAAAAAATTAAGTTCAAAGAAATAATTATTTAATTAAACGTTTCTAAAACAAAATTTCAGTTGAAAACTATAATGTTCATTAATTTGATTTATTTGTGGTAATAATGTGTTGGTAGTTGTGTATATAAAAAATGGCTACGCGAATAGCTTAAGAATATTGAAAAAAAAAATGGATTCTCCCAAGAAACAAGAAGCAAATAATAGAAATTTTATAAAGCATAAAGATTTAGGAAAGAAAGATTTTTTTTCTTTTTTTGTTTTTTTTTTGGCGTACGTAAGATAAATCCAAACAACACGATTCCAAAAAAAAATCAAAGAAAATATTATCTGCGGGCAAGGTCCGAAATCTATCCAGACTCTAGATTCCAACAGAACATTTAATTTGAGCAAAAGAAAAAAATGACCAAATAGAAGACAAAGCTTTGTGTCACGGCAACTGTCCAGAAGAGTTCCAGGAAGTTAGTTCCATGCTACACATGTTAAGTTATAGAAAAAAAGTCACAATTCATATGGTATAAGAACGTTTCGGGAAACATTTTTAAACTTCCATTAAAATAAAAAAGCAGGTAAGATGAGGAAAAAAATAGATTTGAAAGTTGAGAGAATTTGTTTTTAAACATATGAGATTTTGGTGGGGGGGAAAGAAAAAAAAATACCAGCAAAATTTAGTAGTGACCCACAGAGCAGGGATATATTCAATATAAAAATTTATATATATGTTCCAGATGTTACAAATCATGTGGGCCCCACGTTGGGCGCCAAAAATATTAATTACTATGTAGCATACAACGGAATTATTAAAATACTGTCTAAGGGCACAGTCAAGCTCGGGCATGCATCAATCCGGCTCTGGCTCGTCGGCTATCGGGGTGGGTTTTTGGTCTTGACTTTACCATATCACTTTACATATAGCAATTACATATTTTAATTAAATGCATGCAGAAATAAGGTATAGCTAACAAAAACTAAAAGGAAACGGATGAAGCAGTCTAAGAAACGGAAGCTAATAGGAAAAAAAATTAAAATATCAAGTTTACTGAAGTAACCTGCAAAAATATTTAGAGTGTTAGCAAGTTCGCGGTAGCCATGTCTGTTGCACGTTGATTTTATCGATGCAATACGTAGCCCTCCCAACCTCGATCATCCAATGGAGTCCACAAGAAAATTATGATGATCCCATTCATCACCCACTACCTACACTGTCTTACCACAAGAAATCAAGACTAAAGTGACTTAGAAGTTCATTATAAGTATTGGTTTATTAAAGAAAATCAATAAGATATACATCTGAACCAAAATAAAATTTTCAGTATTTAGGCCTGTCAGCGTATAGCAAAATTTACTTCAAGAGTGTTGTTATTTATATAATAATCCATAAAAAAAAATTTTATAAAGGTTTGCAAAAAAAACTTATACAAAAAAAAATTATATATAACTGATAAATATTTTCTAAATAAATTTAAAATGTTCCTTAAACTATTTTAGTTCTAGCCCATAGTGTTATAATTATATTTCGTACTTCAATAAGGTTATCAATTTCACAAAAAAAAAAGATACGCAGATACAAAAATACAACTGACTCAAAAAAAAAGTCGGTGACATTTTTGACCTTCAGGAAGACTTAAATAATGCAATTTCCTGGTCAGATCGCAATGGTCTACCCTTTAATATTGCAAAATGTTATACATAGGGTAGAGGGGAATCCTTCGCCAGTGGGGCACATACACTAATCCCATTTTTCTCCGATGTTAAGGGAGATAAAAAATTGGATAAAATATATTTTGTGCTTTTTTCAATTACCTTTCCTTGACATCCACTTTGACGAATTTATATCACATGTGGTCGCAGACAGACGTGTTTTTGTGTTTTTTGGGGTGCCAAAAAAATAATTGAAAGCAACTACATTTTGCAATAACTTCCTCAAATCGTGTGATAAAATAATAATTTTTCATTATGTTAGACCTATGATCCTAAGCTTTCAGAAAATAATAATTTGATTTTAGTAAATGCTTAAAAAGTGTGAAAAAATATTAATTTTATGTTAGTGCCTGTCTCTGGGGCACAATCACCAGATGGCCCCTGGAGCTACGAAGAGTTGGTGCATCTCTGCCTAAAATGCTCTATAAGACTTTGCTATATGTTTAAAATATGTTTAATAGTAAATTAGTACAATAGTGTTTATTCTTAAATTTATATTAATTATTCAGTTTTTTGTAATTTTGAAAAATCATTATATTATAGTTTTAAATTATTTTTTTTTTTTAATGTAATGGAGATTTATTGATTATAAAGAATCATATATCTTAAAGAACTTATTCTAAATTATTTATTTCAGTCATTAAAACATTGACTTTGCCGTATTAACAATATTTTTTGTTGAAATTGTATCTAGCTCTTTTGGCGAATATCCCCCAGGTTTGGGGCAGTTACGCCGATTTGGGTTACTTTGGAAATCATTAAAAAAGTAATAGAAAATATGCAAATAATTAGAATAAAAATCATAGAAATTAATGACAAGATATGTAGATATTCAATTTGAAAGTAATTTATGATAAATAATTAGGGGTTAAAAGATTACAGTGCTTTGAAAAAAAGTGGCGAAGGATCCCCCCTCTACCCTAGTATGTTTTTGCATAGACGTCGAAATATTCTCCTTTCTGAATATAAAATGAATGGTCATGTATGTATTAACATCTGTGAATGAAATCGTGGACCTGGGTGTAGTTTTTGATGGTAAATTATCAGTCACTAGTCACTTAAATTTCATTATTCCCAAAGCATATTCTCTTCTTGCATTTATTCGACGCAATTTGTTAAAGGCCGATTTTGCTTTAAGCGATTCAATTGGCTAAAATATAATACGCGAACAGTGGTTTTAATATTAAGTTTGATGCATCAGATTTTAAGCCTAAATATGAATACAGGTCCTGTGCCTACATTTCAGCACCAAAAATTTATATTGATTGCATTTGAAAATGTTTGTATATAAAAAACTAAATGGAAAACCGCTAAACTTTAAAGGCAATTTGAATTTGGAAAAAAAAAATTTTTACGTTTAATATCGTGACTAGGATTTTTCTTTTCCCGGACTTTTTCATTTCCCGGGACAGCGGGATTTTTTACAAAATTTCCCGGGATCCCGGGAATTCCCGGTCATTAGAAAATAAATAAAATTGACATAGGTTTTAGTTAGAAAACTCGATTTCTATTAAAACACTGTTCGACAAAATTAATTTTTTCGTTGTACCCATGAAAAAACTACTTAATATATTCTGAAAGGAGGGCTAAATATAAAATATCCATGTCTTACACTTTTTCTAAATCAATTCGTTTAACAATTTAGGTAATATATTTATATGGGAGGCCGTCTTAATTTTTAGAAATATATTAACTAAATATTAATTTGCGGTTTAAACCGTTAATCGAATCGATATAGAAAAAGTGAAAGCCACGGGTATTTAACTCTCATCCCTCTTTTAGGATATATTGGAATTGTTAACGGGTACAAACTGGAGTCGGACCAGTTTTGCTTAAATATTTCTTAAATATGGAATTCAAAAATTTCTGTTTCAAGATATTTTGTTTCTACAACGAGCATATAATTAAATGAGATACCAACTCTCCCTACCTCTGTTAAATCACTCTCTTCTTAATTTATATCCTAAATTCAGCCATAAGAATTACACACGTCTGCAATGGCTAACATTTTCGATATAAATTGTCAATCTTCGAAAGAGAGCGACGAATACTGCCTGGTTTCTATGCAGATTTTCAGAAGTATTAGTCTAGGGTTCTATAAGTCGACTTTCTTGTGAAGCAAAAGTCGATAAGTCGACTTTTGCTTTCGACTTTTCGACTTTTTTACTTATTACCATATGGCTAAGAAGTAAATTTTGTTTTTGCTGATATAACACAATAGAAAAAACTAAGCAAGTGTTGCTAATCTATTGGAAAACAAAACAGTGAAATATGACATAAAAAATTATAAAATGTCTACGACACACAGTGGTTTTAAACTGAGAGAAGTGGTAATACATACACAACTTCTAAACTAATCGTCCGATTTGGACAAAGTTTATAGAATATTGTAGAGTAGGAATAAGGATTTTGTAAAAATTTGTAGTCACCCTGTTTTATTAATAGGGCATTTATTTAGCACCAGCGTGCAAAGTAGACCACCTCGAGTGTAAACAAGCCTTCGGAACCTTTGGCTTCTTAAATTGTCAGCCGATTTCAATGAATTTAGACTTTTTGAATTATACTTAGGGCAAGTAACTTTTTTCCAATGTAACCATGGTTAAACCAGGGGGTTTCCATCAGCTGCTTTTAAAAATTCTTTATGAGCCAAAAAATTTCACGCAACAAACGGAGGAAAAACAGAAGGAATATGAAGAAAATTAACTGCGAATGAGATAAAATCAAGGAATTCGGGAAAACACAAAAATAATAAAATCGTTTTTACAACAAAAACACAAAAGTTAAAAGCAAAAAAATTTATTTAAATTAATTAATTATTATTTATTTCCTTATTAAAGTTGTTTTTGTTACCGTTTTATTCATTAATCGCAAAAAAAATATTAACTTTTTCACTTTTCTTTTTCTCATTCTTCACTGAAATTAATAGACCAAAGCATCGATGCAAATAATTGAGCACGAGTTAACATAATTTCTTCGGACGAAAACTCTTTCCTTTAAATCCTCTTTGGTTAAACGTTAACCCCAGATATTTTCATATAAATTTGAGATTCAAAACTATGGTTAAGCACTAAACTCAGTTTATTTTGGGATAAGTTAGCAGGTCTTAATTAACAATTTTTCAACAAAACTTTTCGCTAATTTCAGCAGGATAGAATATTATTGGCATTTAACTAAGTTTAATTTTTAACAAAAAGTTTATAAAAAAAAGTCTTTTCATTGTGTTTTGTCTACTAATATTGAGATAATTGTTTTGCTAATATGAGAAGGGTAGTTGTCATTTAAAACAAACTAAAATATAACCCAAATACAGCTGAAATTTTGTAGAGTTTAGAGTTTTATTTTTTCTGTTTTATCTAACTAAAATTTACTAAACAGTTTCGGCAGTTTTTTCTGCAGGGCCGTTTTTATCCATTTTATCTGCTAATTGCACAGATTTATTTCTATCAGTGTATTAGTATTGCTGGAGTAAGTAATAAAACAAATTTAAACAAAATGTAAGCCTTCACTTTGATTTCACTTAAATTTTTGTAGCGCTTATTGGGTAAAGCTTAAAGCATAACTTGTCAGAATAGGTATCTGCCGATAGCACTGATGATCATAATGAAAACAGAGGAACCAAAAATTTAAAAGTCTATAGCCCCCCTTGAAAAATGGTCTAGCTACGCCTTTGCCTAGCAGCATTTGTTGAAAGCGAGAAAATTTTTGAACTTAATTTTAAGTTTTCACAGGTGCGTAAAATATAGCTCCCCAATTTTTTTAGACAGAGAAATTATTGTACTTGATTACAATTAATCCAACCTTTTAAGTTAAAAGATTAACCGGACAATTAAAAGTTTAACTCTGCCAGTTTTAAATACCAAGGTGATACTCAAAAAACTAAAAGAACATTATCTATAGAAGGGGCTCCAAAGCCCAAAAATGCAGTTTTGTGCATGAAATGGGGTTTTTTATTACACCATGCATTTAAGGGTTAATTTATAAGAATAAAATAAGCCTTAATGTATATAATTTGTGTGCTACATTTTATGTTTAAAACCACTGTGCGATGATAAAAAACAATGAAAAATTTTATTTTTATGCATAATAGTCGAATTTATGCTCATTATCAACAAGGTGCACTTCTACGTTCCGAATCTAGTTAACTGACCCCCAAATAAGCAAAAAAAAATATGATTTTTTGCTATTTAGAAATTTTCATATAAAAAGTCGATTAATCGACCTTTACCTATAAAAAGTCTGAAAGTCGACTTTTCAAAATTTGAAAAAAGTCAAAAAGTCGATTAATCGACTTAATAAAAAGTCGAAAAGTCGAAAAGTCGACTTTTCAAAATTTCAAAAAAGTCGAAAAGTCGACTTTTTGTTGCGAATATATAACCCTATATTCGTCTAGAATTATTTTTATAAAAAAGTTTAAACGTAAGAATTTTTCACACAAATTTTTAGGCAAATTCGCCTAAATCTTTTTATAAAAATAATTTGAAAAAGCATCTAAATTGAAATAAAGCAAAATTAATTGAAATTTAAATGAAATTATTTGAAGGAAAAAACTCAAAATACTTATATTAGTTGAAAATACGAAAATATTACCAACTTTTCTAGTTTTAACAACGAGCATATAATTAAAAGAGATACCAACTCTCCCTACCTCTGTTAAATCACTCTCTTCTTAATTTATATCGAATATTCTGCCATAAGAATTACACACGTCTGCAAAGGTTAACATTTTCGATATAAATTGTCAATCTTCGAAAGGGAGTGACGAATACCGCCTGGTTTTAATGCACATGTATTAGGAGGTGTTTGGAATTGAAATACTGATATTTAAATGTTGTATACAGGGCTGCCATATAATTTTTATGAAAAATCGGCACTTTTTTCAACAAAAAAATCGGCATTTTCGGCACTTTGATTTAAAAAATCGGCAAAAAATCGGCACAATCAAAAATACTTATTAAAATATATATATATACTCTTAAAAAAATATTTAAAAAGAACATTTCAGTATAAAATAATATGACTTACACTGAAATTAAATATAATAATTAACAACCAAATTAAAATAAAGGTTTTTGAGATAAATTGAATAATCCCGAGTAAAAATAGTTATATAGGAAATTATATAATTTAATATGGACTAATATGTTTATATATAGTCTAGTGTGACAAATATAATTATTTGCGGATATAATTATGTATAGCTTTGAGTTTTTTATGGCTTTATCGGAAAACATATAATGTTTTATATAGCTCAATGTTAAATTTTGTTTCTAAGTTGTTTTAGATATGTTTAAGTATAGCGCAATGTAAAAAAAATTCTATGTTTTTTTGAGATATATTTATGTATGATTTCAAAATATAAAAGGCGTACTCATTATAACTCCTAAGTTCCTTGTAAACCTTGTATAAATACAAGCCATATTTTTTATGCATGGAATTTGACATTAAACTCATAAACATACAAGGTTTACACAGTTTACGGATAGAATACAAGTTTATATGCACACAGAAAATAAATTGGTTGGAATTCTATCGGAACCAACGAAATATTTTCATCATTCAATAATTTTAATTGCAGTTATTTAATATTCATCATCAGGAAAGTTATATTTATTTGTGAACAGAAAATATATATGATGAACCAAAACACTGTCACATTATCCAAAATATTGGCTTTTCTAACCAATATTGAAAAGTTACTAACTTCCACATTACCTTCAATACCAACAACCACCAATTTATCGAAGATTTAGTCATTTGAATAAAATATCGGCAGCAACAATTTAGTATCAGTTGTGTTTCAATAAAATCGATCACTCTATCCAAAGTACTAGTTTTTCCAATCAATTTAAAATTTTTTTTTAACTTTAGTAGCTTTAACCATTAATTTCCATTATTTTGGTAATTGTAATAATATATTGAGACAAGGAACAGAAATTTTATTTATCATAATAAAATTTTGGAATCTATCATATTTTTTCGTTTCATACATATGCGTGTTTAAATTCTAAGTTAGACAACAACTAAACATAAGTATCTGTGGCGCAGGAGGTAGAGACACAGCCTTATAGCCTTAGAGATTTGAGTTCAAACCTCAACCAAGGCATTACTTTTTTTATAATTTTTTTATTGATTTAAATTAAGACACAATTGATTTTCTGTTGTGAATATAATTTTATTTAAAAACAAAATATTCAAATTTTCAACCTGAAGAAATTCAAATTTGAAATTTGACAAAAAAAATTTATGTCGAGTTTAGCCTAGAGGAAAAGCAATGGGCTGACAAACGGAAGGTCGCCGGTTCAATCCCAGTTTGCGATATAAATTTTTTTTTTAGTTTTTTTTTCTTTTATTCAAATTAAAAGTCACAACTGATTTGCTGTTGTTGATTTAATTTTATTTATAGACAAAATATTCACACCTGAAAAAATTCAAATTTGAAATTTGACTGAAAAAATTTAAATAGAGCTTAGCTTAGAGGGAAAGCAATGGGCTGACAAGCGGAAGGTCGGGGGTTCGATCCCAGTTAGCGAAAAAAAAATTTTAATTTTTAAATAAATTTTGTGGAACGTGTTTTTCTATTTATAGAATTTATAATCCACAAACATTAAAGTAATCTATTAACACAACAAAAATTCAAAAATTGTAAATAAATTTCGGTAGTTACAATGGTATTAAAAATTAAATAAAAGTGATTGTACCTGGAACTACAAAAATTCGGTTGGCGAAAAATTCGGTTGGAACTACGAATCTGTTTTCTGTGTGTGAGAAGGCTTAAAATTCTTGGTTACAATTATGTACAACTTCTTCTAAATACTGAATTTTTTACTTAAATATTTAATTCTTAACTTAAGGGTGTTATTTTTCAGTACTTTTTGATAGTTTTTGTTTTGATCTTGAAATATGAAGCGTTATACAAGTATGTCTTTCTACATCAAATTAGATATAATTATATCTGCCCAAGTAAAAAAGTTTTGATATATTCATATATTATCACATACAATTTTGTATAATTATATATTGGAACATATATACTAAGATATACTTATATATAATTTTACGAAATTATATCCTAAATATATAACTATATCTTGTTATATATTGCACAATATATAGCGCAACATATTACAATATCCAATTATATATAGACCTGTATATATTTACATATGCCTCATATAATTATGTATAATTGTATAGAATTATATACCATTACATCTAGTTGGATATGATTATACTAGCGGGCGCAGCCCGCTACGTTGTTAGCGTGCCTTAAAGGTTAAAGGTTAAGGGCGCCCCCCACAATTTTTATTAAATTCGTTTTTTTATTTAAAGTTTTTTTATTTAAAGCCTTCATCCAGCCACCACAAATAAATAATTCTGCACAACAATGGGTTTAAAATAAATAAATATTTGATCACTTTTTCTCATGAAAGTGGATTGTTAGTAATGAATCCATAATAAATTGCAATATACGTGTGTATGTTAAGATAATTTGGTAAAGTGCGAACTTAGGTAGATAGACCCGTAAGTAGTTTTGTTCATTTGTGTTTTGTTAGCGTGTCTTAAAGTTTTTTTTTTAATTCCAGTTTATGTAAAGGTAGACCTGGCAATTCAAATAAATTCACAAATTCAGTTGGAAAATTTACTGCGTCGGTTTCTTCCACCGGTGCTTCGTTACATGAAGTTTAAATATCGGAATATATAAGTTCCATTCCTTTTCTAAGGTTTTTTCTCTTTTAGAAAATTTGTTTAACTTTTCCGAGAGTAAGTTTCAATGCTACATAAGTTTCATATTCCGTGGATAGTGTTTGAACAGGTCATTCTCTCTTCCAGTCCATTTGCATTCTCTATAATTTCAATTCTACTCGTTCAACGTTTATATCCATTTCATTCCACTTGTGTAGTGTTTCATTCCACTCGTTTCCTATTTAGTTTCTTAATTTTAGTGTTTCATATACACTTGTTCTTTAAGTTTTAGGTTTCTAGCTAAAGACGCAGACGTTAAGGGGGGGGGGGGGCAATTTTCCCCTTTTGAACCACCATTTTTACCACGTTCCTGTCCAAAGTCCTAGAAATGCCTTGTCGATAAGTTAGCCCATACTCCAAGGAAAACATATTATATATTACAGGTTTCTAGCCGAAGGGTTCGGTTAGGCCATCAAGGGGGAGAATTATTCCGTTTTTACCCCTCCCGGTAGGAATTTCCAAAAATTCCGTCTTAGAGGATGTCTGCGTTGGAGGAGGAACCTACTACATACATAATTTTAGGTCTCTATATCCAGCAGTTTGGCCAGGCATCAAGGGGGAAGTTTTTTCCCTTTTTACCCCTCCCTGTATGAATTTCCAAAAATCTCATCTTAGCGGATGTCTACAATAGAGGAGGAACTTTAATACCAAATTTCAACTTCCTACCTCCAGCGTAACATATGTTTTACATTTCAGGTTTCTAGCCAACTTTTACTATTTGTGCCCCTCTCGGTAGGAATTTCCGAAAATCCATCGACAGGGAATTTCAGCTTCCTTGTTCCAGCAGTTTGAGCAGGCTGTCAAGGGGGACACTTTTTCTTTTTTTGTCCCTCCCGGTTGGAATTAGGCTGGAAGAGGAACCTAAGTACCGAATTGCAGCTTCCTAGTTGCAGCAGTTTGGACAGGTCGTTAAGGGGCAACTTTCCCTTTTTGAGCCCCCATTTTATAACGACCCTGTCCAAAATTCAAAAAAGTATCTTTCTAATAAGTTAGCCCTCACTCCAGGGACCCACATTTTAATCTTCAGGTTTCTAGCCGAAGGGGTTTTTACCGGCCCCCAAGGTGAGGCTTTTCTTCTTTTTGCCCCTCCCTTTAGGAATTTACAAAAATTCCATCTTCGCGGCTATCTGCGATGGATGAGGAACATTCATACCAAATTTCAACTGCATTGCCTAAGCGGTTTGGGCAGGCCGTTATTGGGGACATTTTTCCCTTTCAACCACCATTTTTACTATGTTGCTGTTCCAAAATAGAAAAATTACGTTGCCGGTGAGTTAGTCCTACTCCAAGGAATACATATTTAAAATTTTAGGTTGACCAAAAGGGATTGGGCAAGCCGTCAGGAGGAGACTTTTACCTTATTTCCCCTCCCGATAGGAATTTCAAAAATTCCGTCTAAGCGGACACCTACACAGAAGGAGGAACTCACATACCGAGTTTCCTTTTGGGATATCCTGTAGGGAATTCCAAAAATACAAACTTAGTCGATGTCTACTACAGTGGAGGAACCTTTATACCAAATTTCAACTTCTTACCTCCAGTGGTTTGGGCAGGCACTTTTCCAATTTGTGAGACTGTATATGTGGAGACTTTTCCCCTGTTTGCCCGTTCCGGTAGGAATTTCCAAAAATCCCGTCTTAGCGCATGTCTATGTCGAATATCAAGAAACCTTGTTTTAGTGGAGATATCCGTGGGGGAGGGAAAAAAGTAGTTTTTTTGAAATTATATATTATTTTAAATGGTACTTTTTGGAAAAACGAAATTTTTTGGAAAAAGATACTTTGTTTTTACAAAGTACTTTATTTGTACTTTTTTTGGAAAAGGTATTTTTTTAATAAGGTGTTTTTTTTGGAAAAATGTATGTTTTTTGGAAAAAGGTACTTTTTTTGGAAAAGGTACTTCTTTTGGAAAAGGAACATTTTTTTAGAAAAAGGTACTTTTTTTTTGGGAAAAGGTACTTTGTTTTGGAAAAGGTACTTTTTTTGAAAAAGGTATTTTTTTGAAAAAATGTATGTTTTTTGGGAAAAGGAAAATTTTTTTAAAAAAAGGTACTTTTTCTTGGAAGAGGTACTTTTTTTGAAAAATGTATTTTTTTTGGAAAAATGTATGTTTTTGGGAAAAGGTACTTTTTTGGAAAAGGTCCTTTTTTTTGGAAAAGGTTCATTTTTTTAGAAAAAGGTAAATTTTTTGGAAAAAGGTACTTTTTTTAGATCTAATATAACCATAATACGATCTAATTTGATACAATTATATGTTCTCATATTTCGGATGTAATTATATATAATATCAAAACTCATATAATTTTTTTTAGTAGGGGTGTCAAAATCCGGATAAGATTCTATATGAATAAATATATTTAGATCTTATCCCATATAATTTTATCCACCATTTTTCGGATCATAGTATATGTCCAATTATATTAAATAAGATATCATTACATATGGCATTATATTATTTTTTTACTCGGGATAATACTACGTTCACAGTACGATTGTTAAACACGTTTATGTAAAAGTTAAAAAGTTCACACATAAAAATGAAGTGTTGAAGTTAACAATTGTAAAAAAAAACAAAAATTTAACAAAATTTCCCAAAAAGTTATTTTTTCTTCGGCCGGAGGCAATAATTAATAATTTTTGGCATTATCCAAAGTTATAATTGCTATAAAAAGTGAAATAACATTATCCGCACCAGTCGGAAACAAGATTTTTCAAATTTTAGTTAAGGGACAACTTCATGGCTGTTTTTGGATTTTTCGTTCACCGGAAGCAAAATTTTATTAGTTGTTTTGTTCATCTATCACTTTAATAAGAAAAAAACATATTTTAACTGGGTTTATTTAAATTTCGTTTATTTTATTCAATTTTAATTTTTTTATTTTTCTTGTTGTATCGTCTTCTGCTTCAAACTTGTCATTCAACACCAATTGATATCAAACTTATCGTGTTTAACAACGTGTTTAATTAAACACGATAATTTAGCGTGTTTAAGGGTAGGAAAAATGTACTGTAAAATATCTCACTTAAACATGTTTAACGCTTAAACACGTCAACTCGAGTTAAACACGTATATGTGAACTCCGCATAACAAAGAAATGTTAGTTCAGATATTAACTTACTTATACTCTTGACTAGCCATGGATTTGTGCGAACATGAAGCAAATCACACGTGAAACAACAACAAATTTTATTTGTTGTTTTTGTTTTGCATGTAATTCGTTTCATGTTCGCACAAATCCATGGCTAGTCAAGACTATAAGTTATGCCAATACTACATAAATTAGTTCCACAATTTTTAGAGATATTTTTTCTCTGAAAAAGATAATTCGCATAAAAAAGTTTTGTTTTTATGAAACAGTGAATAATTTATGTTATAATAACTTTAAATCAATGATTTGATATTGAATAAAGTGAGATAATGATTTAGTACAATTTATATTGAATTAATATTGATTCGATTAAATAATTTGTTTTATGAAATAATTCACAAATACAAATAAATTAAACGATTTTTACCATTGTGGGCGCTGTGGTGTAATGGTTAGCGCGTTGGACTGTTACACGTGAGGTTGCCGGTTCGAGCCCCAACCAAGGCAACATCAATTTATGAAAAATAGTAATATGTATGATTTTTTTCTATCCCTCATACATATCGCAGCGTCCTCCTTCGCTGTTCCCATAGCACTTAACCCAACCGAAGTGAAATAATATAACAGGGCTATGAACTAAAAAGCTTCAACAAAGTTCGCCAACTCACCGACAGATGGCGCGCAACATCTGTGCTAAAAAATTCAACATCTCGCGCAATTACAGTGTTGCCATATTTGAAGCCCTTCATCTTTCACCACCTTTAACTTCTTCTATATCCCTTCCAAAGGAAGCAACACGTTAATTAATAGGAAGAATTTCCTGAGTGTTGCTTCTCTTAAAAAAAAAAAAAAACATTTTTTAAATGATTTTTTAAAATTGTATTAATTTGCTTCAGTATATAAAATGAGCCAACAAAAATCAAACTGATTCTTTGAATAAGATATTTATTGAATAAAGTAGCAAATAGTTTAATCTATAAAATATTTAAATGATGCGAATCGTCCGAATAAAATTGAATCAGATTTCAAAATGGAACTAAGGAATTATGTTTTTAAAAGTTAGCAATATATCGTCCTCTTGCTACATATTGCAATAAGTTGTATAATATTTTTACACAAAATATGGCATATTGTTTTTTGTTGAAATACAAAACTTGCAATATGACATATAATCAAATGAATCTTTGCACGATGTCAAAAGTTGTATAAGAATATTGCGTGGGCTACATTTAGCTCCAATTATTGAATTTCAGATTCATTTAGTAAAATAGAAAATTCTGCACGAATTTCAATGATAGAATTATTTTATTATTTATTAATATACACAATATATATCACTAAAAATTAAAATTGAGTGTTTTTTTAATTTAAAAAAAAATCGGCATTTTTCGACCAAAAATCGGCAAATTGGCATTTTGCATATTTTTCAATAAAAAATCGGCAAAATGCCGAAAAATCGGCAATTCTGGCAGCCCTGGTTGTATATATTGCTTTATTTGCACAAATATCTTCATTTTAAAGAAAAAAGAATGTCCGAAGCATGAGTTCTTTTGTTGGTAATCATGGCAATGGCTAATAATATTTGTATTCGGTTTAACTAAACCAAATAAACTGACATCCAAAAACAATTTGGCCAAAATAATATCTTTTTTATCAAAATGTTAGTTTTTAATTTTTATTTAAAAATAAAAATTGTTTTTCGACCTTTTTAACTGATAAACTACGAATTTATTAACTGTTGTTCGAGGCCAATTTCCTTATTATGAATTAACATAATAAGTACTTTTTCCAAAAACTGCTATTTTCCTTCATCAGCATATTCTCCTGACAAATACTTCACAGACTTTTTGTTTTCAGAAACCTCTATAACTTCAGGAATGAAAAGACGATCGTTTCGGGGATTTTCGAATTCGCCATCATCAGTTTTCTTAAGAAAGTGGTGGCATTACTGCAAATTAAAACATTGAAATGCCATATTAAATGTAGTCCTCTACACTCTAAAAAATGTTTGTAAATTTACTACTATAAAATGGGTAAAATTTTGTTTAATTTTACGAAAATTCGGTAAATATAAACAAAAAATGCGTAAACTTTTTTTGTACACACTTTCATACGCAATAATACACACACAAAGTATTTTTAGACATTATGTGCTTATAAATAAACACATTGTGCCTAAAATTACTATTGTTTTGTTAAATAAAATTTTTACGCACAAAGTTGGTAAATATACTATCCAATAATAGTAATAAATACTCTGACATTTCAAATTGGAAAAAATTGAAAAAAAATTATAAATAATAAAAAGAAAAAGCGAAAACGGATTATTTTTTGTGAATTACAACATTTCCACAAACACATTAGAGTCTGGAAATAGCAACATAAGCATGAAATTGTTTTTGGTAATTATTATTAACGCATGTGGTAGTCTAAACCTCATTTCAAAATTGAAAACGCCGTAAGAGAGACACGGCCTACGCAGGAACTACTGGGTGCAATAACTCTTGCTCAACAAAATGCCGTCTTTGCAAGGCAGGCAGTCAACCAACAACCGTCAACAATAACGATAGAAAACGCCGTAAGAGAGATACGACCTAGGTAAAACAACTGGGTGCGATGACTCCTGCTCAACAAAATGCCTTCTTTGAAAGGGGGGCAGTAACCGTCAACAATAATGGGAGAAAACGCCTTAAGACAGATATGGCCTCCAAAGGAACAACTGAGTGCAATGACTCCTGCTCAACAAAATGCTTTCTTTGCAAGTTAGGCAGTACTCAATGAATACTGACTTTGTTGAGAAGGAGTCATTGCACTCAGTTGTTCCTGCGTAGGCCATATCACTCTTAAGGCGTTTTCTCCCATTATTGTTGACGGTTACTGCCCCCCTTTCAAAGAAGGCATTTTGTTGAGCAGGAGTCATCGCACCCATTCAACAGTTATAACAAATTTTTATATGAATTTTATACAAATGCCTTAAGATCCCAAAACGATTAATTTGGACATAAACGATTATGAGAGAATGACTCGGATATTATTATTAATAAAATACGTACTAAAAATTAATTTGTTATTTTATTTAAAAAAATTTTTGGGTGGTGTTTAAAGTTAGCACACCTGTTGTAAATGTACGTATTATATTTTATTTTTACGCATTTTCTGTGGATTTTTGCGCATTTTTTGTGGATTTTTACGCATTTTATGCGTACATTTATACGTGAAACGTGCTTTTTTATACACAAATTTAGTAAATTAACACACTAATTTCAAAATTTCATTTAATTTTTACGCACTTTCAATGTAAAATTACAAATTATTTGTGCACCAACTTAAACACAATGTGCGTATTTTTTTCATTTACGCACATAGAGTAAATTTACCCAATTTATAGTAGGAGTTCAGTTTCCTACTATAAGTTGGGTAAATTTCAACAGAATTTAATTAGAGTGTACATCAGCAATAATATTTTTTTATACTAATTCAGTTTATTAAATTTTAAATTGTATTTTTATTTAAAATAATTTCAAAAAAATCAATGCTTTAAATTTAAATAAAGCTTTAAAAATTTCAATATATACACTCTAATTAAATTCTGTTGAAGTTTAAATATAACGAAGTTGATATTTAAAATTGTACTACAAACACTGTGAAAAAATATATTTTTTGTATATTTCGTATTATTTTTTCAACTTTGACAGAAAATTCAAGAAAAATTGAAAAAAGGAGAACAAATACCAAAAATATAAACTGTACAAAAAGCACTAAAAGCACTGCCAGAAATCTGAAAAAGCACTGTAAATACCCGCTTTTTATAAACGGGTATTTGTAAAAAATCACCGGGTACGGGAAGGAAAAAAGCACCAAAAATACCCGAAAAGCACTGAAATGGCAACACTGCTTTAAACATTAAGTACACTCAGAAGACCTTGAAACACGGTGGGGGTAACATTATGGTATGGGGGGCTTTTTTCTGGCGTGGTGTTGGGCCTATTGTTAAAGTAGAGGACAAAATGGACAGGTTTCAATATTTGAGCATTCTTAAGAATGTTATGGAGCCATTTGCTTATGAAAATATGCCAGTTAAGTGGACATTTATGCAAGACAATGATCCGAAGCATTCGTCGAACATAGTGAAGGATTGGTTTTTACAAGAACAAATTAAGGTTTTGGACTGGCCAGCCCAAAGTCCGGACCTTAATCCAATAGAAAATCTATGTAATGATGTAAAAACAAAAGTTTCGCAAAACAATTACAAAAATTCCACCGAACTTTGGGCTTGTATTCAAGAAGCCTGGTATTCTATACCAAAAGAAAGATGCCAGAGATTAGTTGAGAGTATGCAAAGAATATGCGATGCGGTTATTGATAATACCCAGCAAAAATATGTGTAAGTTATTCAAAACAAACAACTTTTAAATTGGTTACAATGGAGCGATAAGTGCTCTTTTTCTGTTTCGAATGTATGTGCTTTAAAACAACTTTCAAAAATGTATATATAATGTTGTTTTTTTCTTTGTAAATGCATTTGTTTGTAAATTACGAATTTGTTAGAGATTCCATTTTATATCTCTAAAAAAACAAAATAGTTAATTTTATTAACGTACTTTATTAATTTACGATTATTTACATATTTTTTAATTATTCGTACTTTAAAACAACTTTCAAAAATGTATATATAATGTTGTTTTTTTCTTTGTAAATGCAATTGTTTGTAAATTACGAATTTATTAGAGATTCCACTTTTTATCTCTAAAAAAAAACAAAATAGTTAATTTTATTAACGACTTTATTAATTTACGATTATTTACATATTTTTTAATTATTCGTACATATTTTAAAAAATACTTCAATTACAGTTCCCATTGAAAAAGGGAAGGAATAAAGAATTGGATCCCATTGAACCTCCTGGAGTATGACCCAAATATGAATTCTTCTTTTCCCTAAAGGCAAATACATAAAAGTTAACAATTAAAATGTATTGTTTAGGTTCTATGAAGTCGCTCGCGTGCTTTTGCACCGTGCGCCAAAGAAATATGTTAATAAAATTTGTTGTAATGTTAACACATTTTATCGTTTAAAACAGACCAATCAAGAGGTTCGTTAACAGAGGCTGTTCCCTTACCTTTGCTTATACATTAAAAGTTCTATAAATGTCACCTGCTTTAAATGTCGATATGCTTTAATTGTTATTACACCTTAAAGTAGTAAAATCAAGCTAAATAAAAAATTCTATAGTGACGAAAAATATATTATTTCTTCAACTCAAAAATAGATTTAAAAAATAACTGCCGTCAACTTTAAAATGTCCATTAAAGTTCCAAATTTTAATTAAAGTTAAAATTTTGCTAAATGAACTTCTTCAACATAAGAATTTAACTAATCACGATTGCAAATTATAGCATTGGAACTTAATGCATCGTTTAATGAAAACGTTGATTTTAAGCTGACGATGGTTGACTTGCAAAATTCAAATGATGACATGGTATTCGCCTTCGAAATATGTCTGGGGAAAAACTGTCCTCCAACGGTTCTCGGATTTTTTAATGAATTTAAAGCTAGAATTTCAATCATAGATCTGCGGCTTCAGCAAATTTATATGATGGCCTTTACTGTAGAGTTGTAAAATGAAAAAATAGTTTCCTAGTACGCTTTAATATTCTCAAAATTCCTTGAGTAATGTTTTTAAAAAGATTAATCAGAGGGTTACATATAACTTTTAGGCCCAGCTTTTAAGATGTAGATTATATTTAAACTTAGTTTAACGCAGTTTATAACTGGAATACTGCTTCTAAAATCTATTTTATTTTTCGTTTTCGGTTTAACTAAACCAAGTTTAACTGACATCCCAAAAACTCGGTCTTAATGTATTTATCTTATTTGATTCAATATCGTATCTTTTTCGAATTTAAAGACTGAAGTAAACATGTTACAAACTTATTAAAAAAAACTGTTGAACAAAAATTAAAAAAATTTTGGTTTTGTCTGATTTTGACTTAATCGAATTGATTCAGATGCAAAAGAAGTGTTTCCTTAATATTGCCCTACAAATAATAATAAATTGAAGCTTTTGTTACACAATAGGTTCAGAAATGGGCTCTGTAAAGGCTAAACATTAAAATTGCCTCTAAAATAAGCTATTTCAAACATATAAAAAGCACATTTAAATCACTTTGAAAAATGTATTATATTATATATTATAAAGAGTACTTCTAAATCACTCTAAAAATGCAAACAAAATGTACTCGTATTGATGTGATGAAAATGTATACCTAAAAACCATACTTTTATTAACATCATGTAATCACTTTTAAATTACTAACAAAATGCTTAAATTGAACTACTGACAACATGGGACATCACGTGTAAAATAAATCAGTGTTAGAGCTAAAGGCTTCATTAGTCTAATCGTAAAGTAAAAAAACGTATCTGTAATCAATTCAATGTGTTAAAATAATATAGAAATATATTTTTATCTTTTTTCTATGCATTGAAACTGTTGTCAAGTAAAATCGTAAAAAAGTTCTGTTGAAAATAGAAATTTTATATTTTATTAATTGACATTTAATTCTATGCACAAGAAAAGGATAAAAAATACAATATTTTTATTTTTTATACTCTTTTTATTCATTATGAGAATGATACGTTACTTTTTTTACGATACTTCCAAACTAATTTGGGCTTAAATTGTAACTACTTCACAATCAGTTGATGCTATTCGGAGTGCTTTTAAAATAACTTTTTTGTAATGACTTTTTTTTCTGGGTACATACCCTACGGGGAATGAGGGGTCAATTGCCCTGAAAGTACCTATCCTGTGAGTGGTTAAAGCAAGACTTGTCAATGGATTGGTATAATTTACCATTGCTGTGGGTTAAGCAGTGACAATTATACTTAAAGGACTAGTCCCATGACTGGTGAAACGGTAGCATACCACTTAATCGTCCTCAAAGTACCTATCCCGTGACTGGTAAAAAGAGAACATACCACTAAATTGCCCTCAAAGTACGTATCCCGTGACTGGTTAAAGAAGGACTTGCAGCAGGACAATTATAATTTACTATTGCTGTGGGTTAAGCAGTGTCAATTATACTTAAAGGACTGGTCTCGGGACTGGTGAAATGATGACATACCACTGAATTGTCCTCAAAGTACCTATCCCGTGAGTGGTTAAAGATGGTCTTGTCGCAGGACTGGTATAATTTATTATTTCTATGGGTTAAGCGCTGTCAATTATACTTAAAGGACTGGCCCCAAGACTGGTGCAAAGAGGACATATCACTTAACTGGATAAGTGTATTATAAAAAACCCCACAAGTAAGACTTTATTTTTCTTTTAAGAGAAGCAACACTCAGGAAATTCTTTCTATTAATTAAGGTGTTGCTTCCTTTGGAAAGGGGATAGAGAAGAAGTGAAAGGTGGTGAAAGATGAAGGGCTTCAAATATGGCAACACTATAATTGCGCGAGATGTTGAATTTTAGAACAGTTGGTGAGTTGGCGAACTTTGTTGAAGCTTTTTAGTTCATAGCCCTGTTATATTATTTTACTTTTGTGGGGTTAAGTGCTATGAGAACACCGAAGGAGGACGCTGCGATATGTATGAGGGAAAGAAAAAACTCATATATGTATATTACTATTTTTCATAAATTGATGTTGCCTTGGTTGGGGCTCGAACCCGCAACCTCACGTGTAACAGTCCAACGCGCTCATCATTACACCACAGCGCCCACAATTGGTCGGTTTCTCAGTACACTGATAGAATTATCCTTCATGATGAACAATTTCATAGAATTTTTTTCGTAAATTCAATGAAGAATTTTATGAAATCTTAAATGAAATTAAAACTTAAAAAATGTCCAGGAAGCGCAGAACGCGAGAGAACTAGTTTTAAGCACTTGGAGTTTTCTTTAAATTTTAGCATCAAGCCCCAAAAATTCCGTGTTAATACGTAATCTTTTTAAGGATTTTGTAGGAATTTAGAATAGGTAAAAGGTTCGACGCATATATATATCTTATATCTTAAAAGAACATCTTAAAAAAGGAATATGTATTTCATATTGTATTTCTGTGAAAAAACATACCAAAATTCTTCAAAAAAAAAAAGAAATTTTTATATTTTAATTTGTTGACAAATGAAAATATTTGTGCTTTTTATTACATAACAATTTTGTCAAGGTTTTGCTGTGACAATTTTACTTGTAATTCCAAAACCATAACAATTTCCATTCACCTCAGTTTTGTTACTGTTTTTGTCAGTTTTGTAATGGGACTGGTTCTGTATCAGTTCCTTTTAGGTTAGTTGGGTGACATGTCACAAAATATACAAAGTGTGACTCATTCTGTGACGGATCCTTTTGGGTTAGTTCGGTGACATGTCTCTTTAAGTCAGTTAGGCGACATGTCCTTTTGGGCTAGACCTGCGACATGTCGAAAAGTGTCTAATCTGTGGCAATACATCATTTCCAATGACAACGCCATGTTAAAGTGATATGTCTCTTTCAAAGAAAAAGACCGATCAAC
Organism: Leucophora obtusa; assembly: GCA_949987735.1. Taxonomy (NCBI): domain Eukaryota; kingdom Metazoa; phylum Arthropoda; class Insecta; order Diptera; family Anthomyiidae; genus Leucophora; species Leucophora obtusa. The sequence continues at coordinate 137,354,475 of OX465295.1, forward strand.
TACCTGTCTCTGCCCCCTTGGGACCTATCCTGCGTGTCATCTGGGACCGGTCCCTTTCCCCGTAGGGTATTTACCAATATATATAAAATAGTTGAAGGATTTTTATTTAAATAAAGAATGAATTACAAACATCAATAATAACACTTCCCGTATATGAAATAAAAAATTTTATTTTTCAAAATAAATAATTATGTTTCTTAACACATAAAAGTGTCCTATTTCCATGTCCATAGCTGTATATATTTTTTGTGAATTTTATTTTTTCCTTTTTTTTAAAGTAAATTTTCTTTTTTTTTCGATTTAGAATTCTAATTGTAGTTTCAAAAAACAAAATTAAATAAGATTTAGCTTTATGTTACAAAATTAAAATTAGCTATTGTTGATATACCCTTAGAAAAATTCGGTGGGAATTAGGTTGTCCCAACAGAAACGAGGTTGTCTTAACTGAATTGAGGCTGGAACAACCTAAAGGAGGTTGTTTCAACCGAAATAGGGTTGGTGCAACCGAATTCAGTTGTCACAACCGAATTTGTTATTAAAGAGGTTGCTGCAACCGAATTTTCCTTTAATTCGGTTGCAACATCCTCGTTATTCGGTTGTAGTATCAGAAATCATTTGAACAACTTTATTTCAAATTGAATTTTCAAATAATCAGAAAAACTTCAAAATAAATAAAAAAGTAACAAAATTTTAAAGAGAAAAACATTACAAAATACATTTATGTGGTTTAGAAATAAACGAAAAAGGTGAGTAAGATAATATCGCGATAAAAAATTTGGACATAAAAATAAAAATTCTAAATCTATTTCATATGTACATAGATTTACAAAAATATCAAAAATTTTGCCTCAATATACGATTAAAAGCAAATCCAATGACGGAGGTAATATGAGAAAAATTCTACAAGAGTTGCAGTGAAGAATGATGTTGTAACGACCAAAAATTTGTTCTTCTAAACTTATTGAGAAAAGATGGTACTTTTATGTAATTGTTGCTTTCAAAAAGGAGTTGATTTATAGCTGGTTTTACCAAATCAGACAGTTCATATACGAAAGTACAAAATTCTCATCCGGTTGATTTTTTGTACATTATGTAATGTCTCGGTTTGAGTAAGAAAGTTATCATTTTCTTATTGCGGACAACTGAAGAGTAGAGTGATGTCTACGAAACAATTGTATTGTCTATCATGAAAATGATCAACCCCTTTTTGAAACAACAAATAAAAATCTAATATGACAATATCATATTAGAATTTGGACTTGAGGTGGAAGAATATTCTAACTAAATATATGAAAATATAGAAAGTCCGAAAAAACAATTTTTGTATTTTTTAATGCAAAAATTAAAATAATTGTTGAAAATAAGCACACCACGGCTAAAATCTCATTCAAATATTTATTTCGTTTGAGTTTAAAATTAGTTGTTTTTACAAAATGTATTGACAACAGACATACATATAAATAGTACCCAAAGGGTACTTTTATGTAATTGTTGCTTTCAAAAAGGAGTTGATTTATAGCTGGTTCTACCAAATCAGACAGTTCATATACGAAAGTACAAAATTCTCATCCGGTTGATTTTTTGTACCTTATGTAATGTCTCGGTTTGAGTAAGAAAGTTATCATTTTCTTATTGCGGACAACTGAAGAGTAGAGTGATGTCTACGAAACAATTGTATTGTCTATCATGAAAATGATCAACCCCTTTTTGAAACAACAAATAAAAATCTAATATGACAATATCATATTAGAATTTGGACTTGAGGTGGAAGAATATTCTAACTAAATATATGGGAATAGTATTTTCTTTGAAAGTCAGACTACAGAGTACAGCTACTAACCTTTTTTTCCAAGGAATTTTCTTTAAAAGAAAGGGTACTAATCTTTTCCTTCAAAGCAAAATACATAAGTACTATATGAGGAGCACCAAAATTTAAAGGATCATTTATTTCTTAAAGGTCTATATTTTTGAAAGAGGAGGTTCTTCTTTTAGAGTACAATTTTTAAGAAAGAGTAATCTCTCTTTGAAAGAAAGGGTAGTTTTTTAACCTTATTTGACAGAAAGAGTCGCTAATTAAATACATCTCTTTTTTTGAAAATTGTTCTTCTTTTAGTATTCTCTCTTAAGAGGATACCTATATTGAAAGAAAGTGAGTGCTTTCATTTAAAGAAAATTACTTAATAAAGCACCAATTTACAATGAAAAGTATTAAAGGAAATAATTTTTTTTTACCAATGAATTTGTACTAAATGACTTACATTTAGTTAAAATAAACAGCAATTAAATATATATAATTATACTTTTACATTTAAAGATATGTTTATGTACCCAGTCAGAATAATACAAACGGGAAAGCGGTGGCAAAGCACTTTAACAGGTGGTATAAGTACTGGCAAAAAGTGCTTTCCCATTCCCAAAATGATAACATCATTAGACAAAATGACCGGCTGTTCAAAAAGCGCCGGAAAAGCACTGGAGGAACAAAATTTTTAAACGTTGGCAAAACGCTGGCAAAACCAATAAATAGGTGGTCTGGAAATATATTTTCCAAAATAAAATTAAAAAAAAGTTCATATGTATTTTTTTTGGTCCTGCCTTGATTTGAACCCAGGCCGTCAGATTGGCAGACGATTGCTCTACCCACTGAGCTAACGAGACATATAATATTTAATGGCTAAACACATAAATGAGTGATAATAGCTGGACAACTACTGGCTGTGCCAAAATGCTAGTACTGGCAAACAATTTTTAGTAACTAGTATTCCAGTGTTGGGAGGGCAAAAAAAAAGTTGGTCTTGAAGGAGCTTTCCCACAAATAAAAAAATTGATTTTATAAAACAAAAAAAATTTTAAATTAAAAAAAATCCAAAAAAAAATTTTTGCTTGCTACCGGATTTGAACTCGGAACCTTCCGACTACAAACATTTTTTAACGAAGCGTCAGCATTTTTATAAAATCATTGGTTTTCCAGTGAAATTATTTTTGTCCGCCTGGTAGCATTGGCTAGGTAGCACTGGATAACCACTGGTTGCAAACCTTGGCATATCAATCTAAGCCAATTCTTTGCCAGTGGTTTTTTTTATAAACCACCGAAATTTTTGTAAAAAAAATACTGGTAAACGCTTTTCGCAAACGCTGGCAAAGCGTCCCAAATGAGTGTTCTGCCAGTCATTTATTTTTAATACCGTGGTTACCCAGTGGTATGCCAGTGCTTGATTTTTTGTACCACTGGCGAATTCTGACTGGGTACCTACGTATATTTTTTAAGATTAATAGGGTTTTTAATATAAAATCGCAAATTCCTTGTAAAGCTTGTATAAATACCAGACAACAGAAAAGCTTAAAATTTAAAATTCTTTATTGATAAAATTCTTCAAGTGTTTTTTTGAAAAAAATGATTCATAACTTTTAAATAAAACTCTTTATGATATTTTTTAAAATTCAGTAAAGAGTTCTAAAAATAAAATTCTCTCATCGACTAACCTCTGCGCCGTGCGGTTGACTTTTCGTACTCCTCGAGTATTAGTTTTCTCTGTTTTGTTTCACACATCAGTTTACACATTTCTTGCAAAGTACAGTGAACAAAAAAATTTAGTTCTAGTAGTGTTTTCTTTCAAATAATTAGTATTGTTTAGTGGGTATGTCCGGCCCGCCCAATTTGGGGGACAATCGCTTTTCGTTATTAGCGGATGCCCCCCGTGCTAAAAAGAAACGCACAAATCAAAACATTATTGAAGTCTTTCCAGAACTTCCAATCATAAAAAAACCTGACCCTAAGTATGTTGTGATATCTGCCTCCTCAGGTGATAAAACATTACAACAATATTCATATTTTTCTGTGCACCGATCATTGAAATTAATTTGCTCAGACATTATGTCGGTATCTGAATTAAGAGATGGCAACCTTCTCCTCCTCGTTGGTAACAAAACTAATGCAGACAAGTTAATATCTACATAAAACCTACCAGGAGTATGCAATATAAAATGTGAATATCATTCTAACCTAAATTTCTCTAAAGGCACTATTTACGCTCCATATTTAAATAACGTTCCTGAAGCCGAAATAGTTAATGAATTGAATTCACAAGGTATAGTTGAGGTCTACAAATATCAAAAAAAAGACCCCGAAGGCAAATTTACCCCATGTGGTGTACTGCTCTTAACTTTTTATCGGTACTCCACCCCAGAAAAAATTGATATTTCATGACACAAGGTCAAAGATAGGCAATTCTTCCCAAATCCAATGCGTTGCAAAGCATGTCAAGCACTAGGACACACAAAAAAATGGTGCAAAAATAATCCATTATGCGAAAACTGCGCTTTACCTCCTCATACACCTGCTGAGTGCACGCGCACTTTTTGCATTAACTGTGCTGAAGCTCACCCCTCCTCCTCCAAAGAATGCAAAATATTTAAACAACAAAAAGAAATATTAAAAATCAAAACTAAGGAGAAATGCTCTTTAAAGGCAGCAAAAGAAAAATATCATACACAAAAATCAACAGAACCATTAACCAAATCATACGCTGACAGCACAAATAAAAACAAAATCAACGAAACTTCTACCGATAACAACAAAATAGCTAAAATTGCTAACGAAAAAGAAAAAAAAACAAAGGTGAAATAAATACTTTAAACCATTCTACATCCAAAACAACAACATGTTTACAACTAAACAAACACACAATTGACAATCCAATTGAAACACCCAAACCAATTGCACAAGAATCAAAAATACAAAAACAGACAACAACAAACAATAATGCTAAATCATTACCCAAAGTAATGCTACGATCAATTGCAAAAGATTTACCCAACAACACAACAATAACAATCTCAAAAAAAAATAAAGAAACTCTCAACTTAACACAAAACAAACACCTTGCTCTACCAAAAACTACAACAATACCTCACAACAGCTCCTACTACGAACAAGACGAAATATTGTTTGTAGAAGAAGAGTAATTTGTTTACTATTTTTTTTTAATATGGATTTAAAAATCATAAACTGGAATATAAATGGTCTTAGAAATAACTACCACGAACTGCAACTTATCATAAAAGACCTTGACCCAGACATTATATCCATTCAAGAGACTCACATACCCTATAATAATAATAACGTAATTTATCCGAAACAATATATTGGCTTCTTCCACAATTTAGTTGACAACTCGACAGCTAAACAAGGAATTGCTATACTTGTAAAAAAATCAATACCACATAAATTAACATATACAGACTACAATACGGCTTCAATAGCAATTGAAATTTATATTGGGATAAAATTCACTGTCGTTAACACGTATGTTCCACCTCATCAAGCCGTTTCAGAACGAAACTTGAAGTGTATGCTAAATAATATAAGCCCACCTTTTCTGCTGACCGGTGATTTTAATTCATGGATCACATTATGGGGCTCCAGCGTATCAAATTCCCGTGGAACCTTATTGTATTAAAGAACGGTAATCCCACACATTTTACCACGCATAATACCTTTACACACATAGATGTAACGTTAAGTTCATCGGTACTTGCACCTTTTTGTATATGGGAAACTCTCAATAACCTACACGGTAGCGATCATTATCCCATATTAATAAAAAATTAGAAAAAACGTTGTTCGTACAAAAACAAAACCAATTCCCAAGTATAAAACCGAATTCGCCAATTGGGTTTTATATCAAAAACATTGCGATGAATACTTATCCAGTACAAAAATATCCAACAATATTAATCAACAAGCAGCTCTATTTGTTAAAAGTTTAAGATCAGCAGCCAATGTAAGCATACCTCAAACAAAAACTAAATCGCACAATCCCCATGTTGTGTGGTGGAACCCCAAGCTAGAATTTCTTAGAAACCAAAAACAACTCCTGTGGCACAACTTCAAAAGGATAAGAAGTGATGCTAACCTAGTTTTATATAAAAAATGCAATGCTATGTTCAGACGAGCTGTGAAAGAAAGCAAAGCTATTTGTATTCAAACATTTACATCCAACATTAATCCAACTGCCTCTCCCCAACGTATTTGGAATGATATAAACCGCATTACTGGTGGAAAAATTACAAACTCAATAACATACCTCAAATCTGATTCCACAATAATTTCATCTCCAGCTGACATAGCAAAACACCTAGCAAAGTACTGGTCAGAACAATCCGAACACAAAAATTACCATTCAAACTTTCAAGAAAACAAATCTAATATCACTAATAATATTTACGATCTGCAAATATATAACACTTATGCTAATAAAATCGAAAATTTGATTAATATGGTTGAACTAGAAGACGCTCTACACTTACATCCAGTATTTTCCCTCAAGCTTGGAAAGTTGCAGTTGTCATCCCGATCCCTAAGCCAAATAAAGACCATTACGCTCCCACGGGATATAGGCCAATATCTCTTTTGCCATGTATCTGCAAAACACTGGAAAAAATAATATCCAGACGCCTAATGTGGTTCCTAAAAATCAATAACTTTATTACACCTAACCAAACAGCCTTCATGAAAAAACAAGGTACTGATGATGTACTACTATATCTCCAGCACTTCATTTCAAAAGCTCTATCCAGTAAAAACCATGTAAGCATTCTGTCGACTGATTTTGAAAGAGCATTTGATCGTATTGGAATTCACGTAATACTAGAACAATTAAAAGAATGGAAAATCGGCAAGAAAATGTACGCAATCATAAAAAACTTTCTAAGCAATCGCAAATTTAAAGTTAGAATAAACAGCACTCTATCTAAGACTTTCCCTCTACATAACGGTATCCCCCAAGGATCACCCCTCTCTGTAGCTTTATTTGTTATCGTTTTTAATAAATTTAGCAAAATTATTTCTACACAAAAATATATCGAACACGTAATTTATGCCGACGATGCAGTTTTATTCACGAAACACAACAATAATAACAAGGTAAAAGAGATTTTTTCTAATACCCTAAGAGATATTGATACCTGGTGCCTAACATTCGGAGCCAAGCTTTCTATAGATAAATGTAACTTATTACATATTTGCAAAAAACATAATTGCAGTATCTTTGATCTAGAATACAAAAATGTAAAAATAAAACAAGTAGATTCTCTACGTATTCTGGGTATTATCTTTGACAAAAGCTTCACTTTTAAAGAACATTGTCTATATCTTAGGAAAAGCTTAAACGCAAGATTAAACATAATAAAATATCTAACTTATAAAAACTTTCGTATTCATATATCAACAATGATAAACATAACTCGGTCAATTATACTCTCCAAAATAGACTACGCGCTTCCAATCTACGGATGGTGTGCCCCTTCTAATATCAAATTAATTCAGGCCCCATATCATGCTGCTGTTCGACGTAGTATCGGAGCTTTCCGCACCAGTCCTATAATAAATATATTGGCCGAAGACGGAATGCCCTCTATTGAAAATAGAACTTTACTCTTAACACACAAATTAATACCAAAATTATTTGTCTGTCGGAATAAAATCTTATTCCAAGAAGTTACAAAAGCTATTAAATATGAAAGAACTCCTAAACGTCATTCTTCTATAATAAAATGCATCAATCTCTCACGGAATCTTTCATTAGAAATTCGACCAAAATACATCAAGAATCTAACAGAACCCCCATGGCTTCTCCCTAAAGCCTCTTTAATTCTGACAATGGTCGATCTACCCAAATCTTCAATCCCTCCTGTTGTATACCAACAAATTTTTAATAATGTAGCCGACTCCTTTATTTGCCTTAATTGGAAGCTACTATTCACCGATGGATCTAAATCAAACAACTTCACCACTTTCGCAACAGTGGAACAAAACGGTAAACTAATTAATTCGGGTTTCATCAATAACAACTGCTCAAACTTCACTGCTGAAGCATTAGCAATATTACTTGCTGCTCAATTTGTCTCAAAAACACAGTCAAGCTATATAATCTGCACCGACAGTCTCTCTTCAGTTATGGCCATACAAAATTCTCTGTACGACTCACCTATAATCAACCAAATAAGAAACATATGTATAAAATATTCAAGCCAAATTAAAATAATGTGGGTTCCTTCCCACGTTGGCATTCCTGGCAACGAGTACGCCGACAATGCAGCTGAAGAAGCAAAACGTAGAACACTGCTAACATTCCAAACATGGGAAAACCAAGATATATCAAACAGCATCTCTTCATACTTTAAGATCTTAAATATTCAAAAATGGTCGAACTACCAGCATGACTACAAAATTATTAATCCAACGGGGGACAAAGCAATATACTCAAAAAATTGTTCCAGAAACGAAACTAACACTATAGTACGCCTCAGAATGGGACACTGTAAATTCTCCCACAAATATTTCCTGGAAAAAACTGCAGCACCACATTGTAATTCATGTAATGTCAAACTTAGCGTTAAGTAGTGGGAGATTGGGAATACAATTGTGTTTAATTGCTTTTCGATGAGAAGTAAATGTGGTTTTATTGCTTTTCGATGGGAACACAATTGTGTTAATTGCTTTTTTAATCATTTTCCACTATGGGATTTAAATTCTGTTAAGTGCTTATTACATATTGTGTGCCCATAGTGTAAAATGGTTGGTGCCTAAAAATCGGTTATGTCTTCCCATAGTGTAAATAGGTGGTAATTAAAGAATCGATTATGTGTTCCAGTAGTGTGAAATGATTGGTGAAAAATCAATTGTGTGGTGGTGGAGGATCGTTTTGAATTCTAGAGTTTGTTTTGTGGGTTGTAAATGTAGTAGTGTGAAATGATGTGACCGAGCCACTTAAGAAAAAACTGTCCGTTGTGTGTTTTGATTTAAGGAAAAAAATAAAAAATGTAATATTAAAATGAAAAATCAATTGTGTGGTGGTGGTGGAGGATCGTTTTGAATTCTACAGTTTGTTTTGTTTGTTTCTGCCTCTTCTAAATATTCTATATTATTTTGTTTTGGATTTTTGGGGTTGTAAAATCTCGTATTGTGAAATGATGTGAGCCACTTAAGAAACAATTGCCCGTTGTGTGTTTTGATTTAAGGAAAAAATAAAAAAATGTAATATTAAAAATGCAGATATAGGTCAGGCAAGTGTTTTGTTTAATTCTGCCTCTTACTTGTCCGTTATGTGTTTTGATTTAAGGAAAAAATAAAAAAGTGTATACTAAAAATAAATTTCATATATTTGATTTTACTAGAATTTTAATTTATATAATAATTCATAAATAAAAACATCATTAAATCTTTGTTCATAAATTAAAATTACTAAAAATTTACATGTTTATAGTACATATTTATAAGATCGTAAACACAATTTTTTTTAATTTGTAGATGACGCAATTACAAGTATCAGGCCCTTCAGTACACCCATCATCAGACCATGGACAATCTTCAAAATGCTCTCCATGTGCTGAAAAAACAATCTCTTTATTCTCATATGAATCGAGATAAGCAGCATTCTGTAAAAGAAAGTTTAAATCTTCTAGAGACATAAACTCCTTATATTCATTAAGGAATTCTATAATATTTTCTCGCATTGACATCTTAATCGTCTGAGTATTTCTTTATTTCTGAATCCATTAGTTTTAAATACAGCAACAATAAATTGTTGTTTTAATAATACTGTGAAATAGAGAGTCAGCACTCAATCTGTCCATATAAGTTATTTGCATCTTTTTTCGTATTGGTCCGTTCAATTTATTCTACTCTCTGGGGTGGGGAATTCTAAAAAAGGTAATTTAAAATTTAATTCATCTTAAGGTTTCATTCTAAAAACAAAAGTCGTCGAAGAAGAAACCACCACCATGAGCGCTGTATCAAAATCATTGTTAAACAAATTTGATGACCTCAACAACAAGCCTATTCTCCATACAAAAGATATGGAGGATCTTAAATTATATAATATTTTGAAAGCTATTAAAATGCAAACAAAATATGGAGAAAGTATCCAGATTGAGGTGGAAAACTATGTCATCTTTCTGCCAAAAAGGTTTAATGCTATAACAGAGGAAGAAGAAAAGGAGTTTTCATCGGGCAAATACTGCATCAAAAAAGTACCTGCAGTAGGTGACCAACCCTTCGGATTAGTGTTGGAGGTTTTTGATCTTAATGAATTTATTATTCCCAGAATTGGGCAATATCCGCAATGGAATTGAAATTGTTAAAATGTATAAACTATTGCATCAAATAAATCGAAAAAATAAATAAAATATATTAAAATATAAATAATAATTGTTTTTATTTATCATTAATTTCATACAAAAATTTTAGGCATAAGTGACCACAATTAAATGAATTATATTTTTGATGTTGTCTATAATTGTACTCTATATTAGAGCCTAAATATATAACTAATTCGAGAGGTGGCTGCAAATTTCCAAAACTATCGAAATATTCCTTATGATCTTTATTTTTGTAGTATGCTACCCAATGCGTGCCGTCTCCTATTGAGGAGTCTAGGTTGATAATGCCACATTCTATTCGTCGAGGGTGTTTGGGGAGTGAATCTCTCATAAAAATCCCTCCAAAGTTGGGAATATATGCGCTGAACTTAACTAAATCGATGTCAGTAAGTGGTCTCTTGGGGAGCATCTTTAATAGTTTTTTGACATTTTATCGAATACAAGACCATACCCCTTCTTATATGGTTTAAGGTAAAGACCTTTTCCCATTGCTATTGCCTCCATACTCTTATTGTGTCTAGAAGCCTCTTCGAGTTGTTTCCTAGCATCTTTTGCAGCATTAATAGCTTTCACAATAGCTGCTCCACCAGATGATAGACCACCTAAGGCTCCTAGAGCAGTTAGTATTGGTACTAGCGGTAAGAAACCTCCTATTTTGGGTACACTGATAATGCGAGGTATAACAACTTTTGATTTTTTTCCTTTCAGCGATTTATTTAAAATTTTACGAGCAATTTTGATTGCATCATTTATATCTGCAGGTTTATCCTTCTTTAAAGTTGTCGTAGCCATTCGTATTGCGGTGCTAAAGATCTTCTTTCCAAATTTATTTTTTTCCTTTTGGCCCATGCCTAATTTTACTTTAGCCTTCATTGTGTTAGTTATAAAATATGCGTTCGTTTTTTCTCCGATACTGCTGTCTTTGGATAAAACTCGCTCCCAAGCTCGATTTTCGAGTATTTTATCCGCTTGATGTCGCTTATTGATTTTCTTATTTTAAGAATAAGCTATATCGTGCTCTCTACAAGCAGCATCCAACGGATTTATCCCCTTATCACCTCTTTTCAAACGTTTTTGCAGCTTAGTGCCTGGTCCACAAAATTCATAGCCGGGTAAATGAAGTTCAAATGGTAGAGAATTTATAACTCTATCTACTAATTCACCTCCAGTGACAGAACTCATATGATTAATAGGTCTGTGATATTGAAACATCTATTTATATAATCTGAACGCTAATAAAAAGGAAATATTATAATATTAGCTTTAGTAGTTAAAATGCGGTTGATCAAATAACGTAACAATATATTTGTGAGGGATGTGGATTCCACAACAAACACAGATAAGAGGAGAAGAAGGCACAATCCTCTATTACCGAATTCTATAAGAGCACTTATAGTAGGACCTTCCAACTGTGGAAAGACTAACGTAATGATTAGCTTGATTGAAAGTCCGAATGGACTAAAATTTGAAAATATTTATTTATATTCCAAATCATTATTTCAACCTAAATATGAGTACTTAAAGAAGCTCATATCACCGATTAATGGAATGGGGTATTTTACATTTTCTGACAATGACAGCGTTATCCCACCACACGAAGCTAAAAATAACTCTATAATTATATTTGATGACGTTGCATGTGAAAATCAAAATACTATACGTGCATACTTTTGTATGGGTCGTCATAAAAATGTGGATTCATTTTATTTATGTCAAACTTATACCCGAGTTCCTAAACATTTGATACGAGATAATGCCAATATGATTATAATGTTTAAGCAGGATGAAATGAATATTAAGCATGTATACAGTGATCATGTTGGAACGGATATGACCTATGAGCAATTTTCTAAAATATGTCGAGAATGTTGGAAAGAAAAATATGGATTTTTAACAATAAGTAAAGATGATGAATTAAATGCTGGCCGCTATAGAAAGTCATTTAATATTTTTATTGAAATATAAGTTAGCTGCAATAATAAGATGACATTAGTAACGCTTCAAATCTTGAATCGGATGGATTATCAAGTCAAAAAGTTAAAAATTTATTACATCCTTTTATAAATTAAACTGATACTGAATAAACTTAATCTGTTTCTGATCTATTCCTGGTCTGTTTCTGATATATTTCTGGTCTGTTTCTGATATATTCTTGGTCTGCTCCTGATCTGTTTCTGATTAATATGACTGAAGTGTTGGAAGAACTGGTAAAGGCAAGAAACGTTTTAAAGAAGAAATTCCGAAGCATAAAAACGGGTGAAGTCAACTCACATGAAATACTCGAAGATACTTTTAAGCCCGTAACTAATCCGTTGAAAGAATTAATCAAAATTTCTAGTAAAAGAAAGAGAATTTCTAAAGGCGAAAAAGAAGAAATTAAAAATGAAATCAAAAATGAAATGGAAAATGAGAGTAGTTTATCGCTTAGGAAATTACCAATGAAACTGGAGACAAGTACCCCAAAGAAAGATTATACGAGAAATGAATACAAAACAATTGATGATGAGGATGAGGATGATTTTTACTATCAAACTGAACCCCCAGTTAATGTTACTAACAATAATACAACAACAAGCTCAATCGATTTATCACTTTTAGGTCAAAAAAATGAACTAGATACGCTTTATGGTCCTCACAAAGACTCGAATGGTGAGTGGAAATTTGGCAACAGCTACATTAAGTTGAATGAGGATAAAATTATGATAGGAAATCAAAATTGGTTACTAACGCCTGGTCTGCTTCAGCTAATGTTTCATAGAATACCAAAAAACTATGATAAAACAGAATTAGATATTGAATAAACGGGTTAGAGGGAGAGGGTTAGTTGTTTGGGGTTTATATACATACATTACCGCGTAAATAGTTATGTTTTCCAAATAATCAAACTATTTAATTATTATATTAAACGTTATAATACGTACATATGTATGTATATTTATTATAAAGTAATATTTAAATTTTCACAATATGACCAATTTAATTTCTGTTTCACTTTACAATTTGATTTGGAATTGAACTTTAAATAAATTTATTTCTACAGCTTCAATGATTGTTGTAGTTTCTTAATTAATGTTGTCGTAGCACACACGAGAGGAAAAAAAGGAGATGTTGGGTTGCTTGTTGGTGTTCACGAACTGCCTTTTTAACCAAACGCAAAAGCCGACAGCTGTTGGGTGTGGTGTGTTTAGCTGCCGCTTTGCGTTTGGTTCGACACTCGAATACGTTGAGGTCAGGGTTGGATAGCCTTCATTGTTCACTAAAGTGAACATCCTCCCGGGCCCGACGAACCTGTGAAAAAAAAAACAATTATTTTTATATATTCGGCTGAGGGGTAAGAAAAGTGTAGGGTAAAGGGTAAGTAGAATATGTGAAAAGAAGATCACAATGTCACCAATGCAACATGTGAGATTGTATTCATCACTCCCGAGAACACGTGTCCATTATTTCGACACTGCGAAATTATCTAGTTCAGAATTTGGGTTGTGTGATCAACTTTTACATATTAAACTTGGGTAAGTAAAGTGAATGTGTTATGGGTTAATATACAAGTGGGGGTGAGTAGTTAGATAAGAGGGTATCATCATTTGGTGGGTAAAACTACGACCTTGGTTATTGGCCGAGTTAAGCTTCCCGTGGCGGTGCGCAAGTCTACGACTCTTGTGCGACCATCAGGACCAGGGTACACTTTGGTCACGCGTCCAAGTAACCATTCATTAGGGGGTAAATTGTCCTGTCTAATAACTACAATATCGTCAACTTCAAGTTGCCGTTGAGGGTTCTTCCACTTGTATCTCTTGTGCAGCTCTTTCAGGTATTCATCCTTCCATCTCCTGCAGAAGTAATGGTGTTGAATTCTGAGCTTTTGCCACCTATTCGCCAGAGTGATATTTCCGTCACTTAAGTCTGTTTCAGCTGGGGTTAATAGGGGTGAACCAATCAAAAAATGACCTGGGGTTAAAGGGTTAAGTTCTTGCGGATTTTCGTTTGACGGGCTGAGTGGTCTAGAGTTGAGACATCCTTCAATTCGAGCAAGGAGTGTAGCTAATTCTTCGAATGTGTATTTTAGGGTATTAAGCTTTTTCAGGTGAGATTTGAAGCTTTTCACTCCGGCCTCCCACAAACCTCCCATGTGTGGAGCTCCTGGCGGAATAAAATGCCACGTCACGTTTTGGAAACTGCTCATTGCTACAACAGATTCTTTCAATAATCTCATAAATTACTGCCGCTCTTTCTTCAATAGTTGATTTGCGCCAACGAAGTTTGTTCCATTATCGGAGTAAATAGCGGCAGGGCATCCCCGCCTCGAAAAAAATCGTACAAATGCCGCCATAAAGGCTTGGGTAGAAAGATCCGAAGTTGGTTCAAGGTGGATGGCTTTAGTTGCAAAGCACACAAAAACGCATACGTATCCTTTAGTTATCTTACACGTGCGGCCTGAGTAAACCTTTACATCAAATGGTCCAGCAAAATCTATTCCAACGTTATAAAATGGTCGGGTTAATTGGGTGCGTTCCGGGGGTAAAGCCGCCATCAATTGACTTGCCTGACGGTTCTTATATCGAGTACAGGGTGAGCATTTGTTAATAACAAAGCTGATAAGATTCTGAAGCTTCGGAATCCAGTATCCTGAACGAATTACTCTCAACATGACCTGATTTCCCCCATGTAAAGTTATCAAATGAACGTGTAGGGTTAATAATTTTGCAAAGAAACTTGCGTAGGGTAACAAAATCGGGTGTCGTTCATCATAAGATAAGCTATTGGAGCTTGCTAGACGACCATTCGCACGCATAATATTCTTTGAGTCCAAATATGGCGTTAGGGTAAGTAATTGGCTCTTTTTGGGTATAGGGGTTTTCCTCATTAAACAATTATACTCTTCCTTAAAATATTGAGTCTGGCACAATATCACAAGTCTATCTTTGGTTGAATTTATATCTTTAGATTCGAGTAAAATGCTGGGGTGCGCCAACAGGATCCTGATTCTTTCGGCTGGTAAAGTAATTCTACTTCTATCCAGTGTTACCATTTCATGACGACTTACTCCTCTGCGGGTAGTTGTTATTCGATCCAAGAAACGATAGACATATGACATGACTCGAAGAGCTTTCGACCATTTTGAAAATCTACAAAGAATGTCTGGGTTTTCTGTGGCTGTAGGGTTAATATTCACAGAATTAGAAAAGCTTGAATGGGTTTCGCTTCAGCTTGAGTTATAAAATTTTGTGTTGTTATTGGCCATTTTGACGGGGATTCTTTCAGCCTGGATGGGCCATTCCACCAAAGAGAATCGTCCTTTAACTCATCCGCATTACATCCTCGGCTCGCGACGTCGGCAGGGTTATCGTGGGATACGACATGGTTCCAATTTTCTACGCCGACCGTTTCCATAATGGTTGCAACTCGATTTGCAACAAATGTGTTCCAGGAATTTGGATGCTTCCTTAACCAAGCCAGGACTATGGATGAATCAGTCCAGAAATAGGTCTGATGTTGGGGTAAATCTAGCTGACCAAGTAAATTGTGTACCATATTAGCCAACAACACCGCACCACAAAGTTCTAATCTGGGTAATGAAAGAACTTTGATGGGTGCAACTCTCGTTTTAGCGAAGAGTAGGGTTACGGAATTAGGACCGTTTATGGGTGTTACTCGTGCATATAGCACTGCCGAGTAGGCTTTCTCAGAAGCATCTGAAAAGCCATGAAACTCAATTCTTGCTGAAGGGGTGTATTGAATCCATCTTGGAATTCTAATCTGATCAATATTATCATAATATTGTAGAAACTTTTGCCATTTAATGAGGGTTAAGGGTTTAAGACATTCATCCCAAGCTGTATTATCCTGCCATATTTGCTGCATTATAATCTTAGCAGAAATAATAATTGGCGCTAGCCAACCAGCTGGGTCAAAAAGTCGCGCAATATCCGACAGGACTTTTCGCTTTGTGTAAGTAGATTTTTCCTCGATGGTAGGTACATTGAAAAAGAATATATCTTCTTTCGCATTCCACCTAATGCCGAGGGTTTTTGCATTATTCGATTCTGGAAGAGTAAGCAGATCGACATCGAGTAAGTGTTCTTTGGGTAGGGTATTTAAAAGTTCAGCGTTGTTCGAAATCCACTTTCTCAGTGGGAACCCGGCAGATTCTAATACTGCTATTGTCTCCTTCTGAGCAAATTTAGCCTCCTTTAGGGTATGAGCACCGGCTAACACATCGTCAACGTACATATGATTTCTCAAAATCTGAGATACGATTGGGTGGGTATCTTGAACTTCACTTGCTAGCTCTAAAAGAGTGCGAATTGCTAGGTAGGGTGCGCAATTGACTCCGAATGTGACCGTATGAAGTTCATAGTCTTTTATGGGTTCGTTGACACTTTTTCGAAACAATATTCCCTGAAAGGGTGTGTGGGTAGTATTCAATAAAATTTGCCGGTACATTTTCGTAATATCGGCATTAAAAACAATTTCATAAAATCGCCATTTTAAAATAACTACAACTAAATCCTGTTGTAGTGTAGGACCGGTGTATAGGGTATCATTCAAACTATTGCCATTCGACGTTCTGCTTGACGCATTAAAAACAACTCGGACCTTTGTTGTAACTCGGTCAGGTTTCACGATTGCGTGATGGGGTAAATAATAATGACAGTTTGGCGAAATTTCTGGGTTATAGGGTACGGGTTTCATCTGACCTAGGTCAATATATTCCTGAAGCACGTTATCGTATTCATTTTTAAGTTCGGGTTTCTCCAATAAATTTTTCTCATTTCTAAGATATTGAGCCATCGCAATGTGGCGTGAGTTCCCTAACTCAATTTGCGGGGTTCGGAAGGGTAGATTGACCTGATATCGGCCATTGGGTAAACGAATAGTTGTCTTCGAATAATACTCCTCACAACAGGAATCTTCTGTAGACTTAATGGGTTTTCTAACAATTTCTTCAATCTCCCAGAACTTGGTAATACACTCGTCAAGTGTAACCGTGCTGAAGTGTGACACTATGGGTTGGGGTTTTTTCAAATCATCTAGCGGTCCTGTTAATATCCAGCCAAAGTGGGACTCTTGAGCAAGAAGTGTCCTAACGACTTTGCTGGCAGTTTTTCTCATGATTTGTGGGTAATAATCGCCGCCAATTAATACATCAACTGGCCGACTTTCGAAAAACCTTTCATCAGCAAGTTGAATATTATTCAACTCTTTTAAAATAACTGGGTTCAAACTTCGAGTGGGGATATTTTTCGCAATGACTTTTAAAACAATTGCTTGAAGCGTCAGCCTGAAATCGTCACATCTGTCCGACCGTAATGTTATGTCACACATTTTATCGGGATTTGCGGAATGACTTTCATTCACTCCTGAGATTTCAGCGCATATGGGTGTGGTGGGTAACTGCAGTTTCTTTCTGAGGGTATCTGAGACAAAAGTGTAGTCTGACGCTGGATCAATTAGCGCTCTAACGGGTATCAGAGAGCCTTGGTATTCAACATTTACCATGGCTGTTCCCACTAGCCTTTTACGGTCATCTAATGTCTCTGAACGCGTACTTATTGCGAAAGACTGCGATGCATTGCGTGAAGTTGATTGTTGGCTTAAATCGTCTTGGGTATTTTGGGGTTCTGAATTGGACTTGGGTTTGTGTAGAAGAGAATTATGCCGACCTCCACAATGCTTGCATGTGAAAGCACTTCGGCAATCTTTTAACGTATGACCAACAGCCAGACAATTGTAACAGAAGCCGCTCTTTTCAATGAATTCAATTCTTTCGTTTACTCTCATAGAATTGAATGACGAACAATCCCTTAACGTGTGGTTAGCTCTGCATAATTTGCAAACTGAGCCATCGGGTTTGTCTGCTCTGGATTTCCGGGTAGTAAGGGGGAAGGCTGGCTTGTCGTGTCTAGGGGTTCTTTCAAAACGGGTGTCTTTTTTAGGCTGTTGAGTCACATTGAGAAAGACGCTGCCCTTTCTCTCATACTGATTTCTATTATCAGTGTTCTGTCTTGGGTGTGAGTTTGGAACAACATTTATCTGTAATGCTTTATTAGTGGCCGCTTCTAGACCTTTATATTCTGATGTTAAAAAACTGTCCAATTCAGTCCAGGATGGAATACAAGTATTGTCCGCTAAAGTTCTCTCAAATATTAATAGGGTTTCTTTGGGTAATTTGGAAGTACAAATGTAAATTATAATAGGATCCCAGTGCTCAGTGTCTACTTCTAGAGTACGTAAGACCGCCAGGCAACTATTAATGGACCTTTGCAATTTCCGAATTTGAAACCCGCATGGATTTGTAACTATGGGTAGGGTAAATAGAACTCTCAATTGAGCATTAACCTGCCGGCGCCTATCTTCATATTGGGCAGTAAGTTCTGACCAAGCAATATTAAAACCTTCGTTTGTCAAGGGAGCACCATCCACAATATCTCTAGCTTCTCTGCGGGTTTTCTCTTTCTCTCTCATAATCTTTCAATGCCACTTAGACGCGGGTTTTTGCCATAGAATTTGTCGGTAGAATTTGTCGCATTCGCGTCACTTGGGTGGGGTAGAGAGAGCCTTTGATTTGTATGACCTTCGATTGCTTCCTCAATCGAAGTCATGCTAGCCCTATAAAATTGCTTAGCTCCTCTGAAATGCCGCGTGATTTCGGTCATATCAATTCCCTTTGACGCCTCTTTGTCACTCATTTGAGGAGATTCCCGCAGACTATTATATTTAGAGTCGATATTTGACCATATTCCTTCCAATTCAAGCTTGCAAATCTTTAAGGCGGGCAAAGATTGGGTATCCTCGGATGAATTGCGATAATCCTCCTCATAAGCAGGTAGATCCTGTTGAATGCAGATTAGCAAGTTTTTCGCCAAGAGCTTTATATCATTCATTTTGTAATAAAATTGAAATTAACCGCCGATAAAATGGGTTAAAAACGTGTGTAAAAGCAATTAATTGCGAGTGTTAACGGGTTACAATGGGTTAAATGCGGGCTCTTGTGCAAAAAAGGGTTAAAAATGGGTTTCGTACGGTTCTGCGATGAAAAACGGGTAAAACCTGATTTTGCGGTGCAACACTGGATTGATTTTGGGTTAAATATGGGTTTGCTGGGGGTTACCGGTACAAAATGCGTTAATTGCGTAAAATATGAATTTCCGGTAAAAAATGTGTTAAATTTCGGTTATCGGCACAAAAAGGGGTTAATTGTGCTTAAAATATATTTTTGCTGTAAAAAGCGGGTTAAATTTGGGTTATAAGCACAAAAAAGGGTTAATTGTGCTTAAAATGTATTTCTGCTGTAAAAAGCGGGTTAAATTTGGGTTATAAGCACAAAAAGGGTGTGCTTAAAATGTATTTCTGCTGTAAAAAGCGGGTTAAATTTGGGTTATAAGCACAAAAAAGGGTTAATTGTGCTTAAAATATATTTTTGCTGTAAAAAGCGGGTTAAACTTGGGTTATAAGCACAATAAGGCTTAAAATTTGGGTTTATGGGTTAAAAACGAGTATAAACAAGGTTTACCAAACACTGTTGGCAAAGACACAAAAAAAATTTCTGACCAAAAAATTTCCAACAGGGTGTTTTTACACTTGATGATATGCGCTACACAATGTAAACGGCAATATCAATTTGTCAGACAAAATTTTTAAAAACCTGACGAATAACTGCGAAAAGGGTGGGTGGGTGGGTGAAACCAGGTTTTATAATCAAAGTTGTGCCGACTGCTGTGTAAAATGTGTATAAAATTATGGAAATATGATTTTGAACATTTCAGTAAGTTGTAAATAATTCAACTTACCGACTCCTTCTGGTTGTAGGGTACTTATCACTTTGATGGGTATGTGTGTGTATTCGTTGTCTTTCCTTGTTGATTCGCTTTTGTGCCTATCTTCCCGCTTTATATTAAATGTATTAATTTGGGCTTTTATGTTTTGCAGCAGAATTATTAAACACAAATTTTGTATTGTTTTTGGGTAATTTATTCTCCTTGTTTTTTATATTGCACAGCAACACTTGTATATTGTTTATTAAAATTTTAGTGTAATATTTGTTACAAAAAATTAATATTTAAAAGTTTAGATCCACTTTAATTAAATTCAATTTAATTAATAGCACTTATTAACAAAATATTTTTCGCCCTTTAGATATAAAATTAATAATATTTTCCAAAATCACTTTATTATCAATATGAGCACTAGCATTCAAGGGGTTTTATTTTATAATTATATTTTCACTGGGTATGGGTATTTCTTCCTCTTCTTTTTATATTTTTGTTATTCTTTATATTTCCTTGGGTATTTTGTGTTTTTTGCTGTGCACTGTCTTGGGTTTTAATTTAACTAAATGTTTTTGTTATTGTTTTGTTTTGTTCTTAAAAACTTTAAATTTGTTTTAAAAAATTTTTTCCACTTCACGCAATTGTTTATGTTTTGCCAAAAAAAATATGAAGTTTATTATTGTTCAAATATAAAACTTTTTTTAAAAACAGCCACTGCTCTCTCACAATTTTGTGTATGTTTTAGGGGTGGGTTTTGAATTTTATTTCACTGATCTTGTTTATTTATTGTTTTTAACTTGTGCACTGTTCTTTTAAATATTGTATTTTTTGGTTTCTCTATTTATGTATTTTAATTAGAATTTTTAATTCTTTTTTTTTTCCAAGTTTTTTAACATTTACATATATGGAAAACAAAAATGGTGCATTTTTTAGTTTTAGTTTATGTATTCTAGTATATATTTATTTTATTTTTAAGGAGAAACTTTTTAACTTTAAATCAATTTGGAATTTTTTGTGAACTGCCACTGTTTCACTCACACGAAGGACCATGAAAAAACGGGTTAGAGGGAGAGGGTTAGTTGTTTGGGGTTAGTGTACATTACCGCGTAAATCGTGCCTTCCAAATAAGAAATTTATATATTTTCTTTTAAACCTTATAATATGTATTTTTTCCTATTTTATTTTTTGTTTATAAATGTTCTTAGGGTTAAGTTAATGGAAAGTTAATATTTAAAATTTGCACACTTCAATAGTTGTTGTAGTTTCTTAATTAATGTTGTCGTAGCACACACGAGAGGAAAAAAAGGAGATGTTGGGTTGCTTGTTGTAGTTCACGAACTGCCTTTTTAACCAAACGCAAAAGCCGACAGCTGTTGGGTGTGGTGTGTTTAGCTGCCGCTTTGCGTTTGGTTCGACACTCGAATACGTTGAGGTCAGGGTTGGATAGCCTTCATTGTTCAATAAAGTGAACAGATATTTACAAAAAGATTTTAATGGATACAAATGCTCACAAAAGAGATTATAATTCTGATGGCCAAATAAAGGGTACAAGGGCCTACAAGTATCAAAATATTATCAGCAAATTTTTTAAAATTGATAAAATAGGGAGCGGTCTTATGAAATTGAATTCTAGTAAACCTAATTATATTTATTGGGATGATCCGAATGAGTTAGTTGATCGCCTCAGACTATTAATCGCCTCTCAAGCTGCTGGTCATAATAATCATGATAATGAAATAGTTTCGATTATCGAAGAATTGCAGGAAGCTGGTATAATAGTATAAAATATCAAATTTTATGAGTTCAGTTAATATACTGAGAATGTCTGTCGACAAGTTCGGACACTATTACAATTCTAAGCTAAACTATGATAATAATATAATAAGGAAGAATGAGTCGAAAATGTTTAATCTCGTTTTGGATAGTGATAAAAACCTTAATCTACAAAACAAAAGGATTAAAAATGTTGCGAGCCCTATGGAAGAAAACGACGCCGTCACAAAAGATTTTCTTCTCTCACAAATCAACCAATTTCAAACAGACGTACTTTTGAATATATATAACAAAGATGATGATAGGTATGAGAAAATTTCCAATATGAATCAAAGACTAAAATCGTACATTGACGAAAAACTTGAGCTGTTGCGTCAACAAATTAACTATTTGAAAACTTTAGTACTAAAATTCGTGTCAGAGGAAGAGGGGTTTGTTGCGGTGTCAAAATAAAATATTTAAGCAATGGTATAAAGACGAATGATACAATAATAAACTGTTTAATATATAATATCGATAATGAATAAGAAGAGAATTTTGGTGAAAGAGTTGCATAAACAAGCTCGAAAAAATTTTAAACGTCGAAGAGTTATAATGAAAGGTATAGATGACTTATGGCAAGCTGATCTGGTTGAAATGCGAAATTATTCATCGGATAACAAGCAATATCGATATCTGTTGACAGTAATTGACACATTCTCAAAATTTGTTTGGGCCGCACCTCTTAAATCTAAAAGTGCATCTGATGTTTGCAAATCAATGGAAAATATTTTCGGCCTAGGTCGTATACTGAAAAACTTACATACTGATGACGGCAAGGAATTCTTTAATAAAATCTTTGCTAAATTGATGAAAAAGCATAATATTAAATACTACTCAACGTATAGTGTAATGAAGGCATCTATTGTTGAACGCTTCAATAGAACTCTTAAAGGTATGATGTGGAAGGAATTTAGCTACAACGGATCATATCACTGGATTGATTTATATAAAAATTTAATTGATGATTACAATCGAAAAGTTCATCGTACGATTAAAATGGCGCCCATAAACGTTAATTCTGCAAATGAGAAAATATTGCTAAATACAGTATATAATCATCTGAAAATATACAAAATCTCAAAATTTCATGTTGGAGATTACGTACGCATCAGTAAATATAAACATATTTTTGAAAAGGGGTACACGCCGAACTGGACAACAGAAATTTTTAAAATCAAATTTATAAACAATACATACCCCGCAACATATATTTTGGAGGATTACCAGGGAAAGAAAATTGAAGGTGGATTCTATGATGAGGAACTCTCAAAGACTCGATTTCCCGATACATATCTTGTTGAAAAAGTGCTTAAAACTAAGGATAATAAAGTATTCCTGAAATGGTTGGGTTTCTCAAATCATCACAATTCTTGGATTAATAAAAACGAAATATTATAATATGTATGATTACTTTTAAGACTATAGAGTTAAGTATAAAAGGACTAAATGTTTTGTCAACTATATTAATTGAATGAAAACCTTCCACTTGATAACACATTAAAAATTTTCATATATTAGCAGAGGGGTAGAAAAATGGATAAAATTTTTAAGAGTTCTGAGATTAAATATGAAAAACTAAAGTATTGTAATTATTGTGGTAGTAATGATCACAATGAAAATAATTATAATCAGAAGAAAGATGATAATAAAATTAAGAATTGGGAATCTTCCAAAAAGAAGTGAATGTTAAAATTTATCAATAAGAAATATATATATATGCATATCCGTGTAGTATATTTAATAACAAAAAAGTAAAAATAAAAAAATATACATCCTTTTAAAACCTAACGTTTTTGTTTTGTTTACTACATTAATCAATCGGAAAGCAAAATGTCAATAACACTAACATTGAGCGGAAATTCCTCAAATTTATCAGCAAACTATTTTCCTCCAATAAATTTAAATGATGATTATGAGTGTGCTCTCATAGATTTCCACTCCTACAATAGCATACCAAATGTGGACACAAACAATAATTTATTTCACATCTGTAATAAAATTATTACAATACCTATTGGATCGTATGAGCTGAACGATATTGTCGATTTTATAAAGGAGGAATATGAGAGAGATGAATTGGGTGAGAAGAAAATTTTTATAGAAGCTAATAATAATACAATGCAAGTCAAAGTATATAGTACGGAAGATTCGATATACTTTAACAAGAACAATTCGATAGGTATTGTTTGGCTTCAATAAAAAAGTCCTCTCTCCCTCTGTAAATAATTTTTCAGATCTACCAGTAAATATTTTTAAGGTCAATCTCTTGCGAATAGAATGAAATATTGTATAAACAATTCTCATGCACATACCTTACATGAGTTTGCAATAAATGTCCCACCTGGCTATAAAATGGATGAAATACCTAGAAATCTCATTTATTTGCCAGTGAACTCTAAAGAAGTAAGTTCACTAACACTACGGATAGTTGATCAACACGGCGATTTTATTAATTTTCGAGGAGAAGTAATAACTATTCGATTACATTTAAGGCCCAGAAAATAATGATAATTTACAGCAAAGAAATTGTAACAAATAACATTCCATATACCACATCATTACCACCAAAATACATATTGCCACCAGTTACACCGAAGCCAACACCATCGTCATTGTTATCGTCACATTTAGCCAGCAAATTGACTGAATCAAATATAAATTTTCTCAAATCATTGAATTTCCAATTAAAAAAACAACAACAACGTCATCAACAATGAGTTCCTTAATTAATGTTTTGGGTGTACCCTTATCGGATGATAATATTATAAAAAAAGATTATCACACATACACTCCGTACTTGCAATCATTTAAATAAGAATCTCAATACAAAATCAGGATTTATATGTTTTGCCAAGTGAAAGTTTTATTTACATTGAAGGTTCCGTTGAAGATAGCGATAGTAAAAAATTAGTACCATCTTCTACTAATTTCAGATTGAAAAACAATTTTGTTGCTCATCTATTTGACGAAATTCGTTATGAGCTCAATGGTGTTGAAATTGACCGTACTAGACACCTAGGTGTTTCAAGCACTATCAAAAATTATGTTTCATTGATGGCAATGGACGGTGCTGTCATGGAAAATGCTGGTTGGAATAAAGTAGATGATCTAAATGTGCTAAATGGACACTTTAACTTTTACGTACCATTAAAAGTATTATTGGGATTTGCTGAAGACTTTAATAAAATTATTTTAAATTGTAAACATGAATTGATTCTACTACGAAGCAAAAGTGATGATCAGCTGGTATACTCAACTGCATCTACTGAAAAACCAAAAATTACTATTAAGAATATTTCATGGAGGATACAACATGTACATCTTTCCGACTCGAGTAAAATAAATATGATTAAAATCATACAAAAGGGAGTAAATTTACCAATAGCAATCCGCAGTTGGGACTGCCATTATAATCCACAGTTAACAACAGGAACTAATCACATTTGGAATGTTAAATTGTCTTCAAATAGAGAACGACCCCGTTTTGTCTTGATAGCCTTTCTGCATGACAATAAATTCGTTAATTGTGATTTAACCAACCTCAAAGTCCACTTAAACTCGGATTCATATCCTTATGATGATCTTAATATTAAATTCGATCAAGAACGCTTTGCCATCCTATATGATATGTATGTCAGATTTCAGCAAAGCTACTATATGAGAGAACCTCAACCTCTACTAACTTGCCAAGAATTCAAAAATAAAGCTCCTATTACCGTTATCGATGTAAGCCACCAAAACGAGTCGGTCGCAGGGGGTCCGATAGATATAAAAATTGAGTTTGAGACAGGCACTAATATTCCACCAAACTCATCAGCTTACTGCATCCTTATTCATGATCGTTTAATTGAATATACTCCTCTGACAGGGCAGGTTCATAAAATTGTTTAAGCAATAGAAATGTCAAAAATGGTTTTTATTGATCTTCAAGGCTTTAGAGGAGATTCAAATAGTTTTATTTTAAAGGAAATTGCATTGGTGTTCGACGCTAAGGAGTATATAAATTTCATCGTAAAACCACCCTTCGATTACATTCATTTGTCAGCAGCGAACCAAAGACAAGTCAATTGGTTAACAAAAAACCATCATCATCTACAGTGGGAAGATGGATCTGTATCATTCAAGTCTGTTTGTAAATTTCTCAAAGTAAATACAATTAATTCGTGCATTTTTGTAAAGGGTTTGGAAAAGAAAAAATGGCTGGAGGATATGTTGCAGAAAAATGTATTCAATATAGAAAATATCAATTGCTGTAATTTGAAACAACTCGATGAAAAATATCCCGATTGCATCCGTTGTAGTTCTCACAATCATGGAACTTGTGCTCTGAAAAATGCTCTTTTACTTCAAAAAATTTTTAAACTTCAAAAGAAGTGAACCCCAATTTGTCATTTGAATAAAAAAAGAAATTTTTATTGTTTTCAAAAATCTTTATTTATATTTAATACATATTATTATCGAAAATTAACGAAATATAAAAAATAAATTAAATAAAATCTTAATTATTAAAATTAAATATATTAAGAAAAAGTGTTTTAATTCCTAATAATCGATACTATCAAATATTAGATCGTTAGAATCATTCTGGAATTGTAGTAAATCAATATTTACTTGCATAATAGTATTATCACCATCCTCATCAAAACTAAAATTATGATTTAGACATTTTAGACAGTTATTATCGGGGGTTTTATTATCCTCATCATATTCACAATGACCCCTAGCAACTGTGTTAACCTGATTGCTCATAATTATTCGTTTTTCGTCTTGATAACTTAAAACAATTTTATAGACATTTATTGTGAAAACTTTATGTAATTTTGATAAAAACAAACACATATTATCGGAAAAAATTTTACGTTCAAATAAAGCAGTTTTATAACACAGTACAACAGCCAATCTGGGGGGTGAGAAATTCCAAGTCAGGGTGATGGTACTAGGTCAGTATAGTAAAACCCTCAAAGGGTTTGGCGTTCGTATGTGTCATTCATTTTCATTTTTATGACCTTTTAAATTTTTTCCTTATCTTGATGTTTTTTCGCTTAGTTGTAACATTTTGGCAAAAACGTAGTTTAACATAACTCGAGAACCACTTGTCCGATTTTGATGAAACAAATTTATAAAAATTTAGAATTACAATTTCTTTATAATCAACAGTTTTGCCGGTAAAAATAAATTTGTGGAGAAAAAAAAATATTTTTTTGCCTAAAAATTAAAATTTTTTTTTTTTTAATTCATAAAAAATCCAAAACGGAAAAAAGGATCAAGTGTTATTAATTTCATGTAAAGTCACATAACCTATAAACAAAATTTAACGCGTTCTGCTTTTATTTACAATTAAGTGAAGGTATCCCATTTTGACAAGAATATTGATATTTGTTTTTATTCAAAAAAGTGTCATTTATCGCCTTTTTCATAAATTTTCCCCAATAACTCCAGACTTCTGGCCATAAACTACTAAAAAAATTAAGTAAACATTTTTATAATTTTTTATTTTTATTTTATTTATTTATTTTTATTTATTTTAATAAATATTGCCTAGACTTTTTCGATGGTGGTTGTTCGGGACCAGTGGCATCGCATTCATCGCTATCATCAGTTTCTGAACCACACATAATGTCAATGTGTGACTCCACTGTTGGCCCTTCTGCATCTCCTGAAAATTCTTTATCATCAAGATCATCCTTGTCTTGCCACACTAACTTACTCCACCAGCAAATTTCCGCAATTATTGCACTCGGCGACTTTTTGCCTCTATATCTGTAAGTTTTTGTTTTATTAAAATGAGTTTGAAAAAATAAAAAATCAGTATTACCTCATTTCAAATGGCATAGCAACTTGATGATAGCGTTCACCTTGTTCATCAGATTCGGTAGCCAATTGTTTGCTGAAGTAGTCCAGATGATGATGTAAATAATGGATTTTCAAGGACATGTGGACACCAATTTCCGAGAATGCTCTTAACATCCTTGCGACAGAAACATCGTAGTTGTTAGAACGATGCTTTCCCAACAAGCCTTCTATTACTTCTTTGATTGCCTGCCATGCATTCAATTCAGCGTCAATCAAAATATTGTTGAATGCGTCACTTTTAATCAGCTTTCGTATATCTGGACCATTTAGTACGCCTGATTGGAAAAAATTAATTTGTTAAGATGGAAAATCATGGGAAATGAATGTGATATTATAACTTACCTTCTTTAATTTTACTTTCGCTGAGTCTCGGGTAAATTAGTTTCAAACACAAGAAAACTTCATCTCTTTTGGCGACAGTTTTGATAAAATTCTTAACAATTCCAAGTTTAATATGCAGTGGAGGTAGCAATATCTTCTCCTTCGGCACTAGAGGCTCACGAATAATATTGGCCGTTTGTAACCTGCTGTGCTCTCTGAGTTTCCATCCGTGGCATGCATATTGGTCACCGGAAAATCGTGTGTCCCAATCGCACAAAAAGCACATATATTTTATATAGCCGCTTTGAAGACCGCAAAGCATTGCTACAACTTTTAAATCGCAGCATATGCGCCACATATGTTTGGCGTAGTTAACCATTTTTAAAATATTTTCCAGTGTATCATATGTTTCTTTCGTTTCTGTACTGTAGGCGATTGGAACTGAAGGTTTTTTATTGGTCTTATGCAGTAAAACCGCCTTCAAGCTGAGTTTTGAACTGTCAATAAATAATCTCCAGTCATCTGCTTCATATTTTATTTCCATTGCGTCCATCAATTTTCCTACATCCGGGCAATATGCAGAAGTTTTTTCATCATTCACAAGGAATAAACTTTGGAGTGTTGCCTGACGACTTCGATAAGCTGTGACTTTCACACCGGGTGCCAACAAATTGTTTGATTTCAAAATGGAAGCCAGCTCTTCCGATTTATGCTGTGTTAATTCCAACTTGGGAACAATTGAATCAAGCTTATTTTGATTTATTAAAATTGGCTCATTGGATACTGATGGCTCATATGGGGAATCATCACGTGCATGATATGTCGGAGCAGTCGTAGAAGAGAAAATATCTGGGCTAGAAGCTTTTGGCACAGGAATGTGGTCCGAATGAGGCAATGGTGTTGCGGCACTTGCAACACCAACGTAATTATACGATTTTCTTATCCTTTTTGCGGCTCCTTTATTTGCACATGCATAGCAATTCAATGGATTGTGACCTTCGCCAGGATTAGTCCAAGTCATTGGGATACCGAATGGCATACTTTCACGTCTTCTATTTTTCCAATCCATTAGACGGTTGTAGCAGGTTTTACACACTATATTTGGTACCCAATTTTCGTTCACTATAACATTTTGGTTGAAGTACATCTCGTATGTTTGAACAAAATCAGTACTGAAATTTCCCCTTTTTTTATGTGTTGAGACATATTGACCACAGCAGTAGCAAAAGCTATTTATATCTGGCTTGGACAGTTCCATATTCTGTTCTCTTTTGTTCACTTTTAAAAAACTGGAGAAAAATCACTTTTACTGTTCGCGTTCGTCGGCACTTGTTGAATGACAAAAATCACAGAACCAGTGTGAGAAAGAGAAGAAGTATAATGACAATGCATGTTTTATGTGAACATTACAGAACCAGTGTTGCCACATCAATATTTCTCTTTTAGTACAGTAGAAAAATATGAGAGAGTTCGGCTTGTGAGTGTCAATGTTTTCTCCAAATAATGTTGTGCATATCTGGAGCAAATTTTTGAAATTCATACATTTACCTAATTGTGAATAAATGAGAAACGCGTGCATCGATTTTCATGATCTATGCCTTTTTTTGCTCATGAGTTATGTGACTTTACGCGAAAGTAATTAGTTTTGGCACTTTTTTCCATTTTGGATTTTTTATGAATTTTAAAAAAAAAATATTTAAATTTTTAGGCAAAAAATACTTTTTTCCCTTCATACATTCATTTTTAACTTCGAAAGTGTTGCACATATAGGAAAACGGTATAGAAACAGATTAGAGAAATTGTAATTCTAAATTTTTCTAAATTTGTTTCATCAAAATCGGACAAGTGGTTCTCGAGTTATGTTAAACTACGTTTTTGCCAAAATGTTACAACTAAGCGAAAAAACATCAAGATAAGGAAAAAATTTAAAAGGTCATAAACATGACACATACGAACGCCAAACCCTTTGAGGGTTTTACTATACTGACCTAGTACCATCACCCTGACTTGGAATTTCTCACCCCCCAGACAATAATCCCAAAAATGTTCCATAGTGTAATCAAACATGCAATATTTGTTTAAAGCTGACTTTTTAACCCCCTTTGATTTTTTAATTTCCTTATTGTCAATAGTTTTAATGGAATACATTTTCGATCTGAGACCGACAAATTCAGTCATAATTATACCATTATTCTCATCCTTCATTTTACCCAAAACTTTTTTATTCAATAATGGTATACCATAAGGATTATCAACGCGATAATCTGAGGTATCAAATTCAGACAAAAAATCATTAAGTATATCATTGTAAAAATCTTCCGTTTTGATTGAATAAATAAATGAATCTGTGTCCATATAATTGAGGATAATATTTTCCCCATATTTTGCCTTCATTATCCTATAATGGAAATCATACATTTTCCATTTAGATAGTTCAAGCACGGCAAAACCTATGTATATGGGTTTGTCATATAATACATTAACTCTCCCCATCTGAACTGCAAACAAGTCATCGCAAAACTTGGAAATGCTTTTGAAATTTGGGCGAGAAACAAAATATCTTACCCCTCGACGATTTCTATTTTCACTCTCCCAGTTTTTTGCGATTTTAACATCTACCCTCTTCTCAACATTTTCCATGGTTTTCCCATAGACAGCGTTATTCAGAAGTTTGAAAAAATCCTTTTCAAATGTATTTCGTGCTTTTGCTCTATGGTCTGTATTTAAGTTTATATATTTCTGAAGCCATGGAGACTGATTAAATTTTACCCCCCTATGGTATTTTGTACAAATTAAACCATTTGCAAGACATTGCTTAAGGTTTCAATAATGAATCTGATAATTTCTTTTATTAGTCAAGTCTGCAATAAGTTTTTTATATTTGGACTCTCCAACTACTTTGCTTTCCGGAGCAAAAGGCAGACCATTATGAAGTTTATGAAGAGAGTGAGGATATGTTAAATCAACCTCTAAAATGTAGCCGATAGGAGAAGTATCGGATATTTTATTTGGATCAAATTCGTTTAAGGAGTTCTCGTCAAGCCACTTAAATTCTCCAGTTGGAAGATACTGAGACATTGCCCATCCATATAAGGTATTTGCATCTAAATAAGCTAAATATTCAGAGGGTTTACTACTATCATAATCATCTATATACTTATTATTGGCTTTGGTATGTCTCTGGGAACATTGTACGAGACCCCCCCCCTTATTCCTTTTTGTATAAAAAGATACATACCTTTATCTGTGAATAATTCTAATTCTTTCTTTGTCGTTGTTTAAGCATGGCGTCCCATGAAAGACCGGGGGCTGTATAATAATGAGCTGGATCTAATTTATATATAGATTTACAAATTTTCCTAAAGTTTTCAAATATGTCTGCCAACAACAGCACATCTGTTTTCAAATATAATTTTACATAATCCAACAGGTTCTCACATCTAAACTCATTCCAAACATTTTTCGCGTGTTCATAATCTTCTTCGGAACATTCGGCATCATTTAAAATATTAAAAAATTTATCTCGACTGGGGAGTTCAGTCTCATTGAATCTATCCAATGAATCTATATAAGAGTATTGAAAAACACCCTTTCTTCTTATTAAATTAAAATGATTTTCATCAGCGAAATTTTTGCGGACAATATATAAATCCTCAACATGTAAATTTTTTGCTAGGGAATCCAAACTGGAAGCCATAAATCTGAATGAATCAAGAAATCTTATTTCGAATTTTTCTTTAGTAGAATTTTCAAGAAATGGTAGATGCACAGACAAAGCTATGTATAATTCCTTGTTGAGAGGAAGAACATTTATATCACTATTTGGAATATTATTAAGATATTTAAAGAACATATGACAATCATATGATGAAAAATTGTGGAAAAATACTGGAATAAACTTGGGTTTCCTATATTTTAAATTACAATCATTGTGTGCAGCTCCTCTATATTTGCCAGTGAAATGACAGTGGTCTTTCACTTTTGAGAAATAAATCTCCTCTTCACAAATATGACACATATTAGAAGAATTATGAAAATTGATATCTTCTGCCGTCATATTAATTTCAACTTCTTTATAAATATAATTCTTATAAATGTTTTTTAAATCTTCAACTAAATCTTTGACAAAAACTGTGGGTGCATCTTCACCAACATAAATTTTAAACTTATCTAAATTTTCGTTAAAGCTACATTTTATAAAATAACTAAATGCACATGGAATGTGCTGTTGTATTTTCCTAGTTTTAACACTAACCTCTTCATTTATACTACTTAATACCGATTCAAAATCAGCATACACCGTGAATGGCAAATCCAGTTCCTTATGAACATTCGAATACTTTATGGTAGCATCACTTTCATCTGGCATTCTTGTGCAAATTTTATTGCAATTTTGTTTATGTTCTAATATGCATGCCTCACTTTCTTTGTAAGTGAGGCATGCATTACATATAAATATTTTTCCGTGATGTCCTGTCAAACTGCTACGAATAAATCTGTAAATAAATAAAAAGAGTAAATAACAAACATTAAAAAAAAAATCGAGATAAATTTTAATCAATATTAAAAAAATAAATTTTTAAATTTTTGCTACTAACCTTGAAATATCTTTTATTAACACATAATGTGATCTATCTTCCTCTATGAGAAGAAGAAGATTTACGTGATATCGCTTCTCCTCCTTTGTGAGATAATAGGGTCCGACTATCCTTTTCTCTTCGTATCCAAAGACGTTGACACTGATATCTTCATTTTGTCTTTCAAAATCTCTCAAGTTCTTTAGAGGTAGTGGAAACGTGAGGTTGAGAAAATTTAATTCGATGTTGTTCACTATTATTTTGTGTTCGGCTATACTACAGTTTATGTTGTATGATGAACATTGTGTTTCTTCATCATGAGACAATCCTCTTGCACAATACAATGCAGCAATAAGACTCCATTTGAAACAATAAACATCTTCATTATGGATATTCGTAAATGCTTTTTTCATTCTTAATTCCTTTGGAAGTGTAATATATTGTGATCCTCTTATAATGTTTGCTTCATTCACATTAATATTTAAACATTTTATATTTATAAGAGACCACCCACTATCTCTTTCTTGGAACTCAGACATTTTGTTCCGGATTTCATTAGTTTGCATATTATAGGTGTCTTTCAAGTCATCGCTTAGAGTGACCATTATCATTTTTGTTATGTGAGCTATTGTATCTCCCAACACTTCATGCTCAGTTATTTTCACATAATCACATACAAGCTCCATATTAAACTTGTATGTTATGTGTTTGACTTGGCAATCCTTAAGCAATTCAATCAAAATTACTTCCTCTTTTTTAAAAAATTCCTCCGGCATAATAATTTCTTCCTTCTCATTTTCTAACACATAAACTGCTAACCTTTCATTATAATCACTGCTTCTTACAGTGAGTCGAGGGTTAATTGTCCTTATCCCACAAGTATTGCGATGTTGAAGTGTACGCATGTGTTGTGCATAGTTTATGCTGGCAACCGCTACATTGCAAGGAACACAAAATTTCATTGAAGAGGTTGCATGAGTCGTTTCATGCTCCTTCAACGAGGAACGGTTAAGGAAAAACTTTCCACATTCAACACAACGTTTCTTCTTATGTTGAAGCATATTACGTTTGCTGTTGAAAGCAGTTTGGCATATTAAACAGGAGAACATTTTGACTTATTTATTTTTAGAATTTAAATAAAATTTTTTATTAATTAAATACTTTTATATTTCTTTTTTTAATTTTATTTAATCTTTTTGTAATAAATTAAAAATTTATTGAGAGTCTTTTTTACAGTTGATTTTTTTAATAAATTTTAAATTTATTTAGAGTCTTTTTCACAGTTGAATTTTTTAAATTTTTTATATTTTTTTAGAATTGAGTTTTATAAGAAATTTAAAATATTTAAGTATTTAAATTATTTTTCACAACGACTTGCTAAAAATTTTAGTAGTACTCTATACGATGTAGTATAAGATACTGAACTTAATTTTCTAAATGAAACCAAAAGTATGATCAGTTAATCAAAAAGTTTCGTTAGAAAATCTGCAGCGATTCAAGTTCGGTTGTCAAAAGGTCAATCCAAAACAAAATAAATATAGAATAATTACAAGAGGCAAAACTAAACAAAACACTTGCATGACCTATATCTACATTTTTAAAAAATATAACATTTGTAGTATTTAAAACGATCCTCTGAACAACACATCTGCCACACATATAGTATTATTTATGACCCTTAAATAAAAAAAAAAAACTTAAAAATCCCTTAAATCAAAACACATAACGGACAATTCTTTCTTAAGTGGCTCAAATCATTTCACACTATGCCCCACACAATTGATTTTTGACCATACAATACAAAACAAAATAATATAGAATAATTACAAGAGGCAAAACTAAACTTCAAAACGATTCTCTGAACAACACATCTGCCACACATATAGTATTATTTATGACCCTTAAATAAAAAAAAAAAACTTAAAAATCCCTTAAATCAAAACACATAACGGACAATTCTTTCTTAAGTGGCTCACATCATTTCACACTATGCCCCACACCATTGACTTTTATATTTAGGCTCTAATATAGAGTACAATTATAGACAACATCAAAAATATAATTCATTTAATTGTGGTCACTTATACCTAAAATTTTTGTATGAAATTAATGATAAATAAAAACAATTATTATTTATATTTTAATATATTTTATTTATTTTTTCGATTTATTTAATGCAATAGTTTATACATTTTAACAATTTCAATTCCATTGTGGATATTCCCCAATTTTGGGAATAATAAATTCATTAAGATCAAAAACCTCCAACACTAATCGGAAGGGTTGGTCACCTACTGCAGGTACTTTTTTGATGCAGTATTTGCCCGATGAAAACTCCTTTACCTCTTCCTCTGTTATAGCATTAAATCTTTTTGGCAGAAAGATGACATAGTTTTCCACCTCAATCTGGATACTTTCTCTATATTTTGTTTGCATTTTAATAGCTTTCAAAATATTATATAATTTAAGATCCTCCATATCTTTTGTATGGAGAATAGGCTTGTTGTTGAGGTCATCAAATTTGTTTAACAATGATTTTGATACAGCGCTCATGGTGGTGGTTTCTTCTTCGACGACTTTTGTTTTTAGAATGAAACCTTAAGATGAATTAAATTTTAAATTAACTTTTTTAGAATTCCCCACCCCAGAGAGTAGAATAAATTCAACGGACCAATACGAAAAAAGCACTTATTTAGATGCAAATAACTTATATGGACAGATTGAGTGCTGACTCTCTATT
This sequence comes from Leucophora obtusa, assembly GCA_949987735.1. Taxonomy (NCBI): domain Eukaryota; kingdom Metazoa; phylum Arthropoda; class Insecta; order Diptera; family Anthomyiidae; genus Leucophora; species Leucophora obtusa. The sequence continues at coordinate 137,389,712 of OX465295.1, forward strand.
TCACAGTATTATGAAAACAACAATTTATTGTTGCTGTATTTAAAACTAATGGATTCAGAAATAAAGAAATACTCAGACGATTAAGATGTCAATGCGAGAAAATATTATAGAATTCCTTAATGAATATAAGGAGTTTATGTCTCTAGAAGATTTAAACTTTCTTTTACAGAATGCTGCTTATCTCGATTCATATGAAAATAAAGAGATTGTTTTTTCAGCACATGGAGAGCATTTTGAAGGTTGTCCATGGTCTGATGATGGGTGTACTGAAGGGCCTGATACTTGTAAATGCGTCATCTATAAATTTAAAAAAAATAGTGTTTACGATCTTATAAATATGTACTATAAACATGTAAATTTTTAGTAATTTTAATTTATGAACAAAGATTTAATGATGTTATTATTTATGAATTATTATATAAATTAAAATTCTAATAAAATCAAATATATTAAATTTATTTTTAGTATACATTTTTTTATTTTTTCCTTAAATCAAAACACATAACGGACAAGTAAGAGGCAGAATTAAACAAAACACTTGCCTGACCTATATCTGCATTTTTAATATTACATTTTTTTATTTTTTCCTTAAATCAAAACACACAACGGACAATTGTTTCTTAAGTGGCTCACATCATTTCACAATACGAGATTTTACAACCCCAAAAATCCAAAACAAAATAATATAGAATATTTAGAAGACGCAGAAACAAACAAAACAAACTGTAGAATTCAAAACGATCCTCCACCACCACCACACAATTGATTTTTCCTTTTAATATTACATTTTTTATTTTTTTTTTCCTTAAATCAAAACACACAACGGACAATTTTTTCTTAAGTGGCTCACATCATTTCACACTACTACATTTACAACCCACAAAACAAACTGTAGAATTCAAAACGATCCTCCACCACCACACAATTGATTTTTCACCAATCATTTCACACTACTGGAACACATAATCGATTTTTTAATTACCACCTATTTACACTATGGGAAGACATAACCGATTTTTAGGCACCAACCATTTTACACTATGGGCACACAATATGCAATAAGCAATTAACACAATTGTGTTCCCATCGAAAAGCAATAAAACCACATTTACTTCTCATCGAAAAGCAATTAAACACAATTGTATTCCCATCGAAAAGCAATTAAACACAATTGTATTCCCAATCTCCCACTACTGCGTTACCCACATTCTAGATGAGTGTCGCAAGAACAATTCCTTCAGAACTAATATTTTCGGATCTTATCTTCCATCTGATATCTTAAAAAACATCTGTGATATTAATGTAAAATTAATATGTAAATTCATTCAAGAAAATAGTATGCAAAACCAAATATAATCTTAATTTTTTTTTAAGACCGAGTCGAAAGCCTTTGTTGCTAGTACTCTTGTTTTTTACCTTATTAGTTACAATAATTGTATTATATAATTAATAATAAATAAATAAATAAAATTCTCTACTGAAAAGTATTTTGAATTTTATGGAGTTTTATTTTTATTTATAAAAAAAATATACATATGGAAATGTATTTAAAATTGGTAAAATTTTAAATTTGTGATAAAGATCAGCATATAGTTAACGAAATTTTATATTAAGAGTAGTTCTGAACATTTTGTTCCCTTCATACAATAATATCACGACATGCTTTTTCGCATTTAGCCATTATTTTGGAATTTTTTAAGTGAGGTTTTTTAAAATTTATAATTAAGAGACCATAATACCAACGACTATATAATTAAAAGACTACCCAACTCTCCCTGCCACTGTTAAATCACTCTCTTCTTAATTTGTATCGAAAATTCAGCCATAAGAATTACACACGTCTGCAAAGAACACATTTTCGATACAAATTGTCAATGTTCGAAAGAGGCAATGAAAACCGCCTGATAATACCTTTTGCAAAATGTAAATGGCTGATTAAGTTTTCAAATTAATCTCTTTTAACATAAAGCCTTTTTTCGCGTTCCGCTATAATTTTGCAATTTTTTAAGTGCGGTTTTTTTAAATTTATAATCTAGGGACTAAAATACCAATTTCTTATACCAAAGTTTAAAAGTTCGTTTACAATAAAAAATTCGCGAAAAAATATTTCGCAAAAAGGAAAATGTTTGCATCAATATATTCGTTTGCAGAATGTAAGCTGACTAAGCTTGTTAATGAATATTTTGTACCATAAAGGCTTTTTTCGCGTTCCGCCATTATTTTGAAATTTTTTAAGTGCGGTTTTTTAATTCATAATCTATTAACTTTAATACTTATTTCTTATCCAAAAACTCGGTGGTTAGTTTGCAAAAAAATTTTTGCAAAAAGGAAAATGTTTGTATCAATATATTCGTTTGCAGAATGTAAATCACAGAATAAGCCTTTTAGCAAATATTTTGTACGATAAAGACTTTTTTCGCGTTCCGCTATTATTTTGCAATTTTTTAAGTGCGCACTCAAAATATTTTATCGTTAAAAACAACCTAAAATACATATTAAATTAATTGAAATTAATTAATTAATTAAAAAAAGGACTACTGATTTTTCATTATAGTCAAACTATTTTGCTATTTATTTTCAAACATTGTTTAAACAATCCATAAAAGAAATAAAAATAATGGAAAAGTCTTTTAAAACAATCGTCAATTTTTAACTGACAAAACGTAAAAAAAAACGATTTTGTGGTTTGTTTTTTTATATTCGAAAGTTTTTTTTTTCAATTTTCAAAACACTACACACTTAACACACACGTTCTTTGTTTGTTTTATTTCTCTTTAATTTAATTTTCTTTCGTTTTAAATTTAAAGCAATTTTATCAAAGGAATTAAATATGCTAAAAATCACAAACGTATTTAACAAATTGTGAAAAATAATCCGCTGCAGTCGTCAGGGGACGACGTTTTTAGAATTTCTGGAAATATTTGTTAAGTTAAATTACAAACTCAATGAGAATTTTTTGTTCTCGTCTAGGAGCGTTATTAAACATTTAAAATATCAAAGAAAAAACAAAAACAACAACAGAAAATGTTCCACAATTTGCTTTGTCATCTTCCAATGTACTACTCTGTTGTTTTGACAGATCTAGCAATGTAGTGACATCCATTCATGTAGAAACAACAGTAGAGAACAATGTTTTCTAAAGTGTCAGTAACATTTAAATTTGCACAAGCACTTGCATATTAGTTTTTTAATTTTATTTTATCGGGATATACATTAATTGCATCAAAGGAATTAAATATGCTAAAAATCCCAAGCGTATTTAACAAATTGTGAAAAATAATCCGCTGCAGGCATGTCCCTATCCGGATTTCATTCTTGCCTAAGGAAATCGTCAGGGGACGACGTTTTTAGAATTTCTGGAAATATTTGTTAAGTTAAATTACAAACTCAATGAGAATTTTTTGTTCTCGTCTAGGATCAAAGAAAAAACAAAAACAACAAAAATTTCTGGAAATATTTGTTAAGTTAAATTACAAACTCAATGAGAATTTTTTGTTCTCGTCTAGGATCAAAGAAAAAACAAAAACAACAACAGAAAATTTTCAACAATTTGCTTTGTTTTGACAGATCTAGCAATGTAGTGACATCCATTCATGTAGAAACAACAATAGAGAACAATGTTTTCTAAAGTGTCAGTAACATTTAAATTTGCACAAGCACTTGCATATTAGTTTTTTAATTTTATTTTATCGGGATATACATTAATTGCATCAAAGGAATTAAATATGCTAAAAATCCCAAACGTATTTAACAAATTGTGAAAAATAATCCGCTGCAGGCATGTCCCTATCCGGATTTCATTCTTGCCTAAGGAAATCGTCAGGGGACGACGTTTTTAGAATTTTTTTTGTTTTGTTCCAACACCAGACCCGATTTTAAAATAGAAAACAACGAAATTATTTAAATTATTTTTTCTAAAAATAGAAATCTAAAAATAGATTATTTGACTCCTACAAACGATACATATTTCTTGTAGTTTGTTTTTTATTGACGAATATAAAAAGTTAAACAATATGTTTCAATGTATTTTAATTGATTCTTCAATTGAAAACAAACTTTACTTTTACTTTTCAAATAAACCTCAATCGGTTATGGAAAATATATTGTGAGTGCGGTTGTTTTAAATTCATAATCTTTGACGAATTTGTTCCTGTGAAAACAAGAAGACAAACAACTACTGGCAATCCATGGTTTACATCTGAAATTAACTGTTTAATCGTGTAACGTAACATATCTTACACAAGATGGAAAAGATTTAAAACTCCCGAATTACAAACTGAATTTCGCTCACATAGAAATAAAGTTACCTCAAGCATTAGAAGTGCCAAATCCTCCTACTACAGCACAAAATTTTCAAATTGATTAGGCGACATGGAGTGAAATTCGAAATGTTGGAATTATAAACAAATCAACCCAGTATGCACAGTTTCGAAGCGGTTCATCATTTCGAAGCTTTATCGAAGTTTTTTCGAAAAAATTAATAGAAATCAATATCAAATAAAGTCGTCATTTTAAGGTTTCTCGAACACATTTTTTAATCGAAAATTTTATCAGTTTCGACACTTTAACATATCGTAATTTCTCAATTTATTGTATTTTTTATTATTCGCAAGTTTGGTTCGTTTTCCAATCTATTTCAAGTCTAAATATTAAAATTTATCGATATTAATTTTCATCCAAAAATTGCGCGATTAAAATTTTTTTTATGCTTTTTAGTGTTAAAAACGCAGTAATATAAAAAAAAAATTGGGCTGTAATAGATTTGTACCACGACCCTCATAAAGTGAAATTTTGTCTACGTCCGACCTTCCAGACATCTACACCACAACCGATTTGAAAATTGTATGAATTAAATTTGAATTTAAAATATTTTGACATATCTATAAATTGAACAAAAAGAAATTTAAACAAACAAATGAACCAGCAAAGAATTTAAATTTATAAAAACGGGGTTTTGTAGATGCACGACAAGAAAAACACAACTGTAAACTTCGTTTATATCTAAATTCTTTTGTTTACTTTATATTAAATATTTCAAACCAGAGTTTACGACAACGAAATTATGGAAATCGATTTATGAATTTATTTGGATTGTTAGTAAAAATGTTTAAATTGATTTGACAGTCACGGGATTACCGGGTTGTAAAAATGTGAAGAAATCTCGATGTCAATTGCTATCAATAGGGTCGACATATACGACTTAAATATTCACCACACAAATAGGTACAAAAACTAAAAATATAAAATACAAAAATAAAATTTAAAATCAAACACTTTTTATAATGCCCTTTACGGGCTTTTTTATAGAGTTTTTTTACTTTTAATTTTACGTGGAAGTAAAAAGGATAGATTTTACATTTTATAAGGTTTTTAAAGTTATTCTGTTTTCTCAAAAAGTTTAATACGTGTCAGAAAATAAGAAAATAGAGAGTTATAAATTTTATATAAATAAAAGTTTAACTTTAAAAATCAAAAAAGAAAATATAACGCAAGTTTTTCTCAATTAAAATTGAATTTTATAAACACTAAATTCTAGGTACTTTGATTTATGCAAATTTCTATTGCTGACTAACTAATCTTATTCTCATCTTAATTCAGAGTATATTGTCACTCTTAAAATACTTATCTTCAAATGAAGGAAGACCCTAACTTCATTCTTAATTTCTATTGAAGGGAAGGCAATACAAATCTAGAAACCTTCGATATATAGTTTTTCGGAATGAATTTTTTTATTAATACAAAAACAATAAAATAAAAAGTATAATCAAATTTTTCAGATTTCATTTTCCTCTAATGAAATATTAAGTCGAGTTAGGGCCTTTCTGTATTAAGCATTACATTTATTTACGAAAAATTGCAAAAGAACAGCATATTCGTTCTTACACTTAGGACATTTCTTTTAACTTTTACATTCATGTTTGTTGGGTAATATGAAGTCTATAAAGCAGGCACCAGAAAACGTTTTTTTTTTTTGTTTTTATCGAAAATAAATATCACTAAAGTTCAAAATGTTTTTATTTCTCAATCGAAAACAAAAAATTTCAAATGTACTTTAAAACAAAAATATCCCTCAAGTTGAAATTCCAAAAATATCTTTATGTATAAATATCAAAGATAAAAAAATTGATAAAAAAATAAAACTTTTTAAAAAGTTTTAAAAAACGTTTTTTTTGTTTTTCATCTTTGTACTAAGTACAAAAATATGAATAGAATTTTAAAATGTTTGTTTTATTTTTATGGTGGAGATACTATTCGGGTTTTTGGTTTCAAATCTGTAGAAAATCATATAATACCCTGGAGTGAACTGTTGAGCGGTATATACATACAAACATATATTGCAAATATTTTTTTTTTTTTTTGCTAAAATGTTTGCCAATTGACCAGCATTTTGCACTAATATTATTCATTTTCGGAATGAAATCGCTGTATAAGTTTTCTAATTAAATTTTTGCACCATGAAACCTTTTTCGCATTCCGCCATTAATTCGCAATTTTTTAAGTGCAGATTTTTAAAATTTATAACCTAGGGACCATAATACCCATATCTCATACCAAAGTTTGGTAATTAGTTCGCAAAAAAAAACATTGCCAAAAAAAATTTGCAAAAAAAAAATTTTCCTTTAATGTATTCTTTTGCAGAATATAAATTGCTGATTAGATTCCTTAACTATTTTTTTGTATCATATTTTGAAATTTTTTGAGTGCTGTTTTATAAAATTTTTAACCTTAGGACAATAATTCCCATATCTTATGCCGAAGTTTGGTGGTTAGTATCCAAAAAGTTTCGCGAAAAAAAATTTAGCAAAAAGGAAAATTTTTCTATCAACATATTCATTTGAAGAATGTAAATCGCTGACTGAGTTTTTTAACTTATTTTTTGTACCATAAAGCTTTTTTCGCGTTCCGCCATTAGCAAATTTTTAAGCGCGGTTTTTTTTTAAATTCACAACCTAAGGACTATAATACCTATATCCTATACCAAAATTATCTGGTTAGATTGCAAAAACAAAAAAAATTGGGAAAAAAAATTTTAAAAAAGGAATAGTTTTGCATCAATATACATATGTACATATATGTATGTAACATATGTATAGCAGAATGTTAATCGCTGATTAAGTTTAAAAAATTTTGAGTGCGGTTTTTTAAAATTCATAAATTTGGGACTATGATACCCATATCTTATGCCAAAGTTTGGTAGTTCGTACGCAAAAAATTTAGCGAAAATAAATTTTGCAAAAAGGAAAATTTCTGCATCAACATATTCGTTTTCAGAATGTAAATCGCTGACTGAGTTTTTTAATTTATTTTTTGTACCGAAAAGCTTTTTTTTCGCGTTCCGCGATTTTTTTTTGCAATATTTTAAGTGCGGATTTTTAAAATTCATAATCTTGGTATTACGTATTAAACGTAGTCTACTACATCAACGAAATGAGAATGGAGTAAACAATAAAATATGTTTTCGAAGTCTCTGCAAAGACACAACCAACAATAGAAATATTATGAAAGTTTTTTTTAATATGAAATTTTTATGTTTCAATTTGCATTGCACTATTGCCGCCACTTTCTAAAGAAAACTGAAGAAGGGGACTTGGAAAATCCCCGAAACGATCGTCTTTTCATTCCTGAAAGTGTTAGAGGTTTTTGAAAGCAAAAACTCTGTGAAGTATTTGCTAGGAGAATATCCTGATGAAGAAAAATAGCAGTTTTTGGAAAAAGTACTTATTATGTTAATTCATAATAAGGAAATTGGCCTCGAACTGAATTAATAAATTTCTAATTAATTAATAAAAAGGTCGAAAAAACAATTTTTATTATTTTGAATAAAAATTAAAACCCAATATTTTGACAAAATATTTAATTTATCTTCTACATCTGTAAAGCTGATGTCTTCATATTTAATAGGTAGATCACAATCGGTTTTCTATGGAGATAAAATATCCAGTAGGGTCGAACTGGGAAGAGGTGTACCACAAGGTTCTATTTTATAATAATAATAATAATAATAGGCCCTTTGTTGTACTCAGCCTATGCCAATGACCTTCCTAACCAATTGCAATACTGCAATATTCAAATGTATGCAGATAATGTTCAACTCTACATAAGCTGTAAAACATCAGAAATTGATGATTGTGTGCAACAAATTAATGTTGATTTGGAAAACATTAGAACTTGGGCTAAAAATAACGGGCTATGTCTCATCCAAGCAAATCAAAATGTATGCTGATTACAAAAAAATCACGCAATATACCATTTATTCCTAATTTAACTGTGGGTGAATCAAGAATTGATTTTGTGGATAAGGTAAAAAATCTTGGAGTTACATTTAATAATCACTTACACTGGAAAGACCACGTTATCATCACAAGCGGAAAAATATATGGGATGTTAAGAAATTTATGGTGCACGCAATGGTTCATACCACTTAACGTTAGAATGCTATTGGCTAAAACTTACTTAATACCCACCCTTCTTTACAGTTGTGAGTTGTTTTTAAGCTGTGATGCAACCAGTTTGCGTAAACTTAACCTGGCTTTTAATAATATTGTAAGGTATATTTTCGGCATACGACGTTTTAGCAGTATCTCACTTTGCGAAACAAGTTTTTGGTATCACCTTTTCAAACCTTTTAAAATGCAAATCATTAATATACCTTCACAAAATAATCTACTCCCGCCAACCGAAATATCTTTATGAAAGACTAAACTTCTTTAGGTCTGAAAGAGAATACCGTATTATTCAGATACAGCACGAGACCACTTTTTCGGATCAACACTTCTACATTAATGCCATTCGAATCTGGAATCGATTACCCCCTCATTTGCAGATAATCAGCAACGCAATGCAATTCAAGAAACTAATATAAGAATATTATAAATAAAATTTTAAATTGATTTTATATATTTATTTAACACTATAACTTTTTTATTATTGTAGTTTTAAATTTATATTTCTTAATATTTTTGTATGTAATTTGTATGCTCATTGTCAAATTTAACTATAATTAATATTAATATCTTTGTACTGAATTGTGATGAAAATAAAAATAAATAATAATAATCTAGGAATAATAATACCCATTTTTTATAAAAAAGTTTAGTGGTCAGTTTGCAAAAATAATTCGCAAGAATAAAATATTTTGCAAAAAGGAAAATTTTTGCATCAATATATTCGTTACAGTGAGGTTACATGATCAAGAATTTGCTTTCAAGTTGATAACACATACTGCTTGTCAAATTCAGTTGAACTTGAAGCTATGACGTAGGCTGCATGCAACTTGATAGTCAATTTTGCTTTCAAGATGCCGTCGTCAAGGAAAGAACTAAAAATGCTCGCCTCTGTGGGCTGTTTCCGCACTGTAGGCTGTTCAAAAAGACTTTATTTTTTTCTTCACATATTCCACAGACATTTTAATGTCAGCAGAAATTGATTTTTTATTTATTTTTATTTTTAAATCATTTCGTCGATATACCGAAATGTTCACATTCCGTATTTTATCAATCGTATTTTATTGCGGCACAATATTTGTAAAAAGAAAAATAAATTTACAAGAAAGTAATCAGCTGTTTTAAAATTGATGTCAAGTTGCTGTTCAATTTTTAAAATGTGAGTGTGTTAGTAAAAAAATGTGAGTGTATTGAAACTTAAAAGGCAAAAATTGATCGTGTAACCCTTATATTAGCGGAATATAAATCGTTGATTAAGTTTTTTAATTAATTTTTTGTACCATATATAATTTTCCACAATTGCGTGTTTTGAATATCGATCAAATCTGCGAACACCAAAAAAATTAAAGAACGCAAAATACCGGATTTAGTTATTAGTTTGTATATTTAGTTTTTTATTGTACTTTATTTCTTATTCCAGTTTATCCACCAAACATTTGTTCAAAGAGCTATTTTGCGAAATTTGCATATAAGACGCCGTATAAAAGTATGAATTTATCGATAAAATTTGAAGACACCGAAAAAATTAGAAAAAAATGCGAAATTGCTATTTGATTTCAAGTTTTGTATATTTAATACTTTTTATTGTAGGTATTTAAGTTTTTATTTTTTCATTTTGAATTTTTCAAATAACTATTCAAAGAATTATTCAAACACTTATGTGCTAATTCATAAAAAAAATTTATTTGGTATTTGAAGCTTGCTATAGTTAAAGTAGATATTTCGCTTAATAAAGAGTTATTAGAAATCTTGATTCATAATCGTATTTTAACTATAAATTAATTTTTCGATTTGATACTGGCAACACTATTGTTTATTTTCTCTCTTCTCCCAAATAAGTCGTAAGTAATTTACAAATTTAGTAAACGATTAACTCGGTAATCGGAAGTGAAAATGTATTTCCTTATATTAGAGAACTAATTATGTGCTAAGATAAATTTAAAAGCCATTAAAAATATTTTTTTTTTATTTATAAAGCAAATCAATGGAAATGTGTGTAAACAAGTAATTTTTTAGAACATATTATTCGAAGCATACAAAAGTAAAAGAATTTCGAATAATGTTTTGACAGACTGTACATCACTATTGTTTCGTTTTTCTTTTTAATTTAATTTTTCCATTTTTTTGGAAATTTTTTAGAAAATGGTCATTGGCTACGCAATTGTTGTGGTTTTTTTCAGTTTGATGGATGCAAGTTGTTGGAAGCCACACATTCTAGGGATGGGATGGCTTTAATAAATCATTTCATGCCTGAAAATGAAATAATTAACAATTAAATGGTGGCTTCCTCACTCCAAACTTTATAAAAGGTTTAAAGTTAGTGAGTACCAACTATAAACCTTTATTATTTTCTTCATTATTAAGCAATTATGAATACTGTTTTCCACAAATTAGCTTAAAATCCTGCAATAAGACTGTTGTAAAAGTTTATGAATTAGACCATTATTCTCTATATATAAAAGAATAACGTGACTGACTGACTGACTCAACATCTCCCAGCCCAAACCGCTGAAGCTAGGAAGTTGAAATTTGGTATGTAGGTTCCTCTTTCGGCGTAGACGTCCGCTAAGACGGGATTTTTGGAAATTCCTACCGAAACGGGCAAAAAGGGGGAAAGTCTCCCCCTTGACGGCCTGCCAAAACCCCTTTGGCTAGAAAGCTGAAATTTTAGATATGTTCCCTGGAGTAGGGGTTAACTTTTCTAGAAAGTACTTTTAATAATTTTAGACAGGGACGTTGTAAAAATGGGGGTTAAAAAGGGGAAAAGAGCCCCCCTTGACGGCCTGCCCAAACCGCTGGAGGTAGGAAGTTGAAATTTGGTATAAAGATTCCTCCACTATCGTAGACATCCACCAAGATGGGATTTTTTGTAAATTTTTACAGAGAGGGGCAAAAAGGGGAAAAAGTCTCCCCCTTGACGGCCTGCTCAAACTGCTGGAGCTATGAAGTTGAAATTTGGTATGTAGGTTCCTCGACCGGTGTAGACGTCCGTTGAGACGGAATTTTTGGAAATTCTTATCGGGAGGGGCAAAAAGGGGACAAAAAAGTACCTTTTTCCAAAAAAGTACCTTTTTCCAAAAATGTACCTTTTTCCTAAAAAAGTACCTTTTTCCCAAAAAGTACCTTTTTCCCAAAAAGTACCTTTATCAAAAAAAGTACATCTTTCCAAAAAAAGTACTTTTTCCACAAAAATTACCTTTTTCTACAAAAAATACCTTTTTCCAAAAAAAAAGTACCTTTTTCCAAAAAAAAGTACCTTTTTCAAAAAAGTACATTTTTCCAAAAAAGTACCTTTTTCCACAAAAAGTACCTTTTTCAAAAAAAAGTACGTTTTTCCCAAAAAGTACCTTTATCAAAAAAGTACATTTTTCCAAAAAAAGTACTTTTTCCACAAAAAGTACCTTTTTCCAAAAAAGTACCTTTTCCAAAAAAAGTACCTTTTTCTAAAAAAATTTACCTTTTTCCAAAAAAGTACCTTTTTCCACAAAAAGCACCTTTCTCCAAAAAAAGTACCTTTTCCCAAAAAAGTACCTTTTTCCAAAAAAAGTACCTTTTTCCAAAAAAGTACCTTTTTCCAAAAAAGTATCTTTTTCCATAAAAGTACCTTTTTCCAAAACAAGTAATTTTTCCAAAAAAAAGTACCTTTTTCTAAAAAAAGTACCTTTTCCTAAAAAAATTTACCTTTTTCCAAAAAAAAGTACCTTATCCAAAAAAGTACCTTTTTCCAAAAAAAAGGACCTTTTTCCAAAAAAAAATACCTTTTTCCAAAAAAATACCTTTTCCAAAAAAGGACCTTTTTCCAAAAAAAATTAATTTTTCCTAAAAATAACTTTTTCAAAAAAAGTACCTTCTTCCAATAAAGTACTTTGTAAAAATAAAGTATTTTTTTCCAAAAAATTTCGCTTTTTCCAAAAAATCCCATTTAAAAAAATATAATTTCACAAAAAGTACTTTTCTTCCTCCCCCCACGGATATCTCCACTAAAACAAGGTTTCTTGATATTCGGCATAGACGTCCGCTAAGACGAGATTTTTGGAAATTCCTACCGGAATAGGGGCTCAAAAAGGGAAAGTGGCCCCTTAACGACCTGTCCAAACTGCTGGAACTAGGAAGCTGAAATTCGGTACTTAGGTTCCTCTTCCAGCCTAATTCCAACCGGAAGGGACAAAAAAAGAAAAAAAGTCCCACTTGACAGCCTGCTCAAACTGCTGGAACTAGGAAGCTGAAATTCCCTGTCGATGGATTTTCGGAAATTCCTACCCAGAGGGGCACAAATAGTAAAAGTTGGCTAGAAACCTGAAATGTAAAACCTATGTTCCTTGGAGTATGGGCTCACTATCGGGAAGGTGCTTTGTTGAATTTTGGACAGGGACATTGCAAAATTGGGGATTAATGAAGCGAAAAGTGCCGCTTAAAGGCCTGCCCAAACTGTTGGAGGTAGGAAGTTGAAATTTGGTACTAAAGTTCCTCCTCTATTGTAGACATCCACTAAGATGAGATTTTTGGAAATTTCCACAGGTAGGGTCAAAAACAGGAAAAGTCTCCCCCTTAACGGCCTGGCCAAACTGCTGGAACTAGGGAGCTTAAATTTGGTATTTGGGTTCCTTCTCCAACGTAGACGTCCCCTAAGACGGTATTTTTGGAAACTCATACCGGGAGGGGTAAAAAGTGAAAAAACTTCCCCCTTGCCGAGTTGGGCAAACTGCTGGATATAGAGACCTAAAATTATGAATGTAGTAGGTTCCTCCTCCAACGCAGACGTTCTCGGAATTTTTGGAAATTCCTATCGGGAGGGGTAAAAACAGAATAATTCTCCACCTTGATGGCCTAACCGAACCCTTCGGTTAGAAAGTAGTATGGGCTAACTTATCGACAAGGCATTTTTAGGACTTTGGAAAGGAACGTGGTAAAAATGGTGGCTCAAAAGGGGAAAATTGCCCCCCCCCCCCCCTGAACATCAGCGTCTTTAGCTAGAGACCTAAAATTTAGAGATCGAGTGTATATGGAACACTAAAATTAAGAAACTAAATAGGAAACGAGTGGAATTGAAACACTACACAAGTGGAACGAAATGGATATAAACGTTGAACGAGTGGAATTGAAATTATAGACAATGGAAATGGATTGGAAGAGGGAACGAAAAGGAATTGACTATAGAACGAAATGGAATGAGGAGCGAGATTGCATAGAATGGGGAACGAGTGAAATTGAAACACTGCAGTTAAAAGAGGAATGGAACGGAGCAAGTGCAAAGAAATGGAATGGAAAGAGAAGCGACTGATATCAATATCGATACACAAGACAGTAGGAACGAAATGGAATGAAACGGGGAACGAGTGGAATTGAAATAACAGATAATGGGAACGAAATGTAATGGAATGGTGAACGAAATGGAATCTTGGAAGGAGTCGCATTGGAACACTGAAATTGTTAAACAAAATGGAATGGAATTTGAATGACTCAAACTGCCGGAGTTTGGTACTTGAAATTTCGCATGCGATTGAGGCAGATTATATACATTTGGGATTTTTACTGGTAGGAACAAAAAGGGGTGAAGAACCCCTTTTAATTATCTATTCAAACACTATCCACGGAATATGAAACTAAAAGAGAAAAAACCTTAGAAAAAGAATGGAACTTATATATTCTGATATTTAAACTGCAGGTAACGAAGCACCGCTGGAAGAAACCGACGCAGTAAATTTTCCAACTGAATTTGTGAATTTACTTGAATTGCCAGGTCTACCTTTACATAAACTGGAATTAAAAAAAACTTCAATGCACGCTAACAACATAGATACGTACCTTTGCCCGCTATCTTTAATATTATAAATCGCTTGCCAACCCTGCTTTACGTTATTTATTTACATTCAAAACACAAATGAATAAAACTACTTGCGGGTCTATCTACCTAAGTTCGCACTTTACCAAATTATCTTGACATACACACGTATATTGCAATTTGTAATGGATTCATTACCCGACTAAAAAAGATGTTATATAATCATATATAAACCCATATATATGTTCATATCTAATTTGAGCCGAATATTGGAATATATAATTATATCAAACGAGATAAGCATGTTATCTAACCTGATACAATTTGATCCGAAAAATGGGTCTATCTAATGGCATTAAATTATATATAAACACATATAATTTTATAAAAATTTTCAAATAAAATTGTAGTAAATATTGTTGAGATCACTTATTTTTATTCATATTAAATACTAATGGCCGACAGAACAGTTTGGCTAACAAAGTGGGTATTTGATCTTTGGTATTGATGGAAATGAGGATTGAATGCGTTTTAGGACGTTTATAGGACGCAAATTGTCCTTAAACTTAGAATAACGCAGTTTGTAACTGAATTTCAATAAAAAGCTAAATTCAAAACGAGAAAAAGTTGTATAGAAAAATTTATGCTAATAAACTTGGAAATAGCTTACAAAGTAAATTTTCGGTTTAACTCAACTTTACAAAAATTTGTCGGAAGAACGTTTTCTAGTTTAGAGTTTTGGTCTTTCTTATAAAATGTGTCTTTCTTATAAAATGTGCCTTTCTTATAAAATAAAAAAACTCTTTCTAAGTTTGTTTTCTTCATTGTTATAGTGCAATTAAACTTTATAAAATTTTGTATAATTAGATATCATGTCATGTTATATATTTTGATATAAGATTGTTTGTAGAAGCTTATACGCCATTATATATAATTATATATAAACTATATCGCAGATCTCTTAATATATGGCTGCAGACCAAATCGCATATGATTATATATAACGTCATTCAAACATATTTATAAAACCAAAGTGTTAATATAAATGTATATGGTTATATAAAGCATCGCATATAAACATTTATAATAATATCAAATCATATAACATTATATGAAAACTTTTTTAGTCGGGTAAGTATATATTTTGTTATAAGATTGTTTATAAAAGCTTATATGCCATTATATATAATTATGTATGAACTATATTTGCAGATCTCTTAATACATGGCTGGAGACCAAATCGCATATGATTATATATAACGTTATATCAAACATATTTATGAAACCAAAGTGTTAATATAAATGTATATGGTTATATAAAGCCACGCATATAAACATTTTAATTTATATCAAATCATATAAGAATATATGAAAACTTTTTTAGTCGGGTAATAACAATCTACTTTCATGAGAAAAAGTGATCAAATATTAATTTATTTTAAACCCATTGTTGTGTCTGAATTATTTATTTGTGGTAGCTGGGTGAAGGCTTTTATTATAAAAACTGTACTTTAAATAAACAAAGCGAATTTACCCACCCAATCACGAATACGACCTATCTACGCCGATGGCTTGAACAACAGACAATTAGTTGTTACATGCTCACGTGTTGGTATACTAAATGATTTATTTATATAAAAATGAAGAGGCAAAAAATAGTGTTTGTACTTAAACATTACAATAAATTTATATTAACAATTATTTTAACTTAGTAACAAATATTGTGTTTTATTTTATCTAAAAGAAATTTAATTCTAAACTTTAAGGCACGCTAAAAGCGTAATAATATTATAAATCGCTTACCAACCCTGCTTTAAATGTTTTTTTATTTTCATTCAAACACAAATTAACAAAACTATTTACGGGTCCGTCTACCTATGTGCGCACTTTACCAAATTATCTTGATATACACACGTATATTGTCAAGAATTATTGTTGTGTCAGAATTATTTATTTGTGGTGGCTGGGTGAGTCAAGGTTTTTATTATAAAAAAGCAAATTTTAAGAAACTCAGGGGTACGACTTAACCAACCAGCCTAACACGAATACGACTTACATATCTATAACAAATTTACCTTAACAATTATTTTACCTTAGCAACAAATATTTTGTTTTATTTTATATAAAAGAAATTTAATTCTAACCTTTAAGGCACGCTAACAACGTAGCGGGCTGCGCCCGCTAGTTAAAAATAAAATTCTCTAAATTTTGAGATTTTTATTTTCCAAATTTAAAATTAAAACATTTTTGGGATTTTTATTTTAAACAAAAATAAAATTTTTAAATTGTTTTTGTTTCATTTTAAATGCCAAAACAAAAATTTCATTGTTAAAATCTTTTAAAAGGGAATAAATTTATTTGACACACAAATAAAATCTTTGCCAAGTAATTAGGAGCATTTCAACTAGGGTTTGGGATTTCCCGGACTTTTTTATTTCCCGGGAAACGGGAATAAAAAAAATTGATTCCCGGGAAATATTTTTGAACAAAATTGTTAATGAAAACCACCTATATAAGTAATTTTTGTTAAAAAAAAACACTGTATCAGTACAAATTCAGAATCCACAATGTTATTTTCCAAAGACAAATAAAACTTTTCTAGTCTTATTTCTACAATTCTTCTTATTTCATCAGCATTACATCTTCCTGATATATAAACCAACCCCAGAATATAAAATAACTTACTTCCGTTTATACATATGTTCAAATATCTCTTTTGTGATATTCTTGTGCATTCATCTAAGATTATAGTAAATCTCCTATTGTTAGAAATATTGCTCGATATTTCTTTTATCATGATATCTCTTACATGATTGTTGTAATTTAATATAATGTTCTTTACATCGGCTTCATTTTTTTGCAATGCCAGGTTTTTATTGTAAAAACTTTCTCGAATAAACGAAGATCTAGTATGGTGCGGATTGACATTCCGTCGACTGCGGCTAATTTGGATACCATTTCAGGAAATGTTTGCCCTACCATAAAACGTTCAATGCCTATTCAGCTTACACTCTTTTCTTTGGGTACTTTGCTAATTTTAGCTTGAACGTTATTCTTGTTGTTGTTTTCTTCAAGAGAAGTTGCATTACCATCAATTTTTTTTTTGTGAACCAAATTTAGATGTCGGATAACCAAATTTAGATACCTCCGTTAACAATTAGTCTTTTAGGGCAAATATTGCACTGCGCTGCAATGTCATTTTTTGTGAAGTATTTACATACTTCTGACATTTTATTCTTTAATATAAAAGAATATATTAGTTTGAAAGCAGGTGTATTAAAATAAAGTAAACTTACTTGAAAATATCACATTTATTAATGAAAACGTTACTTATAAAATTATTGGCCCTTAATATAAAGGAGTATTTTAAATTTAAAGTCGACTTTCTTTTTAATACGGTTTTGTTCATTTTGTGTATGAAAACCTTACAAAAATATTTATATTTTCAAACATTTTGATTGGTTGAAAATAAATTAACCAGTCAGAATACTCCAAAAATAAACCAAGTCTTTAACTAAAATATACATTTGAAAAATTTAGATAGTAAGGGCGATTATTTGTAAGAAATAAATTTGTTTTTCATATTTCTTTTAAACATTTTACCAAGTTTTTAAGTTTTACTACTTAAATTTTGAATAAGTTATGCGAAAAATCTTTATTAGTTGAAATGCTCTTAATTACTTGGCAAAGATTTTTTTTGTGTGTCAAATAAATTGATTCCTTTTTTAAAAGATTTTAACAATGACATTTTTGTTTTGGTATTTAAAATGTTTTTTATGACTAAAATTAAAAAATCCTATTCCAAACAAAAACAATTTAAAAAATTTAATATTCCCAGCTAAAAATCGACATATATGGATCCATACAGGTTAAATGTATGTTCATGCATGGCCATAAACATGCATTAATGACCACACATGGTTACATAAATCTCCATACATGTTACATATATGACCATACGTGTGCATTAACGAAATTTGAGGTAATATCTACATGTGTGTACATGCATGAACATACATGAGCACGCATGAACATGCATGAACATGCGTGATCATACATGTAGATATTACCTCAAATTTCGTTAATGCACACGTATGGTCATATATGTAACATGTATGGAGATTTATGTAACCATGTGTGGTCATTAATGCATGTTTATGGCCATGCATGAACATACATTTAACCTGTATGGATGCATATATGTCGATTTTTAGCTGGGTTTTTAAAATTTCCCGTTTTCCCGGGAAAAATATATTATTTTCCCGGGAATTCCCGGCAAACTTTTCCCGGGATTTCCCGGGAATTCCCGCCCGGGATTTCCCGGGAATTCCCGCCCGGGAATTCCCGAACCCCAATCCCTAATTTCAACTAATAAAGATTTTTCGCATAAATTATGCAAAATTTAAGTACTAAGTAAAACCTAAAAACTTGGAAAAATGTTTAAAAGAAATATGAAAAAAGCTTTGTTTCTTACAAATAATCGCCCTTACTATCTAAATTTTTCAAATGTATAATTTAGGTAAAGTCGACTTTAGTTAAAATATTGGGTGGCAGTATACCTTGACTTGGTTTATTTTTGGAGCATTCTGATTGGTTAATTTATTTTCAACCATTCAAAATATTTGAAAATATAAATATTTTTGTAAGGTTTTCATACACAAAATGAACAAAACCATTTGATTAAAAATAAAGTCGACTTTAAATTTAAAATACTTCTTTATATTAAGGGTCAATAATTTTATAAGTAACGTTTTCATTAATAAATGTGAAAAGAAAAGACCAAGGTTGGCAACCGATACCGTTATAATACCGTTATCCGTTTCAAAACCCTTTCAAATTGACAACCGATACCGATACCAATACCGAAATTCTTGATTTCAAAAAATACCGGTATTCAAAAACCTTTTCCCTTAATACCGGTATCGTACCGGTATGGAATCGGTTTTAAAAAATTGTTTTTTTTCACGTTTTTAGCAAAAATACAAATTTTTTAAATATAAAATTGTTAAACAATTAAACTTTATTATCCATTGTTAATAGAAAATCGTGTTATAAATTCAAAGTGCGGTTATCAGCCTTTAGTTTGCATTGGCAACATTGTTTTTAATTTATTTAACTTCATAAATATTCTCTAACTTGTGACAAATTTAGTAAATATAATTTAATATATAAACTGGTTTCTTAAACCTTTAATTGAATTTACAGTTTCTTTTAGAGAATCCTTTTATTAATTTTATAAACTTATTTTTTTTTTTATTTTATTATATGATCTCAATACAAATATAAAATATTTGTAGTGAATCAACTTGTGTTCCGAAAATCAAAAACAAAAAAAACAGTCTAATATAGGGCCTATATTCTGCAAAATAACCATTGGTACTTTTTTGTAAGAGACCATAACTTAAATGCCTTTATTCCCTTTATTATATCATGTTATACAATACTGGAAAGCTTATAAAAAAATAAATGATCTAATATGGAAATAAGTATAACATTTTATATAAAAAAGACGGAGTATGTAAAAAACGCATGTTTTTAAAACTTTTTGTATGGGAGCATATTTCAAATTTACGAAGTTAAAAAAGAGTATATCACAGGATTAATATATCCATCAAAATATGAAGTTTGATGTACATACTTCCTATGTTTAGCACAGAAAGAGGCCTAAATTCTTTTAAAATGTAATGGTCGATCTTAGATTTTTTTCTCAATCACATATCCAAATTTCATCAAAATCGGAGTGTTTAGGCTGAAGTACTTCCGTTGTTAGAAATTTTTAATAACTTAAATATATATCCTTTATAAAAATTTAATAAAATTGAGTTTTTTTATAATTAAGAACGTTTTTTTTATATTTTTGTAAATTTTTTCAATAATACCGGTATATACCGGTATTAATGTTTCGGTATCGGTTATACCGATACCGAAATGATTAAAATACCGTTACCGATACCGAAACAAATAAAAAATCGATACCAATACCGATACCTATACCGTTATTCGTTTCGGTTGCCAACCTTGGAAAAGACTAATGGTTAACGGTGGTATCTAAATTTGGTAATCCGACATCTAAATTTGGTTCCCAAAAAAAAAATGTATGGTCATGCAACTTCTCTTGAAGAAAACAACAAGAATAACGTTTCAGCTAAAATTAGCAAAGTACCCGAGGAAAAAAGTGTAAGCTGAATAGGCATTAAAGGTTTTATTTTTCCTGAAATGGTATCCAAATTCGCCGCAGTCAATCCGCACCATAACTAGATCTTCATTTATTCGAGAAAGTTTTTATAATAAAAACCTGGTATTACAAAAAAATGAAACCGATGTAAAGAACATTATATTAAATTACTACAATCATGTAAAAGATATCATGATAAAAGAAATATCGAGCAATATTTCTAACGATAGGAGATTTACTATAATCTTAGATGAATGGACAAGAATATCACTAACGAGATATTTGAACATACTTATGTATAAACGGAAATAATACATTTTATAACCTGGGGTTGGTTTATATATCAGGAAGATGTAATGCTGATGAAATAAGAAGAATTGTAGATATAAGACTAGAAGAGTTTTATTTGTCTTTGGAAAATAACATTGTGGCCACCATATCTAATAGGCCAAGTGTGATGAAACGGTTTGTTTCCGACAGTCCAGTAGTAGGTGCTTTCTGCTGGAATCATGCAATTCATTTGACAGTGCTGCGAGTTATTTATGTGAAATCAAATGTTCAACATTCTGATATTTTTTACTTTGAATTCTCACTACACAGACTGCTTTTGTACTGAAATAGTGTTTTTTTTAACAAAAATTACTTATATAGGTGGTTTTCATTAACAATTTTGTTCAAAAATATTTCCCGGGATTTTTATTTTCATTCAAACACAAATTAACAAAACTATTTACGGGTCCGTCTACCTATGTGCGCACTTTACCAAATTATCTTGACATACACACGTATATTGTCAAGAATTATTGTTGTGTCAGAATTATTTATTTGTGGTGGCTGAGTGAGTGAAGGTTTTTATTATAAAAAAGCAAATTTTAAGAAACTCAGGGGTACGACTTAACCAACCAACCTAACACGAATACGACTTACATATCTATAATAAATTTACCTTAACAATTATTTTACCTTAGCAACAAATATTTTGTTTTATTTTATATAAAAGAAATTTAATTTTAACCTTTAAGGCACGCTAACAACGTAGCGTGCCTTAAATTTTTTCATTCCCGTTTCCCGGGAAATAAAAAAGTCCGGGAAATCCCAAACCCTAGTTGTTATTTAAAATACATTAGGAGGAGACAGAGTTTGTTATAATATGTAACTATTAGAGTGTTTTTTGAATTTTAGATTTTCGGATATCATAACTTTTTAGAAGGTTTTTGTGCCAATAAAAATAATGGCGTTTTTATTTTTGAAAAATTCCAACTCCTGCAACCCTCTCGGCGGCCAAAATCGCGAATTTTGGGTACCAAAGTCCAACTTTTAATATAATATGGGGTCACTCTAAAAACTGTTCTTGCAAAATTTCAAGCAAAACAGTGTCCATTTGCAAAAGTTATCGCAATAAATACATTTTTTACTAAGGTTAATATCGTACTAAAGACGTAAAATGGGTTCAAAAGAAAAACGCTATTTTTTAACAAAGATTTTTGAATTTTCATAAATAAGTATAACACTACATGAAAAAATCTTGACTTTTAAAAATTAACAGAGCTCTGACCATCAATTCTATATATTTTGGACATGCTGATTACAATGGCGTACTTTATTTTTCGATCTAAGGTACATATTTTCCGCGAAATGCCTTTAAAGGTTAGCGGTTTTCCATTTAGTTTTTTATGTACAAAAATGTTCAAAATCAATCAATATAAATTGTTTGTGGTGAAATGTAGGTACAGGACCTGTATTCATATTTAGGCTTAAAATCTGATGCATAAAACTTAATATTAAAACCACTGTTCGCGTTTTATATTGATTTTTACGGTTTTTTAAGGAAAAACGCTATTTTTTAACAAAGTTTTTTGAATTTTCACAAATAAACATAACAATGCATGACAAAATCTTGACTTCTAAAAATTAATAGAGCTCTGACCATCAATTCTATATATTTTAGACATGCTGATTACAATGGCTTACTTTATTTTTCAATCTAAGGTACATATTTTCCGCGAAATGCCTTTAAAGTTTAGCGATTTTCCATTTAGTTTTTTATATACAAAAATTTTCAAATGCAATCAATATAAACTTTTTGTGGTGAAATGTAGGCACAGGACCTGTATTCATATTTTGGCTTAAAATCTGATGCATAAAATTTGATATTAAAACCACTGTTCGCGTTTTATATGGATTTTTACGGTTTTTTAAGGTTTTAGCCAATTGAAAAGCAAAATCGGCCTTAATAAATGATATGGCTTAGTAAAGAAGCAATTAAAACGAAGTATCTCAACAAAAAAAATGTGTTCATCTATAGCGGCCTATATATTAAAATCGCGACTTTTCAAAAATTGTATATGGCAGCATAGCTTTCCAAGTTGTCCCCAAAGTCCAACTTTTAGTATAATATGGGGTGACCTCTAAAAACTGTTTTTGCAAAATTTCAAGCAAAACAGTTTCCATTTGCAAAAGTTATCGCAATAAATACATTTTTTATTAAGTTCTTTAGTACGATACTAACCTTAGTAAAAAATGTATTTATTGCCTTAACTTTCGCAAATGGAAACCGTTTTGCTTGAAATTTTGCAAAAACAATTTTCAGAGGTCACCCCATATTATACTAAAAGTTGGACTTTGGAGACAACTTGGAAAGCTATGCTCCATATAAAATTTTTGAAAAGTCGCGATTTTAATATATAGGCCGCTATAGATTGTAGTATGTTTGACTACTCTGTATTGCATACCATAAGCATGCAATACGATATTCTTTTATATGTCCATACTGCACTAAACTTGTATCGTGGGAATATGCGTAGTATGCATATTCCACTATTTGTACATTAGTAATATTAAGTAGCATTAAGTATTTTCAATAAAAAACGAACAGTCTCGTCGTAGACACCAAAAGAAAAACGTGTGTTACTTTTCAATCATTACAAGATGAACACATTTTTTTTGTTGAGATATTTCGATTTAATTGCTTCTTTACTAAGCCATATCATTTATTAAGGCCGATTTTGCTTTCAGCGATTCAATTGCCTAAAACCTTAAAAAACCGTAAAAATCCATATAAAATGCGAACAGTGGTTTTAATATCAAATTTTGAATTTTGTCCAAATCCAGAGACCTTGTTCCGACAAGTGTCCCGGTTCCCTTTGGAATGATTCTATATAGTATTTTTGTAGGAAAATCTTCAAAATTTAAGGGGTTTTTTTGCGAACAGCTCCAGATTCTGGGGTGTATTTAATCGAAAAATATCTGCTAAACCAGAGGGTAAAAAATTAAATATTTTCACAGAGAAAAATATAAATCTAAGCTTTAACCTTTACTGATTAATTGAAAAAAATATCTTTACGTTTTAGTACCGCCTCAGATCTTAAAGATAAGTATCTATATCAGATAATCGATTTTCGGATGGCTTTCCTTTTGGAAATGTAAATTTCCTGCTGGCGTCAGAGGCATCCTGAAATTTGTACCTGGCTTGTAAATTGATGTTAAAATTCATTTATGATTTGATTTTTGTTAAATTTGCCTGATAAAAATTATACGTAATCGTAATTTAATGTATTTTAGGGAAAAAAATTAAAATTATTATGTATAATTTACCCGTTATTTATAATGTCCACTATGTAGAAGTCTGTTGCGTATTACACAGTACAACAGCCAATCTGGGGGGTGAGAAATTCCAAGTCAGGGTGATGGTACTAGGTCAGTATAGTAAAACCCTCAAAGGGTTTGCCGTTCGTATGTGTCATTTTTTTTATGACCTTTTAAATTTTTTCCTTATCTTGATGTTTTTTCGCTTAGTTGTAACATTTTGGCAAAAACGTAGTTTAACATAACTCGAGAACCACTTGTCCGATTTTGATGAAACAAATTTAGAAAAATTTAGAATTACAATTTCTTTAATCCGTTCATATAACGTTTTTCTTTATAATCAACAGTTTTGCCGGTAAAAATAAATTTGTGGAGAAAAAAAAATATTTTTTTGCCTAAAAATTAAATTTTTTTTTTTTTAATTCATAAAAAATCCAAAACGGAAAAAAGGATCAAGTGTTATTAATTTCATGTAAAGTCACATAACCTATAAACAAAATTTAACGCGTTCTGCTTTTATTTACAATTAAGTGAAGGTATCCCATTTTGACAAGAATATTGATATTTGTTTTTATTCAAAAAAGTGTCATTTATCGCCTTTTTCATAAATTTTCCCCAATAACTCCAGACTTCTGGCAATAAACTACTAAAAAAATGAAGTAAACATTTTTATAATTTTTTATTTTTATTTTATTTATTTATTTTTATTTATTTTAATAAATATTGCCTAGACTTTTTCGATGGTGGTTGTTCGGGACTAGTGGCATCGCATTCATCGCTATCATCAGTTTCTGAACCACACATAATGTCAATGTGTGACTCCACTGTTGGCCCTTCTGCATCTCCTGAAAATTCTTTATCATCAAGATCATCCTTGTCTTGCCACACTAACTTACTCCACCAGCAAATTTCCGCAATTATTGCACTCGGCGACTTTTTGCCTCTATATCTGTAAGTTTTTGTTTTATTAAAATGAGTTTGAAAAAATAAAAAATCAGTATTACCTCATTTCAAATGGCATAGCAACTTGATGATAGCGTTCACCTTGTTCATCAGATTCGGTAGCCAATTGTTTGCTGAAGTAGTCCAGATGATGATGTAAATAATGGATTTTCAAGGACATGTGGACACCAATTTCCGAGAATGCTCTTAACATCCTTGCGACAGAAACATCGTAGTTGTTAGAACGATGCTTTCCCAACAAGCCTTCTATTACTTCTTTGATTGCCTGCCATGCATTCAATTCAGCGTCAATCAAAATATTGTTGAATGCGTCACTTTTAATCAGCTTTCGTATATCTGGACCATTTAGTACGCCTGATTGGAAAAAATTAATTTGTTAAGATGGAAAATCATGGGAAATGAATGTGATATTATAACTTACCTTCTTTAATTTTACTTTCGCTGAGTCTCGGGTAAATTAGTTTCAAACACAAGAAAACTTCATCAACTTACCTTCTTTAATTTTACTTTCGCTGAGTCTCGGGTAAATTAGTTTCAAACACAAGAAAACTTCATCTCTTTTGGCGACAGTTTTGATAAAATTCTTAACAATTCCAAGTTTAATATGCAGTGGAGGCAGCAATATCTTCTCCTTCGGCACTAGAGGCTCACGAATAATATTGGCCGTTTGTAACCTGCTGTGCTCTCTGAGTTTCCATCCGTGGCATGCATATTGGTCACCGGAAAATCGTGTGTCCCAATCGCACAAAAAGCACATATATTTTATATAGCCGCTTTGAAGACCGCAAAGCATTGCTACAACTTTTAAATCGCAGCATATGCGCCACATATGTTTGGCGTAGTTAACCATTTTTAAAATATTTTCCAGTGCATCATATGTTTCTTTCGTTTCTGTACTGTAGGCGATTGGAACTGAAGGTTTTTTATTGGTCTTATGCAGTAAAACCGCCTTCAAGCTGAGTTTTGAACTGTCAATAAATAATCTCCAGTCATCTGCTTCATATTTTATTTCCATTGCGTCCATCAATTTTCCTACATCCGGGCAATATGCAGAAGTTTTTTCATCATTCACAAGGAATAAACTTTGGAGTGTTGCCTGACGACTTCGATAAGCTGTGACTTTCACACCGGGTGCCAACAAATTGTTTGATTTCAAAATGGAAGCCAGCTCTTCCGATTTATGCTGTGTTAATTCCAACTTGGGAACAATTGAATCAAGCTTATTTTGATTTATTAAAATTGGCTCATTGGATACTGATGGCTCATATGGGGAATCATCACGTGCATGATATGTCGGAGCAGTCGTAGAAGAGAAAATATCTGGGCTAGAAGCTTTTGGCACAGGAATGTGGTCCGAATGAGGCAATGGTGTTGCGGCACTTGCAACACCAACGTAATTATACGATTTTCTTATCCTTTTTGCGGCTCCTTTATTTGCACATGCATAGCAATTCAATGGATTGTGACCTTCGCCAGGATTAGTCCAAGTCATTGGGATACCGAATGGCATACTTTCACGTCTTCTATTTTTCCAATCCATTAGACGGTTGTAGCAGGTTTTACACACTATATTTGGTACCCAATTTTCGTTCACTATAACATTTTGGTTGAAGTACATCTCGTATGTTTGAACAAAATCAGTACTGAAATTTCCCCTTTTTTTTATGTGTTGAGACATATTGACCACAGCAGTAGCAAAAGCTATTTATATCTGGCTTGGACAGTTCCATATTCTGTTCTCTTTTGTTCACTTTTAAAAAACTGGAGAAAAATCACTTTTACTGTTCGCGTTCGTCGGCACTTGTTGAATGACAAAAATCACAGAACCAGTGTGAGAAAGAGAAGAAGTATAATGACAATGCATGTTTTATGTGAACATTACAGAACCAGTGTTGCCACATCAATATTTCTCTTTTAGTACAGTAGAAAAATATGAGAGAGTTCGGCTTGTGAGTGTCAATGTTTTCTCCAAATAATGTTGTGCATATCTGGAGCAAATTTTTGAAATTCATACATTTACCTAATTGTGAATAAATGAGAAACGCGTGCATCGATTTTCATGATCTATGCCTTTTTTTGCTCATGAGTTATGTGACTTTACGCGAAAGTAATTAGTTTTGGCACTTTTTTCCATTTTGGATTTTTTATGAATTTTTAAAAAAAAATATTTAAATTTTTAGGCAAAAAATACTTTTTTCCCTTCATACATTCATTTTTAACTTCGAAAGTGTTGCACATATAGGAAAACGGTATAGAAACAGATTAGAGAAATTGTAATTCTAAATTTTTCTAAATTTGTTTCATCAAAATCGGATAAGTGGTTCTCGAGTTATGTTAAACTACGTTTTTGCCAAAATGTTACAACTAAGCGAAAAAACATCAAGATAAGGAAAAAATTTAAAAGGTCATAAAATGACACATACGAACGCCAAACACTTTGAGGGTTTTACTATACTGACCTAGTACCATCACCCTGACTTGGAATTTCTCACCCCCCAGACAATAATCCCAAAAATGTTCCATAGTGTTATTGGTTAACGTTTTTTCTTCGTTTTTTGATTTTTAAAATTGTGGCATTTGAAATATATATTTTATTTTTGTTTTATTTGCTTTTTTGTTATTATTTTTACTTTTTGACAGCTTTTATTTTTTTAGTTATTTATTGTTATGTCCAAATAACTGTTTGTTACTACTGCCGAATTTGTTCGAAATAGATAGCTGTAAATGCCGAATTGAGAAAAGTTGCGGAATTTATATTTGAATTTATCTCTTACTACTGACTTATAGCTGTTATAACCGAAATATTGGGAGTTATGTATATTTTGTTAATTTTAATATGATTGTGATTTTGGAATTGGTTTGAAAAAATATATTTTCCCGTAATTGGTTATGAACACCGATATAAATTTTACAGAGCACTTGAGTCAGTTGTGAATACAGAAAATGCTTTTTCAACATAAAATATTAATTATGTCGGTAAATTTAAGATTACTGGGAATAATATTAGGTTTAAACGAATCTTGGTGGTGTTGATAGTTTTATAACTGAATCGTTCTGTGTAGGCACACAACATTTCACCACAAAAAATTTATATTGATTGCATTTGAAAATTTTTGTATATAAAATACTAAATGGAAAACCGCTAAACTTTAAAGGCATTTCGCGGAAAATATGTACCTTAGATCGAAAAATAAAGTACGCCATTGTAATCAGCATGTCCAAAATCTATAGAGTTGATGGTCAGAGCTCTATTAATTTTTAAGTCAAGATTTTGTCATGCAGTGTTTTGTTTATTTGTGAAAATTAAATTGGCGTTTCAATTTGAAATTTTCACAGTCTGTAGCTGAAATATTAAGTTATCTGCTTCAATAATTTAAAAAAATTAAAGATGGGTTGTTTGAGATATTTGCAAATTAAGGATATTTTTCAAATTGCAATTTACTTTGAAAGTAGAATACATACGCATTACTAGGTAGAAATTTTATAACAATCGGATAATGCATTCTATAGTTGTAATCATTTGAACATCATGTATTTTTCACAAATATACTGAAAAATATCAACTAAAAACAGCGAAAAAAAGCGAAATGAGACGAATTTTACAAAAATTTAAAAACAGTAAATTTCTTGATAGTCATGAGAATCCACAAACCTAATTTTGTCCAAATCCAGAGACCTTCTTCTGTCAAAATGTCCAATATATCAAATTAAAGGGAATATGACATCATTTTAAAATGTCGCAAAAAATAGCGTTATTACTTTCAATTTTGTATTTTTTTCCAAAAAGTTTATTAAAAACTTTCATTTTCCTAGAAAATCGTTTTTTAGATATTTCTTAAACTATGGGTTAGCTATAGTCAGAAAAATACAAACGGGAAATCGGTGGCAAAGCACTTTAACAGGTGGTACAAGTACTGGCAAAAAGTATTTTCCCATTCCCAAAATAAAAACATCATTAAACAAAAGGACCGGCTGTTTAAAAAGCGCCGGAAAAGCGCTGGAGGAACATAATTTTTGAACGTTGGCAAAACCAATAAATAGGTGGTATGGAAATATATTTTCCACATAAATGAGTGATAACAGCTGGACAACTACTGACTGTGCCAAAATGCTAGCACCTACTGGCAAACAATTTTTTGTAACTAATATGGCAGCGTTGGGAGAGCAAAAAAAAAGTTGGTCTTTCCACAAACAAAAAAATTTATTTTATAAAGCAAAAAAAAATTTATAATTGAAAAAATAAAAAAAAATGTTTTCCTTGCAACCGGATTTGAACTCGGAGCCTTCTGACTACAAACCTCTTTTAACGAACCGTCAGCATTTTTATAAAATCATTGGTCTACCAGTCCCATAGAAGAGGAATTACTTTGAGTCTCCAAGGCAGACTGGAGGACCTTGACTATGCTGATGACACACCTTTTCAGGCATGCAATCTAAGTTATTACTAGTCTACGAAACTGCATCACATGTTGGCTTAAAAATAAATATCGGCAAAACAAAAGTAATGCGAGCCAGGCACGTAGCTAGAGCTTGGGGGCTCGAGCCCCCCGAAATGATTTCACAAATTTTGAAACGTAACAAAATACGTCGAAAGCAACAACATTTTTTAAAAAATTTAATAAAAAATATTTATTTTTTGTTGAAATCAAATACCAAATGACCAAGTTTCTTAAGTTTTCATAAATAGAATAGACTCTAAAATGGCTAGAATTTGGTATTACAGTTCACAGTTCATTTCAATCAATTTTATTTTTGAACTAGTGTGTTCTTCTAGTTCACCTGTTGATTCGAGAAATTTTTTCAGTTGTTCATACACTAATAAAATGTTTGCAGAAAAAAACCGTTGAATCCAGTAGAATCTGTTTGCTAAATACAAACAGCAAGAAAAAATCTGTTAAATTTACAAAATTTCAGCTGTATTTTAGTTAATCGAAAATGACAATTTACCCTGCTAAAATCAGCAAAAAATTTACTGGAAATTAGTCGAATAAACCATCACAAAGAATTTAAAATTTTTATTATTTTTTTTTTTTTTTGACTTTTTTAATGCGAATAAAATCTACACTGCAGAAGGCAGTCTACTATTTTCTAGCAAATGTTTCTGTTTATTGTAGCAGGAGCGTTAATTACACTGTGAGACAAATGGTAGGGGTCAGTGATCGGGAAGGGTTCAAACTACCGGGGAAAGTTATATCGGTAAAAAAGAAGTTATACGTGTCCCGGCGTTTCGCTGGGTCACGTCTAGGAATCGAGATATATCGATTCGACCTTTGGTGGTCTTTTTTTTTGACATAACTCGAGAACCACAAGTCCGATTTTGCTCAAACAATTTTAAAAAAATTAAAAATTACAAACATTTATTTTTACAGGCAAAACTGTTGAGTATATAGAAAAACGTTATATGAACAGATTAAAGGAATTGTAATTTTTAATTTTTTTTGTTTGAGCAAAATCGGACTAGTGGTTCTCGAGTTATGTCAAAAAAAATATATCTCGTTTCCTAGACGTGACCCAGCGAAACGCCGGGACACATATAACTTGTTTTTGACCGATATAACATTTCCCGTTGGTTTCATCCCATCCCGATTTTGACTGTCGCATAGTGTTATTTGTATTCAACTCAATTAAGTTTAAACATAAATTAACTTTTGAATATATAACAATTTCTTTACTGCTTTTTTTCTATTAAAATTCAGCAATATTTTTTTAGCCAATTAGAAAGATAAATTTGCAATTCAATTAAACGAAATTTAACTCAAATATTACTAAAACAGTTGCATGTTTGCTGTACTTAAGCCTATATAACACTTGCTAGTTTCTAGATTCTAGTTTTTTGCACCATTAATGCAAATCATATGAAGGGTACTGCATTACCAACATCAATTTGACAGTTTGATAGTTTTTCCATATAGTTGTTCTCTTCACACACATTATTTCTCACATAAGGAAATTCGCGCTCTCTTCTATTTTGGATTATTAATACTGAAACTAGCAAGTGTCATATAGGCTTTATCTTACTAATATTTAGCAAAAAGGATTTACTTATTTCAAAAGCTTTCTATGCAGGGTCCCTCTTAATTAATTTTGAGTACCTTTTTATGCTATTTTTTCAGGATTTTTCTATCAGTATAAGATTATATTATGTCAGTGGTTTGTTTGATAATTCCGAATAAAATAAAAGAACCGAAAAGAACAGTTGAAATTTAACTTATTCGTGGACGCGAGAGAGTTCCTAACTCTAAAAATATGCAACATTTTTGGGCTTTCACGCCACACAGATATTTCAAGAGGTCATAAAATAAAAAACCGAGCTAACTTTGCAAAATCCTCTGGAATTTTACTTTCATTTCGCGTTGGAACCATCGGGCTTCAAATTATTGTTGCGCTTTGAAATTAGTCTAAGATCATATTGGAATGGCGCAATCCATTGGAAATCAAAATAATAATGATGTACTTTACTTTTAATATTTAACCTTTCCGATAATCTATAAAATTGAAACAAGTGTAAAAGGTGCACTCCAATTCAATATTGTTTTCAGAACTATTTTTACAAGTGCATAAAAAGCAAATTCTCACCATTTTTTTATATTATATATACATATTTTTAAAAATTAAAAAATATTGAATTTAAACAAATTAATTATAAATATTAAAAAAAAATAATAGAATAAGAAAAAAAATATTGGTCCCGCCGGGAATCGAACCCGCGACCCTCTGTTTGGAAATGCCAAATGATACCAATATCACTTTTTACGATCACTTTTAGAGCAATTACTCTTTAGAAGCAATACTTAAGTGAGTTTTTGGATGTTGTTCAGAAGTAATTCTACAAAATCTGTAAAAATATACTAACGGATACTTTAGAAGCAATAAAAGAAGTAATTGGTTGATGTTGTTCAGAATAACTTCTAAAAAAGCAGTAAAAATACACTAACAGATAAATACTTGTGAAGCAGTGGAAGAAGTAGTTTGCAAAGCATTACATCCAAATTGTTTGCTCTGGGACCTTTTAAAACTAATATCGAGCAAAGAAACCGCACATATAAATTAAAAATTTTTCAAAAAAGTATTAAAATGACAAGACTATGAGATACAGTATTTAAATTGTTTAATCTATTTTTACCAACATATCTCTAAAGACACGTTTACCTATCCTTCTACGAAGTTTTGTCAGAAAATTCGCACGGAATCCATGCTTGGCAGAAAATGGGTAAAACAATATACTCCCTGACACAAACGGATTACATAAAATTTTAAATATTTACAAAAAAACTGAAATTTTTGAAATTGAAATCACCTAGAAATGAAATTACACTTGAAATATATAATTTAGTTTAGAACTTAGAAAATGTGTTAGAAAATAAATTTTCCTTTATGGTTATTAGCCACTCTTAGTTGTAATATTAAACAAGTTTTAAAAACCTTTAGGTCCTTACAGATATTTTTGGGTTCTTACAGATATTTTTATAAAATTTTCTGCCTCTGTCTACTATTAACTTCTCTTTTTACTGTTAAAATAAATTGTAAAAGGGACAGCTGGTACAATGATAAATAAATAACACCACTGTGAGAATTCTAAATTTTAATTAAGCAAAAAAATACACAAAATAAAACTTCTATATATAAAAATTATCTGAACGAAGTCAAAAAAACTTTTAAATGCAAAAAATATGTGTTTCTGTGCGATTTTTGAAACTAAAACTATACGCATTGTAATTTTTTTTTTTAATAGTTTTGGGTTAGAAAAGTGATTTTGTGCGTTCCCGTACTTTTGGGTAAATTTGTCTCTTAAATAGAGGATGTTGTGATTACTCTCATTTTATTGAACTTTACACAAAAAGTAAAGGAGCACACTTAACTTAAAATAACGAGTTTTTTTTTAAGTTTTATAAGCTTCCCTAGTAAACAAAAAAAAAAAAAAAACGGAAAAATTGAACAAAAAATTCAACGTAATGTTTGTTATTTTGTCACTTTTTTTAAGTGGGCGTGGCTTTTAACGAAAAATTAGCGATATCAACCTTTTATCAAATTACATAGTAAAATTTAGGCAGTACTGGTCGGTTCTATACAAACTGTATATTTTTGGAAATCCTATAAAATTTCCTTAAGTCTTGCATTATTTTTATCTACAAATAGTCGCCAATTTTCTAAACCATCTCCTTGCCTTTCGTGGCGAATTTAGCGACTATTTTGATCTTTAAAAATAAAGGCAACAACAATAAAATTAGAAAAAACTTGAATTGTTTTAAATTATTGGCCACCACTGTATCTAGCCGTATAAACAAAGCCCGGCAAGCTTTCGGCCAACTCAAGTTAGTGTGGAACTCTTCACATATATCAAGAAGGACGAAGCTAAAGATATTCAACTCCAATATAAAATCCACACTGTTGTATGGATGCGAGAAGTGGAATGCAGCACCTCTCGACATACATTCCATACAATTTTTTTTTAAATAAATGCTTAAGAAAGATTCTACACATATTCTGGCCTAGAACAATTTCAAATTGCCGACTCTGGTCAGAAACTGGTCAACAACCTATCCAAATTGAAATCCGCAAACGCAAATGGAATTGGATTGGACAACCCAACGATATTGCTAAACAAGCTATCGACTGGAACCCGCAAGGCAGTCGACGTATAGGAAGACCAGCACACACCTGGACCAGGCAAATTGAAACCGAAATATCCAACTTACACCTTCGTTGGAATGAAATCAAACATCGTGCATCAGATCGAACTTATTGGAATAATCTCGTTACGGCCCTATGCTCCTTTCAGGAGTAAAAGGAACAAGTATATATTGGTCTACCAGTGAATTGATTTTTCTACCACTGGTAGCATTGGCTAGGTAGCACTGGATAACCAATGGTTGCAAACCTTGGCATGTCACTCTAAGACAATTCTTTGCCAGTGTTTTTTTTATAAACCACCGAAATTTTTGTAAAACAAATACTAGCAAAACGCTTTTTGCAAACGCTGGCAAAGCGTCTCAAATGAGTGTTCTGCCAGTCATTTATTTTTAACACCGTGTTATCCAGTGGTATGCCCGTGCTTGATATTGTGTACCACTGGCGATTTCTGACTGGGTAAGTTTAAAATTTTATGGCCACAACTCCGATGCATCAAATTTTTCTTATTTTGTTGTACTGTGTAGTCAATTTTCAATATGCACCTATAATATTCATAGATGTAGAATGTAGTTTTTCGATGTATAAGAATGTATTGTCTCCAAATCAGGGTAAGTTTTGGCACACACATGTGGCCACATCAACATGTGAAAAAAATGATGTGCCTTACCGCTTGGCACATCCACATGTGCCATATGCCTAAAATATTTTCACAAGGCACATTTCAAATGTGCCATATGCCAAGTGCCGGGCACATGTAAATTTGCCTTGTGAAAATATCTTAGGCACATCACATGTGCCAAGACGAAAATGTGATGTGCCCGGCACATTTAAATGTGAAATGTGCCAGATGTGTTGGGACATTTCACATTTAGATGTGAATTGTACCCAACTAAGGGCACATTTCACATGTAAAAAGGCGAATGTGGCCACATGTGGGCCACATGCGCCCCAATATATTTATAAAACTTATTATTTTTAAAAAATTTAGCAAGTACATTTTTTTTTTAAAGTGCCATTTATCATAAAAGCACCATTTAAAAAAATAGACGGGTTTTTGATTTCTCAAAAAAGTACCATTTTTGAAAAAAAGTACCATTTTTGAAAAAATGTACCATTTTTGAAAAAAAAGTACCACTTTTGAAAAAAAAGTACCAAGTACCATTTTTCGAAAAAAGTACAATTTTTCCAAAAAAAAGTACCATTTTTCCAAAAAAAGTGCAATTTTTGAAAAAAGTACAATTTTTCAAAACAGTACCATTTATGAAAAAGGAACATTTTTGAAAAAGGAACATTTTTGAAATTAAAATTTTTCAAAAAGTACCATTTGGGAAAAACTACCATTTTTGGAGGAAAGTACCATTTTTGTACCAATTATAAAATCTAGAGGAGTTAGGTGAAATTTGTTTTGGCCAAAGGGGTTCTATGGGTGTATTAACACCCGCAGGGTGTATTAATTTTTTTTATTATTCTAGCATTGCTATTATTATTCTAGCATTGCTAGTTTATGAGATATTTGCAATTTTAAAATCTAGAAGAGTTAGGTGAAATTTGTTTTCGCCAAAGGGGTTCTACGGGTGTATTGGCAAAAATTTTAACCGTTTTGCTCTATCTCGCTTAATTTTCGAGATATAGGCGAAAACCCAAATAAACGTCCTTTTCCTTCTAACATTGCTAGTTTATGAGATATTTGCAACCCGATCAAAAAAATTTATATATAGTCGTATATAGTAATATCTTGTTTTATCTTATAATATGTGAGTATATATGTTGTCATGAATAGCCATATATAATTATATGTTTCTTATGTGGTACCTTATATAACCATATATTTTTATATGTTCATTTTTCATTTCATTTATTTTATTTGACTTTCCAGCACAACAAGAATGAATTCTTATAAGTGACTGTGCTGGAAGATATATTACATTTACAATTTTGAGTAGACAAATACAACATTAAACATATCAATTTGCTAATTAAATTGAGTTATATAATCATTAAATTAAAAATAAACGAGTAAACAGGTTAAAGTCGGGCATGCCGACTATACAGTCTGGCTAAAAGCCAACTAATGTTTGGATCCGAAGTTCGAATGGGTTAAAATGGGACTTGTGTCAAAATTTTCTATAATGTGAGTCAGCGAACCAAATTTCATTAAAATATCTTAATATTTGCCCTTATATGGGCACTAGGTCTAAACATGGACCAGTGTTAACCAAAATCAATAGGCTTCGTCCTTGGGCTGATATAAATCGGTGTACCAAATTTCATCAAAATATCTTAATATTTGCGACCTGAAGCGTATAAATAATGTAATTTTGGGGGGATCCTTATATGGGCACTAGGACTAAAAATGGACCGATTTTAACCAAAATCAATAGGCTTTGTCCTTCGACCGACATAAGTTGGTGTACCCAGTTTCATCAACATATCTTAATATTTGCGACCTGTAGAGTGCGCAAAAAAATGCATGGACAGAGAGACGGACGGATATCGTCAAATCGAAATAAAAACCAGTCTGGTTAAAAGCCAACTAATGTTTGGATCCGAAATTCGAATGGGTTAAAATGGGACTTGTGTCAAAATTTTCTATAATGTGAGTCACCGCCCCAAATTTCATTAAAATATCTTAATATTTGCGACCTGCAGTTTGTAACACTATGGAACATTTTTGGGATTATTGTCTGGGGGGTGAGAAATTCCAAGTCAGGGTGATGGTACTAGGTCAGTATAGTAAAACCCTCAAAGGGTTTGGCGTTCGTATGTGTCATTTTTTTTTATGACCTTTTAAATTTTTTCCTTATCTTGATGTTTTTTCGCTTAGTTGTAACATTTTGGCAAAAACGTAGTTTAACATAACTCGAGAACCACTTGTCCGATTTTGATGAAACAAATTTAGAAAAATTTAGAATTACAATTTCTCTAATCTGTTTCTATACCGTTTTCCTATATGTGCAACACTTTCGAAGTTAAAAATGAATGTATGAAGGGAAAAAAGTATTTTTTGCCTAAAAATTTAAATATTTTTTTTTTAAAATTCATAAAAAATCCAAAATGGAAAAAAGTGCCAAAACTAATTACTTTCGCGTAAAGTCACATAACTCATGAGCAAAAAAAGGCATAGATCATGAAAATCGATGCACGCGTTTCTCATTTATTCACAATTAGGTAAATGTATGAATTTCAAAAATTTGCTGAAGATATGCACAACATTATTTGGAGAAAACATTGACACTCACAAGCCGAACTCTCTCATATTTTTCTACTGTACTAAAAGAGAAATATTGATGTGGCAACACTGGTTCTGTAATGTTCACATAAAACATGCATTGTCATTATACTTATTCTCTTTCTCACACTGGTTCTGTGATTTTTGTCATTCAACAAGTGCCGACGAACGCGAACAGTAAGTGATTTTTCTCCAGTTTTTTAAAAGTGAACAAAAGAGAACAGAATATGGAACTGTGCAAGCCAGATATAAATAGCTTTTGCTACTGCTGTGGTCAATATGTCTCAACACATAAAAAAAGGGGAAATTTCAGTACTGATTTTGTTCAAACATACGAGATGTACTTCAACCAAAATTTTATAGTGAACGAAAATTGGGTACCAAATATAGTGTGTAAAAGCTGCTACAACCGTCTAATGGATTGGAAAAATAGAAGACGTGAAAGTATGCCATTCGGTATCCCAATGACTTGGACTAATCCTGGCGAAGGTCACAATCCATTGAATTGCTATGCATGTGCGAATAAAGGAGCCGCAAAAAGGATAAGAAAATCGTATAATTACGTTGGTGTTGCAAGTGCCGCAACACCATTGCCTCATTCGGACCACATTCCTGTGCCAAAAGCTTCTAGCCCAGATATTTTCTCTTCTACGACTGCTCCGACATATCATGCACGTGATGATTCCCCATATGAGCCATCAGTATCCAATGAGCCAATTTTAATAAATCAAAATAAGCTTGATTCAATTGTTGCCAAGTTGGAATTAACACAGCATAAATCGGAAGAGCTGGCTTCCATTTTGAAATCAAACAATTTGTTGGCACCCGGTGTGAAAGTCACAGCTTATCGAAGTCGTCAGGCAACACTCCAAAGTTTATTCCTTGTGAATGATGAAAAAACTTCTGCATATTGCCCGGATGTAGGAAAATTGATGGACGCAATGGAAATAAAATATGAAGCAGATGACTGGAGATTATTTATTGACAGTTCAAAACTCAGCTTGAAGGCGGTTTTACTGCATAAGACCAATAAAAAACCTTCAGTTCCAATCGCCTACAGTACAGAAACGAAAGAAACATATGATGCACTGGAAAATATTTTAAAAATGGTTAACTACGCCAAACATATGTGGCGCATATGCTGCGATTTAAAAGTTGTAGCAATGCTTTGCG
The DNA here is from genome assembly GCA_949987735.1 of Leucophora obtusa. NCBI lineage: Eukaryota > Metazoa > Arthropoda > Insecta > Diptera > Anthomyiidae > Leucophora > Leucophora obtusa. Next base: position 137,427,694 of record OX465295.1, read on the forward strand.
GTCTTCAAAGCGGCTATATAAAATATATGTGCTTTTTGTGCGATTGGGACACACGATTTTCCGGTGACCAATATGCATGCCACGGATGGAACATCAGAGAGCACAGCAGGTTACAAACGGCAAATATTATTCGTGAGCCTCTAGTGCCGAAGGAGAAGATATTCCACTGCATATTAAACTTGGAATTGTTAAGAATTTTATCAAAACTGTCGCCAAAAGAGATGAAGTTTTCTTGTGTTTGAAACTAATTTACCCGAGACTCAGCGAAAGTAAAATTAAAGAAGGTAAGTTATAATATCACATTCATTTCCCATGATTTTCCATCTTAACAAATTAATTTTTTCCAATCAGGCGTACTAAATGGTCCAGATATACGAAAGCTGATTAAAAGTGACGCATTCAACAATATTTTGATTGACGCTGAATTGAATGCATGGCAGGCAATCAAAGAAGTAATAGAAGGCTTGTTTGGAAAGCATCGTTCTAACAACTACGATGTTTCTGTCGCAAGGATGTTAAGAGCATTCTCGGAAATTGGTGTCCACATGTCCTTGAAAATCCATTATTTACATCATCATCTGGACTACTTCAGCAAACAATTGGCTACCGAATCTGATGAACAAGGTGAACGCTATCATCAAGTTGCTATGCCATTTGAAATGAGGTAATACTGATTTTTTAATTTTTCAAACTCATTTTAATAAAACAAAAACTTACAGATATAGAGGCAAAAAGTCGCCGAGTGCAATAATTGCGGAAATTTGCTGGTGGAGTAAGTTAGTGTGGCAAGACAAGGATGATCTTGATGATAAAGAATTTTCAGGAGATGCAGAAGGGCCAACAGTGGAGTCACACATTGACATTATGTGTGGTTCAGAAACTGATGATAGCGATGAATGCGATGCCACTAGTCCCGAACAACCACCATCGAAAAAGTCTAGGCAATATTTATTAAAATAAATAAAATAAAAATAAAAAATTATAAAAATGTTTACTTAATTATTTTAGTAGTTTATGGCCAGAAGTCTGGAGTTATTGGGGAAAATTTATGAAAAAGGCGATAAATGACACTTTTTTGAATAAAAACAAATATCAATATTCTTGTCAAAATGGGATACCTTCACTTAATTGTAAATAAAAGCAGAACGCGTTAAATTTTGTTTATAGGTTATGTGACTTTACATGAAATTAATAACACTTGATCCTTTTTTCCGTTTTGGATTTTTTATGAATTTAAAAAAAAAAATTTTAATTTTTAGGCAAAAAAATATTTTTTTTCTCCACAAATTTATTTTTACCGGCAAAACTGTTGATTATAAAGAAAAACGTTATATTAACGGATTAAAGAAATTGTAATTCTAAATTTTTCTAAATGTGTTTCATCAAAATCGGACAAGTGGTTCTCGAGTTATGTTAAACTACGTTTTTGCCAAAATGTTACAACTAAGCGAAAAAACATCAAGATAGGGAAAAAATTTAAAAGGTCATAAAAAAAAATGACACATACGAACGCCAAACCCTTTGAGGGTTTTACTATACTGACCTAGTACCATCACCCTGACTTGGAATTTCTCACCCCCCAGATTGGCTGTTGTACTGTGGCTTGGTTATAACCAAGCCAATTTTGGGGGGACCCTTATATGGGCACTAGGTCTAAACATGGACCGGTTTTAACCAAAATCAATAGGCTTCGTCCTTGGGCTGATATAAATCGGTGTACCAAATTTCATCAAAATATCTTAATATTTGCGACCTGAAGCGTATAAATAATGTAATTTTGGGGGGACCCTTATATGGGCACTAGGACTAAAAATGGACCGATTTTAACCAAAATCAATAGGCTTTGTCCTTCGACCGACATAAGTTGGTGTACCCAGTTTCATCAACATATCTTAATATTTGCGACCTGTAGAGTGCGCACAAAAATGCATGGACAGACAGACGGACGGATATCGTTAAATCGAAATAAAAACCAGTCTGGCTAAAAGCCAACTAATGTTTGGATCCGAAATTCGAATGGGTTAAAATGGGGCTTGTGTCAAAATTTTCTATAATGTGAGTCAGCGCACCAAATTTCATTAAAATATCTTAATATTTGCGACCTGTAGTTTGTAACCAAGCCAATTTTGGGGGGACACTTATATGGGCACTAGGTCTAAACATGGACCGATGTTCACCAAAATCAATAGGCTTCGTCCTTGGGCCAACATAGGTCTGTGTACCAAATTTCATCAAAATATCTAAATATTTGCGACCTGCAGCGTATAAACAATATGATTTTGGGGGGACCCTTATATGGGCACTAGGTCTAAACATGGACCGATGTTCACCAAAATAAATAGACTGCGTTATTGAGCCAACATAGGTCTGTGTACCAAATTTCATTAAAATATCTTAATATTTACGACCTGCAGCGTATAAACAATATAATTTTGGTAGGACCCTTATATGGGCACTAGATCTAAACATGGACCGATTTTAACCAAAATCAATAGGCGTGGTCCGTAGGCCGACATAAGTCGATGTACCAAGTTTCATCAAAATATCTTAATATTTGCGACCTGTAGAGTGCGCACAAGAATGCATTGACAGACAGACAGACGGACATACGGACATACGGACATCGTTAAATCGAAATAAAAAAAAAATCTGAGCCGATCGGTATACTATAAGGTGGGTCTAGGACCAATATTTTTTGGTGTTACAAACATCAGCACAAACTTATAACACCCTGACCACATAGTGGTGTAGGGTATAAATATCCGACATCTAAATTTGGATCACAAAAAAAAATTGATGGTCATGCAATTTCTCTTGAAGAAAACAAGAACAAGAATAACGTTTCAGCTAAAATTAGCAAAGTACCCGAAGAAAAAAGTGTAAGCTGAATAGGCATGGTAGGGCAAACATTTCCTGAAATGGTATCCAAATTAGCCGCAGTCAATCCGCACCATAACTAGATCTTCGTTTATTCGAGAAAGTTTTTATAATAAAAACCTGGCATTGCAAAAAAATTAAACCGATGTAAAGAACATTATATTAAATTAAAACAATCATGTAAAAGATATCATGATAAAAGAAATATCGAGCAGTATTTCTAACAATAGCAGGTTTACTATAATCTTAGATGAATGGACAAGAATATCACAAAAGAGATATTTGAACATATGTATAAACGGAAATAATTCATTTTATAACCTGGGGTTGGTTTATATATCAGGAAGATGTAATTCTGATGAAATAAGAAGAATTGTAGAAATAAGACTACACACAGAGAAAAAATATGCGATTTTCCAACTGAAATTCGGTTACATCTACTAAAATAGGTTAGTGCAACTGAATATTGGTTATCAGAACAAAATTCGGTTTATTCAACTGAATTTTAGTTGCAGTATCCAAAATATTTGGGAATCGCATTCCATTATGGTTTCACCAACCGAATTTATTAGTTGTAGCAACCAAAATAGGCTTAGAAATTCGGTTGGCAATTTTTTTTCCTGTGTGTAGAAGAGTTTTATTTGTCTTTGGAAAATAATATTGTGGCTACCATATCTAATGGGTCAAGTGTGATGAAACGGTTTGTTTCCGACAGTCCAGTAGTAGGTGCTTTCTGCTGGAATCATGCAATTCATTTGGCAGTGCTGCGAGTAATCCAATTTATTATTAGGTTTATATAATTTCTTATTTGGTATATAAATAGCACCAATAAGCATTTTTCTCTTGTCTATAGCCTTCATCTCCAAGAATACATATTCAATTTTACTGTGTTGATTAGACTTGAATTTTAGAGTACAATTTATTTCATTTCTAACATATATAGATACACCTCCAGCATCCGTTTCTCTATCAGCTCGAAAGATTCTGAAACCAGGCAAGTTGTAAATATTATCACTTATTTTAGGGTTAAACCAAGACTCTGAAACACAGATTACGTCGACTCCTGATGCAAGGAAAATATATCTAAACTCGTCCATTTTATTGTTCAGGCTTTGGGTATTCAAGTGTACTATTTTGAGTCCAGTTTTTTGTTTAGCCAAAATTCTAATCATTGCAAAGACACTGTCTTTGGAACTATACCCATTTCCATTTAATAATATGAAAGTAGCAACACACATAAATATATTTATTAAAATTTGTAAACAGTGTAAGTAAAGAGTTTTTGATTCGAATGAAAAGTCATAAATACAAATTTGAAAACAATTAATAGTATAATAACTTCCGTTATTAGTTTTAGAATTTAAAGAAAAAATCATAAATAAAAATTTTAAATAAGTATAATTTATAAAAACAATATTGATGTTTAAACACATAAACTTCGGGTTAATTTGACGATGGAAAAAACTGGTTCAATTGGTCAGGAGACTCAATTGCAGGAGGATCATCACCTTTATTAGGTTTCACATACACAATTCCACGTAAAGTATAGGCAGCTTTCAGGTAATTGTCCTTTTTGAGTCTTAGCGCTTTCTTAAATATGTTGTAATTATGCGGTGTTAAGTTTTCATTAACAAAAAAGTTTTCATCACTGTCAAATCCAATATCATATAAACGCAAAGTTGATTTGTGTATTTGACAAAATATTGTCTTTTATAAAATTAGATATCAGCCATATATGCTATACATAATGAGATATGACAGATCTGTTGTCATATATAAATCATCATATATAACATAATATATGATCACATATGGTGGCATATAAGCCAAATATTTTGAGATATAGTAATATATGCCCTGTTATAAAAATTTTTTGGTTGTATGATGTAAGATATTTTTATATATGATTATATATTACATTAAATGATATAATATATGATTATATATGATTCCATATATGGTGCAAGATTAACAATATAATTTTAGATATGGTCCCACGTCAGTAATATTTTCTATGTGTTTAATATATAATTATATATAGTCACATATTACCTGAGAGACCCTCCCAGCAAAATATTGGTAATGACACCTCATTACTATCTGCATTACCAAAAATGATATATCATTACCTTCTGCATTATTTTATAATATAAAATAATAACTTCCTAATAACGGCCTATTGTATTCATTGTTTCTAAATATAAAATAATGACTTACTCGTAATATTTTAAATAAATACTTTTTACACAGTTAAATTTTATACATTTTTATTTGTTATATGTAAATATGTTTTATGTTTAAATTTTTATGACGAGTCCTAAAATTACACATTAGAAAAAACTTAAATTTTTCTGAATGTATTTTCTTAAGCTAATAGTATTTGCTTAACTCGTTATTTTTAAGAATCATGTAAGCAATCGGATAACCACTTATAATTCAACTTTTTGTAAGCATGTGTGTAACCACTTATTATTCAAAATCTCATAATCTCAAATATTAAGATATTTTGATGAAATATGGTACACAGACCTATGTTGGCCCAAGGACGAAGCCTATTGATTTTGGTGAACATCGGTCCATATAAGGGTCCCCCAAAAATCGGCTTGGTTACAAACTGCAGGTCGCAAATATTAAGATATTTTAATGAAATTTGATTCGCTGACTCACATTATAGAAAATTTTGACACAAGTCCCATTTGAACCCATTCGAATTTCGGATCCAAACATTAGTTGGCTTTTAATCAGACTGGTGTAGGGTATTGTATAGTCGGCATACCCGACTTTAACCTTTTTACTCGTTTTGGTTGCCCTAGTGATTACTAATTTTTCGATGATGATAAACGATATCTTTCAATGTTTAAACTACTTTATAAGACAATAATATTCTACTTAACAAAATTATATTGAAAACCTTGAAATAAATAAATATTAAATACATATAAAAATTCATTGAGGTAGAACAATGTTCTAACTACACCCAGAAAACATTCTCAGTTGTGGCCACCGAATTTGTTGCCAATCGAATTCGTGCGGTTACGACAACTATCTTTATATTAAATTATATTTTTCGTCGTAAAAGCCAATATTCGGTTGTCTAATTCAATATTATGTTCCACATAAATATTATTATGTTCCACAAAATTTTATTGAAATTAAAAAACGTTTTTTTTAATTTTCTGGTATTGAACCCGGCCATTCAGGTTAATAGGTCACACTCTTACCCACTGCACCACGACTATTTTTAATTCTCTTAGCCATACCCTACGGGAAATTTTAACAAACTGTCACCGAACTGGCCCCTTTATATGAAATAGACTGGTCACTTTTACATGGCGTTGTCATAGGAGGGGGAAATTGACCCCTTGTATATATATATCACAAGACAAATCCTAGGACAGGTCCCTGAACTTTGTTTTTTATGAGAGTTCAGTAACCTGTCCTTAGATTTGTCTTGTGACATGTCACAAGGAGTCAATTTCCCCCTCCTATGACAACGCCATGTAAAAGTGACCAGTCTATTTCATATAAAGGGGCCAGTTCGGTGACAGTTTGTTAAAATTTCCCGTAGGGTATTTACTGTTTATACATATGAATATTTTATTCTAATTAAAAAAAAACATATAAATGTTTGTCTTTTCCTGGATTTGAACTCGGAAATCCGGCGTACTAGGCCAACTCTCTACCCACTACTCCACAAACACTTATTGATTTTGAAATCTAATTTTGAATTTATATGTTTTGCTTGGTCATATTTGATTAGGATAGCCGTATTTGTAGTTACCACTTTCGAATATTGAAATTTTTTTAATAAAAGTTATAGATAACACCAATTTTCTTGTATATTCATTAAATAAATGGCTGCTTCTACTGCATAGAATTACTAAACTGATACTAATTTTAAAATTGATTGGAGATACCAATAATTTGTTAAAAGGATTGTTTTTTAGTTCATTTTCCCTATTTTTAATACTTAGTACAATATTTTTGGTGTAGTATTCAATTATAGGTAACTGCAAATAAAATAACGTCCTGGCAAATTCATTTTAATGGTTTTGATCGAATTCCAACCAATATTTTTCCTGGGTGTTAATAGATTAAATGCATATTTTTAAAATTTTAATGCAAGTCTTAGAGTTTTTAGTATACATTTTATGTACCTACATAAAACACGAATTTTAGTGCATGAACTCTCTTGTCCTGGGCATTTCATAAAAAAACCTGAACAAATATTTATTCCTTCTAAGGACATTGTTGAATATTAAATTGGTAAAAAAAAATAAATTTAAAAAAAAAGCAATTAAAAAAAATTTCACAAAATTGCCCCACCTCACCCTCAGACCGGCCTTCTACTTAAAACAAATCTTTAAAAATATCAAATACCTGAAAAACTCCTGTAAAACTTGTATTAGGTGTGACGGTCTTTATCGCAGCTGCTCTTCAAATTTGTTTTAGTGGCTCGAAATCTTAACGTCCATATATATGTGTGGACAAGGCCTTCAAGAGGTTAAGCTAAAACACAGAATCTTATAACAAAAACTCTAAGGGAATTCACAGTTTAAATGCTAATGTTAATACGTTGTAAGGTAGCATGATTTTTTAAGTTTAACTAGTAGAAAGTTGTCAAATTTGCGATAAATTCTAATTTATTACTTAAAATAGTACAAATTGTGAATTTTTTTATATGTATATATGGGCAAGTCTACGGAACCGGCTGATTCAATGTTACTCAGGATTTGAACCATTTTAATAACAATATATAATATTTTTGATGGTATCAGCATTTTCGAGGCAACAAATTTAATCCGGCGAACATCTTAAATTTTAATATTTATACTACTAATGTGCTCTAGTCAATTAAAAACTACCCTAATTTTGCTTGTAACTTTCAAGAGTTTTTCAACTCTTTTGGTTATAACTTTTTCAGCATAAAAGGAAATCGCCCAAGGCCTTTGGTAGTTAATAATTATGATGTTAAAAAATCTCCCAATTAGGAACAAATGGTAGTTCTTTAAAATCTGTAACTCTGTTTTTTAAATAACGAGTAATTTCAGACATTTTTAATTTTTGCGCTTTCAGCCTCAATGCAATTGAAAATTTTTTGATACTGGCATATAACTGACAAGTAAACAAAAAAATTGAGATCAAATTAATAAGTGTGCTTTCAAAAATAAAGAAAATATGACAATAATAATTATTAATTAATTAGTTGCAGTCCTGCGTGATCGGTATATATCGGTGATACTATTATTGTGTGTAAGTGCTAAATGGATCGTACTTTTAGTTTGGTGTCCAGACCCATCTTAGGTTAAATTTTGTAGCTTTTCATAGATTTTTGGAGCTAAAAGTGATGTAGAAACCAAACGGATAATCCGATCATTTTAGCACTTACACACAAGAATATTAATTGCAATATATCTATATATATAAAAATAAGTTGGTATATGTTCGTCATTTTATAACTCTAGAACCACTCAACCGATTTACAAACCAATACATGCGTTGGAAAGATCTACTTTTACTGACGGTTCTTCAAAAAAAATGGAGAAAAATATATAGGCATATGCGTTATACGCACACTTTTGTGATGGTGTGTTTTTCCCATATAAAATGTGTGATCGATATACAAATTTTTATTTTTCAACGGATTTCTGTCAACCGATTTCAACAAAAATTTCAGGGTACGTTGATGTAGATGGTTTTTGTGAAGTTTGCACGAAATTGGCCCAGTGGTTCCGGAGATATGGCGTCCCTACATATAAAATTTTCATGTTGCTATGACAACCAGGCCTTGGCGTTACTATGACAACCAGACAGCACTTATAGCATTAACCTAATCTAATCTCAGCTCATCCTATCTCATTTATCTCATTTGAATTTTTTTTTTTGTGGAAACACTTTTTTTTGTGGAAACATTTTTTTATGGAAACATTTTTTTATGGAAACATTTTTTTGTGGAAACTTTTTTTTTTGTGGAAAAAGATTTTTTTTTTTTTGGAAACACTTTTTTTTTTTTGTAAACTTTTTTTTTGATTTTTGTGGAAACTTTTTTTTTTGTGAAATATTTTTTTTTGTGGAAAAAGTTTTTTTTTATTGGAAACACTTTTTTCTTGTTGAAATTTTTTTTTTTGTGGAAACTTCTTTTTTTTTTTGTTGAAACGCTTTTTTTGTGGAAACATTTTCTTTAAGGGGAAACTTTTTTTTGTGAAATATTTTTTTTTGTGGAAAGTTTTTTTTTTGGTAACTTTTTTTTTGTGTGGAAACTTTTGTTTTTTTGAGGAAAGTTTTTTTTTGGGAAACTTTTTTTTTTGTGGTTACTTTTATTTTTGTGCAAACACTTTTTTTTGTGGAAATTTTTTTTTGTTTTGTTGAAACACTTTTCTTGTGGAAAATTTTTTTTGTTGTGGAAACGTTTTTTATTTTTTGTGAAAACTTTTTTTTTTGTGTAAACATTTTTTTTTTGTGCAAACACTTTTTTTTTGTGAAAACACCTTTTTCTTTTTTTGTTGAAACATTTTTTTTGTGGAAATTTTGTTTTTTTTTGTGGAAAATTTTTTTTTTTGTTATTTTGTGGAAGCACTTTTTTTTGTGAAAACTTTTTTTTGTGTAAATTTTTTTTTTGGTGGAAACACTTTTTTTTCTGTGGAAACACTTTTTTTTGTGGAAACACTTTTTAGTGGAAACACTTTTTTTGGCAGCACTGTGGCAACACAGTTTTTTATTTTGTAGAAACTTTTTTTGTGGAAATACGTTTTTTTGTGGAAACAGTTTTTTTTTGGAAACACTTTTTTTTGGAAACACTTTTTTGTGTAAACTTTTTTTTTGTGGAAACACTTTTTTTGGCAGCACTTTTTTTTGTGTAAACATTTTTTTTAACACACTTTCGGGAAAGAAAATTTGTCCACGGCCACTTATTTTTTAACACTCTTTTGGGAAAGAAACACGCACGCATTTTTATTAAGGAAAGTAATATGTGACAGCGCATAGAGAAAGCGACCTAAGGGTAAAAAAATCAATTTTTTTTTTTTGTGGACAACATCTGAGCATCGAATGAGACCGATCCCATGCTCTCCTGATCTTAAGTCCCTTTCTATCCTTAGGTCCCTTTCTATTTTGCGCGTCACATATAGAGTTTGTTTACAACCACTTTTTTTTTTTTTTTGTTTTTTTAAACACTTTTTATTAGCACTCTTTCGGGAAAGAACGGGGAAATTAAACGGGGAACAAGTGTAATTAAAACTCGAGAAAATGGCAATGGAACAGAGAACGAAATGGAATGGAATGCGGAACGAAATGAAACAGAACGGGGAACGAATGGATTCGCAATGAGAATAAACAAATCGCAAAGAGAGTCATAGTGTTTACATATAAGAGTGACTGACTGACTTATTTTACCCCCTAACCGGCCTATGCTTTTTCACCAAAGTATAAATAAAATCCAAAAATGAAATTTTTTGTGCCTTTGATTAAGAAGATGTAACGATTTTCGTTTTTCGGAAACTACGAAATTAAGCGAAAACGGGTCTTAATGTTAATAAATATTGGTACTAATACTAAATTTATTCTTTTTGTCAAATTTCATAATAATTCGTTTTCAAGTTAAGACGATGCCCGAGAAAGGTATCCTGATAGAATCCTGTATGTGCTTGGACCAAAGTAATGACATTTTTAAAAGCTAAACCTTAGTCTTACTTTGTGTGTATTATCAATGGTTTAAAAGTAACTTAAATATATTTTTCAAATTTTTTGAAAATAAAATCAAATAGACACAGTTAATAATTAACAATAAATACCGATGACGATGTGGTGTAATGGTTAGCGCGTTGAACTGTTACACATGTGGTTGCGGGTTCGATCCCCAGCGACCGCAACATCAATTTGGAAAACTAATGTGTATGATTTTTTTATCCCTAAGACAGTGTCCACCTTCACTAATCCCATGGCACTTAACCCCACCGAAGTAAAATAATATAACAGGGCTATGAAATAAACAGCCTCAACAAAAGTTCGCCAACTAATATTCTGAAACTAATGGCGTTTTCTTTTCAGGAAAAAAATGTTGCCTTGTTAAAAGGCAACATTTTAAAAATGTTGCCCTCACCCCATTAAAATGTTACATTTTTCCAATCATAATAGAACACAATAAAATCACTGTTGCATTTTTCTAAACATATGTATGTGTATTGTATACTCGTATGCAATATTGTTTACGCAAATTATTACTAATTGTAGCCTAGTGGTTGTGATACCTGCCTTTGACATGGGCTAAACGGGTTCAAATTCCAGACAAAGTAAAAAATAAATTTTTTTATGTATTTTCTTTTTTCAATTAAATTTTTTTTTTCATATTTAAAGCAAATTGTATAATTTTTTATTTATTTTTAGCCTAAAAAATTGTTAAATACTAAATAACAACAAAACTATAAAAATCTAATTAAAATTTTATAAAAACAAAAAAAAAAACAAAAAAAATATTGTGCTCCAACCGGGGTTTGAACCTGCGACCTACGGTATCAGAAGCCATGATAGTACCCCCTAGGCCACCAAGTTGCGAGTTAGCTGGCAAAAAACATTACAGTATATACACGTGGCGTTGACATAAAGAAAAAAAACAGGGCAACACTCTACCCCGTAAATTTTTTGAGGGCGAGAAATGTTGCACTTTTGCCCTTTATTTAGGCAACATTTTTAGAAAAGAACACCTAGCCCTCTTAGAATGTTACCCTTAATTTAGAAAATAACACAAAAAAGGCAATTCAAAAGCAAAATGCAAAAAAAAAGGCAACATTTTTTTCAGAAAAGAAAACGCCATAAGGTACACTAACAACGTACACACAGAGAACAGATTCGTTGTGACAACAGAATTCGTTGCCAACTGAATTTTGGTAGTTACATGTACTATCACATTATTCAGTTGCATCTATCAAAGAGTATACATATAGAGAGAGACGATCCTTCCACTGCCTCTCTTATATTTTTAGCGAACTCGGGCGAGCAAATAAAAACCGGGTGAAAACAGTTTGCGCACACAAAAGATGCTGTGAGTACTGCGAGGGGAAAAATGTGATGACGTAAAATTTCCTTTTTCATTATTCTTTGAAATGAGTGTTGTCAACTTCTAACACAACATCATTTACACAATGAAGTACCTACACAATTTATGCAAAACTTGATAAAATCCACGAATTTTAATGAACAAATTTTTAATAAGTACCTATGCTTTCATCATTTTCCCTACAGGAATTTTTTGTGTATGAATTATAGACTCTCCATGTAAAATAATTTTCTCTGCGATTGATTTTGAAGTTAATTGATAAAAAAAAATATTAAACCTAATGTGTGGTAGAGACACCAAATTATTTTAAAATTTTATTACGTATTTTATTTCATTTGTAGACACTACATTAACAGTGAACACAGTAAATTAAATTATGACGCATTATGAAATAATCTCGTTCCCCTTAAAAGCATCTAATTTCCCCGCAATTCCCCTGTATAATAGTTGGAATTTCTCCTTATTTTACGCTCTTTGATTTTACACAAGCAAAATGTGTTATTTTGCTTGTGCCCGAGTTCGCGAACAAATAAAAAGAGAGCCGATTGAGCGAGAAAAGGGGGGATCGATACCCACTGCATCTATCGACAATTTTCAGTTGTGATCAGTGTTGCCACTTTTTGAATAATTATTCAAAAACGGGACTGTTTACACATTCGTTGGATAATTTTTGAATAATGACATTTTTGTGTAGTTTTTGTGTAATTTCACTTTTTATAGAAATTTCCGTAAATTTTTAAAATTCCCGGAGCTTTTTAATAAATTAATAAAAATTAGTCGATATTTAGACGAAACGAGTTTATCAGTGAAACATTTACCACAAATCTCCATTTTCTGGTGAATTACTTTTGTAGATTTTTTCCACACAAAACCCAATTTAGAAGAAATCAAAAATGGTGTTATGTATTTTTTTCGAGGTTGGTTACCGTTATCGTTATAATACCGTTATCGCTAAAATACCGTTTCAAATTGAATACCGTTACCGTTACCAATACCTCTAAAAAAATTTCCCAATACCGTTATCGTTATCGTTACCGATACCGTTATTTTCATGGGTAGTTACCGGTATTATTTAGTTTATATAAAAAATGCCATTTTTTTACTTTTTTATTTAAAATCTTGAGTTATTGTTACAAAAACATTTATAGATAATAATTTTAATTATAAAAACTACCAGCATTGAATTTATAAGTAATAATCTGTAGTTTTAAAACTTCAAAATGAGAATATGCTATGTTTTTACTTGTTTATAACGTAATTTTTAATACCGGTACGTACCGTTACCGTTACCGAATCAGTCTTATATACCGTTACCTTTACCGTTACCGAAACAAACGAAATTCGATACCGTTAACGTTATCCTTACCGTTATTCGTTTAGGTAACCAACCTTGATTTTTTTTGTTTTGTTTAAAGTACCACCTTTTGTTTATTTTTTACGAAAATAATTATCAAGATTCTTTTAAAAATTCTCTTGGTTTGCAAGAACATTTAAAAATTCAGCGAAAGAGTGGGAAAGTTTGAGTTTGTTACAGTGTTGCCACTTTTTGAATAATTATTCAAAAACGGGACTGTTTACACATTCGTTGGATAATTTTTGAATAATGACATTTTTGTGTAGTTTTTGTGTAATTTCACTTTTTATAGAAATTTCCGTAAATTTTTAAAATTCCCGGAGCTTTTTAATAAATTAATAAAAATTAGTCGATATTTAGACGAAACGAGTTTATCAGTGAAACATTTACCACAAATCTCCATTTTCTGGTGAATTACTTTTGTAGATTTTTTCCACACAAAACCCAATTTAGAAGAAATCAAAAATGGTGTTATGTATTTTTTTCGAGGTTGGTTACCGTTATCGTTATAATACCGTTATCGCTAAAATACCGTTTCAAATTGAATACCGTTACCGTTACCAATACCTCTAAAAAAATTTCCCAATACCGTTATCGTTATCGTTACCGATACCGTTATTTTCATGGGTAGTTACCGGTATTATTTAGTTTATATAAAAAATGCCATTTTTTTACTTTTTTATTTAAAATCTTGAGTTATTGTTACAAAAACATTTATAGATAATAATTTTAATTATAAAAACTACCAGCATTGAATTTATAAGTAATAATCTGTAGTTTTAAAACTTCAAAATGAGAATATGCTATGTTTTTACTTGTTTATAACGTAATTTTTAATACCGGTACGTACCGTTACCGTTACCGAATCAGTCTTATATACCGTTACCTTTACCGTTACCGAAACAAACGAAATTCGATACCGTTAACGTTATCCTTACCGTTATTCGTTTAGGTAACCAACCTTGATTTTTTTTGTTTTGTTTAAAGTACCACCTTTTGTTTATTTTTTACGAAAATAATTATCAAGATTCTTTTAAAAATTCTCTTGGTTTGCAAGAACATTTAAAAATTCAGCGAAAGAGTGGGAAAGTTTGAGTTTGTTATGATTGTGACTTTCTAATGTCTGAAATTTTTTTTGGTGTAGTTATCATGATACTGGGCTATGACCAGACAAACACTTTGACGCAGCAAAGTGCAGCAGAATCAGAATATTTTAGAATTCTGTAAATCCAACATGTTTCAGATTTCAACAGAATCGTATGAAATTTTTGAAAAAAAAACTTATATTTTTATTTTTTAAAAGATTAAAAAAAAAAACTAAGCATTTAAAGCTAGGGTTGAACAGGCCTTATGCCATTGCATTACGGACGCTTTGGAGTATCTACTTCAGCTTTTTTTTTATAATTCCAGCTTTGTACTCAGAGAAAAATTGGTTTAATTTAAATATAAATGGTTAAATTTTGAGGAGTATGGGAGAGAATAATTAGCAAGTAACTAATATTTTTGCATGCCATGCATCTGAATGAAGTAGCTTTTTAAAAAAAAAAAAATACTTTGTTCTGAAAGAAACTTTAAATATGGATAAAATACCATTTTTTTAATATTCAAATTTAAAAGCACGCCATTTTAATCCTGAAAAAGATATTGCAGTGAAATTCCCTTTAGTTAATAGAATTATTTGTTATAATATTTTCTGAGAAATTGGCCTGGATTTGCTTTTGCAGAAGGCAAAAACACGGAACAGGTTATAGCAAAAATTTAGTTTTAAAATGCAATTTTTGCTAGTTTTAAAATGCAATTAACATTTGCACTTTGTAGATGATAGAAATGTTACGTCTTTAAAAATCATTTTGTAAATAGAAAATTGCAAAACTTTGAAGTCGAATGGCAAAGCTCCCGCAATTTCGGCAATCCAAAACCAACATTGTGAAATTTCATATCAGTCGGTAAGAAATGGCGAAATTCTTCCCAAAATATTTGTATTCTTCTCCACTGTGCCCTGGAGAGTTTATTTTGAAATAATATGAAAAATATATTTTTTGTGTAATTTCATACGGTTTTGGATAATTTTTGATCTACAGCTGTGTAATTTTTTGTTTTACTGGTAGCAACACTGGTTGTGATATCTATACTAAAATCACAATTGGTAGATCCAACCGATTTTTTTTAATTCCTATCAAATTAAATGAAACACCATTTCCAATATTTTTTTATTTGATTTTTTTTTATTTAATAATTAGAATATAAAATTACTTTAGAGATACATATTACAAAAATTATTAAATTATTGAATAAACATTACAGTTTCTAATAAACATAAATATTTCTAAGATATTTTAGCTAATTTAGGGAATTTAAACTTTTTTCATAAAATAACCCTCTATGATAATTTATTTTACAAAAATTATCACAAAATCTGATACTTTCTCTGAGAACTTTTTGGAAAAATACTCAGATTAATTCTAAGAATCTAAGAAGGATAGTTCCAAGTCCTGTAAAACATATTTTCAATACTATTCTGAGGACTCCTTCTACAAAATAACATCAGATTCTGAAACCCTTTTCACTAAAAATTACCTATAATAATTGTGCTGTACAAAAGAGGTCGTTTTTTAAAGACGAGTTATAGAGTCTAAGAAAAACTTTGGGAGAAAATTTTTTGAATCCAATGATATTTTGATAGGCGGAAGTCATCAGCATCTGATTTTTATTTAATAGATAAAAATCCACAGATTCTGAATGCTTTCTACTGAAAAATATTTAGAAGTTTTCGACAGGAAAAACTTCTTAAAAACTCTCTTGTTTTCTTTATACCTACATAAAAAGCTTCCAGAATATAAAAGGTTGAAAGCAATTGGAACAATTGTTGCTGGATTTTGTTGTTGGATTTCGTTGTTTATCTGCCGGGATCATTTTTATGTTCTGAAAAAAAGGAATACGAATGAGTATTAATGTTAATAATGAATATTAAAAACAGCACTTACATGACATCTAGTCCAGTCAGTAAACGGCAACATTTGTTTTTAATTATATGAAATTTTATTGTTTTTAAAAAATGTT
The DNA here is from genome assembly GCA_949987735.1 of Leucophora obtusa. Lineage (NCBI taxonomy): Eukaryota > Metazoa > Arthropoda > Insecta > Diptera > Anthomyiidae > Leucophora > Leucophora obtusa. Next base: position 137,444,037 of record OX465295.1, read on the forward strand.
TATTTTTTGACAAATCAAATTTAAACTTTCTTACCAATATATTTTTGGATTTCGATGTTGCAACTGAAAATCTTTCACAAGTTTTTTTTTTTAATTTGGTCGGTGTTACCATCATTCGGTAGAAAATGCTTAGTAAAGCATTAGTAAAAAATTATTTATAAAATTTGATTGTTCCAAGGGACATGTAGTTACAGTTCCTTATTTACGGGGGAAATTTTACTTCTTAAGAAATTTATATTAGTTGCCACTATCGAATCAGTTTATAATATTTTATTTATATCTGAATTGATTGGGAAACCCAAATATGATAGCATAGGCGACTTTCATTTAATTGCAAATTAAACTTTTAGTCATGAACACCAATTGTTCACTAAAATAATTGATATTATGTAATAATTATAAAAATGATGTTGTAGTTGTATAAAATTAATGGTTCCACTCGATTTTAAACTGATTTGTTTTCTGTGTGTAGCGGGCTTGCCCGATACGACAAAATTCGTTTTCGGTTTAACTCTAGCGGGCTTGCCCGCTAGTATCATATAAGCCAGATTTCAGCCATTAATTCTTTTATCTGTGGATGTGCTAGTCAATTTAAAGTTGGATTTTTAGCGTATTGTACAGCGAAAATTGATGTAAAGCCTAAAAATAAAATCCGATCTGTTCAGCACTTTCACATAATGATAGCTATGATAAGATCTACCATTCCAGATAGATTGGACTCCATAATTCTTAAAACTGTGGATGTGCCTTCAATTTGAATTTAACCTTTTAGCGAATTTTGGAGAAAGATATGTTGTACACACAGAAAACAGATTCGTTGTTCCAACCGAATTTTTCGCCAACCGAATTTTTGAAGTTCCAGGTACAATCACTTTTATTTATTTTTATTACCATTGTAACTACCGAAATTTATTTACAAGTTTTGAATTTTTGTTGTGTTAATTGATTACTTTAATGTTTGTGGATTATAAATTCTATAAATATAAAAATATGTTCCACAAAATTTATTTAAAAATTAAAATTTTTTATGTCGCTAACTGGGATCGAACCGGCGACCCTCGGCTTGTCAGCCCATTGCTTTCCCTCTAAGCTAAGCTCTACTTAAATTTTCTTAGTCAAATTTCAAATTTGAATTTCTTCAGGTTTGAATATTTTTGGTCTAATTCATAAACTTTTACAATAGTCTTATTGCAGGATTTTAAGCTAATTTGTGAAAAAAAAGTATTCATATTTGCTTAATAATGAAGAAAATAATAAAGGTTTATAGTTGGTACTCACTAACTTTAAACCTTTTATATAGTTTGGAGTGAGGAAGCCAACATTTAATTGTTAATTATTTCATTTTCAGGCATGAAATGATTTATTAAAGCCATCCCATCCCTAGAATGTGTGGCTTCCAACAACTTGCATCCATCAAACTGATAAAAACTACAACAATTGCGTAGCCAATGACCATTTTCGAAAAAATTTCCAAAAAAATGTAAAAATAAAACTAAAAAGAAAAACAAAACAATAGTGATGTACATACTGTCAAAACATTATTCGAAATTCGATTACTTTTGTATGCTTTGAATAATATGTTCTAAAAAATTACTTTTTTACACACGTTTCCATTGATTTGCTTTATAAATAAAAAAAAATATTTTTAATGGCTTTTAAATTTATCTTAGCACATCATTAGTTCTCTAATTTAAGGAAATACATTTTCACTTCCGATTACCGAGTCAATCGTTTACTAAATTTGTAAATCACTTACGACTTATTTGGGAGAAGAGAGAAAATAAACAATAGTGTTGCCAGTATCAAATCGAAAAATTAATTTATAATTAAACTACGATTATGAATCAAGATTTCTGATAACTCTTTATTAAGCGAAATATGTACTTTAACTATAGCAAGCTTCAAATACCAAATAATTTTTTTTTATGAATTAGCACATTTGTCTATAAATAAAATTATATCAACAACAGAAAATCAGTTGTGTCTTTTAATTTGAAAAAAAAAAAATTTATATCGCTAACCGGGATTGAACCGGCGACCTTCCGCTTGTCAGGCCATTGCTTTTCCTCTAGGCTAAACTCGACATAAATTTTTTTTGTCAAATTTCAAATTTGATTTTCATCAGGTTGAAATTTTGAATATTATGTTTTTGAATAAAATTATATTCACAACAGAAAATCAATTGTGTCTTTTAATTTGAATCAATAAAAAAATTATTAAAAAAAAATGTAATGCCTTGGTTGAGGTTTGAACTCAAATCTCTAAGGCTGTGTCTCTACCTCCTGCGCCACAGATACTTAGGTTTAGTTGTTGTCTAACTTAGAATTTAAACACGCATATGTATGAAACGAAAAATATGATAGACTCCAAAATTTTATAATGATAAATAAAATTTCTGTTCCTTGTCTCAATATATTATTACAATTACCAAAATAATGGATATTAATGATTAAAGCTACTAAAGTTAATAAAAAATTTTAAATTGATTGGAAAAACTAATACTTTGGATAGAGTGATCGATTTTATTGAAACACAACTGATACTAGATTTTTGCTGCCGATATTTTATTCAAATGACTAAATCTTCGATAAATTGGTGGTTGTTGGTATTGAAGGTAATGTGGAAGTTAGTATTTTTTCAGTATTGGTTAGAAAAACCAATATTTAGGATAATGTGACAGTGTTTTGGTTCATAATATATATTTTCCATTGGCGTACCTAGACCATTTTTCTGGGGTGGGCAAGCGACCCATTAATTTTCTGCTGTTTATTTGCCCAAAAGTGCATCTTTTTCTGAAGAAAACCTCGTACAATGAATGTGTTCCAAGCTATATTTTTCAGATTATTATGATATAGAAAAGAAATCTAAGATCAACCTGTCTAATTCGTCTACTTCGGACGAATCCTTTCTAACCCCATATTCTGATCACTTAAATTACCGAGGTGGTCAAAAACAGTGACAATTTTTTTTTCTCCAAAATATTTAAATTTCATTAAAATAACATAGGAATGTTTAGTTTGAAGAAACTTCCTAGTTAGATATTAACTAATTATTCATTTAGAAAACTATGAAATCTAAGATATTTAACTCACCAAAAAAGATTATGTGTTATATTTCTATTATTGAACAACTTTGCGATTCTAATAATTTTTCTTAAAGAAAAACTCGTATGATCAATTTTATAATCAGAACTAAGATCGATTTGTTTCTTAAATATTTCTTAGGTAAGAATTTTTCAAACAACTTTCTTATTTAAGAAATATTTAAAACAAAAATCGATCTTAGTTCTGACTATAGAACTGACCCTTAGATTGCAACAACTTAGCTGCCTAGAAATCTAGTATAGATTTTCCCAAACACAGGATTAATTGATATAAAAAAAGTAATATTGTGATACTTTTTGCCATCAAAATTATAGATAAAAGAATTGTAGGTAGATTTTTTTAAAATTCTGGGGTGGGCAAAAATCAGTCTAGGGTGGGCTTAGCCCACCCCAGACCGGCCTAAGTCCACCAATGATATTTTCTATTCACAAATAAATATAACTTTCCTGATGATGCTGCAGTTTTGAGGGAAATTTATATGGGCACAAGTCCAAACATAGACCGATTTAATCCAAAATCAATAGACTTCGTCCTTGGGCCGATATAAATCGGTCTACCAAATTTTATCAAAAAATTAAAATATATGCGACCTGTAGCGTGCACACAAGAATACATGGAGAGACATTAAAAAAACAACATTACTTATAATCAATAATGGAAATATAGCGCGACTATGCATTTTCCAATAAAATTACCGTGATGATTGAAAAATTTGTGTCATCTTTTTTCATTAAATCGAGGTAAAAGTGTGTAAAAACAACTCAAAAATAGCCGAAAAAGGTTTTTGGTAACTTTGACCTCAATTTTCTCAAAAACCAAAAATGCTGAAAAAAATTTGGAAACAAAATTCGGACTCAGCACGGAAAAGTTACTTAAAAATGTGTGGTCGCATGCCCAAAAAATCAAAAAATTTTAAAATATTTATTAACGAAAATGTGTGCGATTTTTTGTTTATAACTTTTTCAGCACTCAAAATATTTTTTATGATTTGTTTTTTATTGATTGATAAAAAAAAGTTAAACAATATGTTTCAATTTATTTTAATTGATTCTTGAATTGAAAACAAACTTTACCTATTACTTTTTAACATGGATGGTAACCGAAACGAATGCGGTTATCGTTAGGGTAACGATATTTTAGGTTATTTCGGTAACGGTATTTTAAGGGTAACGCTATTTAATTTATTTCGGTATCGATATTTTAAGGATAACGGTATTTAGGCAATTTCGGTAACGGTATTTTAAGGTTAACGGTATTTCAGTTATATCGGTAACGGTTTTTTAGGGGTAACGCTAGTCAGTTATTTCCATGCAACTCGTCATTTTTTTTTTACAAAAAACAAACGAGATTAAAAACAGAACCAATTTATCAACTTAATGTACAAAAAATACTCAATAACCACGTGAAATTATCAAAATCAGATAATTAAAAATAACGGTAACGGCATTTTAGGGATAACAATATTTCATTTGTTTCGGTAACGGTATTTTAAGGGTATTAATATTTCATTTATTTCGGTATCAGTATTTTAAGGATAACGGTATTTCAGTTATTTCGGTAACGGTATTTTAGGGGTAGCGGTAGTCAGTTGAAAAGGTTTTGAATCGATAACGGTATTTTAACGGTATTGCCTGCCAACCCTTCTTTTTAAATAAACCTCAATCGGTTATGGAAAATATATTGTGAGTGTAATAATAACATATCCTAAAAAACTTTTTTTCAATGAAAATATTTAAATTTAAGGAACACATAAAACAACTCATAAAATACAAAAAAAAAATCCCCATTTTACAATTGTCGTTGCCGCCGCATAAAAACTCAGAAGGAAAAAAGAAAAACTGTTGCACTCATATTTTTCTTAACTTGCCATTAATTCTAATAAAGAAATTGTTTCAATTTTTCTTCTCCACCCTCTATGCCACTGTCTTAGCATAATATAAGCTCCATAACCTACCACCCCTCTATCTTTGTGGCTTCTGTTAACATTATCAATATGGTAAAATTGTATTATGGTTGTTCTTTCTCTTTGTTTCTCGTGCCATATGACGACACATTAAATTTAATTTTTTTTTTTCGCGGTTATATAGTATATATCAGGTATGGGCACACAAATGGCTTGAAGTGCCAAATTTGGGCTTTCACAAACTTACGGAGGGCCGTACCAATTAATACATTACTCGATAAAAATGAATTTTTTGTACAGCCTTCTGCTAAAACCTTTTTTGAGTATTTTTGTTTCCTAAACCCGCATCTAAAGTCAAAAAAGGTCCGCTGAATAACTTTCGATTTGTGTGTCTTTTTTTATCCCCTCACCGATGGAAATACTTTATGAGTCAATATTGTGAAGAAGTACGTCAAAATCTTTTATACTTTTTTGATTTTTTATATTTTTGATCGAAATATATATCCAAATATAGGCACAGACTCAATAAATGTTTTGAAAACATTTTGCCCTCCTTAATACAAATCTGAAGTCAAACACCTTTGTCGAATTAATCTTCGAAGATATAGTGTTCGTTATTTCAAGAAGTTTGGTGTAAGATTTTCACCAATTTTTTAAATATTTTTAAATTTTGTTTTATTTATTGAAATGTGTAACATGAATTACGTGACGAACGGAATTTTGTTACAAAACGTGGAAAAATATATGTGCTAATTCATAAACAAAATTTATTTGGTATTTAAAGCTTGCTATAGTTAAAGTACATATTTCGCTTAATAAGGAGTTATTAGAAATCTTGATTCATAATCGTATTTTAACTATAAATTAATTTTTCGATTTGATACTGGCAACACTATTGTTTATTTTCTCTCTTCTCCCAAATAAGTCGTAAGTAATTTAGTAAACGATTGACTCGGTAATCGGAAGTGAAAACTTTATTTCCTTAAATTAGAGAACTAAAGCTGTGCTAAGATAAATTTAAAAGCCATTAAAAATATTTTTTTTTATTTATAAAGCAAATCAATGGAAATGTGTGTAAAAAAGTAATTTTTTAGTACATATTATTCAAAGCATACAAAAGTAATCGAATTTCGAATAATGTTTTGACAGTCTACACATCACTATTGTTTTGTTTTTCTTTTTAATTTTATTTTTACATTTTTTTTGAAATTTTTTCGAAAAAGGTCATTGGCTACGCAATTGTTGTAGTTTTTTTCAGTTTGATGGATGCAAGTTGTTGGAAGCCACACATTCTAGGGATGGGATGGCTTTAATAAATCATTTCATGCCTGAAAATGAAATAATTAGCAATTAAATGGTGGCTTCCTCACTCCAAACTTTATAGAAGGTTTAAAGTTAGTGAGTACCAACTATAAACCTTTATTATTTTCTTCATTATTAAGTAAATATGAATACTGTTTTTCACAAATTAGCTTAAAATCCTGCAATAAGACTGTTGTAAAAGTTTATGAATTAGACCAATAATTTTTATAGAAAATCTGAATGTAAATGAAATTAAACTCATAGGTCTACAACATTTTCTTATTGAAAATTTATGATAAATATCAAATCCCTAACGGTGGGTCTTATACTGTAGGGTTAACTTTAACTTAACTATTAAACAAAAGAAAATATCAAAACATTGTACACAAAACAACAAAAAATGTTTGGGTTATTAATAGTTAACTCTTAATCCTTCAGTATGAGATCCACCGTAAATCAATTCTTAAATTTTAGAAATTCAATCACAAGACTGCTTGTGTAAAATCAAAGAGCGTAAATTCCAACTATAATACAGGGGAATTGCGGGGAAATTAGATGCTTTTAAGGTGAACGAGATAATTCCCTAATGCGTCATAATTTAATTTACTGTGTTCAATCAGTGGGTATCGATCCCCCCTTGTCTCGCTCAATCGGCTCTCTTTTTATTTGTTCGCGAACTCGGGCACAAGCAAAATAACACATTTTGCTTGTGTAAAATCAAGGAGCGTAAAATAAGGAGAAATTCCAACTATTATACAGGGGAATTGCGGGAAATTATATGCTTTTAAGGGGAACGAGATTATTTCATAATGCTTCATAATTTAATTTACTGTGTTCACTGTTAATGTAGTGTCTACAAATAAAATAAAATACGTAATAAAGTTTTAAAATAATTTGGTGTCTCCACCACACATTAGGTTTAATATTTTTTTATCAATTAACTTCAAAATCAATCGCAGAGAAAATTATTTTACATGGAGAGTATATAATTCATACACAAAAAATTCCTGTAGGGAAAATGATGAAAGCATAGGTACCTATTAAAAATGTGTTCATTAAAATTCGTGGATTTTATCAAGTTTTGTATAAATTGTGTAGGTACTTCATTGTGTAAATGATGTTGTGTTAGAAGTTGACAACACTCATTTCAAAGAAGAATAATGAAAAAGGAAATTTTACGTCATCACATTTTTCCCCTCACCGTACTCACAGCATCTTTTGTGTGCGCAAACTGTTTTCACCCGGTTTTTATTTGCTCGCCCGAGTTCGCTAAAAATATAAGGGAGTCATTGGAAGGATCGCCTCTCTCTATATGTATACTCTTTGGTTCAATGTTAGCATTTTTGGCCGAAAAACACAAAATTTAACATGAAAAGCGCTAGGAATCGAAAAAAAACGTAATGTAGTGTCTACAAATGAAATAAAATACCCAATAAAATTCTAAAGTAATTTGGTGTCTCCACCACAAATTAGGTTTAATATTTTTTATCAATTAATTTCAAAATCAATCGCAGAGAAAATTATTTTACGTGGAGAGTATATAATTTATACACAAAAAATTCCTGTAGGGGAAATGATGAAAGCATACTTATTAAAAATTTGTTCATTAAAATTCGATTTTATTAAGTTTTGTACATTGTGTACTTCATTGTGTTAAAGATGTTGTGTTAGAAGTTGACAACACTCATTTCAAAGAAGTATAATGAAAAAGGAAATTTTACGTAATCACATTTTTCCCCTTACAGTACTCACAGCATCTTTTGTGTGCGCAAACTGTTTTCACCCGGTTTTTATTTGCTCGCCCGAGTTCGCTAAAAATATAAGAGAGTCATAGGAAGGATCGTCTCTCTCTATATGTATACTCTTTGCTTTATGAAGGTTCTTATTGTAAGTCATAAATTATTCAAACAAAGCACATATTTTTTTAAATTCTAAACTTGTTTGTCCAAAACTGCGCATTTTTTGGACGAAAATATTAGTCTTAATAAAATGAATCATAGAAGCACAAACATTTGAGGTAAATTTTTAAATCCAAAGACGATTCAAGAATGTAAATAACAATTCAAAAATGACTCAAAAAAAGGGTAATTTTTGGCAAAACTGCAGTTTATGGGATTTCGGCAAAAAATATGACCCCCTCTGGAATTAAAAAAGAAAAAAACTAAATTATTTTTGGGAGTGGCTCGGACCCGAGAGGCCGGTTGGGGGTAAAAAACGGGGGAACATAGTAACATTTAAGCGTGGGTACTCAAATCAAAAGGAAATTGTCGCGCGATTCCAAAAATGTTATTTTTTTTATATCCATAAAACGTAGCCCGAACTAGAGCCATTTTTCGACCAATAGGGGTGGTCGAAAAAAGTAAAATATTAATACGTACGAAAATGGTACTCAAATGAATGGAAATTTTCTCACGATCGATTTAAAATTTTTTACTAATCCGTTGGACGTGAATCGAATTAGAGGCATTTTGTTAAATTTTAGACCTTCAAAAAATTAAAAAAGTCTAAAATCACATTATTTTAGTTTTGGTAAAATCCTGTAAATATCCATTTTTTGTTGTTTATTTTTAAAATTTGGAACATAAAATGCAGTTGGAAGTGGAAATGACAAAAGAGTCAAATTTTTATTGATGAGAAATGCAATTTCAGAACTGATATAGTTGAATAGCACCGCAGGCAAAAATTTGTTTGTAAAAATCGCGCAATTTTTCCAAAAACAATTTTATTTTTTTTAATGTTAGGTATACCCAAACTTTTTAGATGATATAAAAATGAAACTTTTTGATGGAAAATGCTATTCAAGAAGGGATATACTCCTATTGCGCCGCAGGGTAAGTTTTTATTTTTTTTTTATGCAAATGTCTAAATTTTTAATGCGTTCATCGATTATTGAAAAAAAAAATAAATAGTTTTTGAAGTCGGACATTTTCTGTCATTTGAATACCATTTTACCATATAAGAAAATTTCACATTTTAGGGCTCTAGTTAGGGTTACGTTTTATGGACAAAAAAAATAATAAAATTTTTGAAATCGTGAGACTAGTAGCTTTTGGCCATTTTTTGTTTTTGAGCCGAAAACTTCAAAATTAATTTAGTTTTTCCATACAATTTTCATACATACTGAAAACCAGATTCTACCTGGTTTATGCCAAAAACCATAAAAAAATATCTGAAATTTGCATTTTTGATACACCCGTTATCATTTATAATTAATTTTCTGCGCACCTTGTTACAACGAATATAGAAGTAAAGCAAGTGTCAAAAAAATATTTTTTAAGTTCATAAGAATATTTCTGTTTTAACTTGAAATTTTGTGTTGTTATTCATTTTTAAATTTATTAATAATTTTTTTACATTAATTTAATAATAAAAACAGAAAGTGTGTGATAAAAAAAGTAATGTGACAAAGAAAAACTAAATAACCAGTGTGAATGACTTGGCTTTTGTAATTTAGTTTTGTACAAAAACCAGCCGGTTTTTGCTCAGTCTAAATTCAATATTAATTTGAGTACCCACACTTACATGTTACTATATCCTCCCGTTTTTTGCCCCATGGACCTTCCGGGGCCGAGCACCTCCCAAAATTAATTTCGGTTTTTTTCTTTTTTAATTCCAGAGGTGGTCATATTTCTTTTATATTTTTTTGGTGAACCCCCATAAACTGCAGTTTAGCCTAATTTTTAGTATAAAAAACTTTCTAAAATATTTCTTGAGTCATTTTTGAATCAAAAAGGAATGCTCTTTTGGATGCACCACTTTCATACAAGTGATAGTTTAATTATATATTTTGAGTACTTTTCTGATTCATTTTTGGGCTCGTTTGCTGGCTGAGAACTCTAGAAAATATAAATTATAATTATGGTAAATTTATTTAAAAGTTGAATATCATATTAAAAATTTGGGATAAGGCGGAATTGTTTGCTTTAAAAGCGGAATAAAAATTCAAGGCAGCACAAGATTTTGAAGAGAGGTATAATCCCGTCAAAAGGGGTTTTTCAGGTTAAGTACACTAACAGAAAAAAGCCTATAAAAAGTTTAGCTAAAGCTGCTAAAAGTTAGTTAAAAATTAGCTTGCATAAAAAACTGCCGATACAAGCAATTTCCTTTGCTAAATATTAGTAAGATAAGAAAAGGAAAAATAAAGTTGTTAAATATACAGAATTTTAGTTGTATTTGATCTAAATTTTAGTTAATTGAAATAAAAATTTTCTGAATATTAATAGAATAAAAAAACACAAAAAAAATTTTAATTGTTTTAAGAGAATAAAAATCTATTTTTGTGAAATCAGCAGTCTACTATTTTTCATCATATATTTCTGTTGATTTTAGCAAGATGACTATTATTATATTTAACAGTTTATTTTGCTTTTCTAATCTTCTAATATTTATGAAAAATCGGCAAAAAAATTTTCTGCAAATTTTCTGTATAAATAAAATTTTGTTGTGCCTGTTTTACCAAAGCAAGTGCTTCAAGGACAATTCTCAGAAGTAGGGATGTAATAAACATTTCCTGAAATGAAAGGTATTTTTCCCAGGCTTAAGGTTTAAATAAAGAAGAAGGATTTTTTAACTTAATATTCGTATGTAGGAGGCGAAAATACTTTAAAAAGTTTTAGAGGAAGACTGTACAAAAAAGTCGATATTAGTTGATCGGTGTAACTTTTTTGAGGCTCCATTGGATGTTTATTTTGTTATCGCTGTTATCGATATCATGAAAATTTTTTAAATTCCGATTTTAATTTCTTTTTTAAATTTGTTAAAATTTAAAAAAATAGTTTTGGTTGTTTTAAAATGAATGAAGGGCCTCATTTGCCCATGTATGGTATATATGTTGTAGATATATATATGTATATATATATATATTTTTTAAATGTTTTATACGTGTGTGCATTTGTTTGAAAAATTATGTGTTTGTTGTGTTGTTGTTTTATAGTGTACTTGTTGCTTACTTTTAGACATCATCATTCATCCAAACCAACCATTCATTCTATCGATAAATTAAGTTTAAATAACATTTATACTTAAATTTATGTGAAAAGTTTTTTTACTTTTACTAATTTTTTGTACTGTGCTTTTCGTAGGGTTGCCAGATATGAAATCGACGAAAAAAGTACATCGAGGAAAAAAAGGCAGTACAATTAGTGAAAAAGAAGTACACTTTTTTCTTTAAAAATATCATAAAATTCAGTACACAAAAAAGTAACAATTTATGTATTTAGAATTCATAACACAATATGTCAATCACGTTTTATTAGAGATGTATTTCTATTTTATTAATATTTATTTAATATTTTGTTTAAAGTAAATGGATTTCGTTGTTCTAGGATAATACGTAAACTAGAAATATTCGTGATCAATATTTTGTATCACAGTTGCAAATTATTTGTATATGTCAAAAAATATTTCAAAAACAATTCGGAATTTCAACCAAAATTAAAATTTTTTATATCACAAAATGGAGTTTATGATAATGTTGGTAAATTAATTTTTTAACAATTAAAATCGATTTTTATATAAATAAAATCAAAAAAAAAACAATAATAAAATTAAAGTTGATATTTTGATTTGCTTTTAAAATATTTTAGGGCATATCTAATATTTTTGCAACTTTGATACAAAATAAACATCCCAGCAAAAAAATACCTGACCAAGATCCGTAAAATCACCTATATTGTTCGGCACGAATGCGTTCAAATTGAGGTGAAAAAGGCATTTTTTTAACATTGGCTTGTCATTAGAGAGAAGGTGTTTATGCTACTTTAAGTCTGCTTTGCACGTCATAAAAATGAGTGCTTGGATGTTATTTTTTATATGGGAAAGCAATTCATTTTCTTTACTATCTAAGGAGAGATGAAAAGTAACTTCTTGGGAATGCATTCAAAAGTCATAAATATCACTTCTTAAATATATATTTGGTTTTTTTTTTTGGTGGGATAGTACATTAAAGTGTGTAGCTTTATATTAATACAAAACAACGAAATCAATTAACTGTTGTAGTATAAAGCGAAGTATACACGAAGGAACATTGAGTTTGGAAACAAAAAAGAATCAAAAAATTTTGATAACACGAATTGCACGAATGTCAAAACGACACACTAACATGCACAAATGAACATTCGTAAAAAATGGGAATTTTTTCACGAAAGTTCCTTCGTGTATACTCCACTTAAGGATTAAACCAAAAAATTGAATTTTCTCAATTCTTACAAAATTCAGGAAACATCTTTATTCAAGCATAACTTCTGTTGATTTCAAAAACGTAAAAAAATTGAACCAAAACTGCCGAAAACAGGGGTTTAAATGAAATGTAAATTCGAAAAAATCTGGAAAACTGCTCGCCCCATTCAATTTTTTTTGCCAATTTGTGTTTGACGCGTCAATATTATAAACATAAGATGTATTGCAAGTGCAGGAAATCCAAAAAAAATAAATCTTCCTAATAGTGTTATCAAATAACGAACATTTTAGTATTATTAAAAGTTTTAACAAAAAAAAGGACAAAAAGAAGTACACAGGTTAAAAAAAAATTACATTTGCGTACTTCTTTGGGAGTTATGCAGAAAGCAGTACAATCAGTAAAAAAAGTACGCGTACTGCTGAAAACAGTACGTCTGGCAAGCGTAGCTTTTCGCAATGCTCGAAGGTACATTTGAATGTTTCAATTGCCAAATCGATTAACTCCATAAAGAAAAATAAATGAGTCTCTATGTTAAAAATGAGAAAATATGTAGTACATGTGCATATTTGCAATTTTCTAATTTGCTATGCAAATTGTAACATATCGTGAGCGTCTTTTTTAAGATATTGCATATTTGCTTTATGAGCTATTTTACTCACTGTTGCACTGAACCAAAAACAACTGTGAAATCAACTAAAATCCATATTAAATTGATGAATGGGTGATCACTATACAACTAACAAAACCTCTACACCAATTTAACGCATTGTTTAGTAAATTTATATTTTGACATTTAACTATTTTATGTGGTGTTATTTTGACAAAATATCGTCAAATATATTAACAAGAATTAGTTGTGCTAACAATTATATTTAATCATATTGAATAATGATTTTGTTGTTTTACTAATGCATTTTATTTAATTCAACAATGCATTTTATTTAATTAATTCATATTTTATCGATTTACAGTAGACGCTCGCAAATTAGAACCGCTTTGTTTTTGAGGCAATTCTAATTTCTGAATTATTCTAATTTCTGGACGTTTTTTTTTTGAAAAAAAAATTGAGTAAATTTACTTCCAAAAACTTAAATAAAACTCTTTTTAATATTTTTTAAATCAATTTTATTTGATAAAAACAAGAAAACAAAACACAACAATTCAGTCCAATACATCAAATGTATTTTTTTAAATTAAAAATATGAATATAAAAAAAAAAACGAATGGCAACAAAACATAGCAATGCAGTCCAATTACATCACATGTATTTTTTTTAATTAAAAACTAAAAAACTGTATTTAAAAAAAATTAAACAATTAAAATTAAACAATGGCCAAGTTAACAACTAATCTTTGTTTGACATATAATCAGTTATATTTGTTTGTTTTTTTGGTTTCTTTAAATCCGAAATATCATTACGGAGAGCCAAAAGATTACTTATATGCTTAGTTGAAAACAATTCACTGTTATTGCACCATTTTATTAAATTATTTACGCTTTCAATGGCTGTAGTATTAGAGACAACTGATGATACTGCAACAACGTCGTCTTCGCTGCTATCTGAAGACTCACCATCGCTACTGAGAACATAAACAGATCCGTCATCAAACATATCTTCATTCCATCTGTCGATGTCTTCTATACCGATGCAATCGTTGGGAGCTATTTCTTTTAAAAGAGCTTGAGTTATCTGAATAACTTCGTTGCAGTCCTGATCTATTTGCAACAATTGTGTTATTGGCACGTCATCGTCGCTGTTGTATTGGTTAGAGTCCCAATTGGACAACTTTGACCAAGATTTCTTCATAACACTTTGTGGTACCGCATCCCAAGCTTGTTTCAGTAATAATATAGCATTGCGGATCGAATGGGATTTCAAATGATTCTTCAGTTCACCACCTTCAGCAATTAACTGAGAAAGAAACATACTTCTGTAATTGAGCTTTGTTAACTTAATAGGGTTTTGATCCATTAGTTGTAAAGCTGCTGTCACATTTGGTGGAAAGAATAATGCAACTATGTTTCCATCGTCACTTTTAAGTTTCTCAATGGCTGTATGAGCGGAGCAATTATCTATAAGCAAAATGGCTTTCGGAGGCATTTTATTTTCCTGAGAAAAGCGGATCACCTGGGAATTGAAAAAAATTTTTAAATTATGTACTGCACCTGAAATCAATATTTTTGTTTACCTCTTTAATAAATATTCCGTAAAACCATTCGTGAAAAATCCGGGAAGTTATCCAAGCATTTTTTGAAAAGTTGTAATGCAGAGGATTATTGAAATTTTTAAAACACCTGGGTTTTTTTGCTTTTCCAATTACCAATGGAACTAATTTGTGTGATTCATCAGAGTTTGCACCAAGTAGGACTGAAATTCTGTATTTTTTAAATTTATGTCCAGGGGCGTTTTTTTCAAAAGCAGAGACATAGGTTCTGTCTGGTAGGCAACGAAAAAATAATCCGGTTTCGTCGACATTATATATTTGTGACTCCATTAAACCCATCTCAGCGATCTTTGCACGATATCGATGAATAAAAGGAGTGACTGAAGCAACATCACTGGAAAGAATCTCGCCACAAATTTTTAAAAAACGGATACCGTGTCGCTTCTTAAATTTGGTAAACCATCCATCACTTGCCCGGAATGCATTTTCATCTTTATCGGGATATTCCTCTCTAAATATTTGTTTAGCTTTCTCTTTTAATATTGGCCCAGTCAATGTACACTTTTTTTCTCGTTGATTTAAAAACCACTCATACAGACGACTTTCCATTTTTGGATATTCAGCGCTGTGCAAAGATTTATTGTTTGCCTCCTGATATGTGTTTAAAACAGCATTTAATATTGCTGTTCTATGTGATTTGATGTAGCTGATTGAAGTTGTTGTCACATTAAAATCTTAGGCTAACCGGTTCCCTTGAACGCCTTTGTCAAGCTTTTCTAATATTTTGACTTTAGTTTCCAATGATAAAGTGTTTTTTTTACGTTTATTTAACATTTTAAATGATACACTTTCAATATTTAATAGATACTGCCAAATAATATGTACACGCGTATCAAATTTCACAAATAAACTAGCCAAAAATGTACATAAATGTGACAAAAAAAAAACAAATAGGAAAAACATATATATTTTGTTGATTCCCCTTTTTAGTTTTACTTTATTCAAACAGAATAAAAATAAATTGGGGATTTCCTGTGTATTCAAATAACCAAAAAAAAAAAAAAAAACGCTCAGAAATTAGAATTTTAAATTCGAATTTCGAGCGTTTAATGTATTGCAAACATTGATTCTAATTTCTGGACGTTCGAATTACTGAAAGCTCTAATTTGCGAGCGTCTACTGTATTATTAATTTTTTGACGTATATTTCATTATGTTTTATATTTCACCAATTTCAAAATTTTTTAAGCAATATACATACGGGTGAAATCAAAAAATGTGATAAATTTTTGGGCCAAATTTGTGAGAAGCAAAAAGTGTTAATATTTCGGTTTTTTCTTAATGGAATCAGTAAGTTTAGTCATTATAAAACTAATTGCAAAAAATCTCTTCTACAAATTGTCGCAATAACTTTTTTTGCACAATTTTAATTTTTTTTTGTTGTAACGGAGTTTACATTTCTGCAAGCAAAAGATCAATTTATTAATTTTTCGTATTTGGGTTTTCAACTTGCTTTCCAATTATTATAATTTAAGTTTATCAAATTGGCGGTTTCGCGAAAAAAAATGCAATTCATTCCGCGAAAAAATTTTTATTTTTTTTTAATTTTGTATTTTTGGTCCTTTTAAATGCTTTTCAAAAATATAAAAATTTTTTAAATCCAAACAGCGGTTGCGCAGTTACAAAATAATATATTAAAAACATAACATTTCGCGATCAAAAAATTCCTAAATTGTGTGAAACAAATTTAATTTGTCAAACTAATGTCAGTAAAGACTCGATTCAAAACCAATGAAATGCAAAATCAATCGTTTTTCGCTCCAGCAGCTTAGGGTAAAAAACTGATAATTTTTTTTGATTTGACGCAAAATTATTAGTTGAATCGTCTTTTGACGCATAAATATTAGTTGAATCACCTCTGTTTATGGTTATTTTAAAATATTTTAAACATTTATCTATATTTATTTGAATGAAATCTGATGCAAACAATTGTGGTTACGGAGTTTACATTTGGTTACTCTTTTCGTTTTCTTTCAGAAACGCTTTGTCAGAATTTTTTTTCCGAAACAAAATCGCATGATACCTACAAGGTGAATCCAAATATGACATTGTTTTTCTTACTCGTTAAATAGTTTGGTGTAAAAATTAGGAACGGAGTTTACAACATTTTTTCAAATCTTATTAAAGACATCCTTTTTCATCTCGAGAATGTTACATGCTGCAGAAAAGCTTCAAGTCTGTTATACTGGATGATTACTTACAGTCCAACGATCATTTGAGTATAAATAAAATTATACTTTTCGCAATATAAATAATAGATAACTCCGAAATTCTGGTATATGCATTTTTATCAAAAATTATGACGAAAAATCGTTACAGAGTTGAAGTCGTGATAGCTAAGATATACGAAAAAGTTTGTAAAATGTATTAATTTTTATTAAAAACGGCACTTTTCCTCTTGATAAAAATTCTTACAGTTAGTGTTTATCTTTATTGGTTATTAAAATATAAGCTATTAAAGTTAAAAAACCTTATGAGTTACTTGTTACGGAGTTTACATTTGGCCTATAAAATTGGTCACAAATTTTATGTATTAACCAAAAATTGGTCAGATTGTTATAAATTTTGTAAAACAGGTGACAATGCGCTGATATATATCGAAATATGTGACTCAAATGTAATCCATGCATTAGAAATTAGGTGGTTACACGGTTTTTATCACATTTTTTGATATCACCCATACATATATATTATACATACATATCCCAGTATGCACAGTTTCGAGGCGGTTCATTTTTTCGAAAGTTTATCGAATTTTTTTCGAGAAAATGAATAGAAATCGATATGAAATAAAGTCGTCATTTTAAGATTTCTCGAACAGGTTTTTTATTAAAATTTTATCGATTTCTACACTTCATAATATCGTAATTTCTCAATTTATCGTATTTTTTATTATTCGCAAGTTTGGTTCGTTTTCGATACTCCCTCCAATCTATTTCAAGTTTAAATATTAAAATTTCTCGATATTACTTTTCACCCAAAAATTACGCGATTAATAATTTTTTTATACTATTTAGTGTTAAAACCGTAGTTTACTTATATAAAAAATAAAAAAAAAAATTTGGGCTGTAATAGAGATTTGAACCACGACCCTCATAAAGTTATATTTCGTCTATGTCTGACCTTCCAGACATCTACATCACAACCGATTTAAAAATTGTATAAATTAAATTTGAATTTAAAATATTTTGACATATCTATAAATTGAACAAAGGGAAATTTAAACAAATGTACCCAGCAAACAATTTGAATTTATAAAAACGAGGTTTTGTAGCTGCACAACTGGACAACTGTAAACTTCGTTTTATATCTAAATTCTTTTGTTTGTTTTATAGTAAAGATTTCAATTTTAGATGATATGAATTCAACCAGAGTTTAGGACAACGAAATTATCGAAATCGATTGCCAAATTTATTTTAATTGTTGGTAAAAATGATTAAATTGATTTGACAGTCACGGGGTTACCGGCTTGTAAAAATGTGAAGAAATCTCGATGTCAGTTGCTATCAATAGGGTCGATATATACGACTTAAATGTTCACCACACAAATAGTCATAAAAACTAAAAATATAAAATACAAAAATAAAATTTGAAAACAAACACTTTTTATAATGCCCTTTGCGGGCCTTTTTATATATATTTTTATATATATTTTTTTTTTTAATTTTACGTGGAAGTAAAAAGGATAGATTAAATTGATTTGACAGTCACGGGGTTACCGGCTTGTAAAAATGTGAAGAAATCTCGATGTCAGTTGCTATCAATAGGGTCGATATATACGACTTAAATGTTCACCACACAAATAGTCATAAAAACTAAAAATATAAAATACAAAAATAAAATTTGAAAACAAACACTTTTTATAATGCCCTTTGCGGGCCTTTTTATATATATTTTTTTTTTAATTTTACGTGGAAGTAAAAAGGATAGATTTTATATTTTATGAGAATAAAATATATAGAATAAAATATCAAATAACAGTTTAACTGTAAAAATCAAAAAAAGTAAATATAAGGCAAGTTTTTCTTAATTAAAATTGAATTTTATAAACTGCAGTTAAACACTAAATTCTAGGTACCTTGATTTATGCAAATTTGTAATGCTGACTAACTAATCTTATTCTCATCTTAATTCAGAGTGTATTGTCACTTTTAAAATAATTATCTTCAAACAGGACGGTTTTAAAATCTTTTAGATTATTTTAGTATAAACATATTTTTATGCAATTTTGCTCCAAAGTTTAATATCGATGGCTGAGTGAAGACAGACCCTAACTTAATTCTTAATTTCTATTAAAAGGAAGGCAATACAAATCTAAAAACTTTCGATATAGAGTTTTCTGAATGAGTTTTTTATTAATACAAAAACAATAATATAAAAAATATGATCAAAGTTTTTCAGATTTTCTTTTCCTCTAATGAAATATTAAGTCGAGTTAGGGCATTTCTGTATTAAGCATTAAATTTATTTACGATAAATTGGAAAAGAACAGAATATTCGATCTTACACTTAGAGCATTTCTTTTAACTTTTACATTCATGTTTGTTGGGTAATATGAAGAAAGGTAGATTCAAATAAAATAAAAACAATTTGAATTATAAAAAAATGTTTATGTAACTATATGTATCATTACGGTTTGGCTCAAGGGGTAAAGCAATGAACTTCTAAACCAAAGGACGGACGTTGGTTCGAATCTTGGCTGGTGTTGGAACAAAACAAAATTGCTTTGTATTTAAATTAGAGAAAATAAAATTAAAGAGAAATAAAAAAATAAACAAAGAGAAAGGTAAAAAAAGAAAAGAAAAATGTTTTTTTTTTCGTTTTATTAATCATATTTTTCCTCAAAAATTTTTCGTTGTTTCGATGAAATATCGAATCTATAAATCAACAATTTTTCGGATCTATATCACCTTGCACCCCACATAGGAAAATACCCTCATTCTTGGTATTTTACGAGAAAATGATTCAGTTTCGATACAAGCTCGACTCATTTGGCATACTGGGATATAAGACATATGTCTTTTTTACAATGAATTTGATAAAATATAAAAAATAATTAGGTTGTTCACAAGGGGTGTACTATCTGTTGTATCGTTGTATAGTCCTAACTAAAAACAGAGTTGTTAAAATTTTTATTTGACTTTAACAACGAATTTCTTTTTGGTTTTCTATCTGTTAACACTAGGGATGCCAAACGGGAAATCCCGAATCCCGGGATTTTCGGGATTGGCAAAATCCCGAATCCCGGGATTATTTCTCAAATATCCCGGGATTTTCTTATTTCTTAATATTAATATAAACGCAAATAAATAAAGTGAGCAATTTTAGATTACCTACGTTTTTTCTTGAATTTTCTCATATTGACAAGAAATTGATGCCAAGATATTGGTAAAATTATAAATAAAGTAGATTATTCGAGTAAACTATGCAAAGACTTTGCAGAAGAATTTGAAATTTTGGTAAAAAATATTAAATTTTTGAGTAATACATGCGAAAAATCAACTTTGTTTGTTATTTTACCGATTTATTCTTCCAAGCGGAATTCGATTTCTGAAACTGGGACTGTAAGTTTTGGCTGGGACTGTAAGTTTGAATTCTTCCATGAAAACATTTGTTGCTGTAATTACACGATTTAGTGGACAAGGTTATCGCAACGAACCTTTTTTTAAAATCTGCTTACAAAATACTGGGCGCAAGTGTATTTAATGACAGGCCTTCATATATTATCCCAGCCAGAAAAATACAAACGGGAAAGCGATGGCAAGGTATTTTAACAGGTGGTACAAGTACTGACAAAAATTGCTTTCCCATTTCCAATATGATAACGTCAATAGACAAAAGGACCGGCAGTTCAAAAAGCGCCGGAAAAGTACTGGAGAAACAAAATTTTTAACTTTGGCAAAACGCTGCCAAAACTAATAAATACGTGGTTTGGAATTATATTTTCCAAAATAAAATTTAAAAAAAGTTGATATTTATCTTTTTTCTTGCCCTGCCGTGATGTTTTGTAAAACAAATACTGGCAAAACGATTTTTGCAAACGCTGACAAAGCGTCCCAAATGAGTGTTCTGCCAGTCACTTATTTTTAACATCGCGGTTACCCAGTGGTATGCAAGTACTTGATTTTTTGTACCACTGTCAATTTCTGACTGCGATGTTTCAATATTCATAAAATGTACCACATTGTTAATTAACAACTATTAAATAATTCTATAAAAAAATTAGTTACATAACATAAAAATTTTTACAAATAAAGGAAAATTTAAATCCCGAAATCCCGTAAAATCCCGGGATCCCTAAAAATCCCGTAGTCATACAAAATCCCGAATCCCGGGATTTTCAAATATCAATCCTGATTGGCATCCCTAGTTAGCACACTCAAACATAGGACACCAAACATACGTAAAAATGTTTTATCGTGCTATTCTTAAATGTTGTAGTTTTGTAATTTAAATTCTAACAACACTGTTTTTTGTTAGGACGATACAACAAATAGCACACCCCTTTTGAACAACCTTAATGAAATATAAAATTGAAATTATAATATAGCACATACTCTTTATTTAAAACACATGAACCATTTTATATACAAAAACATATAACTTAATTTATTTAAATTAATAATTCAAATATATTTCATTATATAACTTTCATTAATAGTTTGCCTAAAACAAAATAACAAAAAGACGGAAAATATATAAATTAATGACATAAACATAAATGCACGATTTAATTGAGAACAATCAAAATTTATTTTAATAGATCTTCAATTAGCTTCAATTAAATTAATAAATCTTCAAGTAGCAATTCACTACAAGTCACTGAATTTGTTATTTATCTACATTTTGAAAAACAAAACACTTAATGTTAATTTATTGATATTTCCACCTGGCCCAAACATGCTAGCACGACCCTACGGGGAATGAGGAGTCAATTTCCCTCCAAGGACCTATCCCGTGACCGGTCAACCGAAGGCATATTACTAAATTAGTGCAAATATGAACCAAAGAGAATGAATTAATTTTCTAAGTATTTTCTGATTCGTTACTTTCACTGTTCCTTTAAAAAAACTTGACCAATACCGAAATAAAAAATAAAATTCGCGGCGTATTTTTTTAATATTTTCTTATTTATTTTACTCTTTTATTTATTTTAAACTTTATTTTTTTGCGATTTGCTTATTTTAGCTCTTATTTTAAATTTTTATAATTTTTTGCTAAAAAATTTTAAGTTTTGTATTTTTAACGTTTTTTAATGTTAAAGCTGTTTTAGTTTTAACAATTGGTATTTCATTTAATTTTCTCTTTAACTTAAACGCAATTTTTTAAATTTTTATTTATATTACCAGAGGTTTTGAGGTAGTTTTCTAATTTTTAATTGATCTTTTAATTTAATTATGGTCAATGCAAAAAACGAGTCAACTGCCATTAAAGGACCTATCCCGTGACTGGTCAATCGGGGGGCATACTGAAGGCACTTCCACTATATTTGTGTGTGTGTTAGTGTTGTTTTCTTTTCTAATTTTTTCTTTTCCATTTTTTTATTTGCTTGTAGTATTTGTTTTTTCTTTTTCTTTTTTATTTAAACAGAAACGAAAAATATATAACTTTAACATCAGCCAGCCATCACGCATAAGCAACATTAGCTCAGACGGTAGAGCGTTTGCCTTACAAGCAGGAGGTTGTGTTATCGAGCCCTACTTCGACGCCAAATAGATTATTTTTAATTCTTAATTTTTTATTAGTTTATTTGAAAAGCTACCCCACGGGGAATAGGGGTCAATTGCCCTGAAAGTACCTATCCTGTGAGTGGTTAAATCAAGACTTGTCACAGGATTGGTATAATTTACCATTGCTGTGGGTTAAGCAGTGACAATTATACTTAAAGGACTAGTCCCATGACTGCTGAAACGGTGGCATACCACTTAATCGTCCTCAAAGTACCTATCCCGTGACTTGTAAAAAGAGGACATACCACTAAATTGCCCTCAAAGTACGTATGCCGTAACTGGTTAAAAAAGGACTTGCAGCAGGACTGGTATAATTTACTATTGCTGTGGGTTAAGCAGTGTCAATTATACTTAAAGGATTGGTCTCGTGACTGGTGAAATGATGACATACCACTGGATTGTCCTCAAAGTACCTATCCCGTGAGTGGTTAAAGATGGTCTTGTCGCAGGACTGGTATAATTTGTTATTTCTATGGGTTAAGCTCTGTCAATTATACTTAAAGGACTGGCCCCAAGGCTGGTGCAAAGAGGACATATCACTTAACTGGATAAGTGTGTTATAAAAAACTCACAAGTAAGACTTTATTTTTTTGTAAAGAGAAGCAACACTCAGGAAATTCTTTCTATTAATTAACGTGTTGCTTCCATTGGAAAGGGGATAGAGAAGAAGTGAAAGATGGTGAAAGATGAAGGGCTTCAAATATGGCAACACTGTAATTGCGCGAGATGATGAATCTTAGAACAGTTGTTGCGCGCTATCTGATGGTGATTTGGCGAAATTTGTTGAAGCTTTTTAGTTCATAGCCCTGTTATACTATTTTACTTCGGTGGGGTTAAGTGCTATGGGAACACCGAAGGAGGACGCTGCGATATGTATGAGGGATAGAAAAACGCATATATATTTATATTTTTCATAAATTGATGTTGCCTTGGTTGGGGATCGGATCCGCAACCTCACGTTCATAATTGGTCGGTTTCCCAGTACACTGATAGAATTATCCTTCATGATGAACAATTTCATAGAATTTTTTTCGTAAGTTCAATGAAGAATTTCGTTAAATAAAATGATCAAAAAATCGTAATTTGTGAAAAAATACGTTTTTTTGATAATTTTAGTTCTAGTTCTAAGCACTTGGAGTTTTCTTTAAATTTTAGCATCAATACAACTTCAGCTCCAAGCTTTTGGAGGATTTTACAGGAATTTTAGAATCGGTAAAAGGTTGGACGCATATATATATCTTATATCTTATAAGAACATCTTAAAAAAGGAATAGGTATTTCATATTTTATTTCTGTGAAAAAACATACCAAAATTTTTCAAAAAAAAAAACAAATTTTTATATTATAATTTGTTGACAAATGAAAATATTTGTCAAGGTTTTGAGTTGACAATTTTACTTATAATACCAAAACCATAACAATTTCCATTCACCTTAGTTTTGTCACTGTTTTTGTCAGTTTTGTAATGGGACTGGTTCTGTATCAGTTCCTTTTAGGTTAGTTGGGTGACATGTAGGGTTTTTCTTTTCCCAGACTTTTTCATTTCCCGGGACAGCGGGAGTTTTTTCGGAATTTCCCGGGATCCCGGGATCCCGGGAATTCCCGCTCGTTAGAAAATGAATATATCCGACGTATGTTTACTTGAAAAACTCGATATCTATCAAAAAAACTTACGACAAAGTTCATCTTTTGGTTGCAGTCATGAGAAAATCTACTTAATATATTCTGAAATAAGGGCTTAATATAAAATATCTTACACTTTTTCGAGATCAATTCGTTTAACAGTTTAAATATGCAGGTAATATATTATTAAATATTAATTCGCGGTTTAAACGGTTAAACAAATTGAATCGTAAATTCTTTCAGGATATAATGGAATTGTTAATGGGTGCAAATTTGTATCGGACCAGCTTTAGAATCAGAATTCAAAAATTTCCATTTCTAGATATTTTGTTTCTATGCAGATTTTCAGAAGTATTCGTCTATTTTTATTAAAAAGTTTAAAAGTGAGTATTTTTCACACAAATTTTTAGGCAAGTTGTCTAAATTTTTATAAAAATAGACACTAAAATATTATTAAATAGTTTTATAACTTTAATTGGTATTTTTTGAATAGAAATTTTTAATGGCACAACTTCTTAAAAAAAATTATTTAATTTTCATTGTTGAATTTTTTTTTTAAATTAACATATAAAAAATCCAAAATAATTTGAAAAAGCATCTGATGCATTATTTTAAAAATAATAGTAGGCTTTATTAAGTGCAGCGAGAAGTTTTCAACTCAGTCCCGTTAAATATCCCAGAGGATGATTTGCGATGCAAATTGAAATATCGGAAGAAAATTAAAAAATAAAATACAAAATATTTTATTTTTTAAAAATTTATGACCTAAAGCCAAACAATACTAAAAATATAACAACACTAAAGGTCAACAATATTTAATCTAACAAAAACATTAAATTTGAAAATACAACTGAAATTGAAATTTAAATGAAATTATTTGAAGTAGGTAATAAAAACTTAAAACACTTACATTATTATCATTTTTTTTTTTTATTTTAATGCCGAGTTTTTTTGGAGGTATTTGGAGCTGAAATACTGATGTTGAAATGTTGTGTATGTATATTGCTTTATTTGAACAAATACCATCATTAAAAAATATAAAATTTCCGAGGTACGAGTATTTTTGTTAGTATTTAAACTTGATAATGTCTAATAAAATTTGTTTTCAGTTTAACTAAACCCAAAAAATTCGGCCTAAATAATATTTTTTTATATTATATATTATATTATTAAATTTTAAATCGTATTTTTTAATTTTAAATATTTTTTATTTAAATTATTTTTTAAAACAATCAATGTTTTTAATTGAAATAAAGCTTCCAAAATTTTAATATACTAGCTAAAACTTCTGTAGAAGAATAAAAAAAAATCCCGTGAAATCCCGCACTAAATTCCCGGGATTGCGGGATTGAAAAAAGGGCGGGATTCAGAACCCTAATGACATGTCACAAAATATATAAAGTGTGACTCATTCTTCGACGGATCCTTTTGGGTTAGTTCGGTGACATCTCTCTTTTAGTCAGTTAGGCGACATGTCCTTTGGGGCTAGACCTGCGACATGTCGAAAGGTGTCTAATCTTTGGCAATACGTCATTTCCAATGACAACGCCATGTAAAATTGATATGTCTCTTTCAAAGAAAAATACCGATCAACGACCTGTCTCTGCCCCCTTGGGACCTATCCTGTGTGTCATCTGGGACCGGTCCCTTTCCCCGTAGGGTATATTTAGACACACCACCTTATTGTCACAAAGTGTTCAAAATGTGGCAATTGTTCATTTCCAATGACAACGCCATGTTAAAGTGATATCCCGAGTAAAAAAAATTATATATAATCATATAATTAGACATGTCGTTATGTATATCCATATATATTTATATATGACGTCTTTTTCCAAATTTTTTCCTTATATTATGCCATATATAATTTCATCTAATTAGATATCGGCCTTTATAATATTAGATATGGTATATATGATTATATATTACATAGCATGGCTGCTCTTATTGCATATATAGTTATATATAGAGCTATATCTTAATATATATGGTGGCATTTTAGCAATATATAATTATATATGGTATCATTTAAACAATATATAACTATATATGGCGCTAGTTAAACTAGATGTTATCATATATGGTGGCATTTAAACCATATATTATCATATATGGTGGCATTTAAACAATATATGGTCATATATGGTACCTTACCCGAGTAAAAAAGTTTTGATATAACCATATATTATTTTATGTAATTGCATATAGTAACTTATAGTTACATATGTCCACATATGCTTTTAAATTCAAGCAGATATACTTTTATATAGTCATATGTTAGATATTGTTTCCTCAAAGGTTTTAATATGGAGGCACATGTGATTTTATATTATTACATACTGGCCTACATATAATTGCATGTGCTATATATAAGTATATAAAGTAACATATTACAGATATAATTACATATACTTTTATATATAATCTAGTATGACACTATACATAATAATATAAAACTATATGTGGAGCCATATAAGAAATATTTCATAATTTGTGTTAGATATGATTATATATTGACGAATAAGAACCCATATATAACTTAATATGGTTCCATATCTACAATATTTCATGATTTCTTTAATATATAACAATATAACGGTCTTTATAAAATCATCTATAATTACACTGTGAGACAAATGGTGGGGTCAGTGATCGGGAAGGGTTCAAACTACCGGGGAAAGTTATACCAGTAAAAAAGAAGTTATACGTGTCCCGGCGTTTGGCTGGGTCACGTCTAGGAATCGATATATATAGATTTGGCCTTTGGTGGTCTTTTTTTGACATAACTCGAGAACCAGCCGGTATAAATAAATGTATGAAGAAAAAAATATTTTTTGCCTAAAATATTAAAAAAAAGTAATAAACAAAAGGTTATTTGATTTTTATGGTAGCGGTAACAAACATTTATTTTTACCGGCAAAACTGTTGAGTATATAGAAAAACGTTATATGAACAGATTAAAGGAATTGTAATTTTTAATTTTTTTAAAACTGTTTGAGCAAAATCGGACTAGTCGTTCCCGAGTTATGTCAAAAAACAGATATATCTCGATTCCTAGACGTGACCCAGCGAAACGTATAACTTGTTTTTGACCGATATAACATTTCCCGTTGGTTTAATCCCATCCCGATTTTGACTGTCCCATAGTGTTATATATCATCCCACATAAGAAATTATTTCAAAGTGATTTTATATAAAAATATATAAGGTCCATATAAAACCGTATTATATTATATGTGGTTCTATGTTAACAATGATTTTGAACTAGTTTTAGATTTAGTAATTACTAGGGATTGGCGCGTGACTAGAAATGTTCGTGAGTCACGTTATTCACACGTGATCGTGAGTAATAATTATTACACTCAAGTGATTCGTGCGTGACTCTGAGAATATATAATTCGTACTTGATTCGTTCGTGAGCGTGAATAAGAATATATAACCCGTGCATGATTCGTGTGTGAGTTTATTTTTTGTATCATATATTTTTAGTAATTTATCTGGAACGATATTAAGCTTATTAGTGGTGGCAAACGACCAAACACAATAAAATACTTAAAATCTGAATATAGTATGCTTTCATCTCCGATTGATATTGCCAATTGCTTCGCAAATCACTGGTCAACTTTATCAGATGACTCAAATTTCTCTCCAAACTTCCAACTTAATAAATCCAACGCCTTGAACCACATATATAATCTACAGAATTGCAATAAATTTGCAAAAAAAATAGAAACCCCAATAAACATGGTAGAAATTGAAGACGCTTTACATTCGGCTAAAGGAAAAACCCCAGGTGACGATCGAATCTCGTATCCGATGTTAAAAAATCTAACTATGTCCACAAAAAAGCACCTCCTCTCAATTTACAATAATATTTTTTCATCCAACGTTTACCCTCAAGCTTGGAAAACCGCAGCCGTCGTGCCGATCCCCAAGCCAAATAAAGACCATTCTTCGGTTAATGGATACAGGCCAATTTCTCTATTACCGTGTATTAGTAAAACTTTGGAAAAAATAATTTCCAGAAGAATGATGTGGTTTTTAAAAGCCAACAATTTCATCACACCTAATCAGGTAGCTTTCATGAAAAAACAAGGTACAGACGATGTTCTCTTATATCTCCAACATTTTATCTCCAGAGCACTATCGAGCAAAAATCATATAAACATTCTTTCTACCGATTTCGAAAGAGCCTTCGACCGCATCGGAATTCATGTTATATTGCAACAACTAACAGAGTGGAAAATTGGAAAAAAATGTATTCAATCATTAAAAGTTTTTAAAGCAACCGAAAATTCAACGTACGAATAAACGGTCATCAATCAAGTACTTATCCACTACATAATGGCATACCTCAGGGATCGCCATTATCAGTCGTATTATTTGTAATCGCTTTTAATCAGTTTAGCAAAATTATATCCACCCAAAAGCATATTGAACATACTATTTATGCTGACGATGCCGTAATATTTACAAAAGTACAGGATAACAAAAAAGTTAAAGACATTTTTTCAAAATTGCTTGAAGATATAGATAATTGGACCCTATTATCAGGTGCTAAACTCTCCATTTAAAAATGCAATATACTACACATTTGCAAAAAACAAAGCTGTAACACTTTCGACGTCGAATACAAAAACATAAAAATAAAACAAGTTGACAACCTTCGTATCTTGGGTGTTGTTTTTGACAAAAGCTTCACATTCAGAGAACACTGTTTACAGCTCAGAAAAAATCTAAATTCTAGATTAAACATTATAAAATACTTAACATCCAAACATTTCATGATAAACATCTCAACAATGATTAACATAACTAGATCCCTTGTACTCTCTAAAATCGATTATGCTCTTCCAATATATGGGTTGTGCGCACCTTCCCATATCAATTTTATTAAAGCACCCTACCATGCTGCAATTCGTTGTAGTATAGGAGCTCTCCGGACAAGTCCAATAACAAATATATTGGCCGAAGCCGGCATGCCCTCCATCGAAGATCGGATTTCACTCCTAACATACAAGTTAATTCCAAAACTATTCATTTGTCACAATAAGATATTATATGAAGAAGTATCAAAAGCGATTAAGCACAAGAGGACGCCAAGGATCAAATCAACTATAGTCAGATGCATAAACTTTTCACGTAACCTTGATTTGCAGCTTCGCCCAATACAGCTTAAACAATCTCCAGAACCCCCATGGAGTTTAGAAAAGACATCTTTTATCCTATCAATGGTAGACCTCCCCAAAAGTACTACGCCATCAATAGTTTACAAACAAATATTTCACAAC
Organism: Leucophora obtusa; assembly: GCA_949987735.1. Lineage (NCBI taxonomy): Eukaryota > Metazoa > Arthropoda > Insecta > Diptera > Anthomyiidae > Leucophora > Leucophora obtusa. The sequence goes on from OX465295.1 coordinate 137,473,392, forward strand.
ATAGCCAATCAGTTTGCTGGATGTAACTGGAATCTTTTATTTACCGACGGCGCTAAATCGAGTGATTCCACAACATTTGCAGTTGTTCAACAAGATGGAAAACTTTTAACATCTGGATGTATTAATAACTACTGTTCAAACTTCACAGCTGAAGCAATTGCTATTTTTTTCGCTGCTCAATTCGCTGCCAAAAACCAATCGAAATACATAATTTGTACTGATAGTCTTTCATCTATTGGCGCGATACAAAACTCCTTATATAACTCTCCCTTAATAAATAAAATTAGAAACATCCTCAACAAACATTCAAATAAAATAAAACTTATGTGGGTCCCATCGCACGTCGGTATCCTTGGCAACGAGTATGCTGATGCAGCAGCTACTGAAGCTAAGCGAAGACCATTAATAAAGCACCCCACATGGGAATACCGCGATATAATCAACATAATTCTTTCGCATTTTGAGTCCTCATACGCCCAAAAATGGACTGACTACCAGCATGACTACAAAAAAGTTAATCCTGATGGGAAAAAGGCAATATACCCCAAAACCTGTCCAAGAAATGAAACCAGAACCATAGTCCGCCTAAGAATTGGTCACTGCAATTTTTCACACAAATACCTATTGGACAAAACTGCAGCACCTCGTTGTTCAACCTGCAATGCACAACTTACTGTTACACATGTTCTAGATGAGTGCATTATTTACAGCTCTTCCCGAACTAAAATTTTCGGATTTATGACACCTTCAGATCTCTTAAGAAATACCTGTGATAATAATATAAAACTAATTTGTAAATTCATATTGGAAAATAACCTTCAAAGGATAATTTAACGTATTTACTAAAACAGCGGAGTCGAAAGCCATTGCAGCTAGTATTCCTCTCCTAGATTAAATACTATAATTATATTATTGTAATTAATATTAAATAAATAAATAATATTTTACTATTTTTTTACTATTTTTCTTATATCTGTGTTGTATAACATAATCCTATTAACTTTAAAATTTCAGTCTTGTTAACTTTATTTTAAAACGAGTAAAAAGGTTAAAGTCGGGCATGCCGACTATACAATACCCTACACCAGTCTGGTTAAAAGCCAACTAATGTTTGGATCCAAAATTGGAATAGGTTAAAATGGGGCTTGCGTCAAAATTTTCTAAAATGTGAGTCAGCGCACCAAATTTCATTAAAATATCTTAATATTTGCGACCTGCAGTTTGTAACCAAGCCAATTTTGGGGGGGACCCTTATATGGGCACTAGGTCTAAACATAGACCGATGTTCACCAAAATCAATAGGCTTAGTCCTTGGGCCAACATGTACCTGTGTACCAAATTTCATCAATATATCTTAATATTTGCGACCTGCAGCCTATAAACAATATAATTTTGGGGGGACCCTTATATGGGCACTAGGTCTAAACATGGACCGGTGTTAACCAAAATCAATAGCCTTCATCCTTGGACTGACATAGGTTGGTGTACCAAATTTCATCAAAATATCGTAATATTTGCGACCTGCAGCGTATAAACAGTATAATTTTGGTAGAACCCTTATATAGGCACTAGGTCTAACCATGGACCGATGTTCACCAAAATCAATAGGCTGTGTTATTGGGCCAACATAGGTCTGTGTACCAAATTTCATCAAAATATCTTAATATTTGCGACCTGCAGCGTATAAAAAGTATAATTTTGGTAGGACCCTTATATGGGAACTAGGTCTAAACATGGACCGATGTTCACCAAAATCAATAGGCTGCGTTATTGGGCCAATATAGGTCTGTGTACCAAATTTTATCAAAATATCTTAATACTTGTGACCTGCAGCGTATAAACAGTATAATTTTGGTAGGACCCTTATATGGGCACTAGGTCTAAACATGGACCGATGTTCACCAAAATCAATAGGCGTCGTCCTTGGGCCGATATAAGTCGGTGTACCACGTTTCATCAAAATATCTTAATATTTGCCACCTGTAGAGTGCGTACAAGAATGCATGGACAGACAGACAGACAGACGGACGGACGGACAGACGGACATCGCTAAATCGAAATAAAAAAAAATTCTGAGGCGATCGGTATAATATAAGGTGGGTCTAGGACCAATATTTTTTGGTGTTACAAACATCAGCACAAACTTATAATACCCTGACCACATAGTGGTGTAGGGTATAATTATCGAAATTATAGGATCTCCAGCAGACCTTTGGGTTAATCATTATATTTGGAAATTAATTACACATGCAATTACACAATTACATGTAATTGTAATTGAAGAAAATTCAATTACAATTACATATTATTTGTAATTGTAATTAAAAAAAAACGCAATTACAAGTAATTTGTAATTGAAAATTTTCAATTATACATTACATATAATTGTAATTGAAAAAATGTCAATTACAATTACATTTTTTTGGAAAAGAAATAATGACAAAAAGCACAAGTGAGGGGTCAGCCCAATATGACGTATTCTTTTTATACTTATCCACGCCTATCCAACCTATCCCAGTCAGTTTTTTCTACAAAATTTTAACAAAAAACACTTTAATTCTAAATGTAATTGAAATTTGTAATTGAAATCACTTTAAATTACAATTACTTGTAATTGAAAATTTTCAATTACATTTACATGAAATGTAATTGAGCTTTTTTTTTAATTTCACTTACATTTATTTGCAATTGTATTTGAAATCCCCCAGGTCTGATCTCCAGATATTGCATATCTTTTTTATTTAAAAAAATAATTTTTGTATATTGTTAGATGTGCTCATATATAATATGATCTAAAGTATAAGGTCAATTTTTAGATATAATTGTATCAAACTATGTCCACTTTTATAACAGTTTATATAATTTTATACAAAAAGATATAATTTGATGTAATTGGATGAGGACAAAATTCGGATAGAATTTTATCGAATTGCATAAAATTGTATCAAATTGTACCAAATTGTATAAAATTGTATACAATTCGATACAATAAGATACAATAAGATGTTCTCATTTTTCGGATATAATTATATCTAATTACATAAAAGATTATTACAATGAGTGTTATTTTTGTTCGGTTTAAGATCAAATGTTACAAATTCTAAATAGAATTTACAATTTTTATTTTACAACCAATAGAGAAAAACTTATGAAAAAAAAACTTTCCTAGAACCAATGGTTGACAATTAATGCATTTTCAAGTGACACCGCATCACTATCATCAGATTGTCTTTATGGGGTCCTCTCTAGGCTATAATGTATATTTTAGTTTTTTGTATATATATATGTTAAATTTCAAAGAAATGCATTTTGAGAAGTAAATTCAAACATTTTTACTTATCCATTTTTTATTATTATAACTAACGAAAACCACATGTCTTGAACAAAGCTATTATTTTTCCCTATATTGTAGTTGTGCTTATTTATTGAAGTTCCTTCAATATGTAAAGCAATGATTCGTGCTTTTTAACATTCAAGCTTTTAATTCTATTTATAGAAATTAGAACTAAAGGCTCCATTAGTCTTTGCGTTCCGTAACGGTTCTGTAATGTGCCGTGCCGGATGGCTCTTTTGTGTAGTTAGTCTTTTCCGTAAAAACGTATCAGCTGTTTAATGTTGTTTTTGTTAGCAGAGATCTGCGCCAACCAGATTAATCGGTTGCGGTGGCTAAATAAAAAAAATGCAGCTGCGGCTTAAAGCTGGCTGTGAGCCAAAAGCTGATCGGCTAGCCAACTTTAAGTTGATACATACAAAACATCGGCTTAACCGTAAAAAAAAGAAAATTAAAAAAATATATACTATTTTTAGGTTTTTATCGTGTAAAATAAATTTTCGACTGCGGCGGTGACAAAAATTAGACGGCGGCTCGGTTTAGCCGGTTTAAGCCATTCGTCGCAGATCTCAAAACAGCAGCTGTCAATTCACTGTCACTTAACGGATAACAAAAAATCTGTTTTCAACAGGTTCAAGCCTGGATCAGCCAGACGTAAACGTAAACGTATCTCTGCATAGCTGAATTAATAAGTTAAATAAGAACAGAAGATGTGCTGTGTTTTTTGTTTCATTCTTATGCATTCAATATAGAGCAGACGTAAATACACAACAAAAATATGTTGTGAATAGATTTTCGTTGTATATTTACGTTTGCTCTATATTGCATGCATAAGAATGAAACAAAAAACACAACACATCCCCTGTTCTTATTTAACTTATTAATTCAGCTATGCAGAGATACGTTTACGTTTACTTCTGGCTGATCCAGGCTTCCTCAGGCACAAAAACAAATCAACTAATTATACCTTAAAGCAAAGAAACTTTTACACGGTTGTTTCTTTTTGTGTATAACATCCTAACACAACATGCCGTATAAATGTCTAACATGTTGCAATTAAGGAATATTACTTAACAATTTGGACTGTACCTTGAAGATTGTTACAATGAGTGTTAATTTTGTTCGGTTTAAGACAGTGTTGCCACTTTTTGAATAATTATTTAAAAACGGGACTGTTTACACATTCGTTGGATAATTTTTGAATAATGACATTTTTGTGTAGTTTTTGTGTAATTTCACTTTTTACAGAAATTTCCGTCCCGGAGCTTTTTAATAATTTAATAAAAATTAGTCGATATTTAGACGAAACAAGTTTGTCAGTGAAACATTTACCACAAATTAATATTTTTGCATGCAATTCATCTGGATGAAGTAGCCTTTCTGAAAAACAAAAATACTTTGTTGTAGATTTTTAGTTGATCTGAAGATGTTTTACAATGAGTGTTATTTTTGTTCGGTTTAAGATCAAATATTACAAATTCTAAATAGAATTTACAATTTTTATTTTACAACCAATAGAGAAAAACTTATGAAAAAAACTTTCCTAGAACCAATGGTTGACAATTAATGCATTTTCAAAAGACACCGCTCACTATCATCAAGGGATGCCAATCGGGATTGATATTTGAAAATCCCGGGATTCGGGATTTTGTATGCACATGATTTTGACTGCATGATTTTTCGGGATCCCGGGATTTTTCGGGATTTTGGGATTTAAATTTTCCTTTATTTGTAAAAATTTGTATGTTATGTAACTAACCGCGATGTTAAAAATAAATGACTGGCAGAACACTCATTTGGGACGCTTTACCAGCGTTTGCAAAAATCGTTTTGCCAGTATTTGTTTTACAAAACATCACGGCAGGCCAAAAAATAGATACATATGAACTTTTTTAAATTTTATTTTGGAAAATATAATTCCAAACCACCTATTTATTGGTTTTGGCAGCGTTTTGCCAAAGTTAAAAATTTTGTTTCTACAGTACTTTTCCGGCGCTTTTTGAACTGCCGGTCCTTTTGTCTATTGACGTTATCATATTGGAAATGGGAAAGCAATTTTTGTCAGTACTTGTAGCACCTGTTAAAATACCTTCTGGCTGGGATAATATATGAAGGCCTGTCATTAAGTACACTTGCGCCCAGTATTTTGTAAGCAGATTTTAAAACAGATTCGTTGCGATAACCTTGCCCACTAAATCGTGTAATTACAGCAGCAAAGTTATTTGGTTATCGTTATGAAATGTTTTCATGGAAGAATTCAAACTTAAAGTCCCAGCCAAAACTCACAGTCCCAGTTTCAGAAATCGAATTTCGCTTGGAAGAATAAATTGGTAAATAAATAATAACAAACAAACTTGATTTTTCGCATGTATTACTTAAAAACTTAATATTGTTTACCAAAATTTCAAATTTTTCTGCAAAGTCTTTGCATAGTTTACTCAAATAATCTACTTAATTCATAACTTTACCAATATCTTGGCATCAATTTCTTGTCAATATGAGAAAATTCAAGAAAAAACGTAGGTAATCTAAAATTGCTCACTTTGTTTATTTGCGTTTATAGTATAAACGTATATAGTATAAACTTTATACTAATATTAAAAAATAAGAAAATCCCGGGATTTTTGAGAAATAATCCCGGGATTCGGGATTTTGCCAATCCCGAAAATCCCGGGATTTCGGGATTCGGGATTTCCCGTTTGGCATCCCTACTATCATCAGATTGTCTTTATGGGGTCCTCTCTAGGCTATAATTTAGATTTTAGTTTTTTTGTATATACCCAGCAAAAATATGTGTAAGTCATTCAAAACAAACAACTTTTAAATTGGTTACAATGGAGCGATAAGTGCTCTTTTTCTGCTTCGAATGTATGTGCTTTAAAACAACTTTCAAAAATGTATATATAATGTTGTTTTTTTCTTTGTAAATGCATTTGTTTGTAAATTAGGAATTTGTTAGAGATTCTATTTTTTATCTCTAAAAAAACAAAATAGTTAATTTTATTATCGTACTTTATTAATTTACGATTATTTACATATTTTTTAATTATTCGTTCATATTTTAAAAAATACTTCAATTACAGTTCCCATTGAAAAAGGGAAGGAAATAAAGAATTGGATCCCATTGAAACTCCTGGACTATGACCCAAATATGAATTTTTCTTTTATCTAAATGCAAATATATAAAAGTTAACAATTAAAATGTATTGTTAAGGCTCTATGAAGTCGCTCGCGTGCTTTTGCACCGTGCACCAAAGAAATATGTTAATAAAATTTGTTGCAATGTTAACATATTTTATCGTTTAAAACATACCAATCAAGATGTTCGTTAACAGAGGTTGGTCCCTTACCTTTGCTTATACATTAAAAGTTCTATAAATGTCACCTGCTTTAAATGTCGATATGCTTTAATTGCTATTACACCTTAAAAGTCGTAAAATCAAGCTAAATAAATAATTCTATAGTGACAAAAAATATATTATTTCTTCAACTTAAAAATAGATTTAAAAAAATAACTGCCGTCAACTTTAAAATGTACATTAAAGTTCCAAATTTTAATTAAAGTTAAAATTTTGCTAAATGAAATTCTTCAACATAAGAATTTAACTAATCACGATTGCAAATTATAGCATTGGAACTTAATGCATCGCTTAATAAAAAAGTTGATTTTAAGCTAACGATGGTTGACTAGCAAAATTCAAATGACGACATGGTATTTGCCTTCGAAATATGTCTGGGGAAAAACTGTCCTCCAACTGTTCTCAGATTATTTAATGAATTTAAAGCTAAAATTTCAATTATAGATCTGCGGATTCAGCAAATTTATAATGATGGCCTTATTACTGTAGAGTTGTAAAATGAACAAATAGTTTCCTAGTACGCTTTAATATTCTGAAAATTACTTGAGTAATGTTTTTAAAAAAAATAATCAATCAGATGGTTACATATAACTTTTAGGCCCAGCTTTTAGGATGTAGATTATCTTTAAACTTAGTTTAACGCAGTTTATAACTGGAATACTGCTTCTAAAATCTATTTTATTTTTCGTTTTCGGTTTAACTAAACCAAGTTTAACTGACATTCCAAAACCTCGGTCTTAATGTATTAATCTTATTTAATTCAATATCGTATCTTTTTCGAATTTAAAGACTGAAGTAAACATGTTACAAACTTATTAAAAAAAAAATGTTGAACAAAAATTAAAAAAAAATTTGGTTTTGTCTGATTTTGACTTAATCGAATTGATTCAAATGCAAAAGAAGTGTTTCCTTAACCCTTTCGACCCCAAAGTTGCCTACAAGCAACTTCGTTGTTTTGTGCGTATAACTCCCGTTATATTTATTTTTTTTTTTCTAACAAATTTTTTTACTCAGTAGCATTGAAGTTCTAGAATACCTGTGTATAATTTCATAAAGCAGTCTTTAATAGTGTTCATTTGCGAGCTATTTTTCATATTGTCAACACACATTTTTTCTCACAGCGAAATTTAAGGAAAAATAAAATTTTTGTTTAAATTAGTCTCAAAAATTGTGTGATTAATAAAATTCAAAAAATCAAAAACTTTTATGTTGAGTTTAGTAATAGAAAAAATACAAAATTAAAATTTTTAAAAAATCTTAACCCGTTCGGGACCGGCAGCATATTCATTTTTGAACTTTAATTCCAAATATCTCCGCTAGGGGGTGCTGCAAAGGCATAAAGGTAATAAAAAAATATTTCTTTGGCATAGATCTACACTTACAAGAAGTTTGGTCGGAAAATTCCCAGCCATTTAAAGTTGGGGTCGAAAGGGTTAATATTGCCCTACAAATAATAATAAATTGAAGCTTTTGTTACACAAAAGGTTCAGAAATGGGCTCTGTAAAGGCTAAACATTAAAATTGCCTCTAAAATATGCTATTTCAGACATTATAAAAAGCACATTTAAATCACTTTGAAAAATGTATTATATTATATATTGTTACGTTTTTACTTTTTAAAAACGTTGGTTTATTTCCCTTAAATAAACCGGATTCTTTTCTATTGCAATCAAAATAACCAGTCCCAACGCTGACACCAATTATTACGTTTTACCTTACAAAACGTTCGTTTATCTCCCTTAGATAAACCGTCCAGGTGCTGTCACAGCGATATTAACAACCAATTAGCCAATAACCAAAACACGAACACACTTAAGTTTGAAATAGCTTAGACGCTCTTATTTATTTACACACTATTACTTATTTACAAACTCTCTCTATTATGACGGTTACTAAAGCGCTACTAACTTTAACACGATATTAACTCGCGGTCTTAACAACACAAATGTTAATAATCAACTTCAACTTCAGTAATGTTAACGCGCGCCTTATATAGTAACAGCCATATTTCTACAACACACTGGATAATTCTAGCATGCTATACTTAACTCTACATACGCTTGACATTATACATACACACAAACACTTATTATTAAGTCTACATCACGCTTAGAGACTATACAGCCACACAAACATTTATAATTAACCAACTATACAATATAACTCTACATTAGGCTTGACATTATACATACACACAAACACTTATTATTAACCAGCTATACAATTCTAATGCGTAATTAACCATAGCATATTCTTAGGTGTATAATTAAATGTAATACTATGTTGCCAGATTGATGTATTTTGTCCATCCCGTCTCTTGGGCTATTTTCTTCTAGAAAAGTCCAGAGTTTTCTATACTAGGCCAAGCCATTTTCGTAACAATATTATAAAGAGTACTTCTAAATCACTCTAAAAATGCAAACAAAATGTACTCGTATTGATGTGATGAAAATGTGTATCGAAAAACCATAATTTTATTAACATCATGTAATCACTTTTGAATTACTAACAAAATGCTTAAATTGAACTACTGACAACATGGGACATCACGTGTAAAATAAATCAGTGCTAAAGCTAAATTGTAACTACTTCACAATCAGTTAATGCTATTCGGAGTGCTTTTAAAATAATTTTTTTGTAATGGATTTTTTTGCTGGGTATATGTTCAATTTCAAAGAAATGCATTTTGAGAAGTAAATTCAAACATTTTTACTTATCCATTTTTCATTATTATTACTAACGAAAACCACATTTCTTTAACAAAGCTATTATTTTTCCCTATGTTTTAGTTGTGCTTTTTCATTGAAGTTCCTTCAATATATAAAGCAATGATTCGTGCTTTTTAACATTCAAGCTTTTAATTCTATTTATAGAAATTAGAACTAAAGCAAAGAAACTTTTACACGGTTGTTTTATTTTTGTGTATAACCAGTGTTGCCAACTCTTGAAGGCAGGAAAGCACCGTGAGCATTTTGAAAACGGGTAAAAAGGGTAAAAATTTACCAAAAATGGGGTAAAAAAGCACGATAATAATTTTTTGAAAAATTTAAGTAAAGATTTTAAAAACACATTTTACTTTGTAAAATCGTGTAAAAAAGGTTCAAAAAATTACCAAAAAAAGGGGTAAAAAAGCACCAAACTTATATTTCAAAATTTTGAAGTTTAAATATAACGAGGTTGTTATTTAAAATTGTACTACAGACATTGTGAAAAAATGTATTTTTTATATATTTCGTATTATTTTTTCAACTTTGACAGGAAATTCAAGAAAAATTGAAAAAAGGAGAACAAATACCAAAAATATAAACTGTACAAAAAGCACTAAAAGCACTGCCAGAAATCTGAAAAAGCACTGTAAATACCCGCTTTTTATAAACGGGTATTTTTAAAAAATCACCGGGTACGGGAAGGAAAAAAGCACCAAAAAATACCCGAAAAGCACTGAAATGGCAACACTGTGTATAACATCCTAACACAACATGCCGTATAAATACTAACATGTTGCAATTAAGGAATATTACTTAACAATTTGGACTGTACCAATTCAATTTCAAAGAAATGTATTTTGAGAAGTAAATTCAAACATTTTTACTTATCCATTTTTCATTATTACACTGTTCAAGTTTTAAAATGGTACTCACGTGAAAACCATATGGTTGTGTTTGGATGAGCCGCCTGACTACTACTCCACCGATGAAAGTGCCAATTGGGAAAAATTTATGGCGTTTTTTTTAATTTCGGTCAATTCGTCAATTGACCATTGACCATTTTCAGCCCATTTAAGTCGCTTTTCCTGTATTCAAAATTTCTTGTGTTATCTTTATACGGCTCACAATTACTATTTCCACCATTAGAACGCACATTTCAACTGAGAAAATCAAAATTTTTAGCCTATTTTCATGATTTTTGCCCATTTTTCATCGATTTTCCCCATTTTTGTGCTGTTTTTATGCGCTTTTTTGTAGTTCTTGCGCAAACTTATCGACATAATTCTCACCGTTTTTCCTTTTTACAATATATTATGCAATATTATTGCCATTTCAAGCAACTCAACACACTTTTTAAATACAAAAACCATCGTTTTTTACGCTTTTTCGGTAATGTGCGTGGACAATTAAAAGGAAAAAAGGAAAGTGTACTTTTTTTAAAGTGACGAAAAAGTAATAAAAGTATAAATAAAGTTTCCAGGTTGAAGTGATTAATTTTTACGGTAAAAAATGGATGAATGCCTGAAAAACTTCAATCATTACTGTTACATGTGCGCAAAGTGGACCATTATGTCGTCTAAGAAAAAAATTACTGATGAAATTGCAACATTGTACGAGCAGTACTTCAATATTCCAGTGATTCGTAATGTTGACTGGGTGCCTAAAATAGCTTGTTCATCGTGTGTAGCACGTTTGTATGATTGGCGAACAGGTCGACGGGAAAGCATGCCGTATTGAATACCGATGAATTGGTCAGAGCCAAACGACCACGAAAAAAACATGTGCTACGTATGTAAAAATAATGTTGTGGGTATGAACAGAAGAAAGGCGATGGAATATATTTACCAAAGTGTTCCGTCAGCTCAAACCACTCTTTCCCATTCTCCGCCAGTGCCACTCCCGAGAAAACCGAGTCCAACTGAAGAATACATCCCACCATCTTTTTTTTCGGAGCCAGAATCGAATTTTTCTTTGTATCAGCCATCAAATATTACGCCACCATGCAAACACATTGAAGTTACACAACAGCGCTTGAACATAATGTCAAGACAACTAAAGTTGTCACAAAATAAAACCATAATTCTTGCTCAACATCTTAAAGCTGTGAACATCCTGTCACCAGAAATTAAAGTGTTCGGTTCGCGTGGTCGACAGCATAAATTTCTACCGTTTTTTACTCGCAACGAAAACAATTCATTTACGTACTGTAATGATATCGATGGTTTGATGTCGACAATGAATTACACGTACAATGCGGACCAATGGCGGTGCTGTTTTTATGCGCTTTTTTGTAGTTCTTGCGCAAACTTATCGACATAATTCTCACCGTTTTTCCTTTTTACAATATATTATGCAATATTATTGCCATTTCAAGCAACTCAACACACTTTTTAAATACAAAAACCATCGTTTTTTACGCTTTTTCGGTAATGTGCGTGGACAATTAAAAGGAAAAAAGGAAAGTGTACTTTTTTTAAAGTGACGAAAAAGTAATAAAAGTATAAATAAAGTTTCCAGGTTGAAGTGATTAATTTTTACGGTAAAAAATGGATGAATGCCTGAAAAACTTCAATCATTACTGTTACATGTGCGCAAAGTGGACCATTATGTCGTCTAAGAAAAAAATTACTGATGAAATTGCAACATTGTACGAGCAGTACTTCAATATTCCAGTGATTCGTAATGTTGACTGGGTGCCTAAAATAGCTTGTTCATCGTGTGTAGCACGTTTGTATGATTGGCGAACAGGTCGACGGGAAAGCATGCCGTATTGAATACCGATGAATTGGTCAGAGCCAAACGACCACGAAAAAAACATGTGCTACGTATGTAAAAATAATGTTGTGGGTATGAACAGAAGAAAGGCGATGGAATATATTTACCAAAGTGTTCCGTCAGCTCAAACCACTCTTTCCCATTCTCCGCCAGTGCCACTCCCGAGAAAACCGAGTCCAACTGAAGAATACATCCCACCATCTTTTTTTTCGGAGCCAGAATCGAATTTTTCTTTGTATCAGCCATCAAATATTACGCCACCATGCAAACACATTGAAGTTACACAACAGCGCTTGAACATAATGTCAAGACAACTAAAGTTGTCACAAAATAAAACCATAATTCTTGCTCAACATCTTAAAGCTGTGAACATCCTGTCACCAGAAATTAAAGTGTTCGGTTCGCGTGGTCGACAGCATAAATTTCTACCGTTTTTTACTCGCAACGAAAACAATTCATTTACGTACTGTAATGATATCGATGGTTTGATGTCGACAATGAATTACACGTACAATGCGGACCAATGGCGGTTGTTCATCGATGGATCGAAGAGCAGTCTCAAGGCTGAGCTGCTGTATTTCGATAATACAAAAAACTCTGTGCCAATTGCGCTTGCCGTGAAAACAAAGGAAACGTATGATTCCACGAAACTAATCTTGGATTCTGTGAAATACCATGAACATTGTTGGAAAATATGCACTGATTTGAAAGTGGTTGCACTTATCTGTGGCCTTCAAACTGGTTACACTAAAAATATGTGCTACTTGTGTACGTGGGATTCGCGATATACACCACAGTATCAAAAACGAGATTGGTTACCGAGAACAAATCGTCTAATCGGGCAGCAGAACGTTATCCACGAGGAGTTGGTGCCGATGGATAAGGTATTGCTGCCACCATTGCACATTAAACTTGGGTTAATGAAGAATTTCATCAAAGCGTTACTGGTGCGTGGAAATAGATTGGCTTTTGGACGATTGGAGTACATTTTTCCACGCTTGAGTGAAGCGAAAATTAAAGAAGGTAAATAAATATTTGGAATTCTTTTTCCGCCAAACAAAGATGAAATATTCTTGAAAGTTTTTACATAAAATCATATATTTATTTCAGGTGTGTTGAATGGCCCAGACATTCGCAAACTGATGAAGGATGAAGACTTCAACAATGTCTTTCATAGGAGGAACTCATCGCTTGGGATAGCCTGAAAGCAGTGATCGAAAAAGTTCTCGGCATTCATCGAGTGGACAATTGGCGTGCCATTGTTGATGATATGCTGCAATCTTTCGAAAACATCGGTGTTAGAATGTCGTTGAAAGTTCATTTCATGCAGCACCACCAGGATCACTTCGAGCGTCAGTTGCCGTCTGAATCAGACGAGCATGTGGAACGTTTCCACCAGGTATAAGCACAGTTGGAACACTGGTATAGTGGAAAAAAATTAGATTCACTTCTGGCAGATCTTTGCTGAAATTTGTTATTGGAATTGGAATTTGTTAATTCCATTACTTATTTCTCTATTTCAATTGCCAATTTAAAATGAATTACATTAATACGGAGAAACACGCATTTCCATTAATTTTTGTACCGAAAAAATGTATTCAACCACAAAAAATTTATTTAAATCAATAAAAAACCCGGAAATCATCCGAAAAAGCGTAAAAAACGATGGCTTTTGTATTTAAAAAGTGTGTTGAGTTTCTTGAAATGGCAATAATATTGCATAATATATTGTAAAAAGGAAAAACGGTAAGAATTATGTCGATAAGTTTGCGCAAGAACTACAAAAAGCGCATAAAAACAGCACAAAAATGGGGAAAATCGATGAAAAATGGGCAAAAATCATGAAAATAGGCTAAAAATTTTGATTTTCTCAGTTGAAATGTGCGTTCTAATGGTGGAAATAGTAATTGTGAGCCGTATAAAGATAACATCCTAACTAGGGCCTGTGGTCAAGACCGGTTAACCGGGTAGACCGTAAACCTACCCGGGTAGACCGTAAGACCGGTTGTGAAAACCGGTCTGACCGGGTAGACCGGGTAGACCGAAAACCGGGTAGACCGAAAAACCGGGTAGACCGGTCTACCCGTAAAAGCCATAGAAGAAAGTAAATTTTACATAAAAATGTACCTTTTTTCGAAAAAAATACTTGGAAAAAAGTACTTTTTTTGGAAAAAAAGTACTTTTTTTTTTTTTTTGAAAAAAGTACTTTTTTAAAAAAATTTTTTTTTTTACAAAATTTACTTTTTTTTTTCCAAAAAAAGTACTTTTTTCAGAAAAAAGTTAATTTTTATATGACAGTCTTCTATGGTAATACAACAAACTACTATACTCGTAAGTTATATTCATATAAAAATACCACGGTCTTTTTCGGGTAGTAGTACGGCGTTTTTACATCGTAGCTTCAAATAGGCTGAAACTTCACAGAAAATATCTAGACATAAGTTGGAACAATAATTATGGACATCTGTGTAGATTGTGGAACAAAAATGTTCCGAAAATCTAATAGAATTCAGAAAGTGCTGCATTTCCCATACATTTATATGAAACTGTCACGGTCTTTTTCGGGTAGTAATACGGCGTTTTTACATCGTAGCTTGAAACGGGTTGAAACTTTACAGAAAATAAGTCAACATAAATTGGACCAAGAATTATGAACATCTGTGTAGATAGTGGAACAAAACTGTTCCGAAAATCGTAATAGACTTCAGAAAGTACTACATTTCCCATACATTTATATGAAACTGTCACGGTCTTTTTCGGGTAGTAGTACGGCGTTTTTACATCGTAACTTCAAACGGGCTGAAACTTCACAGAAAACAAGTCAACATAAATTGGACCAAGAATTATAGACATCTGGGCGGATCGTGGAACAAAAATGTTCCGAAAATCGTAATAGAATTCAGAAAGTGCTGCATTTCCCATTTATTTATATGAAAATGCCACGGTCTTTTTCGGGTAGTAGTACGGCGTTTTTACATCGTACCTTCAAATGGGCTGAAACTTTACAGGAAATATCTAGACATAAATTGGACTAAGAATTATGAACATCTGTGTAGATCGTGGAACAAAAATGTTCCGAAAATCGTAATAGAATTCAGAAAGTGCTGCATTTCCCATGTATTTATATGAAAAGTCACGGTCTTTTTCGGGTAGTAGTACGGCGTTTTTACATCGTATTTTTAAATCGAACTAGACTCCAGAAAGTGCAGTGAGTTCTATACATTTCTATAAAAATGCCACGGTCTTTATGGGATAGTAGTACGGCGTTTTTATACGATAACTCCAAAAAGGTCTAAACTTTACAGAAATTATCTATACGTGAATTTTATCCCCAATTATAGCCTTTTGTGTAGGTCATGGAACAAAAATGTGCTGAAAATCACAATAGAATTCAGAAACTACTACGATTTCTATACATTTATATGACAATGACACCGTCTTTTTCGGGTAGTTGCACGGCGTTATTACACCTTAGCTCCAAATAGGTTAAACACGTAAACGAGTTATCTGTATATAAATTGGACAAAGAATTATAGACATCTGCGTAGGTCGTGGAACGAAAATATTTCAAAAGTTACACTAGAATTCAGAAAGTGTTGCATTTTATATACAGTCACATGAAACTGCCGCGGAATCTTTTTAATATCTCGAAAACTAAGCGAGCTAGAGCAAAATGGTTAAAATTTTTGCCCATAGGGTGTTAATACACCCATAAAACCTGTTTATTGGAATCAAATTTTAGCTAACTCTGCTAGATTTTAAAATTGCAAATATCTCATAAACTACTAATGCTAGAACGAAAAGGACGTTTATGTGGTTTTTCGCCTATAACTCGAAAACTAAGCGAGATAGAGCAAAACGGTTAAAATTTTTGCCTTTTGGGTGTTAATACACCCATAAAACCTGTTTAGTGAAATCAAATGTTAGCTAACTCTGCTAGATTTTAAAATTGCAAATATCTCATAAACTACTAATGCTAGAACGAAAAGGACATTTATTTAGAGCAAAATGGTTAAAATTTTTGCCCTATGGGTGTTAATACACCCGTAAAACCTTTTTAGTGAAATCAAATTTTAGCTAACTCTGCTAGATTTTAAAATTGCAAATATCTCATAAACTACTAATGCTAGAACGAAAAGGACGTTTATTTGGTTTTTCGCCTATAACTCGAAAACTAAGCGAGATAGAGCAAAATGGTTAAAATTTTTGCCCTTTGGGTGTTAATACACCCATAAAACCTTTTTAGTGAAATCAAATTTTAGCTAACTCTGCTAGATTTTAAAATTGCAAATATCTCATAAACTACTAATGCTAGAACGAAAAGGACGTTTATTTGGTTTTTCGCCTATAACTCGAAAACTAAGCGAGGTAGAGCAAAATGGGTAAAATTTTTGCCCTCTGGGTGTTAATACACCCATAAAACCTTTTTAGTGAAATCAAATTTTAGCTAACTCTGCTAGATTTTAAAATTGCAAATATCTCATAAACTACTAATGCTAGAACGAAAAGGACGTTTATTTGGTTTTTCGCCTATAACTCGAAAACTAAGCGAGATAGAGCAAAATGGTTAAAATTTTTGCCCTTTGGGTGTTAATACACCCATAAAACCTTTTTAGTGAAATCAAATTTTAGCTAACTCTGCTAGATTTTAAAATTGCAAATATCTCATAAACTACTAATGCTAGAACGAAAAGGACGTTAATTTGGTTTTTCGCCTAATGAATTATATGTGGAGAGATAAATGCGAAAATCGCTTTAATAAAATTTTGATGGTCCATATCTCGAAAACTAAGAGAGCTAGAGAAAAAATGTTTACACCAGAAGTCAAAACCCGCCCATAGTACCCCGATACCGAAACTAAATTTCGACTTACATTGCTAGATTTTAAGATCGCGTTTTTCTCGAAAACTAAGCCTCCTAGAGAGAAAAGGGCTTTTATTTGGAATATCGCCCGTATCTTGAAAACTAAGTGAAATAAATGAAAACGGAAAACTAAATCAGATAAATGAA
This sequence comes from Leucophora obtusa, assembly GCA_949987735.1. NCBI lineage: Eukaryota > Metazoa > Arthropoda > Insecta > Diptera > Anthomyiidae > Leucophora > Leucophora obtusa. The sequence goes on from OX465295.1 coordinate 137,490,575, forward strand.
AACGGATAACAGTTTTGGAACAACGAAGTCAGAATTACGTCTAGATTATTTTTGCAAAATGTTAACCCACAACAAAAAAACTCCATACATGGGACCGAAATGGGACCGTCGCATTTTCATATAAATGTATGAAAAGTGCAGGACTTTCAGAATTCAAGAGCCAGTTTCGGAATATTTTTGCTCCACACATTGAAAAAAAGTTTACAGTTCTAAGTCAGAATTACATCTAGATTACTTCTGCAAAATTTTAGCCCATAACGACCCTAAACAAAAAAACGCCGTACATGGGACCGAAAAAGACCGTCGCATTTTCATATAAATGTATGTAAAGTGCAGGACTTTCAGAATTCAAGAGCCAGTTTCGGAATATTTTTGCTCCACACATTGAAAAAAAATGTACAGTTCTAAGTCAGAATTACGTCTGGATTATTTCTGCAAAATTTTAGCTCATAACGACCCCGAACAAAAAAACGCCGTACATAGGACCGAAAAAGACCGTGGCATTTTCATATAAATGTATGCAAAGTGCAGGACTTTCTGAATTCAAGAACCATTTTCGGAATATTTTTGCTCCACACATTGAAAAAAAGTTTTCAGTTCTAAGTCAGAATTACATCTAGATTATTTCTGCAAAATTTTAGCCCATAACGACCCCAAACAAAAAAACGCCGTACATGGGACCGAAAAAGACCGTCGCATTTTCATATAAATGTATGTAAAGTGCAGGACTTTCAGAATTCAAGAGCCAGTTTCGGAATATTTTTGCTCCACACATTGAAAAAAAATATACAGTTCTAAGTCAGAATTACGTCTGGATTATTTCTGCAAAATTTTAGCTCATAACGACCCCGAACAAAAAAACGCCGTACATGGGACCGAAAAAGACCGTGGCATTTTCATATAAATGTATGCAAAGTGCTGCACTTTCTGAATTCAAGAACCAGTTTCGGAATATTTTTGCTCCACACATTGAAAAAAAGTTTACTGTTCTAAGTCAGAATTACGTCTAGATTATTTGTGCAAAATTTTAGCCTATAACGACCCCGAACAAAAAAAACGCCGTACATAGGACCGAAAAAGACCGTGGCATTTTCATATAAATGTATGCAAAGTGCAGGACTTTCTGAATTCAAGAACCATTTTCGGAATATTTTTGCTCCACACATTGAAAAAAAGTTTACAGTTCTAAGTCAGAATTACGTCTAGATTATTTTTGCAAAATTTTAGCCCATAACGACCCCAAACAAAAAAACGCCGTACATGGGACCGAAAAAGACCATCGCATTTTCATATAAATGTATGTAAAGTGCAGGACTTTCAGAATTCAAGAGCCAGTTTCGGAATATTTTTGCTCCACACATTGAAAAAAAATGTACAGTTCTAAGTCAGAATTACGTCTGGATTATTTCTAAAAAATTTTAGCTCATAACGACCCCGAACAAAAAAACGCCGTACATGGGACCGAAAAAGACCGTGGCATTTTCATATAAATGTATGCAAAATGCTGCACTTTCTGAATTCAAGAACCAGTTTCGGAATATTTTTGCTCCACACATTGAAAAAAAGTTTACAGTTCTAAGTCAGAATTACGTCTAGATTATTTGTGCAAAATTTTAGCCTATAACGACCCCGAACAAAAAACGCCGTACATGGGACCGAGAAAGACCGTGGCATTTTCATATAAATGTCTGCAAAGTGCAGGACTTTCTGAATTCAAGAACCATTTTCGGAATATTTTTGCTCCACACATTGAAAAAAAGTTTACAGTTCTAAGTCAGAATTACGTCTAGATTATTTCTGCAAAATTTTAGCCCATAACGACCCCAAACAAAAAAACGCCGTACATGGAACCGAAAAAGACCGTCGCATTTTCATATAAATGTATGTAAAGTGCAGGACTTTCAGAATTCAAGAGCCAGTTTCGGAATATTTTTGCTCCACACATTGAAAAAAAATGTACAGTTCTAAGTCAGAATTACGTCTAGATTATTTGTGCAAAATTTTAGCTCATAACGACCCCGAACAAAAAAACGCCGTACATGGGACCGAAAAAGACCGTGGCATTTTCATATAAATGTATGCAAAGTGCTGCACTTTCTGAATTCAAGAACCAGTTTCGGAATATTTTTGCTCCACACATTGAAAAAAAAGTTTACACTTCTAAGTCAGAATTACGTCTAGATTATTTGTGCAAAATTTTAGCCTATAACGACCCCGAACAATAAAACGCCGTACAGGAGACCGAAAAAGACCGTGGCATTTTCATATAAATGTATGCAAAGTGCAGGACTTTCTGAATTCAAGAACCAGTTTCGGAATATTTTTGCTCCATACATTGAAAAAAAGTTTACAGTTCTAAGTCAGAATTACGTGTAGATTATTTTCCCAAAAGTTTAGCCTATGGAGACCCAGGAGAAAAAAACGCCGTGCATGGGACCGAAAAAGACCGTGGGTCTCTCATATAAATATAATACGAAATACGCATTATTTTGTTATATGTACATTATTATAAATATATCCATGAATGAACCGATTTTTACAAATTTATCAATTTTTATAAAATTTATTGGTATTTTTGAAAGTTTATCGGTTTTTTGTAAAATTTTTCAATATATCGATTTTTCAAAAATTTATCGATTTTTTAAAAATTTATCGATTTTTTATAATTTTATCGATTTTTAAAAATTTTATCGATTTTTCAAAATTTTGCTGATTTTTCAAAAATTTATCGATTTTTAAAAAATTTATCAATTTTTCAAAAATTTATCAATTTTTCAAAAATTTATCAATTTTTCAAAAATTTATCAATTTTTCAAAAATTTATCAATTTTTCAAAAATTTGTAAATTTTTTAAAAATTCGTCAATTTTTTAAAAATTTATCAATTTTTTTAAAAATTTATTGGTTTTTATAAATTTTTAAAAATTTTCGATTTTTTTATATAAAATTTACATAATTTTAGCAATTTTTATATTTTGTAGTATATTATGCTAAAAAGTACCAAAAACCTGCCTTTTGTAAATAGTATTAAAACCCGGTCTGACCGGGTAGACCGTAAAAACCGGTCGACCGGTTTTAAACCCGGTCTGACCGGGTAGACCGGTCGACCGTAAAACCGGGTAATGGGGGGCTCTAGTTGACAATTAATGCATTTTCAAGTGACATCGCATCACTATCGTCAGATTGTCTTTATATATAATTAAATATAACTTCATATGGGTCCATATCATTTTTATACCCTACACCACTATGTGGTCAGGGTATTATAAGTTTGTGCTGATGTTTGTAACACGAAAAAATATTGGTCCTAGACCCACCTTATAGTATACCGATCGGTTCAGAATTTTTTTTTATTTCGATTTAATGATGTCCGTCTGTCTGTCCGTCCGTCCGTCTGTCCATGCATTCTTGTGCGCACTCTACAGGTCGCAAATATTAAGATATTTTGATGAAACTTGGTACACCGACTTATGTCGGCCCAAGGACGACGCCTATTGATTTTGGTTAAAATCGGTCCATGTTTAGACCTAGTGCCCATATAAGGGTCCTACCAAAATTATATTGTTTATACGCTGCAGGTCGTAAATATTAAGATATTTTGATATTTTTTGGCTGCGCAATAACGCAGCCTATTAATTTTTGTGAACATCGGTCCATGTTTAGACCTAGTGCCCATATAAGGGTCCTGCCAAAATTATACTCTTTATACGCTGCAGGTCGCAAATATTAAGATATTTTGATGAAATTTGGTACACAGACCTATGTTGGCCCAATAACACAGCCCATTGATTTTGGTGAACATCGGTCCATGTTTAGACCTAGTGCCCATATAAGGTCCTACCAAAATTATACTGTTTATACTCTGCAGGTCGCAAATATTCAGATATTTTGATTAAATTTGATACACAGACCTATGTTGGCCCAATAACGCAACCTATTGATTTTGGTGAACATCGGTTAATGTTTAGACCTAGTGCCCATATAAGGGTCCCCCCAAAAATTATATTGTTTATACGCTGCAGGTCGCAAATATTAAGATATTTTGATGAAATTTGGTACACAGACCTATGTTGGCCCAAGGACGAAGCCTATTGATTTTGGTGAACATCGGTCCATGTTTAGACCTAGTGCCCATATAAGTGTCCCCCCAAAATTGGCTTGGTTACAAACTACAGGTCGCAAATATTAAGATATTTTAATGAAATTTGGTGCGCTGACTCACATTATAGAAAATTTTGACACAAGCCCCATTTTAACCCATTCGAATTTCGGATCCAAACATTAGTTGGCTTTTAACCAGACTGGTGTAGGGTATTGTATAGTCGGCATGCCCGACTTTAACCTTTTTACTCGTTTTTACTTGGGTATGAACAAAATCTTTAATATAGTTCCAGATATGATAATATATGCTACTATATATAGTACCATATATATTGATATATGGTGTCATTTATACAATATATTACAATATATGACTATATATAATGACATTTAAACAATATATGGTGTGAGGGCAACTGTTTCATTGAAGGCCGAAATTTTATCTATGATGATTATTATATTTTATTGTAGGCGAACTAAAATTTTCTTTAGGTGTAGGGATGTACATTGGTTTCCTAAATTTTGTCCTTTTACTTCCTTTTATTTATTAGCATATTTAGTTGAGTGTAAATTGAAAAAAAAGAAAAAAACATTTTATGATAAAGCTTTGCTTTATATATTTTTGAGGTTGTCAGAAAATTTGGAAAATTTTCTTCAAAATGGAAATTGTAATTTGTGTGAAATAACACAGAATTTGAATATTTGGAAATTTTGGGACATAGGAAAAGAATAAAGGAAAAGCCTATGAGATTTAGATCGATTTTGGATATTGGAAGTGTTGCGAATAAGTAATTGGTAAGATTTTTGCATATTGTGTTGTAAATCGGAGAATTTACATATAGACGTTATTTCTTTTGTTGATCTTTATAGGAATCGTTCATTGGACAGCAAATATTTAATCAATAAAATAGTTCTGGGGAAAAGATTATATTTGATCGGGGTATTGGAGCGATTATAAATTTAAATATATATTCGTCAATAATATACTAAAAAGTATCAAGTTTACTGGAATATTAAACCAACAATAGCGCATTGTGAGATATCAAGTTTGTATCCTCAGTTTGTCTGTAAGGTGGTAGCAAATTTTTTTTTACATTGGAAATAAACGTACCATTTTATTACCGTCACCAATAAGACAGTTCGATTTGTCCGAATTTCGTGATAGGCGCGATATTCATCTAGTCATTAGATGATATTTGGTCGGGATAATTTTAACCTGATTTTGCTTTTCTCGTCATTTCATTCACCGTCATAATATTAAGAACATTAATTTGTTCCATATCAATACTTTGAATATATAAAGATAATTTAAAGTTCATTTGATTTAATTAGTATAATTTTAAATAATTTGAATTTTGATGTTATGGTCACCTTATTTTAAAATTCGTGTTTTATCATTTCAATTTATCGAAACTTTTCTACATACATACCACTCATTTCAATCACACATATATACCATTAAGTTTCCTATTTAAATTGTGGTTAGCTAAAATATTTTCTTATTGCAATATATAAACTACACATATAAATAACCACCTACAGTAAACAATCATACTCAATAAATTTTCTAACTCACTCAATTAGAGACTTTTTGTCTCTAAATGAGTAACATACACATTCTACATAATAACTGACTAGGGTACATCACTGTTGGTAAAAGTGGCACAAAAGTGCCATTTATGGCACTATTGAATGTTCAATGGCACCATGGCACTCTTTATAGAATTTTGGCACTTTTTAAGAAAATTTCTATATAATTTGATAAAAGGTCGATATCGCTGGTTTTTCATTAAAAGCCATGCCTACTTAGAACGGGTAGCAAAATTAAAAAACAATCGCTACACTAAAAATTTCTACGATTTTCTGGACCAGCTTCCAGTTCTTCGGGGACAATTTAATAATTATTTTGATCTTTAAAAATAAAAGCAATGGGGATAAAATTAGAAAAACTTGAATTGATTCTATTGTTGTCACTGGAATTTTTCAAAAATTTGTAATGGTATTCTATTTTTTTATGACAAGCAAAAGTTTTAAAAATTTCACCATACAATGGTGCAATCTTTTTCTGCCAAAAATAAAATTAAATTATCAAAAAATTGTAATTTGTGAAAAATTACGATTTTTTCGATAATTTTATGAAATCTTAAATGAAATGAAAACTTAAAAAAATGTCCAGGAACCGTAGAACACAATAGAACTAGTTGTAAGCACTTGCAGTTTCCTTTAAATTTTAGCATCAAGCACCCTGAGCTTATTCCTAACAACTTTAGCCCCAAAAATCCCATGTTTATACGTAATCTTTTGGAGGAATTTGCAGAATTAGAATCGGTAAAAGGTTTGATGCATCTTACAATAATATCTCAAAATATGAATTAGGTATTTCATATTTTATTTCTATGAAGAAACATTATAACATTCTTCAAAAGAAAATAAAATTTTTATATTTTAAATTGTTGACAAATGAAAATATTTGTTTGTTATGTGCTTTTTGTTACATGATAATTTTGTCAAGGTTTTGCTGTGACAATTTTTCTCAGAATACCAAAATTATAATAATTTCCATTCACACCATTTTGTGACAATTTTGTTATTGTTATAAAGTTTAGAATAAGGGTGTAAAATTTACACTGTAAATGTATAAATATTTGAAATTAAAGCTGAACATAATTTTTGAGACATTTGCATGTTGCTTAATTTTTTTTGGCACTTTTAAAGCGTTTTTGGCACTTTTTTGGCATCATTTAGGCACCAAACAAAAATTCTCAAATACCATCACTGGGGTACATTTGAAATTTAATAAATCTTGTAGCAAAATATATTCTCCGTCAACAAGCACTTGGGGACAACGAGGGAGATGAAAACGTAAGTTTTGTTTTTTTTATTGATACATATTTATTTGCATTCAGTTTCTTTTTTTTTTTTTATTTTTTTTTTTGAATTAAAAATATAACTAACTAATACTAAATATGAATATCTCTGAGATTGAGTGAATCGTGTATCAAATATTGAATTTTGATTTGCAGCCAGGGTTGCCACGAAATACTTGTTTTATAAAATTTTTTTTGGGATTATAAATTTTTTTATATAATTTTAATCTAGTCGTTAACATATTTTAAAATTTTTAATTTTTAACTAGGGAAATTATCAAATATGATAATTTATTAATGCAATAATTTTCTTTTTCTTTTAAAATTCATAATATTAGAAAAACGAAATATTACATTGGATTTAATTTACAATAAATTTTGGTATACTTATTCATGTTTAGTATATCTTTACATAATTAATTACAATAATTTCGCGGACTTTGGTTGAACCTTCTTATAACTTTTATTTAAATAATTTTTACACTAGGTTACAAATTTTTTTTTATTTTTTTTTACAAATTTTAAAACATTTGATAAATAATTTTATTAAAATTTAAAAATCATAAAAAGGTGACCACTTGTAGATAAATTTTTTTTTGTCTTGATTCTTTTAAATTTTTTTTTTATCTGGATAATATATATTTATTAAATTATGTTTAATTGTATTATTATAAATAAATTGGGTTTGTATTATTCCTAAAATGGAATTTTAAATTTATTTGGTTTTTGTTATGAAAGGTGAAGTCTTAGGTATGTGAGTATGTAGGTATTTATTTTTATTATCGGGCTGATATAAAAATTTAATGTTGTCAGCATGGAGGGTGGGCAACGGATTAGTGTAGCAACTTCCAACTTCAGCTACATTTCAATCATCGACATCATTATTATTTATTTTATTTCTTCTTTCTATATTTATCGTTTAAATTTTTTTTTGTGATCATTTGAAGCTACCTAAAATTAAAATCACCTGTAACCGATTCAACAGAACTATTTTTGGAATTAAACACACCCCCCTAACGACGAGCACAGCCGGAATAATAGGTAGCTAAATTCCCAGGGTAGTTGACCGATAACAAGAAAATCGTTACAGAGATTTTTGGCGCCCAACGTGGGGCTTCAGTTTTCGTAAAATTTTTAATTATATCTTGTGCAAATTCATCTAGATGCTGAGGGCCTTTTGAATCTTATGTGTGTGGCGATAGTTATATAGAATTTTTTTTATTTTGGTTTCATTTCTTCTCCTTAGGTATCAGTATAATCGTCAATTTGGAAATATAGTTTAACATTTATATGGCTCTATACCCATAATTGACATTATGTTGATACAAAATTATTAACAGGGTTTGGGTTCGAATTTGAGAGGTTGTCTGGCCTACTGGTTTACATCAGTACAATACTCGTTTGACTCATATCTATTTTCTAATTCTTTGTATTTGTTTTAGTTTTATCTTCTACCTTTAAATTTTTTTTTGATTTGATTTTTACTTTTTGTTTGGACTTATTGTGATTTGATTTTGGATCAAATTCCTTTCCTTCAAAAATATTTTTCAGATCTTTATTACTTTTCTTTTCTCAGATTTGTTTTAGGAACTATTTCATTCTGATTTATATCGGAAGTTTTCTGGCAGAGATGGAAAGTTTTTTTTTATTTTGTTGATGATTGATAGACATTTTTTTTCTTTTCACATTATTTTTTTTTGGTTTTTAATTTTTATTTATAATTTATTTCCAATATACCCATACCGAAAGACTTCACTGAGTAATGATAATATTTATATTGTGACTTTTTATCGTAAAATATTTTTTTAAAGTCTTATTGATAGTTGATTTTGTAAATACGGATTAACATAACTTCTTAAAAGAGGAAACCGATATACAAAATAAATTTTTTTGATTGTTGATTTTCTCAAAAATGCCTCTTGTTAGGAGCAATGATAATATCCCGGCCTTGATAGGACCTGAGGGTGATAACTCGACATTTGTTGAGGAAAGTGGTGCTGGTGGTGATACACAGACTCCAGCACACAGGGTAAGAAGACCTCGGACACGCCTACAGACTCGAATAGAGAGTAATGATCAGGTGACCGTTGATGACTCTCGAGTGCGTGGTATAGTTGATGATTCCTTGAGAGCATTTAGAAGTGAGATTAGTAATATGATTGCAAGTGGATTTAGGGATCTGAATATTGCAAATTCGAGACCGGTAGAGCAGGATGGACACCGTGAGGTGATGGATCGGGAGGATATTTCCCGGATAGAGAATAATATACGTACGACTAATGATTCTCAAGAGAGACAATATAATCGAATGGATCGTAATGATGCACATCGCCATGAAAGATCAGATCGGAGTACTGATTCTCGACATAGACAACATGAAGGAATAGGTCATAGTTATCAGTATTCAGACGGTGAATTTGAACGAAATTCAGAAAGAATTTTAAATATAGTGAGGAATTGGAAAATACGTTTTTCTGGTGATACCTCAGATATCTCGGTCGACGAATTTATTTATCGTGTAAACACCTTAACAGAGTCGAATCTACGTGGTAATTTTGGACTTTTATGTGAACACGCGCACCTTCTTTTCGAGGGAAAAGCGTTGAAATGGTATTGGCGCTTTCATAGGAGCAGTTACGACATGGACTGGGACCGTTTGTGTGGCGCATTAAAGCACCAGTACAAGGATTATAATACGGATTTCGACATTAAGGATGAGATAAGACGGAGAAAACAAAGATCTACCGAAACATTTGACGAATACTATGACACAATAATAACATTATGTGATCGACTTAGAACACCATTATCAGATATTGAATTATGTGAGACCATTCAGCGGAATTTAAAACCGGAAGTTAGACATGAACTTCTCCATCTTGAGATAACTCGGGTTGCTGAATTGAGACGTGCGGTGCGAAGACATGAGAAGTTTATAAAAGACATGTCTACGATAGATGTTAATAAACGTGATTTTCCAAGGGGAAAAGTTGCAGAAGTGTCTAACAAAAATTTTCAGTCAGACTTGGAAGAAAATGTTGATGCAGAAGACACGGAAATTTGTGTAGTGGTACGTTCGGGAAAATGTTGGAACTGTGACAAAGTTGGTCACAGTTTTATGGATTGTGAAGAACCTCGGACAGTATTCTGTTACGGTTGTGGAGTAAAGAATACTTACAGACCACAATGTATAAATTGTTGCCAGGAACAGGGAAACTTCAACAGGGGTGTCCGTATACCCAAGGACGGACATCCGAAACCCCGAACATAGAAATTTATGAACCTGAAATTACTAACCAACCTGATATGACAAATAAACCTGCTGTTACAAAGATTCACCCGTTGCAAAGACCATATCATATTCGTCTTGAAGAATATAACCGGGTTAGAGAGAGGATATTTAATACTGATGAACCTGAACGAAAAATTACCAGGTCATTAAAAAGAATGCTCGAGTTTTATAAATGGAGAAAACGGTTAAGAAAATGTATTATTTCCTCGGTGGTGAACCAAGAAAATGATAATAGGCCTTACATTTCGTTAAGTATAGGAAATAAAAAGCATTTCGCACTATTGGACAGTGGTGCCAACGTAAACGTAATTGGAGGAGATATGTATCAAAATATAATTGATTCCAAAAATTTTAAACGAGGTCTTGGAAATGTCAAAACTGCAGATGGACAAAAACAGCGTATAATGGGATCTACCAATGTGGAAGTAAATTATAATGGACTAACGAAAACAATTGAATTCTTGCTAATTCCATCTATAAAGCAGGATATTATCTGTGGAATGGATTTTTGGAAGGAATTTGGAATCCAAATATCAGTCCACACAGTAAGTTCAGTAAGTGAAGTGATTTTGGAAGAAGATTCAAATAAAATCCCTCTCAACGCAATTCAGGAACAACAACTACAGAATATAATCAATTATTTTCCCAATTCGGAACGAGATGGGCTAGGATGCACAACGTTATTGGAGCATAATATAGATACTGAAAAATCAGTTCCGATAAAACAACGATATTATCCAATCTCCCCTGCTAGGGTAAAACTTTTATGTGGGGAAATTGACAGGATGTTAGGATTAGGAGTTATCGAGGAGTGTGCGACTTCGCCGTGGTCATCTCCTGGTGTTTTAATTGTTAAACCGGGAAAGGTTCGGTTTTGTTTGGACAGTCGAAAATTGAATTCCGTGACTACAAAAGATGCTTACCCAATACCAAACATTGACGGACTTATTTCGAGGCTTCCTCCAGTTTACTTCATTTCCAAAGTGGATTTGAAGGATGCATTTTGGCAAATTAAATTGGACGAATCATCCAGACCGAAGACTGCTTTCACAATCCCTAATCGGCCATTGTATCAATTTACAAGAATGCCGTTTGGATTATGTAATGCACCGCAGACTATGTGCAGACTTATGGACCAAGTTATTCCGTATACTTTAAAAACGAACGTATTTGTTTACCTTGACGATCTACTAATTGTTTCGAAAGACTTTGACGAACATATACGACACTTACAGGAGGTGGCCACTCAACTTAGGAAGGCTAACCTAACGATAAACGTGGAGAAAAGCTGTTTTGCCATTAAACAAGTCCAGTATTTGGGATATGTTGTAGGACAAGGATCCCTTAGAATCGATCCTGATAAGGTTAGGGCTATTTCGGAATTTCCGGTACCTAAGACTGTGAGACAACTGCGCCAGTTTCTCGGAATGGCCGGTTGGTATCGCAGATTTATTGATGAATATGCTACGGCTACGTTCGCGATGACGGAATTGCTCACTAAACGTAAGACCTTTCTGTGGTCGGAAGATGCTCAGGTATCTTTCGAAAACATTAAACGAAAATTAACTTCAGCACCTGTATTGGTTCATGCAAACTTCGACAAACCGTTTATATTACAATGTGATGCCAGTACCTTTGGAATCGGGGCAGTTTTAGCACAACTCGATGAAGATGGTAACGAACGGCCAATAGCCTATATGTCGCAAAAGCTTAATAAGGCGCAACGGAATTACTCAATTACGGAGCTAGAATGTTTTGCTGTTATACTCGCAATTAGGAAATTTAGAGCTTATATAGAGGGACAGGAGTTTAAAGTCATAACCGACCATGCCAGCCTCAAGTGGTTAATGCGGCAGAAGGATCTTTCAGGGCGGATGGCCAGATGGGCCTTAAAATTACAAGGATTTGACTTTACGATCGAACACCGCAGGGGTAAAGACAACATTGTACCCGACGCATTGTCAAGAGCTTTTGAAGAGGAAACAACTGTGGATGAAATTGATTTACAAGTGTTACCAAAAATTGACCTTAACTCTACCACATTTAATACTCCTGAGTATTCTAAGCTTAGGGAAGAATTTTTAAAGACGGCATTACCTGATTATAAGGTGGTTGATAAATATATTTATAAAAGAACAGATTTTGCAACTGGTAATCTTGATGAATCGGATTCCTGGAAGTTACTTGTTCCGGCGGAACTACGTAAAGATGTTATTCATGCGGCTCATGATGTGCCAAATGTTGCTCATGGTGGAATTGCCAAAACGGTCCATCGCGTTCGTGAATTTTTCTTTTGGCCTAAGATGGTTACCGATATAAAAGAATATGTACAGAATTGTGAATTGTGTAAGACATCTAAAACACCAACGTCTTCTCTGAAACCACCAATGGGTGAAATGATTATAACTGAAAGGCCATTTCAAAGGTTGTATGTGGACTTAATTGGTCCTTTTCCACGTACGAAAAAAGGTAATATTGGCATTTTTATAATTTTGGATCATTTCACCAAATTCACCTTTTTAAAACCTTTACGAAAATTTGTGACTAAGCCGATAATTGATTATTTAAAGAATGAAATCTTTACGTGTTATGGTGTACCGGAAACCATAGTTTCAGATAATGGAAGCCAATTTAAATCTAAAGAATTTAAGAATTTAATTGATAAATTTGGAATTAGACATCAATATACAGCTGTCCATAGTCCGCAATCAAATGCAAGTGAGAGGGTAAACAGATCCATCAATGAGGCTCTCCGCTCATATATACGAAACGATCAAAGACTATGGGATGAATATTTAGCCTGCATAAATTGCGCAATTAGAAGCAGTGTGCATCAGACAACCGGAAGAACACCATATGAACTCGTCTTTGGTCAAATAATGGTAAATCATGGCCAAGATTATAAGGTATTAAGAAATTTAAATCTTTTATCTGAAACGGATATACAATTGGAACGAAAAGACGAGTTTTCGCTTTTAAGGGATTCGATAAGAACGAAAATAAAAACTGCGTATGATCGTAATGTTAAAACGTACAATTTGAGATCGCGGATTAGAGAATTTAATATCGGGCAAGAGGTGATACACCGAAATTTCGTGCAAAGTTCATTGGTCGACAGATTTAATGCGAAACTTGCTCCTACTGGAATAAAGGCTGTTGTAAGGAGAAAAATTGGCAACGTTAATTATGAACTTGAAGATGTCAACGGAGGTCATATTGGCATATTTCATATTAAGGACATATGGTTTTGAGGATACACTATGTTTCAAACTGGGTGGTGCCTTTTTTCAGATAAAGTTATGCAGCTTGCTTTTCTCTTTACCTGTTTTGTGAGGGCAACTGTTTCATTGAAGGCCGAAATTTTATCTATGATGATTATTATATTTTATTGTAGGCGAACTAAAATTTTCTTTAGGTGTAGGGATGTACATTGGTTTCCTAAATTTTGTCCTTTTACTTCCTTTTATTTATTAGCATATTTAGTTGAGTGTAAATTGAAAAAAAAGAAAAAAACATTTTATGATAAAGCTTTGCTTTATATATTTTTGAGGTTGTCAGAAAATTTGGAAAATTTTCTTCAAAATGGAAATTGTAATTTGTGTGAAATAACACAGAATTTGAATATTTGGAAATTTTGGGACATAGGAAAAGAATAAAGGAAAAGCCTATGAGATTTAGATCGATTTTGGATATTGGAAGTGTTGCGAATAAGTAATTGGTAAGATTTTTGCATATTGTGTTGTAAATCGGAGAATTTACATATAGACGTTATTTCTTTTGTTGATCTTTATAGGAATCGTTCATTGGACAGCAAATATTTAATCAATAAAATAGTTCTGGGGAAAAGATTATATTTGATCGGGGTATTGGAGCGATTATAAATTTAAATATATATTCGTCAATAATATACTAAAAAGTATCAAGTTTACTGGAATATTAAACCAACAATAGCGCATTGTGAGATATCAAGTTTGTATCCTCAGTTTGTCTGTAAGGTGGTAGCAAATTTTTTTTTACATTGGAAATAAACGTACCATTTTATTACCGTCACCAATAAGACAGTTCGATTTGTCCGAATTTCGTGATAGGCGCGGTATTCATCTAGTCATTAGATGATATTTGGTCGGGATAATTTTAACCTGATTTTGCTTTTCTCGTCATTTCATTCACCGTCATAATATTAAGAACATTAATTTGTTCCATATCAATACTTTGAATATATAAAGATAATTTAAAGTTCATTTGATTTAATTAGTATAATTTTAAATAATTTGAATTTTGATGTTATGGTCACCTTATTTTAAAATTCGTGTTTTATCATTTCAATTTATCGAAACTTTTCTACATACATACCACTCATTTCAATCACACATATATACCATTAAGTTTCCTATTTAAATTGTGGTTAGCTAAAATATTTTCTTATTGCAATATATAAACTACACATATAAATAACCACCTACAGTAAACAATCATACTCAATAAATTTTCTAACTCACTCAATTAGAGACTTTTTGTCTCTAAATGAGTAACATACACATTCTACATAATAACTGACTAGGGTACATTTGAAATTTAATAAATCTTGTAGCAAAATATATTCTCCGTCAACAAGCGCTTGGGACAACGAGGGAGATGAAAACGTAAGTTTTGTTTTTTTTATTGATACATATTTATTTGCATTCAGTTTCTTTTTTTTTTATTTTTTTTTTGAATTAAAAATATAACTAACTAATACTAAATATGAATATCTCTGAGATTGAGTGAATCGTGTATCAAATATTGAATTTTGATTTGCAGCCAGGGTTGCCACGAAATACTTGTTTTATAAATTTTTTTTGGGATTATAAATTTTTTTATATAATTTTAATCTAGTCGTTAACATATTTTAAAATTTTTAATTTTTAACTAGTGAAATTATCAAATATGATAATTTATTAATGCAATAATTTTCTTTTTCTTTTAAAATTCATAATATTAGAAAAACGAAATATTACATTGGATTTAATTTACAATAAATTTTGGTACTTATTCATGTTTAGTATATCTTTACATAATTAATTACAATAATTTCGCGGACTTTGGTTGAACCTTCTTATAACTTTTATTTAAATAATTTTTACACTAGGTTACAATTTTTTTTTTATTTTTTTTTTACAAATTTTAAAACATTTGATAAATAATTTTATTAAAATTTAAAAATCATAAAAAGGTGACCACTTGTAGATAAATTTTTTTTTGTCTTGATTCTTTTAAATTTTTTTTTATCTGGATAATATATATTTATTAAATTATGTTTAATTGTATTATTATAAATAAATTGGGTTTGTATTATTCCTAAAATGGAATTTTAAATTTATTTGGTTTTTGTTATGAAAGGTGAAGTCTTAGGTATGTGAGTATGTAGGTATTTATTTTTATTATCGGGCTGATATAAAAATTTAATGTTGTCAGCATGGAGGGTGGGCAACGGATTAGTGTAGCAACTTCCAACTTCAGCAACATTTCAATCATCGACATCATTATTATTTATTTTATTTCTTCTTTCTATATTTATCGTTTAAATTTTTTTTTGTGATCATTTGAAGCTACCTAAAATTAAAATCACCTGTAACCGATTCAACAGAACTATTTTTGGAATTAAACACACCCCCCTAACGACGAGCACAGCCGGAATAATAGGTAGCTAAATTCCCAAGGTAGTTGACCGATAACAAGAAAATCGTTACAATGGTCATATATGGTACCACATGATCAACATTTTTAATACAGTTCCAGATGTGATAATAAGGAGTTAGAAACAAATTCGGTGGCCACAACTGAGAATGTTTTCTGGGTGTATGATAAGTAATGGTAATGAAATTTCATTTGTCTACCTACCCTACGGGGAAAGGGACCGGTCCCAGATGACACGCAGGATAGGTCCCAAGGGGGCGGAGACCGGTCGTTGATCGGTCTTTTTGTTTGAAAGAGACATATCACTTTAACATGGCGTTGTCATTGGAAATGACCAATTGTCACAGTTTAGACACATTGTGGCAGTAAGGTGGTGTGTCTAAAAATAGATTTTCAAATAAACTAATAAAAAATTAAGAATTAAAAATAATCTACTTGGCGTCGAAGTAGGGCTCGATAACACAACCCCCTGCTTGTAAGGCAAACGCTCTACCGTCTGAGCTAAAGTTGCTTATGCGTGATGGCTGGCTGATGGTTAAGTTATATATTTTTCGTTTCTGTTCAAATAAAAAAGAGAAAGGAAAAACAAACACACACACAGCCAATAAAAAACATGGAAAAGAAAAAAATAGAAAAGAAAACAACATGAACACACACACAAATATGGTGGAAGTGCCTTGAATATGCCACCGATTGACCGGTCATGGGATAGGTCCCTTAATGGCAGTTGACTTGTTTTTTGCGTTGGCCATAATTAAATTAAAAAATCAATTAAAAATTAGAAAATTACCTCAAAAACTCTGCTAATATAAAAAAAATTTTTAAAAATTCCTCTTAAGTTAAAAAGAAAATTTAAATGAAATACCAATTGTTAAAACTAAAACAGCTTTAACATTAAAAAAACGTTGAAAATACAAAACTTAAAATTTCGTACCAAAATATTATAGAAATTTAAAATAAGAGCTAAAATAAGCAAACCGTGAAAATATAAAGTTAAAAATAAATAAAAAATTTTTTAAAAATATGCCGCGAATTTAGTTTTTTATTTCGGTATCGGTCAAGTTTTTTCAAAGCAACAGTGAAAATAACGGATCAGAAAATACTTAGAATATTAATTTATTTTCTTTTGTTCATATTTGTACTAATTTAGTAATATGCCTTCGGTTGACCGGTCACGGGATAGGTCCTTGGAGGGTAATTGACTCCTCATTCCCCGTAGGGTAGTGTAGAAAAAATGAAAATGATTTTTGGTTTTACTACCATTGCGTAATGTAATGAAAATTATAAAAGCGTTTCATTACAGGTAAAGAAAACAAATGAAATGAACATTTTTTTCATTGCAATTACATTTTGTAATGGTAATGAATTTTTTTTTAATTTTCATTTTATAGATTCAATGGTAATGAAAACCCACAATGGTCATTACGAAGTAATTAATTACTCCCATATCTGGTATTATTGCCGACAATAACTATGTTCATTTAAAAAAAAAAAGTTGATTTCAAAAAAACACACATTAATTTGAATAAAAAAGATATTGTTTTAACAATTCGTTTCATCAAAAAGTAACAAAATTTTTATGTTCATTTCACTTACGACTTTTGGTTCAGTGTGCCAACTTTTTTCCTAAAAATGTCGCTAAATCAAAGTATCATTCCATATTAAATGGATACAAAAATAGAAGATTTTGGACATGACCCCTTTCGATTTTTACAAAACTTTTTACATACATTCTGCTAAGTGTCACGATATTAAACGTACATTTTTTTCCAAATTCATTTTGGTACGCGTTCTATCGCTGTTTTAAATTTATTTTTTTCCGTAAATTTGTGAGTAATACATGATGGTCAAATGATTACAACTATTGAACACGTTATCCGATTGTTATAAAACTTTTACCTAGTAATGCTTATATAATCTACTTTTAAAATAAATTGCAAAAATAAATTGTTGAATGCAAAAAGAATAATCAAATTTGAAAAATATCCTTAATTTGCAAATATCTCAAAAACACATCTTTAATTTTTTTTAAATTATTGAAACAGATAACCCAATATTTCAGCTACAGATTGTGAAAATTTCAAATTGTAACGCCAATGGGTTCCAAAGAAAAACGTTATTTTTTAACAAAGATTTTTGAATTTTCACAAATAAACATAACACTGCATAACAACATCCTGACTTTTAAAAATTAATAGAGCTCTAACCATCAATTCTATATATTTTGGACATGCTAATTAGAATGGCGTACTTTATTTTTCGATCTATGGTACATATTTTCCGCGAAATGCCTTTAAAGTTTAGCGGTTTTCCATTTAGTTTTTTATATACAAAAATTTTAGAATGCAATCGATATAAATTTTTTGTGGTGAAATGTAGGCACAGGACCTGTATTTATATTTAGGCTTACACACAGAAAACAGGTTCGTTGTGTCAATCGAATTTGTTGCCAACCGAATTTTGGTAGTTGCATGAACTATCACATTATTCGGTTGCAGATACAGAATACTTTTATTGAATTTAATTATATGAAAGTTGGTCCAACCGAATTGGTTTAGTAAACCACACACTGTTTCCAAATTTTTTCTTCATTTTTTTTATTAATAAAATAATTTTAAAAAAATTAAAAATATATACATACATATAGTTTGAATATTGTTTTTTTATAGTTAACTAGCGGGCGCAGCCCGCTACGTTGTTAGCGTGCCTTAAAGGTTAAGGGGGGGGGAGTGGGGGGCTTCGCCCTCCCCCCCGGGGTGCTGCGCCCCCCACAATTTTTATTAAATTCGTTTTTTATTTAAAGTTTTTTTATTTAAAGCCTTCACCCAGCCACCACAAATAAATAATTCTGCACAACAATGGGTTTAAAATAAATAAATATTTGATCACTTTTTCTCATGAAAGTGGTTTATTAGTAATGAATCCATAATAATTTGCAATATACGTGTGTATATCAAGATAATTTGGTAAAGTGCGAACTTAGGTAGATAGACCCGTAAGTAGTTTTATTCATTTGTGTTTTAAATGAAAATAAAAAACGTAAAGCAGGGTTGGCAAGCGATTTATAATATTAAAGATAGCGGTCGCAGCCCGCTACGTTGTTGGCGTGCCTTAAGGTTTAGGGGGGGGGAGCCCCTCCCCCCGACAATTTTTTTTAAATTCGCTTTTTATTTAAAGTACAGTTTTTATAATAAAAGCCTTCACCCAGCCACCACAAATAAATAATTCTGCACAACAATGGGTTTAAAATAAATAAATATTTGATCACTTTTTCTCATGAAAGTGGATTGTTAGTAATGAATCCATAATAAATTGCAATATACGTGTGTATGTTAAGATAATTTGGTAAAGTGCGAACTTAGGTAGATAGACCCGTAAGTAGTTTTGTTCATTTGTGTTTTGAATGAAAATAAATAACGTAAAGCAGGGTTGGAAAGCATTTTATAATATTAAAAATAGCGTTGTTAGCGTGCCTTAAAGTTTTTTTTAATTCCAGTTTATGTAAAGGTAGACCTGGCAATTCAAGTAAATTCACAAATTCAGTTGGAAAATTTACTGCATCGGTTTCTTCCACCGGTGCTTCGTTACATGAAGTTTAAATATCGGAATATATAAGTTCCATTCCTTTTCTAAGGTTTTTTTCTCTTTAAGAAAATTTGTTTAACTTTTTGGAGAGTACGTTTCAATGCTACATAAGTTTCATATTCCGTGGATAGTGTTTGAACAGGTAATTCCGTCTTCCAATCCATTTGCATTGTCTATAATTTCAATTCCACTAGTTCAACGTTTATATCCATTTCATTCCACTTGTGTAGTGTTTCAATTCCACTCGTTTCCTATTTAGTTTCTTAATTTTAGTGTTCCATATACACTCGTTCCTTAAATTTTAGGTTTCTAGCGAAAGACGCAGATGTTCAGGGGGGGGGGGCAATTTTCCCCTTTTGAACCACCATTTTTACCACGTTCCTGTCCAAAGTCCTAGAAATGCCTTGTCAATAAGTTAGCCCATACTCCAAGGAAAACATATTATATATTACAGGTTTCTAGCCGAAGGGTTCGGTTAGGCCATCAAGGGGGAGAATTATTCCGTTTTTACCCCTCCCGGTAGGAATTTCCAAAATTTCCGTCTTAGAGGACGTCTGCGTTGGAGGAGGAACCTACTACATACATAATTTTAGGTCTCTATATCCAGCAGTTTGGCCAGGCCGTCAAGGGGGAAGTTTTTTCTCTTTTTACCCCTCCCGGTATGAATTTCCAAAAATACCATCTTAGGGGACGTCAACGTTGGAGAAGGAACCCAATTTAAGATCCCTTGTTCCAGCAGTTTGGCCAGGCCGTTAAGGGGGAGACTTTTCCTGTTTTTGACCCTACCTGTAGAAATTTCCAAAAATCTCATCTTAGCGGATGTCTACAATAGAGGAGGAACTTTAATACCAAATTTCAACTTCCTACCTCCAGCGGTTTGGGCAGGCCTTTAAGCGGCACTTTTCTCTTCATTAATCCCCATTTTTGCAATGTCCCTGTCCAAAAAGCACCTTCTCGGTAAGTGAGCACATACTCCAAGTAACATATGTTTTACATTTCAGGTTTCTAGCCAACTTTTACTATTTGTGCCCCTCTCGGTAGGAATTTCCGAAAATCCATCGACAGGGAATTCCAGCTTCCTAGTTGCAGCAGCTTCCTAGTTTTGGCAACATTCCCTTTTTGAGCCCCCATTTTATAACGACCCTCTCCAAAATTCAAAAAAGTATCTTTCTAATAAGTTAGCCCTCACTCCAGGGACCCACATTTTAAGCTTCAGGTTTCTAGCCGAAGGGGTTTTTACCGGCCCCCAAGGTGAGGCTTTTCTTTTTTTTGCCCCTCCCTTTAGGAATTTACAAAAATTCCATCTTCGCGGCTATCTGCGATGGATGAGGAACATTCATATCAAATTTCAACTGCATTGCCTTAGCGGTTTGGGCAGGCCGTTAGTGGGGACATTTTTCCCTTTCAACCACCATTTTTACTATGTTCCTGTTCCAAAATAGAAAAATTACGTTGCCGGTGAGTTAGTCCTACTCCGAGGAATACATATTTAAAATTTTAGGTTGGCCAAAAGGGATTGGGCAAGCCGTCAGGAGAAGACTTTTACCTTATTTCCCCTCCCGATAGGAATTTCAAAAATTCCGTCTAAGCGGACGCCTACACAGAAGGAGGAACTCACGTACCGACTTTCCTTTTGGGATATCCTGTAGGGAATTCCAAAAATACAAACTTAGTCGATGTCTACTACAGTGGAGGAACCTTTATACCAAATTTCAACTTCTTACCTCCAGTGGTTTTGGCAGGCACTTTTCCAATTTGTGAGACTGTTTATGGGGAGACTTTTCCCCTTTTTACCCGTTCCGGTATGAATTTCCAAAAATCCCGTCTTAGCGCACGTCTATGCCGAATATCAAGAAACCTTGTTTAGTGGAGATATCCGTGGGGGGAGGAAAAAAAGTAGTTTTTTTGAAATTATATATTATTTTAAATGGTACTTTTTGGAAAAAGATACTTTGTTTTTACAAAGTACTTTATTTGTACTTTTTTTGGAAAAGGTATTTTTTTTAAAAAGGTGTTTTTTTTTGGAAAAATGTATGTTTTTTGGAAAAAGGTATTTTTTTTGGAAAAGGTACTTCTTTTGGAAAAGGAAAATTTTTTTAGAAAAAGGTACTTTTTTTTGGGAAAAGGTACTTTTTTTGGAAAAGGTACTTTTTTTGAAAATAGGTATTTTTTTGAAAAAATGTATGTTTTTTGGGAAAAGGTACTTTTTTTTGGAAAAGGTACTTTTTTTGAAAAAGTTATTTTTTTGGAAAAATGTATGTTTTTTGGGAAAAGGTACTTTTTTTAAAAAATGTACTTTTTTTGGAAAAAGGTACTATTTTTGGAAAAAGGAATTTTTTTTGGAAAAAGGTACTTTTTTTGGAAAAAGGTACTTTTTTTGGAAAAAGGTACTTTTTTTTGGAAAAAGGTACTTTTTTTGGAAAAGGGTACTTTTTTTGGAAAAAGGTACTTTTTTTGGAAAAAGGTACTTTTTTTTGGAAAAACGTACTTTTTTTGGAAAAAGGTACTTTTTTTGGAATAAGGTACTTTTTTTGGAAAAAGGTACTTTTTTTGGAAAAAGGTACTTTTTTTGGAAAAAGGTACTTTTTTTTTGAAAAAGGTACTTTTTTTGGAAAAAGGTACTTTTTTGGGAAAAAGGTACTTTTTTGGAAAAAGGTACTTTTTTTGGAAAAAGGTACTTTTTTTGGAAAAAGGTACTTTTTTTGGAAAAAGGTACTTTTTTTGGGAAAAGGTACTTTTTTTTGGAAAAGGGTACTTTTTTTGGAAAAAGGTACTTTTTTTGGAAAAAGGTACTTTTTTTGGAAAAAGGTACTTTTTTTGGAATAAGGTACTTTTTTTGGAAAAAGGTACTTATTTTTGGAAAAAGGTACTTTTTTTGGAAAAAGGTATTTTTTTTGGAAAAAGGTACTTTTTTTTGGAAAAAGGTACTTTTTTTGGAAAAAGGTACTTTTTTTGGAAAAAGGTACTGTTTTTTGAAAAAGGTACTTTTTTTGGAAAAAGGTACTTTTTTTTGGGAAAAAGGTACTTTTTTTGGGAAAAGGTACTTTTTTTGGGAAAAGGTACTTTGTTGGAAAAAGGTACTTTTTTTGTCCCCTTTTTGCCCCTCCCGATAAGAATTTCCAAAAATGCCGTCTCAACGGACGTCTACACCGGTCGAGGAACCTACATACCAAATTTCAACTTCATAGCTCCAGCAGTTTGAGCAGGCCGTCAAGGGGGAGACTTTTTCCCCTTTTTGCCCGTCCCTGTAAAAATTTCCAAAACTCCCGTCTTGGTGGATGTCTACGATAGTGGAGGAACCTTTATACCAAATTTCAACTTCCTACCTCCAGCGGTTTGGGCAGGCCGTCAAGGGGGGCATTTTTCCCCTTTTTAACCCCCATTTTTACAACGTCCCTGTCCAAAATTCTAGAAAGTACTTTCCAGAAAAGTTAGCCCCTACTCCAAGGAACACATATCTTAAATTTCAGCTTTCTAGCCGAAGGGGTTTTGGCAGGCCGTCAACTTCCTAGCTTCAGCGGTTTGGGCTGGGCGATGTTGAGTCAGTCAGTCAGTCAGTCACGTTATTCTTTTATATATAGAGATGGGCTAAATATATGTATGTACATTACAAAATAAAAATATACAGTATTGTTCGAAACCTAAGCAACTTTCCCTAATAAAGTAATCAAAGTCCTACATATTCTTTTTAAATTGGTTTATACAAAATAACACTTTTAATTTTTATTATGTTATGTGCCTACATTCTAATAATAACAAGAAAAATTTAATTCCATTTCCTTGCCAGTAAAAAAAAAATAAAAATCAAATTGACTCCATATATTGCTGTTCAAAACTTAAGCAACTTTCAGTACTTCCTATGATACCCTTTCTTGCATATGACCTCCGCACATAGTTTTGCCATAGAATCTATTAGATTTGATAGTGTTATGGTTGGCACTGATTCCCCCTCTGATTTTAAGCAATTAATCAGCTCCCGCTTATTACTAAAACGGCGAGTTCCGTCCCTGCGGTTCAAAATGCCGAATAGGTTTTCTATGGGAGTCAAGTCTGAAGATTGAGCTGGCCAATCCAATAATTGAATCCCATTAACAGGTAACCATTCTTTGACCCACTTTGACGAGAGTTTGGGTCATTATTACGCTGAAACACCCATAGAAGTGGCATTTCTAATTCGGCATATTGAAGCATGTGTTTGGCTAAAATATCCAAATAAACAAAGCGATCGATTTTTATTTGTATTTCAACAAAAGGCCAACTCCACTAGTCGAAAAGCAGGTCCACACCATTACATTTCCGCCCCCATGCTTTATTGTTCCTTTACAATAACGCGGATGTAATCGTTTTCCCTTCGGTCTTCGAACGTGGCATACTTCATCTGAATTTAACAGGTTAAATTTAGACTTGTCGCTGAATAAAACTATTTTCCATTTTCCCACAGTCCAATTTGAGTGAGCTTTTGCAAAATCCAACCTTAAATTTCATAAAACTAATGAAAATTAACGAATACGTTGCAAAATCATTTAGGCAAACCTCTTTTTTAAATGTTTCTTTGTCAGTATAGGTTTCTTAGACGGCATGAAGCTTCTCAAATTATTTTCCAATGATCGTTTTCTCACACTGCTCGAACTAATATTGAGATTAAGCTCACTCACAACATCTTTGGAAGAAAAAAAGGGTTTTTTTCATAATTAATCGGACAATTTTCAATCTGTTCGATGTGAAGTTTTTGGAGGTTGACCTCTGGTATTGCCTTTCTCTACTGTTCCAGTAGCTTTGTACTTTTTAATTAGTAGTGGAACTATTTCTTTGTTAATGCTTAATTTTTTAGCTATAGACTTGCGATTGGCCCTTATTAAATATTTCAACAATTTTGAGTTTAAAATCGGTTCCGTAACGTAGCTGCACTTCTAAGTAATTGATTCTTAATCTACAGAAACAAAAAAAATTTAAATTTTCTTTGTCAAACTAAACGGGAATTAAATAAAAGTTTCAAAATTTTTGTTTATTTGTTGCAAAAAAATACAACAACAAAATAGTTGCTTAAGTTTCGAACAGCAATATATGGAGTCAATTTCATTTTTGTTTTTTTTTTTACTGGCAAGGAAATGGAATTAAATTTTTCTTGTTATTATTAGAATGTAGGCACATAACATAATAAAAATTAAAAGTGTTATTTTGTATAAACCAATTTAAAAAGAATATGTAGGACTTTGATTACTTTATTAGGAAAAGTTGCTTAGGTTTCGAACAATACTGTATCATATGTGGGAAACTGAGAGTTCCTTTTACTAAATGAATGTTCCTTTTAGTTTGACTCTAGATCATAAATTAATATCACTTTCTGTTTAAATTATTTTCAAATCAAAGAAAGATGATACAATTTTTACAAGTAAATTACAAAGAATAAAAATATATTTGAAAGAATTCGATAAGACCAGCAATACAGAATACGTATTTTCGGCTTTCGCTACAAAGCCATCATCAGTGTATTTCGTCTTGTGTGGGCTAATATTTTAATGTTGTCTACTTACATATGTGACCGCTGAAAGAAAATCTAATTTCGTATCAACAACTCAACTTAGACTAACATCAACGAAATTTAACAATGCTATTTAAAAATAAGAGATCAACTAAATATTCCCCCATTCATTGTTCCTTTTACTTTTATACAAAAAAGTCTTCAGAATTTGAAAAAAATTTACCTTTACCACGGTTATTTTCCGAAAACATTTTCCTTAAGAAAATTCCGCTTTCAGAGAATACTCTTCTTTATACTTCATAATTTTCGGAAGGCTTTTATAAAAAAAATCCAAACGCCTCTTACTTTCTAAGTTTGCTGATAAGTACTTTCACAAAAAAGAAACGGTTTTGCATCCGCATTTAATCTATATATAAAAAAAATTTATAAAAAGAATGAATTAAGAGATGAAAAAGTAGCTAAAATTATCTAAAGTTACCTTTATTTTCTTTAATCATTTTCAAAACATTATTAACTTATTCATTTACATGTGTGTTATCAGCAAATTTGTATTTTTAAAATTTGTAGATTTTATTTTATTTTGTAATTTTAATTGTTGACATTTAATTCAAATTGCTTTAATACAAACGACTTTCTGTTATATTGGTCTTCTGTTGGTGATAGTGACCAATATTAATATTAACCAATTTTGTTGCTCTAACTGAAAATCGAACATAAAACTTATAGCACTTATTTTCAAATCGGTATATATGTACAACCATCATTCGGCAGAAAATAATTAGTAAAGCATTAGTTAGCAATTATTAAGAAACATTGGCTATTACAACTAAAATATAATTGTCACTGTTGATTCAAGGTGAAAATTTCACTATTTAGAGATTTTTAAAGACGTTGTGACTATCGAATTAGATTATAAGTTTTATTCATGACTAAATTGGTTGGTAAAACTGAATTTTATTACATAAATAACCTTCTTTTGGTTACAATTTCAAATTAATAATCACAAATGGGTATTTATTAGTAACACAACTAATTTTATGTAATTGAAATCTGGTCGAATTCCAGCTAATTAATTTTCTGTGTGTAAAATCTGATGCATAAAACTTCATATTAAAACCACAGTTCGCATTTTATATGGATTTTTACGGTTTTTTAAGGTTTTAGCCAATTTAATCGCTGAAAGCAAAATCGGCCTTAATAAATGATATGGCTTAGTAAAGAAGCAATTGAAAGGAAATATTTCATCAAAAAAAATGTATTTATCTATAGCGGCCTATACGTTAAAATCGCGATAAAATTTTATACGGCAGCATAGCTTTTCAAGTTGTCCCCAAAGTCCAACTTTCAGTATAATATGGGGTGAGCTCTAAAAACTGTTTTTGCAAAATTTCAAGCAAAACAGTTTTCATTTGCAAAAGTTATCGCAATAAATACACTTTTTACTAAGGTTAGTATCGTACACGCAGAAAACAGATTCAGTTCTGATAACCGCATTTGTAGCCAATCGCTGGATAGAAAAAAACCAAGGCAACATCAATTTTCATAAATTGATGTTGCCTTGGTTGGGGATCGAACCCGCAACCTCACGTGTAACAGTCCAACACGCTAACCATTACACCACAGCGCCCACACGTTGTTACGTTGGCATATAAAATTTGCACTTGAACCTTTCGCTAAAATTAAGCTAAGAATTACATCTGATTTTACTTTCAGCTTTAATAACATTTTAGCTTCTGTTTACAACTTATCACCTTAGCCTATCTATGCTAAAATAATGAAATGAAGGAAAAGAAAAAATAACTATGGGCTTGTATTGTAGTATTTGTATTATCATAATGATTGGATTATGGTTATTATGGGTTATTTATGCTTGTTTGGATATGTTTTCGTTTCAAATTTTATTTATAATAATAGTGTCGTTAAACTAACAATTACGCCAAGTCCATGAATAAAAGTTTCACTATAATTATCTCTAACCATCCCTTAATAGCAAACTAATGGTTTGTGTCTTGACTAAAATTTTGCCACTGTTCGAGTATTATATAGAACAAAATTTAGTAATTTAATATTATTGGATCGTTCTGGTACTAAAATTAACATATCTTATTTATATTTTTTTAAACTGAAAATTTGATGAAAAAGTGGCAGGGTAATTAGTGATGGTCTCATCCATAAATTGGTTTTTTGTTATTAGTTGACAAGTACCAACACACATGCCTACAATCGCTTTAACTTAGCTCTCTTGAGAAGTTTTGCTTTTAGTTAAATTCTTTTTCTATTCAACTTTCCATTAAGCAACAAGTATTAACAAACAATGAAGTGACATTTTTTTATAACGGTGTAAAAAAATTTTTTCATACCACGTTGAATTAAATTTTGGTAATTATATAATTATAAAAATTTTCTTGGAAGTAAACTCTCCTACATCTATTTCGATTAAAAGAATGATTACATTGGCCATATAGCCGCATTAAAAAAGTAATTGAAAAGGCTGCGTTAAAGTGGTGATTATGCTTCTGCCACATACTGGATAGTATTCCGAGATAAAGGCCATTTTGCGGGAAAATTTTACCGAGCTACCAATTAGAAGCACATTTACCTAGTATTTTTTTTGTGAATCACATTTGCTGTGTTACTTATGTAACAAATTTGGAGAAAAAAAATACAAAGACCAAAACGGAAATCTTCCAGGCAATGGCCGTATCTTCGTAAATGCATCGGGTAATGGCGAATGTTCAGTTTTCCGAATAAATTTTTATATATTAGCCAATTCATGCATTATTGCATTACCCAGTCAGCCTAAACACGTGGTGTATGAAATTTTACGTAATCATTACAAATCATCTAAGCAAGGACTTTTCACTAGATTTGCATAATTTCCGTGGTGGTCAAATATTGCGAGCCACCACTGTTACCTGTTATTGCCGGCCATAAAAACGTTAACCCTCTACCAATCCATAATTTAAGTGGGCCGCGAACAGAGAGTTGTAGTGGCAGAGCAAAATTTTGGGTAATTGTTTCGGTGCTTAACCCATTCAAATCCATTTCCACGTCATATATGGAACATCGATAACGACCAATGTATAGTCATCATCAGGGCAAGGACTTTCATGCAAATGCATGTTTGTAGTCAGTGGCCCAAAAATGATTTTGACCAAATACTTTTCCGAATCAAAGAATTGGCAAAAAAATTGCATCGATTTGTTGATGCATATTTTTGCATATTTTGTTATAAATGTATATTTTTGCATATTTTGCTTTTAAGTGCATATTTTATTGCATATTTTATGATTTTTATTGCATATTTTTGCATATTTTGCACATTATTGCATATTTTTTAATATTTTTAAAAATGAAATTCGATTTAAGAATTCATACTTTAAAACTAAAAAAATTCTAAAGAATTAATTATTTGGAAGCTCTGTTGGTAATATAAAGCTGCCTACGCACTAGGGAACATGGTTGAGGGAACAAAAAATATCAAAAAATTTTGTAAACACGAAATGCACGCTCTCAACACGCACACACACACACAAACGCACTCACACATTCACAAAATGCTCTCTTTTTTTAAGAATGTTCCCTAGTGTGTGGGCAGCTTAACACTACACTAGAAAGAGAAACACATAGTATGAAATATGTTGTCATCCACTAACACATTCATTTCAAAATTGTCCAAAATGCATTTTAAAATTTTCAAAATGTATTTCAAAATTGTACAAATATATTTTAAAATATGTATTACAAATATATTTTAAAATACTTTATTTGTATTTAAGAAAATTCTATTTTTATTTGAAAATTGTCCAAATACATTTCAAAATTATTCATTTGTATTTAAAAATTTTAAATCTGCATTTCAAAATTGTCCAAATGCATTTCAAATAATTCCATTTGTATTTCAAAATTATCTAATGTATTTCAGAAATTTCCAAATGTATTTAAAAGACTCTATTTGTATTCCAAAATTTTCCAAATGTATTTAATAAAATTCTAATTGCATTCCAAATTTTTCGAAATGAATTTCAGAAATTTCTATTTTTATTTTAAAAGCATTAGAATTTTATTAAATACATTTGGAAAATTTTTGAATACAAATAGAGCTTTTTAAATACATTTGGAAATTTCTGAAATACATTTGGAGAATTTTGAAATACAAATGGAATTATTCTAAATGCAATTTTACAATTTTGAAATACAGATTTATAACTTTTAAATACAAGTGAATAATTTTGAAATGTGTTTGGACAAATTTAAAATACAAATAAAATTTTCTTAAATACAAATAAAATATATTCAAATATATTTGTGTTTATATTTCTTGTAATTTTTTAACCAAAGTTAAGAAAATTGTGAAGTTTTGGGAAAAAATAAGGGATAAATTCCATATTAAAATTGTAACCGGTTAATCGACCTGTTTTAACCGATAATTCGGATCGAATAATTATTTGAGTTTTGAATTATTTGTTTCGTCATTAACCGAAATAGAGGCGATTAATCGAGGAATCGGTTAATCGATTAACCGAATTGTAAACACTAGCTGAACACCAATCGGGGCAGAAAGGTGGCAAAGCGTGCTACCAAACTTGCTCGTAGGTAATGACTGCCATAAGGGGCAGAACACCGAAGCACCTAAGGTGCTTGCAAGTGAACCTTCACCATGCCAAGGCGGCATCTGATGTTGCCAACAGAAGGTTCACCGTCGACGCTCTGGATGTAATGTTCATTCAGGAGCCGTGGGTGCACAATGGGGCCATTAAGGAGCTGAACGCGAACCATGGTAGGTTGATTTATGATTCCAAACATAGCAGGCCTAGAGCGGCCATCCTTGTGAGGAGCAACCTAACATTTCTTCCAATTTCAGAGTTCATATTGGGAGACCTGGTTGCGATCTGGGCAAAAGTACCTTCCCTGGCCGGGGAGCATGAGGTGATGTTGGCCTCTGCGTATTTGCCTGCCGACAGCGACGCGGCACCAACCGCGGAGGTCTCGGCCTTCGTGGAATATTGCCGATTGAGGGATCTGAGTTGGATCCTCTGCTGTGACGCCAATGCTCATCACACAACGTGGGGAAGCACCAATGTCAACAAACGGGGTGAGTACCTGCTTGAATTTATATGTAGTAATGGTATAAACATAGCAAATAGGGGCGACGAACCGACGTTTAGGAATGCAATTAGGTCAGAGGTCTTGGACCTCACTCTTACTAGTTCTAACCTTTCTTTCGCCATCTCTAACTGGCATGTATCCAACGAACTATCAATGTCTGATCATCAACACCTGGTCTTTGACGTTGTTAGTGCGCTGGACTCGTGCCAGGAATATCGTAATCCCAGATGTACAAACTGGGAGAACTTCCGTTATCATCTGGAGAGCGATGCCAATCTCTCCAACGGGTT
Source organism: Leucophora obtusa (assembly GCA_949987735.1). Taxonomy (NCBI): domain Eukaryota; kingdom Metazoa; phylum Arthropoda; class Insecta; order Diptera; family Anthomyiidae; genus Leucophora; species Leucophora obtusa. Next base: position 137,520,976 of record OX465295.1, read on the forward strand.
GATTCTGAGCCCAGATCAGATTGATTATGAGTCATCGGAGATTAAATCTAGTTTGACTTCTGCTTACTTTGCGAGCTGCCCTCAAAAGACCAGGAAGGTGAGAAGGGACGTTCCATGGTGGAACGATGGTCTGGATAAGCTCAAAAGGGAGGCTAGGAGACTATTCAACAGAGCCAAGGAAACAGGTGACTGGGTCACCCACAAGACGGCTCTAACTGAATATAATAGGGAATTACGTAGATCCAAAAGGTCCACGTGGCGCAGCTACTGTGAGAAGATCTCAGATCCTTCGGAAGCTGCGCGACTTCAGAAGGCCCTTTCACAGGATCACACGAATGGTCTTTGCACTCTCAGGAGACCCGATGGTTCCTACACTGGATCTCCTGAGGACCATAGGTGTTACAATGGTGTCGAATGACCACTTATGCTGCCTTAGCATGGTGGCCAAAGGTTGAGCAGTCAACAGCAAAGGATACTCTGAAGAAGTTGTATCGGCTGGTGTTTACTGGCATTACGGGGGCTTGGGGATCGTGCCCAACGGATGCCATTGGGGCCATGTTGGGTATTCCACCTTTGCATATCTCCGTGAAGGAGGCTGCAAGCTTGGGCTCACTTCGTCTCCGGGGGGTCGGGGACATGAGGAGCGGGGACCTGAAGGGACACATAAAGATCGCCTTTATAGACGACCCAATCTTAAGGGTCGCGGATAAAATGATCCCAGAGCAAATATTTGTCAGGTATTTTGACATCATGTCATTTGACAGGCATATGTGGACCAGTCGGACTTGGAAGCCCGAAGAGGGGGCACAGATATGGTTCACTGATGGCTCGAAACAAGCTAACGGTGACACGGGGGCAGGTGTCTTTGGACCCAGATTCCAACGTGCTCTACCAATGGGCAAGTACCCCTCCGTCTTTCAGGCGGAGATTTTCGCCATCTGCGTATGTGTGCGAGAGTGCCTGCGGAGAGGCACGGTTAGATCCCGCATCTACATTTTTTCTGACAGCCAGGCTGCGCTAAAGGCTCTTGGAGCTTACGGGGTATCATCTGGTCTGGTCATGGAGTGTGTGGAAATTCTCAACGAACTTGGTATGAAAAACTCCCTTACACTGGGATGGATTCCTGGTCATGAAGGGCACGAGGGTAACAAAAGGGCTGATTGTCTAGCCAATTGTGAAGCCCGACGACCCTTCATCGGTCCGGAACCATTCTTTGGGATACCTAGGGGGTATGCTGGGGAAAAACTCAGGCAGTGGAGAGAGACTGAGTTTGCAAAACATTGGGAAACTTCTACTGGCCAAAGACAGGCCAAAAGATTTATTTCCCTGTCCAGCGGAGTATCAAAGCGACTATTGTCACTTGACAGGGGTAACCTTAGGACCCTGACGGGATACTTAACTGGGCACTGTGGGCTCAGGTACCAGCTTCACAAACAGGGCCGGTCAGACACTGATGTTTGCAGGTTTTGTGAGCTGGAAAATGAGACATCGGAGCATGTTCTCTGCGAATGTCCGAGACTGTGCGACAGGAGACTCAGATTTCTGGGTGACCGCTTTGTGTCATCTTCGGACGTTTGGGGAAATTCTCCTAACAGGATTATTGGCTTTATTGGTAGCCTGAATCTCTAGGGAACTCTAGGCAGCACAAAAGACTCTATATTGGTCGCGTTGTGTAGTGCCTTCGTATCTAATCTAAAATTGTAGGGTTAAAATGAGATAAATTATGAAAATTGAAAAAAATAAAATATTTCTTTCAAAAATTTACAAGGTTATACTCTAGTTTCATTTTTAAGATATATTCAAATATTTCAAATATTCAGATAAAATTTTTTGTCTCTCTTGGGTTATGATAACCTAGTCCCAGGTATGGCCAAAGATGGGATTTGGTTTTTTATAAATTTGCAAAACTCTATTTTTGAGTTTTTTAAAATTTTGTTCAACAAAATATAAAAACAAGTGGTCAACGCATATGGGTTTATTAAGTACACCTTAGAGAATAATTCTGCTGAAAATTACACAAATCCCTGTTTTAACTTAACTGTGACGGAGTTTTAAATTTGAAAATTTTAGAGAAAAGTGTGATTTTGGCCAATAATTAAGATGATATTATTAATTTTTCTGTTTTTAGGAAGGTTGGTTACCGAAACGAATAACGGTAAGGATAACGGTAAGGATAACGGTAACGGTATCGAATTTTATTTGTTTCGGTAACAGTACAGGTAACGGTATTTAAGACTGTTTCGGTAACGGTATACCGTTACCGAAACAGCAATACAATACAAATAACAAGCAACCAACCTTGGTTTTTAGCTAGCTGGAACAAAACCACCAGTGACTACTACTCCACCGATGAAAGTGCCAATTTGGCTCATTGGGAAAAATGTATGGCTTTCTTTTTAATTTCGGTCAATTCGTCAATTTTTGACCATTTTCAGCCCATTTAAGCCCATTTAAGTCGCTTTTCCTGTATTCAAAATTTCTTGTGTTATCTTTATACGGCTCACAATTACTATTTCCACCATTAGAACGCACATTTCAACTGAGAAAATCAAAATTTTTAGCCTATTTTCATGATTTTTGCCCATTTTTCATCGATTTTCCCCATTTTTGTGCTGTTTTTATGCGCTTTTTTGTAGTTCTTGCGCAAACTTATCGACATAATTCTTACCATTTTTCCCTTTTACAATATATTATGCAATATTATTGCCATTTCAAGCAACTCAATACACTTTTTAAATACAAAAACCATCGGTTTTTACGCTTTTTCGGATGATTTTCGGGTTTTTTATTGATTTAAATAAATTTTTTGTGGTTGAATACATTTTTTCGGTATAAAAATTAATGGAAATGCGTGTTTCTCCGTATTAATGTAATTCATTTTAAATTGGCAATTGAAATAGAGAAATAAGCAATGGAATATCATTCGTTATCCTCCAATTCCATTAACAAATTCCAGCAAAGATCTGCCAAAAGTGAATATAATTTTTTTCAATTATACCAGTGTTCCAACTGTGCTGATACCTGGTGGAAACGTTCCCCATGCTCGTCTGATTCAGACGGCAACTGACGCTCGAAGTGATCCTGGTGGTGATGCAGGAAATGCATTTTCAACGACATTCGAACACCGATGTTTTCGAAAGATTGCAGCATATCATCAACAATGGCACGCCAATTGTCCACTCGATGAATGCCGAGAACTTTTTCGATCACTGCTTTCAGGCTATCCCAAGCGATGAGTTCCTCCTCTTGAAGGACATTGTTGAAGTGTTCATCCTTCATCAGTTTGCGAATGTCTGGGCCATTCAACACACCTGAAATAAATATATGATTTTATATAAAAACTTTCAAGAATACTTCATCTTTGTTTGGCGGAAAAAGAATTCCAAATATTTATTTACCTTCTTTAATTTTCGCTTCACTCAAGCGTGGAAAAATGTACTCCAATCGTCCAAAAGCCAATCTATTTCCACGCACCAGTAACGCTTTGATGAAATTCTTCATTAACCCAAGTTTAATGTGCAATGGTGGCAGCAATACCTTATCCATCGGCACCAACTCCTCGTGGATAACGTTCTGCTACCCGATTAGACGATTTGTTCTCGGTAACCAATCTCGTTTTTGATACTGTGGTGTATATCGCGAATCCCACGTACACAAGTACACTCTAAAAAATGTTTGTAAATTTGCTACTATAAAATGGGTAAAATTTTGTTTAATTTTACGAAAATTTGGTAAATATAAACAAAAAATGCGTAAACTTTTTTTGTACACACTTTCATATGCAATAATACACACACAAAGTATTTTTAGACATTATGTGCTTATAAATAAACACATTGTGCCTAAAATTACTATTGTTTTGTTAAATAAAATTTTTACGCACAAAGTTGGTATACTATCCAATAATAGTAATAAATACTCTGACATTTCAAATTGGAAAAAATTAAAAAAAAAAAATTATAAATAATAAAAAGAAAAAGCGAAAACGGATTATTTTTTGTGAATTACAACATTTCCACAAACACATTAGAGTCTGGAAATAGCAACATAAGCATGAAATTGTTTTTGGTAATTATTATTAACGCATGTGGTAGTCTAAACCTCATTTCAAAATTGAAAACGCCGTAAGAGAGACACGGCCTACGTAGGAACTACTGTGTGCAATAACTCCTGCTCAACAAAATGCCTTCTTTGCAAGGGAGGCAGTCAACCAACAACAATAACGGGAGAAAACGCCGTAAGAGAGATACGGCCTAGGTAAAACAACTGGGTGCGATGACTCCTGCTCAACAAAATGCCTTCTTTGAAAGGGAGGCAGTAACCGTCAACAATAACGGGAGAAAACGGCTTAAGAGAGATATGGCCTACGCAGGAACAACTGAGTGCAATGACTCCTGCTCAACAAAATGCTTTCTTTGCAAGTTAGGCAGTACTCAATGAATACTGACTTTGTTGAGCAGGAGTTATTGCACTCAGTTGTTCCTGCGTAGGCCATATCTCTCTTAAGGCATTTTCTCCCATTATTGTTGACGGTTACTGCCTCCCTTTCAAAGAAGGCATTTTGTTGAGCAGGAGTCATCGCACCCATTCAATAGTTTTAACAAATTTTTATATGAATTTTATACAAATGCCTTAAGATCCCAAAACGACCAATTTGGACATAAACGATTATGAGAGAATGACTCGGATATTATTATTAATAAAATACGTACTAAAAATTAATTTGTTATTTTATTCAATAAAAATTTTAGGGTAGTGCTTAAAGTTAGCACAACTGTTGTAAATGTACGCATTATATTGGATTTTTACGCACTTTCTGTGGATTTTTGCGCATTTTTTGTGGATTTTTAATCATTTTATGCGTACATTTACACGTGAAACGTGCTTTTTTACATACAAATTTAGTAAATTAACACACTAATTTAAAAATTTCATTTAATTTTTACGCACTTTCAATGTAAAATTACAAATTATTTGTGCACCAACTTAAACACAATGTGCGTATTTTTTTTCAATTACGCACATAGAGTAAATTTACCCAATTTATAGTAGGAGTTCAGTTTCCTACTATAAGTTGGGTAAATTTCAACAGAATTGAATTACAGTGTAGCACATATTTTTAGTGTAACCAGTTTGAAGGCCACAGATAAGTGCAACCACTTTCAAATCAGCGCATATTTTCCAACAATGTTCATGGTATTTCACAGAATCCAAGATTAGTTTCATGGAATCATACGTTTCCTTTGTTTTCACGGCAAGCGCAATTGGCACAGTTTTTTGTATTATCGAAATACAGCAGCACAGCCTTGAGACTGCTCTTCGATCCATCGATGAACAACCGCCATTGGTCCGCATTGTACGTGTAATTCATGGCCGACATCAAACCATCGATATCATTACAGTACGTAAATGAATTGTTTTCGTTGCGAGTAAAAAACGGTAGAAATTTATGCTGTCGACCACGCGAACCGAACACTTTAACTTCTGGTGGCAGGATGTTCACAGCTTTAAGATGTTGAGCAAGAATTATGGTTTTATTTTGTGACAACTTTAGTTGTCTTGACATTATTTTCAAGCGCTGTTGTGTAACTTCAATGTGTTTGCATGGTGGCGAAATATTTGATGGCTGATACAAAGAAAAATTCGATTCTGGCTCCGAAAAAAAAGATGGTGGGATGTATTCTTCAGTTGGACTCGGTTTTCTCGGGATTGGCACTGGCGGAGAATGGGGAAGAGTGGTTTGAGCTGACGGAACACTTTGGTAAATGTATTCCATCGCCTTTCTTCTGTTCATACCCACAACATTATTTTTACATACGTAGCACATGTTTTTTTCGTGGTCGACTGGCTCTGACCAAAATATCGGTATTCCATATGGCATGCTTTCCCGTCGACCTGTTCGCCATTCATACAAACGTGCTACACACGATGAACAAGCTATTTTAGGCACCCAGTCAACATTACGAATCACTGGAATATTGAAATACTGCTCGTACAATCCCAGCAAAATATTGGTAATGACACCTCATTACTATCTGCATTACCAAAAATGATATATCATTACCTTTTGCATTATTTTATAATATAAAATAATGACTTCCTAATAACGGCCTATTGTATTGATTGTTTCTAAATATAAAATAATGACTTACTCGTAATAGTTTAAATAAGTACTTTTTACACAGTTAAATTTTATACATTTTTACTTATTATATGTAAATATGTTTTATGTTTAAATTTTTATGACCAGTCCTAAAATTACACACTAGAGAAAACTTAATTTTTTCTGAATGTATTTCCTTAAGCTAATAGTATTTGCTTAACTCCTTATTTTTAAGAATCTAGTAAGCAATCGGACATCCACTTATAATTCAACTTTTTGTAAGCATGTGTGTAACCACTTATTATTCAAAATCTCATAACTACTTATTTCTCATTTTTTCGTAAGCGAGCGGGTAAGCGTGACTACTTATAAAAACGACCACGCCAAACAAAAATAATGAGTTTAGACGCCAAAAAATAAGTTGTGCGGAGCTATGAATTTCTATTATATAACCACTTATTTGGTAATGAAAGATTTTGCTGGGATGTTGCAATTTCATCAGTAATTTTTTTCTTAGACGACATAATGGTCCACTTTCCGCACATATAACAGTAATGATTGAAGTTTTTCAGGCATTCATCCATTTTGTACCGTAAAAATTAATCAATTCAAACTGGAAACTTTATTTATACTTTTATTACTTTTTCGTCACTTTAAAAAAATCGTACTTTACGCGTTCGGAGACACTTGTTGAATGACAAAAATCGATCAATGAACATCTATAAATACTACGTAAGTATCAATATTTTACTGAGAGGTACTTATGAATTGGCGCATCTTTTAAGGGTGTCTATATACCTGATTCGTGTGCGTTTGTCTAAAAAAAATTTGTGTAAAAAAATCATGCAGGTAGCCAACGGAAAAAACCCAAATAATTAAAAAAGTACACTTTCCTTTTTTCCTTTTAATTGTCCACGCATTTTTACATTAAGTAAAAAACGATAGTTTTTGTATTTAAAAAGTGTGTTGAGTTGCTTGAAATGGCAATAATATTGCATAATATATTGTGAAAAGGATAAACGGTAAGAATTATGTCGATAATTTTGCGCAAGAACTACAAAAAAACGCATAAAAACAGCACAAAAATGGGGAAAATCGATGGAAAATGGGCAAAAATCATGAAAATAGGCTAAAAATTTTGATTTTCTCATTTGAAATGTGCGTTCTAATGGTGGAAATAGTAATTGTGAGCCGTATAAAGATAACACAAGAAATTTTGAATACAGGAAAAGCGACTTAAATGGGCTGAAAATGGTCAAAAATTGACGAATTGACCGAAATTCAAAAAAAACGCCATAAATTTTTCCCAATGAGCCAAATTGGCACTTTCATCGGTGGAGTAGTAGTCAGGGGGCTCATCCAAACACAACCATATGGTTTTCACGTTAGTACCGTTTCACAACTTGAACAGTGTTACCATTACCGCACTGAGAATTCGTTCCAGTACCAACATACCGAAGTATTGATCTTCAAACAGATATCAGTATTACAACCGCCGCTGCTACATCCATGGATTTCTTCTCAGAATACGACCCTGGTGAAGGTACATCCTCTGAAACATCAAAGGACCCAATCCTAGTCACACAAAACCAATTGGATGGAATTGTTGCAAATTTGTGTTTGACTCAGAAAAAATCAGAACTACTGGCTTCATTTTTGAAAGGAAATAATTTGCTGGCGAAAGGTACCAAAGTAACACCATATCGAAAACGCCAAAAAGAGTTAGAAAAGTTCTTCAATGTGAATAATGCAAAAAATTTCGCTTATTTCAACAATATATATAAAAAAGATGATTGGCGTTTATTCATCGATAGTTCACTAAACAGCTTAAATGTTGTGCTTTTGCACAAGACAAATAGAATGCCTTCTGTTCCGATTAATGAAAATTTCGATAATTTGAAACACATTCTGGAAGTGGCGCATTTGCTGCGACCTCAAAATAGTTCCATTGATTACAGGCTTAACAGCATCTGGGCGTCCAAAATATCCGTGTTTTTTGTGCGATTGGGATTCACGATACGGAGAAGTTATTAAAGGAAGAAACCAGTACAAACAGCATAACTGGAATAGTCGCATTGGACGGAAATGGCCTAAAGACAATAGGCTATACGAAAGTCTTGTTCCTGAAATGAAAATTTTGTGGCCGTTGGTCGATTAAAAAAAATTCGAACTAACATAAACAAACGCCGCGATACGGGTCTTCTAATTTAGCCTCTATTTTCACTCCTCACTCTCAGAATCGACCTAACTTTTGCTAACCTGAATTTGTTCCACAGTGTTATCGGTGAGGGTAAGTAACGCTATTGTAGATTATTTCGGTTAAAGTATGTTAAGAATATTTGTATTTCGATAACGCTATTTTAAGGTTAACCGGTATTCAGTTATTTCGGTGCATTCCGCAAATTTTTTTTACAAAAAAACAAAGTAAAGTAAAATAAATTTATTAACTAACCCCTCAATTCATAAATGCTTTATAAAGTTATAGCAGATTTACAAAACGTCATTTTCATACAAAATTTGTTCAATAAACCTCCTATAATTTTACAAAGCGTTTATGAATTTTGGGGGTAAGTGTATGTAAAATTCACAATTACGACGTGGAATTACAAAAAGTTTAGACTAAAAAATAATTGTGATGTAAGGATAATGGTATTTTATTAATTTCGGTACTGGTATTTTAAATGTATCGATATTTGAATCTATAACAGTATTTTAGCGATAGAGCCTACCAACCCTGCCTCAATGGTTGGGTGAGTTCCTAAACGTCAAAACACATTGCAGTGATGCGGTTTTACTACTGTTTCGATACAAAGCAAACAAGTGTGTTGTTTACTTTGTAATAAAAACACTGCATATTTTTTACGTTTAGAAACACTTTTTTGCAATCAGTTCCTTTAAAAATGGTAAAAAATATTATTTTGGAAAATTTGATGAGATTTTTGGAAGAAACACCTCAAAATAATTTAATAACAAAAATATTTCCTTACTTTTCATCCGCCATTGTTATATTTGCACTTTATTTTTTATAAATGTCAACAAAGCATCAACAAAATTAGTGATGCACAGTTTGCGTTTTGTATGCGCATCGATAACTTTTATTATACATTTTGGGATGTATGACATTGTCAACGTTTACACGGTTGCGTTTAGGAATGCATGACTTTGTTCAGTTGCATTGCAAATGACGTTTTGGAACTGACCCTATGTAATTAACAGGGCAATGGCTTTCATGCACTAAAAAATCGAAAATATGCGCTTAAAATATGCACTATAAAATAGAAAATATACACTTAAATATGCATTTATAACGAAATATGCACTAAAAACCAAAAAATATGCAATTAAAAATAAATATTTTTTTTATTATATTTATTAAAAACTAACATAAATGTAAAAATTCAGGTATCAGTTACAATAAGCTTGTTCGTTTACTTACTACAAGTTACTATATTTACTACAGCTGGAAAATTTCAATACAAAAAGTAAACAAAACTATGCAATTGTAGTAAAAGTAGTAAGAAATTCGAGTAAATGAACACACTGAATGTGTCTTCAAATACACATAGTTAAATATATTTTTAGAAAATTCAGTGAAAATAAAAAGAAATGCAGTCGATTGTAAATATTAAGGGTGTGTGGCATTTTACCTGAAAAAAAAATTTTATTATAAAATAGAACTTAAATATGTGTACTATAAAATCGTACTCACTTTCGTAACTCAGAGAAAAAAGTGGCAGAAATTAATGCTCGGGGACAAGTTCCCTTTAAATAATTTTTATAAAATTTTTCAACTTTCTGTTTGTGAGCATTAACACCCGAAAACATTAATTTAAAATTACATCTATAAAAAATGTGTTAGTGGATGACAAACATATTGTATACTATGTGTTTCTCTTTCTAGTGTAGTATTGTATTACCAACAGAGCTTAAAAATAATTCTTTAGAATTTTTTTTAGTTTTAAAGTAAGAATTCTTAAATCGAATTTCATATTTAAAAATATTAAAAAATATGCAGTAATGTGCAAAATATGCAAAAATATGCAATAAAAATCATAAAATATGCAATAAAATATGCACTTAAAAGCAAAATATGCAAAAATATGCATTTAAAACAAAATATGCAAAAATATGCAACAACAAATCGATGCCATTTTTTTGCCAATTCTTTGATTCGGAAAAGTATTTGGTCAAAATAATTGTTGGACTACTGACTACAAACATGCATTTGCATGAAAGTCCTTGCCCTGGTAATTACTTTTGGCTTATGAATGACTTAACATCTAATTCATCCGTTGACTTATAGAAGAGCATGAAATATTAATAAAAATAAAAAATTTAGACTACTCGCAAACTGACTAAAATTGTGAAGTTTGCATAAAAATTCCAATATCTATTTTTTATTCATACGAGTTAATGAATTGATTCACAGCGACTGATCATCCACGAATTAAACCGATACATCAGGAAAGTGTATTAATCTATACATGCTTTGAAATTCTTTCGTTATACAAATAAGCTATTAACGTTACCAAGTAATTAAGAAAATTTCAACTAATAAAGTTTTATCGATTAATTTATTATATTGTATATGCCACTCGTATTCATACGAGTTAATGAATTGATTCACAGCGATTGATCATCCACGAATTAAACTGATACATCAGGAAAGTGTATTAATCTATACATGCTTTGAAATTCTTTCGTTATACAAATAAGCTATTAACGTTACCAAGTAATTAAGAAAATTTCAACTAATAAAGTTTTACCGATTAATTTATTATATTGTATATGCCAAAAAAAACATTATTTTAGTTGAAGTGCTCCCAATTGCTTGCCAAAGATTTTTTTTGTGTGTATTTAAAAAGCGCAAATAATACTTGATTTTTGAAAGACTCTAAAATAAGATTATTTTTAAATCGTTCACATGTGATCATAACTGACTCTTATTTACAAGCTTTTAAGTGTTTTGTTCTAAAGTTAATATTTTCTCAAAATTTTATGAAGATTCATATGAGACTCAAAATTTCATCATAAATGCTGCATATTTAAGGAACTTTTCTTTGTAATAATATAACGCCCAGAACGATGGGACAATTGAAATGGCCAAATCACTTTTTTTAAGTTTACTGATGAGGTTATTACCTTTTTTCGGAGTTCAAATTGTAATAATAAGGGTATTCACGATGGTACATGTGCATATTTGCAATTTGCTATGCAAATTGTAACATATCGTGAGCGTCTTTTTTAAGATCAATTGCATATTTGCTTTATGAGCCATTTTGTTCACTGCTGCTAACTTTTTTCCTAAAAATATCGCTAAATCAAACTAAAAAATCACTAGAAAATAGCTGAAAATGCTAAAATATCGCTAGATTTGATGAGAAAATAACTAAATTGGCAACAGTGATTTTGTTTACGTCAAAAGTAAAAATAAATCGTATTTTTGAGAAAATTTGTGAATCATAAAAATAGTAATAAAATAAAAAATAAAAAAAAATTTTATGTTAATAAAAAATCACAAACAATTTTTTTATTTAATATCTTATCATAATATGGCGGCTGATATGTTAAAAACAGATATTTTGTTTTATTTGCAACTTAGCTTATATGCAAAGTGATTTTTGCTAAAGGTTTTTTTATTGCAAATGAAGAAAAATAAAGCAAATTGCAAATACATACATTTTGTTGTTGTGTTGATGCAAACGTTGTTTTTTTGCAATCATTTGCAACGTTTGCATCGTTTGCAATACCCATCGTGAGTCCCCGTAATATGTTAATTGAAGTCATTTATAATTTCATATTTTTTGGGAATTTTGAATCTTGTTGTGGCAGCACTGAGATTAAACAAGATTAAACTGAACTATTTACTTGTAGTGGTGGAAAAAATTATACACATTTGTTGCACAGTGGATTGACCGAATACAAAATGGGTAATAATTTATACTTGTTTGTACTTAGTAGAATCCCCGAATAAAACGAGTAAAAAGGTTAAAGTCGGGCATGCCGACTATACAATACCCTACACCAGTCTGGTGTATTGTTTGGATCCGAAATTCGAATGGGTTAAAATGGGGCTTGTGTCAAAATTTTCTATAATGTGAGTCAGCGCACCAAATTTCATTAAAATATCTTAATATTTGCGACCTGCAGTTTGTAACCAAGCCAATTTTGGGGGGACCCTTATATGGGCACTAGTTCTAAACATGGACCGATGTTCACCAAAATCAATAGGCTTCGTCCTTGGGCCAACATAGGTCTATGTACCAAATTTCATCAAAATATCTTAATATTTGCGACCTGCAGCGTATAAACATTATAATTTTGGTAGGACCCTTATATGGGCACTAGGTATACACATGGACCGATGTGCACCAAAATCTATAGGCTGCGTTATTGTGCCAATATAGGTCTGTGTACCAAATTTCATCAAAATATCTTAATATTTGCGACCTGCAGCGTATAAACAGTATAATTTTGGTAGGACCCTTATATGGGTACTAGGTCTAAACATGGACCGATGTTCACCAAAATCAATAGGCTGCGTTATTGTGCCAATATAGGTCTGTGTACCAAATTTCATCAAAATATCTTAATATTTGCGACCTGCAGCGTATAAACAGTATAATTTTGGTAGGACCCTTATATGGGCACTAGGTCTAAACATGGACCGATGTTCACCAAAATCAATAGGCTGCGTTATTGGGCCAATATAGGTCTGTGTACCAAATTTTATTAAAATATCTTAATATTTGCGACCTGCAGTTTGTAACCAAGCCAATTTTGGGGGGACCCTCATATGGGCACTAGTTCTAAACATGGACCGATGTTCACCAAAATCAATAGGCTTCGTCCTTGGGCCAACATAGGTCTATGTACCAAATTTCATCAAAATATCTTAATATTTGCGACCTGCAGCGTATAAACAGTATAATTTTGGTAGGACCCTTATATGGGCACTAGGTCTAAACATGGACCGATGTTCACCAAAATCAATAGGCTGCGTTATTGGGCTAACATAGGTCTGTGTACCAAATTTCGTCAAAATATCTTAATATTTACGACCTGCAGCGTATAAACAATATAATTTTGGTAGGACCCTTATATGGGCACTAGGTCTAAACATGGACCGATGTTCACCAAAATCAAACTTGTTCGTCCTTGGGCCAACATAGGTCTGCGTACCAAATTTCATCAAAATATCTTAATATTTGCGACCTGTAGAGTGCGCACGGACAGACAGACGGACGGACGGACAGACGGACATCGTTAAATCGAAATAAAAAAAAATTCTGAACCGATCGGTATACTATAAGGTGGGTCACGACCAATATTTTTTGGTGTTACAAACATCAGCACAAACTTATAATACCCTGACCACATAGTGGTGTAGGGTATAAACACCAGGATGGAGGGTATCTAAAGACTCGGCACAGCCGAATTTAATCTTTGGTTAGTATAAGTCTCCAGTCACCTGGGGACTTATACAAACCCGCTTGTTAATTTATAAGCCCCTTTTTTAATTAAAAAATTTCAAGTTTATTATGTAATTTTGTATGCGCCCAATACACATCAGATAAACCCAAATCATTTATTCTTTCGCTAAAAAAAACTACTCAGCATGAAAGTAGTCATATTTCGTTTTTCTGTTTTACTACTTTGTTTTTTTTTCGTTTTCTGCTCTTGCTGTTTTTTTTTTGTAGCAGTGGTAGTTGTAGCAGTACTACCAGGGATGGAAAGAAAGCTCGAGCGAGCCAAAAATATATACATTTTTTTAAAAAGCTCGAAAGCCAAAATTAAAAGAGCTGCTCAAATGAAAAAAGCTCGCAACTAAAAAAAATAAAGAGCTTATAAAAATGAAAAGGCTCGTTTACAAAACTGAATAGAGTTTTTAAATCGTATAAAAAATTTCATAGAGCTTTTTTTATCGAGCAGCTCTTTAACGAAATTTAATTGAGTTTTTTTTAGTGTTTCCAATTCGGTTAATCGATTAACCGATTCCTCGATTAATCGCCTCTATTTCGGTTAATGTCGAAACAAATAATTTAAAACTCAAATAATTATTCGACCCGAATAATCGGTTAAAATAGGTCGATTAACCGGTTATATTTTTAATAAGGAATTTTTCCTTTATTTTTTCCCAAAATTTCATAATTTTCTTAGCATTGGCTAAAAAATTGCAAGAAAAGCTTATTAGAAAAACAAATACTAACTAAAAATACCACCAAATTCTTTAAAAATCGAGAGAAAGAGGTCCTTAAGCCTTTAAGTAACTATTTTGAAGGAACTCCAAGCAAGTCAGCATTGCACCAGCGAGACACTTCATCTATTTTAAGAGACAGATAAATTTTAGTAAAATTTGTTTGCAAATATTTTAACAAAATATCGAAGTTTCAATTTGTAAAACAGAGCTTTAAAAAACATCGCGAAAGGCCCATATAAAGGTGTTTTTTAAAACTTTGTTTGGCAGGTTTTAGGAAATACAATAGACAATATTTCATTTCTGTTTTAATTCGTCTAAAAATTAAAACTAAATTATAAGGGTACTCACGATGGGTATTGCAAACGATGTAAACGTTGCAAATGAATGCAAATAAAACAAAACATTTGTTTTTAACATATCAGCCGCCATATTATGATTTATAAAATAAGAAATTAAATAAAAAAATTGGTTGTGATTTTTTATTAACACGCTTACCCGCTACATTACAATAGTATATATAATAAGTAGTTACCAAAATAAGTAGTTATTCGTGTGCTTATACGCAGTTAAAAAATATAATTACTATTGGTTAAAAAATAAGTAGTTACCAACTTCACATTATCTTTATTAATAAGTAAGTAGACGCGCGTAAGCTAGACTGCTTATAAAAACGGCTTCGCCTAACAAAAATAACTAGTACTGACGCCAAATTATAAGTAGTAAAAAATTTTAGTTTCATTATATAACTACTTATTTGGTAATGAAAGATTTTGCTGGGTAATTTTGTATTAAACCATTAATCGATTAATCGCCAATTTTCTCGATTAACCGACCCGAATAACCGATTAATCAATTCTAGGCATTTTTCGAATAATGCATTAACCGGTTAACCGCCTACGTCGAATAATTGGAAACACTAGTTTTTTTAAATCGAGACGCTAAAAAAGCTCGCTCCCATTAAAATAATTTAGTTATTATAAAAAACAAAAACGCCCTAAATTTGATTTTTGGCCAAAATTGAAAAAAAATCATCAAAAGTGAAAAAAACTTAAAATTAAAAAAAACGTCAAAAGTGAAAAAATCACCAAAATAAAAAAAATCTAAAATTTTAAAAAATCGTCAAAAATTAAAAGAAAAAATTGGCGAAATTGGAAAACAAATCGCCAAATTTAAAAACTCATTTAGAAATCGACTCATTTTAAAAAATCGACAGAATTTTAAAAAGTCTTCAAAATTTGTTAACATTGTTAAAAATTATAAAAAATCGCCAAATTAAAAACCATCGTTTAAAATTAGAAAAAATCGCCAAAATTTGAAAAATTGCCAAAATTGAAAAATTTTGAAAACATCGTCAAAAATTAAACAAAATCGCCAAAATTGCAAAATGTCGTAAAAATTTTGATAAAATCGTCTTGAAAAAATTGTCAATATTTGAAAAAATTACCAAAATCGTTAAAATTTCAAAAAGTTGTTAAAAATTGGAAAAAATCGGAAAATTTTATTGTAGATTTTTAGTTGATCTGAAGATGTTTTACAATGAGTGTTATTTTTGTTCGGGTTAAGATCAAATATTACAAATTCTAAATAGAATTTACAATTTTTATTTTACAACCAATAGAGAAAAACTTATGAAAAAAAAACTTTCCTAGAACCAATGGTTGACAATTAATGCATTGTAAATTCTATTTAGAATTTGTAATATTTGATCTTAAACCGAACAAAAATAACACTCATTGTAAATCGGAAAATTTTAAAAAATTGCCAAAATTGAAAGTATCGTCATAACTTCACAAAATTGTCAATATTTGAAAAAATTGACCAAATCGTAAAAATTTTAAAAAAAAATCGTCAAAAATTAGACAAAATTGCCAAAATTGCGAAATATCGTAAAAATTTTGAAAAAATTGTCAATATTTGAAAAAATTACCAAAATTTCAAAAAGTCATCAAAAATTGGAAAAAATTTAAAAAATTGCCAAATTAAAAAATTTTGAAAAAATCGTCATAACTTGAAAAAATCGTCAATATTTGAAAAAATTTCCCAAATAGACAAAATTTAAAATAAATTATCAAAAATTAGACAAAATTGGAAAATATCGTAGAAATTTTCAAAAAATTGTCTTGAAAAAATTGTCAATATGTGAAAAAATTACCTGGAAATTTTGCAAAATTTCCAAAATTGAAAATTTTTCAAAAAATTACCAAAATTAATATCACTTTCTGTTTAAATTATTTTCAAATCAAAGAAAGATGATACAATTTTTACAAGTAAATTACAAAGAATAAGAATTATTGAAAGAATTCGATAAGACCAGCAAGGCAGAATGCGCATTTTCGGCTTTCGCTACAAAGCCATCATCAGTGCCTTTCGCCTTTGAGTGGGTTAATATTTTGATATTCGTCTACTTGTGTGACTGTTGAAAGCAAATCGAATTTGTTATCAACAACTCAACTTAGACTAACATCAACGAAATTTAACAATGCTATTTTTATCCTTTTTGTTATTATTACTCTTTTTTGCTTTGAACCTTAATTCTTAAGATATCTCAGCTGATTCTATTCAACTCTGTGTATGATAAACACAGATTTTTTGAATTACAACGAACCGTTAAATTTAAATGTATGTTATTAAATTATATTTTTGCACCGTGTCAATGTGTTTAAGATGAATGGGGGAAATGTTTTTAGTTGATCTGTTATTTTTTAAGTAAATGAATGTTGTTTTAGTTTGACTCAAGATCATAAATTAATATCACTTTCTGTTTAAATTATTTTCAAATCAAAGAAAGATGATCCAAATTTTACAAGTAAATTACAAAGAATAAGAATTATTGAAAGAATTCGATAAGACCAGCAAGGCAGAATGCGCATTTTCGGCTTTCGCTACAAAGCCATCATCAGTGCCTTTCGCCTTTGAGTGGGTTAATATTTTGATATTCGTCTACTTGTGTGACTGTTGAAAGCAAATCGATTTTGTTATCAACAACTCAACTTAGACTAACATCAACGAAATTTAACAATGATGGCTTTGTAGCGAAAGCCGAAAATGCGCATTCTGCCTTGCTGGTCTTATCGAATTCTTTCAATAATTTTTATTCTTTGTAATTTACTTGTAAAAATTGTATCATCTTTCTTTGATTTGAAAATAATTTAAACAGAAAGTGATATTAATTTATGATCTTGAGTCAAACTAAAACAACATTCATTTATTTAAAAAATAACAGATCAACTAAAAACATTTCCCCCATTCATCTTAAACACATTGACACTGTGCAAAAATATAATTTAATAACATACATTTGAATTTAACGGTTCGTTGTAATTCAAAAAATCTGTGTTTATCATACACAGAGTTGAATAGAATCAGCTGAGATATCTTAAGAATTAAGGTTCAAAGCAAAAAAGAGTAATAATAACAAAAAGGATAAAAATAGCATTGTTAAATTTCGTTGATGTTAGTCTAAGTTGAGTTGTTGATAACAAATTCGATTTGCTTTCAACAGTCACACAAGTAGACGAATATCAAAATATTAACCCACTCAAAGGCGAAAGGCACTGATGATGGCTTTGTAGCGAAAGCCGAAAATGCGCATTCTGCCTTGCTGGTCTTATCGAATTCTTTCAATAATTTTTATTCTTTGTAATTTACTTGTAAAAATTGTATCATCTTTCTTTGATTTGAAAATAATTTAAACAGAAAGTGATGTTAATTTATGATCTTGAGTCAAACTAAAACAACATTCATTTACTTAAAAAAAAAAAAATAGCTAAATTGGCAACAGTGATTTTGTTTACGTCAAAAGTAAAAATAAATCGTATTTTTGAGAAACATTGGGTGCGTTCGGCAGATACACTTTATTAGTCAACAGTTCTACAACAGTTGCACAACTATCTGCTGAACGACCTGATCACTAACCGCTCAGTCTGAGCGCTCAGGTAGCGCTGTCATATTTTGGTAGCGTAAAAAATGTTTGCAACTTTTGATCAAATAGTGATACATTTGTTGTTGTTGTTTTTAAAAACTTTTTGTTTTCTATGATTGACAAATAAAAACATACAAATATAATTCAAAAACAAAAAATTTAAAAAATCAAAGGAAAATATAGAAAAAATGTATTTAAAAACAAAACAAAGAAAACATCGTTCAGCAGAGTAAGTAATCACAAAGCGCTACAAGTCACCGGTATCAGTTTAAGGTTTCTCTGCCGAATACTACCATTGTGAATCATAAAAATAATAATAAAATAATAAATAAAAAAAAAAATTTTTATGTTAATAAAAAATCACAAACAATTTTTTTATTTAATATCTTATCATAATATGGCGGCTGATATGTTAAAAACAGATGTTTTATTTGCAACTTAGCTTATATGCAAAGTGATTTTTGCTAAAGGTTTTTTTATTGCAAATGAAGAAAAATAAAGCAAATTGCAAATACATACATTTTGTTGTTGTGTTGATGCAATCGTTGTTTTTTTTTCAATCATTTGCAACGTTTGAATCGTTTGCAATACCCATCGTGAGTACCCGTAATATGTTAATTGAAGTCATTTATAATTTCATATTGTTACGAAAATGGCTTGGCCTAGTATAGAAAACTCTGGACTTTTCTAGAAGAAAATAGCCTAAGAGACGGGATGGACAAAATACATCAAACTGGCAACATAGTAGTACATTTAATTATACACCTAAGAATATGCTATGATTAATTACGCATTAGAATTGTATAGTTGGTTAATAATAAGTGTTTGTGTGTATGTATAATGTCAAGCCTAATGTAGAGTTATATTGTATAGTTGGTTAATGATAAATGTTTGTGTGTCTGTATAGTCTCTAAGCGTGATGTAGACTTATTATAAGTGTTTGTGTGTTTGTATAGCGTTAAGTCTAATGTAGAGTTATATTGTATAGTTGGTTAATGATAAGTGTTTATTATAACAGTTTGTGTATAGTGTTAAGACTAATGTAGAGTAATACTGTATGTATAAATGGTTGTATGTATAGTCTGTAAGCGTATGTAGAGTTAAGTATAGCATGCTAGAATTATCCAGTGTGTTGTAGAAATATGGCTGTTACTATATAAGGCGCGCGTTAACATTAGTGAGAGAAGTTGATTATTAACATTTGTGTTGTTAAGACCGCGAGTTAGTATCGTGTTAAAGTTAGTAGCGCTTTAGTAATCGTCATAATAGAGAGAGTTTGTAAATAAGTAATAGTGTGTAAATAAATAAGAGCGTCTAAGCTATTTCAAACTTAAGTGTATTCGTGTTTTGGTTATTGGCTAATTGGTTGTTATTATCGCTGTGACAGCACCGTGGCTGGTTTATCTAAGGGAGATAAACGAACGTTTTGTAAGGTAAAACGTAATAATTGGTGTCAGAAGTGGGATTGCGAAAAATAAGTAACCAGGAGATTGCCAAATAAACATAAAGCAATGAAGTTTGAAGAGCTTAAAGTGGAACAGCTCAAGCAGGAATTGAGTAAGTTGGAGCTGCCGACAACAGGTAATATGGCAGAACTTCAGAGAAGACTTATAGAAGAATTCAAGAGACGTGGCGTGGACATCGATAGTTACGAGTTTGAAGACAAAGAAGAAGAAAGAGAAAAGAGAGAAACAGAAGTAAGTACACGTACGGCTACAGCTAATATGGACATCAACGCGATACTTTTCGCTCTGAAGGAAATTAAAGCCGATTACAGAGCCACCAATGAACAACTTTTAGTAAAAGTTCAAGAAAATTCTAGAAAAACGGAAGAAAATTCTAGAAAAATGGAAGAAAATTCTAGGAAAATGATGGAAGAAAATTCTAGAAAAATGGAAGAAAATTCTAGAAAAATGATGGAAGAAAATTCTAGAAAAATGGAAGAAAATTCTAGAAAAATGATGGAAGAAAATTCTAGAAAAATAATGGAGAAAATGAAAGAAAGCTCTAGAGAAATGGAAGAAAGAAACTCTAGCAAAATGGAAGAGAATTCTATAAAAATGGAAGAAAATTCTAGAAAAATTATGGAAGAAAATTCTAGAAAAATAATGGAGAAAATGGAAGAAAGCTCTAGAGAAATGGAAGAAAGAAACTCTAGCAAAATGGAAGAGAATTCTATAAAAATGGAAGAAAATTCTAGAAAAATGATGGAGAAAATGGAAGAAAACTCTAGAGAAACTAGAGCCACAAATGAGAAACTGACAGAAATGACAGAGGCCATAAACCAAAGAATGGATCGCGTTGAGGTACAAGTCAGCAAATTTGATGAGAAGCTTGTCGATTTGGAGAGTAAGATGAATAATCTGGAAATTGACATAGAGGCGAAAATTAACAATCTTCAATGCCAAGGTGGGCCAGTTCGTGTCATTCCAGAAGTCTCTAGTAGAATAAAGACACCATGTTTCGATGGCAGTACACCGTTTAACGTATTCAAATTCCAGTTTGAAACTGTGGCTGGCAGAAATTTGTGGACAAATGAAGAAAAAGCCATTGAGTTGATTTTGGCCTTAAAAGGAACCGCAGCAGAAGTCCTTGAAAGCATACCAATGAGCTGCAGGAATAATTATGACGACATTATGGCTGCACTGCAACGAAAGTACGGTGGTGAACATAAAAAGGAAATCTACAGAATGGAATTGCGAGGCAGAGTGCAGAAGGTCAATGAAACACTGCAAGATTTCGCGATGGAGGTTGAAAGATTGGTGCAGATGACATACCCCGGTGAAAACCATCCATTCTTGGACCAGTTCAAGATTGAGGCGTTTGTAAATGGCATTCGTGATCCCGATGTGAAATATGCGGTATGCGCTACACAGAAATTAACTTTTGCAGAAACTGTTTCATTTGCTCTGGCACAGGAGACGGCTAAAGTAATTTCTAAGCCGCAAACATACAAGGTGCGAAATTTGGAGGTTATCGCTGAAAAGGAGAGAGACATAGTTAACGACTTAAGAGAGGCAGTTATGCAAGCACTAGAAGAGAAACAAAACAAGCCACAAGCTAAATGTTATAACTGCGGTAGAGCCGGCCATTTTCAACGAAATTGTAAAGCACCAAGAAAACGATCTAGATCTTCTTCGCCACCGCGAAACAATAAGAGAGTCCACCAACAATCATCACAGGAGTCACCGTTAAACTAAAACGGGCTAGCACTACGGGGCGTGAGCTAGCTCCCACAAACGAGGGCCCCACAATTTCCATATCAGTGATACAGCAGAAAAATAGCAATCTTACAATTTGTGGGTTCGTCTACGGCAAAAAGCACATCTTTACGATAGACACAGGGGCGTCACAGTCAATTATTAGGCCCGATGTAGTGAAAGGGGCAATTGAACCATTAAGCCACGTAAGTCTGCGAACAGCTACTGGGGATTCTGTTACTGTCTACGGTAAAGTTAAAACTAAATTAACTATAGCCAACATCAACGTAGATCATGTATTTATTGTTGCTGATATTGTGGACGAAGTAATAATCGGTGCAGATTTTATGATTAGCCATAACGTTAAACTGCATATGGGGCAACAAATAATGATTAAGCACAACGTTGAAATACCTCTTGATGTTGGTTATGAAAGTAAAGCTCAAATAAGAAAGCTAGCTACTGTTGGACGCCAGAAACTACCACCACAGTCAGAAACCGTAGTGTGGGCACGTATGGAGGGAAATTGTGTGGACAATCGGCTGTGGGTAGTAGAACCCATAGAAGTAAAGAGTGACCTTATAACAGCAAAAGCCCTCGTAAGAGCCTGTAACGATGGAAGAGTCCCGGTAAGAGTGTTAAATCTATCCAGCAGCGAAAAATTAGTTAAACAAAACACCGACATAGGCCAATGTGCTCCAGCAGAGGCAATAATAAATTGTAAACGAAGACCGGAACCTGCTAATATGTCAGCAAAAGAACATGAGTTTTTAACCGAACATGCAAGGAAATGGGTAGAAGGATTAGCGGCGCCTGAAAGAAATAAAGCCAAACAGCTGCTTAAGAAATATGCCTCCGTCTTCGCCTTTAAGAGCCAAAGCCATGGGAGAACGGCTATTGTTAAACACGAAATAAATACTGGCGAAGCGAGGCCAATTAAACAAGCACCTAGAAGTATCCCCTTAGCAAAGCGAGGTGAGGTAAAAGATCTAATCAATGAAATGGAGCAAAATGGGATAATAGAACCATCTACAAGTCCGTGGAGCTCGCCAGTGGTTTTAGTTAAGAAGAAAGATGGCAGCACAAGATTTTGTGTCGATTATAGAAAGCTAAACGACGTCACCAAGAAAGACAGTTATCCGCTACCCAGAATTGACGACACTTTGGACACGCTAGCCGGAACAAAATGGTTCTCCACATTAGATTTGCAAAACGGATACTGGCAGGTTGAAATAGCAGACAAAGAGAAAACTGCCTTTAGTGCGGGCGATGGTTTATGGCAGTTTAACGTGATGCCATTTGGGCTTTGCAACGCTCCGGCTACATTCGAGCGCTTGATGGAACGGATGTTAAAAGGACTTCACTGGAAGACTTGTTTGATGTACCTTGATGACATTATAGTCACGGGAAAGACTTTTGACGAACATCTGAAAAACCTAGAAGACGTGCTTAATCGTATATCAGCGGCTGGGCTAAAGCTAAATGCAAAGAAATGTGTACTATTCCAGAAAGAAGTTAAGTACTTAGGACATCGCGTAACAACAGAGGGTGTATCGACCGATGAAGATAAAATAGTAGCAGTAAAAGACTGGCCTCGTCCGAAAAATCTTCATGAATTGCGCAGTTTTTTAGGTCTTTGCACATACTATAGACGATTTGTACCGAATTTTGCCAGAGTTGCTGCAAGTTTACATGAACTGACCCAAAAGTCCCGGCCATACCAATGGGGTGAATCACAAGAACATGCATTCCAGGAGCTAAAAGGGTTATTATGTACAGCACCAGTCCTGGCATATCCAATTTCTGGAGAGAAATTTGTACTAGATAGTGATGCGAGCGGTTACGGAATAGGAGGTGTGCTCTCGCAGATAGTCAATGGGGCAGAAAAAGTCATAGGCTACTATAGCCGAACACTCTCAAAGCCTGAGAGGAACTACTGCGTAACTCGACGGGAACTTCTGGCAGTATTAGAGTGCGTAAAACAATACCACAAGTATCTATATGGTCAGCATTTCACCTTAAGGACAGACCATTCCGCACTCAGGTGGTTACTACAATTTAAAAACCCTGAAGGACAACTTGCTCGTTGGATTGAACGCCTTCAAAGCTACGACTTCAGCATTGAGCACAGGAAAGGTGGTAAGCATAATAATGCAGATGCTCTCTCAAGACGGCCCTGCAACCTGGAGTGCAAACATTGTAGCAGGGCGGAGAGGAAAGAATGCGTTATTGATATTCGGCTAACGCATATAGACTCCAGTGTGGACTGGGCAACGGCGCAGAGAAATGATCCCATGTTGTCAAAAATAATATCTGCTAAAGAACGGGACAGAAGACCAGCTCGGCTCGAAATATCTTCAGAAAGCCCAATAATGAAATCATATTGGACACAATGGGACAGTCTTAGGCTGATAAATGGCTGCTTATACCGGACATGGGAAGATGCAGACGGAAAAGCGGCAACTGATTTAATTGTTGTACCATCCTCCAAAATAAACGAAGTAATAAAAGAATTTCATAATGGTCCTAGTGGCGGTCATCTTGGTGTGACAAAAACGCTAGAAAAGTTGAAACTAAGGTTTTATTGGGTTGGATGTCGACAAGCTGTGGCCGATTGGATAGCCAACTGCCCGCAATGCATTATAGCCAAAGGTCCAATAAGAAGAAGCCGCGGGCAGCTTCAGCAATACAATTCGGGTGCCCCATTTGAGCGCGTAGCAATGGATATAGCCGGTCCTTTTCCTGTCAGTGAGGCTGGAAACCGATATATACTAGTGGTCATAGATTATTTCAGCAAATGGCCAGAAGTGTATCCGATACCGAACCAGGAAGCTGGAACGGTAGCAGACGTATTTGTTAACAATTGGGTGTGCCGTTATGGAGCTCCTTTAGAACTGCATTCCGACCAAGGTAGGAATTTTGAGTCTGCAATATTTAAGGAAATGTGTGAAAAATATGGAATAAGAAAGACAAGAACAACGCCACTACATCCGCAATCTGATGGCATGGTTGAAAGATTCAATCGCACCCTGGAGGAACATTTGAGAAAAGTGGTCAGCAGACATCAAAAGGACTGGGATGAGCAAAACGGTGGAGACCCCTCCATGAATGACCTTGAAGAACTTCATGAATTCGTGCGTAACCGAATCAAAATGACCAGTGATAAAATGAAAGCCAGATACGACCGAGCTGCAAACTCGGAAGGTTTCAACGAAGGGCAATTGGTTCTACTTTATAACCCACAACGAAAGAAAGGATTGTCACCGAAACTGCAAACCCATTGGGACGGCCCCTATAAAGTAGTCAAGAGGCTAAATGACGTGGTTTATAGAATCCAAAAGTACAACAACCCAAGATCTAAAATGAAGGTGGTACACCTGGAGAGACTAGCCAATTACGGAAAGGGAACATATGTGCCTATTCGGGACGAAGAGGCTTAAGTAGGCGGCAGTGTTACGAAAATGGCTTGGCCTAGTATAGAAAACTCTGGACTTTTCTAGAAGAAAATAGCCTAAGAGACGGGATGGACAAAATACATCAAACTGGCAACATAGTAGTACATTTAATTATACACCTAAGAATATGCTATGATTAATTACGCATTAGAATTGTATAGTTGGTTAATAATAAGTGTTTGTGTGTATGTATAATGTCAAGCCTAATGTAGAGTTATATTGTTTAGTTGGTTAATGATAAATGTTTGTGTGTCTGTATAGTCTCTAAGCGTGATGTAGACTTATTATAAGTGTTTGTGTGTTTGTATAGCGTTAAGTCTAATGTAGAGTTATATTGTATAGTTGGTTAATGATAAGTGTTTATTATAACAGTTTGTGTTTGTGTATAGTGTTAAGACTAATGTAGAGTAATACTGTATGTATAAATGGTTGTATGTATAGTCTGTAAGCGTATGTAGAGTTAAGTATAGCATGCTAGAATTATCCAGTGTGTTGTAGAAATATGGCTGTTACTATATAAGGCGCGCGTTAACATTAGTGAGAGAAGTTGATTATTAACATTTGTGTTGTTAAGACCGCGAGTTAGTATCGTGTTAAAGTTAGTAGCGCTTTAGTAATCGTCATAATAGAGAGAGTTTGTAAATAAGTAATAGTGTGTAAATAAATAAGAGCGTCTAAGCTATTTCAAACTTAAGTGTATTCGTGTTTTGGTTATTGGCTAATTGGTTGTTATTATCGCTGTGACAGCACCGTGGCTGGTTTATCTAAGGGAGATAAACGAACGTTTTGTAAGGTAAAACGTAATAATTGGCAGTGTTGCCATTTCAGTGCTTTTCGGGTATTTTTTGGTGCTTTTTTCCTTCCCGTACCCGGTGATTTTTTGCAAATACCCGTTCAAAAAAATCGGGTATTTACAGTGCTTTTTCAGATTTCTGGCAGTGCTTTTAGTGCTTTTTGTACAGTTTATATTTTTGGTATTTGTTCTCGTTTTTTAAATTTTTCTTGAATTTTCTGTCAAAGTTGAAAAAATAATACGAACTATACAAGAAATACATTTTTTCATAATATTTGTAGTATAATTTTAAATAGCAACTTCGTTTTTTTAAACTTAAAAATTTTTAAATATTAATTTGGTGCTTTTTTACCCTTTTTTTGGTTATTTTTTAACCTTTTTTACACGATTTTACAAAGCTAAAATGTGTTTTTAAATTCTTTATTAAAATTTAAAAAAAAATTAATATCGTGCTTTTTTACCCTATTTTTGGTAAATTTTTACCCTTTTTACCCGTTTTCATAATGCTCACGGTGCTTTCCTGCCTTCAAGAATTGGCAACACTGATAATTGGTGTCAGAAGTGGGATTGCGAAAAATAAGTAACCAGGAGATTGCCAAATAAACATAAAGCAATGAAGTTTGAAGAGCTTAAAGTGGAACAGCTCAAGCAGGAATTGAGTAAGTTGGAGCTGCCGACAACAGGTAATAAGGCAGAACTTCAGAGAAGACTTATAGAAGAATTCAAGAGACGTGGCGTGGACATCGATACTTACGAGTTTGAAGACAAAGAAGAAGAAAGAGAAAAGAGAGAAACAGAAGTAAGTACACGTACGGCTACAGCTAATATGGACATCAACGCGATACTTTTCGCTCTGAAGGAAATTAAAGCCGATTACAGAGCCACCAATGAACAACTTTTAGTAAAAGTTCAAGAAAATTCTAGAAAAACGGAAGAAAATTCTAGAAAAATGGAAGAAAATTCTAGAAAAATGGAAGAAAATTCTAGAAAAATGATGGAAGAAAATTCTAGAAAAATGGAAGAAAATTCTAGAAAAATGATGGAAGAAAATTCTAGAAAAATAATGGAGAAAATGGAAGAAAGCTCTAGAGAAATGGAAGAAAGAAACTCTAGCAAAATGGAAGAGAATTCTATAAAAATGGAAGAAAATTCTAGAAAAATTATGTAAGAAAATTCTAGAAAAATAATGGAGAAAATGGAAGAAAGCTCTAGAGAAATGGAAGAAAGAAACTCTAGAAAAATGGAAGAGAATTCTATAAAAATGGAAGAAAATTCTAGAAAAATGATGGAGAAAATGGAAGAAAACTCTAGAGAAACTAGAGCCACAAATGAGAAACTGACAGAAATGACAGAGGCCATAAACCAAAGAATGGATCGCGTTGAGGTACAAGTCAGCAAATTTGATGAGAAGCTTGTCGATTTGGAGAGTAAGATGAATAATCTGGAAATTGACATAGAGGCGAAAATTAACAATCTTCAATGCCAAGGTGGGCCAGTTCGTGTCATTCCAGAAGTCTCTAGTAGAATAAAGACACCATGTTTCGATGGCAGTACACCGTTTAACGTATTCAAATTCCAGTTTGAAACTGTGGCTGGCAGAAATTTGTGGACAAATGAAGAAAAAGCCATTGAGTTGATTTTGGCCTTAAAAGGAACCGCAGCAGAAGTCCTTGAAAGCATACCAATGAGCTGCAGGAATAATTATGACGACATTATGGCTGCACTGCAACGAAAGTACGGTGGTGAACATAAAAAGGAAATCTACAGAATGGAATTGCGAGGCAGAGTGCAGAAGGTCAATGAAACACTGCAAGATTTCGCGATGGAGGTTGAAAGATTGGTGCAGATGACATACCCCGGTGAAAACCATCCATTCTTGGACCAGTTCAAGATTGAGGCGTTTGTAAATGGCATTCGTGATCCCGATGTGAAATATGCGGTATGCGCTACACAGAAATTAACTTTTGCAGAAACTGTTTCATTTGCTCTGGCACAGGAGACGGCTAAAGTAATTTCTAAGCCGCAAACATACAAGGTGCGAAATTTGGAGGTTATCGCTGAAAAGGAGAGAGACATAGTTAACGACTTAAGAGAGGCAGTTATGCAAGCACTAGAAGAGAAACAAAACAAGCCACAAGCTAAATGTTATAACTGCGGTAGAGCCGGCCATTTTCAACGAAATTGTAAAGCACCAAGAAAACGATCTAGATCTTCTTCGCCACCGCGAAACAATAAGAGAGTCCACCAACAATCATCACAGGAGTCACCGTTAAACTAAAACGGGCTAGCACTACGGGGCGTGAGCTAGCTCCCACAAACGAGGGCCCCACAATTTCCATATCAGTGATACAGCAGAAAAATAGCAATCTTACAATTTGTGGGTTCGTCTACGGCAAAAAGCACATCTTTACGATAGACACAGGGGCGTCACAGTCAATTATTAGGCCCGATGTAGTGAAAGGGGCAATTGAACCATTAAGCCACGTAAGTCTGCGAACAGCTACTGGGGATTCTGTTACTGTCTACGGTAAAGTTAAAACTAAATTAACTATAGCCAACATCAACGTAGATCATGTATTTATTGTTGCTGATATTGTGGACGAAGTAATAATCGGTGCAGATTTTATGATTAGCCATAACGTTAAACTGCATATGGGGCAACAAATAATGATTTGGCACAACGTTGAAATACCTCTTGATGTTGGTTATGAAAGTAAAGCTCAAATAAGAAAGCTAGCTACTGTTGGACGCCAGAAACTACCACCACAGTCAGAAACCGTAGTGTGGGCACGTATGGAGGGAAATTGTGTGGACAATCGGCTGTGGGTAGTAGAACCCATAGAAGTAAAGAGTGACCTTATAACAGCAAAAGCCCTCGTAAGAGCCTGTAACGATGGAAGAGTCCCGGTAAGAGTGTTAAATCTATCCAGCAGCGAAAAATTAGTTAAACAAAACACCGACATAGGCCAATGTGCTCCAGCAGAGGCAATAATAAATTGTAAACGAAGACCGGAACCTGCTAATATGTCAGCAAAAGAACATGAGTTTTTAACCGAACATGCAAGGAAATGGGTAGAAGGATTAGCGGCGCCTGAAAGAAATAAAGCCAAACAGCTGCTTAAGAAATATGCCTCCGTCTTCGCCTTTAAGAGCCAAAGCCATGGGAGAACGGCTATTGTTAAACACGAAATAAATACTGGCGAAGCGAGGCCAATTAAACAAGCACCTAGAAGTATCCCCTTAGCAAAGCGAGGTGAGGTAAAAGATCTAATCAATGAAATGGAGCAAAATGGGATAATAGAACCATCTACAAGTCCGTGGAGCTCGCCAGTGGTTTTAGTTAAGAAGAAAGATGGCAGCACAAGATTTTGTGTCGATTATAGAAAGCTAAACGACGTCACCAAGAAAGACAGTTATCCGCTACCCAGAATTGACGACACTTTGGACACGCTAGCCGGAACAAAATGGTTCTCCACATTAGATTTGCAAAACGGATACTGGCAGGTTGAAATAGCAGACAAAGAGAAAACTGCCTTTAGTGCGGGCGATGGTTTATGGCAGTTTAACGTGATGCCATTTGGGCTTTGCAACGCTCCGGCTACATTCGAGCGCTTGATGGAACGGATGTTAAAAGGACTTCACTGGAAGACTTGTTTGATGTACCTTGATGACATTATAGTCACGGGAAAGACTTTTGACGAACATCTGAAAAACCTAGAAGACGTGCTTAATCGTATATCAGCGGCTGGGCTAAAGCTAAATGCAAAGAAATGTGTACTATTCCAGAAAGAAGTTAAGTACTTAGGACATCGCGTAACAACAGAGGGTGTATCGACCGATGAAGATAAAATAGTAGCAGTAAAAGACTGGCCTCGTCCGAAAAATCTTCATGAATTGCGCAGTTTTTTAGGTCTTTGCACATACTATAGACGATTTGTACCGAATTTTGCCAGAGTTGCTGCAAGTTTACATGAACTGACCCAAAAGTCCCGGCCATACCAATGGGGTGAATCACAAGAACATGCATTCCAGGAGCTAAAAGGGTTATTATGTACAGCACCAGTCCTGGCATATCCAATTTCTGGAGAGAAATTTGTACTAGATAGTGATGCGAGCGGTTACGGAATAGGAGGTGTGCTCTCGCAGATAGTCAATGGGGCAGAAAAAGTCATAGGCTACTATAGCCGAACACTCTCAAAGCCTGAGAGGAACTACTGCGTAACTCGACGGGAACTTCTGGCAGTATTAGAGTGCGTAAAACATTACCACAAGTATCTATATGGTCAGCATTTCACCTTAAGGACAGACCATTCCGCACTCAGGTGGTTACTACAATTTAAAAACCCTGAAGGACAACTTGCTCGTTGGATTGAACGCCTTCAAAGCTACGACTTCAGCATTGAGCACAGGAAAGGTGGTAAGCATAATAATGCAGATGCTCTCTCAAGACGGCCCTGCAACCTGGAGTGCAAACATTGTAGCAGGGCGGAGAGGAAAGAATGCGTTATTGATATTCGGCTAACGCATATAGACTCCAGTGTGGACTGGGCAACGGCGCAGAGAAATGATCCCATGTTGTCAAAAATAATATCTGCTAAAGAACGGGACAGAAGACCAGCTCGGCTCGAAATATCTTCAGAAAGCCCAATAATGAAATCATATTGGACACAATGGGACAGTCTTAGGCTGATAAATGGCTGCTTATACCGGACATGGGAAGATGCAGACGGAAAAGCGGCAACTGATTTAATTGTTGTACCATCCTCCAAAATAAACGAAGTAATAAAAGAATTTCATAATGGTCCTAGTGGCGGTCATCTTGGTGTGACAAAAACGCTAGAAAAGTTGAAACTAAGGTTTTATTGGGTTGGATGTCGACAAGCTGTGGCCGATTGGATAGCCAACTGCCCGCAATGCATTATAGCCAAAGGTCCAATAAGAAGAAGCCGCGGGCAGCTTCAGCAATACAATTCGGGTGCCCCATTTGAGCGCGTAGCAATGGATATAGCCGGTCCTTTTCCTGTCAGTGAGGCTGGAAACCGATATATACTAGTGGTCATAGATTATTTCAGCAAATGGCCAGAAGTGTATCCGATACCGAACCAGGAAGCTGGAACGGTAGCAGACGTATTTGTTAACAATTGGGTGTGCCGTTATGGAGCTCCTTTAGAACTGCATTCCGACCAAGGTAGGAATTTTGAGTCTGCAATATTTAAGGAAATGTGTGAAAAATATGGAATAAGAAAGACAAGAACAACGCCACTACATCCGCAATCTGATGGCATGGTTGAAAGATTCAATCGCACCCTGGAGGAACATTTGAGAAAAGTGGTCAGCAGACATCAAAAGGACTGGGATGAGCAAAACGGTGGAGACCCCTCCATGAATGACCTTGAAGAACTTCATGAATTCGTGCGTAACCGAATCAAAATGACCAGTGATAAAATGAAAGCCAGATACGACCGAGCTGCAAACTCGGAAGGTTTCAACGAAGGGCAATTGGTTCTACTTTATAACCCACAACGAAAGAAAGGATTGTCACCGAAACTGCAAACCCATTGGGACGGCCCCTATAAAGTAGTCAAGAGGCTAAATGACGTGGTTTATAGAATCCAAAAGTACAACAACCCAAGATCTAAAATGAAGGTGGTACACCTGGAGAGACTAGCCAATTACGGAAAGGGAACATATGTGCCTATTCGGGACGAAGAGGCTTAAGTAGGCGGCAGTGTTACGAAAATGGCTTGGCCTAGTATAGAAAACTCTGGACTTTTCTAGAAGAAAATAGCCTAAGAGACGGGATGGACAAAATACATCAAACTGGCAACATAGTAGTACATTTAATTATACACCTAAGAATATGCTATGATTAATTACGCATTAGAATTGTATAGTTGGTTAATAATAAGTGTTTGTGTGTATGTATAATGTCAAGCCTAATGTAGAGTTATATTGTTTAGTTGGTTAATGATAAATGTTTGTGTGTCTGTATAGTCTCTAAGCGTGATGTAGACTTATTATAAGTGTTTGTGTGTTTGTATAGCGTTAAGTCTAATGTAGAGTTATATTGTATAGTTGGTTAATGATAAGTGTTTATTATAACAGTTTGTGTTTGTGTATAGTGTTAAGACTAATGTAGAGTAATACTGTATGTATAAATGGTTGTATGTATAGTCTGTAAGCGTATGTAGAGTTAAGTATAGCATGCTAGAATTATCCAGTGTGTTGTAGAAATATGGCTGTTACTATATAAGGCGCGCGTTAACATTAGTGAGAGAAGTTGATTATTAACATTTGTGTTGTTAAGACCGCGAGTTAGTATCGTGTTAAAGTTAGTAGCGCTTTAGTAATCGTCATAATAGAGAGAGTTTGTAAATAAGTAATAGTGTGTAAATAAATAAGAGCGTCTAAGCTATTTCAAACTTAAGTGTATTCGTGTTTTGGTTATTGGCTAATTGGTTGTTATTATCGCTGTGACAGCACCGTGGCTGGTTTATCTAAGGGAGATAAACGAACGTTTTGTAAGGTAAAACGTAATAATTGGCAGTGTTGCCATTTCAGTGCTTTTCGGGTATTTTTTGGTGCTTTTTTCCTTCCCGTACCCGGTGATTTTTTGCAAATACCCGTTCAAAAAAATCGGGTATTTACAGTGCTTTTTCAGATTTCTGGCAGTGCTTTTTGTACAGTTTATATTTTTGGTATTTGTTCTCGTTTTTTAAATTTTTCTTGAATTTTCTGTCAAAGTTGAAAAAATAATACGAACTATACAAGAAATACATTTTTTCATAATATTTGTAGTATAATTTTAAATAGCAACTTCGTTTTTTTAAACTTAAAAATTTTTAAATATTAATTTGGTGCTTTTTTACCCTTTTTTTGGTTATTTTTTAACCTTTTTTACACGATTTTACAAAGCTAAAATGTGTTTTTAAATTCTTTATTAAAATTTAAAAAAAAATTAATATCGTGCTTTTTTACCCTATTTTTGGTAAATTTTTACCCTTTTTACCCGTTTTCATAATGCTCACGGTGCTTTCCTGCCTTCAAGAATTGGCAACACTGATAATTGGTGTCAGAAGTGGGATTGCGAAAAATAAGTAACCAGGAGATTGCCAAATAAACATAAAGCAATGAAGTTTGAAGAGCTTAAAGTGGAACAGCTCAAGCAGGAATTGAGTAAGTGGGAGCTGCCGACAACAGGTAATAAGGCAGAACTTCAGAGAAGACTTATAGAAGAATTCAAGAGACGTGGCGTGGACATCGATACTTACGAGTTTGAAGACAAAGAAGAAGAAAGAGAAAAGAGAGAAACAGAAGTAAGTACACGTACGGCTACAGCTAATATGGACATCAACGCGATACTTTTCGCTCTGAAGGAAATTAAAGCCGATTACAGAGCCACCAATGAACAACTTTTAGTAAAAGTTCAAGAAAATTCTAGAAAAATGGAAGAAAATTCTAGAAAAATGATGGAAGAAAATTCTAGAAAAATGGAAGAAAATTCTAGAAAAATGGAAGAAAATTCTAGAAAAATGATGGAAGAAAATTCTAGAAAAATGGAAGAAAATTCTAGAAAAATGATGGAAGAAAATTCTAGAAAAATAATGGAGAAAATGGAAGAAAGCTCTAGAGAAATGGAAGAAAGAAACTCTAGCAAAATGGAAGAGAATTCTATAAAAATGGAAGAAAATTCTAGAAAAATTATGGAAGAAAATTCTAGAAAAATAATGGAGAAAATGGAAGAAAGCTCTAGAGAAATGGAAGAAAGAAACTCTAGCAAAATGGAAGAGAATTCTTTAAAAATGGAAGAAAATTCTAGAAAAATGATGGAGAAAATGGAAGAAAACTCTAGAGAAACTAGAGCCACAAATGAGAAACTGACAGAAATGACAGAGGCCATAAACCAAAGAATGGATCGCGTTGAGGTACAAGTCAGCAAATTTGATGAGAAGCTTGTCGATTTGGAGAGTAAGATGAATAATCTGGAAATTGACATAGAGGCGAAAATTAACAATCTTCAATGCCAAGGTGGGCCAGTTCGTGTCATTCCAGAAGTCTCTAGTAGAATAAAGACACCATGTTTCGATGGCAGTACACCGTTTAACGTATTCAAATTCCAGTTTGAAACTGTGGCTGGCAGAAATTTGTGGACAAATGAAGAAAAAGCCATTGAGTTGATTTTGGCCTTAAAAGGAACCGCAGCAGAAGTCCTTGAAAGCATACCAATGAGCTGCAGGAATAATTATGACGACATTATGGCTGCACTGCAACGAAAGTACGGTGGTGAACATAAAAAGGAAATCTACAGAATGGAATTGCGAGGCAGAGTGCAGAAAGTCAATGAAACACTGCAAGATTTCGCGATGGAGGTTGAAAGATTGGTGCAGATGACATACCCCGGTGAAAACCATCCATTCTTGGACCAGTTCAAGATTGAGGCGTTTGTAAATGGCATTCGTGATCCCGATGTGAAATATGCGGTATGCGCTACACAGAAATTAACTTTTTCAGAAACTGTTTCATTTGCTCTGGCACAGGAGACGGCTAAAGTAATTTCTAAGCCGCAAACATACAAGGTGCGAAATTTGGAGGTTATCGCTGAAAAGGAGAGAGACATAGTAAACGACTTAAGAGAGGCAGTTATGCAAGCACTAGAAGAGAAACAAAACAAGCCACAAGCTAAATGTTATAACTGCGGTAGAGCCGGCCATTTTCAACGAAATTGTAAAGCACCAAGAAAACGATCTAGATCTTCTTCGCCACCGCGAAACAATAAGAGAGTCCACCAACAATCATCACAGGAGTCACCGTTAAACTAAAACGGGCTAGCACTACGGGGCGTGAGCTAGCTCCCACAAACGAGGGCCCCACAATTTCCATATCAGTGATACAGCAGAAAAATAGCAATCTTACAATTTGTGGGTTCGTCTACGGCAAAAAGCACATCTTTACGATAGACACAGGGGCGTCACAGTCAATTATTAGGCCCGATGTAGTGAAAGGGGCAATTGAACCATTAAGCCACGTAAGTCTGCGAACAGCTACTGGGGATTCTGTTACTGTCTACGGTAAAGTTAAAACTAAATTAACTATAGCCAACATCAACGTAGATCATGTATTTATTGTTGCTGATATTGTGAACGAAGTAATAATCGGTGCAGATTTTATGATTAGCCATAACGTTAAACTGCATATGGGGCAACAAATAATGATTTGGCACAACTTTGAAATACCTCTTGATGTTGGTTATGAAAGTAAAGCTCAAATAAGAAAGCTAGCTACTGTTGGACGCCAGAAACTACCACCACAGTCAGAAACCGTAGTGTGGGCACGTATGGAGGGAAATTGTGTGGACAATCGGCTGTGGGTAGTAGAACCCATAGAAGTAAAGAGTGACCTTATAACAGCAAAAGCCCTCGTAAGAGCCTGTAACGATGGAAGAGTCCCGGTAAGAGTGTTAAATCTATCCAGCAGCGAAAAATTAGTTAAACAAAACACCGACATAGGCCAATGTGCTCCAGCAGAGGCAATAATAAATTGTAAACGAAGACCGGAACCTGCTAATATGTCAGCAAAAGAACATGAGTTTTTAACCGAACATGCAAGGAAATGGGTAGAAGGATTAGCGGCGCCTGATAGAAATAAAGCCAAACAGCTGCTTAAGAAATATGCCTCCGTCTTCGCCTTTAAGAGCCAAAGCCATGGGAGAACGGCTATTGTTAAACACGAAATAAATACTGGCGAAGCGAGGCCAATTAAACAAGCACCTAGAAGTATCCCCTTAGCAAAGCGAGGTGAGGTAAAAGATCTAATCAATGAAATGGAGCAAAATGGGATAATAGAACCATCTACAAGTCCGTGGAGCTCGCCAGTGGTTTTAGTTAAGAAGAAAGATGGCAGCACAAGATTTTGTGTCGATTATAGAAAGCTAAACGACGTCACCAAGAAAGACAGTTATCCGCTACCCAGAATTGACGACACTTTGGACACGCTAGCCGGAACAAAATGGTTCTCCACATTAGATTTGCAAAACGGATACTGGCAGGTTGAAATAGCAGACAAAGACAAAGAGAAAACTGCCTTTAGTGCGGGCGATGGTTTATGGCAGTTTAACGTGATGCCATTTGGGCTTTGCAACGCTCCGGCTACATTCGAGCGCTTGATGGAACGGATGTTAAAAGGACTTCACTGGAAGACTTGTTTGATGTACCTTGATGACATTATAGTCACGGGAAAGACTTTTGACGAACATCTGAAAAACCTAGAAGACGTGCTTAATCGTATATCAGCGGCTGGGCTAAAGCTAAATGCAAAGAAATGTGTACTATTCCAGAAAGAAGTTAAGTACTTAGGACATCGCGTAACAACAGAGGGTGTATCGACCGATGAAGATAAAATAGTAGCAGTAAAAGACTGGCCTCGTCCGAAAAATCTTCATGAATTGCGCAGTTTTTTAGGTCTTTGCACATACTATAGACGATTTGTACCGAATTTTGCCAGAGTTGCTGCAAGTTTACATGAACTGACCCAAAAGTCCCGGCCATACCAATGGGGTGAATCACAAGAACATGCATTCCAGGAGCTAAAAGGGTTATTATGTACAGCACCAGTCCTGGCATATCCAATTTCTGGAGAGAAATTTGTACTAGATAGTGATGCGAGCGGTTACGGAATAGGAGGTGTGCTCTCGCAGATAGTCAATGGGGCAGAAAAAGTCATAGGCTACTATAGCCGAACACTCTCAAAGCCTGAGAGGAACTACTGCGTAACTCGACGGGAACTTCTGGCAGTATTAGAGTGCGTAAAACATTACCACAAGTATCTATATGGTCAGCATTTCACCTTAAGGACAGACCATTCCGCACTCAGGTGGTTACTACAATTTAAAAACCCTGAAGGACAACTTGCTCGTTGGATTGAACGCCTTCAAAGCTACGACTTCAGCATTGAGCACAGGAAAGGTGGTAAGCATAATAATGCAGATGCTCTCTCAAGACGGCCCTGCAACCTGGAGTGCAAACATTGTAGCAGGGCGGAGAGGAAAGAATGCGTTATTGATATTCGGCTAACGCATATAGACTCCAGTGTGGACTGGGCAACGGCGCAGAGAAATGATCCCATGTTGTCAAAAATAATATCTGCTAAAGAACGGGACAGAAGACCAGCTCGGCTCGAAATATCTTCAGAAAGCCCAATAATGAAATCATATTGGACACAATGGGACAGTCTTAGGCTGATAAATGGCTGCTTATGCCGGACATGGGAAGATGCAGTCGGAAAAGCGGCAACTGATTTAATTGTTGTACCATCCTCCAAAATAAACGAAGTAATAAAAGAATTTCATAATGGTCCTAGTGGCGGTCATCTTGGTGTGACAAAAACGCTAGAAAAGTTGAAACTAAGGTTTTATTGGGTTGGATGTCGACAAGCTGTGGCCGATTGGATAGCCAACTGCCCGCAATGCATTATAGCCAAAGGTCCAATAAGAAGAAGCCGCGGGCAGCTTCAGCAATACAATTCGGGTGCCCCATTTGATCGCGTAGCAATGGATATAGCCGGTCCTTTTCCTGTCAGTGAGGCTGGAAACCGATATATACTAGTGGTCATAGATTATTTCAGCAAATGGCCAGAAGTGTATCCGATACCGAACCAGGAAGCTGGAACGGTAGCAGACGTATTTGTTAACAATTGGGTGTGCCGTTATGGAGCTTCTTTAGAACTGCATTCCGACCAAGGTAGGAATTTTGAGTCTGCAATATTTAAGGAAATGTGTGAAAAATATGGAATAAGAAAGACAAGAACAACGCCACTACATCCGCAATCTGATGGCATGGTTGAAAGATTCAATCGCACCCTGGAGGAACATTTGAGAAAAGTGGTCAGCAGACATCAAAAGGACTGGGATGAGCACATACCAAAATTTCTGTTGGCATATAGGTCAGCCGTGCACGACTCCACCTCACGAGCACCTGCAAAGATTATATTTGGAACTGAGTTAAGACTGCCTGGAGACTTAGAGTTTGGCGTTAAGCCTACACCAACAGAGGAAAACGGTGGAGACCCCTCCATGAATGACCTTGAAGAACTTCATGAATTCGTGCGTAACCGAATCAAAATGACCAGTGATAAAATGAAAGCCAGATACGACCGAGCTGCAAACTCGGAAGGTTTCAACGAAGGGCAATTGGTTCTACTTTATAACCCACAACGAAAGAAAGGATTGTCACCGAAACTGCAAACCCATTGGGACGGCCCCTATAAAGTAGTCAAGAGGCTAAATGACGTGGTTTATAGAATCCAAAAGTACAACAGCCCAAGATCTAAAATGAAGGTGGTACACCTGGAGAGACTAGCCAATTACGGAAAGGGAACATATGTGCCTATTCGGGACGAAGAGGCTTAAGTAGGCGGCAGTGTTACGAAAATGGCTTGGCCTAGTATAGAAAACTCTGGACTTTTCTAGAAGAAAATAGCCTAAGAGACGGGATGGACAAAATACATCAAACTGGCAACATAGTAGTACATTTAATTATACACCTAAGAATATGCTATGATTAATTACGCATTAGAATTGTATAGTTGGTTAATAATAAGTGTTTGTGTGTATGTATAATGTCAAGCCTAATGTAGAGTTATATTGTTTAGTTGGTTAATGATAAATGTTTGTGTGTCTGTATAGTCTCTAAGCGTGATGTAGACTTATTATAAGTGTTTGTGTGTTTGTATAGCGTTAAGTCTAATGTAGAGTTATATTGTATAGTTGGTTAATGATAAGTGTTTATTATAACAGTTTGTGTTTGTGTATAGTGTTAAGACTAATGTAGAGTAATACTGTATGTATAAATGGTTGTATGTATAGTCTGTAAGCGTATGTACCCAACAAACAATTCGTTCCGTTTATGTACCGTTTTCGGTCCATCACAAACGGAATCCAACTCCGTTTACGTACCGTTTTCTGGATCCGTATACGGACCAGAAAACGGAACTTAAGGAACATCGAAACTGATTCGAATCCGTTGAAAGTCCGTCAATGACGGACCATTTACGGACCGTTCTGTCGTGTAAAAAACTGACAAGTCCGTTGAAAGTCCGTCAATGCCGGACCGTTTCCGGACCGTTATGTCGTGTGAAAAACGGAGTGACTCCGTTTTAAGGGGGCCGTTTTCGGTCCGAATCCGTACCGTTTTTTTACACAAAAATGGACTCGTATATAGACCTAAATTTACCCTATTTTTATTAATTATAAGCAATAGTTTTTTTATTTTTTTTTATAAATTTATGAAAAATGGAATTTATTTTTTTATTTACACTATAATTAATTATATTTTGCGCAGCTTGCGTCTCCATCCAGAAATTTAAATCATTTTACAATAGCGGCCTACAATAAAACCGAATATCTGCATTTAAAAGATACAATAAATTGAGGTTTAACTGGTTGTAATCACGATGGTGTTTTGCAAGTTCGCACACTTTTCTACCAAAACAACTACATAAATATGTCAGTAAATATTCCTCAGTTGCATTCGCTTGCAAATAAACCATCTTTAAAACAAATAATAACTTTAATAAATCTTACCTTCTGATGTATGTATGTGACTTGAAGTTCTTTGGTTGATAGGTTCTTAGGACGGATTCACGCTATTGCGACTTATTTTTCATCTCAATATTATTTGTCAGGAACTGAAGGGCTGTGCTGTATTTTTTTTGAAATATTTTTAGTACTTTTTTCCAAAAACAAACTTACACCGGAGAAGTCCGTATTCAACCGTACTGAAACGGATACACCAAAACGGAGTTAAAACGTGTTGTGTTCGAAATCAGATCATACGGTCCGTTAATGTTCCGTACACGCACAAGCTTTGACGGATACGTGCATACGGACCATTAACGTGCCGTAAAATCCGGATTTATGATTCCGTACGTGCCGGACAATCCGTAAAAATGTTTCTTGGGTAGAGTTAAGTATAGCATGCTAGAATTATCCAGTGTGTTGTAGAAATATGGCTGTTACTATATAAGGCGCGCGTTAACATTAGTGAGAGAAGTTGATTATTAACATTTGTGTTGTTAAGGCCGCGAGTTAGTATCGTGTTAAAGTTAGTAGCGCTTTAGTAATCGTCATAATAGAGAGAGTTTGTAAATAAGTAATAGTGTGTAAATAAATAAGAGCGTCTAAGCTATTTCAAACTTAAGTGTATTCGTGTTTTGGTTATTGGCTAATTGGTTGTTATTATCGCTGTGACAGCACCGTGGCTGGTTTATCTAAGGGAGATAAACGAACGTTTTGTAAGGTAAAACGTAATAATTGGCAGTGTTGCCATTTCAGTGCTTTTCGGGTATTTTTTGGTGCTTTTTTCCTTCCCGTACCCGGTGATTTTTTGCAAATACCCGTTCAAAAAAATCAGATTTCTGGCAGTGCTTTTAGTGCTTTTTGTACAGTTTATATTTTTGGTATTTGTTCTCGTTTTTTAAATTTTTCTTGAATTTTCTGTCAAAGTTGAAAAAATAATACGAACTATACAAGAAATACATTTTTTCATAATATTTGTAGTATAATTTTAAATAGCAACTTCGTTTTTTTAAACTTAAAAATTTTTAAATATTAATTTGGTGCTTTTTTACCCTTTTTTTGGTTATTTTTTAACCTTTTTTACACGATTTTACAAAGCTAAAATGTGTTTTTAAATTCTTTATTAAAATTTAAAAAAAAATTAATATCGTGCTTTTTTACCCTATTTTTGGTAAATTTTTACCCTTTTTACCCGTTTTCATAATGCTCACGGTGCTTTCCTGCCTTCAAGAATTGGCAACACTGATAATTGGTGTCAGAAGTGGGATTGCGAAAAATAAGTAACCAGGAGATTGCCAAATAAACATAAAGCAATGAAGTTTGAAGAGCTTAAAGTGGAACAGCTCAAGCAGGAATTGAGTAAGTTGGAGCTGCCGACAACAGGTAATAAGGCAGAACTTCAGAGAAGACTTATAGAAGAATTCAAGAGACGTGGCGTGGACATCGATACTTACGAGTTTGAAGACAAAGAAGAAGAAAGAGAAAAGAGAGAAACAGAAGTAAGTACACGTACGGCTACAGCTAATATGGACATCAACGCGATACTTTTCGCTCTGAAGGAAATTAAAGCCGATTACAGAGCCACCAATGAACAACTTTTAGTAAAAGTTCAAGAAAATTCTAGAAAAACGGAAGAAAATTCTAGAAAAATGGAAGAAAATTCTAGGAAAATGATGGAAGAAAATTCTAGAAAAATGGAAGAAAATTCTAGAAAAATGGAAGAAAATTCTAGAAAAATGATGGAAGAAAATTCTAGAAAAATGGAAGAAAATTCTAGAAAAATGATGGAAGAAAATTCTAGAAAAATAATGGAGAAAATGGAAGAAAGCTCTAGAGAAATGGAAGAAAGAAACTCTAGCAAAATGGAAGAGAATTCTATAAAAATGGAAGAAAATTCTAGAAAAATTATGGAAGAAAATTCTAGAAAAATAATGGAGAAAATGGAAGAAAGCTCTAGAGAAATGGAAGAAAGAAACTCTAGCAAAATGGAAGAGAATTCTATAAAAATGGAAGAAAATTCTAGAAAAATGATGGAGAAAATGGAAGAAAACTCTAGAGAAACTAGAGCCACAAATGAGAAACTGACAGAAATGACAGAGGCCATAAACCAAAGAATGGATCGCGTTGAGGTACAAGTCAGCAAATTTGATGAGAAGCTTGTCGATTTGGAGAGTAAGATGAATAATCTGGAAATTGACATAGAGGCGAAAATTAACAATCTTCAATGCCAAGGTGGGCCAGTTCGTGTCATTCCAGAAGTCTCTAGTAGAATAAAGACACCATGTTTCGATGGCAGTACACCGTTTAACGTATTCAAATTCCAGTTTGAAACTGTGGCTGGCAGAAATTTGTGGACAAATGAAGAAAAAGCCATTGAGTTGATTTTGGCCTTAAAAGGAACCGCAGCAGAAGTCCTTGAAAGCATACCAATGAGCTGCAGGAATAATTATGACGACATTATGGCTGCACTGCAACGAAAGTACGGTGGTGAACATAAAAAGGAAATCTACAGAATGGAATTGCGAGGCAGAGTGCAGAAGGTCAATGAAACACTGCAAGATTTCGCGATGGAGGTTGAAAGATTGGTGCAGATGACATACCCCGGTGAAAACCATCCATTCTTGGACCAGTTCAAGATTGAGGCGTTTGTAAATGGCATTCGTGATCCCGATGTGAAATATGCGGTATGCGCTACACAGAAATTAACTTTTGCAGAAACTGTTTCATTTGCTCTGGCACAGGAGACGGCTAAAGTAATTTCTAAGCCGCAAACATACAAGGTGCGAAATTTGGAGGTTATCGCTGAAAAGGAGAGAGACATAGTTAACGACTTAAGAGAGGCAGTTATGCAAGCACTAGAAGAGAAACAAAACAAGCCACAAGCTAAATGTTATAACTGCGGTAGAGCCGGCCATTTTCAACGAAATTGTAAAGCACCAAGAAAACGATCTAGATCTTCTTCGCCACCGAGAAACAATAAGAGAGTCCACCAACAATCATCACAGGAGTCACCGTTAAACTAAAACGGGCTAGCACTACGGGGCGTGAGCTAGCTCCCACAAACGAGGGCCCCACAATTTCCATATCAGTGATACAGCAGAAAAATAGCAATCTTACAATTTGTGGGTTCGTCTACGGCAAAAAGCACATCTTTACGATAGACACAGGGGCGTCACAGTCAATTATTAGGCCCGATGTAGTGAAAGGGGCAATTGAACCATTAAGCCACGTAAGTCTGCGAACAGCTACTGGGGATTCTGTTACTGTCTACGG
This sequence comes from Leucophora obtusa, assembly GCA_949987735.1. Lineage (NCBI taxonomy): Eukaryota > Metazoa > Arthropoda > Insecta > Diptera > Anthomyiidae > Leucophora > Leucophora obtusa. The sequence continues at coordinate 137,563,492 of OX465295.1, forward strand.
TAAAGTTAAAACTAAATTAACTATAGCCAACATCAACGTAGATCATGTATTTATTGTTGCTGATATTGTGGACGAAGTAATAATCGGGACAGATTTTATGATTAGCCATAACGTTAAACTGCATATGGGGCAACAAATAATGATTAAGCACAACGTTGAAATACCTCTTGATGTTGGTTATGAAAGTAAAGCTCAAATAAGAAAGCTAGCTACTGTTGGACGCCAGAAACTACCACCACAGTCAGAAACCGTAGTGTGGGCACGTATGGAGGGAAATTGTGTGGACAATCGGCTGTGGGTAGTAGAACCCATAGAAGTAAAGAGTGACCTTATAACAGCAAAAGCCCTCGTAAGAGCCTGTAACGATGGAAGAGTCCCGGTAAGAGTGTTAAATCTATCCAGCAGCGAAAAATTAGTTAAACAAAACACCGACATAGGCCAATGTGCTCCAGCAGAGGCAATAATAAATTGTAAACGAAGACCGGAACCTGCTAATATGTCAGCAAAAGAACATGAGTTTTTAACCGCACATGCAAGGAAATGGGTAGAAGGATTAGCGGCGCCTGAAAGAAATAAAGCCAAACAGCTGCTTAAGAAATATGCCTCCGTCTTCGCCTTTAAGAGCCAAAGCCATGGGAGAACGGCTATTGTTAAACACGAAATAAATACTGGCGAAGCGAGGCCAATTAAACAAGCACCTAGAAGTATCCCCTTAGCAAAGCGAGGTGAGGTAAAAGATCTAATCAATGAAATGGAGCAAAATGGGATAATAGAACCATCTACAAGTCCGTGGAGCTCGCCAGTGGTTTTAGTTAAGAAGAAAGATGGCAGCACAAGATTTTGTGTCGATTATAGAAAGCTAAACGACGTCACCAAGAAAGACAGTTATCCGCTACCCAGAATTGACGACACTTTGGACACGCTAGCCGGAACAAAATGGTTCTCCACATTAGATTTGCAAAACGGATACTGGCAGGTTGAAATAGCAGACAAAGACAAAGAGAAAACTGCCTTTAGTGCGGGCGATGGTTTATGGCAGTTTAACGTGATGCCATTTGGGCTTTGCAACGCTCCGGCTACATTCGAGCGCTTGATGGAACGGATGTTAAAAGGACTTCACTGGAAGACTTGTTTGATGTACCTTGATGACATTATAGTCACGGGAAAGACTTTTGACGAACATCTGAAAAACCTAGAAGACGTGCTTAATCGGATATCAGCGGCTGGGCTAAAGCTAAATGCAAAGAAATGTGTACTATTCCAGAAAGAAGTTAAGTACTTAGGACATCGCGTAACAACAGAGGGTGTATCGACCGATGAAGATAAAATAGTAGCAGTAAAAGACTGGCCTCGTCCGAAAAATCTTCATGAATTGCGCAGTTTTTTAGGTCTTTGCACATACTATAGACGATTTGTACCGAATTTTGCCAGAGTTGCTGCAAGTTTACATGAACTGACCCAAAAGTCCCGGCCATACCAATGGGGTAAATCACAAGAACATGCATTCCAGGAGCTAAAAGGGTTATTATGTACAGCACCAGTCCTGGCATATCCAATTTCTGGAGAGAAATTTGTACTAGATAGTGATGCGAGCGGTTACGGAATAGGAGGTGTGCTCTCGCAGATAGTCAATGGGGCAGAAAAAGTCATAGGCTACTATAGCCGAACACTCTCAAAGCCTGAGAGGAACTACTGCGTAACTCGACGGGAACTTCTGGCAGTATTAGAGTGCGTAAAACATTACCACAAGTATCTATATGGTCAGCATTTCACCTTAAGGACAGACCATTCCGCACTCAGGTGGTTACTACAATTTAAAAACCCTGAAGGACAACTTGCTCGTTGGATTGAACGCCTTCAAAGCTACGACTTCAGCATTGAGCACAGGAAAGGTGGTAAGCATAATAATGCAGATGCTCTCTCAAGACGGCCCTGCAACCTGGAGTGCAAACATTGTAGCAGGGCGGAGAGGAAAGAATGCGTTATTGATATTCGGCTAACGCATATAGACTCCAGTGTGGACTGGGCAACGGCGCAGAGAAATGATCCCATGTTGTCAAAAATAATATCTGCTAAAGAACGGGACAGAAGACCAGCTCGGCTCGAAATATCTTCAGAAAGCCCAATAATGAAATCATATTGGACACAATGGGACAGTCTTAGGCTGATAAATGGCTGCTTATACCGGACATGGGAAGATGCAGACGGAAAAGCGGCAACTGATTTAATTGTTGTACCATCCTCCAAAATAAACGAAGTAATAAAAGAATTTCATAATGGTCCTAGTGGCGGTCATCTTGGTGTGACAAAAACGCTAGAAAAGTTGAAACTAAGGTTTTATTGGGTTGGATGTCGACAAGCTGTGGCCGATTGGATAGCCAACTGCCCGCAATGCATTATAGCCAAAGGTCCAATAAGAAGAAGCCGCGGGCAGCTTCAGCAATACAATTCGGGTGCCCCATTTGAGCGCGTAGCAATGGATATAGCCGGTCCTTTTCCTGTCAGTGAGGCTGGAAACCGATATATACTAGTGGTCATAGATTATTTCAGCAAATGGCCAGAAGTGTATCCGATACCGAACCAGGAAGCTGGAACGGTAGCAGACGTATTTGTTAACAATTGGGTGTGCCGTTATGGAGCTCCTTTAGAACTGCATTCCGACCAAGGTAGGAATTTTGAGTCTGCAATATTTAAGGAAATGTGTGAAAAATATGGAATAAGAAAGACAAGAACAACGCCACTACATCCGCAATCTGATGGCATGGTTGAAAGATTCAATCGCACCCTGGAGGAACATTTGAGAAAAGTGGTCAGCAGACATCAAAAGGACTGGGATGAGCACATACCAAAATTTCTGTTGGCATATAGGTCAGCCGTGCATGACTCCACCTCACGAGCACCTGCAAAGATTATATTTGGAACTGAGTTAAGACTGCCTGGAGACTTAGAGTTTGGCGTTAAGCCTACACCAACAGAGGAAAACGGTGGAGACCCCTCCATGAATGACCTTGAAGAACTTCATGAATTCGTGCGTAACCGAATCAAAATGACCAGTGATAAAATGAAAGCCAGATACGACCGAGCTGCAAACTCGGAAGGTTTCAACGAAGGGCAATTGGTTCTACTTTATAACCCACAACGAAAGAAAGGATTGTCACCGAAACTGCAAACCCATTGGGACGGCCCCTATAAAGTAGTCAAGAGGCTAAATGACGTGGTTTATAGAATCCAAAAGTACAACAGCCCAAGATCTAAAATGAAGGTGGTACACCTGGAGAGACTAGCCAATTACGGAAAGGGAACATATGTGCCTATTCGGGACGAAGAGGCTTAAGTAGGCGGCAGTGTTACGAAAATGGCTTGGCCTAGTATAGAAAACTCTGGACTTTTCTAGAAGAAAATAGCCTAAGAGACGGGATGGACAAAATACATCAAACTGGCAACATAGTAGTACATTTAATTATACACCTAAGAATATGCTATGATTAATTACGCATTAGAATTGTATAGTTGGTTAATAATAAGTGTTTGTGTGTATGTATAATGTCAAGCCTAATGTAGAGTTATATTGTATAGTTGGTTAATGATAAATGTTTGTGTGTCTGTATAGTCTCTAAGCGTGATGTAGACTTATTATAAGTGTTTGTGTGTTTGTATAGCGTTAAGTCTAATGTAGAGTTATATTGTATAGTTGGTTAATGATAAGTGTTTATTATAACAGTTTGTGTTTGTGTATAGTGTTAAGACTAATGTAGAGTAATACTGTATGTATAAATGGTTGTATGTATAGTCTGTAAGCGTATGTAGAGTTAAGTATAGCATGCTAGAATTATCCAGTGTGTTGTAGAAATATGGCTGTTACTATATAAGGCGCGCGTTAACATTAGTGAGAGAAGTTGATTATTAACATTTGTGTTGTTAAGACCGCGAGTTAGTATCGTGTTAAAGTTAGTAGCGCTTTAGTAATCGTCATAATAGAGAGAGTTTGTAAATAAGTAATAGTGTGTAAATAAATAAGAGCGTCTAAGCTATTTCAAACTTAAGTGTATTCGTGTTTTGGTTATTGGCTAATTGGTTGTTATTATCGCTGTGACAGCACCGTGGCTGGTTTATCTAAGGGAGATAAACGAACGTTTTGTAAGGTAAAACGTAATAATTGGCAGTGTTGCCATTTCAGTGCTTTTCGGGTATTTTTTGGTGCTTTTTTCCTTCCCGTACCCGGTGATTTTTTGCAAATACCCGTTCAAAAAAATCGGGTATTTACAGTGCTTTTTCAGATTTCTGGCAGTGCTTTTAGTGCTTTTTGTACAGTTTATATTTTTGGTATTTGTTCTCGTTTTTTAAATTTTTCTTGAATTTTCTGTCAAAGTTGAAAAAATAATACGAACTATACAAGAAATACATTTTTTCATAATATTTGTAGTATAATTTTAAATAGCAACTTCGTTTTTTTAAACTTAAAAATTTTTAAATATTAATTTGGTGCTTTTTTACCCTTTTTTTGGTTATTTTTTAACCTTTTTTACACGATTTTACAAAGCTAAAATGTGTTTTTAAATTCTTTATTAAAATTTAAAAAAAAATTAATATCGTGCTTTTTTACCCTATTTTTGGTAAATTTTTACCCTTTTTACCCGTTTTCATAATGCTCACGGTGCTTTCCTGCCTTCAAGAATTGGCAACACTGATAATTGGTGTCAGAAGTGGGATTGCGAAAAATAAGTAACCAGGAGATTGCCAAATAAACATAAAGCAATGAAGTTTGAAGAGCTTAAAGTGGAACAGCTCAAGCAGGAATTGAGTAAGTGGGAGCTGCCGACAACAGGTAATAAGGCAGAACTTCAGAGAAGACTTATAGAAGAATTCAAGAGACGTGGCGTGGACATCGATACTTACGAGTTTGAAGACAAAGAAGAAGAAAGAGAAAAGAGAGAAACAGAAGTAAGTACACGTACGGCTACAGCTAATATGGACATCAACGCGATACTTTTCGCTCTGAAGGAAATTAAAGCCGATTACAGAGCCACCAATGAACAACTTTTAGTAAAAGTTCAAGAAAATTCTAGAAAAACGGAAGAAAATTCTAGAAAAATGGAAGAAAATTCTAGAAAAATGATGGAAGAAAATTCTAGAAAAATGGAAGAAAATTCTAGAAAAATGGAAGAAAATTCTAGAAAAATGATGGAAGAAAATTCTAGAAAAATGGAAGAAAATTCTAGAAAAATGATGGAAGAAAATTCTAGAAAAATAATGGAGAAAATGGAAGAAAGCTCTAGAGAAATGGAAGAAAGAAACTCTAGCAAAATGGAAGAGAATTCTATAAAAATGGAAGAAAATTCTAGAAAAATTATGGAAGAAAATTCTAGAAAAATAATGGAGAAAATGGAAGAAAGCTCTAGAGAAATGGAAGAAAGAAACTCTAGCAAAATGGAAGAGAATTCTATAAAAATGGAAGAAAATTCTAGAAAAATGATGGAGAAAATGGAAGAAAACTCTAGAGAAACTAGAGCCACAAATGAGAAACTGACAGAAATGACAGAGGCCATAAACCAAAGAATGGATCGCGTTGAGGTACAAGTCAGCAAATTTGATGAGAAGCTTGTCGATTTGGAGAGTAAGATGAATAATCTGGAAATTGACATAGAGGCGAAAATTAACAATCTTCAATGCCAAGGTGGGCCAGTTCGTGTCATTCCAGAAGTCTCTAGTAGAATAAAGACACCATGTTTCGATGGCAGTACACCGTTTAACGTATTCAAATTCCAGTTTGAAACTGTGGCTGGCAGAAATTTGTGGACAAATGAAGAAAAAGCCATTGAGTTGATTTTGGCCTTAAAAGGAACCGCAGCAGAAGTCCTTGAAAGCATACCAATGAGCTGCAGGAATAATTATGACGACATTATGGCTGCACTGCAACGAAAGTACGGTGGTGAACATAAAAAGGAAATCTACAGAATGGAATTGCGAGGCAGAGTGCAGAAGGTCAATGAAACACTGCAAGATTTCGCGATGGAGGTTGAAAGATTGGTGCAGATGACATACCCCGGTGAAAACCATCCATTCTTGGACCAGTTCAAGATTGAGGCGTTTGTAAATGGCATTCGTGATCCCGATGTGAAATATGCGGTATGCGCTACACAGAAATTAACTTTTGCAGAAACTGTTTCATTTGCTCTGGCACAGGAGACGGCTAAAGTAATTTCTAAGCCGCAAACATACAAGGTGCGAAATTTGGAGGTTATCGCTGAAAAGGAGAGAGACATAGTTAACGACTTAAGAGAGGCAGTTATGCAAGCACTAGAAGAGAAACAAAACAAGCCACAAGCTAAATGTTATAACTGCGGTAGAGCCGGCCATTTTCAACGAAATTGTAAAGCACCAAGAAAACGATCTAGATCTTCTTCGCCACCGCGAAACAATAAGAGAGTCCACCAACAATCATCACAGGAGTCACCGTTAAACTAAAACGGGCTAGCACTACGGGGCGTGAGCTAGCTCCCACAAACGAGGGCCCCACAATTTCCATATCAGTGATACAGCAGAAAAATAGCAATCTTACAATTTGTGGGTTCGTCTACGGCAAAAAGCACATCTTTACGATAGACACAGGGGCGTCACAGTCAATTATTAGGCCCGATGTAGTGAAAGGGGCAATTGAACCATTAAGCCACGTAAGTCTGCGAACAGCTACTGGGGATTCTGTTACTGTCTACGGTAAAGTTAAAACTAAATTAACTATAGCCAACATCAACGTAGATCATGTATTTATTGTTGCTGATATTGTGGACGAAGTAATAATCGGTGCAGATTTTACGATTAGCCATAACGTTAAACTGCATATGGGGCAACAAATAATGATTTGGCACAACGTTGAAATACCTCTTGATGTTGGTTATGAAAGTAAAGCTCAAATAAGAAAGCTAGCTACTGTTGGACGCCAGAAACTACCACCACAGTCAGAAACCGTAGTGTGGGCACGTATGGAGGGAAATTGTGTGGACAATCGGCTGTGGGTAGTAGAACCCATAGAAGTAAAGAGTGACCTTATAACAGCAAAAGCCCTCGTAAGAGCCTGTAACGATGGAAGAGTCCCGGTAAGAGTGTTAAATCTATCCAGCAGCGAAAAATTAGTTAAACAAAACACCGACATAGGCCAATGTGCTCCAGCAGAGGCAATAATAAATTGTAAACGAAGACCGGAACCTGCTAATATGTCAGCAAAAGAACATGAGTTTTTAACCGAACATGCAAGGAAATGGGTAGAAGGATTAGCGGCGCCTGATAGAAATAAAGCCAAACAGCTGCTTAAGAAATATGCCTCCGTCTTCGCCTTTAAGAGCCAAAGCCATGGGAGAACGGCTATTGTTAAACACGAAATAAATACTGGCGAAGCGAGGCCAATTAAACAAGCACCTAGAAGTATCCCCTTAGCAAAGCGAGGTGAGGTAAAAGATCTAATCAATGAAATGGAGCAAAATGGGATAATAGAACCATCTACAAGTCCGTGGAGCTCGCCAGTGGTTTTAGTTAAGAAGAAAGATGGCAGCACAAGATTTTGTGTCGATTATAGAAAGCTAAACGACGTCACCAAGAAAGACAGTTATCCGCTACCCAGAATTGACGACACTTTGGACACGCTAGCCGGAACAAAATGGTTCTCCACATTAGATTTGCAAAACGGATACTGGCAGGTTGAAATAGCAGACAAAGACAAAGAGAAAACTGCCTTTAGTGCGGGCGATGGTTTATGGCAGTTTAACGTGATGCCATTTGGGCTTTGCAACGCTCCGGCTACATTCGAGCGCTTGATGGAACGGATGTTAAAAGGACTTCACTGGAAGACTTGTTTGATGTACCTTGATGACATTATAGTCACGGGAAAGACTTTTGACGAACATCTGAAAAACCTAGAAGACGTGCTTAATCGTATATCAGCGGCTGGGCTAAAGCTAAATGCAAAGAAATGTGTACTATTCCAGAAAGAAGTTAAGTACTTAGGACATCGCGTAACAACAGAGGGTGTATCGACCGATGAAGATAAAATAGTAGCAGTAAAAGACTGGCCTCGTCCGAAAAATCTTCATGAATTGCACAGTTTTTTAGGTCTTTGCACATACTATAGACGATTTGTACCGAATTTTGCCAGAGTTGCTGCAAGTTTACATGAACTGACCCAAAAGTCCCGGCCATACCAATGGGGTGAATCACAAGAACATGCATTCCAGGAGCTAAAAGGGTTATTATGTACAGCACCAGTCCTGGCATATCCAATTTCTGGAGAGAAATTTGTACTAGATAGTGATGCGAGCGGTTACGGAATAGGAGGTGTGCTCTCGCAGATAGTCAATGGGGCAGAAAAAGTCATAGGCTACTATAGCCGAACACTCTCAAAGCCTGAGAGGAACTACTGCGTAACTCGACGGGAACTTCTGGCAGTATTAGAGTGCGTAAAACATTACCACAAGTATCTATATGGTCAGCATTTCACCTTAAGGACAGACCATTCCGCACTCAGGTGGTTACTACAATTTAAAAACCCTGAAGGACAACTTGCTCGTTGGATTGAACGCCTTCAAAGCTACGACTTCAGCATTGAGCACAGGAAAGGTGGTAAGCATAATAATGCAGATGCTCTCTCAAGACGGCCCTGCAACCTGGAGTGCAAACATTGTAGCAGGGCGGAGAGGAAAGAATGCGTTATTGATATTCGGCTAACGCATATAGACTCCAGTGTGGACTGGGCAACGGCGCAGAGAAATGATCCCATGTTGTCAAAAATAATATCTGCTAAAGAACGGGACAGAAGACCAGCTCGGCTCGAAATATCTTCAGAAAGCCCAATAATGAAATCATATTGGACACAATGGGACAGTCTTAGGCTGATAAATGGCTGCTTATGCCGGACATGGGAAGATGCAGACGGAAAAGCGGCAACTGATTTAATTGTTGTACCATCCTCCAAAATAAACGAAGTAATAAAAGAATTTCATAATGGTCCTAGTGGCGGTCATCTTGGTGTGACAAAAACGCTAGAAAAGTTGAAACTAAGGTTTTATTGGGTTGGATGTCGACAAGCTGTGGCCGATTGGATAGCCAACTGCCCGCAATGCATTATAGCCAAAGGTCCAATAAGAAGAAGCCGCGGGCAGCTTCAGCAATACAATTCGGGTGCCCCATTTGAGCGCGTAGCAATGGATATAGCCGGTCCTTTTCCTGTCAGTGAGGCTGGAAACCGATATATACTAGTGGTCATAGATTATTTCAGCAAATGGCCAGAAGTGTATCCGATACCGAACCAGGAAGCTGGAACGGTAGCAGACGTATTTGTTAACAATTGGGTGTGCCGTTATGGAGCTCCTTTAGAACTGCATTCCGACCAAGGTAGGAATTTTGAGTCTGCAATATTTAAGGAAATGTGTGAAAAATATGGAATAAGAAAGACAAGAACAACGCCACTACATCCGCAATCTGATGGCATGGTTGAAAGATTCAATCGCACCCTGGAGGAACATTTGAGAAAAGTGGTCAGCAGACATCAAAAGGACTGGGATGAGCACATACCAAAATTTCTGTTGGCATATAGGTCAGCCGTGCATGACTCCACCTCACGAGCACCTGCAAAGATTATATTTGGAACTGAGTTAAGACTGCCTGGAGACTTAGAGTTTGGCGTTAAGCCTACACCAACAGAGGAAAACGGTGGAGACCCCTCCATGAATGACCTTGAAGAACTTCATGAATTCGTGCGTAACCGAATCAAAATGACCAGTGATAAAATGAAAGCCAGATACGACCGAGCTGCAAACTCGGAAGGTTTCAACGAAGGGCAATTGGTTCTACTTTATAACCCACAACGAAAGAAAGGATTGTCACCGAAACTGCAAACCCATTGGGACGGCCCCTATAAAGTAGTCAAGAGGCTAAATGACGTGGTTTATAGAATCCAAAAGTACAACAGCCCAAGATCTAAAATGAAGGTGGTACACCTGGAGAGACTAGCCAATTACGGAAAGGGAACATATGTGCCTATTCGGGACGAAGAGGCTTAAGTAGGCGGCAGTGTTACGAAAATGGCTTGGCCTAGTATAGAAAACTCTGGACTTTTCTAGAAGAAAATAGCCTAAGAGACGGGATGGACAAAATACATCAAACTGGCAACATAGTAGTACATTTAATTATACACCTAAGAATATGCTATGATTAATTACGCATTAGAATTGTATAGTTGGTTAATAATAAGTGTTTGTGTGTATGTATAATGTCAAGCCTAATGTAGAGTTATATTGTATAGTTGGTTAATGATAAATGTTTGTGTGTCTGTATAGTCTCTAAGCGTGATGTAGACTTATTATAAGTGTTTGTGTGTTTGTATAGCGTTAAGTCTAATGTAGAGTTATATTGTATAGTTGGTTAATGATAAGTGTTTATTATAACAGTTTGTGTTTGTGTATAGTGTTAAGACTAATGTAGAGTAATACTGTATGTATAAATGGTTGTATGTATAGTCTGTAAGCGTATGTAGAGTTAAGTATAGCATGCTAGAATTATCCAGTGTGTTGTAGAAATATGGCTGTTACTATATAAGGCGCGCGTTAACATTAGTGAGAGAAGTTGATTATTAACATTTGTGTTGTTAAGACCGCGAGTTAGTATCGTGTTAAAGTTAGTAGCGCTTTAGTAATCGTCATAATAGAGAGAGTTTGTAAATAAGTAATAGTGTGTAAATAAATAAGAGCGTCTAAGCTATTTCAAACTTAAGTGTATTCGTGTTTTGGTTATTGGCTAATTGGTTGTTATTATCGCTGTGACAGCACCGTGGCTGGTTTATCTAAGGGAGATAAACGAACGTTTTGTAAGGTAAAACGTAATAATTGGCAGTGTTGCCATTTCAGTGCTTTTCGGGTATTTTTTGGTGCTTTTTTCCTTCCCGTACCCGGTGATTTTTTGCAAATACCCGTTCAAAAAAATCGGGTATTTACAGTGCTTTTTCAGATTTCTGGCAGTGCTTTTAGTGCTTTTTGTACAGTTTATATTTTTGGTATTTGTTCTCGTTTTTTAAATTTTTCTTGAATTTTCTGTCAAAGTTGAAAAAATAATACGAACTATACAAGAAATACATTTTTTCATAATATTTGTAGTATAATTTTAAATAGCAACTTCGTTTTTTTAAACTTAAAAATTTTTAAATATTAATTTGGTGCTTTTTTACCCTTTTTTTGGTTATTTTTTAACCTTTTTTACACGATTTTACAAAGCTAAAATGTGTTTTTAAATTCTTTATTAAAATTTAAAAAAAAATTAATATCGTGCTTTTTTACCCTATTTTTGGTAAATTTTTACCCTTTTTACCCGTTTTCATAATGCTCACGGTGCTTTCCTGCCTTCAAGAATTGGCAACACTGATAATTGGTGTCAGAAGTGGGATTGCGAAAAATAAGTAACCAGGAGATTGCCAAATAAACATAAAGCAATGAAGTTTGAAGAGCTTAAAGTGGAACAGCTCAAGCAGGAATTGAGTAAGTGGGAGCTGCCGACAACAGGTAATAAGGCAGAACTTCAGAGAAGACTTATAGAAGAATTCAAGAGACGTGGCGTGGACATCGATACTTACGAGTTTGAAGACAAAGAAGAAGAAAGAGAAAAGAGAGAAACAGAAGTAAGTACACGTACGGCTACAGCTAATATGGACATCAACGCGATACTTTTCGCTCTGAAGGAAATTAAAGCCGATTACAGAGCCACCAATGAACAACTTTTAGTAAAAGTTCAAGAAAATTCTAGAAAAACGGAAGAAAATTCTAGAAAAATGGAAGAAAATTCTAGAAAAATGATGGAAGAAAATTCTAGAAAAATGGAAGAAAATTCTAGAAAAATGGAAGAAAATTCTAGAAAAATGATGGAAGAAAATTCTAGAAAAATGGAAGAAAATTCTAGAAAAATGATGGAAGAAAATTCTAGAAAAATAATGGAGAAAATGGAAGAAAGCTCTAGAGAAATGGAAGAAAGAAACTCTAGCAAAATGGAAGAGAATTCTATAAAAATGGAAGAAAATTCTAGAAAAATTATGGAAGAAAATTCTAGAAAAATAATGGAGAAAATGGAAGAAAGCTCTAGAGAAATGGAAGAAAGAAACTCTAGCAAAATGGAAGAGAATTCTATAAAAATGGAAGAAAATTCTAGAAAAATGATGGAGAAAATGGAAGAAAACTCTAGAGAAACTAGAGCCACAAATGAGAAACTGACAGAAATGACAGAGGCCATAAACCAAAGAATGGATCGCGTTGAGGTACAAGTCAGCAAATTTGATGAGAAGCTTGTCGATTTGGAGAGTAAGATGAATAATCTGGAAATTGACATAGAGGCGAAAATTAACAATCTTCAATGCCAAGGTGGGCCAGTTCGTGTCATTCCAGAAGTCTCTAGTAGAATAAAGACACCATGTTTCGATGGCAGTACACCGTTTAACGTATTCAAATTCCAGTTTGAAACTGTGGCTGGCAGAAATTTGTGGACAAATGAAGAAAAAGCCATTGAGTTGATTTTGGCCTTAAAAGGAACCGCAGCAGAAGTCCTTGAAAGCATACCAATGAGCTGCAGGAATAATTATGACGACATTATGGCTGCACTGCAACGAAAGTACGGTGGTGAACATAAAAAGGAAATCTACAGAATGGAATTGCGAGGCAGAGTGCAGAAGGTCAATGAAACACTGCAAGATTTCGCGATGGAGGTTGAAAGATTGGTGCAGATGACATACCCCGGTGAAAACCATCCATTCTTGGACCAGTTCAAGATTGAGGCGTTTGTAAATGGCATTCGTGATCCCGATGTGAAATATGCGGTATGCGCTACACAGAAATTAACTTTTGCAGAAACTGTTTCATTTGCTCTGGCACAGGAGACGGCTAAAGTAATTTCTAAGCCGCAAACATACAAGGTGCGAAATTTGGAGGTTATCGCTGAAAAGGAGAGAGACATAGTTAACGACTTAAGAGAGGCAGTTATGCAAGCACTAGAAGAGAAACAAAACAAGCCACAAGCTAAATGTTATAACTGCGGTAGAGCCGGCCATTTTCAACGAAATTGTAAAGCACCAAGAAAACGATCTAGATCTTCTTCGCCACCGCGAAACAATAAGAGAGTCCACCAACAATCATCACAGGAGTCACCGTTAAACTAAAACGGGCTAGCACTACGGGGCGTGAGCTAGCTCCCACAAACGAGGGCCCCACAATTTCCATATCAGTGATACAGCAGAAAAATAGCAATCTTACAATTTGTGGGTTCGTCTACGGCAAAAAGCACATCTTTACGATAGACACAGGGGCGTCACAGTCAATTATTAGGCCCGATGTAGTGAAAGGGGCAATTGAACCATTAAGCCACGTAAGTCTGCGAACAGCTACTGGGGATTCTGTTACTGTCTACGGTAAAGTTAAAACTAAATTAACTATAGCCAACATCAACGTAGATCATGTATTTATTGTTGCTGATATTGTGGACGAAGTAATAATCGGTGCAGATTTTACGATTAGCCATAACGTTAAACTGCATATGGGGCAACAAATAATGATTTGGCACAACGTTGAAATACCTCTTGATGTTGGTTATGAAAGTAAAGCTCAAATAAGAAAGCTAGCTACTGTTGGACGCCAGAAACTACCACCACAGTCAGAAACCGTAGTGTGGGCACGTATGGAGGGAAATTGTGTGGACAATCGGCTGTGGGTAGTAGAACCCATAGAAGTAAAGAGTGACCTTATAACAGCAAAAGCCCTCGTAAGAGCCTGTAACGATGGAAGAGTCCCGGTAAGAGTGTTAAATCTATCCAGCAGCGAAAAATTAGTTAAACAAAACACCGACATAGGCCAATGTGCTCCAGCAGAGGCAATAATAAATTGTAAACGAAGACCGGAACCTGCTAATATGTCAGCAAAAGAACATGAGTTTTTAACCGAACATGCAAGGAAATGGGTAGAAGGATTAGCGGCGCCTGATAGAAATAAAGCCAAACAGCTGCTTAAGAAATATGCCTCCGTCTTCGCCTTTAAGAGCCAAAGCCATGGGAGAACGGCTATTGTTAAACACGAAATAAATACTGGCGAAGCGAGGCCAATTAAACAAGCACCTAGAAGTATCCCCTTAGCAAAGCGAGGTGAGGTAAAAGATCTAATCAATGAAATGGAGCAAAATGGGATAATAGAACCATCTACAAGTCCGTGGAGCTCGCCAGTGGTTTTAGTTAAGAAGAAAGATGGCAGCACAAGATTTTGTGTCGATTATAGAAAGCTAAACGACGTCACCAAGAAAGACAGTTATCCGCTACCCAGAATTGACGACACTTTGGACACGCTAGCCGGAACAAAATGGTTCTCCACATTAGATTTGCAAAACGGATACTGGCAGGTTGAAATAGCAGACAAAGACAAAGAGAAAACTGCCTTTAGTGCGGGCGATGGTTTATGGCAGTTTAACGTGATGCCATTTGGGCTTTGCAACGCTCCGGCTACATTCGAGCGCTTGATGGAACGGATGTTAAAAGGACTTCACTGGAAGACTTGTTTGATGTACCTTGATGACATTATAGTCACGGGAAAGACTTTTGACGAACATCTGAAAAACCTAGAAGACGTGCTTAATCGTATATCAGCGGCTGGGCTAAAGCTAAATGCAAAGAAATGTGTACTATTCCAGAAAGAAGTTAAGTACTTAGGACATCGCGTAACAACAGAGGGTGTATCGACCGATGAAGATAAAATAGTAGCAGTAAAAGACTGGCCTCGTCCGAAAAATCTTCATGAATTGCACAGTTTTTTAGGTCTTTGCACATACTATAGACGATTTGTACCGAATTTTGCCAGAGTTGCTGCAAGTTTACATGAACTGACCCAAAAGTCCCGGCCATACCAATGGGGTGAATCACAAGAACATGCATTCCAGGAGCTAAAAGGGTTATTATGTACAGCACCAGTCCTGGCATATCCAATTTCTGGAGAGAAATTTGTACTAGATAGTGATGCGAGCGGTTACGGAATAGGAGGTGTGCTCTCGCAGATAGTCAATGGGGCAGAAAAAGTCATAGGCTACTATAGCCGAACACTCTCAAAGCCTGAGAGGAACTACTGCGTAACTCGACGGGAACTTCTGGCAGTATTAGAGTGCGTAAAACATTACCACAAGTATCTATATGGTCAGCATTTCACCTTAAGGACAGACCATTCCGCACTCAGGTGGTTACTACAATTTAAAAACCCTGAAGGACAACTTGCTCGTTGGATTGAACGCCTTCAAAGCTACGACTTCAGCATTGAGCACAGGAAAGGTGGTAAGCATAATAATGCAGATGCTCTCTCAAGACGGCCCTGCAACCTGGAGTGCAAACATTGTAGCAGGGCGGAGAGGAAAGAATGCGTTATTGATATTCGGCTAACGCATATAGACTCCAGTGTGGACTGGGCAACGGCGCAGAGAAATGATCCCATGTTGTCAAAAATAATATCTGCTAAAGAACGGGACAGAAGACCAGCTCGGCTCGAAATATCTTCAGAAAGCCCAATAATGAAATCATATTGGACACAATGGGACAGTCTTAGGCTGATAAATGGCTGCTTATGCCGGACATGGGAAGATGCAGACGGAAAAGCGGCAACTGATTTAATTGTTGTACCATCCTCCAAAATAAACGAAGTAATAAAAGAATTTCATAATGGTCCTAGTGGCGGTCATCTTGGTGTGACAAAAACGCTAGAAAAGTTGAAACTAAGGTTTTATTGGGTTGGATGTCGACAAGCTGTGGCCGATTGGATAGCCAACTGCCCGCAATGCATTATAGCCAAAGGTCCAATAAGAAGAAGCCGCGGGCAGCTTCAGCAATACAATTCGGGTGCCCCATTTGAGCGCGTAGCAATGGATATAGCCGGTCCTTTTCCTGTCAGTGAGGCTGGAAACCGATATATACTAGTGGTCATAGATTATTTCAGCAAATGGCCAGAAGTGTATCCGATACCGAACCAGGAAGCTGGAACGGTAGCAGACGTATTTGTTAACAATTGGGTGTGCCGTTATGGAGCTTCTTTAGAACTGCATTCCGACCAAGGTAGGAATTTTGAGTCTGCAATATTTAAGGAAATGTGTGAAAAATATGGAATAAGAAAGACAAGAACAACGCCACTACATCCGCAATCTGATGGCATGGTTGAAAGATTCAATCGCACCCTGGAGGAACATTTGAGAAAAGTGGTCAGCAGACATCAAAAGGACTGGGATGAGCACATACCAAAATTTCTGTTGGCATATAGGTCAGCCGTGCACGACTCCACCTCACGAGCACCTGCAAAGATTATATTTGGAACTGAGTTAAGACTGCCTGGAGCAGAGAAACAAGCCGACCAAAATAATCGGCGGCGGCGGCGCAAGCAAAAAATCGGCGGCGGCGGCGGCGATTGAGGTTGAGCCGGATAAAAATCGGCGGCGGCGGCGCAACCAAATAATCGGCGGCGGCGGCGGCTTGATCGGCTGAAAACAACATTTTGTAATGTGATTTGAAAACGTTTAAGTTTTTTTACGAAAGATAGATATTTTACTATCACTCTATATGCCTTTACGTTTTTTGCCATTACTCTTACCTGTCCACCTCTCAAGGATTTGTACGAATAATCTTCAAGGTTTACTATTTTTGAAAAGTTATTCATCATCGCTCTTATATCTGAAACATTTGGAATAATTATTGGAGGCGGTTTTTCTTCACACAGCTCTTTGTTAGCATTATCGTTAATATAATTAACATCATCATTGTTGGGTGCGTTCGGCAGATACAATTTGACAGTCAACAGTTCTACAACAGTTGTGCAACTATCTGCTGAACGACCTGATCACTAAGCGCTCAGTCTGAGCGCTGTCATATTTTGGTAGCGTAAAAAATGTTTGCTACTTTTGATCAAATAGTGATACATTTGTTGTTGTTGATTTTAAAAAATTTTTGTTTTGTATGATTGACAAATAAAATAAATACAAATATAATCCAAAAACAAAAAATTTATAAAATCAAAGGAAAATATAGAAAAAAAGTATTTAAAAACAAAACAAAGAAAACATCGTTCAGCAGAGTAAGTAATCACAAAGCGCTACAAGTCACCGGTATCAGTTTAAGGTTTCTCTGCCGAATGCTACCATTGTCTACATCAAGTGCAGCAAACATGTTGTTGCTAGTAGGTACTTGGTATATCATCATTAGGGCAAGGAATTTCATGCACTTAAAAATTAAAAATATGCGCCTAAAATATGCGGTTAAAAAAGAAAAATATGCACTAACAATATAAAAAATATGCACTAAAAACTATAATTTTTGCAAAAATAATGCACTTTAAAACTTAAAAATATATTTAAGTTAGTTATTTTGCAAACAGACACAGAACTCGAAGATTTCCCATAGGTCAATAAAGTTTTAAAAATGTTTATTTTGATTGAATCAAAATATGAAAACGTATCAATTTTTTATATTTTTTTACAAAATAAAAAATGCTACTAAAAATGAAAAATATGAACAAATATGCATTAAAAAGCACAAAATATGCATTAGAAAGCCACCAAATATGCATTTAAAGTCGAAATATGCAAAAACATGCATTTATGTCAAAATATGCAACTACAAATCGATGCCAGTTTGTTCTAAATTTGATGATTCGGATAAATGTTTAGTCTATATTAGTTTTGGACTATCGAGAAATAACATACATTTGCATGGAATTCCTTGCCCTAATCATCATTGTTGGTAGTTTTTTTATTTTGATTGCATGCTTAACTAATCCTGGTGATCGATTTTGTCGTCGTTTCGTTGTTTTGTTTTCAGCGACTGTCTACCAGACAATATCACTTTCTTCAGTAGACTCGCTGCTACTATCCATTCTGCTGTAACAGCAGAGGATTAGTATAGAAGAATATTAATCCCTTTGTTTACTACTTAATAATAAGTAATAAGGGTACTCACGATGGGTATTGCAAACGATGCAAACGTTGCAAATGATTGCAAAAAAACAACGTTTGCATCAACACAACAACAAAATGTATGTATTTGCAATTTGCTTTATTTTTCTTCATTTGCAATAAAAAAACCTTTAGCAAAAATCACTTTGCATATAAGCTAAGTTGCAAATAAAACAAAATATCTGTTTTTAACATATCAGCCGCCGTATTATGATAAGATATTAAATAAAAAAATTGTTTGTGATTTTTTTACATAAAATTTTTTTTATTTTTTATTTTATTATTATTTTTATGATTCACAAATTTTCTAAAAAATACGATTTATTTTTACTTTTGACGTAAACAAAATCACTGTTGCCAATTTAGCTATTTTCTCATCAAATCTAGCGATATTTTAGCATTTTCAGCTATTTTCTAGTGATTTTTAGTTTGATTTAGCGATATTTTTAGGAAAAAAGTTAGCAGCAGTGAACAAAATGGCTCATAAAGCAAATATGCAATTGATCTTAAAAAAGACGCTCACGATATGTTACAATTTGCATAGCAAATTAGCAAATTGCAAATATGCACATGTACCATCGTGAATACCCTTAATAATTTGTTGTTGATTTCAATATACAATGCAGTGTTACCAACAAATTTTCAAAATAAATGGCTGGATCAGACCCAAAAATCGCTAGATTGTTGAAAAATGGTAGCAGTTAAAGCAGTTTTTACTCAAAAATTTCTTTAATATGTTAATAAGAAAAATAATAATAAATTAAATAATGAAACATTTTACGATTAAGCTTCAAATAATGAGTCCTGATTTTCATTGAATTAATCTTAGTATTGCGAATACACAATAGAGGGCGTTGTACGATGAAAAAGTGCATACCCATATTTTATCGAAATGTGTATTTTTAGAGTTTTTTTTACTAAAATCGTTTAAGATGTTGTGTTTTATAATAAAGGAATATCAATGTGCGAGTTTTATAATATTTTTCAACATAAAACCGAGTTTTAAAAATTATATTACGGCTGATAAAAAAATCGCTAGATTTTTGGCTAATAGCTACAGGACAATTTTTCCCGCTAGGGGCGAAATAAAATCGCTAGATCTGACGAGAAAATCGCCGTTATGGCAACACTGATACAATGTAAAAAAAAAAATTTTTTTTCTTAAAACAATAACAAATGTTATTGCTTTTAATTTTAAATAGAATTATAGAAAAGAGATCACAATTAACGTCAGCACTTTATCACGGTTAGAAAATCACTCGCAAAAAAATATATATAAAATCAATTTATATAAGATTTGTTGTTGGTTCACGTGTGATTTGTTTCATGTTCGCACAGATCCATGGCCAGTCAAGACTATATCTAACAAATGGTCCTAAATATTTAATATAACATACAAGTTTTATTTAATAAATTATAAACATACCCTTTCACTACCAAGTCCTTTTCGTTGAAACATAACTTGCAAAATTTTAATTTCTGCCAGCATATTTTTTTTTCCAATGTAAAGGGCTCCAAAGTAATCCCAACATTGGGAAAATGTAACCCTCTTGGAACTCAAAACAATTTTTGCCTCTTATAGAATTTTCAGAAAATTAAAGCATACTGGGAATCAATTTTTTTTTATTTATTCTTTTTAATTTTAACAAATTAAGGAATAAATAAAGACCAAAGGAAAAATAAATATCGATTGATTTAAGAAATTAAACTTGTTTGAAGGCTTTTGAATGGAGGCTTTGTTAGAAAGTTTGGGCAGGATGCACATATCTTGTATGGACCCATTTGAATTAGATGCCCAATCAATAATGTCCTTAAATGATGAAATCAATTCGAACATTGGTTTGAGCATTTTATCCGTAAAAGTGTCCTTTTCTAAATATTATAGAATTTTACAATATCTCTTATCTTTACTTTTTCATTTATTTGTTACAAAATGTCTCATTTATCCAAAATATTCAACTGGATCATTTTTAAAAATGTATTTTAGAATTGAAAAAATATATATGGGTGATATCAAAAAATGTGATAAAAACCATGTAACCAACTAATTTCAAATCCATGGATTACATTTGAGTTATATATTTCGATATATATCAGCGCATTGTCACCTGTTTTACAAAATTTATAACAATCTGACCAATTTTTGGTTAATACATAAAATTTGTAACCAATTTTATAGGCCATATGTAAACTCCGTAACCAGTAACTCGTAAGGTTTTTTAACTTTAATAGCTTATATTTTAATAACCAATGAAGCTAAACACTAACTGTAAGAATTTATATGAAGAGGAGAAGTAACGCTTTTAACAAAAATTAATGCATTTTACAAACTTTTTCGTATATCTATGCTAACACGACTTCAACTCTGTAACGATTTTTCGTCATAATTTTTGATAAAAATGCGTACACCAAATACATATATTGAGTTTTAAATGCAAAGTTAAGCAGCTACGTTTTTTTATTAATTGATTTTTTACACATCTGCAAAGAGTTGCATTCTGAAGTATTATATTAACCCAGTAAGAACTTTTTTTTTTTAATTTTTTCACAGTATAAATTTACATAAGCTTTAATAGCTTAAAAAAATTATATTTATAAAAATTTAATATTTAGAAGATTTTAACTTTTTTTCTTTTCATATAAAAAAATTGTTTTTAGCTTTGGTTGTTGAAGTTTAATGAATTAGTAAATTCTTTTTAAAAAATATATTTATTTTTAAATTTTTTATATTTGAAAATTGATACTTCCAGCCGAAATGAGCCGAAAAAAATCGGCGGCGGCGGCTGAAGCTAAAATGACCGGCGGCGGCGGCTTAAACGGCTCACGGCGGCTGGCTTGTTTCTCTGGCCTGGAGACTTAGAGTTTGGCGTTAAGCCTACACCAACAGAGGAAAACGGTGGAGACCCCTCCATGAATGACCTTGAAGAACTTCATGAATTCGTGCGTAACCGAATCAAAATGACCAGTGATAAAATGAAAGCCAGATACGACCGAGCTGCAAACTCGGAAGGTTTCAACGAAGGGCAATTGGTTCTACTTTATAACCCACAACGAAAGAAAGGATTGTCACCGAAACTGCAAACCCATTGGGACGGCCCCTATAAAGTAGTCAAGAGGCTAAATGACGTGGTTTATAGAATCCAAAAGTACAACTGCCCAAGATCTAAAATGAATGTGGTACACCTGGAGAGACTAGCCAATTACGGAAAGGGAACATATGTGCCTATTCGGGACGAAGAGGCTTAAGTAGGCGGCAGTGTTACGAAAATGGCTTGGCCTAGTATAGAAAACTCTGGACTTTTCTAGAAGAAAATAGCCTAAGAGACGGGATGGACAAAATACATCAAACTGGCAACATAGTAGTACATTTAATTATACACCTAAGAATATGCTATGATTAATTACGCATTAGAATTGTATAGTTGGTTAATAATAAGTGTTTGTGTGTATGTATAATGTCAAGCCTAATGTAGAGTTATATTGTATAGTTGGTTAATGATAAATGTTTGTGTGGCTGTATAGCCTCTAAGCGTGATGTAGACTTATTATAAGTGTTTGTGTGTTTGTATAGCGTTAAGTCTAATGTAGAGTTATATTGTATAGTTGGTTAATGATAAGTGTTTATTATAACAGTTTGTGTTTGTGTATAGTGTTAAGACTAATGTAGAGTAATACTGTATGTATAAATGGTTGTATGTATAGTCTGTAAGCGTATGTAGAGTTAAGTATAGCATGCTAGAATTATCCAGTGTGTTGTAGAAATATGGCTGTTACTATATAAGGCGCGCGTTAACATTAGTGAGAGAAGTTGATTATTAACATTTGTGTTGTTAAGACCGCGAGTTAGTATCGTGTTAAAGTTAGTAGCGCTTTAGTAATCGTCATAATAGAGAGAGTTTGTAAATAAGTAATAGTGTGTAAATAAATAAGAGCGTCTAAGCTATTTCAAACTTAAGTGTATTCGTGTTTTGGTTATTGGCTAATTGGTTGTTATTATCGCTGTGACAGCACCGTGGCTGGTTTATCTAAGGGAGATAAACGAACGTTTTGTAAGGTAAAACGTAATAATTGGTGTCAGCGTTGGAACTGGTTATTTTGATTGCAATAGAAAAGAATCCGGTTTATTTAAGGGAAATAAACCAACGTTTATAAAAAGTAAAAACGTAACAATATTTTTTGGGAATTTTGAATCTTGCTTGTGGCAGCACTGAGATTAAACAAGATTAAACTGAACTATTTACTTGTAGTGGTGGAAAAAATTATACACATTTTTGCACAGTGGATTGACCGAATACAAAATGGGTAATAATTTATACTTGTTTGTACTTAGTTTGTCCCCAGTCACCTGGGGACTTATACAAGCCCGCTTGTTAATTTATAAGCCCCTTTTTTAATTAAAAAATTTCAAGTTTATTATGTAATTTTGTATGCGCCCAATACACATCAGATAAACCCAAATCATTTATTCTTTCGCTAAAAAAAACTACTCAGCATGAAAGTAGTCATATTTCGTTTTTCTGTTTTACTACTTTGTTTTTTTTTTCGTTTTCTGCTCTTGCTGTTTTTTTTTGTAGCAGTGGTAGTTGTAGCAGTACTACCAGGGATGGAAAGAAAGCTCGAGCGAGCCAAAAATATATACATTTTTTTAAAAAGCTCGAAAGCCAACATTAAAAGAGCTGCTCAAATGAAAAAAGCTCGCAACTAAAAAAAATAAAGAGCTTATAAAAATGAATAGAGTTTTTAAATCGAGCAGCTCGTATAAAAAATTTCATAGAGCTTTTTTTATCGAGCAGCTCTTTAACGAAATTTAATTGAGTTTTTTGAAATCGAGCCGCTAAAAAAGCTCGCTCCCTTTAAAATAATTTAGTTATTATAAAAAACAAAAACGCCCTAAATTTGATTTTTGGCCAAAATTGAAAAAAAAATCATCAAAAGTGAATAAAACTTAAAATTAAAAAAAAAACGTCAAAAGTGAAAAAATCACCAAAATAAAAAAAATCTAAAATTTTAAAAAATCGTCAAAAATTAAAAGAAAAAATTGGCGAAATTGGAAAACAAATCGCCAAATTTAAAAACTCATTTAGAAATCGACTCATTTTAAAAAATCGACAAAATTTTAAAAAATCTTCAAAATTTGTCAACATTGTTAAAAATTATAAAAAATCGCCAAATTAAAAAAAAAATCGTTTAAAATTAGAAAAAATCACCAAATTTGAAAAATTTTGAAAAAATCGTCAAAAATTAAACAAAATCGCCAAAATTGCAAAATGTCGTCAAAATTTTGAAAAAATCGTCTTGAAAAAATTGTCAATATTTGAAAAAATTACCAAAATCGTTAAAATTTCAAAAAGTTGTTAAAAATTGGAAAAAATCGGAAAAGTTTATTGTAGATTTTTAGTTGATCTGAAGATGTTTTACAATGAGTGTTATTTTTGTTCGGTTTAAGATCAAATATTACAAATTCTAAATAGAATTTACAATTTTTATTTTACAACCAATAGAGAAAAACTTATGAAAAAAAAACTTTCCCAGAACCAATGGTTGACAATTAATGCATTGTAAATTCTATTTAGAATTTGTAATATTTGATCTTAAACCGAACAAAAATAACACTCATTGTAAATCGGAAAAATTTAAAAAATTGCCAAAATTGAAAGTATTGTCATAACTTCACAAAATTGTCAATATTTGAAAAAATTTACAAATATCGTAAAAATTTTGAAAAAATTGTCAATATTTGAAAAAATTACCAAAATTTCAAAATGTCATCAAAAATTGGAAAAAATTTAAAAAATTGCCAAATTAAAAAATATTGAAAAAATCGTCATAACTTGAAAAAATCGTCATAACTTGAAAAAATCGTCAATATTTGAAAAAATTTCCCAAATACACAAAATTTAAAATAAATTATCAAAAATTAGACAAAATTGGAAAATATCGTAGAAATTTTCAAAAAATTGTCTTGAAAAAATTGTCAATATGTGAAAAAATTACCAAAATCATCAAAATTTCAAAAAGTCGTCAAAAATTGGAAAAAATCTGGAAATTTTCAAAATTGAAAATTTTTCAAAAAATTACCAAAATTAATATCACTTTCTGTTTAAATTATTTTCAAATCAAAGAAAGATGATACAATTTTTACAAGTAAATTACAAAGAATAAGAATTATTGAAAGAATTCGATAAGACCAGCAAGGCAGAATGCGCATTTTCGGCTTTCGCTACAAAGCCATCATCAGTGCCTTTCGCCTTTGAGTGGGTTAATATTTTGATATTCGTCTACTTGTGTGACTATTGAAAGCAAATCGAATTTGTTATCAACAACTCAACTTAGACTAACATCAACGAAATTTAACAATGCTATTTTTATCCTTTTTGTTATTATTACTCTTTTTTGCTTTGAACCTTAATTCTTAAGATATCTCAGCTGATTCTATTCAACTCTGTGTATGATAAACACAGATTTTTTGAATTACAACGAACCGTTAAATTCAAATGTATGTTATTAAATTATATTTTTGCACAGTGTCAATGTGTTTAAGATGAATGGGGGAAATGTTTTTAGTTGATCTGTTATTTTTTAAGTAAATGAATGTTGTTTTAGTTTGACTCAAGATCATAAATTAATATCACTTTCTGTTTAAATTATTTTCAAATCAAAGAAAGATGATACAATTTTTACAAGTAAATTACAAAGAATAAAAATTATTGAAAGAATTCGATAAGACCAGCAAGGCAGAATGCGCATTTTCGGCTTTCGCTACAAAGCCATCATCAGTGCCTTTCGCCTTTGAGTGGGTTAATATTTTGATATTCGCCTACTTGTGTGACTGTTGAAATCAAATCGAATTTGTTATCAACAACTCAACTTAGACTAACATCAACGAAATTTAACAATGCTATTTTTATCCTTTTTGTTATTATTACTCTTTTTTGCTTTGAACCTTAATTCTTAAGATATCTCAGCTGATTCTATTCAACTCTGTGTATGATAAACACAGATTTTTTGAATTACAACGAACCGTTAAATTTAAATGTATGTTATTAAATTATATTTTTGCACCGTGTCAATGTGTTTAAGATGAATGGGGGAAATGTTTTTAGTTGATCTGTTATTTTTTAAGTAAATGAATGTTGTTTTAGTTTGACTCAAGATCATAAATTAATATCACTTTCTGTTTAAATTATTTTCAAATCAAAAAAAGATGATACAATTTTTACAAGTAAATTACAAAGAATAAAAATTATTGAAAGAAGTCGGTAAGACCAGCAAGACAGAATGCGCATCTCCCAAACTAGAAGAGCTAGAGGAAAAATAACTGCACCAAAGATCAAAACCCGCCACCAATACCCCGATAGCGAAAGTAAATTTAGACTTGCATTGCTAGATCGCGTTTTTCTCGTAGAAAAAAATAAATGCGAGAAATGAACTTTGGCGATTTTTTCACTTTTGTCGATTTTTTAAAACCCAAATTTTGACGATTTTGAATTTTGGCGATTTTTTCTAATTTTTGACGATTTTTTTTTTGTTGAAATTTTCACCATATTTTCGAATTCTGACGATTTTCAAAATTTAGAATTTCTGACAGTTTTGGCATTTTTCAATTTTGGAAATTTTTTTTTAAATTTTGACGATTTTTTCTAAATTTTACTTTTTTTAATTTTGCAGTTTTTCAAATAATCGCGAATTTTTTAAATTATGACGATTTTTTCAACTTATGCCTATTTTTCAAATCTTGACGATTTTTAAATTTTTGCTATTTTTTTTGAAGATTTTTTTCAATTTTGTAAATTTTTTCAAATTTTGACGTTATTTTCAATTTTGGCGATTTTTTTCGAATTTTTGACGATTTTTTCAAATTTTTGACGATTTTTCAAATTTTGACGATTTTTTTTTTCAATTTTTGTAAATGTTTTCAAATTTTGACGATTTTTTTTCAACTTTGGCGATTTTTTCAAATTTTTGACGATTTTTCAAATTTTGACATTTTTTGTGATTTTTTTTAAATTTTGAAAATTTTTTTTTAAATCATGCGATTTTTTTTTTAAATTTTAACGATATTTTTAAATTCGGCGATTTTTGATATTTGTCAATTTTTTTTTTTAAATTTTTGGAGATTTTTTTAAAAATTTTGACAGTTTTTTTCAATTTCGCCGATTTTTTATCCAATTTTGCAATTGTTTTTTAATTTTTATCGATTTTTTTTTTAATATTGGCAATTTTTGACAATATTAGCGATTTTTTTCTAATGTTAGCCATTTTTTTAATGCACGTGCATACGCACTTGCACATGTGCTAATTTGTATTCGCACTTCGTGTGCGTGCATTACGAACCCTGCACCATACTTTGTATAATATTTGGGTATTTTATTCCCTCATGTAGTTAACAACTTTTAACATTTCTTTTGAAATTCTATTGGAAATGGTATATTTAATATCTAACGGTGGGTCTCATACTGCAGGTTTAAACTTAGGTTAATAGTTAACCCAAAATTTTGTTGTTGTTTTGTGTATATTTTTTTGACATTTTATTTTTAGTTAAACCTTTAGTATGAGACCCACCTTAAATATTTAATTTTAATTTTTTTTTGTAAACAAGCCAAGAGTTTTCAAATTTCAAACCTTTAGTATGAGACCCACCGTAAATATTTAATTTTAATTTTTTTTGTAAACAAGCCAAGA
This sequence comes from Leucophora obtusa, assembly GCA_949987735.1. NCBI lineage: Eukaryota > Metazoa > Arthropoda > Insecta > Diptera > Anthomyiidae > Leucophora > Leucophora obtusa. The sequence goes on from OX465295.1 coordinate 137,590,156, forward strand.
GTTTTCAAATTTACTTGAAAAGAGCTAACGTTTTCATAATGCTCGATTTATTTTTTGGAAAGAGCCTTTTTTTTGTGAAGCTCTTTTTCATTTTTTGAGCGTAATCATTGAGAGCTCGCTTTAGTATGAGACCCACCGTAAATATTTAATTTTAATTTTTTTGTAAACAAGCCAAGAGTTTTCAAATTTACTTGAAAAGAGCTAACGTTTTCATAATGCTCGATTTATTTTTTGGAAAGAGCCTTTTTTTTTGTGAAGCTCTTTTTCATTTTTTGAGCGTAATCATTGAGAGCTCGCTTGTTTTAAAAAATTGAGGAAGCTATATTTTTTTTGCTCTTACATTTTTATATAAGAGCGAGCTAACATTTTTTGGCTCGTTTTAAAAAAAGAGCGAGCTTTTTTTTGGGCTTGGCTCTTTTTTTAAAAAGAGCAAGAGCCGGAGCGAGCGAGCTTTTCCATCCCTGAGTAGTACCGAGCAAAATTGTCGGAGGCAAGGACCCAGTTGTAGAATAACTTGTACTTGCATGTAACCTGTTCTACTTTATGTTCTAACATCGGTGATTTTTTTTTAGTTTGTCCCAAAACCAACAGATTCTTTTCCTCCAAAATAGAAGAGGTTGCTTTGGAACCGGTTCTAGAACCAGTTATAGAACTGGTTCTGCGACAGTAGAACCTTGCATTTTTACTCCCAGGAACCAGCTCTTGAACTTGTTCCACGGAACCACTGAAAAAACACCTGTTCTAGAACAGATTCTGAGGTAACCAGATCAAAAAACTTTTGCTGGGTAGTTGTTCATTTCGTTTTTCCGCTCCTATTGTTTCCAAATGCTCTGTGTTTTGTTTGTAGTCGTAGCAGTAGCACAAGAACAAAAATCAAGTTGATCGAAAATAATGACTGCCTACTTTGTATAAACAGGCACTATCCACGGCTCTCATCTGAAAAACTGAACTGGTTTTAAGAGAGTTTCAATGTCAAATAACAAAAAACGTGAAAAAGTGGTATTTTTAATTATTTTTATTGTTTTACAGCAATTTTAATTAAATTATAAAGTGCACTTGTGTTGTTTGATATGTTCTCTGCATTAGTTTTGTATAATTAGCACAAAATTTTGCTTATTAATATTAAAAAATACGCGTTAAAAAAAACACTAAAAACTGTTTCTCTTAAAACCAGTTTGCATATAAAATTAAAGAGACTTTTTAACAGCAGTTGAGGATGGTGGTTTGTCTTTAGTCTATATAGTCGTTGGTATAAACTACCCAGGTGGAAAAATACGATCGTGAAAACGTTTTAAAAGCATTTGAAAAGGTGGTACAAACGTTTTCAAAATATATCGATTTACAAGTTTAAAGCGTTTTGACAACGCCCCAAATGATAACCATGATTTACGGTGTGAGGGTGGTATTTTATAACGTTTTCAAACCGTTGCAGAAAAAAAACTTTAAAATGCTTTTTCAACCAAAAACTAGTGTATGTAGAACATTCTGGTTTACAATTTCAGAGCGTTGTGAAAACGACCCAAATGATAACCATGATTTACGGTCTCAGGGTGGTATTTTATATCGTTGTCAAACCGTTCAAAGAACTTTCTCGACAGTCTATAAACGTTATTACAACATACCAATTTTAACGCTGTCAAATCGTTAGAAAATAAACAAATGAAGTACTTTGCCATCGTTTTAAATACAAATATGGGAATAATTTTTTAAAACATTTTTATATATTAACATTTTTTAATAAATTTTATTAAATTTGAATTAAAATTTATTGTAAAGTTATGAAAAATACATTTAAATTGATAAACTTAAACATAAAAAGTATTTTATTCAGAATTTTGAATTATTTTAAATATTATACAGAAAAAAATGCTTGTACTGTTGGGTTATTCACGACTAAAATTTTGTCGTATTAACAAGCAAATCGGTTGTATTTAGAAACAATATTTATACCAATTGAAATTCCGGAAACTACGTAGAAAATTAAACATTTCAAAATGATATTGAAAAAATTATCAATTAAATTATTTTTTTTAATTCACTTCATCTCACCCTGACAACGTATGCCTACTCAGTAATGAAAATATTCTAGTAATTAAAGAAATTTTTAGCATCAAACATTGTAAACACAATTGTGATGATGTTTTTAAGTATCCACTTTCATCAAATGAAATTGGATTGTATAATGTAAAAAAATTTAATGAAAATTATGCTGATATTAGTAGTGTCCGACCGAGTATTCGGCTTCGGAGTTCGGCCAAAAAGTGATGTTCGGCCAAGTTCGGTGTTCGGCAAAATTTTGGCCGAATACCGAACTTTTCTATAAATCAATATTTTGCAACATTTAGCTCTTACTTAACTTATGAATATGCACATTTTTAACTTAATTTTTACTTAAAGAGCGAAAAATACAACTTTTTTTATGTTTTTGCAATTTAAAAATATTTAGAAATTGGTTTCCGCGTTTTTGAATTTGAAAAAGTTGCATAAAATTGTGTTTTTATTCAAACACAAAAGTATTCGGCTTCGGTTTCGGCCGAACTTAGTAATTTTGGCCGAAGTTCGACTTCGGCTTCGGTTCGGCCTTAAAAAAGTGAGTTCGGTCGGACACTAGATATTAGTATATTAGTGCAAGTTAAGTGTATTCTTACAAATTTTCATAATGAGACAATTGCTATAACTCTTTTACATAAATAATGATTGCTATAACTCTTTTTACATAAATAATAAAATATAATTAAAATTATATATGTATATATAGGGTAGAGGGGGGATCCTTCGCCAGTGGGGCACATACACTAATCCCATTTTTCTCCGATGTTAAGGGAGATAAAAAATTGGAAAAAATATATTTTGTGCATTTTTCAAATACCTTTCCTTGACATCCACTTTGACGAATTTATATCACATGTGGTCGCAGACAGACGTGTTTTTGTGTTTTTTGGGGTGCCAAAAAAATAATTGAAAGCAACTATATTTTGCAATAACTTCCTCAAATCGTGTGATAAAATAATAATTTTTCATTATGTTAGACCTATGATCCTAAGCTTTCAGAAAATAATAATTTGATTTTAGTAAATCTTAAAAAGTGTGAAAAAATATTAATTTTATGTTAGTGCCTGTCTCTGGGGCACAATCACCAGATGGCCCCTGGAGCTACGAAGATTTGGTTCATCTCTGCCTAAAATGCTGTATAAGACTTTGATATATGTTTAAAATATGTTTAATAGTAAATTAGTACAATAGTGTTCATTCTTAAATTTATATTAATTATTCAGTTTTTTTAATTTTGAACAATCATTATATTATAGTTTTAAATTATTTTTTTTTAATATAATGGAGATTTATTGATTAAAAAGAATCATATATCTTAAAGAACTTATTCTAAATTATTTATTTCAGTCATTAAAACATTGACTTTGCCGTATTAACAATATTTTTTGTTGAAATTGTATCTAGCTCTTTTGGCGAATATCCCCCAGGTTTGGGGCAGTTACGCCGATTTGGGTTACTTTGGAAATCATTAAAAAAGTAATAGAAAATATGCAAATAATTAGAATAAAAATCATAGAAATTAAAGCCAAGATATGTAGGTCTTCAATTTGAAAGTAATTTTTGAAAAATAATTAGGGGTTAAGAAATGACAGTGCTTTGAAAAAAAAGTGGCGAAGGATCCCCCCTCTACCCTATATAAAAAAACTTTTTTTATCATTTTGATCAAACACTTTAAAAAGAGAACTCTGACATTGGAATGCACTTTTTCGAACATTTTGAAGGCGCTTTAAATCAATGTTTTTACAGTGTTTTTTAAATAATCGGTTATATATTCTTTAAAAGAAGTACTGCTAAAGTACTTTTTGCAAACGTTAGAAAAACGCTTTAAAGCAATGTTTTATCCGTGTTTTTATTTCACAAACGGTTGTAAATTTTGTATGAAAAGCGCTCCTAAAATACTGTTTGTGAACGTTCAAAAAGCAATCCAAAATAATGTTTTTCAACGCTGTGAAAACGCTTTTTTTTTGTACCATTGACAACAAACGCTTTCACAGCGCTTTGTTTTTTGTACCGTCTTCAATTTCCACCTGGGTACCGTTATTCGTTTCGGTTGCCAACCTTGGTATTTTTACAAATTTTCATAATAACACAATTGCTATAACTCTTTTATATAAATAATGATTGCTATAATGATCAAACACTTTAAAAAGGGGAACTTGCACTTTTTCGAACATTTTGAAGGCGCTTTAAATCAATGTTTTGACAGTGTTTTTTAAATAATCGGTTATATATTCTTTAAAAGTACTGCTAAAGTACTTTTTGCAAACGTTAGAAAAACGCTTTAAAGCAATGTTTTAACAGTGTTTTTATTTCACAAACGGTTGTAAATTTGGTATGAAAAGCGCTCCTAAAATACTGTTTTTGAACGTTCGAAAAGCAATACAAAATAATGTTTTTCAACGCTGTGAAAACGCTTTTTTTTTTTTACCATTGACAACAAACGCTATCACAGCGCTTTGTTTTTTGTACCGTTTTCAATTTCCACCTGGGTAGGTATCAGGCAGATGCTTTTACTAAAGCTACATGGATTGTTTGTAGTAGTAGCAGTAGTAAAACGCAAAAATATTTTTTGAACCGTAGTTTTTTAAACCCTGACAATAACATTATTTTTAAATAAAAAAATAAAATATTAACCCCTAAATTCATAAACGCTTTGTAAAATTATAGGAGGTTTATTGAACAAATTTTGTATGAAAATGACGTTTTGTAAACCTGCTATAACTTTACAAAGCATTTATGAATTGAGGGATAAAAATATTAATTGAAATTTGGACAACCGTTCAAATATGCCCTTTAAAATGCTGTTGTTACAGTATTTACCCCCCTTAAGAAGTTGTTTTTTATAATAAAAGAATACCAATATGCGAATTTTATATTTTTTAACATAAAGCCGATTTTTAAAAATTATGTTACGGCTAATAGCTACAGGACAATTTTTTCCGCTAGGGCCGAAATAAAATCGCTAGATGTGACTCTCAAGATTATTAATCCCACCAAAGAGTATACATAATAAAGAGATTGGGGGACTCTCTATCACTGAGAAAGCATTTGTTCTATTATGTGCCTTGGAACAGGAACATACTCAAACGAATATCACCCAGCAAACATGGAAACACGAAGAATATTCTTCGAACATATCGCCAGGAAGAAAACATTTATTGCCGGCAATATCAATTTCGTATTCCGGAAGTTTCCTCCGTCGGAAACAACTGTTACACTAAAACAATACTTCCAGGCAATATGAAAGCAATAACTCATATGGAAGATAAAAGGGATATCGCTAAATAAACTCCCAGTACAATAAAAAAACAATTTAATTTTTTCATTATTAAATTTAAGCCTGAAAAACAATATCTGCATACATAATCCATTGACCAACTTATAAATTATTTTGATTTCATCTTAGCCGATTTTTCCCGCGCAATTAATCTTAACTTTTCACGAGATTATTTCCTATATATCTTTTGATTGTTTTTGTACAAATTTAGTTTTAATTTTTTACAAATTGATAAAAGATTTCAAACAAATTTGCTTTATCTTCCAAATGATACAAAGATGATATTGCCGAAATATTGTCATAAAAAGTTATGACAAAAGATAAAATTTTTGAATTACTTTTTTCCAAATATCGTCGAATTATCTTCCAAGTGATAAAAGGAAGACAATTTCAAAGTAAATACTACTTGATTATTTTCATTCAAATGACAAATAGAAGATATCGCTTTAATATCTTCTTGGAAGGTATATTTTAAATGTTTGCAGGGTAATTATGTGCGCTCTTTGTATGACTCAAAACATCGATTGTAACCAGGGATGGAAAATAATAATTTAGTTATAAAAATCAAGAATGGAACTATACTATGGAATTATACTATTCCAACAGTATTATAGCCCTAGATTATGAATTTTAAACAACCATACGTAAAAAATTGCAAAATAATACCGGAATGCGAAAAAAGGCTTTGGGGTTCAAAAAATTAATTAAAAGATTTACATTCTGCAAACTATGCCAAAATTTTCTTCTTTTGCAACTAACCACCAAACTTTGTTGTATGAAATGGGCATTATACTCCGTAGATTATAAATTTAATATTAAAATAATAGAGGAACGCGAAAAGACTTTGTGTTAGAAAAAAATAATTAAAAAACTCAATCAGCGATCAACAAGTCTGCAAATGAATACAATGACGCAAAAATTTTCCTTTTTGCAAATATTTTTTTCGCGATTTTTTTTTTTTTTTTTGCAAACTAAGCACCAAACGTTTGTATATAAAATTGGTACTATAGACCCTAGATTATAAATTTAAAAAAATCACACTTAAAAAATTGCAAAATAATCGCGGAAAGCGAAAAAAGGCTTTATGGTACAAAAAATTAATTAAAAAACTTAATCAGCGATTTACATTCTGCAAACAAATATATTGATGAAAAAATTTATCCTTTTTGCAAATTTTATTTTTCGCGATATTTTTGCAACTAGCCACCAAACTTTGTTGTATGAAATGTGTATTATTGTCCCTAGATTATAAATTAAAAAGAAACGTACTTAAAAAATTGCAAAATAAAAGCGGAACGCGAAAAAAGACTTTATGGTACAAAAAATTAATTAGGAAACGTAATCAGCGATTTAGATTCTACAAACAAATATATTGATGCAAAAATTTTCCTTTTTGCAAATTTTATTTTTCGCAATTTTTTTGCAACTAGCCACCAAACTTTGTTGTCTGAAATGTGTATTATAGCCCCTAGATTATAAATTAAAAAAAAAACGCACGTAAAGAATTGCAAAATAATAGCGGAATTTGAAAAAAGGCTTTATGGTACAAAAATTTAATCCCTAGGTTATATATTTAAAAAAACCGCACTTAAAAATTGCAAAATAACGGCGGAATTCGAAAAAAGCTTTCTGGTACAGAAAATGAATTAAAAGAGGTAATCAGCGATCGACATTGTGCAAGCGAATATATTGTTGCAAAAATTTCGCTTTTTGCAAATGTTTTTTTTTTCGCAATTTGTGCTAATATTTGCTAATATCTAAATATTGAATTTTTATGTTTTTAACGAGCCAGAGAGAAAGCTATTTTTAGTTACTTACATTTTTAAATATGTAAGAGCGATCGAACATTTTTTGGTATAAGATCCCGATTAAGTGAGCCTTTTCCATCCCTGATTAACCAGTCGGAGTTCGTTCCTGTTCCAAGCCGCCTAATATATTTTCAAATAAAAAATATTGAGAGAGTTGCAAGGCCTTTGATCCCACGTTCTGCTAACGCATAACCGACCGTCGCCAACGGTTTGCCAACATTGTACCGATCGTATTTTTCTGCCTTGGGTAACCTTTTATAATTCAACCATGGCTAACAGTAACAGACTTGCATAAGAAATTTTTTAAGAAAAAAATTGTTTTTAGTTCTGACCCAAGATAAACTGTCCAATTTTTTTACAACAAAAATCTGTAATTTTTTCGTACTTCTGTTAAATAAAAAATAACTATAAAGTGGAATTTTTGTTTCAGTTCTATTATTTATTATTGTTTTTGTTATTACCAAATACATGTTCTTACAAAATAATTTGTGGGTGTTTTTTCAAAGTTTTTTTTATTATAATTTACTATACATGTTACTATATTGTTTATAAATTGGATGAAATAATATTAATATCAACTGAAATACATTTGATTACAATTTAATGAAAAAAACTAAAAAGCGGTATTCACAACAAAAATGAAAAAGAAAATTTTCAAACCGTAAAAAAAATAGTGTATGAAATTAAATAATAGAATTTTTTGTTTTCTAAACACATTTACAAAATGTGACACAAATAGAATTAAAAGAATATTACTCTAAACATACGCGTATGAGAATTATGATGTTTGTTTATAATTGTTTATAAAAAGGATTAAAAACAAAAAAAATTAGTTTATAAACTAAAAAATAAATTATGGAAACAATTTATAAATTCAAACATTTCTTTGAACAAACAATTACATGCCCAAAAGAGCACAACACACGCACAAAATGGTAAAGCTGTTTGAAGGACTTGTATTAATTTGTTAGAGTACGTTGTGCTGATTAAGGTTTACCATAAAGTAAAAACTCTACACACCATTTACAATTATATTTAAGAATTTTCTCATTTCGAAGTGAAAGTTTTTAATTTCTTACTCAAATCTGAAAAATTTCCTTTTATACTGGACATGATGTAATTGCTGTTTAATAGTAGTAAACATAGTGTAATATAGTAAACAAATTAGCATGTATCATATAGTTGTGTTGGTACAAGGAACCACGCATATATGTAAAATGTCACATATGTACTACATTTTTTTTCAAATGACAGAAAAATAGTAAAGCTACTATATTACACTATGGTAGTAAGTTAAAATACTTGTAATACAGTTCCAAAGTTATTTGTTTTTCTGTTTAGGTTATAAGGTTTTTGAAGTCAGTGGTGTACATAAGTGATGGAGTATCACAAGAAATGCATTTTTCTTTTGTTAATTTAATAATTAGTGTTTTATATAACATATTAGAAGTTATGTTTCTCATTTTTCAAATAAAAATTAATTTGAATCTTGCTCCAAAATTTCTTGTTTTAATCGAGAGCCTCCTTGTTATCTTGAAGACATTTTGTTAGGATGGGAAACTAATTTGCTGTAGTTAAAAAAATAAAAATACATACTTAAATTAATTTAAAAATATGTCCTTATAAACTAATTTATGCTTTTTGTATTTAATCAAAACGCGTATGTCTTTGATTGCCGCCGCCATTACTACTACCACCGGCGCCACCACCGCGGCCATAACCTCCATTTCCATTTTCGTAACGGCCTCCGCCATTTCCGCCTCCATAACCGCCACCGTTATTGCCACCATAGCCGCGTCCACCACCCATAGAGCCCTTTTTGAAAGTGCCATTGAAGCGAGAGTTGCCACCATTGCCACCATAACGAGAACGTCCACCATCACCGAAACGGTTATTGCGGGCCATACCTTCTAAAGCAGGACTGATTTCCTAAGAGAGAAAGAGAAATAAACAAACATCAACATTAATATAACAAATATATTGTAACTATAGGGTGATTCAATAGTAGTGCAGATCAGAGAAACAAGCCAGCCGCCGATTTTTTTTCGCGGCTTATTTCGGCTGGAAGTATCAATTTTTCAAAAAAAAAAAAAAAAAAAAAAAAAAAAAAACAAATGTCATTTTGAAAACAAATTTTCTACTTAATCATTTCCTGAATCATCAAGAGTAAAATTTTTTTTTATTTTAAAAGAAATAAAAAGAACCAGTTTTGTAGTCAGAGTTAAGAATGGTTTTTATCATAAATATTTCTTAAGTTGGAAATTTTGCTTGAAAAAAAGAATTAGCAATTTAACAAATCTAATCAGCAAAAAAAAAAGAGCGAAAAAAGATATAGTAAAACGTCACATATATAAAACGATTCAGATGTAGATAAAATTGAGGTGAAACATGCATGATTTTAACATGGGGTTGTTTGTCACAGAACGGAAGTAATCCAAATTGCTAAAACTTCACTCAATCAAAAGAGGTATGTATACGGTTATGAAAGATTACATTTTTGGATGTTCTTTTTCATAGAACCATATACATATGTTCTTTTTAATTAGTGTTTGGTGTGTGGGGATAAGTCACATATTTTAAATAATTTTTATATATTTTAATATCCAATTTTATATATTATTTTATTTGATGCCATCTTACAAATTGCAGTACTATCTAGTTGAATCTGATTCAACAATTACTTTTAGCCGTGTAGTTTGAAGTAGTTTGTAACTGGAATTCGGCTTTAGTAAGAGAGATTTTTGTATTATAAAATTTGGTTTGGCTTAACTAAACCAAGTTTAACTTATATCCAAAAATTTCGGGCTTCGAGGTTTTATCAAAAACCAAAAAGAATAAATATGAAATGTATTGAATCTTTTATTTATTTATTTGTAACATGTTTGTAAACTCAAAATTCCTTTGGCAACACTTAATATAAGAATACAATTAAAAAAAATTAATTTAATATAAGATTAATATTAAAAACATTTCTTCGAATAGGTTTTTTTGTAAAAATATGTGGATTTTTTCGGTAATTAAATTATAATACAAGGACGCTAAAGTTTACGAAATTGTCTAAAAGACCAGAATTAGATCAGAGAAATCAGTAATTGTCGCCTCTGTGTGTGTATTAAAATAAGGGAAGAGAGTAAAGAAAATTCTAACCCTCGTATTCAAAATGAAAATGCATATGCTAACTAGCTGCCAGCTTTCTCTTATGGGAATTTGTTTGTAAAAAAGTTAGCAGCAAGTTAGCATACACTTTTTCATTTTGAATACGGGTATAGATGTTTCCGATCCGACAATTATTTTTTTAAAGAAATTTGACGCGAGTTATTAATACCACCACTAAAAACATGTTTTTAAGTCCAAATTTTAAAACTTCTGCTTCAGAACTTGTGAAATTCTATTCATAAACACAATTGAATTTTTCTTTATACATATTTTTGTTTTTGTTTAATATTTACCTGATTAGCCTCTTTTAAAACATCTAGTAAAGCTCTGGATTGTTTAGCATTATTACGTGTAAAGAATGCATATGATGTACCCTTTGTGTTGGAACGTCCAGTGCGACCAATACGATGGATGTAATCCTCAGATGATTGCGGATAATCGAAATTAATAACATACTTAATGCCATCAACATCTAATTATGGCACAATTTCAATAAAAGTGATTTAAAAATATGTAAGAGAAGAAGAAAATAAATAAGTTAACACGAAAAAAAAAATTGTGGAAAATTCTAAAAAAAACTGTTAAAAATGAAAAAGAGTTAAAATAAGAATTGTTTCCATGACTTGTCCTTTTAAAATCTACTAACACCTTAAATGGTTAGAATTTTGAAAATTGATTACTTAAGATAAAAAACTTAATACAATATTCGTAAATGTTATTTAGCAAATTAAATGTTTTTTTTTTTTTAAGAGAAAAATAATGTTACTTTACCTTGATATTTTCGGGATTTTTAATTGTTTATTGCAATTTTAAGGGCAAACTCTTCGCAGCCACGTCGTTTAAGGTGCTGTAGAATTAGGCATTAAGACGACGTAGAATTGAAGAGCCTGTAGTTATTAAACAAATTTGAAAATGCAAAAAGAAAAACTAAACACGCGTTGTTTTACACTTTTGTTTAGCTTTTACGATAAACGAATATACATTTTTTTTTTGTTTTGAACTAGACACACATGATCGATCAGCAGAATAGTTGGTTTATAAACGATGAGATAAAAGACGCCAAAGCCATCACTTTTTTCTTTTGTATAGTACAGAGTGTAGCGCACCAATTTTTAAGTCTAAAAGTGCGCCAAAGGCTCCAGCATCCTGATGAACACACAAAGACCGCGCAGGAGTGTTGAATATTTATTAATATACAAAAAAATCTTTCACTGGTTTTGAATTAAATGTGTCCTTTGTTAACCTTAGTTTGCCTTGATCTTGTGACGACGTATTGTGATGAAGATCGTTGATTCAAATGATGATGATGATGTCCGTCGTTTTGTACAACAGCTATTCAACATCATTTTAAGGCAAAAACTTATTTTTTAATGATCCAGCTTTTGTGATTGATGCTACTTTTTATGTTTTTTAAGCAAAGAACACATTAGTTTTCAGTTAAGTGAGTTCATATAGTAGAGTAACAGAGTTGATGGTATACTGTTTTGCCTGCGTGTGCTATTTTATTTTAAATCCAACTTTAAGCGGAGAGCAATTCAAGTATAAGAGAGTTTTTTTTAACATAAATCCTAAATTCTACTTTTTTTAGAATTCTCCTTTTTTACCAAAAATTTTTAATATTAATTATTCTCTCTTGTTTATTTGTATGCACTCCGTTTCTTTTAAAAATGCTGTCGCGTGTGTCCCCAAAAATTCAGGGTAAAAATAGATTTCGACTGTTTATTAATTTCTTATGTACAAATTTCTACACAATTTAACTCCTTCTTCCTATTTTAGTCAGATAAATCATAACTAAGACTTCAGAGGCCTTTTAAAATAATGCATGATGATAGGGATATTTACTCGATCTTCTCAAGGTGGTGGTATATTATTTGTGGTTTAAGGTTTAGCCCATTTAAAAATATATCGTTGATACGCTCTTCCATATTTTGAGACTCCTTCATACAAAAGCGTAACTACACTATTTTCGTGCTTTATTTCCTAATATACCTCCTCCTTTTTCAAGAATTTTGTTTGGTAGCGGTGGTGGTACGGTATTACACGACATACCCCTTTTTTCCAATGGCCATGTGGTAAAAAAGTGTTGCCGCTTATCCGCTTGCCGCCGCTTTATTTTAATGATTTCAATAAATTCATTTAACTTTTCTCTCAATGCAATATTATCAAAAATTCCATATTGCTTTTTGAATTCATTACTTTTTTTTATTTCAATTTCATATTACTAGCTGACATTTTATCCCCACCATACAACAATTTGTGGCCTCTGTAAACGAAACAGAAAAAGAGATTTGGAAAGAAACAAAAAAACAGTGTTTTGAGGGAAATGAAAAGGGGAAAGGATAAAAATATTCCGTAAGTACATTAATAAAGTCATGTTAAAAGATCTTATAATTAAAATCTAAGTGAGTTTTGGAATAAATATGGCGATATCTTTTAATGAATCCTTCAATTGGTGTTTCTTATATATATGAAATTCTTTAGTTTAGTTTCTAACTGCAGTACCAATTATAAATACAAAATTTTAAATGCAAAATATGGTAGAGTTTTAACCGTAGGCAAATAAGCTAAAAATTGATACAAAATGTAGACTACTGTTGAAATATAAAGTTAGAAGTTATAACAAATCAAGTAGAGATGAGCGATCCGGTGATTATGAATAACGCTGCTACCAGTGATCGTGATTTTCAAATCACCGTTCTTTTAAAAAGTGACCTTGATCACGGGTTTGTAATAGAGATGGGCGATCCGGCGATTTTTCAGTAACATTGTTGTCAGTGAAATCGTGAAATGTTCAAATCGCTTTTCTTTTAAACTGTGATCGTGATCACGGTTTTTCTATGGAAAAGACTGCGATTTTCTGATAAATAAACGAAATAATATTTATGGCCAGTTTTTAAGATGTCGGTTAAACTTGGTTTAGTAAACCGAAAACGAATTTTGTCAGCCATTTCAAAGTTTATTAACAAAAATTTGCCGGAAAACCTTTTTCTCGAGTATAATTTATTTCTTTATTGAAATAAAACAAAATAAACCACATTTTAAAAGCAGTATTCCAGTTACAAACTGCATTAAACTAAGTTTAAAGATAATCCACTTCCTAAAAACTGGGCCTTAAAAGAAGAATAGTTGCGACCGGTAACAAATACATGATAGAAGGAGACAGTTTATTCAGAAGTGTGAAAGCAAGTCACTGTTATTGAAAAAAAAGCATGTATTACTGTGCGCAATGAAGTTTGCAAGAAAGAATAGTACAAAAATATTAAAAGAACGACATTCCGAGTAACTGTGACTTGAAATATTTTATCACTGCCGTTACCAGTGATTTATCAATAACTGTGATTAAATCACCGGTATGAAAATATCGCTCATCTCTAAAATCAAGTACTTTGGAAATGGGTGCGTTACACGCCAACGCACAGAAAGTTTTTTCCACCTTACGCTTGCTCACGCACGCTCTCGTGAGTATAGTGAAAAATTACAAAATCACGAAATTCTCACGAAAAACAGTAAGAATTACTAAAAATCGATAATGAATAAACTAACCCCACACGAATTTATTCTTACTCACGTCCACGCATTATTACTCATAATCACGCGTGGCAACACAAAAAATGGGAAAGATAAACCAAAAATTAAGAATAAGACCATAAAATTTAAGTTTTTAAACTCTCTAAAAGATTTTAAAAAATATTTTCTTTTAAACAAGTTTTAACGGTAAATTATTCATTGTCAATTGCATTTAAAATTTCTAAATTTTTTGGAAAAAAAATTAATTTTCAAACATTTTTAAAAAATATAAATACATATTTAAATGAACGAAGAAAACAAACCAAAAAATTTCAAATGCATGTAGTATGATATGTTAAACAAGCTATACCAAAAAACTTACCTAAACCACGGGCAGCAACATCAGTGGCCACTAAAATATTTGATTTTCCAGAACGGAATTCTCGCAAAACGAAATCACGTTCAGATTGTGATTTATCACCATGAATAGCGCCACAACGTACACCGAAACTACGTATGAAACGTACTAAATGATCTACACGTCGTTTAGTTTCAACAAAAATAATAATTTTACCAGGATTCTCGCTGGTATCATAAATTTCGGAAAGTAAAGCTTTAAGTCTAAAAAAGAAGGAATAAAAAGGAAAAAAGAATTAAAAACTTAAAAAATTAAAAAGAAATTAAAATAAGCGAGGGTATTAAACTCCCTTTTACCTCTTTTAGGCTTCAAAAATTATTATTTTATGATCATAGTAAATTAAAGAAAAAAAAATATGTGGACCAGTGTTATAGTCAGCGCTAGGTAGGAGCTTTAATAATAGCTGCCAAACACTAACCCTAAAATATCAATAACGATCTTGTCAAAATCATGTGGAATTTAAAGAAAAACTTGCCTAAAGCTAAATAAATACAAAAAAAATCACTATTTTCTCGAAATAGGCTGAAATAAAATCTCTGCCCTAGCCAAATGAAAAAAGGAATTCCTAAAATTTTTGTAATTTTTATTATCTAATATGTTCTTAATAAAACCTTAAAGTCCAATAGCTGATTTTTTTAAATTTCAATAGATTTTAAAATTTTGAGTAGAAATGGTCTGCGACACATCAGTTGCCGGGAGAAATTTATGTTTTTAAGGGGGGTATCGACCCTAGGAAAAAATTTTTTTTCGAATTTTTTTTTGTATTTTATTAAGATATATCAATAAAAAATTCGAAAAAATAAAATTTTCACTTTTTTTGTAAAATATATTTTAGTTTGTACACATTTTGGGAGCGTTTTTTATCGTTGTTTTTATTATAAATCTTATTTTGCATAATACAGCACAAAAAGAAAAGAACTGCATCCAAAGATGCAAGAATTGCATGCAGTCTTTAAAGAAAAGCCAATGACGATTCCTCGATGGTGGGCGAAGGCACGTTATACGAGGCTTTTAACTTTTACTGATGGCTTTTAATAAGCCATAAAGGCAGTCAATTTATATAAAAAATAAAAAACAAATACAAAACAAATTAAAAAATGTACGAAATAAAAGATTTTGATCGAAATGAAATGTCTAATAAATTCTCTACCATCGTTTTTAAGAATATTTGGGTTAATACAAGGTGGCGCAAAAGTTGTCTGTCACCCGAAGTTCTTTGACTGTAATTTTTTTTAAAAATGAAAAACTTCGATTTTGCCAGAAATGATAACCATACGGGCATTTTCGATCACTTTTGCCAGAACTTCCGCCGATAGGTTCCCGCCTTCCTGAAGGATATTCTTTTTGAGGACTTCAAGAGTCAATCTTGTGGACATAGACTCGTGACTTTAAGAAACCCCACAAAAAGAAGTCTGCTTATTCACATATCCACAGAGATCGAAATGGGCCTTGTCGCTCATGATGATTTTCGATGAAACGTGGTGGCAAAAAAATCGAAACAACTAAATATTCCGCGTTCTTGAGGAGTACAGTTATTAATGTGTTATTGACGTGTATTTTGTATCTGTTTACTTCACAAATGTCAAAGCAGAACTGACTTCTACCGCCACTTGCAAAAAATATAGTATTTTCCGATAGGGCGATGACTTTTGCGCCACCTTGTATATAAAATACTCTTTATCCGATTCTTCCCAAATTTGGTGCACATGTAGAAAATTGCGAGGTATAAATTTTGTTCATACTCGGTTTTTTGAAATTTTGATGCTTTCTTAGCGTAAAATTAATTTTAAACTTTAAACGCGTTTTCCCACAACCCTGAGTTCAAAATCGGCTGCCACTGTACAGCCAAGGCGGGTTAACCGATTTCGATCCTGGTTTTTTTTTCTTTCATAGGCAACAAAAAACTCTAGTCCTTTCGTGGCCCTTTTTTTGAATTTTGGTCAAATAAATTTTATATCCCCGAGCAATGTGTTTTTTCTTCCCTTTTTTGGAATTTTTAAGTTTGTGGTGGTAACTTTATTAAAAAAAATTTTTTTAAATAAAAAATAATAAAAAAAATTATTTAAAAATACTACGATAAAATGATTTTTAAATAAAAAATATTGGGTGCGTTCGGCAGATGCAATTTAATAGTCAACAGTTCTACAACTCTTGTACAACTATCTGCTGAACGACCTGATCACTAACCGCTCAGTCTGAGCGCTCAGGTAGCGCTGTCATATTTTTGTTGTTCATTTACAATAAAAATTGTTTTGTAAGAATGACAAATAAAAAAATATAAATATAATTCGAAAACAAAAATTTAAAAAAAAATAAAAGGAAACTATAGAAAAAGTGTATTAAAACCAAAACAAAAAAAATATCGTTCAGCAGAGTAAGTAATCACAAAGCGCTAAAGTCACCGGTATCAGTTTAAAGTTTCTCTGCCGAATGCTACCATTGTTAATTAAATTTTTGACAACCGTTCAAATATTCCCTTTAAAATGCTGTTGTTACAGTATTTACCCCCCTTAATTCGAATTAGTTTTATTAAAATACCAATAATTTTTGAGAAAATGTAGGCTATTGGCTACATAGGCTAAAATATAGGATAGACATATTTTAAGCAATAATTTATTCTGGTAAATCAACAGCCTAAAAGCGTTTCCGTACTGAAAATTGTGTGAAAAATTTTGTTTGGGCTGTTTCACTAGGGAAATAACTACCGTTAAACGCAAGTAAGAAATTTTCAAACAAATTCCTTGAGTAAAATTTGAGTGTAAATTCGTACTTTATGCTGACTATTAAAAAAATATATTTTAAAAAATTTGTGATTAAAGGTGCGTTTACAATGATGGAGTACTCCAATCTGTAGCAAATTTAGTTCTTTTCTCTTTCTTACTAATACATTTTTGTATCTTGCTATCTTTTTTTATTCCACTCCCGAGTCAAATTTGTTTAACTCTGGAGTACGGATTTGTTGCACTCTAGAGTTAACATCACTCTGTTAACTGTGTAACATGACAAATATAACTAAAAAAACACATCACTAATTTGTTCACATCTCTAATTGTCAACAAATTATAAAAAATATTGAAAAATATAAACAAATAGTTTCAATATAGAATAAAATACATAATAAAAATTATTTTTTTATAATAACAGCAGTGAAAGCCGTGGCAAGATATCTGCGTAAGTATTGAAACGTCAAATATTTTTTTTGAAGTAACCCAAGAAACATTTTTACGGACTCTCCGGCACGTACGGATTCATGAATCCGGCTTTTACGGCACGTTAACTGTCCGTAATGTACGTTTCCGTCAATGCTTGTACGTATACGGAACATTAACGGAACATTAACGGACCGGATTTCATCGGTTGCAGTTTGTTTACAAAATAAAAAGTTATATTTTTGAAAAGCCGGTGAAAATATTATTATAACGGGAATATATGGAGAATATGCAATAGAGGGAATTCTTTCTATCACACCATTAATCAAACAACATCACGTAACAAGGTAAGATTTATGAAACTTAATGTTTTGTGTATAACATGTGAGAATTTGCATCGTGTACACAGTCAATTAAACCATAACTAATTTATTGTCTCTTTTTCATATAGATGTTGGATTTTACTCTGGGTCCCTAAGCGCTGGATAGTTAGGTAAACCGAGCCGGATGTGCTAAACATTGTAATTGTATTAATTAGAAATTTATTAATAGTAATTGTAAATAACAATTATTAATGTATTTATAAAAAAGGAAAGAAGTATTGTGTATTGAAAATAATAAACATATGGTCTATTTTTGTGGAAAAAATCGGTAGGATTATAGGAAGGAAATACTCAGTTTTTCGCACGACATAACGGTCCGGCATTGACGGACTTTCAGCTGACTAGTCCGTTTTTTACATGACATAACGGTCCGTAAACGGTCCGTCATTGACGGACTTTAAACGGACTTGTCCGTTTTTAACACAACATATCGGTTCGTAAACGGTCCGTCATTGACGGATTTTCAACGGATTCGAATCAGTTTCGATGTTCCTTATGTTCCGTTTTCTGGTCCGTATACGGATCCAGAAAACGGTACGTATACGGAGTTGGATTCCGTTTATGACGGACACTTCAATGCTTACATTTCCTTTCGCGAATGTCTTCATTTTAAAATAATTTTTTATTTAAATTTAAAATTTCCAACACAATTATTTTGTGTTGGTTTTATGATTTTTAATATTTTTTTTTTCTAATTTGTTGACAATTAGATACCAATGTTAACTCTAGAGTGGAACAAATCCGTACTCCAGAGTGAAACAACTTTGACATTTACCAGTTATTTTCAAAACTATCTCGATGCATGTTTCGTAGCAAAGGTAGTTGGTTCGCTGTTAACTCTAGAGTGGAACAAATCCGTACTCCAGAGTGAAACAACTTTGACATTTACCAGTTATTTTCAAAACTATCTCGATGCATGTTTCGTAGCAAAGGTAGTTGGTTCGGTGTTTGACGCCCAGATAGCATCCTGTATGGCGAGTTTCCAAAACATTATCTTTATTATTTTACTTTATATTAGTTGTTAAGACGTTAATTGGTGAAACTTTCCTACTGGGTAATTTTTATAAAGCGAACGGAATCATTCCTCCAGGGGAATTGTGTGCATTTTGTTTTTGTTACAATAACAAAATACACACATTCCTCAGGCAGAATTATTCCACTCGATCTATAAAAACAGGGGGTTAATATTGCAATTTACAACAACTTATTAAAATTGTATTTCAATATGCATCTACCAACAGCATACACATTAGGGTTATGACTTTTAAATTTTTTTTTGCAAATATCAAATTTTACATTCCCTAGCCAAAAAGGGCATAAAAAAATATCAAGAAACGCAATCTTACTTTTTCGCTGCTATCAAAAAAGTTCCCGCACCAGAACGGTTGAAATTTGGTCTATATTTTTTAGTTTAATTAAAATATTTCTGCGAAATTTTAAACAAATGAGACTCAAACTATGCGTTTTAAAAGCTACCCAGGAAAAAAAATTGCTTTACAAACTACTTCTTTTACTGCTTCGCAGGTATCCGTTAGCGTATTTTTACTGCTTTTTGTAATTCTGAATCACTTGGAAAAATCACTTCTTTCATTGCTTCCAAAGTATCAGTTAGTATATTTTTACAGGTTTTCTAGAATTACTTCTGAAAAACATCCAAAAATTACGAAACCTTTTTAGACGGACTTTGGGATATATTTTTGTGGTTTACAATAATTTTTATAATTCGTTATGTAAATTTAAAAAAATCACCGAGAACGGTGATACGGTGTACATTACGTTAGGAGCGAGGTTCCTATATATGACTGCAGAACTGCTGCAGCTCCTGTGCTGAAAGCACCAGGTCAACTACATTTCCAATTTCAACCTTCAAAGCGAATGATTATAGAAAAAATAGGGAAAGGACGGATGACTCGGCAAGGAGAGATTAATTACAGAACCAATTCTTTGAACCCTAAACCATTCTTGAAACGAGGAAAGAAAATCAATGACTTTATTCCAAAACTACTTCCCATTAATGTGGCGCAACTTTGGGGAAAATTTAAAACATAACAATGACTTGCAATTTTATGTTTCGGTTTTGGACAACAATGAGGAGTACACTGAAAATGAAGTTTTTTCTTTATCTGTTTCAAAATTCATATTTTTTCCTTAAACTTTTTAATATAAGCTTTTAATTCCTTTTCTATGAGTTTCCATAATTTTAATAAATAAATATAATTTTTAAAATATAGTGAAGTTGAATGAATAATTTTACTGGTGGGCTACAGTGTGCTACAGAACTATTTCGATCCCATATGGAATGTAGCAAAACTCGTTCGATCCAAATTTTAATACATTATTTTTCTATATTCCAGTAAGTCTCGATTTTTCAACTGTTGAGTTTTTAATCAAGAATGAGTCTTTAATTAAGAATTAAAAGCATTCAACTAATTTGGTTAATTTAGTTAGCCGCAACCAGTTTTTAGCTTTTTTCCAAAATTTGGTTAATGTGTATCGAACGAGTTTTGCATCTCAGCTACTCATTTGTTTTCTTTACATGTAATGAAACGCAGTTCGCCGTGAGTCGCCGAGGAAGAAGGTCGTCGTTTTATCCGTATTAATTTTTTTTTAATAGGAAGCAACGATTGTATTTTTTTGTTTTGCGATACTCTAAAGCGTGTCTCAGCATGCCGTTAGACTGTGGAGTCTAACCATATGCAAACCGTTCGAATTCCGTTGGAGACATCGTTTACGCTTCCATTGCTTACGGCAATGGTTGTTTGTGTGCGCGTGTTCGTCTTTCGGCATTCGTTCATTTTTAAAATTAATGGAAGTATCGCATATGGCGTTTATTCAGACGCCATTTTAAATTTTTGAAATATTGGAAGCAAAGCTTCGGAATTTGTGTTGGCGTTTTAAAAGGCCAAATAATTTTCCATTATATATTAATGGAACCTTCATTGGTGGCTTGCTGTCAATGGAGTAACTTAAAATCAAACAAACAAACATGTAATGAAACGTTTTTATAATTTTCATTACATTTACGCAATGGTAGTAAAAACAAAAATTCATTTAAATTTTTCTACGCTAGGTAGACAAATGAATTTTCATTACCATTACTTATCATAATGATGTAAAGAACGTTTTTTTCTTTGTTCTACACTGAACAATTTTCCTTATGGAAATTTTTTTTTGCAACTAGCCACCAAACTTTGATGTATTTCCCTAGATTATAAATTTAAAAAAATCGCACTTAAAAAATTGGAAAATTATGGCGGAACGCGAAAAAAAGACTATGGTAGAAAAATTCAATTAAAAAACTTAATCAGCTATTAACATTCTGCAAGCAAATATACTGATGCAAAAAGTTTCCTTTTGGCAAATTTTTTTTCGCAATTTTTTTTTTTTTGCAACTAGCCACCAACTTTGTTATATGAGATGGGCATTATAGTAGTGCTGGTAAAAATATGAGTAGTGGGTATCGAGTATTTGTCTTTTTGTTTGGGTACTCGATACTCAAAACTACTACTCGATATTTTCAGAGTTGTGTTTTGGACAGACAAAATATATAAAAATGTGACTCCGCTAAAATATTTACCACAAAAATGTGAATCCGCTAAAATGTTTATCACAAACCTACAACTCTGCTAAAAGAAAAAATCAGAAAATAATAATATAATTATAGCTTATTTGATAAGTCCCCATATACAACCACATACAGCTTGAAAAAATGGGTTTATCTAATCATATAGAATTGGATGTGACATAACGACAATCAAAAACTAATTTCAATAGAATGGACGATTTAATGCAATATGAGCGAACTTTGGATGAAGTATTTTTGTCTAATGGTATCAAATAAAATGTAACTTTATTGTACTAAATCTAATTATATACATATACAGTTGTGGCCAAGCATTTAAGTCAATTCAAGTTTTCTTCTTTTTTTATTGTTGTTGCCTTTATTTTTAAAGATCAAAATAGTGGCTAAATTCGCCACGAAAGGCAAGGAGATGGTTCAGAAAATTAGACAGAATTTTAGCGTATTGTTTGTTTTTTCATTTTGTCACTTGTTTTAAGTGGGCGTGGCTTTTAACGAAAAATTAGCGATATCAACCTTTTATCAAATTTCATAGTAAAATTTAGGCAGTACTGGTTCTATACAAACTGTACATTTTTGGAAATCCCATAAAATTTTCTTAAGTCTTACATTATTTTTATTTACATATAGTCGCCAGACTTAAAAGTGAAGCACTTTAAACATGACCAAATTTTTATTTGTTTTTAGCGATTTTTAATAAAGTTAACAGCACTGAAATTTTAAAGTGAATAGTTTTATGCTTTTCTTACCACAATATAGCAAATCAGTCAAGACTTTTTTTTACGTTATAGTAAAAAGCATTTCATGTTAAAATTTCAGTGTTGTTAACTTTCTTTTAAAATCGCTAAAAACAAAGAAAAATTTGGTCATGTTTAAAGTGCTGCAATTTTAAGTCTGGTGACTATTTGTAGATAAAGATAATGCAAGACTTAAGGAAATTTTGTAGGATTTCCAAAAATATACAGTGTGTACAGAACCGATCAGTACTGCCTCAATTTTACTATGTAATTTGATAAAAGGTTTATATCGCTAATTTTTCGTTAAAAGCCACGCCGACTTAAAACAAGTGACAAAATGAAAAAACAAACATTACGTTAAAATTCTTTACAATTTTCTGAACCATTTCCTTGCCCTTCGTGGCGAATTTAGCCACTATTTTGATCTTTAAAAATAAAGGCAACAACAATAAAAATAGAAGAAAACATGAATTGACTTAAATGCTTGGCCACAACTGTAGTAAGATAAACCCATTTTTCGGATCGTATTTCATCATATTAGATCCAAGGTGTATCTAAATTAATACAGTACAATCCACCACTTTTCGGATCAAATTGTAGTTTAGGCCATACCAAAAACATACGTTTGTATTTTATAACATCTAACTTTTTTTACTCGGGTAGTTTTATATGGCTTATTAGTTATATATGGAGTCAGATTTGGGGATATGTAATAACATCATTTACCATACAAAAAATTCGTTGAAAAAATAATCAGATGTAGTTGTACATAATGACATGTGTCTTAATGTGACTCCATTCATTGTCAGATATAACCCAATCACATAATATATGACAATATATTACTTATTTTAATTTTAAATTTAAAAAACGTAAACATTTGTGTTCAAATATCTATAAAAATATGTGAATTTTTCGCTAACTAAACTTGTATATAAGGAAATTATATGTTAAGTTTACGAACTTATCTAAAAGAATAGAATTAGATCAGAAAAATTAGCAGTTGTCGCCTCTTTATGTGTATTGAAAATGTTGATCTTTTTGAACTACTTCGCTATTTTTTTTTGCTGGGTAGTTATGAAGAAACCCGACTCAAAAACATTTTTTTTTTATCAGTAATTAATTTTATAAGCATTATTTTTTTTTTTTTTTGTAATATTTACCATTTATCGAAAAAAAATTTAGCAGTCTCAAACGATTTAAAAAAATAGATCTCTGTCTATGGGAGTCCACAAATATTGCCCATTTTTTATCTCGCTCGGAAAGAAAAGTAGCAAAAAGAGGATACATTCAATAAAAGGTTTTAAGAAAGTACCTTTCTAATTTCAATTGCTAAAATTTCAATTAAACATTTTTTATCTACTTACTTTTCTTCTTTGTCATTTTCATCACAAACATCTACAACTTGACGAATATTATGGTTTGCCGATAATTCCAATGAACCAATATTGATTTGAATATAATTGCCGAGAAAATCTTCAGCCAATTGTTTAACTTCTTTGGGCCAGGTAGCGGACCACATAAGGGTTTGACGATCGGGGCGAATTTGTGAAAGAATCTTACGGATTTGAGGTTCGAAACCCATATCCAACATGCGATCAGCTTCATCCAAAACCAAATACGTGCAACGTTTCAAATTTGTAGCCCCAGCAGCCAAGAAATCAATTAAACGACCAGGTGTAGCAATGACAATTTCACAACCACGTTGTAAATCACGCATTTGACCACCTTTGGGAGCACCACCAAATACACAAGTATTGCGTACATATGAGGATGAACCAAATTCGGTAGCAACCTGTTGAATTTGCTGGGCCAATTCACGGGTTGGTGCCAAAACCAAAGCAATGGGACCATCACCTCTCTGTAAGGGTTGTTGATTGTTAATGTGTACGATAGCGGGTAAAATGTAACCCAAAGTTTTGCCAGAACCTGTCTTGGCAATACCAACAAAATTATGACCACTCATGGCAATGGGCCATCCTTGAGCTTGAATTGGTGTTGGGCTAGGATAATTTTGACGTCGGATTTCTTTCATAACATAATCGGGAAAATAAGCTTCATCAAAAGCTTGGATTGGATTGGGGGCGTTGCCACGTACAGTGATTTCATGTTCATCACGATAACGTTGTACTTCAAAGGAGTTGCGGTCGGCAATAATGGGATGTTCTTTGTAAAAGTCTTTTTTGAAAGCAGGCAAACTAGTGAAATCCATATCGCGAATAGATAAATCTTGTCCTTGGCCACCGCCATTACGACGATCACCACCTCCAAAACCGCCACCGCCAAATCCACCACCACCTCCGAAACCACCACGACCTCCACGATCGTTACCACGTCCTCCCTTTTCTACACGGCCATTACGCACGCCATGATAATCTCCACCGCCGGCACCACCACCTCTGCTGCCATAACGGTTACCACCGGATGAACCTCCACGATCATCACGGCCGCCTCGGTTACCACCACCATAAGTTTTATCATGAGGAGCCCTGAAAATCGAAAAGAAAAAATTTATAATTTTTATTAAAAAATGTCTAACTCAAAAAATCCTGCCTTTTTCTGGATCTATCTGAAGATTTTGTATATCTATCAAAGTCACACATTTTTCCAAAAAGTTTTTTTATTTGCACTTAAATTATAGAAAACACAAATATTTTAAATTAACATTTAGTAAAATACATTACAGATATTTAAATTTAAACATTAAAATCAAAAATAACAAATGACAAAGAACTTGTAGAAACAATTAGGTTGTTCATAAGGGGTGTGCTATCTGTTGTATCGTTGTATCGTCCTAACAAAAAACAGAGTTGTTAAAATTTTTATTTGTGTTTAACAACGATTTTCTATTCAGTTTTCTATCTGTTAGCACACTCAAACATAGGACACTAAACATACGTAAAAATGTTGTATCGTGCTATTCTCAAATGTTGTATTTTTTCAATTTAATTTTTAACAACTCTGTTTTTTGTTAGGACGATACAACGATACAACAAATAGTACACCCCTTGTGAAAACCCTTAATATTTTCGATATGAATACACAGAATGAGTTTGAAATAGAAATAAATAGTGTCCGACCGAACTCACTTTTTTAAGGCCGAACCGAAGCCGAAGCCGAACTTCGGCCAAAATTACTAAGTTCGGCCGAAACCGAAGCCGATGCCGAATACTTTTGTGTTTGAATAAAAACACAATTTTATGCAACTTTTTCAAATTCAAAAACGCGGAAACCAATTTCTAAATATTTTTAAATTGCAAAAACATTAAGTCAAAAATGTGCATATTCATAAGTTACTATACAAAATTAAAGAGCTAAATGTTGCAAAATATTGATTTATAGAAAAGTTCGGTATTCGGCCAAAATTTTGCCGAACACCGAACTTGGCCGAACGTCACTTTTTGGCCGAACTCCGAAGCCGAATACTCGGTCGGACACTAGAAATAAAGGCAACATTTCAATTTAAAATTTCAAAATTCATTCAGAGATCCTAAATAACTGTTATATTTAAAAAAAGTCACAACACAAATTTGATCAATTATATTTCAATAATGCACTC
The DNA here is from genome assembly GCA_949987735.1 of Leucophora obtusa. Lineage (NCBI taxonomy): Eukaryota > Metazoa > Arthropoda > Insecta > Diptera > Anthomyiidae > Leucophora > Leucophora obtusa. The sequence goes on from OX465295.1 coordinate 137,615,782, forward strand.
TACAGATGGGCATCGATTATCCGTGATTCAATTAACCGGGAACATCAATTATCCGGGATCTATAAGGAAAGGAAGATTTTTTTATTTCGATCGATTAACCGTGATTACATAAATTATCTGGGATTGAAAAACATCTACTATTTATTTTGACGAAATTTGGTTTCAACATGTTAGCAACACTAAAATTAATATGTGTCTAAAACGAAATAAGGTTATTCCCAAACTTATTTGGACGAATAAGTAGAAAGAAGCCTCTTCTTTCAAGAAAAAATATTAAGAAACGTATTGATTTTGCCAAAACCCACAAAGGAAATGAGTTGTCCTTTTGGAAAAATGTGCTTTCGAGCGGTGAAACGAAGGTAATTCGTGTCGGACCAGATGGTAAAACTTTTGTACATGCCCAAAAAATCAGGCTTTAAACATTAAACTCAGAAGACCTTGAAACACGGTGGGGGTAATATGGTATGAGGGGCTTTTTCCTGGCGTGGTGTTGGGCCTGTAGTAAAAATAGAGGACAAAATGGACAGGTTTCAATATTTGAGCATTCTTAAGAATGTTATGGAGCCATTTGCCTATAAAAATATGCCAGCCAGTCAAGTGGACATTTATGCAAGACAATGATCCGAAGCATTCTTCAAACATAGTGAAGGATTGGTTTTTGCAAGAACAAATTAAGGTTTTGGACTGGCCAGCCCAAAGTCCGGACCTTAATCTAATAGAAAATCTATGGAATGATGTGAAAACAAAAGTTTCGCAAAACAATTACAAAAATTCCACCGAACTTTGGGCTGGTATTCAAGCCTGGTATTCTATACCAAAAGAAAGATGCCAGAGATTAGTTGAGAGTATGCAAAGAAGATGCGAAGCGGTTATTGATAATAATGGATACAGCACAAAATATTAGTGTAAAAAAAAACGGAAAAAAGCGCAATTTCGTAAAGCTTAATAAAAAAAAAATATTTAAATAAAATAATAATTGGTTTAAAATAGATAGGACTATTAAAAACCATAAAATATAGAATATTCAATACATAAGACATAAATTTGTAAAAAAAAAAATATTGTTTTGATTATAAACTTTATTTTTAAAAAAGTTACACCCCAATGGCGGCTGAATGAAATAAATGCAGAACAGCAATACGTGGGGAATCGGGAGTTCACTGTATGGGAGTGTGCAACAAGGTGTACCATTGTAACATTAAATGTGCCGGATTAGATCAATACTCAGCAAAGATTTTGGAAACGAATAATTTTATTCGTTTTATTTGTGATGACTGCTTGCAGTACATACAAAATGTCGATTTAGTGCTTAAAGATATTCAAGATGATGTTAACAAAAATAAACAAAACTTAAAGGAATATAAACATGAATTTAAAATGTCGCTAAAAGAAAACGAAAATGAAATTAAACAATTACTGGAAGCGATAGAAAAAAGATATGAGGAAAGACTAAAAAAAATAGATAATGCACAAAGATCTTTTGAAAAAAATACACAGGAAATTAAAAAATTATGTGAACATGTAAATAAATTTGAAAATAAAAATGAAGAAATGTGTAACAAAATCGAGGAAAACAATGTAAAAATGTGTAAAGATATAAAAAAAGTATTAACTGAGGCAAACGTCAAACAAAATAAAATGTCATACGCAGAAACTGTGCAAATCAAGAAAGTGATGCCAGATGTGAAAAAACAAGTGCCATTAATAGTAAAACCAAAGGAAAAACAAGAAATTGAAAAAACAAAGGAAGAACTAAATAAAAAGGTTGATCCGGTTAATTTAAAAATAACTAATGTGGAAAATAAAAGAAACGGGACAATTGTAATTCAAAGTGAAAATAGTGAGGAAAGAGAAAAGATAAAAACAGCCATACAAAACGAAATGAGTGATGGCTATGAAATTAAGGTGCCCAACCCAACGGAATTTTATATAGATATTACGGATATGTCATTTAAATATTCGGAGGAACAAATCATCGAAAAATTGAAGAAACAAAATCCAATTATATGCAATAATGAAATAAAAGTAACAAAAACATATGAATATAAAAGAAAAAATAAAACAATACATAACGTTAAAATAAAAACTGATAGCGAAGCATATACAAAAATAATTGGTGCACAAAGGATAAATGTAGGCTGGGAAAGATGTCGGGTGTTCGATGGAAACGATGTAATGAGATGCTTTAAATGCAAAGGGTTTAATCACAAATCAAGTGAATGTAAAAATCAGGAAATATGTTTTAAATGTCATGGGAATCACAGATCACGTGAATGCAATAAGGAACAAATAATAAAATGCATAAACTGTGTAAAGATGAATCAAAGGCTAAATATGGGCCTAGATGAAAATCATGGAACCTATAGTAAAGAATGTGCAGTGTACCAAAATAAATTACCTATCAAAAAGAAGAAAATGGGTTTATCTTTTTAACAATTAAAGAACATATATATATTATATACAAATGTGCAGGGCCTAACAAATAATTTTAATCAAGTGGAAATAGTTGCTGCGAGTGAAAAACCTGAATTTTTTATCTTATCGGAAACACATATGACAGAATGTATTAATGAAGAAGAAATTGGTCTATACGAATATAATCAGTTAATATCGTTTTCAAATTCCACGAGAACTGGAGGTGTAATTATATATTATAAAAAAGATTGGAACGTGGCTAAAAAATTTGAAAAAGTGGCCAATTCAAAATACTGGATTATTGCAATTACAGCTAAACGTGAAAATACACAGATTATAATTGTAGCAGTATATAGATCACCTAGTGGCTATGAATCGGAATTCTGTGAAATGTTTCAGGAATTTTTGGATGATTTATGTGAAGAAACCTGTGATATAATAATAACTGGAGACTTTAATATAGATTGGTCAACTAATAATTTTTACAAAAATAGAATGGAGAGCTCGTTCAACGATAATGGACTTAAACAGATGGTGAATGAATATACTAGGGTGACAAAAACAACAAGAACTATAATAGACTACGTTATAACAAACAGTTACAAACTATCGGTGCAAAATTGCAACGAAAACAAAATATCAGATCACGAAATGATAAAAATATTAATAAAAGATGATAAAAATAACCATAAACAGGAACTAAATAATAAAACAGAAATATTTAAATATAAAAAAGACCTATTTACAAGAGAATTAAGTGCAGTAATAAATTTTGAGAAAAATATAAACGTTAGCCAAAATGTATTAATGTTTGATAAATGCATGGAAGAAATTGTACAAAAGTTTACTACAATAAACAAATCAATAAAAGGACAAAATATTGTGAATAAGTGGTTTACTAATGAATTGTGGTTAATGAAAAGAGAAAAAATAAACAAATATCAAACTGCCAGATTTGAGAACACAAACGAAGCATGGGAAAGTTACAAATCAATTAGAAATTTGTATAAAGTTAGAATTGAAAATGAAAAATATAAATACATAAACGGCAAAATTAATAGTGCAACAGACCAAAAACAAATGTGGAGAGAAATCAAAGACTTAGTAATCAAGAAAAATCCATCTGTGATAAAGAATGTGATATTTAACAACGTAGAATATAAGGACAACAACCAAATAGCTAGTCAATTTAATAAATATTTCGTAAATAGTATTGGCGAAATAAGGCAATCAATAGAAGATGTGCAATATACAAATCAAATACATATTGTTAACTCAAAATTCGAATTCAGTGCAATAACAATTTTAGAACTTAAAAATATAGTAAAACAAGTGAAAAACAAACCAGATTATTGTAAAATATCAACGAGAATAATTCTAGATAATTGGCATTTAACTGGCAAAATTCTACTGAACATAATAAATACATCTCTAAACACGGGAATATTTCCAGAAAACTGGAAGGAAACAATGGTAACTCCTATTGAAAAAGTGGCAAAAACTAAAAAATGTGAAGAATACCGCCCAATTAATACATTGAAAACGTGTGAAAAAATATTAGAGAAAGTCGTGAAAGAGCAATTAGAAAAATATATGGAAAATAATAAATTAATATCAAAATACCAATCGGGTTTTCGAAAAAAATTTTCTTGTGAAACTGCTGTGAATTATGTTATAAGTCGGTGGAAAAACATAGAGAAAAATAAAAAAATTATGGCAATATTTCTAGATTTTAAAAGAGCATTTGAGACAATTGACAGAAAAATACTAATTCAAAAACTATATATGTATGGTATTAAAGAAAAGGAACTTGAGTGGTTTAAATCGTATTTAACAGACAGAAGGCAAATTACTAAATTTAACGGTGTTAAATCAAATGTAATTTTTAATAATTTTGGAGTTCCACAGGGATCTATTTTGGGTGCCTTATTGTTTATTATATATATAAACGACATGCCGAAAATACTGAATGAATGTGAAATAGTATTATACGCAGACGACACTCTAATATACGCGGAAGGGGATACTAGTGAAGAATGTCACAACAAATTGTTACATGATATAAATAATATTAATACGTGGCTAAAAATGAATAAGCTTAAATTGAATGAGAATAAAACAAAACTTTTGGAAATAAATATGACTAGTGAAGATACAATCAAAATTAATGATAAAGTAATAGAAAAAGTAAACAATATTAAATACCTTGGTTTTATAATAGATAGTAAATTAAAATTTAAAGAACATATCGAATATATTTGCAAGAAAATCGGAAAAAAAATTGGTTTCTTTAAGCGAACAAGAAATCAAATCTCCATAATTACGGCAGTAAACATATACAACACAATAATAAAACCTCATTTTGAATTTGGCTCAACAATATTATATACATGCTGTACTGAATCTCAATTAGAAAGACTACAAAAATTACAAAATAAGGCGATGCGAGCTATTTTAAAATACAATAGATATACACCGATAGAGACAATGTTAGACACCCTTAGATGGCTAAATATAAAACAAAGGCTAGAACTCAACACGTTGATTTTTATTAGAAAAATAAAAAATGGAAATGCGCCGGAATATCTCAGGGACCAAATTAGATATGTTGGCGATGTACAACCATACGGATTAAGAAATGCAGAAAATTTCAGGCTACAAAAAACGACTACAACAGCAATGCAAAGATCACTTTTCTACAAAGGTTTTAAATTATTTAATTCACTTCCGAAAGATATTAAAACAGAGGGAAATGATATTGTTTTTAAGAGAAAATGTGTAAATTTTGTAAAAAGATGAATAATTATGAATCACAAAATAAAATAATTTTTTTTTAATATATTGTAAATGAGAATATTAAAAGTATTTTGAATACTAATAAATGAATAAAAAAAAAAAAAAAAAAAAAAAAAAAAAAAAAAAATATTAACGCTAAAAAAATAATAATTGTTTTAAAAACCCAAAAAATGTACGGTTTTTTGTAAAAATATAAAATGTGTCCTATTTAGAAGTCCAGGTATTTTTAATTAAATAAAGAATGAATTACAATCATCAATAATAACACTTCCCGTATTTGAAATACAAAATTTTATTTTTGTTTTATTTTTCAAAATAAATAATTATGTTTAGAACATAAAAGTGTCCTATTTCCACCCTACGGGAAATTTTAACAAACTGCCCCTTTATATGAAATAGACTGGTCACTTTTACATGGCGTTGTCATAGGAGGTGGAAATTGACCCCTTGTGAACTGTTACTGAACTTTCATAAAAAACAAAGTTCAGGGACCTATCCTGCGATTTGTCTTGTGACATGTCACAAGGGGTCAATTTCCACCTCCTATGACAACGCCATGTAAAAGTGACCAGTCTATTTCATATAAAGTGGCCAGTTCGGTGACAGTTTGTTAAAATTTCCCGTAGGGCATGTTCATAGCTGTATATTACTCAAACTTATAAGCTCTGCTACTTGTACGAAAAATATTCTTTTTACCAAATTTCAGAAAAATCCGTTCATTCGTTTTCAAGTTAAGGCGATAAAGGTATCCTTATCCTCTGTGTCCTTGGACCAAATTAAGGAATTTTTTAAATACCTTAAGCTTCAATCTTACTTTGCGGTCATTATCAATTGTTTTAGTCGATTGAAATATGTTTTTAAGAAAATATGAAATTTTTGAAAATTTGGTTTGTTTTAAAATTTTTATTTTTAAAAATTTTATTTTTGACACTTTCTCGCTTCCAAACCGTGCACTGAAATTCTTCACAAAAAATTTTATAAATTTTGTTTTCTATTGAAAAAGCTTAATTTCTTATTATAAAATACTCATTTGGCGCATTTGTGGTCAATTTAATATACCCCGCCTGGAGGCGGGCTTGCCGGTTAAAGGGTTAAAATGCAAAAAATTTTAAAGATAAAAAAGGTTGTATTTTTCAAAAATTTTACCAAACACCGAACTCCGAATACCCGGTCAGACACTTTAACATCAAAGGTTTAAAAGGCTTAATTCTTTCATTCACTTTTTAAAAATTAATTAAATTTGGGTTAAATTTCATTCCGTAATAGCATTCTTATGGAATTAATTCGACAGCTTAATTCCCAATAGCTTTAAATTATATGAATTCATTCTATTTTGATTGAATTATTGAAAAATTATTTGTTTTCATTCACTTACTCAAATGAAAAATTTAAATTTGCATGTAATTGCTGAAATAGTATCATAATACAAATGAAAAACGTTTAAACTAACAGAAATAAATAGTATCGTATGCCTTGTTACAGCTTGTACGCTTTGGTTTTGGTTATATGTTAGTTTCAAACTACACTGCATAAGTGAATGGTAATAAAATTTCTTCATTCAATTAGTAAAATGGTGAATGAACATGCGATTTGAATGATTCAATTTAGGAATTCATTCAATTCATATTAAAGCTTTAGGAATGAAGCTTATGAATGAATTCTTTACGAATGGTTTAAAGGAATGGTACATGGATATTTTTATACCCTACACCACTATGTGGTCAGGGTATTATAAGTTTGTGCTGATGTTTGCAACACCAAAAAATATTGGTCCTAGACCCACCTTATAGTATACCGATCGGCTTAGAATTTTATTTCGATTTAACGATGTCCGTCTGTCTGTCCATGCATTCTTGTGCGCACTCTACAGGTCGCAAATATTAAGATATTTTGATGAATCTTGGTACACCGACTTATGTCGGCCCAAGGACGACGCCTATTGATTTTGGTGAACATCGGTCCATGTTTAGACCTAGTGCCCATACAAGGGTTCTACCAAAATTATATTGTTTATACGCTACAGGTCGCAAATATTAAGATATTTTGATGAAATACGGTACACCGACTTATGTCGGCCCAAGGACGAAGCCTATTGATTTTGGTGAACATCGGTCCATGTTTAGACCTAGTGCCCATATAAGGGTCCTACTAAAATTATATGCTTTATACGCTGCAGGTCGCAAATATTAAGATATTTTGATGAAATTTGGTACACAGACCTATATTGACCCAATAACGCAGCCTTTTGATTTTGGTGAACATCGGTCCATGTTTAGACCTAGTGCCCATATAAGGGTCCTACCAAAATTATACTCTTTATACGCTGCAGGTCGCAAATATTAAGATATTTTGATGAAATTTGGTACACAGACCTATGTTGGCCCAATAACGCAACCTATTGATTTTGGTGAACATCGGTCCATGTTTAGACATAGTGCCCATATAAGGGTCCTACCAAAATTATACTGTTTATACGCTGCAGGTCGCAAATATTAAGATATTTTGATGAAATGTGGTACACCGACCTATGTCAGCCCAATGATGAAGCCTATTGATTTTGGTTAACACCGGTCCATGTTTAGACCTTGGGACAACAGACCTATGTTGGCCCAAGGACGAAGCCTATTGATTTTGGTGAACATCGATCCATGTTTAGACCTAGTGCCCATACAAGGGTTCTACCAAAATTATATTGTTTATACGCTGCAGGTCGCAAATATTAAGATATTTTGATGAAATACGGTACACCGACTTATGTCGGCCCAAGGACGAAGCCTATTGATTTTGGTGAACATCGGTCCATGTTTAGACCTAGTGCCCATATAAGGGTCCTACTAAAATTATATGGTTTATACGCTGCAGGTCGCAAATATTAAGATATTTTGATGAAATTTGGTACACAGACCTATATTGACCCAATAACGCAGCCTTTTGATTTTGGTGAACATCGGTCCATGTTTAGACCTAGTGCCCATATAAGGGTCCTACCAAAATTATGCTGTTTATACGCTGCAGGTCGCAAATATTAAGATATTTTGATTAAATGTGGTACACCGACCTATGTCAGCCCAAGGATGAAGCCTATTGATTTTGGTTAACACCGGTCCATGTTTAGCCCTTGGGCCAACAGACCTATGTTGGCCCAAGGACGAAGCCTATTGATTTTGGTGAACATCGATCCATGTTTAGACCTAGTGCCCATATAAGGGTCCCCCCAAAATTGGCTTGGTTACAAACTGTAGGTCGCAAATATTAAGATATTTTAATAAAATTTGGTGCGCTGACCCACATTATAGAAAATTTTGACACAAGCCCCATTTTAACCCATTCGAATTTCGGATCCAAACATTAGTTGGCTTTTACGCAGACTGGTGTAGGGTATTGTATAGTCGGCATGCCCGACTTTAACCTTTTTACTCGTTAAAATCTGAATTTAATTTTTTGTGATTTAAGCTTAAATTGAATTAAGTTTTTCGAAGCTCTGTTTAACATACACAGGATGACAAAATCTTAACGTTTAAAAATTATTAGAGTTCTGACCATTCTAAGTGCGTTCCCGTACGTACCAAAAGTTACCGAAATTTACCCAAAAGCGTTCCCGTACTCGAAAATTGGGCAAATGGGAGCGCTAATGAGAGTGTATTAGTGTTTCTCTTTTTACCAAAATTTACCCAGACTTTTTCTTCGGGTAAACTTTGGTAACTTATAAAACGAAAAGCTGATGCAAACATAAACAAAAAACAATTGTTAAAATAAACTCAAAATTTTAATTAAATAATTGAATAAAATCAAAAAGAACTAAATTATTCTGTACAACTCAGGTTTACATTTTCCATAATCTGTCGACATGTTATCTTTTTTCTTCCCTTCTCTTTTTGTGTCTTTATTTTTTTTTGTTATCTAGTTACAAATATAAATATGCGTCATACATATAAAAACTACTTTATACACGTTTTTGCAACTAATTTGCCTCGTGTTTTACTTCATATGTATATATAATTTTTTAAATATCAAATTTTATTTTTATTCTCTTTTCTTCCCTTTCTTTATTCGTGATTTCTAAAAAATCATTAAAATTTCGTATTATTTGTTTTATAATCATTGTGCCAGCTCGACACGTTTTATATGTATGTACATACAGCTATGGACATATAAATGGCACATTTTACCATGAATTCTTTCTTATGCAAATACTATTAACAACCAACAAGTTTTTGTTTTTTTCCAAATGTTTATTATGCACATTTAATATTGCTATAAACTTTAATTGAAATTCATTAATGTAAATAAAAACTTATCATTATGAAAAAAAAACCCATTGAAATGAGCTGGACACATAAATGGCACAATCTTAAAAAAGAGAAGAAATGGTTTTAATATTGCATTTGTTAAATTTTTTGGTATGTACAAATATTTTACCGTTAATATTTAGTGCTGTGGCCTTTGTTTCTGTGGACAGCTTCGCACCTGCGACCCATACTTTCCACTGGCTTTTGGCATTTTGTTTTAGGGATGGAGTACCAAGCTTCCTGTGCGGCCGACCACAGTTCGTCCATATTTTTGTAATTTTTGTTGGAGATTTCAACCTTGACTTCATTCCACAGGTTCTCTATTGGATTCAAGTCAGGGCTCTGGGCTGGCCAATCCAAAACATCAATTTTCTCCGCACAAAACCATTTTTTACTAGTTTGGAGGAGTGTTTGGGGTCATTATCTTGCAGGAATTTCCATTTTATTGGCATGGAGTTGAAGGCATGGCTCCATATGGTTTTTTAAAATATCTAAATATTGAAACTTGTCCATTTTTCCATTGATTTTTATAAGCGGACCTACGCCATGCCAAGAATATGCACCCCAAACCATAATACTGCCACCTCCATGTTTTACCGTCTTCTGAGTGAACCGAGGATTAAACTCTTGGCGTTTAGGACGACGAACAAAGATTCTGCCATCTGGTCCTATCCTGTTAATTTTTGTTTCGTCACTCCATAACACGTTTTTCCAAAAACTAATGGGATTTTCCTTATGGGTTCTGGCGAAGGTTAGTCGTTTTGAAATATTTTTTTTTGAGAGCAGGGGCTTTTTTCTGGAAATGCGCCCAAATTTGTCTCCTTTAGTCTTCTTCTGACAAGTCTGCTTGATATACCCATGTTAAAATTTTCATTAATATCCGATGCTGCCTTGATGACTTGAATGGATCAATTTTCACCATTCGTACTATAGCTGCATCCGTACGCTCATCTGTTTTTCGTGGCCTTGGCTTCCGAATTTTACCCTTAGTCAATATATCGGGATCCTCAACACAAGAATTAATTGCATTGTAGACTCTTTTGCGAGAAATTTGCATTATCTCAGCAATTTCCCCTACTTTTTTTCCATCTTCATACATTTTCCATATGATCCGCCTTTCCTCACCTGTGGTATGTTTTCCTGATCCCATTTTAAAAATTTTTTTAACTTTTTATATTTATTTTTGAACTACGAAAAATATTTGTTGCTTTGAATTAAATCTACACGACACTCCCTATTTTAAGTAAATTGTGCCATTTATATGTCCACTTTAAATCAGCATTGTTAACGCAAAAATGATAACGGTAAATAATAAGCAAAACAACGGAACATTTGAGCACTATTAAGACAAACATTTTTTCAACAATAATCAGAAGAGACAAAACTTGCATTTTAAAATATATTTAGTTGGAAAATACTTAAATTTATGCGCAATTTAAATTTGTGCCAATTATATGTGAATAGCTGTATATGTGCAATATTTATGTCTGATAGACATATTATAGCTGCTACCCAGCAAAATATTGGTAATGACACCTCATTACTATCTGCATTACTAAAAATGATATATCATTACCTTTTGCATTATTTTATAATATAAAATAATGACTTCCTAATAAAGGCCTATTGTATTCATTGTTTCTAAATATAAAATAATGACTTACTCGTCATAGTTTAAATAAGTACTTTTTACACAGTTGAATTTTATACATTTTTATTTATTATATGTAAAAATGTTTTATGTTTAAATTTTTATGACGAGTCCTAAAATTACACACTAGAGAAAACTTAAATTTTTCTGAATGTATTTAAGCTTAAGCTAATATTAGCTATGTTTGTGCGGCAAGCTATCAACGTTGGCTTTTGTCATTCCCAAATAAATTTGACATTATGAAACATTTAGTGTTAACTCTCAACGTTTCTTATGTCAAATTTGTATGGGAATGACGTAAGCCAACGTTGATAGCTTGCCGCACAAACACAGCTAGTATTTGCTTAACTCTTTATTTTTAAGAATCAAGTAAGCAATCGGATAACCACTTATAATTCAACTTTTTGTAAGCATGTGTGTAACCACTTATTATTCAAAATCTCGTAACTACTTATTTCTCATTTTTTCGTAAGCGAGCAGGTAAGCGTGACTACTTATAAAAACGACCACGCCAAACAAAAATAATGAGTTTAGACGCCAAAAAATAAGTTGTGTGGAGCTATGAATTTCTATTATATAACCACTTATTTGGTAATGAAAGATTTTGCTGGGTATTCATAGCTTTCATTCAAAAGCTATTTTCCTTGTCTGTAAAAAGATCGCATTTTGGCATTTTGTGGGCAGATTTAGGTATATATAAAAAAGTAGAATAAATAAAGTTAAGGATGAGAAAATTTAAATAAATGGTTAAAAAGCATAAAGACGCAAAATGTTTTATTAAACAATTTAATTATGTTAAGTGTTAAAATACTAGTGTCCGACCAAACTCACTTTTCGAAGGCCGAAACCGAACTTCGGCCAAAATCTCAAAGTTCGGCCGAAACCTAAGACGAACACTTTTATTTGAATAAAACACAATTTCAACTACTTTTTCAAATTCAAAAATGAGGAAACATATTTTTGAATATTTTTAACCCTTTAACCGGCCTAAGCTTTTTGGCAATGAAATTTATACCATGTGTTCCTCACTAAAAATAATAACTTAAACAAATTTTTTTTCGTTGCCTACTTTAGGCGATATGGGCCACAATATGTTAGGAGTAAATCTCGAAAACTACCGCATAGAAATTACTAGGTTTAAGCATAAATTATTCCTCTTACCAAAGTGTAATTACAATAAAAAATTACATTTTTTGTGCTGTTACTTAAGAGGATGTAGCGATTTTCGAAAATGCGAAAACTTCAATATACAGCTATGGACATAGAAATAGGACACTTTATACAAAATTATCTTCATGTATTTCTCTTAATAATTATAAAGCAATAATTATATTTCTTTTCTATTATAGTAAACTGTAATCAAGTAGTCTCAGATTATATATAAAACTTTGCAATATTTAAAACATGCAAATATTTACAACAAAATTACTTTACTTTGTTCATATTTGACTTGGATATAAAAATAGGACATTTGCAATAAGTGTCAAAATTTTACTCGATGCACTTAGTAATAATTTTCTTTTCATAATTTGCGTTTGAAATAAGTAAATTATTTTCTAATTGTACCTATATGGGACGTAGAAAACATTGTAATCCAGAAAAACGAAGACTTATATCTCAATTCCACAACGAGATGAAATCTCCAACTGAAATTGCTAAAATACTTAAGTGTTCACGAAATATGGTATACAATGCTATTCGTCTATGTTTTTAAAACATTATTTTTTTAGCGTTAATATTACACTAATATTTTGTGCTGTATCAATTATTATCAATAACCGCTTCGCATCTTCTATTCATACTCTCAACTAATATCTGGCATCTTTCTTTTCGTATAGAATACCAGGCTTCTTGAATACCAGCTCAAAGTTCGGTGGAATTTTTGTAATTCTTTTGCGAAACTTTTGTTTTTACAACATTCCATAGATTTTCTATTGGATTAAGGTCCGGACTTTGGGCTGGCCAGTCCAAACCTTAATTTGTTCTTGTAAAAACCAATCCTTCACTATGTTTGAAGAATATAGAAGATGTGCAATATATAAACCGAGTGCCTGTGATAAACTGTAAATTTAAATTCCGTGCAATAAATATACAAGAACTTCATAATATATGTAAGAATATGAAGAATAAACCGGACTTTAATAAAGTAACAATCAAGATTATTATAGATAATTGGAACATAACAGGAAATACAATACTGTATATAATAAATAAATCTCTAGAAACTGGAATTTTTCCAACAAACTGGAAGGAATCTATGGTGACACCAATTCAAAAAGTCTTAAAAACGAAAAAATGTGAAGAATATCGCCCAATAAATACGTTAAAAACATGTGAGAAAATACTTGAGAAAGTGGTAAAAATACAGCTGGAAAAATATATGGAAGAAAACAACCTATTTTCAAAATATCAATCTGGGTTTCGAAGAAAATTCTCGTGTGAAACCGCAGTGAACTATGTAATAAGTAGATGGAAGAATATGCAGAAAGACAACAAAATAATGGCAATTTTCTTAGATTTCAAAAGAGCTTTTGAAACAATAGATAGAGAGATATTAATACAAAAACTATATATGTACGGTATCCAAAGTAATGAACTGCAATGGTTTGAATCATATTTAATGGAAAGAAGTCAAACGACAAAAGTAAACAATATAAAATCAGATAAAATCAGTAACGAATTTGGAGTTCCACAGGGTTCGATTTTGGGGGCATTATTATTTATAATATATATAAATGATATGCCAAATATATTAGAAAAATGTGAAATAGTTCTTTATGCGGATGATACATTGATTTTTACGGAAGCGGATACGCCAGAAAAATGTCAGGATAATATATTGCACGATATAACAAGTATAAATAAATGGCTTAAAATGAATAAATTAAACCTAAATGAAAATAAAACAAAATTATTGGAAATAAACATGACCAGTAATTTGATAATAAAAATTAATAATGAAGAAATAGAGAAAGTAAATAGCATAAAATATCTCGGTTTTATTATAGACAAAGACTTAAAATTTAAAGAACACATCGAATTTATATGTAGAAAAATTGGCAAAAAAATAGGATTTTTTAAACGAATAAGAAATAAAATTTCAATTATTACGGCTGTAAATATTTATAACGTAATGATTAAACCACACTTTGAATTCGGTTCCACAATTATATATTCATGCTGCACAAGACAACAAATAGAAAGATTACAAAAACTGCAGAACAAAGCAATGCGTTCTATTTTAAAATGCAATCGGTATACATCAATACAATATATGCTTAACACTCTAAAATGGCTTAATATACAACAACGTCTGGAGTTAAACACGCTAAATTTTATTCAAAAAATGAAGATGGGAAATGCACCGCAGTATTTATGTGAACAATTAAGATACGTTGGGGAAGTACAACCATATGGTCTTAGAAACGCGCAAAACTTTAGGATACAACGAGTAACAACGAATGCAATGCAACGATCCCTGTTTTATAAAGGTCTAAATTTATATAATATGTTACCTAACAATGTTAAAAGAGAATTAAATATAAATGTTTTTAGAAAGGAAAGTACACAATTTGTAAAATATAATATACCACAGAGCTTTTAGCTAAATTTGTATTAAAAATTTAATAGGAATAATTTGTAAAGTATTTTAAATGCTACTAAATAAATATAAATAAAAAATAAGAATGCTTCGGATCATTGTCTTGCATAAATGTCGACTTGACTGGCTGGCATATTTTCATAGGCAAATGGCTCCATAACATTCTTAAGAATGCTCAAATATTGAAACCTGTCCATTTTGTACTCTACTTTTACTAGAGGACAAAACCGTGTTTCAAGGTCTTCTGAGTGTACTTAATGTTTAAAGCCTGATTTTTTGGGCATGTACAAATGTTCTACCATCTGGTCCGACACGAATTACCTTCGTTTCATCGCTCGAAATCACATTTTTCCAAAAGGACAACTCATTTCCTTTGTGGGTTTTGGCAAAATCAATACGTTTAATATTTTTTCTTGAAAGAAGAGGCTCCTTTCTACTTATTCGTCCAAATACGTTTGCTTCATTCAGTCTACTTCTTTCTAACCTGTCTGACACTTGAACGTTGAATTTTTCCCTGATTTCATTATTTATTTGATGGGAGGACATAAAAAGGTTGAGTTTGCTTTTGCGTACTATAGTCTTGTCCATATAAGTTATAGTTTTACGTCGGATTGGCTTACGTTCTTTATTTTGCGTATTATACCATATTTCCCGAACACTTTAGTATTTTAGCAATTTCAGTTGGAGATTTCATCTCGTTGTGGAATTGAGATGTCTTCGTTTTTCTGGATTACAACGTTTTCCACGTCCCATATTGGTACAATTAGAAAATAATTTATTTATTTCAAACGCAAATTATGAAAAGAAAATTATTACTAAATGCATGGAGTAAAATTTTGACAATTATTGCAAGTGTCCTATTTTTATGTCCAAGTCAAATATGAACAAAGTAAAGTAATTTTGTTGTAAATATTTGCATGTTTTAAATATTGCAAAGTTTTATATATAATCTGAGACTAATTGATTACAGTTTACTATAATAGAAAACAAATATAATTATTGGTTTATAATTAAGAGAAATGCATGAAAATAATTTTGTAATAAGTGTCCTATTTCCATGTCCATAGCTGTATGTACATATTTTTAATTCTGGTAAATTTTTCACCTTAAGAATTTTTTTCTCGTAAAAAATTTCAGTCGAACTAATGATACAACCATACAGTTTTAAACCTTTTACTTGTATTAACATTTTTCTTAACGGTAATATGTAGCTTTCAAACTTTATTCTTGATTTGTTACTTCTTCAGTTTAATCGTTTGTAAAGCGGGGAATACACTAAGGAATATTCGTGAAAAAATGGCCATTTTTTACGAATGTGGATTTGTGTATGTTAATGTTCGTGTTGAAACAAATTTAATTCAATTTTTTAATTCAAGGAATGAATTCATTAATAAGACATAAGCCGGAATTAATTCCTATGAATTCAAAGAATTCAAATTTATAGAATGAATTCCCTGACCAAGGCATTAAGCCTTAAAATTAAAGAATTCATTCAACACGAGTTAATTAAATTTTAAGTCAAGGAATTCATTCAATTCTAGTTAATTCAACTTTTGGTCAAGGAATAATTCTGGTATTCAAAGTGAAAATTTAGCATAGAGTTAACATGTGTTTTATTCATAATACTGTTGTTAAACTAATTCTAGTATTGTTGCTAAATTCCTTCTAATGTTCTGTTATCAAACGCCGAAAACAAAAAACATATCAAACACAGGGTAGCTCTTAATCGGTGTGCTAAGAAATCATTTTGAATAAACTCTATTCTAACAAGCTGCTAGGCCTAAAAAATATTCTAGTTAACAGCTCGTTGTGTGCGATGTATAAGAAGCTACTAACTTTTCATTTTGAATGCGGTGGGTGGATAGTCTTTAATGAATTAATTCATTGGACTTTTAATTCGGTATTATAAAACTGAATTATTTCTTCAAAGCTCTGCTTGATATATATCTCAAATGAAAGCTTTAAAACTTGACTGACAATTTATAAATTAAGTACAAATTTTATTCTTATATAGCCCTTTTTATAAAAAAAAACGTTCCTTAACCAAAATAATAAAAATTAAAATGCCCTCACCGGGTTTATTAAAAAAACAAAAATCAATCTCTGCACACCCTTTCTGTAATTCTCGCATCGAAAAAGCAAAAAACATGTGAAATTCAATCCTGCTAGCAGACAGTAAGTGCCTTCCCGAACGTACCCAAAGTTACCGAAATTTAACTAAAAACGTTAACGTACTCGAAAATTGGGTAAATGAGACCGCTAATGAGGGTGTATTAGTCAGAGATTTAAAGAATTAATTCCTTTTTGGAATGAATTCCCTAAAATTTAATTCAATTTTTTAATTCAAGGAATGAATACATTAATAAGAAATGAGCAGGAATTAATTCCTGTGAACGAATTCAAAGAATTCAAATTTACAGAATGAATTCCCTAACCAAAACATTAAGCATTAAAATTAAAGAATTCATTAAACACGAGTTAATTAAATTTTTAATCAAGGGAATAAATTCCCTTGTGCATTTAATTCTCTGAAGCAATCACAAGAATATTTAACGGAAGAAATAGTATACGTCAGAGAGGCTCAATCGTATCTACACCTTTTGCAACTGTAATTCAGAAAATATCAATTGAAATTCAGAATTTCCATTTGAAATTCAGAAAATATCAATTGAAATTCAGAATTTCCATTTGAAATTCAGAAAAGATCAATTGAAATTCAGAATTTCCATTTGAAATTCAGAAAATATCATTTGAAATTCAGAAAATATCAATTGAAATTCAGAAAATATCATTTGAAATTCAGAAAATATCAATTGAAATTCAGAAAATATCATTTGAAATTCAGAAAATATCAATTGAAATTCAGAAAATATCAATTGAAATTCAGAAAAATCAATTGAAATTCAGAAATCGTCATTTGAAATTCAGAATATATCAATTGAAATTTAGAAATCGTCATTTGAAATTCAGAAAATATCAATTGAAATTCAGAAAATATCATTTGAAATTTAGAAAATATCAATTGAAATTCAGAAAATATCATTTGAAATTCAGAAAATATCAATTGAAATTCAGAAAATATCAATTGAAATTCAGAAAATATCATTTGAAATTCGGAAAATAACAATTGAAATTCAGAAAACATCAATTGAAATTCAGAAAAATTAAAACACACTTTTTAAAAGAATCTATCCAGGTAGATAATGTTATCCCCTATAAAAAATTTATATATGTATGTATGAGTTTTATCAAAATAAGTAAAATTCAATGTACTCACGCGAGTGAAATATATTTAAAATTTGTGTACCTCAATGATTTTATGTAGACTAATTTCTTTCTTGTAACGAATTATGGCTCCATTAGACATTAAAACGTAACGCTGATATTAAAGACTATTATTTGGCTTTAAATTTCAACCTTACATTTTGGAGCCATAATTCGTAACAAAAAAGAAATTAGTCTACATAAAATCATTCAGGCACACAAATTTTAAATAATCCTCACCCTCGTAAATAAAATGAATTTTACTCCCACGTATTTTGATAAAATCCATATATAAATTTTTTATAGGGTATAACATTATCCTACCTGGCCGGATTATTTAAAAAATTATGTTTCCATTTTTCTGAATTTCAATTGATGTTTTCTGAATTTCAATTGATATTTTCTGAATTTCAAATGATATTTTCCGAATTTCGATTGATATTTTCTGAATTTCAAATGATATTTTCTGAATTTTAATTGATATTTTCTGAATTTTAAATGACGGTTTCTGAATTTCTATTGATATTTTCTGAATTTCAAATGATGATTTCTGAATTTCAATTGATATTTTCTGAATTTCAATTGATATTTTCTGAATTTCAATTGATGTTTTCTGAATGTCAATTGATGTTTTCTGAATATCAATTGATATTTTCTGAATTTCAAATGATATTTTCTGAATTTCAATTGACATTTTCTGAATTTCAAATGATATTTTCTGAATTTCAATTGATATTTTCTGAATTTCAAATGGAAAATCTGAATTTCAATTGATGTTTTCTGAATTTCAAATGGAAATTCTGAATTTCAATTGATGTTTTCTGAATTTCAAATGGAAATTCTGAATTTTAATTGCTATTTTCTGAATTTTAATTGATATTTTCTGAATTACAATTGCAAAAGGTGTAGTAAGAAATAACCAAAATATAACTTCAGTTTCAAAAAAAGGGGAATAGTTCTTCGAAACTCTGGTATTAGTGTTTCCCTTTTTACCAAAATTTACGCAGACTTTTTATACGGGTAAACTTTGATAACTTATAAAATGAACAGCTTAACAATTGTGAAAATAAATTCAAAATTTTAATTAAATAAAGAAATAACCAAAAGAAACTTATTTTTAATAAGAATTAATGGAATAAAATCAAAAACAACTTTTAAATGTAAATAAATATATGTATTTGTGCAATTTTGCAAACTGAAATTATATATACATATTAAGGGTACTCACGATGGGTATTGCAAACGATGCAAACGTTGCAAATGATTGCAAAAAAACAACGTTTGCATCAACACAACAACAAAATGTATGTATTTGCAATTTGCTTTATTTTTCTTCATTTGCAATAAAAAAACCTTTAGCAAAAATCACTTTGCATATAAGCTAAGTTGCAAATAAAACAAAATATCTGTTTTTAACATATCAGCCGCCATATTATGATAAGATATTAAATAAAAAAATTGTTTGTGATTTTTTTACATAAAATTTTTTTTATTTTATTATTATTTTTATGATTCACAAATTTTCTCAAAAATACGATTTATTTTTACTTTTGACGTAAACAAAATCACTGTTGCCAATTTAGCTATTTTCTCATCAAATCTAGCGATATTTTAGCATTTTCAGCTATTTTCTAGTGATTTTTAGTTTGATTTAGCGATATTTTTAGGAAAAAAGTTAGCAGCAGTGAACAAAATGGCTCATAAAGCAAATATGCAATTGATCTTAAAAAAGACGCTCACGATATGTTACAATTTGCATAGCAAATTAGCAAATTGCAAATATGCACATGTACCATCGTGAATACCCTTATTTTCACATTACTCTTTGAAATACTTTTTGGGCCAGAAAAATGAGTTTTTTGCGTTTCCGTACTATTGGGTAATTTTCAGTGTTGCCATTTCAGTGCTTTTCGGGTATTTTTTGGTGCTTTTTTCCTTCTTGTACCCGGTGATTTTTTACAAATACCCGTTTAAAAAAAGCGGGTATTTACAGTGCTTTTTCAGATTTCTGTCAGTGCTTTTAGTGCTTTTTCTACAGTTTATATTTTTGGTATTTGTTCTCGTTTATTTTTTAATTTTTCTTCAATTTTCTGTCAAAGTTGAAAAAATAATACGAACTAAACAAAAAATACATTTTTTCACAATGTTTGTAGTACAATTTTAAATAGCAACTTCGATATATTTAAACTTCAAAATTTTTAGATTTTAGTTTGGTGCTTTTTTACCCCTTTTTTGGTTATTTTTTGAACTTTTTTTACACGATTTTACAAAGCTAAAATGTGTTTTTAAATTCTTGACTTAAATTTTTCAAAAAATTAGTATCGTGCTTTTTTACCCCATTTTTGGTAAATTTTTACCCTTTTTACCCGTTTTCACAATCCTCACGGTGCTTTCCTGCCTTCAAAACTTGGCAACACTGGTAATTTTGTCATTTTGTGAGAGGATTTTGTGCTTAATCTCATTTTACCGAACTTAGCCAAAAAGTAAAAAAACACACCTAATAAAATATATATGTATGAAAACAAATCAGCTAATAATGGGGTGCATATGTTATTTCTAATTTAATTAGGTATTTTACAAAACTACATTTGTACTCAGTTATAAAAAATTACAATATCTGAAAGATTTACGGCTAAAAATCCAGTCCATTTTTTTCCAATTTTTGTCGTTTGCACGCAAATTTGATGGTCAAGTATCATCGCTCAAGTCACCCTGTTTAATGCAGGATGACCATGCATTTCTCAATGAGAAAATTTCTCGCAGTTAGATACAGAAACTGGGTACTGGCCACAGTTGAAATATTATAAAAAAAAAAATATGTACACACAATGTCTTTAGGGGTTAAATTGTGTTACTTATTTTTCTATTGTATTATGATTAATATACACACATGATTGAAAACTAAACGCGAATATCACAAAAGACAATGAGGGAAAAAAACCCATACAATTGTAGTATACAGAAAAGTAACAAAGCGAACAAAAAATCTACAAAATGGATGACTAGTAGACTAAGTATCAGTGTTGCCACTTTTTGAATAATTATTCAAAAACGGGACTGTTTACAAATTCGTTGGATAATTTTTGAATAATGACAATTTTAAGTAGTTTTTGTGTAATTTCACTTTTTATAGAAATTGCCGTAAATTAATAAAAATTAGTCGATATTTAGACGAAACGAGTTTGTCAGTGAAACATTTACCACAAATCTCCATTTTCTGGTGAATTACTTTTGTAAATTTTTTCAACACTAAACCCAATTTAGAAGAAATCAAAAATGGTCTTATGTATTTTTTCTTTTGTTTAAAGCACCGCCTTTTGTTTATTTTTTCCGAAAATAATTGTCAAGCTTCTTTTAAAAATTCTCTTGGTTTGCAAGAACATTTAAAAATTCAGCGAAAGAGTGGGAAAGTTTGAGTTTGTTATGATTGTGACTTTCTAATGTCTGAAATTTTTTTTCCTGTACTTATAATAATACTAGACTTTGACCAGACAAAAATTTTGCTAACGCAGCGAGTTGGAGCAATATCAGAATATTTTAGAATTCTGTAAATCCAACATTTTTCAGATTTCAACAGAATCGTATGCAATTTTTTAAAAAAAAATATATTTTTATATTTTAAAGAAAATTTGTTGATACACATACTACAAAGAAATTTCATGTTAAGGTCTGCCTTGCTAAAAAGATATTGCCTTTAGTTAATAGAATAAATTGTTATATTTTCTGAAAATTGGCCTGGATTTGCTTTTGCAGAAGGCAAAAACACGGAAAAGGTTATAAGAAAATTGCTAAAATTTAGTTTTAAAATGCAAATAACTTTTGCCCTTTGTTGATGATAGAAATGTTAAGTCTTTAAAAATCAGTTTCTAAATAGAAAAATGGCAAAACTTTGGAGTCGAATGGCATAGCCAGGCACTATCCACCGCTCTCATCTGAAAAACTGAACTGGTTTTAAGAGAGTTTCAATGTAAAATAACAAAAAACGTGAAAAAGTGGTATTTTTAATTAATTATTTTTATTGTTTTTAAGCAATTTTAATTAAATTGTAAAGTGCACTTGTGTTGTTTGATATGTTCTCTGCATTAGTTTTGTATAATTAGCACAAAATTTTGTTTATTAATATTAAAAAATACGCGTTAAAAAAAACACTATAAAAACTGTTTCTCTTAAAACCAGTTTGCATATAAAATTAAAGAGACATATTAACAGCAGTTGAGGCTGGTGGTTTGTCTTTAGTCTATATAGTCGTTGGCATAGCTCTTGCAGTTTCGGCCATCCAAAACTTACATTGCGAAATTTCATATCAGTCGGTAAGAAATGGCGAAATTCTTCCCAAAATATTTGTATTCTTCTCCACTGTACCCAGGAGAGTTGATTATGAAATAATATGAAAAATATTTTTTTTTGTGTAATTTCATACGGTTTTGGATAATTTTTGATCTGCAGCTGTGCAATTTTTTTGTTTTACTGGTGGCAACACTGCTAAGTATCGACATAACCCATTATTCTGTATTGTGATTATTTACTTAACTGAAAAAAAAAAAATGTGAAGTCGAAAAGTTTTTACTTACATTGTACCAAAGTTGTTTTCTTCGTCTAAGTAGTTTTCTTCAAATAAAGATGATTGTTTCCTAAATGAATCCTTTTTAGAGGTTCTCACTTCTGTTAAAGACTTTTCCGAAAGAGTTGACTCGTCACCGACTGCTTCTTTACAATTTGACGATTCCACAAATAAAACGCTGGAACTATGAAATTCTCGTAGAAATTTAATTATCCGTTGTAAAGGAATGAGTTCTATTTGTTGTCCTAAAAAGCGGTTTCTAACTCCTAATTGATGTTGAGGTATTGTGGGAAAAGCTTTAATGGTCTTTCTGTTGGTCATGGAAAAAAGAAAATGGCGTCTCTGTGTTAAATTTTCTATCACGTTTTTTCCAGATGATGAAATTAAAAAATTTTTAATACATGTGGTTTTAATTTTCACATTTTCATGCATCGAGTTTTTTGTTAAAAAAGGCACCAATAATTTAAACATCTTGTTCAATTTAATTGAAATACTAAATATAATTATCACAACTTTTTCACTAGATCTACTTTTTCTCTTGGAAAAACTCGTGCAACAACGCGAAAAACCACAAACGTTCTTACCTAACCTCGTCCAAAAGTGGAATGACGCATGACATGAAATTTCTTCGTATTTCTTTACAACAGAGTTGTATATTTTCGCATTCAGTATCTATTTTGTATGCAGTGCTGCCAGAAGATTTCGGCATCAAATCGTCATTTTAAAAAGTCGTTACATATTTAGGCCCGATTACACGCAAAAAATTAGCGTATGTAATATTATATAATTAGGCTTGGTAAAAAGGATTTCCTACACGAAAAAAATAAAAAGGAGGAAATTACATAAAATAAGGGTATAAATTACATAGTTTTAGTATGTATTATAGTTTTGGGTGCAACTTATATAATATGCTTGGTATAAAATAAGAAAAGAAAAACTAACAATAACTATACAAAAAAAACTTGGTAAATATTTCTTATTCTGTTTTTGGAATTCTTAGCACTAATTTATTAAACTTAAGCCATATTAAAGTTATTAATTTACATTAAATTATTTAGCTCTTTCCTTCTCCCTTATTAAAACAATTTGATTAATTTATTTAATTATTTATTTTATAATTATTACTGGTATTAATAGTTGGATACAAATTAAAGCATTATAATCTTCATTTTTGTTTAAAATATTAAATTTGGAAAACTATTTAATTACAATATAAAAACTAATTTTTTTAATTTGTCCTATTGTAATACTAATTCCATTTCCAATATCAATCGTTGGGCCATATAAATAACAGCCATCAAGTTTAAAACATGTTGATCGCCCCTAGCTTGTGACTGCAACCATGAAAAATAACAATCAGCATATTCTGGATAATCAGCCAACCATTCCCAGATAGCATAAACTTGTTACAAACTTAAATTGCAATTCAAATAAAAATTAAAAGTTAATTTGATTTTATAATAGTTTTACTAACCGAAAAGTTTTAGGTGAAGCCAGTGATGAAAATGTGGACGATAAATTTGTAAACGCACCGATAGTTGTGTCTTATAGCGAATTTACATTGTTAAAATGTTCACTAGATTTCGTTTTGAAATCCAATTCGAAATCTATATCGTTTACATTAGAATATTTGACAGATGAATGGGATTTCGATCAGCCAACAACAAATTTTTTGTAAACAAACTAACCTTAAAAAATAACCAAAATTAAAAGATTTTCTAAAAACCATTTTATTTAATGACGGAACACAAAAATCATTTATATTATGAAAGATACAATGTTATATTTGCTAAGAAATGTGTTTATGTATAGGGATGATTAGTAGAAGCTAAAATATTCAATGTTTCGTCAATTGTCTTGCCGGCGCCATCAAATGATTTTTCATAGTTTCTCTTCGTCGGATACAATAAAATAGCCGTTTTCAACTTCAAATATTTCTTTCAATTAAAAATAACAGACTTTATCATGTTATTCCTTAATTTTTTAAAGTTGTTAAAATTTATTATTTATTAATTTATTATGACATAAACAGCTGCTAAATGTTGCCACTTTTCTGCAAACTTCCCTACTTTTCTGCAAATATGGGAGAAAAATTGGATTTCAATTTGGATTTCGATGAGATTTCGCTGAAATCCAAATTAAATTGGGATTTCATTTCGTATGGGAAATCAGTTTGAAATCCCAAATTTTTATTGGATTTCAGTCGAAATCTATCGAAATCTACTTTTAACTCGATTTCGATCATAATGTAAATTCGCTATTATGTGCATATAAAGCCATATCCGTTTGAGATTGTCCATTAGCCTTACCCACCGACAATTCGATATGACATTTAGCATACAATTTTATATTATTTTACATGTTTCTAACTTTTTTCACTTTTGGCATCTACTTTTCACCATATTGTTTTATCTTCTTTATTTTTTTTTTTTTAATAATTTTCAACCTTGGCAATTTTAATGCTACCCAAGAAACATTTTTACGGACACTCCGGCACATACGGAATCAGGAATCCGGCTTTTACGGCACATTAACGGTCCCTAATATACGTATCCGTCAAAGCTTGTCCGTATACGGAATATTAACGGACCGTGTAATCGGATTTTCGAACATAATACGTTTTAACTCCGTTTCCGTACCGTAAAATACGGACTTAATGGATTTTAATTTGTGTTCAAAATAAAAACCATTAAATTCTTTTAAAAACTTTTTGTGGCGATAAATTGGTGGCGGTAGCTAGAATATAACCAACACAACACAATCAACACATCATCAAGTCGCATACATATATTAGATGGTAAGATTAATAAAATTTAGTGCGTGTTTTAAAATGGTTTGTGGTTTATGTAAGATCGTTTGTTTTTATAACAAAAGCTCTGTTCCACGTACGTTAACGCGGCTACGCAATTTTTCCCAAATTGTGTGTAAATTGTTGTTGTTTCGAGTAAAACACCATCGTAAATACAATCAATTAAACCATAACTAATTTATTTTTTCACTTGCATGTAGATGATCGATTTTATCATGGGTGACTGTCGTGAATTGATGCGCTAGATAAAGAGGTAAACTCAAAGGTAAACTGAGGTACTAAATATAGTGTAAATGTAAATAATATCGTTGCTAATAAATCTATTAAAAATCAAATCCGTCATAAACGGAATCCAACGACCGCAATGTCGTGTTAAAAACTGACAAGTCCGTTTAAAGTCCGTCAATGAAGGACCGTTACGTCGTGTGAAAAACGGAGTTAGTCCGTTGAAAGTCCGTCAATGACGGACAGTTTACGGACCGTTATGTCGTGGAAAAACGGTTCCGTATCCGTACCGTTTTTTTAAGAAAAACGGCATATATCTACCTAAATTTAGATTATTTTTCATTAGATTTGAGTATAGATTTATTAAAATAAAGAAAATAACAGAATATATGTATCCCATTCCTCTCCGGCGTAGATTATATCACCATCCATCATCGCGTTGCAGTTTTGTTCTTTTTTAAAATTTAATACCTGATAAAAACAAAAAACTAATTACTTTAGGTTAAACTGGTGTTGATCACAATGGCACATGATGCAAATTTCCGTACTGTCTCTCGCCAAAACTATTATTGGCAGTCAGCAAGCGTACGTTTCGGAGAGTCCGTAAAAATGTTTCTTGGGATTGTTATTATTATCTTTTTAGAGAACAAATATTTTACGGTATGCTACAATGGACAATTTATGGTCTAAATGCCATGGAATCGCCTCTGTGCCTATCTAGCCCACCCCAACTGTATGCGGCAATTTGGTTACACGCATGTAACAAAAATAAACCCCAACTTTGCAACTTTTCAATCCCTAGGTGAATTTTATAAAAATCTTCGTCTGCAGTTTACCAATACATCCTGATTGAATCCAGTCCACAGCGTTTTCCATCTAAAGCGGACTTACCATTGATGTAAAATTACAGCGTACTAGAAGAATATAACAAGAAATTTCCTATTTGTGCAATTTTTCACATTCTTTTATTTAATATTTTTATGTATGAATTTCCTGTGATATTCTTGATATCTAAATCTTAATAAAAATGCATCTTTAAGGCACATCTACACTGGATAGAAATTTCGTAGTTTGCGCTAAATTTGTCATCTATAATATAGTTGGCACTAATTTTTATCGTAAAAGTATCATCTCTAGTTGTCAAGTATTTGTTTTTATTAAAATTGTTGTATTTTAAAGAATAATTTTTTCTCCAAATAGCAAAAGGTGCATTTACTAAACTAAAATGTTCAATAATATTACAACACATCATAAAAATTGTTTCTAATTAAAGCAATTATGGATGACAGCAATTGTCAATGGCCTAGAGATCATATTTCGTAGACTTATACAGAGCTGCATTTTCATAAAGTCTAGCGAGTTTTCTATCCCGTGTAGATGTGCCTTTATGAAGCAACAATCTATTTGCACCAGTGACGGCCCGTGAAGTTGTCAAGGGTGTGCTGCCCTTTTTTAAAATGTAAAAATTACGTATATAATGAATATTTTCAAAGGATCTGTTACTTCCCACCTAGGGTTGCCACATCGCAAAAGTCTAATAACTTGACACTTCGCAAAAAATAACTTGATTTAAAAAAAAAAACTTGACAATAAAAAATTTAATGTGCATATGTGTGCACTAGGGTGGTTCTTAATACAAAAATTTATAATTTTTGAATACACTCGACATTTTATTAAGATTCATAAAAAAAATTTCGGTTTTTTTTGGAATTTTCGGGGACAAACTCGATAGTGCTACCAGCCATTGAAGTTTGGACATAAATTGACGAAATTTATTAATGTTTTATTTTTTCTTTTGTAGCAATTATTCCTGTATAATAAGAAGAAAAAGATCAAGTCTGCAAGAAGTCTTGATCTTTATCAAAATTTTTTTTTATAAATTTATTAAATGGATGATATATAATCAAAATAAAATAGCACTTAAGGTTCTTCTTGTCCCAATAAAATTATTGTTTACCGATTTTTAAGGAAAATCGTCTTTCGTAAATCTCCACTCGCGCTCTCAAAACCAAAGATATATCTTAAGCGCCATTTTATTTTGATAATATATCATCAATTTAATAAATTTATGAAAAAAAATTTTGGGTTTTTACGTTTCAGAAAAGAAAATATGCTAAAATTTTAAAATGGCTTTGCGAGAGTTATGAAAAATTTATATGTTTTTTTTGGCCTAAAGTTTGAACATTTCAACGACTTCCTGCAGACTTCCCCCCCAATTCATAAATGCTTTCTAAAGTTATAGCAGGTTTACAAAACGTCATTTTCATACAAAATTTGTTCAATAAACCTCCTATAATTTTACAAAGCGTTTATGAATTTAGAAGTTAATCTTTCTTTTCTTATTGTTTAGAAATAAATGCTACTCAAAAAAATTAAAACACTAATAAATTTCATCAGTTTTGTAATTTTACATGTTTTTTTTTTAACTACTGATACGACAAAAATTCAATTTAACTTGACAAAATAAATTTGACCTTGGCACTTGACAAGACCGAAATTAACTTGACAATCAAGGCCATTCAAGGCCATGTGGCAACCCTATTCCCACCATACCTAGAGTTAAGATTATTAAGATTATACATGTTTTTTTTTTTAACTACTGATACGACAAAAATTCAATTTAACTTGACAAAATAAATTTGACCTTGGCACTTGACAAGACCGAAATTAACTTGACAATCAAGGCCATTCAAGGCCATGTGGCAACCCTATTCCCACCATACCTAGAGTTAAGATTATTATTGATTTTATAATTTTTTAATTGACATGTAACTCAAATTCTATGTAGCAAGCATTTTATTTGCGCACCCCTTACACGGGAAACAAAAAAGTCAACAAGTAGAAAAGTGTGCGTAAAATAGAATTTAAATGGCATATCAATTAAACATATACAAAATTAACTAAATCTGATCTGTGCCTATCATGAAAAAATGGTACTTACTGAAAACACACAAATTATAGAAGTAATTTTGATTACTTTAAAAATCGCAGCACACTTTGACAACTTTACAGACCGTCACTGATTTGCGCCATAGCAATATAAATTATTGCATTTGTTATTTATTTAGTTTAGAAGAAAATTTTTAAATATTGAGAAATCTACATCATGAATTTTTCATAATATGTATGACCGAATTCATTAATTGTATGAAAATGTTTTGGGAAAAAATTATCATGTTCGATTCATTCATATTATGAAAAAATTCATTCCATGTATGAATTTTTTTTCTGTGTACACACTTTACAAACATCTGGCAACAAATAAATGAATTGTAAACCTTCCTAAGTTTATTTTAGGTCTCGTACATAATTTTTTTTATTATTTTCCCGTAACGTACACGCAAAAAACTAGAGTACACGCAAAAAATAAAAAGGGGGAAATCACATAACATAAGGGTATAAGTTACCTAGTTTTAGTATGTATTATAGCTCTACCCAAGTTTTGGGTACGACTTATATAATATGCTTGGTATAAAACAAGAAAACAAAAACTAACAATAACTATACAAAAAAATCTTGGTAAATATTTCTTATTCTGTTTTTGGAATTGTTAGCACTAATTTATTAAACTTAAGCTATTAATTTAATTAGTCATTATTTTATTTTACAATTGTTACTATTATATTACATTGCACGCTTATTATTATATATTATAAATATATACTAAAGGTATTCATTTAAAGTATTTACGCCTCGTATACTGTGTATATTTTGTAAGTTTACTCGGTTAATAAGGTTGTTCACAAGGGGTGTGCTATTTGTTGTATCGTCCTAACAAAAAACAGAGTTCAAAAAGGAGTTGATTTATAACTGGTTTTACCAAATCAGACAGTTCATATACGAAAGTACAAAATTCTCATCCCGTTGGTTTTTTGTACCTTATGTAATGTCTCGGTTTGAGTAGGAAAGTTATCATTTTCTTAGCGGACAACTGAAGAGTAGAGTGATGTCTACGAAACAATTGTATTGTCTATCATGAAAATGATCAACCCTTTTTGAAACAACAAATAAAAATCTAATATGACAATATCATATTAGAATTTGGACTTGAGGTGGAAGAATATTCTAACTAAATATATGAAAATATAGAAAGTCCGAAAAAACAATTTTTGTATTTTTTAATGCAAAAATTAAAATAATTGTTGAAAATAAGCACACCACGGCTAAAATCTCATTCAAATATTTATTTTGTTTTGAGTTTAAAATTAGTTGTTTTTACAAAATGTATTGACAACAGACATACATATAAATAGTACCCAAAGGGTACTTTTATGTAATTGTTGCTTTCAAAAAGGAGTTGATTTATAACTGGTTTTACCAAATCAGACAGTTCATATACGAAAGTACAAAATTCTCATCCCGTTGGTTTTTTGTACCTTATGTAATGTCTCGGTTTGAGTAGGAAAGTTATCATATTCTTAGCGGACAACTGAAGAGTAGAGTGATGTCTACGAAACAATTGTATTGTCTATCATAAAAATGATCAACCCTTTTTGAAACAACAAATAAAAATCTAATCTGACAATATCATATTAGAATTTGGACTTGAGGTGGAAGAATATTCTAACTAAATATATGAAAATATAGAAAGTCCGAAAAAACAATTTTTGTATTTTTTAATGCAAAAATTAAAATAATTGTTGAAAAAACAGAGTTGTTAGAATTTAAATTGAAAAAATACAACATTTCAGAATAGCACGATACAACATTTTTACGTTCCCAACAAACAAATCGTTCCGTTTACGTACCGTTTTCGGTCCGTCATAAACAAAATGCAACTCCGTTTACGTACCGTTTTCCGGATCCGTATACGGACTAGAAAACGGATTTTAAGGAACATCGAAACTGATTCGACTCCGTTGAAAGTCCGTCAATGACGGACCGTTTCCGGACCGTTATGTCGTGTAAAAAACTGACAAGTCCGTTGAAAGTCCGTCATTGACGGACCGTTTACGGACCGTTGCGTCGTGTAAAAAACGGACAAGTCCGTTGAAAGTCCGTCAAAGACGGACCATTTACAGACCGTTATGTCGTGTATAACCGGAAAAATTGCGTAGCCGCGTTAACGTATGTGGAACAGAGCTTTTGTTATAAAAACAAACGATCTTACATAAACCACAAACCATTGTAAAACACGCACTAAATTTTATTAATCTTACCATCTAATATATGTATGCGACGATGATGTGTTGATTGTTTTGGGTTGTGTTGGATATATTCTATCTACCGCCACCAATTTATCGCCACAAAAAGTTTTTAAAAGAATTTAATTGTTTTTATTTTGAACACAAATTAAAATCCATTAAGTCCGTATTTTACGGTACGGAAACGGAGTTAAAACGTATTATGTTCGAAAATCCGATTACACGGTCCGTTAATGTCCCGTATACGTACAAGCTTTGACGGATACGTGTATTACGGACCGTTAATGTGCCGTAAAAGCCGGATTCCTGATTCCGTATGTGCCGGAGTGTCCGTAAAAATGTTTCTTGGGTATGTTTAGTGTCCTATGTTTGAGTGTGCTAACAGATAGAAAACCCAAAAGAAAATGTTGTTAAAGCCAAATAAAAATTTTAACAACTCTGTTTTTTGTTAGGACGATACAACTGATACACTCAGGGAATTATGTAGGTAACATAATAATATTATATTATTTTAAAAATTATTAATTTAATAAAAAACAAATTTATGTAAACACTCCTAACTTAATTTTATTCTATTTAAAATTGAGAAATCAAAATTTACACTAATGTCACTTTTATTTTTCACTAGTAAGATATTGTTGTAGATGTCCGTCTGTGAGGGATGAAATATGGCGTTGTTTGGCTTCCTTTTTTTCTCCAGGTAGAAAGAGATGAGAATATAAAAGAACTGAAAGAAAATAAAAACAATAATTTTTAATAATCCCGTAAATAAATTTATATTATAAAACTTACCTTATTATTTTAATAACTTAATAAAAAATATATAAACTTTTCCGTATTACGCGTCCTCACTCTTTGGCGTTGTTTTATGACTAAGACAAGAGAAAACATGTTCTACTCATATTCTTTCACTAGAAATTTCTAAACAAGCGTGTCATACACATGCTCCTGATAGCTTCGTGTGTGTGCACACACACTTGAAAATATAAGTATTTGTAAAAAAATTCAAAATAACTGCATAAAATAAATGTTACTACAATGTGGTAGTTTTTGTAGTTAGTATGAAAAAATAACTGTCAAAAACATTGAAATATTTTGCTCTAAGTAAATTAACTACAATTGTAGTTAAAATAACTACAACCGCATTACTACACAAATAACTGTCATGTAGTAACTGCAGAACTTTTCTACACTCACACCCCTTGTGAATAACCTAAATGACAAAACTAGTTTACGAGCCCTACACCGATAAAATTTCTCAGTTGCTCAGTTGAATAATTCCTCAGTTAAAACCGAAAATTTTCAAAGTAACTGAAAAAATCGTTATCAGATACAGTTTCGGTTAAATATAATATTTTTCCATTACCCTGTATATACAAAAATGTAAATTTTTAATTGTCAAAGTGTTTTCAATAAATAAATAAACAAAACTTTAAATAAAATTTTCTTATCTGATTTTTACATGTTAACGCAGATTTGGCGCAAAATTAAGTTTCTTAATGAAAAATTCGTTAAGAATTTGCATTAAACAAAAATATTTCAAGGTAAGTTTGATTTTTTGATTAGGTTTTTTTATGATAAAACATTAAATTCTTAAAATTTTTTTTCATAGGGATGAATATTCAACAATATTTATCTGAACTCCAATAAATACATCAAATAACAGAATTTGGTATTGAAGAGTAAAAAAACAATATTTAAATTAATTTTATTAATTTTTGCAGTCGAAAAAGTTTATTCTTTTAAATAATTTTAATATCTTTTATATTTTTATGATTCAATTTGCAATAATAAAATGTGTAAGGAATGTGTGAAAATGCTTATTGCCAGAATTGCCAAATTTTCAGTTTGTAGTAATAAAATGTGTAAGGAATGTATGAAAATGCTTATTGCCAGAATTGCCAAAAAATTAAAATTCCGTAGAATTTTAAATTAAATTTATTGGTTAATTATAACTAATGTGCGAATTAATCAATTTTGACTAAAGGGCCGTTCACTGTAACTGTTTTATTAGTTATATTTTCAAATCAGAACAATTAGCTATAGGTAATTGCTCACTCAGTTATATACAATTAATTTTATTAACTGAGCCTCAGGGGGGTATTTCACCTGAGTCTCAGTTGAATATTTAGTAGCCAGTAACTGATAAATTTTTTCGGTGTAGTAAATATACGCTTACATTTTTGTTTGTAAACTTTTTCGTATTTATACATACATTTGAATATTGTCAAAAATAAAATTATTTTGAATTCTTTTGTGTGTTGTTTTTTATTTGCTGTTTTATTTGTTTTAAAATAATACAAATTTAGAAAATTTTGTGTTTCATTTACGAAAAGATCGAGAAAGTGGCTAAATACAAAATTGAGTTGTGAATAGTTTTAAAAGGTGCGTTCATTTAAATAAACAGGTAAAGTTATAAATATACGCGATTACAAAATTACACGGTTTACGAAGGCATAAATCCAGTTAGATGAATACCACTACTGTACTAAAAATACTTATAACCCAGCAAGCATGGCAATACGAAGAAGATTCCCCGATCATATTGCCAGGAAGAAAACATTTATTGCCGGTAATATCAATTTCGTATTGCGGAAGTTTCCTCCGTCGGGAACAACTGTTACCCGAAAGCAATACTTCCAGGCAACACGAAAGCAATACCCCAGGAAGATAAATCGGCGATATCGCTAAGTTATCACCTGGAAGGTAAAAAGATGATATCGCCAAATAAAGTCCCCGGTACAAAATAAAGGATTTATTTTTTGCATTATTAAATTTAAGCCTGAAAAAGAGCATCTGCATACATAATCCATTAACCAACACATTAATTATCTTGATTTCATCGTAGCCGATTTTTTCCGCGTATTAAATATTGATTTTTTCGAGGAATTTGTTTCCTATGTATCTGTTGATTGTTTTCAGAGCTTTGAAGAATTAATTCCTTTTTGAATGAATTCACTACCAATCGAATTCAATTTTCTCTAGAATTGAATGAATTCCTTTTTTTAAGTAATTCACTGAATTCATTCAACTGAATGCGTTCATCAAACAATTCCTTACTGAATTAATTCACCACTGAATTCATTCAATTTCATTTTCATTCAGTGAATTAAAAAAAAAAAAATTACATTCAGTGAATTAAAAAAAAAATAAGTTCACTGAATTGAAAAAAAAATAAAATAAGTTCACTGAATTAAAAAAAAATAAAATAAGTTCACTGAATTCAAAGCCTGTTTTCTGCCGTTCAGTAGAATAAAACAATAATGTACAAATAAAAGTTTTAAATAAGCAATTTTACAGCGTGTTCTAGTAACAAATTAGAAACCGGATGCTGTTTATCAACCTACATGATTCAAATTTAAAGCGTTTTACTATTAAAAATAAAAACTTTACAGATATAGATAAATTTGGAAAAAAATGTAACTATTAATTTTTCAAACTAGTTATATAGTTATATTTTTTTCCAAATTTATCTATATCTGTAAAGTTTTTATTTTTAATAGTAAAATGCTTTATTTTTGAATCATGTAGGTTGATAAACAGCATCCGGTTTCTTATTTTATTTTTTTTTTAATTCAGTGAACTTATTTTATTTTTTTTTCAATTCAGTGAACTTATTATTTTTTTTTTAATTCACTGAATGTATTTTTATTTTTTTTTAATTCACTGAATGAAAATGAAATTGAATGAATTCAGTGGTGAATTAATTCAGTAAGGAATTAATTACTGAATTAATTCAGTAAGGAATTAATTCACTTTTTTTTCCGTTCGATTTATAAAATTGAACGCGTTCACCGGTGAATTAATTCATTTGATTTAATAAAAAGAACTATTGCAATTGAATTAATTCGTAACAAAATAAATCGAACGAAAGCAAATATGAATTAATTCCATTCAATATATGGTGCTTAGTGAATTAATTCATCGAATTTTTAATTCAGAATTGAAAAATTGAATTAAGGAATTAATTCTTCAAAGCTCTGATTGTTTTGTATAATTTTTTGTTTTAATTTTTTCCAAAATGACAAAGAATTTCAAACAAATTTTCTTTATCTTCCGTTTGATAAAAAGGTAATATTGCCGCAATATTATCATAAAAAATTATAACAAAAAATTCAATTTTTGTATTATTTTTTTCCAAATAATACCAAGTGATAAAAGGAAGATAATTTTAAAATACTACTTGATTATTTTCATTCAAATGAAAAATAGAAGATATCGCTTTATTATCTTCTTGGAAGATATCTTCCAAATGCTTGCATGGAATAAGAAAACTATATTACCCAACAAACAATTCGTTCCGTTTACGCACCGTTTTCGGTCCGTCATAAACGGAATCCAACTCCGTATACGTACCGTTTTCTGGATCCGTATACGGACCAGAAAACGGAACATCGAAACTGATTCGAATCCGTTGAAAATCCGTCAATGACGGGCCGTTTACGGACCGGTATGTCGTGTTAAAAACGGACAAGTCCGTTGAAAATCCGTCAATGACGGGCCGTTTACGGACCGGTATGTCGTGTTAAAAACGGACAAGTCCGTTTAAAGTCCGTCAATGACGGACCGTTTACGGACCGTTATGTCATGTAAAAAACGGACTAGTCCGCTGAAAGTCCGTCAATGCCGGACCGTTATGTCGTGTAATAACGGAGTATTTCCTTGTCCATATCCTACCGATTTTTTCAAAAAAATAGACCATATGTTTATTATTTTCAATACAAAGTACTTTTTTTTCTTTTTTATAAATTCATTAATAATTATTATTTATAATTACAATATTTAGCACATCCAGCTCGGTCTACCTATCTATCCAGCGCTTAGCGACCCGGAGTAAAATCCAACATCTATATGGAAAAGAGACAATAAATTAGTTATGGTTTAATTGACTGTGTACACGATGCAAATTCTCACATGTTATACACAAAACATTGTGAAACATTAAGTTTCATAAATCTTACCTTGTTACTTTATGTTGTTTGATTAATGGTGTGATAGAAAGAATTCCCCCTATTGGATATTCTCCATATATTCCCATTATAATAATATTTTCACCGACTTAACAAAAATTTTTTATTTTGTAAACAAACCGATGAAATCCGTATTTAAAGGTACGGAAACGGATACACCAATACGGAGTTAAAACGTATTGTGTTCGAAAATCCATTTATAAGGTCCGTTAATGTTCCGTATACGTACAAGCATTGACGGATACGTACATTACGGACAGTTAACGTGCCGTAAAAGCCGGATTCATGAATCCGTACGTGCCGGAGAGTCCGTAAAAATGTTTCTTGGGAACTTTCATTTTTATTTGTATTGCAGTTTAAATTTTTAACAAGTTAATGCCATCTGGCAATGGTTGGGTGATTATCCAGAATATGCTGATAGTCATTTTTCATAGTTGCAGTCACAAGCTGGGGGTGATCAACATGTTTTAGACTTGAAGGATGTTATTTATATGGCCCAACGATTGAGATTGGAAAAGGAATTAGTATTACAATAGGACAGGCTGACAATGCTTTGTTTGCAATGGTAATAAATTAAAAAATTAGTTTTTATATTGTAATTAAATAGTTTTCCAAATTTAATATTTTAAACAAAAATTAAGATTATAACGCTTTAATTTGTATCCAACTATTAATACCAGTAATAATTATAAAATAAATAATTAAATAAATTAATCAAATTGTTTTAATAATGGAGAAAGAAAGAGCTAAATAATTTAACGTAAATTAATAAATAAAATATGGCTTATTTTATTTAATAATTTAGTGCACGGAAAAAATAAAAAGTGTATAATTATCGAAGTACTTAGCTAAAACACAACTTCAAAAGTATTACGTGTAAGATAATAAAAAAATACAATTCGATTCACCAATTTTTAGTTTTTGTCAACTTGCCTTGGTTTTTTATCCATTCTATTTGCACTCACTTCAAAATATGTTAAGTTACCTAAGTTTTTTCTTTTGTAACTTATCTTAGAAAATATTATATTTTAAGATGAATGGGGGAATATTTAGTTGATCTCTTATTTTTAAGTAAATGAATGTTCTTTTTAGTTTGACTCTAGATCATAAATTAATATCACTTTCTGTTTAAATTATTTTCAAATCAAAAAAAGATGATACAATTTTTACAAGTAAATTACAAAGAATAAAAATATATTTGAAAGAATTCGATAAGACCAGCAATACAGAATACGTATTTTCGGCTTTCGCTACAAAGCCATCATCAGTGTATTTCGTCTTGTGTGGGCTAATATTTTAATGTTCGACTACTTATGTGACCGCTGAAAGAAAATCGAATTTCGTATCAACAACTCAACTTAGACTAACATCAACGAAATTTAACAATTCTATTTTTATCCTTTGTTATTATTACTCTATTTTGCTTTGAACCTTAATTCTTAGGATATCTTAGCTGATTCTATTCAACTCTGTGTATGATAACCACAGATTTTTGAATTACAACGAACCGTTAGATTTAAATTTAAATGTATATTATTTAAATTATATTTTTGCACCGTGTCAATGTGTTTTAAGATGAATGGGGGAATATTTAGTTGATCTCTTATTTTTAAGTAAATGAATGTTCTTTTTAGTTTGACTCTAGATCATAAATTAATATCATTTTCTGTTTAAATTATTTTCAAATCAAAGAAAGATGAAACAATTTTTACAAGTAAATTACAAAGAATAAAAATATATTTGAAATAATTCGATAAGACCAGCAATACAGAATACGTATTTTCGGCTTTCACTACAAAGCCATCATCAGTGTATTTCGTCTTGTGTCTAGATTAATTTATGATCTAGAGTCAAACTAAAAAGAACGTTCATATATTATATTTTATTTAAAGACTTGTCTAACTTAGCAGAAAACTTTTGAAGTTGTATTTTACCGAAGTACTTCGGCAATTATACACTTTTTATTTTTTGCGTGTGCTAACAATTCCAAAAACAGAATAAGAAATATTTACCAAGTTTTTTTTTTATACCCAGTGCAGAAATGGTAATGACATATCATTATTTTTTGGAGTACCAGTAATTACGCCCACTTACCTTCTGCATTATTTTAAAACATATAATAATGAGTTACTGATAATGACTTATTTTTATCATTATTTTTTGAAATCTATTTTTAGACTCAATATTTTTTAAACACTGGTAAGGATATATGTAACCACATATTTTTTGATTTTTTGTATGTTGGCGGGTAAGCTTACTTGTCTGCAGCAGGTCAATTATGTTTTTATCTATTAAATATTACATGTCGATATAGCTCAGATGGTATAGCTGTTGACTGCACACAAAAAAAACTATAGGTAATATTGCCTAAAATTATAGGGTGATATCACCTATTTTCAAAGGCAACATAGAGTTTGCTTTGTTTTACGGTAATATTACCATTAAAATAGGTTATTTATATTTGACTTTTATTTTCGAAAAATCACCTAAAAAAATAGGTAGAACAACTAAAATTTGTTGCTGTATTAACAATTGCAAAATTGTTAATTCGTACTTATTTTTGGGCAAAAAATATACTTATAACTACAAAATTTTTTTAAAAATAGTCAAAAATTGACACAAGCTAATTTTTTATTGTTATAATAATTTTTTTACAAAATACAAAATAAAAATAATCTGCATAAAATAAATAGTGGTTGACTGATAAGTAAAATTGTTAAAGGATACACAAATAGTTTCCAAGTAATATGTAAAAACTGTCTTAAACGATGACGACTGGAAAAGCCAAACTTATCCCACTTTTGATTATGCAACACATGATTTATGCAATAGTGTGTTGTGACGATGTTTTTGAAAATATTTTCATAACTTATCATTTTCAGCTTCATATATCGTAAAAAACTAAACAAACTATACACTACTAGCGGGCGCAGCCCGCTACG
Organism: Leucophora obtusa; assembly: GCA_949987735.1. NCBI lineage: Eukaryota > Metazoa > Arthropoda > Insecta > Diptera > Anthomyiidae > Leucophora > Leucophora obtusa. The sequence continues at coordinate 137,654,449 of OX465295.1, forward strand.
TTGTTAGCGTGCCTTAAAGGTTAAGGGGGGGGGGGGGGGCTGCGCCCTCCCCCACAATTTTTATTAAATTCGTTTTTTTATTTAAAGTTTTTTATTTAAAGCCTTCACCCAGCCACCACAAATAAATAATTCTGCACAACAATGGGTTTAAAATAAATAAATATTTGATCACTTTTTCTCATGAAAGTGGATTGTTAGTAATGAATCCATAATAAATTGCAATATACGTGTGTATGTTAAGATAATTTGGTAAAGTGCGAACTTAGGTAGATAGACCCGTAAGTAGTTTTGTTCATTTGTGTTTTGAATGAAAATAAATAACGTAAAGCAGGGTTGGAAAGCATTTTATAATATTAAAAATAGCGGGCAAAGCCCGCTACGTTGTTAGCGTGTCTTAAAGTTTTTTTTTTAATTCCAGTTTATGTAAAGGTAGACCTGGCAATTCAAGTAAATTCACAAATTCAGTTGGAAAATTTACTGCGTCGGTTTCTTCCACCGGTGCTTCGTTACATGAAGTTTAAATATCGGAATATATAAGTTCCATTCCTTTTCTAAGGTTTTTTCTCTTTTAGAAAATTTGTTTAACTTTTTGGAGAGTAAGTTTCAATGCTACATAAGTTTCATATTCCGTGGATAGTGTTTGAACAGGTAATTCCCTCTTCCAATCCATTTGCATTCTCTATAATTTCAATTCTACTCGTTCAACGTTTATATCCATTTCATTCCACTTGTGTAGTGTTTCATTCCACTCGTTTCCTATTTAGTTTCTTAATTTTAGTGTTTCATATACACTTGTTCTTTAAGTTTTAGGTTTCTAGCTAAAGACGCAGACGTTAAGGGGGGGGGCAATTTTCCCCTTTTGAACCACCATTTTTACCACGTTCCTGTCCAAAGTCCTAGAAATGCCTTGTCGATAAGTTAGCCCATACTCCAAGGAAAACATATTATATATTACAGGGTTCGGTTAGGCCATCAAGGAGGAGAATTATTCCGTTTTTACACCTCCCGGTAGGAATTTCCAAAAATTCCGACTTAGAGGACGTCGGCGTTGGAGGAGGAACCTACTACATACATAATTTTAGGTCTCTATATCCAGCAGTTTGGCCAGGCCGTCAAGGGGGAAGTTTTTTCCCTTTTTACCCCTCCCGGTATGAATTTCCAAAAATACCATCTTAGGGGACGTCAACGTTGGAGAAGGAACCCAAATACCGAATTTAAGCTCCCTTGTTCCAGCAGTTTGGCCAGGCCGTTAAGGGGGAAGACTTTTCCTGTTTTTGACCCTACCTGTAGAAATTTCCAAAAATCTCATCTTAGCGGATGTCTACAATAGAGGAGGAACTTTAATACTAAATTTCAACTTCCTACCTCCAGCGGTTTGAGCAGGCCTTTAAGCGGCACTTTTCGCTTCATTAATCCCCATTTTTGCAATGTCCCTGTCCAAAAAGCACCTTCCCGGTCCAAAAAGCCCATACTCCAAGTAACATATGTTTTACATTTCAGGTTTCTAGCCAACTTTTACTATTTGTGCCCCTCTCGGTAGGAATTTCCGAAAATCCATCGACAGGGAATTTCAGCTTCCTAGTTCCAGCAGTTTGAGCAGGCTGTCAAGGGGGACACTTTTTCTTTTTTTGTCCCTCCCGGTTGGAATTAGGCTGGAAGAGGAACCTAAGTACCGAATTTCAGCTTCCTAGTTGCAGCAGTTTGGACAGGTCGTTAAGGGGCAACTTTCCCTTTTTGAACCCCCATTTTATAACGACCCTGTCCAAAATTCAAAAAAGTATCTTTCTAATAAGTTAGCCCTTACTCCAGGGACCCACATTTTAATCTTCAGGTTTCTAGCCGAAGGGGTTTTTACCGGCCCCCAAGGTGAGGCTTTTCTTCTTTTTGCCCCTCCCTTTAGGAATTTACAAAAATTCCATCTTCGCGGCTATCTGCGATGGATGAGGAACATTCATACCAAATTTCAACTGCATTGCCTAAGCGGTTTGGGCAGGCCGTTATTGGGGACATTTTTCCCTTTCAACCACCATTTTTACTATGTTGCTGTTCCAAAATAGAAAAATTACGTTGCCGGTGAGTTAGTCCTACTCCAAGGAATACATATTTAAAATTTTAGGTTGGCCAAAAGGGATTGGGCAAGCCGTCAGGAGGAGACTTTTATCTTATTTCCCCTCCCGATAGGAATTTCAAAAATTCCGTCTAAGCGGACGCCTACACAGAAGAAGGAACTCACATACCGAGTTTCCTTTTGGGATATCCTGTAGGGAATTCCAAAAATACAAACTTAGTCGATGTCTACTACAGTGGAGGAACCTTTATACCAAATTTCAACTTCTTACCTCCAGTGGTTTGGCAGGCACTTTTCCAATTTGTGAGACTGTTTATGTGGAGACTTTTCCCCTTTTTGCCCGTTCCGGTAGGAATTTCCAAAAATCCCGTCTTAGCGCACGTCTATGCCGAATATCAGGAAACCTCGTTTTAGTGGAGATATCCGTGGGGGAGGGAAAAAAGTAGTTTTTTTGAAATTATATATTATTTTAAATGGTACTTTTTGGAAAAACGAAATTTTTTGGAAAAAGATGCTTTGTTTTTACAAAGTACTTTATTTGTACTTTTTTTGGAAAAGGTATTTTTTTTAATAAGGTGTTTTTTTTGGAAAAATGTATGTTTTTTGGAAAAAGGTACTTTTTTTGGAAAGGTACTTCTTTTGGAAAAGGAAAATTTTTCTAGAAAAAGGTACTTTTTTTTGGGAAAAGGTACTTTTTTTGAAAAAGTTATTTTTTTGAAAAAATGTATGTTTTTTGGGAAAAGGAAAATTTTTTTAGAAAAAGGTACTTTTTTTGGGAAAAGGTACTTTTTTTTGAAAAAGGTATTTTTTTTGGAAAAATATATGTTTTTTGGGAAAAGGTACTTTTTTTTGGGAAAAGGTACTTTTTTTTTTGGAAAAGGTTCATTTTTTTAGAAAAAGGTACATTTTTTGGAAAAAGGTACTTTTTTTTGGAAAAATGTACTTTTTTTGGAAAAAGGTACTTTTTTGGAAAAAGGAATTTTTTTTGGAAAAAGGAATTTTTTTTGGAAAAAGGTACTTTTTTTTGAAAAAGGTACTTTTTTTGGAAAAAGGTACTTTTTTTGGAAAAAGGTACTTTTTTTGGAAAAAGGTACTTTTTTTTGGAAATAGGTACTTTTTTTGGAAAAAGGTACTTTTTTTGGAAAAAGGTACTTTTTTTGGAAAAAGGTACTTTTTTTGGAAAAAGGTACTTTTTTTTGGAAAAAGGTACTTTTTTTGGAAAAAGGATTTTTTTTTGGAAAAAGGTACTTTTTTTTGAAAAAAGGTACTTTTTTTGGAAAAAGGATTTTTTTTTGGAAAAAGGTACTTTTTTTTGAAAAAGGTACTTTTTTTTGAAAAAGGTACTTTTTTTTGAAAAAGGTACTTTTTTTGGAAAAAGGTACTTTTTTTTGGAAAAAGGTACTTTTTTTGGAAAAAGGTACTTTTTTTGGAAAAAGGTACTTTTTTTGGAAAAAGGTACTTTTTTTGGAAAAAGGAATTTTTTTTGGAAAAAGGTACTTTTTTTTGAATAAGGCACTTTTTTTGGAAAAAGGTACTTTTTTTGGAAGAAGGTACTTTTTTTGGAAAAAGGTACTTTTTTTGGAAAAAGGTACTTTTTTTGGAAAAAGGTACTTTTTTTGGAAAAAGGTACTTTTTTTGGAAAAGGTACTTTTTTTGAAAAAAGGTACTTTTTTTGGAAAAGGGTACTTTTTTTTGGAAATAGGAACTTTTTTTGGAAAAAGGTACTTTTTTTTTGAAAAAGGTACTTTTTTTGGAAAAAGGTACTTTTTTTGGAAAAAGGTACTTTTTTTTGGAAAAAGGTACTTTTTTTGGAAAAAGGTACTTTTTTTGGAAAAAGGTACTTTTTTTGGAAAAAGGTACTTTTTTGGGAAAAAGGTACTTTTTTTGGGAAAAGGTACTTTTTTTGGGAAAAGGTACTTTTTTGGAAAAAGGTACTTTTTTTGTCCCCTTTTTGCCCCTCGCGATAAGAATTTCCAAAAATGCCGTCTCCACGGACGTCTACACCGGTCGAGGAACCTACATACCAAATTTCAATTTCATAGCTCCAGCAGTTTGAGCAGGCCGTCAAGGGGAAGACTTTTTCTTCTTTTTGCCCGTCCCTGTAAAAATTTCCAAAACTCCCGTCTTGGTGGATGTCTACGATAGTGGAGGAACCTTTATACCAAATTTCAACTTCCTACCTCCAGCGGTTTGGGCAGGCCGTCAAGGGGGGCCTTTTTCCCCTTTTTAACCCCCATTTTTACAACGTCCCTGTCCAAAATTCCAGAAAGTACTTTCCAGAAAAGTTAGCCCATACTCCAAGGAACACATATCTTAAATTTCAGCTTTCTAGCCAAAGGGGTTTTGGCAGGCCGCCAAGGGAGAGACTTTTCCCCTTTTTGCCCGTTCCGATAGAAATTTCCAAAAATCCCGTCTTAGCGGACGTCTACGCCGAAAGAGGAACCTACATACCAAATTTCAACTTCCTAGCTTCAGGGGTTGGGCTCGGCGATGTTGAGTCAGTCAGTCAGTCACGTTATTCTTTTATATATAGAGATACACTATAACAGCATCCACATACCACAAAAACCGAAAATACTGCAAAGAAAATGAAAATTAGCCAGACTTCACACATTATTTTCAATCAAATTTACCATAATTAAAATAGTTTTAATGAAATCCACATGAATTTAATTGAGGAATGAAGTTTTTCATCTCTGATTTGTTCTTCCAAGTAATTTATTGGATAAAGTTCCACAATAATTTTTAAATTATAAAAAATTTTGTTTTTTCTCAAAATATGTATGAACGTGTATATGAAAATAAAAATACTGACACCAAAATAAACAAACAAAAGAAAGTTAATTTTTCGAAGAGTCACCTTTTCTTGATTGTAGAATTTACAATGCCGATAGGTGAAATCGTTAGGTATGTATTACCTATTGATATAGGCAATAAAACTATTTTCATTGATGTCAAACAAAACTGGGCTGCCTATGCAAGCCAAGCCAATATTCCCTTTAATATTTTTTTGTGTGTGGCAATCTGTAGACCCAGGTTCGATTCCCGTACCAGCAAATTTTATAAAAAAAAAAATACAATAAAAAATATTTTTTTTTAAATAATTAATTTTTTTGAAAATCTATTTTTAGACTCATTATTTTTGTCAGTACTGGTAACCACATAGGTAACGATATATTTTTTGATTTTTCGTAAGCTGGTGTGTAACGAGAACTCATTATTTTTCGCGACATCGCCATATAAAGCTGCGTTTACACTTGCACCGAAATCCCGAGATTTCGATATTCACCACTCTGAGAAAACAGTGTAGAAATGCGTATAAACTTTAATTTTTTGGAAAATATATTTATTACAACTAAATATGTGTACTTTATTCAAAATCAAACATCTATAAGCTTTCCTTCATTGCTTTTTCAGAGTGGTGAATATCGAAATCTCGAGATTTCGGTGCAGATGTAAACGCAGCTTAAAGGTAATAAGAAATGTAATAACAAAAGTAAGTAGTTACCATTACCAAGTATGTACTTACATAACCACATATCTGGTAATGATTTTCTAGACTGGGTAGTTATTGTTAGTTTTTGTTTTCTTATTTTATACCCAAAACTTGGGTAGAGCTATAATATATACTAAAACTAGGTAACTTATACCCTTATTTTATGTAATTTCCCCCTTTTTGTTTTTTGCGTGTATGTTGTGAGTTTAAGCTGCGTTTACATCTGCACCGAAATCTCGAGGTTTCGATATTCACCACTCTGAAAAAGCAATGAAGGAAAGCTTATAAATGTTCAATTTTGAGTAAAGTAAACATATTTAGTTCTAATAAATACATTTTTCAAAAAAATTAAAGTTAATACGCATATCTTCACTTCTTCAAATCTCGGGATTTCGATATTCACCACTCTGAAAAAGCAATGACGAAAAGATTATAGATGTTAAATTTTGAATAAAGTACACATATTTAGCTCTAAAGCTGCCTACACACTAGGGAACATGGTTGAGGGAACAAAAAATATCAAAAAATTTTGTAAACACGAAATGCACGCTCTCAACACGCACACACACACAAACGCACTCACACATTCACAAAAAATGCTCTCTTTTCTTAAGTATGTTCCCTAGTGTGTAGGCAGCTTAATAAATATATTTTCCAAAAAATTAAAGTTTATATGCATATATATATATATTTGTTCCTTTTACTCCTGCAAGGAGCATAGGGCCGCATATGCATATCTTCACTGTTTTTTCGGAGTGGTGAATATCGAAATCTCGGGATTTCGGTGCAGATGTAAACGCAGCCTTACTCGATTAATGTCAAAACTAGTTTACGAGCCCTAGTAAATATACGCATACATTTTTGTGTGTAAACTTTTTCGTATTTACACATACATTTGAATATTGTTTTTTATTTGCTGTTTTATTTGTTTTAAAATAATACAAATTTAGAAAATTTTGTGTTTCATTTATGAAAAGATCGAGAAAGTGGCTAAATACAAAATTGAGATGTGAATAGTTTTAAAATGTGCGTTCATTCAAATAAACAGGTAAAGTTATAAATATACGCGATTACAAAAATACACGGTTTACGAATGCATAAATCCAGTTAGATGAATACCACTACTGTACTAAAAATACTTATAATAAGAAAACTATATTAATTACTTAACGTGTTGGCCGCAATGAACTTCGTGTACGACAGTTTCCTTCCTTCACATCTTCCTTGGAATGCAAACCTTTTATCAATTGCACATGGATTTCTCTGATGCACTATATGATTTAGATTATTTATTACAATTAAATTTTTATGTTTTGTATTGTTTTCAATACTTTTTCACTTTTGGCATCTACTTTCAGCCATATTGTGTTATTTTTTTAACAGTTTTCAACTTTGGCTATTTTAATGAAGTTTTTAGGAATTCTACACATTTTACAACCATATAGCAACAAATAAATGAATTGTAAAAATTCCTAAGTTTATTTTGTGTCTCGTTTATACTAAAGGTATTCATTTAAAGTATTTACGCTTCGTATACTGTGTATATGTTGTAAGTTTACTCGATTAATGTCAAAACTAATTTACGAGCCCTCGTAAATATACGCCTACTGTGTAAACTTTTTCGTATTTATACACACTTTTGAATATTGTCAAAAATAAAATTATTTTGTATTGTTTTGTTTGTTGGCTTTTATTTTCTGTTTTTTTTTTTTTTTTTGTGTGTTTGGGATTCCTTCATCACCCTGCAACGTCGTCAAAGGATAGAAGAGTTACTTGGCTGGTCCAATGGAATACAACTCCATCTAAAATTTAACTGATTTAGTTCATAGATACACTTCAATCTCCTCTAAGAATTCAATTATCACTCTATAACTCGTTTCCCTTTCCTTGATGAAAAATTGTGCTATTTCCTTATATTTGAGTAGTAGTTGATACTTGGCTCGTTGTCGATCATATTCGTACAGTTGAAAATAATATGGGAATCATCTTCAGGTCTCCCACAGGTTTCGCACAGACTATCTCCCGCAGATCGAAACTTCATCCTTCTGTTTTATTTGTTTTTAAATGATACAAATTTAAAAAGATCTGTGTTTAATTTATGAAAAGATCAAAATAGTGGCTAAATGTAAAATTGAAATGTGAATACTTTTATAAGGTGCGTTCATTCAAATAAACAGGTAAAGTTACAAATATAAGCAATTATAAAAATACTCGGTTTACGAGCGCATAAATGCAGTTAGATGAATACCACTACTATGTTTTATCATTTTCCCCATAATATAACTAAATATTTACAATTTTTTAAACAGCTAAGAAAAGCTAGTGATTTAACATAATGTACAAAAGAATTTGTGATGCACCAATAAAATATTATATTTTTAGGTAATTTATATAAAAATGTAAGGGTTTGATTTAAACTAAGCTAATGAAAACTATTTTTTTTTGTAGGAAATTGTTTTTACCAAGCATGTTTGTATAATATAACATACGCTAATTTTTTGCGTGTATGTCATATTATACAAACATGAAATGATTTCCTACAGAAAAAAATAGTTTTCATTAGCTTAGTTTAAATCAAACCCTTAAATTTTTATATAAATTACCTAAAATATATTTTTTTATTGGTACATTATAAATTCTTTTGTACATTATGTTAAATCACTATCTTTTCTTATATATTTAAAAAATTGTCAATATTTAGTTATATTATGGGAAAATGATGAAAATTTTTATGTATAATGTTGCATTTACATCTGCACCCAAATCCCGAGATTTCGACTAAAATTGAGATTTCAGTGAAAATCTCATGTGAAATCCCGAGATTCCCCATCTCCATATCTCCATGAATTTAACAAGATCCAAGTACTTGAGATAACAAGATCCAAGTACTTGAGTCAACAAGATGTAACAAGTAATCGTTAATACTCGTATATAACAGCTGATTTTTTTGTACATAACAAACACCAAACAAGCACGTGGTGGTTATAAATGTAAACAAAACGCACGTGGTGGTATAAATGTAAACAAAAGCACGTGGAGCTATAAATGTAAACAAAAGCACGTCGTATTTGAACATTTTACCAAATAACTTAAAAATATGTATATATACACATAAAATATATATAGATTTTTTTTGTTGAAAAAATGGTACATTTTAAAATAAATAGAAAAAAAAACCAAGAGTTGTCAAGCCCAAATGAAAAATGAAGTCAAAGGAGAATATATTCATAAGTCCCGCAAAATTGTTGTCATGTCCCAAGTCGTTCATCGGGGGCTACCATAACCCAACAAGATTTGGCGTATAATCAAAAACGTATATAGATTTTCTTTGAAAAAATGGTACTTTTTAAAATAAATAGAAAAAAAACCAAGAGATGTCAAGCCCAAATGAAAAATGAAATCAAAGGAGAATATATTCATAAGTCTCGCAAAATTGTTGTCATGTCCCAAGTCGGTCATCGCGGACTACCATAACCCAACAAGAATTGGCGTATAATCAAAAACGTATATAGATATTTTTTTAAAAAATGGTACTTTTTAAAATAAATAGAAAAAAACGAAGAGTTGTCAAGCCCAAATGAAAAATGAAATCAAAGGAGAATATATCCATAAGTCCCGCAAAATTGTTGTCATGTCCCAAGTCGTTCATCGGGGGCTACCATAACCCAACAATATTTGGCGTATAATCAAAAACGTATATAGATTTTTTTTTAAAAAATGGTACTTTTTAAAATAAATAGAAAAAAAAACCAAGAGTTGTCAAGCCCAAATGAAAAATGAAGTCAAAGGAGAATATATTCATAAGTCCCGCAAAATTGTTGTCATGTCCCAAGTCGTTCATCGGGGGCTACCATAACCCAACAAGATTTGGCGTATAATCAAAAACGTATATAGATTTTCTTTGAAAAAATGGTACTTTTTAAAATAAATAGAAAAAAAAACCAAGAGCTGTCAAGCCCAAATGAAAAATGAAATCAAAGGAGAATATATTCATAAGTCCTGCAAAATTGTTGTCATGTCCCAAGTCGTTCATCGGGGGCTACCATAACCCAACAAGGTTTGGCGTATAATCAAAAACGTATATAGATTTTTTTTGAAAAAATGGTACTTTTTAAAATAAATAGAAAAAAAACCAAGAGTTGTCAAGACCAAATGAAAAATTAAATAAAAGGAGAATATATTCATAAGTGCCGCAAAATTGTTGTTATGTCCCAAGTCGTTCATCGGGGGCTACCATAACCCAACAAGATTTGGCGTATAATCAAAAACTAATATAGATTTTTTTTTGAAAAAATTGTACTTTTAAAATAAATAGAAAAAAAACCAAGAGTTGTCAAGCCCAAATGAAAAATGAAAGCAAAGGAGAATATATTTATAAGTCCCGCAAAATTATTGTTATGTCCCAAGTCGTTCATCGGGGGCTACCATAACCCAACATGATTTGGCGTATAATCAAAAACGCATATAGATTTTTTTTTTTTGAAAAAATGGTACTTTTTAAAATAAATAGAAAAAAAACCAAGAGTTGTCAAGCCCAAATGAAAAATGAAATCAAAGGAGAATATACTCATAAATCCTGTAAAATTGTTGTCATGTTCCAAGTCGTTCATTGGGGACTACCATAACCCAACAAGGTTTGGCGCATAATCAAAAACGTATTTAGATTTTGTACTTTTTAAAATAAATAGAAAAAAAACCAAGAGCTGTCAAGCAGAGAAACAAGCCAGCCGCCGTGAGCCGTTTAAGCCGCCGCCGCCGGTCATTTTTGCTTCAGTCGCCGCCGCCGATTTTTTTCGGCTCATTTCGGCTGGAAGTATCAATTTTCAAATATAAAAAATTTTAAAATAAATATATATTTTTAAAAAGAATTTACTAATTCATTAAACTTGAACAACCAGAGCTAAAAACAATTTTTTTATATGAAAAGAAAAAAGTTAAAATCTTCTAAATATTAAATTTTTATAAGTATAATTTTTTTAAGCTATAAAAGCTTACGTAAATTTATAATGTGAAAAAAATTAACAAAACAAAAGTTCTTAATGGGTTAATATAATACTTCAGAATGCAACTCTTTGCAGATGTGTAAAAAATCAATTAATAAAAAAACATAGCTGCTTAACTTTGAATTTAAAACTCAATATATGTATTTGGTGTATGCATTTGCATATGCAAAAATTATGACGAAAAATCGTTACAGAGTTGAAGTCGTGTTAGCATAGATATACAAAAAAGTTTGTAAAATGTATTAATTTTTGTTAAAAGCGTTACTTCTCCTCTTCATATAAATTCTTACAGTTAGTGTTTAGCTTCATTGGTTATTAAAATATAAGCTATTAAAGTTAAAAAACCTTATGAGTTACTGGTTACGGAGTTTACATTTGGCCTATAAAATTGGTTACAAATTTTATGTATTAAACAAAAATTGGTCAGATTGTTATAAATTTTGTAAAACAGGTGACAATGCGCTGATATATATCGAAATATATAGTAATAGTAATCCATGCATTTGAAATTAGCTGGTTACATGGTTTTTATCACATTTTTTGATATCACCCATATATATTTTTTCAATTCTAAAATACATTTTTAAAAATGGTCCAGTTGAATATTTTGGATAAATTAAACATTTTCTAACAAATAAATGAAAAAGTAAAGAAAAAGATATTGTAAAATTCTATAATATTTAGAAAAGGACACTTTTACGGATCAAATGCTCAAACCAATGTTCGAATTGATCACATAATTTCATCATTTAAGGACATTATTGATTGGGCATCTAATTCAAATGGGTCCCTACAAGATATGTGCATTGGACCGTACCTCAAAAAAAAAGTTCGCAGTACACCCTCAAATATAATGTATTTTTGGAAGGCGATTTCAAAAAAATTTTTTTTTTTGCCGAACGTAGGGGTCGCCTTTTTTAATTTTTTGTTATAGCTTTGGCATTTAAAATCGGATTTTAAAGTGCCTACCAGTGTTACCATATATTTTTTTAGAAAAACTGTAAAGAAAAACTGTTTTTTTATAGAAAAACTGTTTTTCGAAAAAATTTTAAAAATCAGAAGAAATTCTGGGATTTTGAAGTATTTTCGGACTAAAATTTTATCCCAGGGTCTCAATTTTCAAAATATCGAGATTTCAATAAGTTATGCCTAAATAGTAGGCATTTATAGTAATCGACTTTTTGCACAGCTTCCTAATTAAAGTTTTTTTTAAAGAATTTTGGTCTCCTAAGCCCGAATCTGAAGTTAAAAAAAGTTCATCGAATCCGAGATGTGAACCTTTTCCAATTTAAGCATTTTTTGATGACATTGTTTTAAAAAGTTTTTCAAAATAATATAAATTTCTAAATTATATTTCATTTAGAAGTGATCTGAAAAGTTCGGCTAAAAATGTCCGTCGGATCTATGACGTGTCATATATGGTTTAGCCAATTTTATTCCGTACTAATTTTTGATGAAATTAGTTATAAAAATTTTTCATTTTTCCATTTATGTTTCGATTTGTACCAAATTTTTTATCATAAAACAAATTCAACAAATTCAGATTATTATGCATAAGCACTTTTATATTTTAATTCTTAAATTTTAGTTAAAAAAAGAATAAAAAAAATTGTAAATGAAACAAATGTGCCGATTTAATATGAAAAAACTGTAAAAAATCCATGAATTAAAAAAAAAAACTGTTTTTTACATGAAGAAACTGGAAAACTGTTAGGCATCCGAAAAAACTGTAAAAAACAGTTAAAACTGGCTATATGGCAACACTGGTGCCTACGTTCGGCATAAAAAAATAAAAAATTTTTTTTTGAAACCTCCTTGTAAAAATACTTCTTATTGGAGGGTGTACGGCGCACTTTTTTTTTGCCTGTAAGGTGGTACGCTCTAATGTGCATCCTGCCCAAACTTTCTAACAAAGCCTCCATTCAAAAGTCTTCAAACAAGTTTAATTTCTTAAATAAATCGATATGTATTTTTTCTATGGTCTTTATTTATTCCTTAATTTGTTAAAATTAAAAAAAATAAATAAAAAAAATTGATTCCCAGTATGCTTTAATTGTCTGAAAATTCTATAAGAGGCAAAAATTGTTTTGAGTTCCAAGGGGGTTACATTTTCCCAATGTTGGGATTACTTTGGAGCCCTAAAAGGGTATGTTTATTAAATAATTTATTAAATAAAACTTGTATGTTATATTAAATATTTAGGACCATTTGTTGGATATAGTCTTGACTAGCCATGGATCTATGCGAACATGAAACAAATCACACGTGAACCAACAACAAATCTTATATAAATTGATTTTATATATATTTTTTGCGAGTGATTTTCTGACCGTGATAAAGTGCAGACCAGGGAAACAAGCCGATCAAAATAATCGGCGGCGGCGGCGCAAGCAATAAATCGGCGGCGGCGGCAGCGATTAAGGTTGAGCCGGATAAAAATCGGCGGCGGCGCAACCAAATAATCGGCGGCGGCGGCGGCTTGATCGGCTTGATAGAACATTATACACGTATTTTAAAGATGTTTAAGGTTTTTTCCAAAATATAGCAGTAGAAAATTGTGCAAAAAATTTGGAATTATCAAATAAAAAATAATTTTAAGTTAAATTCATCGATAAAAATTACAAATTTAGAATTTTTAGTTTTTGAACGGAGCTAGAAGGAGAGATAGTTGGGCTTTCCAAATATATACATATGTTTATATATTCAACAAAATTTTGTGGAAATATTTTCAAATAAAACTGATTTTCTTAATTTTTTCTTATTTTGTTTAATTTTGACGGCTTTTAATTGCAATATTTTGTTTAAAAAAAAACTAATTTTTATCTAATTTATTCTTTATTCAGGGAAAAATGAAGTTCTTTTAATCGTTTTAAAATTGTCAAACCCGGTGAAAAATGTTCATATACGCTCAAACATGTTCATATATGGTTTATGTATGGACACATATGAACAAATATGGATTTTTTATGAACATATATGGATTTTATATGAACATATATGGAAGTATATGTGATTCCATATATGGAAAAAATTTCATATACAGACATATATGGAAGCATCTGTTATTTCATATATGGAAATGGCACTCATATATGGACAAATATGAAAGTATATGTTATTCAATTTATGCAAAAGGACTTGTACACGAACATATTTCGAAGAATACATTTTTCCATATATGTAAAAGGAACTCATATTTGGATAAATATGGAATTATATTTAATGCCATGAATAAAAAAAGGAACATATGTAGCGCCTGATTTGAATGTCATACATAAATTTATATCTATCGTACAACCTTATAAAAAAGGACAGCAACGTTCGCATGTATTCGCATATATTTAATAAATGTATATGTTCATATATGTCCATATATGAACATATACTTAGGTGTTACCTCATTTTTCGGATCCATACATATATGGTTGAACCAGAAATGTTCATATATGGACATTTTTCACCGGGAAGTTATACATTTTTTTATAAACATGGAATCTCTGCATTTATAAGAAAATTGAAAATATTAACCTTAATGATTGTGCAAACAAGAACCTCGAGTTGCTGAAATTAAATGTTTAGAAAAATTACGATAACTTTTTCAATTTTCAATTAATTTAAATAAAAGAATCTGATTTTACTAAGAACTAAACCCACTTTCAGAATGAATTACAATAGTAAAGAATTGATTAATACTGTAAAAAAGCCGTCAAAGTATACAAATTTAAAAAAAAATTAATTTTAATATTTAAAAAAAAACTGTCAACATATTTCAGTTACAAATAAATAATTCTATATATATTTGGAAAGCTAAATTTTTTGTCTTTCCGAAAACGTTACAATATTCAAAATCGGTTAAAAAATTGCTGAATTTCAAATTATTAAGTGCTTGAAGTCGCTCAAAAACAGAGTTTTGAATTCCGAAACTTTTTAATTAGAGTGGTTTTGTAAAATCACACAAAATTCAAAATGTCGGAAATTGACTGTTTCAACAAATTTTAAAATAAATTTTAACATATTAATTTTTGCAACAAAATATTCCTTTTACTTTCACCAAGCTTTTCCAACACGAAATAAAACGTAGAAAATAATTCGGATGTGGATCACAGAACAGCAAAAAAATTCGGAATGTTTCACTTCAGAATTTTTTATGTGGATTCGGAACTTAGAAATAAACAAACTGTATTTTCACTCAAAATTAAATGTGTTTTTAGAATAAACTAGAAAAAAAATATGGTTCGAAAAAAATTATGCTCAAAAAGATGTCAAAGTTGAAAAACTTAGAAGAAAAGTTAAAAAATTCAGATATTCACCCCTGTTCTTAGTTCCGAAACATCATCATCACGGATCACGGAACAGCAAAAAAATTCGGAATGTTTCACTTCAGAATTTTTTTGTGGATGCGGAACTCAGAACAGCGTCGATTATTGTAAATATCTTCGTCCGCAATGTCTTAAAAATGTGTCTTTTGATAATAATAATTTTGATGTGATCTACTTAACCAAACCTACGACCATAAATTCGAATGAATTAATTCTTTAATTCACTTTTGGAATTTTAATTAAAATTTACTAATACATATATCTTACGATTATACCATTCCTTATGAATTCATTCACTGGCTTCATTCTTTTAATTTTCATGCATAGTGAATGAATTCTTTCATGAATTCATACTTTTTATAATGATCTTTCACGTTTCATTCGGTTTGTAAAAGTTTAAAACAAATGTTGCGTTTTTAATTATTTTTATGGGTTGTGTATATGATATCAATATTAAATCCCTAATATAAGCCACATTTTTATTTAATTTGTAATTATAAACTAAAGTGTTGTCAGAATCATTAGTATATTCAGGCACTATCCACGGCTCTCATCTGAAAAACTGAACTGGTTTTAAGAGAGTTTCTTTCAATTTAAAATAACAAAAAACGTGAAAAAGTGGTATTTTTAATTAATTATTTTTATTGTTTTACAGCAATTTTAATTAAATTATAAAGTGCACTTATGTTGTTTGATATGTTCTCTGCATTAGTTTTGTATAATTAGTACAAAATTTTGCTTATTAATATTAAAAAATACGCGTTAAAAAAACACTAAAAACTGTTTCTCTTAAAACCAGTTTGCATATAAAATTAAAGAGACTTTTTAACAGCAGTTGAGGCTGGTGGTTTGTCTTTAGTCTATATAGTCGTTGGTATATTCATACCTTAGATCTTTTACTGATTTAATAAAATGACAATTTTGATAAGCCATTTTGTAAAAGATTAGAATTAATGAAAAAATTAATTATTTAAATTGATTGTAATTCTATGAGGAATGTATTCAACATAAGAATGCATTCTATTTAATATTAAACTTTGGGAATGAAACCTATGAATTAATTACAAAGGAATGTTTTGATGGAATGATATATATTCAATTTCTAAAGCTGAATTTGGTTTTGTGCGAATTAAACTAAAATTGAATTAATTCTTTCGAAGCTCTGCCTACAATCTACACTTGGTCATTTAAAAAATATATATGTATATTGTTCATTTGGATTCTCTCCTCTATTGCATATCCAAATTTCAGCGAAATCTGTCAGAAGTTTTCAAGCAAAACTTCCAACTTAAGAAATATTTATGACAAAAATCCTTCTTAGCTCTGACTATAAAACTGGTTCTTTTATTTTTTTTAACTAAAAAAAATACTCGTGATGGTTCAGGAAATGATGAAGTAGAAAATTTGTTTTAAAAATGACATTTGCTTTTAATTTTTTTATTTTGGAAAATTGATACTTCCAGCCGAAATGAGCCGAAAAAAATCGGCGGCGGCGGCTGGAGCAATAATTACCAGCGGCGGCGGCTTAAACGGCTTACGGCGGCTGGCTTATTTCTCTGGTGCAGACGTTACTTGTGATCTCTTTTCTATAATTCTATTTAAAATTAAAAGCAATAACATTTGTTATTGTTTTAAGAAAAAACTTTTTTTTAATACATTGTATCAGTGTTACCATTACGGCGATTTTCTCGTCAGTTCTAGCGATTTTATTTCGCCCCTAGCGGGAAAAATTGTCCTGTAGCTATTAGCCAAAAATCTAGCGAATTTTTTATCAGCCGTAATAATTTTTAAAACTCGGTTTTATGTTGAAAAATATTATAAAACTCGCACATTGATATCCCTTTATTATAAAACACAACATCTTAAACGATTTTATTAAAAAAACTCTAAAAATACACATTTCGATAAAATTTTCATCGTACAACGCCCTCTATTGTGTATTCTCAATACTAAGATTAATTCAATGAAAATCAGGACTCATTATTTGAAGCTTAATCGTAAAATTTTTCATTATTTAAAAGTTTATAACACTTCTTATTAACATATTAAAAAAATTTTTGAGTAAAAACTGCTTTAAGTACCATTTTTCAACAATCTAGCGATAAAATCGCTAAATATTTACACTGTTTATAATCTAGAGATTTTCTAGCGATTTTTGGGTCTGATCTAGCCATTTATTTTGAAAATTTGTTGGCAACACTGCATTTTATATTGAAATCAACAACAAATTATTACTTATTATTAAGTAGTAAACAAAGGGATTAATATTCTGATATACTAATCCTCTGCTGTTACAGCAGAATGGATAGTAGCAGCGAGGCTACTGAAGAAAGCGATATTGTCTGGTAGACAGTCGCTGAAAACAAAATAATGAAACGACGACAAAATCGATCACCAGAATTAGTTAAGCATGCAATCAAAATAACAAAAACTACCAACAATGATGATTAGGGCAAGGAATTCCATGCAAATGCATGCTATTTCTCGATAGTCCAAAACTAATATGGACTAAACATTTATCCAACTCATCAAATTTAGAACAAACTGGCATCGATTTGTAGTTGCATATTTTGACATAACGGCATGTTTTTGCATATTTCGACTTTAAATGCATATTTGGTGACTTTTTAATGCATATTTTGTGCTTTTTAATGCATATTTGTGCATATTTTTAGTATCATTTTTTATTTTGTAAAAAAATATAAAAAATTGATACGTTTTCATAATTTGATTCAATCAAAATAAACATTTTTAAAACTTTATTGACCTATGGGAAATCTTCGAGTTCTGCGTCTGTTTGCAAAATAACTAACTTAAATATATTTTTAAGTTTTAAAGTGCATTATTTTTGCAAAAATTATAGTTTTTAGTGAATATTTCTTACATTGTGAGTGCATATTTTTCTTTTTTAACCGCATATTTTTCATTTTTAAGTGCATGAAATTCCTTGCCCTAATGATGATATACCAAGTACCTACTAGCAACAACATGTTTGCTGCACTTGATGTAGACAATAATGATGATAATTATATTAACGATAATGCTTCTAAAGAAAAACCACCTCCAATAATTATTCCATATGTTTCAGATATAAGAGCGATGATGAATAACTTTTCAAAAATAGTAAACCTTGAAGATTATTCGTACAAATCTTTGAGAGATGGTCAGGTAAGAGTAATGGCAAAAAACGTAAAGGCATATAGAGTGATAGTAAAATAGCTATCTTTCGTAAAAAAACTTAAACGTTTTCAAATCACATATTTGATTGCGCCGCCGCCACCGATTTTTATCCGGCTCAACCTCAATCGCCGCCGCCGCCGCCGATTTTTTGCATGCGCCGCCGCCGCCGAATATTTTGGTCGGCTTGTTTCTCTCCTGTCAAGCCCAAATGAAAAATGAAATCAAAGCAGAATATATTCATAAGTCCCGAAAAATTGTTGTCATGTCCCAAGTCGTTAATCGGGGGCTACCATAACCCAACAAGAAAGATTTGGCGTATAATCAAAAACGTATATAGATTTTTTTTTAAAAAATGGTACTTTTTAAAATAAATAGAAAAAAAACCAAGAGCTATCCAGCCCAAATGAAAAAAGAAATAAAAGGAGAATATATTCATAAGTCCCGCAAAATTGTTGTCATGTCCCAAGTCGTTCATCGGGGGCTACCATAACCCAACAAGATTTCGCGTATAATCAAAAACGTATATAGATTTTTTTTTGAAAAAAGGGTACTTTTTAAAATAAATAGAAAAAAAACCAAGAGTTGTCAAGCCCAAATGAAAAATTAAATCAAAGTCTCGCAAAATTATTGTCATGTCCCAAGTCGTTCATCGGGGGCTACCATAACCCAACAAGATTTAGCGTATAATAAAAAACGTATATAGATTTTTTTTGAAAAAATGGTACTTTTTAAAATAAATAGAAAAAAACCGAGAGTTGTCAAGCCCAAATGAAAAATGAAATCAAAGGAGAATATATTCATAAGTCCATAATAAGTGCATAATAACCCAGCGAACCAAATCTTGTTGGCTTGTAGTTCCGTCCGCCGGATTATTTCAGGCATGTGTTATATATCCGGATTTATAGAAATGTAGTGGAAAATGACTGTTGAAAATTGCAGAGCTCTACATCTCTCCCGCTATTTTTGACGAATTTTTGAAAAACATGATTTTTTTTCTTTTATTTTGGTGCATAATAACCCAGCGGACCAAATCTTGTTGGCTTGTAGTTTCGTGCGCCGGATTATTTCAGGCATGTGTTATATATCAGGATTTATAGAAATGTAGTGGAAAATGACTGTTGAAAATTGCAGAGCTCTACATCTCTCCCGCTATTTTTGACGAATTTTTGAAAAATATGATTTTTTTTCTTTTATTTTGGTGCATAATAACCCAGCGGACCAAATCTTGTTGGCTTGTAGTTTCGTCCGCCGGATTATTTTAGGCATGTGTTATATATCAGGATTTATAGAAATGTAGTGGAAAATGACTGTTGAAAATTGCAGAGCTCTACATCTCTCCCGCTATTTTTGACGAATTTTTGAAAAATATGATTTTTTTTCTTTTATTTTGGTGCATAATAACCCAGCGGACCAAATCTTGTTGGCTTGTAGTTTCGTCCGCCGGATTATTTTAGGCATGTGTTATATATCAGGATTTATAGAAATGTAGTGGAAAATGAATGTTGAAAATTTCAGAGCTCTACATCTCTCCCGCTATTTTTGACGAATTTTTGAAAAAGATGATTTTTTTTCTTTTATTTTGGTGCATAATAACCCAGCGGACCAAATCTTGTTGGCTCGTAGTTTCGTCCGCCGGATTATTTCAGGCATGTGTTATATATCCGGATTTAAAGAAATGTAGTGGGAAATGACTATTGAAAATTTCAGAGCTCTACATCTCTCCCGCTATTTTTGACGAATTTTTGAAAAAGATGATTTTTTTCTTTTATTTTGGTGCATAATAACCCAGCGGACCAAATCTTGTTGGCTTGTAGTTTCGTCCGCCGGATTATTTCAGGCATGTCTTATATATCAGGATTTATAGAAATGTAGTGGAAAATGACTGTTGAAAATTTCAGAGCTCTACATCTCTCCCGCTATTTTTGACGAATTTTTGAAAAACATGATTTTTTTCTTTTATTTTGGTGCATAATAAACCAGCGGACCAAATCTTGTTGGCTTGTAGTTTCGTCCGGCGGATTACTTCAGGCATGTGTTATACATCAGGATTTATAGAAATATAGTGAAAAATGACTGTTGAAAATTTCAGAGCTCTACATCTCTCCCGCTATTTTTGACGAATTTTTGAAAAACATGATTTTTTTTCTTTTATTTTGGTGCATAATAACCCAGCGGACCAAATCTAGTTGGCTTGTAGTTCCGTCCGCCGCATTATTTCAGGCATGTGTTATATATCAGGATTTATAGAAATGTAGTGAAAAATGACTGTTGAAAATTTCAGAGCTCTACATCTCTCCCGCTATTTTTGACGAATTTTTGAAAAACATGATTTTTTTTCTTTTATTTTGGTGCATAATAAGCCAGCGGACCAAAACTTGTTGGCTTGTAGTTTCGTCCGCCGGATTATTTCAGGCATGTGTTATATATCAGGATTTATAGAAATGTAGTGAAAAATGACTGTTGAAAATTTCAGAGCTCTACATCTCTCCCGCTATTTTTGACGAATTTTTGAAAAATATGATTTTTTTTCTTTTATTTTGGTGCATAATAACCCAGCGGACCAAATCTTGTTGGCTTGTAGTTTCGTCCGCCGGATTATTTCAGGCATGTGTTATATATCAGGATTTATAGAAATGTAGTGGAAAATGACTGTTGAAAATTTCAGAGCTCTACATCTCTCCCGCTATTTTTGACGAATTTTTGAAAAACATGATTTTTTTCTTTTATTTTGGTGCATAATAAACCAGCGGACCAAATCTTGTTGGCTTGTAGTTTCGTCCGGCGGATTACTTCAGGCATGTGTTATACATCAGGATTTATAGAAATATAGTGAAAAATGACTGTTGAAAATTTCAGAGCTCTACATCTCTCCCGCTATTTTTGACGAATTTTTGAAAAACATGATTTTTTTTCTTTTATTTTGGTGCATAATAACCCAGCGGACCAAATCTAGTTGGCTTGTAGTTCCGTCCGCCGGATTATTTCAGGCATGTGTTATATATCAGGATTTATAGAAATGTAGTGAAAAATGACTGTTGAAAATTTCAGAGCTCTACATCTCTCCCGCTATTTTTGACGAATTTTTGAAAAACATGATTTTTTTTCTTTTATTTTGGTGCATAATAAGCCAGCGGACCAAATCTTGTTGGCTTGTAGTTTCGTCCGCCGGATTATTTCAGGCATGTGTTATATATCAGGATTTATAGAAATGTAGTGGAAAATGACTGTTGAAAATTTCAGAGCTCTACATCTCTCCCGCTATTTTTGACGAATTTTTGAAAAATATGGATGAATTAGAATTTTATATTACCCTGTAGAACATTGTATGGAAAAATATATTTTTATATATTTTTTACAAAATGAAACATATTTTTGAGATTTTATTAACATTTTATGTGTATATATACATATTTTTAAGTTATTTGGTAAAATTTTCAAATACGACGTGCTTTTGTTTACATTTATAGCTCCACGTGCTTTTGTTTACATTTATACCACCACGTGCGTTTTTTTTACATTTATAACCACCACGTGCTTGTTTGCTGTTTGTTATTTACATAAAAATCAGCTGTTATATACGAGTACTAACGATTACTTTTAGATCTTGTTAACACGAGTACTTGGATCTTGTTATCTCAAGTACTTGGATCTTGTTAAATTCATGGAAATAATTAAGATTAATACACTAAGGCCGAGTTTTTGGGATGTTAGTTAAACTTCGTTTAGTTAAACCGAAAACGAATTATATCAGCCATTTCAATTTTATTAACAAAAATTTGCTTGAACAACTTTTTTTTGTTTAGAAATTCGGTCTTCATTGAAAGAAAATAAAATAGATCACATTTTAGAAGCAGTATTCCAGTTATAAACTAAGTTTAAAGATAATCTACATCCTAAAAACTGGGCCTAAAAGTTATATGTAACCTACTCTGATTAAATTTTTTGAAAACATTATTGAAGGAATTTTCAGAATATTAAAGCGTACTAGGAAAATATTTTTTTTTCATTTTAACAAATAAAGGAAAGAAAAGCATCGACATTTTACAACTCTACAGTAATAAAGCCATTATAATAAATTTGCTCAAACCGCAGATCTATGATTGAAATTGTAGCTTTATATTCATTAAAGAATCCGAGAACCGTTGGAGGATAGTTTTTCCCTAGACATATTTCGAAGGCGAATACCATGTCGTCATTTTAATTTTGCAAGGCAACCATAGTTAGCTGAAAATCATCGTTTTTATTAAACGATGCATTAAGTTCCAATGCTATAACTTGCAATACGTGATTAGTTAAATTCTTATGTTGAAGAAGTTCATTTACCAAATTTTAATTTTAATCAAAATTTGGAACTTTAATTGGCAAAATCCTCTTTACATTTTAAAGTTGACGGCAGTCATTTTTTTTAAGATCTATTTTTGAGTTAAAGAAATAATATATTTTTTGTCACTATAAAATTATTTATTTAGTTTGATTTTACGACTTTCAAGGCGTAGTGGCATTTAAAGCATATCGACATTTAAAGCAGGTGACACTTATAGATCTTTTTGTGTATAAGCAACGAGTAAGGAATTGTAGGATACTCAATCCCTGTTAACCAACCTCTTTATGGGTCTGTTTTAAACCTTAAAATGTGTTAACATTGCAACGAATTTTATTAACATATTTCTTTGGTGTACGCGAGCGACTTACATAGAGCCTTAACAATACATTCAAGATTCAATAGTATCCAAATTTTTATTTCCTTCCCTTTTTCAATGGGAACTGTAATTGAAATATTTTTTAAAATATGTACGAATAAGTAAAAGATATGTAAATAATCGTGAATTATAAAGTACGTGAATAAAATTAATTTGTTTTTTTAGAGATAAAAAAATGGAATCTGGAATAAATTCGTAATTTACAATGTATTTACAAAGAAAAAAACAACATTTTATATACATTTTTGAAAGTTGTTTTAAAGCACATACATTCGAAACAGAAAAAGAGCACTTATTGCTCCATTGTAACCAATTTAAAAGTTGTTTTGAATGACTTACACATATTTTTGCTGGGTATTATTAAACTTTCACTTGTATGAAAGTGGTGCATTCAAAAGAGTTCGTCTTTTGTTTGAATAATTTTTGACTTACTGAATAAGAACCCTCATGAAAGTATCCAAATTTTCTCGCTGGCTTATCAGTCTTGTGATTGAATTTTTAAAATTTGAGAATTAATTTAATGCAATCAGAGAGGTTAATATTTGTTATAAATTTTAATTTAATTTTTTTTAAATTTATTTATTTAATGGCTACAATTTATCCTTACAGACTAGCATCTTAAAAACTAATTTAAAATATATTATTTAATAAGGCATTTCATAGCACAATTGTGAATTTACTTATTCACACATATTCTTATGCTCTTTAATTTAGTCGTCAATGAGACATTAGAGGTGATTTTTGAATAACGCTGCTACCAGTGATCGTGATTTTCAAATCACCGTTCTTTTAAACAGTGACCGTGATCACGGGTTTGTAATAGAGATGGGCGATCTGGCGCTTTTACAGTAACATTGTTCTCAGTGAATGTGATTTGCAAATCGTTGTTCTTTTAAACTGTGATCGTGATCACGGTTTTTCTATGGAAAAGACTGCGATTTTCTGATAAATAAACGAAATAATATTTATGGCGAGTTTTTAAGATGACAGATAAACTTGGTTTAGTTAAACCGAAAACGAATTTTGTCAGCCATTTCAAAGTTTATTAACAAACATTTGCCGGAAAATCTTTTTCTCGAGTATAATTTATTTCTTTATTGTGGCCTTTCGGCTAGGTTTTTGTAATAAATAAAGAAATTAAAAAAAAAAAAACAAAATAAACCACATTTTAAAGGCAGTATTCCAGTTACAAACTGCGTTAAACTAAGTTTAAAGATAATCCACTTCCTAAAAACTGGGCCTTAAAAGAAGAATAGTTGCGACCGGTAACAAAGACATGATAGAAGGAGACATTTTATTCAGAAGAGTGTGAAAGCAAGTCACTGTTATTAAAAAAAAAACATGTATTACTGTGCACAATGAAGTTTGCAAGAAAGAAAGACTTGAAAATTTTTGATCACTGACGTTGCCAGTGATTTATCAATAACTGTGATTAAATCACCGGTATGAAAATATCGCTCATCTCTAGTGCACATGCTTAGCGGGTGTTTTGATATTTTTTTCAAGTGCACTCAAAACAAATATTTATGACATTCAGAAAATATATGATGAAAAATGTTTTTGATATCATGCAATGCCTTTACGTTATAGAACATTTAAGGAATCTAGGGAATATGTTATTAAAATATATTATGATTATTTTCATAGTAATATCTTTCATAGTAGATCTTTAATAGAAATAAAAAAAAACAAAATATAAAGAAATTGCCATAAAAGTATTAATATAGAACATTTTGTTTAGAATCTATAAAAATATGTTGCAGAAAATTTCATTAAGATTGTATAAACAATATGGAGATTGATAAATATGTAAAAAGACATATTATTTAATTCGCTCAATTTTTTCCCCAGTGCAGTTCTCTCTCTTGCTCACTAATACAATTGCAAATCAATTTAAAGCCTGAATCGAAATCACTGATTTAAAGCCTGAATCGAAAGAAAAAGTTTTTTTTAGATTTAACTGTTTTTTTTATTTTTTTGTACACTTTTTGCTAATGTCAGCAGATTGATTTTAAATTATAGTTTACAACAATTTACTGAAATTTAGTAGCTGCAACTAATTATTTATACTAATTTCATTGTACTAAAATTATGATATTTAGTAACCCCTAAATTCATAAACGCTTTGTAAAATTATAGGAGGTTTATTGAACAAATTTTGTATGTTAGTTTTGTAAATCTGCTATAACTTTACAAAGCATTTAAGAATTGAGGGGTAAGTTTTTTAACTGATTTTAGCCAATCGATTTTGAATTGCAGTTTACAACACTTTTGCCAAAATTTAATAGCGACTACAATTTTTTTCCACTAATTTTGTTGTACTACCGATCAGCAGACATGTGTTGCTAAAATTAGAAAAAAATACCGCTGGGCTCAAAACAGTTAAATTTCCCTTAATAACAGCAAAATTTTAAGTAGCCATTACAGACTTTTTTGGTTGAGTGTACCTGTTTAAATCCTAAGAAAAATGTCCTTTTGGTGAACGTTTAGCCGCCGCCACTCGATACTTTTTTAAGCCAGCCGCCGCCGGTGTATTTACGGTTCCTCTCTAAACATCAATCGTTGCCGACCATTTTAGCTATCAGCCGCCGCCAGCCGACAGAATGGACCTGCTGGTATCTCTCATCCAAACTTCATTCTTGCCTGAGGAAATCGTCACGGGACGACGTTTTTGAATTTCTATAAATATTTATTAGCTTAAATTACAAACTTAATGAGAATCTCTTGTTATCGTCTAGGAGCGTTATTAAACATTTAAAATATTAAAGAAAAAAAGACAACAAGAAATTTACAACAATTTGGTTTGACATTATTTTTCTTTTAGTGAGTTTTTTTACACGCTCTGCTTACTGATTTCTTTCCTTCCTTTAAAGGAAACTTTTCTTTAAAATTTTAGTTGATTTTAGTTAAAAATAAATTAAGTTGAAAAAAAATTTTATTTTATTTTATTTAATTTTTTATTTTTCTATTTTATAGATTGTTTTTTATTTCTTTCTTTTTGTACTAATTTAACTCAGCCTAATCATTTTAGCGGGTCGCATTTAAGCAGGATAGAACAAAATTAATAACATTTTTCTCCATCGTAGTATTAACACACTACGATAACAAAAATAGGGGAGAGATTCCGAGGCATAAATTTTAAAAAAACAGTTACAGGGTGACATTTAATTTTTGTTTTTACAATTTACGTGATAATACAAATAAGCAAACTGATTTCTTTCCTTCCTTTAAAGGAAACTTTTCTTTAAAATTTTAGTTGATTTTAGTTAAAAATAAATTTAGTTGAAAAAAAATTTTATTTTATTTTATTTAATTTTTTATTTTTTCTATTTTATAGATTGTTTTTTATTTCTTTCTTTTTGTACTAATTTAACTCAGCCTAATCATTTTAGCGGGTCGCATTTAAGCAGGATAGAACAAAAATAATAACATTTTTCTCCATCGTAGTATTAACACACTACGATAACAAAAATAGGGGAGAGATTCCGAGGCATAAATTTTAAAAAAACAGTTACAGGGTGACATTTAATTTTTGTTTTTACAATTTACGTGATAATACAAATAAGCAAATGGAATGGAACGGGAAACGAGTGAAATTGGAACACTCACTGCAGAAAACTAAATAGAAAGCAACAGGGAAAGAAATTCGTGAAAAAATTGCGTATTTGGGTAATAGCAAATTCCCGAACAAAGTACAAAACGTGTTTTTAAACTTTTTTAGTATAGCAATTCTGAAGTCAGATTCGGTTTCAGTGTATCTGGAGTAATTATATTTTTTGGGCATTCAATGAAACAATTTAGTAATATAGTTTATTTTTAAAAATTATTATATTAAATACAAAAATAATTATTAAATCAATATGACTCATTATACACAAATTTGACTAAACATTAATTAGCAAATTTATAAACCCAATAAATAACAAAAGCTTCGATACATTTTTGCACGGCGTCCTTTAAGACAACCATATAACTCGTTGATTTTTAAACAATCTGTTTTACTAAGCGTCTTTCGTTGTCCAATACGTATTCCCGGTTGCAATGGAGTCATTGTTGGTTTTTTGCCTTTCTTTTTACTAAAATAATATTCACCATAATGCATGACCGAATTGAAATCATAAGCAAAAGCATATTTTCCTCTCTTTTTAGATATTAATTTAAAGTTTTTACGAAATTTCGGTACAATATTTTCCCAATGTATTTTTACATAATTATCACGATCAGCTCTTGATTGTTCATGATAGATGCCAATAGCATGCATAAGTTCATGCATTATACGCCCTTCACTGCTAAAACAATGTGCACTAGTTTCATCCGGCCTCTGTAAGGATACCACTTGTTCGCCTCCTTTTTTACCCACATAAGACCAACAACCCTGTGGTCCATCTTCGGGTGGTGTTATTAGTATATAATCATCTTCTTCACCATCGTATGGTATAAAATTTATACAGGTTAATGCGTTAAATGTTTTTAATACTCTTTGAATAGCCTTTCTTTCATGATTTTCATATAAATGACTTATTTCGAATGGTATTGTACCATTTGTCCACAAACGTTTAGGATGTTTCATTGGATTCACTCCCAATCTTAAAGACAAGTAGGTAAATGGATCAATAGCAATATCGCCTTGATATAATCTTGGCATTGTTTCCGGATCATCTCCATCGGGTTGATCTGCTTCATTAATGATAGGACCATACCAATCGTATTCGTCTAAAAAGTAAATTATCAATTAGGCTATAATTTATCTGGGTGTACTTTAAGAACTAACTGATAACACTGTGCTAGTTGAAAAATCCAACAAGCGGGGCACCCGATGGGTAAACCTAATTCGAGGTCGCAGAATCCAGTGGTGCTAGCCGTTTTTCTAGATTAGCTCTTGAAATAAAGATATTTGTATTTTTTTATTCGTTAAATGTACTGAAATTTGTATGAAGTGAAAAATTTGCATAAAGATTTTTAAGGTGTCCTCACATTTTTAATCACAACTTTTGAACCGCAAGACCGATTTTGATTATTTTTAACATAAAGCTCCTGGTAGAATAAAAAACAACTTAAATTAAAATTAATGATAAACAAATTAAAAAATCGAGTGCTTTGGGGTGTTTGGAACCATAATTTTCAAACTTCAGCGCACCCGAATTAGTTTTACCCACTGGGTGCCCCACATGTCGGGGAAAAATCTCCGATTCGTGCACAGTGTAATTATATAAAAACAATTTTTGGTGGAATATTTTGGTTTTTCTACCAAAATTTGTTTTAAAATGCTCTACACACAGAAAAAAAAGAGAAGGAATATTACTAACTACACTCAGGGAATTATGTAATATCAACTGAAAATGACAGTTTAAAATAACTGCATTTGTAGTTAGAAAGGTGTACACTACATTTGCATTTAAATGAACTGTAATATGCAGTTATTTCTGACTGTTAAAAATCAACTGACAATTGTAGTAAAAATAACTTCAAATGTAGTTAAAACAACAGTCATGAAAGTTATTGTAAAACTGTACAAACAACTACCAATTAAGTTAAAACAACAGATATAAAAATTATTGTTAAAGCTTTGTTAGTTAAACTTACTAACACCAACTACACAGTAACATACAACGCTAAATATGCGTCGGGCATGCGACATATTAATTTTGATAGATTTTATGATGAATATCACGAATGTGAACACCAAATCTGCTTCGCAAATTTGCGACGATTTTTTCTTTAAAATTTTTTATTTATTCATATCCCTGATTAACCACGGATAATTTTTAATATGGTTTAAATATATAGGCTTTGGGCTTTTAGAACAATATCAACTTATTGTGATTAGGAAAAGGATCTAGGATATAATTGAAAATAAAATGAAAATTTTACTTATTTTCTTATTAATTATTATGCAAATCTAGTAAACTCTTTTAATCGGATTTGCAAAATCTTAACATCGCGATAAAAAAAATTTATATATATTCATATATAGTAACATCTTGTTTTATCTTATAATATGTGAGTATATATATTGTCACGAATAGCCATATATAATTATATGTTTCTTATGTGGTACCTTATATAACCATATATTTTTATATATTGTCTTTTATAAGATTAGATATCAACCATGTATACTATATGTTTAGAGATGCCCCTAAACTAATGCCCATTAGTGTACCCCTAAACTAGTGAGCCGCAGTGTAATCAACAGTATTGCTGAATTGGTTTTTACATATTGTTATTGTTGTTAGAAAGAATGCGTATTGATGCATTCTTAAGCATCAATACTAAACACAAAATTAACTAACAACCACTCTAGTTTCGGCAATCATACGATAAACAATTAAACAAACAAAAGGTCTACAAGACAAAAGTGAACAAGTGAAGAACATAAAAACAACCAAACATACAAACAAATAGTGAACGATTTTAAAATATTGTAAAACAGATAAACATAATAAACAATAAATAGTGAAACATTAATATTAAATTAAAGCAAAGTGTTTTTATTTCAATTGGACCCAAGTAACAATTTTTAAAGGTTTGTCGCCAGACATAATGGTCCTTCGAACCGGATAAAAGTGAAGTGTAATTTGTGTGATAAACTTTAAAAATTGCTTAATGTATTAATATGTACGTGTGACTATAAAAACCAAAAAAGAAATTGTGACTTAAAAAGTTAAATTATTTTAAAGGTAAAATAAAAACTATGTGACACACAAAAGCAAAAAATATTTTAAACAAAATTTGCAAAATTTAGTGACTCGAAAATTATAATTCATTTTGGTAAAAAACTGTGACTCCAAAAGTATTTTTGAAACGAATATCTAAAATTTTGTGTAATAAAATAATTTTAAAAAAAATTTAGTTAAAATTTTGTGACTTAAACTAAAATTGTGGCCCTAAAACTGTAAAAAAAAAAACTTAAACTCTGTAACAAAAACTTTTGTGAAAAAATTGTAAAAAACCCTGAAACCAAAAATTAAAAATAATTTTGATAAAAAAGTGTCGAAAAAATTGTGACCTGAAAAAGGGAACATGGGACATTTGTGAAAATTGTGACATTGATTTGACCCTAAAATAAAAAAGAAGTTTCAAAAATTGCGAGTAAAATCCAACGGTATAAAAATTCCAAAAATACCGAGTAACAAAGGGTGATCATCTTAATTACCATTGACGCAAAGCAGCGTAGTCAACAAGTGCAGTAGCAGCAACAGCAGCAGAGGACGACGTAAATGACCAGCAGCTAAGTATACTCAAGAGACACACATTGAGTAAGTACACAAACAAATAATTAGACGCAGAAAATAAAAAAGTAACTGCTCCACTTAAAAAGTAACTGCAAATTTTTTAATATTTACTTTGATTTTTGTTAACGACCCTTTATAATAAATTTTTGTTGCTGCAGTAAAAATGCAATAGAGTTGCCACTGTAGAATTTTTTGGAAATTTCTGGGGAAACATAATTTCACAAACGGGTGAAATATTTTCAAGAATAATTGACTCCATTCATTACGAAACTTTGCTCCATCGCTAGCAAAGACTTTTTAGACACAAATTCAGTAATTTTCTCCAAACTTTTTGAGAATTTTTTGGAATAAAAATTATCCTTTATTTGAAAGTTAAATTACTCTTTTTCAACCCATAGTCATCAAATCTTTATTTGACTCCGCTTTTTGACTGATCCATTCAAAATGGCCCTCCAAAACTTCGTAAATTATACAAATGACCTATTAAATTTCGAAGCCCATCATTCTAAATTAGAAGCCCAAACAAATCTTAACCTAGAAAATCAATTCGATGAGCTTGCCTTAATTTGGAAACAGGTTAAGAAAACTTATGAGGAATGCAGGGATAAAAAGCAGGGACCAGATGAACCGTCAATCGATAAAACAAAGCTTCGGGAGTTATACAAAAAGAGTTTCATAGTCTACAAAAATTGTTTTGTGTCTATTAAAGCTGAAATTGAAACGTTGAACAAAATCAAAAAATCTGTATACGAAACAGATAATGAATTTTGTAGTGCGACCCAATTCTCAACACTTCTGTCTCAATCAGATAATCGTAATTCTTCCAGTGGGAAGAATCGGGTCCATTTATTTCAATCAAATACGTCACAATTTAATAACAGGTCACAAAAACATAGTTCAAAATCGAATAATAGTTGCCAGAATTGCACGAATTCAATTTGCTTACTCTGCGATGAGTACCACACATTGCAATTCGGCCCCAAACATTTAGAAAAGATTGTTAATGGAAGAATTAACAATAAAAAAGTCACAAATTCATGTCACAATTGCATCTCTGTCAGTTTTAGCGTCAAAAATTTTGAAAATAAATGCAACTGTAGACTTAATCGTCAAAGACCCGATACCTTGGTGCATATAGGATCGGAATCCCAGTCTACAGCCCTAGTTCAGGAACGTGGTACAACACATCCAATCACAAACGCCGCGGTCCTCCCTTCAAATATACAGTCTTGAAACTTGACGCCACAAGAGAGAAAAGAGCCTCCTCAGAACAAAAAGGAGCAAAAAACTTTAATGTTCACTACTAAACGAAAAACAGAAGCTAGAGTCAAAAGATTACAGGAAAGAGCTAACATCGACCCTGTACCCAAGAAAATTAACTGTTTGAGTCAAAACAAACATGAAAAACTTATAAAAAATAATTTGATTATCCAAAGCTCAAGGTTAACCCCTAGCTTCAAATTAGAAGATTGCGCGCCAGTCTTAGAGACCCCCTCTTCTAATTTGCCCAAAACCTTGCAGCTCCATTGCCTTGAAAATCCAATGTGGTCTGTTGAAACCTTTTTGACACAAAACACAGCACTTGGCTTGATTGTGGGAGGACCAATTCTTCAACGGACA
This sequence comes from Leucophora obtusa, assembly GCA_949987735.1. Lineage (NCBI taxonomy): Eukaryota > Metazoa > Arthropoda > Insecta > Diptera > Anthomyiidae > Leucophora > Leucophora obtusa. Next base: position 137,686,070 of record OX465295.1, read on the forward strand.
CAATCCCTTTTGACACAAAATACAGCACGTGGCTTGATTGTGGGGGGACACATTTTTAAACAAATTCAAAACAAAAATTCATTTGAATCCCTTTTGACGCAAAACACAGCATTTGGCTTGATTGCGGGGGGAAGAATTTTTCCAAAGGCTCGAAATAAGATTTCGAGTAAATCCCTTTTGACGCAAAACACAGCATTCGGCTTGATTGCGGGGGGACGTATTTTTCAAAAGGCTCAAAATAAAATATCGAGTGGATCTCTTTTGACACAAAATACAGCAATTGGCTTGATTGTGGGGAGATCACTTAAAAAGACTCAGCCAGAACATGAAATCCTCGCACGCTTTTTGGAGGTGGAGGAAACCCCAAATCAAACTTTGGGGTCAGATAATTTTGAATCAACAACTCGCAAAATCAACTCAGAAAGGTATACAGTTACCCTACCCTTAAAGAATATAAAAAGTATACGTAATTTCAGAAAAATTACAATGGCCCAATTCTTAAAAATAAAAAGAAGGCTCAATAGGAAACCTGGCACTAAAGCACAACAGGCTATCTTAAAAATCATGGAAAAAGTTTCTCCCTTGGATATCAATAAAACTACAAATTATAACCTGCCGCATCACGCAGTAATAAAAACCAACAGGCTAATCAAAATACTTTTAGTAGTTTACAACGCCTCTGGTCATTCTTCAAAAGGAAGAAGTTTAAATGACATTTTGCAACCAGGACCCATACTTCAACAGGACTTAGCGCTCCAAATAATGAAGTGGAGATTCTTTCGTTTTAAAATTAGCACCGATATAACAAAAATATATCGCCCAATACTTTTTGACCCGACTCAGACAAAATATCATAAGATATTATTTCCAAAAACTGGAGTCGGCCCTATTATAGAATTTAAAATTTCAACTGAGAAGTTTACAACGAATTGTACCCCTATTCTTAGCAATACTCAGCTTCAACTAGCTAAGAATTTAAAATCAGCAATCTACACAAAATCATTTGGAATAACGCGTTCTATCATTATCGCGTGCATATATATTATCGCATGTAATTCTAAAATTTCTAGAAACGCAACCGCAAACACGACCCATCTTAGAATTTTATAATCAGAAATTACAACGAAGCTAAATCGGTCACATCTCGCCTCATCAATTTTATCAAAAAAGATAATTTTCAACTTTAAAATTAAAAAATCGTAATCTCACCTAGTAGCAGTCATTGGACTTACAATTCGTTAATAGACCGATTAGCCATCATTTATGCTTCTGTGCATCTCATTCAATCATCAGCTCATACGTGGAATGAGCGCCACCCAAATTTTCTCCCTCACGACTTAGTAGTTGCCAGACTAATTACCCAATTCAAAAATTTAGTAAACGAATTCAAAGCTTGCGTTTGGTGCAAAAAATACAATCATAACTAATCTAAAAGTCCAGCTGTACACATTTTCAACAATGGAAAAAACTTCGTTAGGCCTGCAGAAATTCTCAAAATTACACGTTTAGAATTTATAAAGTCTCTTCAAACTCAAGTATCCAGCTACCCGTATAATAGTCATCAAATTCCTGATTGGAAATTTAATCCTCCTGGCACCACTCAAATGAAACAATTGCGTAAATCAGGTGGGGAATTCTTCAAGATCCAATTTAGAAAAATGACTACGAAAATGAAATTCACTTTTGAGGAACTGTTAAGAATTTTGACCCAAATAGTAACCTGTATAAACTCTAGACTCTTAAGTCCTGCAAGCAACGATACTAATGACCCATTGACCACTGAACATTTTGTAATTGGTATTCCATTAATGACCCCAGCTGACCCTGATGCAACCAACGTAAATCTAATTCTGGTTAACTGCTGGAAATGCCTCACGGTCACCTGTCACCAATTTCATCAAACATAGAAATGCAGCCGAACTTCGTCACATATTTAGAAGCAAAGATGTCTACAAAAGAAGCCCCAAGTAATTCAGCATTGTCAAACGCTTCAACTTGCAAACCCCCAATGATGACATCAAAATTGCACCGATCATGGGGGGAGAATGTTTAGAGATGCCCCTAAACTAATGCCCATTAGTGTACCCCTAAACTAGTGAGCCGCAGTGTAATCAACAGTATTGCTGAATTGGTTTTTACATATTGTTATTGTTGTTAGAAAGAATGCGTATTGATGCATTCTTAAGCATCAATACTAAACACAAAATTAACTAACAACCACTCTAGTTTCGGCAATCATACGATAAACAATTAAACAAACAAAAGGTCTACAAGACAAAAGTGAACAAGTGAAGAACATAAAAACAACCAAACATACAAACAAATAGTGAACGATTTTAAAATATTGTAAAACAGATAAACATAATAAACAATAAATAGTGAAACATTAATATTAAATTAAAGCAAAGTGTTTTTATTTCAATTGGACCCAAGTAACAATTTTTAAAGGTTTGTCGCCAGACACTATACATAATGAGATATGACAGATCTGTTGTCATACACACTTATAAATGATCATATATAACATAATATATGATCACATATGGTGGTATATACATAAGCCATATATTTGGAGATATAATAATGTATGCCATCTTATACAAATTTTTTGGTTGTATGATGTAAGATATTTTTATATATTATTATATATTATATTAAATGCTATAAGATATAATTACATATGATTCCATATATGGTGCAATATTAACAATATAATTTGAGATATGATTATATATGGTCCCACGTCAGTAATATTTTCTATGGGTTTAATATATAATTATATATACCTGAGAGACCCTACTATGGAATCCCAGCTCGGTGACAAAAAAAATTGTTTTTTTAACTCAATTTAATTTACTTGTAAATAATTGTTTTACAGATTTAAAAAAAAAATTAACCCATTTCTGTCAACAGCACCTGAAAGTTATGTTTACTGCAACTTGGGATTAATAATATTTTAATATGTAATTATATATTGCCATATATAACCCCACACATAATTATATATGTGACTGAGTACTATTCCCGAATCCCAGCTCGGGCACAAAATTTTTTTTTTTACTTTTTTATTTAACTTAATTTGATTTAAACGGCATTAACACCTAAATCTTAAACACGCGTTTAGCTAAAACGAGTGTAAAAAAATAAAGAACTGTTGTAATAGAATAAATAGCTAAAATTCGTGTTTTAGCTAAACACGTGTTTAAGAATTAGGTGTGAATGCAGCCTTAGTAGTATAAATATTTTTTTTACAGATCTTAAAAAGATTAAACAATTTCGTGTCAACAGCATCTGCAAAATATGTTTTCAATTAATAGTATTTTAAATATATAATTAGATAACGTAATAAATAAAAAAATAGTTAAAGTTCTGAATTTGAGTTCTTCCTGAAAATGATTTTTTTGTAATATTTCTACATACAATTTTGGCAATATTCTTATTTTTTACTCCTACTTTTTTTAATACCAACAAAAGAAGTTGTCAAAAAGTGATGGATAAGAGTATTTTTTCAAAGGATTGCTAAGCTTATATATGTCATGCCTTATTTAAAAGACATTTATATTACCTTTTCAACAACATGTATATTGTTCTTATCCCAATTTTAGGTGGTGTTTCTAGATGACGTTTTGCTTCACACGAACGAAAATACAATAAAAAATATATGCAATACAAAAACAAAATACATGTAGTCACTCATTCGTGTGACAACGAACGTCTTCTAGAAACCCCATCTTAATTTCGCAAATACAGACTGTTGATATTTAGACTTTTGAGCCATATAAATCGGTGCCTAGACCCTTCACCAAACATTTTTTTATCTTCCTTACCAAAAAAATTCCGTGAGTGGAAAAAAATTAAGATTTTTAATTTTTGTTTTTTTTTGCTAGAATGTTATCAATTTGTTTTTCTAAGTCTTCTATACCCGAGTAAAAAAAATTGATCTCGCGCAATATCTAATCATATCCAATTTGATATTGTTTAAGATCTGCTGTAATATCTAGCTGATCCAATTAGATCTCAAAATTGGGTGTATCCAATGATATCGTATTAGATCCCATTGTATATATGTGGATAAACTAAGATCAAGTTATATCTCAAAATTGGGAGGTCCAATGATATCTTTGGGGATAAACCTAGATCTAATTTGATCCGAAAAATGGCGGATCGAATTAGATCCAGTTATATATTTGTGGATAAACTTAGATCTAATTTGATCCGAAAAATGGCGGATCGAATTAGATAGAGCTATATATTTGTGGATAAACTTAGATCTAATTTGATCTCAATTTTGGCAGATCGAATTAGATCTAGCAATATATTTGTGGATAAACTTAGATCTAATTTGATCCGAAAAAGTGGCAGATCGAATTAGATCCAGCAATATATTTGGGGATAAACTTAGATCTAAATTGATCCGAAAAATGGCAGATGGAATTAGATCCAGCAATATATTTGTGGATAAACTTAGGTCTAATTTGATCCGAAAAATGGCAGATCGAATTAGATCCAGCAATATATTTGGGGATTAAGTAAGATCTTAATTTATCCAAAAAATGACAGATCAAATTAGATCCAGTAATATAATTCGGGATTGCATAAGATCTTAACTTTTCCGATAAATTGCAGATCGAATTAAATCCAGTGATATATTTGGGGATTTGGTAGGATCTTAGTTTATCCCATAAATTGCAGATCGAATTAGATCCATCAATTTATTTCGGTATTAAAATGGCAGATCGAATTAGAAACAGCAATATATTTGGGGATTGACATCTAAAACTATCCAGAAAAAGACAGATAAAATTAGATCCCGCATTATATTTGGGTACTAAATAAGATCTCCATTTATTTGGGATTAAATAAGATCCCAGACAGATATTGACAACAGTTCAAAAAATAATACACAGGCAGAGCACTGATTTTATAAAAATTACAATATTTTGTTAAAATAAGGTTTAAACTCAGAAGGTCTCGAGTTCGATACCGTTTACGGCTATGCATTTTTTTTTATAAAAAGAATTTCTTTTTATAAAATTTTAATTTTATTTCCTGTAAATGCTTTTATAAAATTATATTTTTTTATTAAATTGAATTAAAAAAAAAATAATTTTATTTACATCTTTTTAACGCTCTACACCATTTCCAATTGTATCAATTGTTTTTAAGATTTATCAATTGCATTTCAGAAATAATCAATTGAATTTCAGTTTTATCAATTGTATTTCAGAACTTATCAATTATTTTTCAGATTTATGAATTGTATTTCAGAACTAGTCAATTGAATTTCAGTTTTATCAATTGTATTTCAGAAATTATTAATTGTATTTCCGAAATTCACAACTGTATTTGAGAAATTATCAAACTGTATTTCAGAAATTAATAATTGTATTTCAGAAATTATGAAATGTAATTTAGAAATTTTTCTCTATTAACTATGATAAACAATCAACATGTGTTGAAATAGATTTGATTATTTCTGAAATACAATTAATAAATTTCTGAAATACATTCCATAATTTCTGAAATATATTTTAAATTTCTGCTTCTGAAATACAGTTAATATTGTAGTTGCTGATGAGTTACCATATATGACCATATATTGTTTATATGGCACCATATATGGTATGTTCCCTATTAAAAAAAAAACAATATGGAGCTTTATATGGTAATATGTAACTTACAGTCATCCATGCACCACTTGATCCGAAAAATGGCCCGATAAAATTGTATCAGTTGTTTATCAGTTTTTATCTAATTGCATCAGTTTAGATCTGACCTGATTAAATTATGTGTGAATCAGATGAAATTGTATCAGATTTTTGACCTGATACAATTTTATTGGTTTATATCACCTGGTATCAGTTTAGGTCCAAATAGATATATTTGTATACAAAATTATATAGTTATATCCCAATTTTGACCTGATATCAGTTTAAAACTTTGATACAACTGTATAAGATAAATGTCGGATACAATTATATTTTATTTATATAAAATTTAACCAATTACGATCAAACCAAAAAAATTGTATCAGGTCAAAAATCTGATACAATTTCATCTAATTAACACATAATTTAATTTTTTGTTGCATCGAACATGTTGCATCAAATACTAATATAAACCACCAGAGATCGCCAAACCGTTTTAGTGAGGAGACATTTATAAACAGTTATAAAGTTAATAAAATGATTAATGAAACTAATTGGAACAATATAATAAATAACAATGATATAAATTATCTATATAACAAAATAAATGAAAAATTTAATGAGATTTACGAAAAATCAAAAACGATTAAGAAACAAATTAAAAAACGATCCACAAGTCTATGGATCACTAATGAGTTAGTGAAATGCTGCGAAACTCGGCATAAACTTTTTAAAAAGTGGAAAAATAATAAACGAAATGAAATTTATGAACAAAACTACAAAAAATATAGAAATGAACTAAAAAAAATTTTATACTCAAAAAATAATTATTACCGGCAAAAATTTTTAGAAAAAGGAAATAATCCGCGAGTGACTTGGTAACTAATTAATGAGATTAAGGGTGATACTGTTAACAATATCGATGAAAGAATATAAAAAAATTTTAATGATCAAAATTTTGAACGTACGTTACAAAATTTTGCATTAAATTTTAACGAAAACGTATAAAAATAATACACTCTTGTAACGTTGAAACTATTAGCATAAACCGGGAAACAACTTTACCAAATTCAATGTATTGTGAATATGCAACTGTACAAGAAATATATAATATATTAAGTAAACTAAACGTGAGGAAAAGTCCAGGTAATGCAACCATTTTCGCACCAATAATAATTTCTTTCGTAAACCAAAGTATATGCTCGTCAGCTATTCCAACAACATTAAAAACATCCATAATAAGGCCGATATACAAAAGTGGAGAGAAAGACAATGTAAACAACTACAGGCCCATATCCATATTACACTCTCAAAACAATTCCGTTGTGACAACCGAATTTTTTCCAACCGAATTGGGTCGGTTGCTGCAACCTCGTAATTCGGTTGCCCCAACCGAATTTAGTTGTGGCAACTGATAATTCGGTTGTCGCAACCGATAACTCGGTTGTCGCAACCGAATTGAAATCGAATTCGGTTGCCACAACTAAATTCGGTTGCTGCAACCGAATTACGAGGTTGCAGCAACCGAATCAATTCGGTTGGAAAAAAATTCCGTTGCCACAACGGAATTGTTCTGAGAGTGTACCGGTCATAGAAAAGGTGTTAGAGGAAATAATAGTGAAAAGACTTAACGATTTTTTACAAAAATACAACATAATAAACAAAAATCAATATGGTTTCCAAAAAAATAAAAATATTAACCACCCGAGTAAAAAAAATTGATCTCGCGCAATATCTAATTATATCCAATTTGATATTGTTTAAGATCTGCTGTAATATCTAGCTGATCCAATTAGATCTCAAAATTGGGTGTATCCAATCATATCGTATTAGATCCCATTGTATATATGGGGATAAACTAAGATCAAGTTATATCTCAAAATTGGGAGGTCCAGTGATATCTTTGGGGATAAACCTAGATCTATTTTGATCCGAAAATTGGCGGATCCATATATTATATATATATATATATATATATATGTATATATATATTTTCGGATATTTTTAGATCTAATTTGATCCGAAAAATGGCGGATCCAATTAGATCCAGCTATATATTTGGGGATAAACTTAGATCTAATTTGATTTCAATTTTGGCAGATCAAATTAGATCCCGCAATATATTTGTGGATAAACGTATATCTAATTTGATCCGAAAAAGTGGCGGATCGAATTAGATCTAGCTATATATTTGGGGATAAACTTAGATCTAATTTGATCCGAAAAATGGCACATCGAATTAGATCCAGCAATATATTTGTGGATAAACTTAGATATAAATTGATCTGAAAAATGGCAGATCAAATTAGATCCAGCAATATATTTGTGGATTAACTTAGATCTAAATTTATCCGAAAAATGGCAGATCGAATTAGATTCAGCAATATATTTGTGGATAAACTTGGATATAAATTGAATAGAAAATTGGCAGATCAAATTAGATCCAGCAATATATTCTGGGATTTAGTAAGACCTAATTTGATCCGAAAAATGGCAGATCGAATTAGATCCAGCTATATATTTGTGGATAAACTTAGATCTAATTTGATCCGAAAAAGTGGCAGATCGAATTAGATCCAGCAATATATTTAAGGATAAACTTGGATGTAAATTTATCCGAAAAATGCCAGATCGAATTAGATCCAGCAATATATATGTGGATAAAATTAGATCTAAATTTAACCAAAAAATGGCAGATCAAATTAGATCCAGCAATATATTTGAGGATAAACTTGGATCTAAATTTATCAGAAAAATGGCAGATCGAATTAGATCCAGCAATTTATTTCCGTATTAAAATGGCAGATCGAATTAGAAACAGCAATATATTTGAGGATTGACATCTAAAAGTATCCATAAAAATGACAGATAAAATTAGATGCCGCATTATATTTGGGTACTCCGTAAGATCTCCATTTATTTGGGATTAAATAAGATCCCAGACATATATTGCCAACTGTTCAAAAAATAATAGACTGGCAGAGCACTGATTGTATAAAAATTACAATATTTTGTTAAAATAAGGTTTAAACTCAGAAGGAACGAGTTCAATATGCATTTCTTTTACAAAATGAATTTCTTTTTATAAAATTAAATTTTTTTTTCTATAAATTTTTTTATAAAATTAAATATTTTTTTTATTAAATTGAAATCTTTGAATAAAATAATTTTATTTACATCTTTTTGACGCTCTACACCATTTCCAATTGTATTAATTGTTTTAAGATTTATCAATTGTATTTCAGAAATAATCAATTGAATTTCAGTTTTATCAATTGTATTTCAGAACTCATCAATTATTTTTCACATTTATGAATTGTATTTCAGAACTAGTCAATTGAAGTTCAGTTTTATTAATTGTGTTTCAGAAATTATTAATTGTATTTCCGAAATTCACAACTGTATTTCAGAAATTATCAAACTGTATTTCAGAAATTATCAATCGTATTTCCGAAATTATGAAATGTATTTGAGAAATTTTTCTCTATTAGCTATGAAATTCTGAAATAGATTTCATTATTTCTGGACACAACTAAATAAATAAATAATTAAATTTGCGTAATATTGTAGTTTCTGAAGTGCAAATAATATTTTGTGCTATACAATTAAAATTTTCTAAAATACATTTAATAATTTCTGGAATACCTTTTTTCGATGCTTATAAGTTAGCTCGAAATGCTTTTATCATTCATTTAATTTGTAGCTATCACACATGTATAACAAGTCTCGTTAGATTAGAGTGTAGAGGTCTTGGCTGACAATCTGGTGGATTGGGTTAAATTTCATGTTTTTAAAAGCAAATATTAAAAAAAGTTTTCTCAATTTTTTCAAAAATGTTTTTTGAAATCTATTTTTTTTGCCAAGATAGTTAATGCAACGTTCTGCCAACGCATAACCGACCATCGCCAACGGTTTGCCAGCATTGTGCCGATTATATTTTTCTGTCTGGGATGTTAAACTTAAACCTATTGTATATTAACATTAATTAACACTATATTTTTATTTTTAGGAAATACATTTTTATTTTATTATAAGTTAACATTAAATTAAATTTTAGATAATGGCACCAATTTGTAGTTGTAATTATTATATATTAAATCGTATATTCATAAACATTCTATACAGTTAGACGAGGTTTATGAAACTATTTAACTTTATAAAGTGTTTATAAATTATAACTTAAATGTACAAATATATATGTTAAATGTACGTGAACAAATTGTTGATATGGACCCACAAATTGTATCTCAACTGATATTGGAATTATTGTACCATTACCATACATCAATATATATTGAATGATATACATATATTACAATATATGACACTGTATTATAAATATTGTTAATGAAGTAACATATCTGATAATATTTTTTATAGCGCCATACATAGTTTTACATTATTCAAATCAAACCATATATGGAATTGTATTCAAAATGTTGATGTGGTACCAAATTTGACCATATATTGTTTAAATTGTGCCATATATGACAATGTATTGTTTAAATGATACCATATATGTCTATATATTAATATTGTTTAAATGACACCATATATCAATATATATGGGACTATATATGGTAGCATATATTATCATATCTGCATCTGTATTAAAAATGTCGTTCATCAGGTACCATATATGAGCATATATTGTTGAAATGGCACCATATATGACAATATATGGTTTAAATGGCACCATATATGGTAATATATTGCTTAAATAACACCATATATAAATATATATGGCACTATATATGGTAGCATATATTATCATATGTGGAACTGTATTAAAAATATTGTTCATGAGGTACCATATATGGGCATATATTGTTGAAATTGCACCATATATGATAATATATAGTTTAAATGGTACCATATATGATAATATATGGTTTGAATGGCACCATATATGATAATATATAGCTTAAATAACACCATATATAAATATATATCGCACTATATATAGTACCATATATTATCATATCTGGAACTGAATTAAAGATTTGGTTTATGAGGTACCATATATGACCATATATTGTTTAAATGGCACCATATATGATAATATCTAGTTTAACTGTCACCATATATAATTATATATTGTTTAAATGATACCATATATAATTATATATTGCTAAAATGCCACCATATATATTAAGATATAGTTCTATATATAACTATATATGCAATAAGATCAACCATGTTATGTAATATATAATTATATATGCCATATCTAATATTATGAAGGCCGATATCTAATTAGATGAAATTATATATGGAATAATATAAGGAAAATTTTTCGGAAAAAACGTCATATATAATTATATATGGATATACATAACCACATGTCTAATTATATATTGTAATATATGCCAAATATGATTATATATAATTTTTTTTACTCTGGCAGTTATTAGGTAGATTTGCTAATACCATAAATACTGCCATTAGTAAGGTTGAGCACTGCCTTGTGTTATATATAGATTTTAGTAAGGCATTCGACACCCTGTCTCACGCAAAACTTTTAGAAATTCTTAACAAAAATGGGATAAGAGGAAATGTGCTGCCATGGTTTAAAGATTATCTTAATCTCCGAACCTATAGAGTCAAAATCAATAATAAAATCAGTGCAGAAGTCGAAACACACCCAGGAGTTCCACAAGGATCTAAACTAGGACCATTGCTTTATCTTATATACGCAAATGATATGCTGAATACTCTGAAAGATTGCCAAACGTACGCCTATGCTGACGATACAGCAATAATTGTTACCAACAAAAACATTGAAATTGCAACAAAAACAATGCAACAACAATTGGACGTTGTAAGCAAGTGGTGCCATGCTAATGGGTTAGTCATTAACTCCTCTAAAACCAAAATTATGCACATCAGACAACCAAATATGAATAAATTCAATAAGGTTGTTCATAAGGGGTGTGCTATCTGTTGTATCGTTGTATCGTCCTAACAAAAAAACAGAGTTGTTAAAATTTTTATTTGTGTTTAACAAAGATTTTCTATTCAGTTTTCTATGTGTTAGCACACTCAAACATAAGACATTAAACATACGTAAAATTGTCGTATTTCTATTCTCAAATGTTGTATTTTTTTAATTTAATTTTTAACAACTCTGTTTTTTGTTAGGACGATACAACGATACAACAAATAGCACACCCCTTGTGAAAACCCTTAATATTAAATTAAAATACATACCACAACATCGAGTGTATTCACAACAAGACAAATGATGACCATTGAACTTGTAAATCGTTATGAATACTTAGGAGTACATATTGATGATACTTTCAAGTGGAAAATCCACACAAGCGAACTTCAAAAGAAATTACGAAAAGCTGCCTTTTCATTGTATCATCTTAGCTATTCAGCACAATATAGTGTACTTCGCCAAGCATATTTCGCGATTTCGGAATCATACATTCGTCATGGCATAACCGCATGGGGAAGCTCGTCACATTGTAAAAACCTACAACACACTCAAAATCGTGTACTTAGAATACTGTGGACAAATCAACATTACAACAACAGAAACATTAACAACAACATCGACAACAGTAACGTAAACAACATCAGCAACAACTACGTCAACAACATCCACATCCACACCAACAACAACCACGTCAACAACAACCTCATCAACAACAACCTCATCAACAACAACCACAACAGCATCAACAACAACAGCAACAACAACCACATCAACAACAACCATATCAACAACAACCACATCAACAACAACAACAACGTCAACAACTACAACACATATAACTACCACAGCAACAATAACAACCACAATAACGTCAACAACCACATCGTCGTCAACAATAACAACCCAATAAACAATGATCTTTCTCGAAGAAGCAATCCTGATATCCACTCAAAAGATCTACCAAGTGAACTACAAATATTAGATGTAAAAAGCATATATCGTCTAATTTTCTTAACAGAATTTGACGAACCCCGATTTCTTGAGAGGATAGATCATAGGTACAACACCAGATTTCGCTCAGATGGAAGATTTAAAGTCAAAATCACCAAAAACAGCTATGGAGATAGAACTCTTGATGTTGTTTTACCAACTATCTACAATGAACTGCCAAACAACTTGTTAAATGTCACAAATACTGCCACAAAAAAGAAATTATTTAAAAATTATTTTTTAACCTCGCAATGAAATACAATAATTAAAACAAAACATTTTTTATATTATATTACTGCTGTCAAGCCATAGGCTTAGCATTTTTCAACATTAAGAATGAAGTTTTATGTTATTAAAACTAAATAAATAAAAATTTAAAAAAAAGATCTAAACTAATACATTTAGACAAAAATTGATAAACAATTGAAAAAAATATATCGGGCCATTCTTCGGATGAAACTGTATATTTATACAGATATAACTTAATCACATATATGACTATATGTAACTATTTTTACTCGGGTTGTTTAAATGGTACGATATATCAAAGTATATGGTACTATATATGGTAGCATATGTTATCATATCTGGAACTGTATTAAAAATATTGTTCATAAGGTATCATATGTGACCATATATTGTTGAAATGGCACCATATATCATAATGTATGGTTTAAATGTCACCACATATGGTAATATATTGTTTAAATGATACCATATATCAATATATATTGCACTATATATAGTAGCATATATTATTATGTCTGGAACTGTATTAAAAATGTTGTTTATGAGGTCCCATATATGAGCATATATTGTTGAAATGGCACCATATATGATAATATATGGTTTAAATCGCACCACCCGAGTAAAAAAAATTTGATCTCGCGCAATATCTAATTATATCCAATTTGATATTGTTTAAGATCTGCTGTAATATCTAGCTGATCCAATTAGATCTTAATATATTTGTATCCAATCATATCGTATTAGATCCCATTGTATATATGGGGATAAACTAAGATCAAGTTATATCTCAAAATTGGGAGGTCCAGTGATATCTTTGGGGATAAACCTAGATCTATTTTGATCCGAAAATTGGCGGATCCAGCTATATATTTGTGGATATTTTTAGATCTAATTTGATCCGAAAAATGGCGGATCCAATTAGATCCAGCTATATATTTGGGGATAAACATAGATCTAATTTGATCTCAATTTTGGCAGATAAAATTAGATCCCGCAATATATTTGTGGATAAACGTATATCTAATTTGATCCGAAAAAGTGGAAGATCGAATTAGATGTAGCTATATATTTGGGGATAAACTTAGATCTAATTTGATCCAAAAAATGGCACATCGAATTAGATCCAGCAATATATTTGTGGATAAACTTAGATATAAATTGATCTGAAAAATGGCAGATCAAATTAGATCCAGCAATATATTTGTGGATTAACTTAGATCTAAATTTATCTGAAAATGGCAGATCGAATTAGATCCAGCAATATATTTGTGGATAAACTTGGATATAAATTGAGTAGAAAATTGGCAGATCAAATTAGATCCAGCAATATATTTGGGGATTAAGTAAGATCTAAATTTATCCAAAAAATTACAGATAAAATTAGATCCAGTAATATACTTTGGGATTGCGTAAGATCTTAACTTTTCCGATAAATTGCAGATCGAATTAAACCCAGTGATATATTTGGGGATTTGGTAGGATCTTAATTTATCCCATAAATTGCAGATCGAATTAGAAACAGCAATATATTTGGAGATTGACATCTAAAACTATCCAGAAAAATGACAGCTAAAATTAGATCCCGCATTATATTTGGGTACTACGTAAGATCTCCATTTATTTGGGATTAAATAAGATCCCAGACAGATATTAACAATAGTTTAAAAAATAATACACTGGAAGAGCACTGATTTTATAAAAATTACAATATTTTGTTAAAATAAGGTTTAAACTCAGAAGGTCTCGAGTTCGATACCTTTCACGGCTATGCATTTTTTTTATAAAAATGCGCATTCTCCTTGCTGGTCTTATCGAAATTTTTTCTATAATTTTTATTCTTTGGAATTTACTTGTAAAAATTGTATCATCTTTCTTTGATTTGAAAATAATTTAAACAGAAAGTGATATTAATTTATGATCTTGAGTCAAACTAAAATAACATTTATTTACTTAAAAATAACAGATCAACTAAAAACATTTCCCCCATTCAAAAGAATTTCTTTTTATAAAATTATAATTTTATTTTCTATAAATGTTTTTATAAAATTATATTTTTTTTATTAAATTGAATTTTTTTTTTAAATAATTTTATTTACATATTTTTAACGATCTACACCATTTCCAATTGTATCAATTGTTTTTAAGATTTATCAATTGTATTTCAGAAATAATCAATTGAATTTGAGTTTTATCAATTGTATTTCAGAAATTATTAATTGTATTTCCGAAATTCACAACTGTATTTCAGAAATTATCAAACTGTATTTCAGAAATTATCAATTGTATTTCAGAAATTATGAAATGTAATTTAGAAATTTTTCTCTATTAACTATGATAAACCATCAACAAGTTCTGAAATAGATTTGATTATTTCTGAAATACAATTAATAAATTTCTGAAATACATTCCATAATTTCTAAAATACATTTAAAATTTTTGAAATACAATTAATAGCTTCTGAAATACAGTTAATATTGTAGTTGCTGATGAGTTACCATATATGATGGCACCATATATGACAATATATTGTTTAAATGGCACCAATATGGAGCTTTATATGGTAATATATAACTTAGATTCATCCATATACCATTTGATCCGAAAAATGGCCCGATAAAATTGTATCAGTTCTTATTTGTATCAGTTGTTATCTAATTGCATCAGTTTAGATCTGACCTGATTAAATTATGTGTTAATCAGATGAAATTGTATCAGAATTTTGACCTGATACAATTTTATTGGTTTATATTACATGGTATCAGTTTAGGTCCAAATAGATATATTTGTATACAAAATTATATAGTTATATCCCAATTTTGACCTGATATCAGTTTAAAACTTTGATACAATTATATAAGGTAAATGTCGGATACAATTATATTTTATTTATATAAAATTGAACCAATTACGATCAAACCGATAAAATTGTATCAGATCAAAAATCGGATACAATTTCATCTGATTAACACATAATTGAATCAGGTCAGATCTAAACTGACACATTTAGATAAAAATTGATAAACAATTGATAAAAATATATCGGGCCATTCTTCGGATGAAACTGTATATTTATACAGATATAACTTAATCACATATATGGCTATATGTAATTATTTTTCCTCGGGTTGTTTAAATGATACGATATATCAAAGTATATGGTACTATATATGGTAGCATATATTATCATCTGTATTGAAAATGTCGTTCATCAGGTACCATATATGAGCATATATTGTTGAAATGGCACCATATATGACAATATATGGTTTAAATGGCATCAAATATGTTAATATATTTCTTAAATAACAGCATATATAAACATATATGGCACTATATAGTAGCATATATTATCATATCTGGAACTGTATTAAAAATGTTGTTCATGAGGTACCATATATGAGCATATATTGTTGAAATGGCACCATATAAGATAATATATGGTTTAAATGGCACCATATATGGTAATGTATTGCTTAAATAACACAGTATTTTTAATACAGTTCATATGTGGAACTGTATTAAAAATATTGTTCATGAGGTACCATATATGGGCATATATTGTTGAAATTGCACCATATATGATAATATATGGTTTAAATGATACCATATATGATAATATATGGTTTGAATGGCACCATATATGATAATATATAGCTTAAATAACACCATATATAAATATATATCGCACTATATATAGTACCATATATTATCATATCTGGAACTGAATTAAAGATTTTGTTTATGAGGTACCATATATGACCATATATTGTTTAAATGGCACCATATATGATAATATCTAGTTTAATTGTCACCATATATAATTATATATTGTTTAAATGATACCATATATAATTATATATTGCTAAAATGCCACCATATATATTAAGATATAGTTCTATATATAACTATATATGCAATAAGATCAACCATGTTATGTAATATATAATTATATATGCCATATCTAATATTATGAAGGCCGATATCTAATTAGATGAAATTATATATGGCATAATATAAGGAAAATTTTTCGGAAAAAACGTCATATATAATTATATATGGATATACATAACCACATGTCTAATTATATATTGTAATATATGCCACATATGATTATATATAATTTTTTTTACTCGGGCATATATAGTAATATATTACTTAAATAACACCATATATAAATATATATGGCACTATATATGGAATCATATCATCATATCTGGAGCTGTATTAAAAATTTTGATCATGAGGTACCATATATGGCCATATATTGTTTAAATGGCACCATATACAATATATATATATATGTTCCCTCGGTTCCTATAAGGAGCATAGGGCCTTAACAAATTTTCGCCATTCTGATTTATCCGGTGCCAGGTTCTTGATTTCACCCCAACTTCTTCTAGACATTGTGACTTCCTATGGGCTATATCATCAGGATCTTTTCTGAGGGTGTGACCAATCCAATTCCACTTTCGCCTTCGTACTTCAAGGTCAATTGGTGTTTGTTGAGCGAGTGACCATAACCTTGAGTTAGATATTGCAATGGGCCAGAAAATCCTCAGAATTCTACGCAGACATCTGCTGACGCATTGCGTTTATGTCAGGAGGTGCTGCATTCCAGGTCTCACATTCATAAAGCATGATGGACTTAACATTGGAATTAAATATTCTTATCTTAACATGTCGGGATAATGTTGTTGATCTCCACACGTTACTGAGACGTCCAAAAGCCTGTTTTGCTGTTTTTATTCTGTTTGCGATGTCCGCTTTCGACCCACCAGATGTTGTTAGAATACTACCTAAGTAGCAAAAGGAATCCACGTCTTCAATAATATCATCCTGAATTCTAAATACTCGCGATACATCGGAATTTATGCACAACGCTTTCGTTTTATTTATATTTATCCTCAGCCCTGCTGATTTTGCTGAGTTGACAATAGTTTCAAGCTTCGTCATCATGTCTGAGAAACTGTGTGACAACAGACAAATGTCATCCGCGTAGTCGAGATCTTCCAGCCGTGCATTCATTCCCCACATTATACCTCGACCTAATCTTGTGGCACGCCTCATTAATATATCCAATACGATGTTAAATAGCAGTGGAGACAACACACAGCCTTGCCTTACACCCGTATTTACCGATATGTTCCTACTTAATTGGTTTTCATGCAGGATACGACAGCTGGCGTCCTCATATAAAGCCTTAATGAGGGATATTAGTTTCTTCGGTACCTGTTTACATTCGAGTGCGGACCAAATGACATTATGCGGCAATGTGTCAAAAGCCTTTTCAAAATCAATGAAGATCAGATACAAAGGCGATCGCCATTAAACAGATTGCTCCACAATTATCCTAAGGCTATTAATGTGGTCTACACAAGATTTATTTGGACGAAATCCGGCTTGTTCTGGGCGCAACTCGGGTGTTAATTTATTCGATAGCCTTTTTGTTATTATATGGGCAATAACTTTATACACCATACTAAGAAGTGTTATACCCCGCCAATTAGTACGTTCAGTTAAATCTCCCTTCTTTGGTATCTTAATAATAATTCCTTCTTTAAGTTCATCAGGCAGCATTTCACTCGACCAAAATGTTCTTATTAGAGGCATAATGCGTTGTGCACTTATGTTAGGGTCAGCTTTCAGTAGCTCTGGTGCTATACCGTCAAAGCCAGGCACTTTGTTGTTCTTCAGCGCTTTAATAGAGTCAATTATCTCGCATAGTGATGGAAAATCAGTAGGAATATCCGCTCTCTCAGTATGTGATTGGCATTCACACAAAGTATTTGACATGGGGTTATCTAGCGACAACATGCCCGAATAATAGTCAGCCCATAGCTCTAACTGTTCATCTATTGATGTAATTAGATTACCCCTATCATCTCTTAGAGGCTTGCCTGTTGCGGTCGTGTGACTAACCAGCTTTTTTATGGTTTTATACAGGTCACCATTACGATTAGTTTCGGCTGCTGTTTGTGCCTCTCGGGCAAGTTCGTTTGACCAATTTCGTTTGTCCCTTCGTGCGCAATGTTTTACCGCACGGTCTAAGTTTTTGTAGCTTATTTGGAGTGTTGCTTTTAAGTTCCTTGTTTTGGCGGCGTTTAAAGATGCTTTGGTTTCCTTTCTTTCCTGTATTAATTGCCATGTACCGTCTGATATCCAGTCTTTTCGGCTAGGCTCGGTAAAACCAACATGATTCTCAGCGGCAGTTATAAACGTGTTCTTTATCGTATTCAAGTCGGCAGTTTGCATACTGCCTCCCTCAGAAATAGATTGTTTAAGGGTATCAGTAAAACGTGACGATACTACAGGGTCCTTAAGTCGATTTGTGTTGAATCTCCTTTGCCGCTGTACAACATTTTTCTTAATAGCTGCAATTTTCAAGCGGATACTTGCCAAGAGCAAGTGATGATCACTGAAGATATCAGCTCCCATTTTGTTACGCACATCAAGCAGAGAGCCTCGCCATTTTCTACTAATCGTAATATGATCAATTTGATTAATGGTTGTATGATCTGATGACATCCATGTGCCCTTGTGTATATTTTTATGTGGAAAGATAGATCCACCAATAAATAAATTATTTGTTGCACACATCTCTGTAAACATCTCACCGTTTTCTGTTTTTCTTCCGATACTATGCACACCCATGATACCTTCCATGTTACTGTTATCAGAACCTATCTGTGCATTGAAATCACCCATTACAATCAGGATATCACCTCGCTTAGTAGATGCAATCGCTCTATCAAGGAGGCTGTAAAATTCTTCCTTCAAACTATATTCGCTGGGATCTGTTGGAGCATAGCATTGAATACACGTTAAGTTTCTAGCTCGAGTTCGAAATCTTGCCGTGATCAATCTATCGGAGTACGGTTTCCAGTCCATTAGTGCACCGCGAGCTTCACGTGATAGAAGAAACCCCACACCACTAGATCGTGGTTGGTCGCTTGGCTTACCGGAATATAACATCGTGAGACCATCTTCTGTCGTAACTTCGCCAGCATCAGGCCAACGAATCTCGCTCAAACCAAGAAAACAGAGTCATATACAATAATATATGGTTTAAATGGCACCATATATGCTAATATATTGCTTAAATAACACCATATATAAATATATATGGCACTATATTTAGTAGCATATCTTATCATATCTGCAACTGTATGAAAGATTTTGTTCATGAGGTACCATATATGACCATATATTGTTTAAATGCCACCATATATGACCATATATTGTTTAAATGCCACCATATATGATAATATATAGTTTAACTGGCACCATATATAGTTATATATTGTTTAAATGATACCATATATAACTATATATTCCTAAAATGCCGCCATATATATTAAGATATAGCTCTATATACAACTATATATGCAATAAGATCAGCTACCCGAATAAAAAAAATTATATATAATCATATGTGGCATATATTACAATATATAATTATACATGTCGTTATGTATATCCATATATAATTATATATGACGTTTTTTCACAAAATTTTTCCTTATATTATGCCATATATAATTTCATCTAATTAGATATCGGCCTTCATAATATTAGATATGGCATATATAATTATATATTACATGACATGGTTGATCTTATTGCATATATAGTTATATATAGGACTATATCTTAATATATATGGTGGCATTTTAGCAATATATAATTATACATGGTATCATTTAAACCATATATAATTATATGTGGTGACAGTTAAACTAGATATTATCATATATGGTGCCATTTACACAATATATGGTCATATATGGTACCTCATTAACAAAATCTTTAATTCAGTTCCAGATATGATAATATATGGTACTATATATATTTATATATAGTGCTATTTAAGCAATATATTATCATATATGGTGCCATTCAAACCATATATTATCATATATGGTGCCATTCAAACCATATATTATCATATATGGTACCATTTAAACAATATATGGCCATATATGGTACCTCATGATCAAAATTTTTAATACAGTTCCAGATATGATAATATATGATACTATATATAGTGCCATATATATTTATATATGGTGTTATTTAAGTAATATATTACTATATATGGTGCCATTTAAACCATATATTATCATATATGGTGCCATTTCAACAATATATGCTCATATATGGTAACTCAACTACAATATTAACTGTATTTCAGAAGCTATTAATTGCATTTCAGAAATTTTAAATGTATTTCAGAAATTATGGAATGTATTTCAGAAATTATTAATTGTATTTCAGAAATAATCAAATCTATTTCAAAACTTGTTGATTGTTTATCATAGTTAATAGAGAAAAATTTCTAAATTACATTTCATAATTTCTGAAATACAATTGATAATTTCTGAAATACAGTTTGATAATTTCTGAAATACAGTTGTGAATTTCGGAAATACAATTAATAATTTCTGAAACACAATTGATAAAACTGAACTTCAATTGACTAGTTCTGAAATACAATTCATAAATCTGAAAAATAATTGATAAGTTCTGAAATACAATTGATAAAACTGAAATTCGATTAATTATTTCTGAAATACAATTAATGAATCTTGAAAACAATTAATACAATTGGAAATGGTGTAGAGCGTTAAAAAGATGTAAATAAAATTATTTTATTGAAAGATTTCAATTTAATAAAAAAATAAATATATAATTTTATAAAAAAATTTATAGAAAAAAAAATTTTAATTTTATAAAAAGAAATTCATTTTGTAAAAAAAATGCATATCGAACTCGAGACCTTCTGAGTTTAAACCTTATTTTAACAAAATATTGTAATTTTTATAAAATTAGTGCTCTACCAGTGTATTATTTTTTGAACAGTTGGCATCTTGGATCTTATTTAATCCCAAATAAATGGAGATCTTACGTAGTACCCAAATATAATGCGGCATCTAATTTTATCTGTCATTTTTATGGATAGTTTTAGATGTCAATCCCGAAATATATTGCTGTTTCTAATTCTATCTGCCATTTTAATACCTAAATAAATTGCTGGATCTATTTGGATCTGCAATTTATGGGAAAAATTAAGATCTTACCAAATCACTAAATATATCACTGGATTCAATTCGATCTGCAACTTATTGAAAAAGTTAAGATCTTACGCAATCCCGAAATATATTACTAGATCTAATTTCATCTGTTATTTTTTTCATAAATTTAGATCTTACGTAATCCCCAAATATAATCCTCGATCTAATTCGATCTGCCGTTTTCCAGATAAAGTTAGATACAACTTAATCCTAAAATATATATGTGACCTTCTCCGAGAAAAGGGACCTAGTGTGTGAAAATTAAGTTTTGAGAATAACGCATTTAAAGTTTCATAACGCATTATCACTTTGAACACACCTTCAGTTGGGAGATGCGATTTGGTATGGTTAGTTATGATTGGGTGCCTCAACTCATTTCATCTTATTCTACACCCTTTTAGGTACCAGAATCCACTCTTAAGTCCAAACCCGTTTTTTGACACACTAGGTCCCTTTTCTCGGAGAAGGTTACATATACATAGATCTACTTTTTCGTATAAATTTAGATCCAAGTTTATCCCCAAATATATTGCTGGATCTAATTCGATCTGCCATTTTTCGGATAAATTTAGATCTAAGTTAATCCACAAATATATTGCTGGATCTAATTCGGTGTGCCATTTTTCGGATCAAATTAGATCTAAGTTTATCCCCAAATATATTGCTAGATCTAATTCGATCTGCCACTTTTTCGGATCAAATTAGATCTAAGTTTATCCACAAATATATTGCTGGATATAATTCGATCTGCCAAAATTGAGATCAAATTAGATCTAAGTTTATCCACAAATATACAGCTGGATCTAATAGGATCCGCCATTTTTCGGATCAAATTAGATCTAAAAATATCCCCAAATATATAGCTGGATCCGCCAATTTTCGGATCAAAATAGATCTAGGTTTATCCCCAAAGATATCATTGGACCTCCCAATTTTGAGATATAACTTGATCTTAGTTTATCCCCATATATATAATGGGATCTAATACGATATGATTGGATACACCCAATTTTGAGATCTAATTGGATCAGCTAGATATTACAGTAGATAAACAATATCAAATTGGATATGATTAGATATTGTGCGAGATAAATTTTTTTTACTCGGGTATGCTATGTAATATATAATCATGTATACCATATCTAATATTATAAAGGCCGATATCAAATTAGATGAAATTATATATGGCATAACATAAGGAACAATTTTGGAAAAAGACGTCATATATAATTATATATGGATATACATAATGACATGTCTAATTATATATTGTAATATATGCCACATATGATTATATATAATTTTTTTTACTCGGGTATTTATACATTTATATAGTTACTAGCGGGCAAGCCCGCTAGATTTAGCGACGTGCCTTAGGCTTAGTTTTTGGGATGTCAGTTAAACCGAAAACGAATTTTGTCGTATCGGGCAAGCCCGCTACATTGTTAGTGTGCCTTAAAGTTGCTTTAGTTCCAGTTTATGTAAAAGTACACCGGATAATTCAAGTCAATTTACAAATTCAGCTGGAAAATTTACTACGTCGTTTTCCTACACCGATGCTTCGTTACCTGCAGTTTAAATATAGGAATATATAAAATGCATTCTTTTTCTAAGGTCTTTTCTCTTTTAATAAATTTGTTTAGCACTTTTGTAAAGTATGTTTCAATGCAAAGTCTCGTATTCCTTGCATATAGTGTTTTAACAGGTAATTAAAGAGGTTCTTCACCCCTCTTTGTTCTTCCCAGTAAAAATACCCAAATATATATAATCCTGTCTCAATCACATGCGAAATTTCAAGTACCAATCTCCAGAAGTTTGAGTCACTCCAATTCCAATCTATTTCCCTCCAGTTATCGGATGTTTCAATTTCACTAGTTCCCCGTTCCATTCCATTCCGTTTAACAGTTTTAGTTTCCAGTGCAACTCGTTCCCAGATTCTATTTCGTTCACCATTCCATTGCATTTTGTTCCCAATATTTATTGTTCCAATTCCACTTGTTCCCAGTTACATTCCATTTCGTTCCCACTGTCTGGTGTATCAATAATGATATCAGTCGTTCCTCTTTCCATTTTATTTCTTTGCACTTGCTCCGTTCCATTCCTTTTTTAACTGTAGTGTTTTAATTGCACTCGTTCCCCATTCCATGCCATCTCGCTCCCCATTCCATTTTGTTCCATAATCCATTCCATTTCGTTCTCTATTCCATTGTCTATTGTTTCACTTCCACTCGGTATCCATTTCTTTCCACTCCGTTCCTCTTGTGTAGTGTTTCAGTTCCACTCGTTTCCCATTTCGTTTCTTAATTTTAGTGTTTCAAATACACGTGTTCTTTAGATTTTAGGTTTCTAGCCAAAGAGGCAGTCGTTAAGGGGGTAAATTTTCCCCAATTTTACCACGCTCCTGTCCAAAGTCCTAAAAAAATACATAGTAGATAAGTTCAGCTACTTAGTTCCAGCAGTTTGGGCGATACCTTTTTGGGCCTACCTGTATGGATTACCAAAATTCCAGTCTTAGTGTTAATTTCAACTTCCTACCTCCAGCGGTTCGGGCAGACCGTTATGGGGGTCATTTTCCAATTTTGAACCCCCATTTTTACAACGTCCCTGCCGAAAATCCCAAAAAATACTTCCAGATAAGTTAGCCCATACTCCAGGGAAGAAATATTTTAATTTTCCGGTTTCCAGCCAAAGGGGTTTTGTCAGCCCGTCTAGGGGGATATTTTTCCTCTTTTTGCCCGTTTCAGTAGGAATTTCCAAAGTTTCGTCTTAGCGGATTATTTTCAAAATCTATTTTTTTAAACATTTTTTTTTTAAATGGTAGTTTTTTGGAAAAAGGTACTTTTTTGTGGACAAAGTACTTTTTTGGTAGAAGGTACTTTTTTGAAAATGGTTCTTTTTTTGGAGAAAGGTACTTTTTTTTTGGAAAAATGTCTTTTTTCTTGTCCTATTTTTGCCCCTTCCTGTAGGAATTTCCAAAAATATATTCTTAGTGGATGTTTATCGCAAAGGAGGAACCTTCATACCAAGTTCAACTTCGTAACTCCAGCGGTTTGGGTAGGCCTTTAAGAATTACACTTTTTCCCTTTTGATCCCCCAGTTTTACAACTTCCCTGTCCAAAATTCGAAAAGGTACTTTCCAGATAAATTAGCCCATATTCCAAGGAATACATATTTTAAATTTCAGCTTTCTAGGCAAAGGGGTTTTGACAGGCGGTCAAGGGGAAGCTATTTTCCCTTCTGCCCGTTCCGGTAGGAATTTCCAAAAATTCCCTCTTAGTGGACGTTAACGCCGTGGGACGAACCGACGTACCAAATTTTAACTTCCTAGCTTCAGCGGTTTGGGCTGGGCGATGTTGAGTCAGTCAGTATCTCACGTTATTCTTTTATACTATAGTAGCGGGCAAAGCCGCTTATTGCTCATAACTTTTTTATTTATTATTTTAGTGGAATAATGTAAAGCCTATGTCCATCCTTAAAGACCATTCTTAAATAGTGGACCAAATATTTTTGAAATCAAAACAAACAAACAAACAAGCAAATAAACAAACAAATATACACACATTACCTCTTTATATTAGTATAGATCAGTGGTTACATAGTGTAACCAAAATGTTTAAAAAAAGTTACCAAATGAGAAAAAAATAACCAAAATTTAAAAGTTTCTTAGTTTTTATTTAAATATATTAAAATATTTTCCCCTAAATTCAAAAATGCTTTGTAAAATTATAGGAGGTTTATTGAACAAATTTTGTATGAAGATTTCTTTTTGTAAACCTCCTATAACTTTACAATGCTTTTATGAATTGAAGGGTTATTATTTAAATTTAATTATTAACAAAATTTGTATTTTAGATTCTTTTACATATTAAATACTTACTTCGGTGGGTCTCATACTCTAAAACCTTCAGTATGAGACCCACCGTTAATAACTAAAAAATTTGAATTTAATTTCATTCCAAATAGAGATTAACAAATTAGTTTCAGGTAGAATTCATCACTGTGTTATTTAAAGTATAAAAAATATTATTCTATAAGGTTAAAACATCTCTTTGGCAGACCACACATAGTGGGAATAATTTTGTTTTTTGCACAATTTTTTTAATTGCATTATATTACACTGTGAGACAAATGGTAGGGGTCAGTAATCGGGAAGGGTGCAAACTATCGGGGAAAGTTATATCTGTAAAAAAGAAGTTATACGTGTCCCGGCGTTTCGCTGGGTCACCCCTAGGAATCCAGATATATCGATTTGACCTTTGGTGGTCTTTTTTTGCCATAACTCGAGAACCACTAGTCCGATTTTGCTCAAACAATTTTAAAAAAATTAAAAATTACAATTCCTTTAATCTGTTCCTATAACGTTTTTCTATATACTCAACAGTTTTGCCGGTAAAAATAAATGTATGAAGAAAAAAATATGTTTTGCCTAAAATATTAAAAAAAAGTAATAAACAAAAGGTTATTGATTTTTATGGTAGCGGTACAAACATTTATTTTTACCGGCAAAACTGTTGAGTATATAGAAAAACGTTATATGAACAGATTAAAGGAATTGTAATTTTTAATTTTTTTAAAATTGTTTGAGCAAAATCGGACTAGTGGTTCTCGAGTTATGTCAAAAAAAGATATATCTCGATTCCTAGGGGTGACCCAGCGAAACGCCGGGACACGTATAACTTGTTTTTGACCGATATAACATTTCCCGTTGGTTTCATCCCATCCCGATTTTGACTGAGGCATAGTGTTATTAATAAAATCAAGGTTATTTCGAAACTTTGTTGTTATTACAATAAGTTGTGAAAATTTTCTTTCGGCAGCAACTAAACTATTTGGTAATGTCAGTGGATTGTGATCAAAATAAATTAGTTATTCAAAACAGTTTTTATCCATTCCCTTTTTGTATTTGGATTCTTCATCCCAAAATTCAACTATATCAATGTCACTGTTTAATTCTGTAATGTTCGAAAATCTTAATAATTTCCATTGGGTTAAAATCTTTTCATCATTAAGTTTGGGAAAAATGACAAAAAAGGCTCCAAAGTTATTTCTAAATTATTTAAAATTTAATTTGGTGTTATTATGGCAAGATGTTTTAAATCTTTTCTTAAAAATTCAAAGTATTTTGAGATTTCTTTTAAAAGTCCTAGATAAAAAGATTATGTTTTTTTTTAATTTTATATTTTTTTAAGTTGGACAAGTTACTTTCATTTAAACATAGTTCAGCTTTACGGAAAATAAAATTTTTTATACATTTAATTAATTACATCAATTAATTTCATTAAGTAAATTAACCGTTTTTAATGAAATTAAACTATTAACCTAATTACTCTTGGTGAAATTGCTCTAAACAAATTTAATTTCAATTGACCATTAACATATGGAAGACGCATTTCTTCCGATTGAATTTCTTTATTATATTAAGAATATATGAGAAAAAACAAAAATAAACCTTAAAGCTAGTATCGCCTACTAGTTAACCCAATTCACAAGCTTTTTGCCGTTTACTTCCAAGTCGAACGATATAAAATATAAATGCAAAACAGGCCACTGCTCAGCTATACGATTGATTACATTACATAGTGTCAGTCACCGGGTACCAGAAATACCTAATAGGTCTGTTTTTTACTTTTTGGGTAAAGTTCGGTAAAATGGGAGTTAACAAGAAATACTCTCACAAAATGACAAAAATGCACAAATGTAAACGAACGCGAAAAACCATATTTGAAACTCGAAAAACAAACGTCAATAGATTTGTGCATTATAGTTCGTTTTGGTGAGCGTTCAACTTAGTTCTTGTTCAAATTGTTGTAAAAAACTAGATAGCTTTTCTATTTAAACACCTTTTTAAATGAAAAATTTAATAAAAATTTCCTTTTTAGGCATTTCTATTTACAAAAAGGAATACATAGTTTATTAAATTTGGAAAAGATTTTAATATTAAACAAAAGCTTCGATTTATTTACATATTTATCTTTTTAACACATTTAAACAAGCGTCTTCAAAAATTGTTGGTAATTTTATGGAGTTGTAAAATCACCGATAGGCTTTTGCAACTATTATACTAATTTTTGTAAATGATAAACATATTTTCTGAATGAATGAAATGAGCGATTGAACTACATAAAAGAGCTATTAGTTGTGAACTAGGTCTTTGGTTCAAATTAGTGAATAGTTCAATTGAACTAGTTGAACCCAACTGATGAAATAACAGCTGATTAAAAAAATGTACCCAAATTTACAAGAAAAAAAAGTCTGGGCTTTTTCGTGAAAGAAGAACAATATTACTATTATTAAAGAATATTACTCTCTCATGACAGCTCTCATTTACCCAATTGTGTAGTAAGAAAACGATTTTTGGTAAAATTGGGATCCCGCGGGATCCCAATGTTGAATACCCAAACACAGCTAATATTTTATATGACTCTACACTGCAATTATCTTAAAATTCTTTAAATTCAAGAAGACGTTCCGAATTATGCGCAAAAAAGTTACAAATGTTCCTACAAAGATATTCAATTTGTACGGGAAGCTTCTTACAAGCATAAGCAGTACATAAACCTAAAAACACAGAAAAAAATTTGTAAGTATACTTGATTGCCAAAAAAGTTACCAAAATGAAAAAAAAGTTCACATCTCCACATTGCAAAAAAAAATAACCAATTTTGGTTAAATATAACCAAAACGGCAACACTGGTCGGCACCCATAGCAACCAGTGGGCGATCATAATCGGCTTTTCACACGTACACAACACGAATGGCAACAAAACTCTCAACTAAGAGCAGTGTTGCCAAGTCTTTTTTTTCAAATCCCCTTAAGTTTTCCAAAAAACCTCCCAAATTTGCTCTACCACTAAAAAAGATCCCCCTAAAATAAATTTTCACAAAATTCAGCAATTTTCTAAGTTTTTATTTCAAATTAATTTTAGTAAATGCAAATAATTGATTTTTTGTTTTTAAAATAAAAAACTTCGTTATATTTTAGCTGGTTTTCTTTGCTTTCCTAGTCACAGTCTAAAATTTTTCAACTTCGAAAATATGTAGGCTAAAAGAAAATAAAAATTTATGTGAAAAACTATCAACAATTTGGCGAAACCAATCATCGAACTCTAAAATTTAATTGGTTTTTAAGGCAAAACTGCCCCTAAAATGATTTTCTTACCCCCCAAATTTCCGCCTAACAAATTTATACCCCCTAAAATCCTCCTAAGCGGTTGAAAACCCCCTAAATCTAGGGGGAAAATTCCCAACTTGGCAACACTGACTAAGAGCGTAAAATTTATTCAGTAGCATGGTAGCTTTCAACAAAGCAGGTTACCGTCGCTTTGTTTAAGAAATTTTAGAAAAATATTACACTTTTAAAATTTTACAAGAACAGGAAATTTATTATGAATTACACTGTTCAAGTAGGGTTCTATAAGTCGACTTTCGACTAATCGATTAATCGACTTTTTGCGAAAATTTTCGACTTTTTGAAAGTCGACTTTGTTGTGATGCAAAAGTCGAAAAGTCGACTTTTGCTTTCGACTTTTCGACTTTTTTACTTATTACCATATGGCTAAGAAGTAAATTTTGTTTTCGCTGATATAACACAATAGAAAAAATTAAGCAAGTGTTGCTAATCTATTGGAAAACAAAACAGTGAAATATGACATAAAAAACTCTAAAATGTCTACGACACACAGTGGTTTTAAACTGAGAGAAGTGGTAATACATACACAACTTCTAAACTAGTCGTCCGATTTGGACAAAGTTTATAGAATATAGTAGAGTAGGAATAAGGCTTTTGGTCAACCTGTTTTATTAATAGGGCATTTATTTAGCACCAGCGTGCAAAGTAGACCACCTCGAGTGATAACAAGCTTTCGGAACCCTTGGCTTCTTAAATTGTCGGTCGATTTCAATGAATTTAGACTTTTTGAATTATACTTAGGGCAAGTAACGTTTTTCCAATGTAAACATGGTTAAACGTTAACCCCAAATTTGAGATTCAAAACTATGGTTAAGCACTAAACTCAGTTTATTTTGGGATAAGTTAGCAGGTCTTAATAACAATTTTTCAACAAAACTTTTCGTTAATTTCAGCAGGATAGAATATTATTGGCATTTAACTAAGTTTAACTTTTAACAAAAAATTTATAGAAATAACAGTTTTTTCATTGTGTTTTGTCTACTATTTAGATAATTGTTTTGCTAATATGAGAAGGGTAGTTTTATCTAACTAAAATTTACTAAACAGATTCGGAAGTTATTTTCTGCAGGGCCATTTTTATCCATATTATCTGCTATTTGCACAGATTTATTTCTATCAGTGTATTAGTATTACTGGAGTAAGTCATAAAATCAAAGTGAAATTTAAACAAAATGTAAGCCTTGACTTTGATTTCACTTAAATTTTTGTAGCGCTTATTGGGTAAAGCTTAAAGCAGAACTTGTCAGAATAGGTATCTGCCGATAACACTGATGATCATAATGAAAACAGAGGAACCAAAACTTTAAAAGGCTATAGCCCCCCTAGAAAAATGGTCTACCTACGACGGTGTATGCAATCTACGCTCATCATTTGTTGAAAGCGAGAAAATTTTGAACTTAATTTTAAGTTTTCACAGGTGCGTAAAATATAGCTCCCCAATTTTTTAGACAGAGAAATTATTGTAAATACTTGATTATAATTAATCCAACCTTTTAACCTACATCGTTTAAACATGCTTTTTTTGTCAGTTAAAAAATTAACTGGACAGTTAAAAGTTTAACTCTGCCAGCTTTAAATACCAAGGTGATGCTCAAAAAACTAAAAGAACACTGTCTATAGAAGGGGCTCCAAAGCCCAAAAATGCAGTTTTATGCATCAAGTGGGGGTTTTTATTAAAAAAAACTGGTATGTTGCCATATGGCTACACCATGCATTTAAATGTATAAGAATAAGGGGGTAATTTTTTAAAACACTTCGGTGAAGTGTTGCGTTATTTCTATAGAAATTGTTTTTGTTACGAAAACAATTTACATTGAAAGTTCCCTTCACTTCACCCAAGTGTTTTACGAAATTAGGTAGTTAAATAAGCTTTAATGTATATAACTTTTGTGCTACATTTTATGTTTAATACCACTGTGCGATGATAAAAAACAAGGAAAATTTTTATTTTATATGCATAAAAGTCGAATTTATGCTCATTATCAACAAGGTACAATTCTACGTTTCGAATCTAGTTAACTGACCCCCAAATAAGCTAAAAAATATGATTTTTTGCTATTTAGAAATTTTCATATAAAAAGTCGATTAATCGACTTTTACCTATAAAAAGTCGGAAAGTCGAAAAGTCGACTTTTCAAAATTTGAAAAAAGTCAAAAAGTCGATTAATCGACTTTTACCTATAAAAAGTCGTAAAGTCGAAAAGTCGACTTTTCAAAATTTGAAAAAAGTCAAAAAGTCGAAAAGTCGACTTTTTGTTGCAACTATACAACCCTATGTTCAAGTTGTAAAATGGCACTAACGTGAAAACCATATGGTTGTGTTTGGATGAGCCCCCTGACTACTACTCCACCGATGAAAGTGCCAATTTGGCTCATTGGGAAAAATTTATGGCGTTTTTTTTGAATTTCGGTCAATTCGTCAATTTTTGACCATTTTCAGCCCATTTAAGCCCATTTAAGTCGCTTTCAAAATTTCTTGTGTTATCTTTATACGGCTCACAATTACTATTTCCACCATTACAACGCACATTTCAACTGAGAAAATCAAAATTTTTAGCCTATTTTCATGATTTTTGCCCATTTTTCATCGATTTTCCCCATTTTTGTGCTGTTTTTATGCGCTTTTTTGTAGTTCTTGCGCAAACTTATCGACATAATTCTTACCGTTTTTCCTTTTTACAATATATTATGCAATATTATTGCCATTTCAAGCAACTCAACACACATTTTAAATACAAAAACCATCGTTTTTTACGCTTTTTCGGTAATGTGCGTGGACAATTAAAAGGAAAAAAGGAAAGTGTACTTTTTTAATTATTTGGGTTTTTTCCGTTGGCTACCCGCATGATTTTTTTATACAAATTTTTTTTACACAAACGCACACGAATCATTTATATAGCCACCCTTAAAAGATGCGCCAATTCATAAGTACCTCTCAGTAAAATATTGAAACTTACGTAGTATTTATAGAGTTCATTGATCGATTTTTGTCATTCAACAAGTGTCTCCGAACGCGTAAAGTACGATTTTTTTAAAGCGACGAAAAAGTAATAATAGTATAAATAAAGTTTCCAGTTTGAAGTGATTAATTTTTACGGTAAAAAATGGATGAATGCCTGAAAAACTTCAATCATTACTGTTATAATTGCAACATTGTACGAGCAGTACTTCAATATTCCAGTGATTCGTAATGTTGACTGGGTGCCTAAAATAGCTTGTTCATCGTGTGTAGCACGTTTGTATGATTGGCGAACAGGTCGACGGGAAAGCATGCCATATGGAATACCGATGATTTGGTCAGAGCCAGTCGACCACGAAAAAAACATGTGCTACGTATGTAAAAATAATGTTGTGGGTATGAACAGAAGAAAGGCGATGGAATATATTTACCAAAGTGTTCCGTCTGCTCAAACCACTCTTCCCCATTCTCCGCCAGTGCCAATCCCGAGAAAACCGAGTCCAACTGAAGAATACATCCCACCATCTTTTTTTTCGGAGCCTGAATCGAATTTTTCTTTGTATCAGCCATCAAATATTACGCCACCATGCAAACACATTGAAGTTACACAACAGCGCTTGAACATAATGTCACGACAACTAAAGTTGTCACAAAATAAAACCATAATTCTTGCTCAACATCTTAAAGCTGTGAACCTCCTATCACCAGAAGTTAAAGTGTTCGGTTCGCGTGGTCGACAGCATAAATTTCTACCATTTTTTACTCGCAACGAAAACAATTCATTTATGTATTGTAATGATATCGATGGTTTGATGTCGGCCATGAATTACACGTACAATGCGGACCAATGGCGGTTGTTCATCGATGGATCGAAGAGCAGTCTCAAGGCTGTGCTGCTGTATTTCGATAATACAAAAAACTCTGTGCCAATTGCGCTTGCCGTGAAAACAAAGGAACAACAATGTCCTTCAAGAGGAGGAACTCATCGCTTGGGATAGCCTGAAAGAAGTGATCGAAAAAGTTCTCGGCATTCATCGAGTGGACAATTGGCGTGCCATTGTTGATGATATGCTGCAATCTTTCGAAAATATCGGTGTTCGAATGTCGTTGAAAGTGCATTTCATGCATCACCACCAGGATCACTTCGAGCGTCAGTTGCCGTCTGAATCAGACGAGCATGGCGAACGTTTCCACCAGGTATCAGCACAGTTGGAACACTGGTATAGTGGAAAAAAATTAGATTCACTTTTGGCAGATCTTTGCTGGAATTTGTTAATGGAATTGGAGGATAAGGAATGATATTCCATTGCTTATTTCTCTATTTCAATTGCCAATTTAAAATAAATTACATTAATACGGAGAAACACGCATTTCCATTAATTTTTATACCGAAAAAATGTATTCAACCACAAAAAATTTATTTAAATCAATAAAAAACCCGAAAATCAACCGAAAAAGCGTAAAAAACGATGGTTTTTGTATTTAAAAAGTGTGTTGAGTTGCTTGAAATGGCAATAATATTGCATAATATATTGTAAAAAGGAAAAACGGTAAGAATTATGTCGATAAGTTTGCGCAAGAACTACAAAAAAGCGCATAAAAACAGCACAAAAATGGGGAAAATCGATGAAAAATGGGCAAAAATCATGAAAATAGGCTAACAATTTTGATTTTCTCAGTTGAAATGTGCGTCGTAATGGTGGAAATAGTAATTGTGAGCCGTATAAAGATAACACAAGAAATTTTGAAAGCGACTTAAATGGGCTTAAATGGGCTGAAAATGGTCAAAAATTGACGAAGTGACCGAAATTCAAAAAAAACGCCATAAATTTTTCCCAATGAGCCAAATTGGCACTTTCATCGGTGGAGTAGTAGTCAGGGGGCTCATCCAAACACAACCATATGGTTTTCACGTTAGTACCAAAAATTTCGTGTTAAAAACTTGAGCAGTGTTATTTTTATTTCTTTAGTTCATTAAAATTTACTAACTAATGGAATACTTTTTTACGAATAAATGATTTATATACAAAAAAATAAATATTTTTTAAATAATGTATAAAATTTATTATGAATTGTTTTAAAAAATTAAGTTCCCGAGTAAAAAAAATTGATCTCGCGCAATATCTAATTATATCCAATTTGATATTGTTTAAGATCTGCTGTAATATCTAGCTGATCCAATTAGATCTCAAAATTGGGTGTATCCAATGATATCGTATTAGATCCCATTGTATATATGGGGATAAACTAAGATCAAGTTATATCTCAAAATTGGGAGGTCCAATGATATCTTTGGGTATAAACCTAGATCTAATTTGATCCGAAAAATGGCGGATCCAGCTATATATTTGCGGATAAACTTAGATCTAATTTGATCCGAAAAATGGCGGATCGAATTAGATCCAGCTATATATTTGTGGATAAACTTAAATCTAATTTGATCTCAATTTTGGCAGATCGAATTAGATCCAGCAATATATTTGTGGATAAACTTAGATCTAATTTGATCCGAAAAAATGGCAGATCGAATTAGATCCAGCAATATATTTGGGGATAAACTGATTCGAAAAATGGCAGATCGAAAAAATGGGTTAATCTAATTATATAAAATTAGATTTAATACAAAAAGTTACATTTTATTTGAACCATTAGACAAAAATAATTCATTCAGATATCGCTCAGATTGCATTAAATAGTCCATTCTATTGAAATTATTTCTTGATTATCATTATCCCGAGTAAAAAAAATTATATATAATCATATGTGGCATATATTACAATATATAATTAGACATGTGGTTATGTATATCCATATATAATTATATATGACGTTTTTTCCGAAAAATTTTACTTATATTATGCCATATATAATTTCATCTAATTAGATATCGGCCTTCATAATATTAGATATGGCATATATAATTATATATTACATAACATGGTTGATCTTATTGCATATATAGTTATATATAGAACTATATCTTAATATATATGGTGGCATTTTAGCAATATATAATTATATATGGTATCATTTAAACAATATATAATTATATATGGTGACAGTTAATCTAGATATTATCATATATGGTGCCATTTAAACAATATATGGTCATATATGGTACCTCATAAACCAAATCTTTAATTCAGTTCCAGATATGATAATATATGGTACTATATATAGTGCGATATATATTTATATATGGTCTTATTTAAGCTATTTATTATCATATATGGTGCCATTCAAACCATATATTATCATATATGGTGCCATTCAAACCATATATTATCATATATGGTGCCATTCAAACCATATATTATCATATATAGTGCAATTTCAACAATATATGCCCATATATGGTACCTCATGAACAATATTTTTAATACAGTTCCACATATGATAATATATGCTACCATATATACTGCCATATATATTTATATATGGTGTTATTTAAGCAATATATTACCATATATGGTGCCATTTAAACCATATATTGTCATATATGGTGCCATTTCAACAATATATGCTCATATATGGTACCTGATGAACGACATTTTTAATACAGATGCAGATATGATAATATATGCTACCATATATAGTCCCATATATATTGATATATGGTGTCATTTAAACAATATTAATATATAGACATATATGGTATCATTTAACCAATATATTGTCATATATGGCACAATTTAAAGAATATATGGTCAAATTTGGTACCACATCAACATTTTGAATACAATTCCATATATGGTTTAATTTGAATAATGTAAAACTATGTATGGCGCTATAAAAAATATTATCAGATATGTTACTTCATTAACAATATTTATAATACAGTGTCATATATTGTAATATATGTATATCATTCAATATGTATTGATGTATGGTAATGGTACAATAATTCCAATATCAGTTGAGATACAATTTGTGGGTCCATATCAACAATTTGTTCACGTACATTTAACATATATATATGTACATTTAAGTTATAATTTATAAACACTTTATAAAGTTAAATAGTTCCATAAACCTCGTCTAACTGTATAGAATGTTTATGAATATACGATTTAATATATAATAATTACAACTACAAATTGGTGCCATTATCTAAAATTTAATTTAATGTTAACTTATAATAAAATAAAAATGTATTTCCTAAAAATAAAAATATAGTGTTAATTAATGTTAATATACAATAGGTTTAAGTTGAACATCCCAGACAGAAAAATATAATTCGGCACAATGCTGGCAAACCGTTGGCGATGGTCGGTTATGCGTTGGCAGAACGTTGCATTAACTATCTTGGCAAAAAAATAGATTTCAAAAAACATTTTTGAAAAAATTGAGAAAACTTTTTTTAATATTTGCTTTTAAAAACATGAAATTTAACCCAGTCCACCAGATTGTCAGCCAAGACCTCTACACTCTAATCTAACGAGACTAGTTATAGATGTGTGATAGCTACAAATTAAATGAATGATAAAAGCATTTCGAGCTAACTTATAAGCATCGAAAAAAGGTATTCCAGAAATTATTAAAAGTATTTTAGAAAATTTTAATTGTATATCACAAAATATTATTTGCACTTCAGAAACTACAATATTACGCAAATTTAATTATTTATTTATTTAGTTGTGTCCAGAAATAATGAAATCTATTTCAGAATTTCATAGCTACTAGAGAAAAATTTCTCAAATACATTTCATAATTTCGGAAATACGGTTGATAATTTCTGAAATACAGTTTGATAATTTCTGAAATACAGTTGTGAATTTCGGAAATACAATTAATAATTTCTGAAACACAATTGATAAAACTGAACTTCAATTGACTAGTTCTGAAATACAATTCATAAATGTGAAAAATAATTGATGAGTTCTGAAACACAATTGATAAAACTGAAATTCAATTGATTATTTCTGAAATACAATTGATAAATCTTAAAACAATTAATACAATTGGAAATGGTGTAGAGCGTCAAAAAGATGTAAATAAAAATATTTTATTCAAAGATTTCAATTTAATAAAAAAATAAATATATAATTTTATAAAAAAATTTATAGAAAAAAAAATTTCAATTTTATAAAAAGAAATTCATTTTGTAAAAGAAATGCATATTGAACTCGTTACCTTCTGAGTTTAAACCTTATTTTAACAAAATATTGTAATTTTTATACAATCAGTGCTCTGCCAGTCTATTATTTTTTGAACAGTTGGCAATATATGTCTGGGATCTTATTTAATCCCAAATAAATGGAGATCTTACGTAGTACCCAAATATAATGCGGCATCTAATTTTATCTGTCATTTTAATGGATACTTTTAGATGTCAATCCCCAAATATATTGCTGTTTCTAATTCGATCTGCCATTTTAATACCGAAATAAATTGCTGGATCTAATTCGATCTGCCATTTTTCTGATAAATTTAGATCCAAGTTTATCCCCAAATATATTGCTGGATCTAATTTGATCTGCCACTTTTTCGGATCAAATTAGATCTAATTTTATCCACAAATATATAGCTGGATCTAATTCGATCTGCCATTTTTCGGATCAAATTAGGTCTTACTAAATCCCAAAATATATTGCTGGATCTAATTTTATCTGCCAATTTTCTATTCAATTTATATCCAAGTTTATCCACAAATATATTGCTGAATCTAATTCGATGTGCCATTTTTCGGATCAAATTAGATCTAAGTTAATCCACAAATATATTGCTGGATCTAATTTGATCTGCCATTTTTCAGATCAATTTATATCTAAGTTTATCCACAAATATATTGCTGGATCTAATTCTATGTGCCATTTTTCGGATCAAATTAGATCTAAGTTTATCCCTAAATATATAGCTAGATCTAATTCGATCTGCCACTTTTTCGGATCAAATTAGATATACGTTTATCCACAAATATATTGCTGGATCTAATTCGATCTGCCAAAATTGAGATCAAATTAGATATAAGTTTATCCACAAATATATAGCTGGATCTAATTGGATCCGCCATTTTTCGGATCAAATTAGATCTAAAAATATCCGCAAATATATAGCTGGATCCGCCAATTTTCGGATCAAAATAGATCTAGGTTTATCCCCAAAGATATCACTGGACCTCCCAATTTTGAGATATAACTTGATCTTAGTTTATCCCCATATATACAATGGGATCTAATACGATATGATTGGATACACCCAATTTTGAGATCTAATTGGATCAGCTAGATATTACAGCAGATCTTAAACAATATCAAATTGGATATAATTAGATATTGCGCGAGATAAATTTTTTTTACTCGGGATGTCACATCCAATTTTATATAATTAGATAAACTCGTTTTTCGGATCGTATTTCATCATATTAGATCCAAGGTGGATACTGGAGTACGATACACCATTTCTCGGATAAATTTTTTTTTTTTTGCAATATTTTTCTTTTTATAAAATTATAATTTTTTTTCTATACATTTTTTATAAAATAATATTTTTTTTTTATTAAATTGAATTTTTTAATAAAATAATTTTATTTACATCTTTTTGACGCTCTACTCCATTTCCAATTGTATCAATTATTTTTAAGATTTATCAATTGTGTTTCAGATATAATCAATTGTATTTCAGAACTTATCAATTATTTTTCAGATTTATGAATTGTTTTTCAGAACTGTATTTCAGAAATTATCAATTGTATTTCAGAAATTATGAAATGTATTTCAGAAATTTTTCTCTATTAACTATGAAATATAATCAACAAGTTCTGAAATAGATTTGATTATTTCTGAAATGCAATTAATAATTTCTGAAATACATTCAATAATTTCTGAAATACAATTATAGTTTCTGAAATACAATTAATAGCTTCAGAAATACAGTTAATATGGTAGTTGCTGATGAGTTATCATATATGACAATACATTGTTTAAATGGTACCATATATGAAAATATATTGTTTAAATGGTTCCATACATGGTATGTTGTTTAAATGATACGATATATCAAAGTGTATGGTACTATACAATATATAGTAGCATATATTATCATATCTAGAAGTGTATAAAAAATGTAGTTCATGAGGTCCCATATATGAGCATATATTGTTGAAATGGCACCATATATGATAATATATGGTTTAAGTGGCACCATATATGGTAATATATTGCTTAAATAACACCATATATAAATATATATGGCACCATATATAGTAGCATATATTACCATATCTGCAACTGTATTAAAGATTTTGTTCATGAGGTACCATATATGACCATATATTGTTTAAATGCTACCATATATGATAATATCTAGTTTAACTGGCACCATATATAGTTATATATTGTTTAAGTGATACCATATATAATTATATATTGCTAAAATGCCACCATATATATTAAGATATAGCTCTATATACAACTATATATACAATAAGATCAGCCATGCTATGTAATGTATAATCATATATACCATATCCAATATTATAAAGGGCGGTATCTAATTAGATGAAATTATATATGGCATAATATAAGGAAAAATTCTGGAAAAAGACGTCATATATAATTATATATGGATATACATAACGACATGTCTAATTATATATTGTAATATATGCCACATATGATTATATATAATTTTTTTTACTCGGGTTACTATAAATTATTTTTTTTTATTTCTTTAATTCATTCATGCATTTATTCATTATTACATTTCTGCATTAATTCATGTTCTTAATATACAAATATAAATTTAAAAATGATAAACTAATTTTTCACAGTGTAGATACACAATACATTCACATTCTCGCTTTGTGCCGACCACTGGGATTTTCAAATAGTACCATCCAGCTTAAAAAATAGTACTTTTTTGACCTCCATAGTACCAAAAAATATTTTTTTCAATTTTAACCACCCCTACGGGTGAACCCGTGGGGGAACGATCCTTGTAAGCAAATTACAGGTCGAACTTTTAAAAATAATTTGACGAAATTTGGTACATAAGTTTGTAATGCATGAAGGAGTCAGTCCTATTGAAAATGGTTAAAATCGGCCCATGTTTTCATCTGGTAATCATGAAGGGGTCCTATCTGATATTGGATGTATTGATTTTAATGGTATAACCAAAGCGATTTTAGACGATTTCTTTCAGGGGACCTATATAATTTTATTCGTTAATGAGGTAGTGATAATTCCAAGAAAAAAAAAACCCAGCCTCACATTTGGCTTAGTTCCTCCCGGCTCTTTTTAACAGCATTCTAAATGCCGAAAAGTTCGATTAATTAAGAATATTTTATTGCTTTTTCGTGTTTTTTTTATTCTTTGTTATTTATTTGCTATCGAGACTTAACTGTTAGACTAATCTAGAAAACCAACTGGTCAATTAAAAAAAAACCAAATAATCTGAAAAAATCAATATCGGAGAAATAGATATGTGAACTTGTTAAACGCGTTTCAATGGAGTTGTACAATGGAATACAATAACTTTATGCTGACATTTGATTCAGAATTTTATTTGAATAAAGCAAAGTCGTATTTAATTTCGTTTGAAGGCGAAAATTATTTTAAAGGGATTTAATCAATTTAACTCATTTGATTTATTCAACTTTTAAATAAAGTACCACTTTAATTAACGTAATCCTCGACGAACGCAACTTCTTGGTTATCACAACAATTAAAAGTTGCTATTATTAAGGATTTTTTTAAATAAAAAATATGAAATTTTCGAAAAAAATTAAATTCACTTTATTTTTTATATTTTAATACTTTGTTTCATTTAATAACGTTTCTTTCAATTTTAAAATCTTTTACTTGGGTTTTTCAACACATTTTTATTTAAAACTCTGACAGTTAATTATAAATGCAGTATTTGGTATGAAAATTTACAAAAAAATGAAATATGAAAATTAAAAAAAAAAAAGAATTAAAATATGAAAATTTGGAAATAGTATTAAATGAGTCGCAGGAGTACCGTAGTACTTTTGAGATTCTAATTGTACCATAAAAAGTACTATAGTACCAACTTTATTATCCCTGCTTTCTTGTATCAACGTACACGAAAGAAAAACTACGAATATCTTTCTTTCTTATTTATGTTCTATCTCATTTTCATGATGATGTTAGTGAAGGCTGAGTTACCCAACCGTAAACGTATTTGTAACGAATCAGCTGTTTCGATACCACAAGAAGAAATGTATACGAATGGTTACTAACACGTAAATGTAAACGAACTTGCCGGATCATTCTGTTGAAATCATAATTTTCTATCCGGTCGAAACAGCTGAATGATTTTAGTCGGAAAAAATATGAAATGAATAAAGAAAATTGATTCAAACAACGAATAAGGAATAACGAGTAAAAAGGTTAAAGTCGGGCATGCCGACTATACAATACCCTACACCAGTCTGGTGTATTGTTTGGATCCGAAATTCGAATGGGTTAAAATGGGGCTTATGTCAAAATTTTCTATAATGTGAGTCAGCGCACCAAATTTCATTAAAATATCTTAATATTTGCGACCTGCAGTTTGTAACCAAGCCAATTTTGGGGGGACCCTTATATGGGCACTAGTTCTAAACATGGACCGATGTTCACCAAAATCAATAGGCTTCGTCCTTGGGCCAACATAGGTCTATGTACCAAATTTCATCAAAATATCTTAATATTTGCGACCTGCAGCGTATAAACAACATAATTTTGGGGGGACCCTTATATAAGCACTAGTTCTAAACATGGACCGATGTTCGCCAAAATCAATAGGCTTCGTCCTTGGGCCAACATAGGTCTATGTACCAAATTTCATCAAAATATCTTAATATTAATACCTGCAGCGTATAAACAGTATAATTTTGGTAGGACCCTTATATGGGCACTAGGTCTAAACATAGACCGATGTTCACCAAAATCAATAGGCTGCGTTATTGGGCCAATATAGGTCTGTGTACCAAATTTTATCAAAATATCTTAATATTTGCGATCTGCAGCGTATAAACATTATAATTTTGGTAGGACCCTTATATAGGCACTAGGTCTAAACATGGACCGATGTTCACCAAAA
Source organism: Leucophora obtusa (assembly GCA_949987735.1). NCBI lineage: Eukaryota > Metazoa > Arthropoda > Insecta > Diptera > Anthomyiidae > Leucophora > Leucophora obtusa. The sequence continues at coordinate 137,728,167 of OX465295.1, forward strand.
TCAATAGGCTGCGTTATTGGGCCAATGTAGGTCTGTGTACCAAATTTCATCAAAATATCTGAATATTTACGACCTGCAGCGTATAAACAGTATAATTTTGGTAGGACCCTTATATGGGCACTAGGTCTAAACATGGACCGATGTTCACCAAAATCAACAGGCTGCGTTATTGGGCCAATGTAGGGCTGTGTACCAAATTTCATCAAAATATCTTAATATTTACGACCTGCAGCGTATAAACAGTATAATTTTGGTAGGACCCTTATATGGACACTAGGTCTAAACATGGACCGATGTTCACCAAAATCAATAGGCTGCGTTATTGGGCTAACATAGGTCTGTGTACCAAATTTCGTCAAAATATCTTAATATTTACGACCTGCAGCGTATAAACAATATAATTTTGGTAGGACCCTTATATGGGCACTAGGTCTAAACATGGACCGATGTTCAAAAAAATCAAACTTGTTCGTCCTTGGGCCAACATAGGTCTGCGTACCAAATTTCATCAAAATATCTTAATAGTTGCGACCTGTAGAGTGCGCACAAGATTGCATGGACAGACAGACAGACGGACGGACGGACAGACGGACATCGTTAAATCGAAATAAAAAAAAATTCTGAACCGATCGGTATACTATAAGGTGGGTCTACGACCAATATTTTTTGGTGTTACAAACATCAGCACAAACTTATAATACCCTGACCACATAGTGGTGTAGGGTATAAAAATTAACAAATAAATGTAAAAATTTAGAATAAAATATAAAACCACATGAAATAGATGCTAAATAGTAATGTCGTTTACGATAATCTATAAGTGTATTTTTTAGCTACGGCACGGTACAGTTACATCACATTTACGTTTGCGGTCCCATAATCCACCCTTGAGTGTGTGGTGGCTTTGTTTATTTTCATGATTTGAAAAACGAAATGTAAACCAGTGGTCGGCACAAAGAGAGAATGTGAATGTATTGTGTTTCTACACTGTGAAAAATTAGTTTATCATTTATAAATTTATATTTGTATATTAAGAACATGAATTAATGCAGAAATGTAATAATGAATAAATGCATGAATGAATTAAAGAAATAAAAAAAATAATTTATAGTAATTTAATTTTTTTAAATAATTCATAATATATTTTATTATATACTTTATTTATTCTTAAAAAAGTATTCCATTAGTTAGTAAATTTTAATGAACTAAAGAAATAAAAATAATTCATAATAAATTTCCTGTTCTTGTAAAATTTTAAGAGTGTAATATTTTTCTAAAATTTCTTAAACAAAGCGACGTCAACCTGCTTTGTTGAAAGCTACCATGCTACTGAATAAATTTTACGCTCTTAGTCAGTGTTGCCAAGTTGGGGGTTTTCCCCCTAGATTTAGGGGGTTTTCAACCGCTTAGGGGGATTCTAGGGGGTATAAATTTGTTAGGCGGAAATTTCGGGGGTAAGAAAATCATTTTAGGGGCAGTTTTGCCTTAAAAACCAATTAAATCTTAGAGTTCGATGATTGGTTTTGCCAAATTGTTGATAGTTTTTCACAATTTAGGGGGATTTGTAAAAAGACTTGGCAACACTGCTCTTAGTTGAGAGTTTTGTTGCCATTCGTGTTGTGTACGTGTGAAAAGCCGATTATGATCGGCCACTGGTGGCTATGGGTGCCGACCAGTGATGTAAACTATTTGTTCTCGTTTTGAATAGGAACCGAAGAAGTTTTTTTCTTTTCTTTTCATGAAAAGAAAGAAATAAGAATTAAAAATGATAATGAAGGTTCAAACGATACTCTTCTTTCATCGTCTCATGAAAGAAATGTAAATGCGAAAAAAATGAAACATTCAAAAGATACTTGTCATGAGATTTATCGTGATACTTTTATTATATTTTTTATTTTTCACAATTCTTTGAAGAAACCTTCGCGAAGAAAATATTTGATATTTTTATAACACTAGGTTAGTGTGTAAAAATTAAATTTTAAAATAACACGCAAAGCAACAATGAAAATGATTTTATTGCTGCTTCCCAGCAAAATCTTTCATTACCAAATAAGTGGTTATATAATAGAAATTCATAGCTCCGCACAACTTATTTTTTGGCGTCTAAACTCATTATTTTTGTTTGGCGTGGTCGTTTTTATAAGTAGTCACGCTTACCCGCTCGCTTACGAAAATTTGAGAAGTAAGTAGTTATGAGATTCGGAATAATAAGTTGTTAAAAAAAATGCTTACAAAAAGTTGAATTATAAGTTCCTGAAGCTACTATTAGCTTCAGGAAATACATTCAGAGAAATTAAAGTTTTTGCTAGTGTGTAATTTTAAAACTCGTCATAAAAATTTTAACACAAAACATATTTACAAGTAATAAATACATATAAATGTATAAAATTTAACTTTGTAAAAAGTACTTATTTAAACTATTGTGAGTAAGTCATTATTTTATATTTAAAAGCAATGACTACAATAGGCCGTTATTAGGAAGTTATTATTTTATATTACAAAATAATGCAAAAGGTAATGATGTATCATTTTTGGTAATGCAGATAGTAATGAGGTGTCATTACCAATATTTTGCTGGGTTTGTGTATAATTTGCAAAATTTTATAGCATTTGAAGAACGAAAATTAAAAAAAAAAAAATTTTCAAAAAAAGTACAATTTTCAAAAAAAAGGACCTTTTTGAAAAAGTACAATTTTTGAAAAAAGTACAACTTTTGAAAAAAAGTACAATTTTTGAATTACAGTACAATTTTTAAAAAAAGTAAAATTTTTAATAAAAAAGGATCATTTCGCAAAAAAAGCGTAATTTAAAAAAAAAGTAGAATTTTCCAAAAAATTTTAATTTTTCAAAAAAAAAAAAAATTACTAAAAAAATAATATTTTTCCAAAAAGGTGAAATTTTTCAAAAAAGTACAATTTTAACGTACAATTAAAAAGAAAAATTAAAAAAAAGAAAAATTTTCGGATTTATTTTTTAAGCGAAATAGAAAACGTTATTTTCCTTCTAGCATTGCTCTATCTAGCTTAGATATGGGGGAAACCCAAATAAACGTTCTTTTCCTTCTAGCATTGCTAGTTTACGAGATATTTGAATTTTAAAATTTAGATTTTAAAAAATTTAAAATTTTTTCTAAAATTGTGTTTTTTTGAAAAATTGCAATTTTTTTTAAAAAATTGTACTTTTTTTGAATGCTAAAGCTCTTTGAGGAGATTCATCACTAGCATATAATAAAGAATCATCATCATTATATAAAATTCCTGTCGATTCCCCAACTATATGAGGGAAGTCGCAAATAAATATTTTATATAGATGAGGAGCTAACGCCACAATTCACCACTCCAGAATCAGAGATCATATTATCCGCTTGAACACAAAATTGCCTATTTTCAAAACAACTTTTGAGAATTTTAATAATAGAAGGGCCAAATCCCAAATTCAAAATTTTTTGCGTTCCACCTTAAGTATATTTTCTTTTTAAAAACTTTTAAAATTGGAAACATTTTCGTTAACAACTTTTGTAATTTTTTCCGCGCAATTGTTATTGAAACAAATTTTTAGCATTGTAAATAAAAAAATGGTACACCTAAATAGTTATAAATAGCAGAAAAATTTGTTGAAAATAAGTTAAAAAGGAACCTACAGCAATATCTATTAAAATCAGTACCAGAATATATTTTCAGAATATTAGTTAAAGAAACAGCGGGAAAAATCCTTTAAACATTGATATTAGAAGGTTAGATTCTTAGTTGCATTCAAAAAGAAATCAAAAAAAAAATTTCGAAATATAAAACTTCTTATGGTGGTTTAAATCTACTAATAGTCAACAACGTTTATTAAAACTTGAGATATTTGAGCTCGAGGTCAATGATTTTATTATAAATATTCTCCTTATAAATCAATGTTTCGAAATTCTTTGAATATCATCCTCAGGATTCTTCCAGTGAATGTTTACATAGCCAAACTTTAAGCTACAGTTGTGTATTCATCATCGTTTTTTACAGTGCAGTAATATTCTCCTTAAAATATTTATAATAAAATAACTAACCCAGAGCACAAATATCTGAAGTTTTATTAACAATTGGAAAGGTCGAATAAATAACTATTCAACAATATTTTTTTATTTGTATTTGCAATTATCTAAAATACACCTAAAATTTTGAAAATTTAACAAATTTTTTCTTGGTGGTTTTATTTTACTAATATTTAGCAAACAGGTTCAATCGATTCGAGCATTTTTTCTTCAGGGCTCTTTTGAACCCATTTTTGGTAACTTTAGCAAAAGAAATACTTTTCTGTCACTCCTTAATTTCTCCAAGAAACTATCAATCTATTCGTAGAAGGCTAAGAAATTTCTAAATAATAACTTTTTTGATTTATTTATGAATCTATCGCAGAGAAGTTTCGATACTTTTGATCCGAAATACTTTCAAATAAATGAATTTTTGAGTTATTAATCATAACTGTGTAAACAAAAAATAGTTCTAAGACGCTTTGTTAATCATTTTAAAAGGAAAATTTTAGCATTTGCGGTTTGAAGCATTATTGCAGCGAAAATATTTACGTACATTTTTAACATATTCGCTGGTCTTCCAACAAAAATTAATTATTATTTTACGACATTCAACAAACGTCGCACAGTGGTTTTATCACATATAATAATTGGACAAAAATAGAAGGAGTGGAGACAGAGTTTTAAAATTTGGTAACTGACATAGAACCCCTTAGATAAGAAAAATTCTAATTTTTGGAAATATTGGGTCAAGGACACGCCCACCTCCTATAGGTCCTGAAATTTAAAAATATTATATTAGCTACATAAATGGACGTAAAATTAGAAAAATTATCCATTGAGACACTTTATAAAACTGGAAACGTTTGTGCTAATTTTTATCAAAATCGAAGCAGGGATGCTTAGCCCTGCCATATATCCTTTATCTTAAAATCTTTAAAAAACAAAAATTATCCGACAGCTATGAAACTTAGCACGGGAATTGATATAAGGTCAAGACATATTTGTGCCAAATTTGGGTAAAATCAATTCATTAATAAAAAAAAAATTCCTCTTATAAAAAATGCGTTATAAATGCTTAAAATGATTTTTCTAAAACAAAAAAAAAATTAAATAGGATTAAAATAGGAAACCATGTGAATCCTCCATTTTACAATAGGTATAGGGTATGTTCAGCGAACTTATGTAGAACACTACGAGGAATATTTTTGTGGAACATTTTAACCTTCTAACTCTTCAATTAAATGGACTTTTTTGGCCCTTTTTTAAAACGGACAAAAACGACCCGTTAAAGAAGAGTTAAAGTGTTAAAATTTTGATGTTTGTCATGAAATTCTATTATAAGTCTTTTAAAACATCAGCATTGAAAATTTAATTTCAGTGCCAGTAATAAGTAAAAACTTAAAATGTGTTTAAGGGTTAACTTCATATTTATTCAGAATTGGCGCTCAAATGTTCCACAAACTGCATTTTAGAATGTTTCACAAAAATGTTATTCGTAGCGTTTTTAGAGGTGATACTTTAGTGAATTTGCTCCGAAAGTTGAAGATAGATTTTTTTTATCAGCTGGTATTTTAAATAAAAAATGTAGCTTTTATTACGTGAATGAGATATAAGAAAGAGTCTTTAAAAAAATAAATTACTTTGTAGTTAAGTGTTTGTAACCGTCCCATAGGGCAAACGTAATTAATATTAGAATTAATTACTAAATAATTTTTTATAGTTGAGTTGTGAGAGTTGATTTATAGGAAGAAGAAAACATTTTTATTGAAAAATTTAACAGACACAACGGAATTACCAGACTACCGCAGTTTCGTCTCACCCAAAGACTCGTCGGTGGTTAGTTTACACTCATGGAAAGAAGTTTAGGGACAAATATGTTTTGTTAAAATTATAGTTAGAAAATGTCAAATTTAAAAGTAATTATAATTTACGGGTAACCTATTAAAACGTGTTAAACGGATGTGTACTTACAATTTTTTTACATATAGATTCGATATAGTTTACGGCGATTAAAAATTGCTTTCATTGGAAATAAGTATAGGGACAAGCAAAAAAAAAAAATTTTTTTATTTCAACTTCAATTTATTTATTTGAGCATAAACATTAAAGGTTCTTTGAGAAATATGTCAGTTACAAAATAAACAAATATTTTTACTCAGAAATATTTTTATTATTCACGACTAACAGTGAAAAATCCCGAAATCTTCCGCATTATCCTAATTTGAATAAGGACAAGTCACTGCTTTCCTCACCCAAGGGTGGTCAGTCCGGAAAATTGCCTCCGAGATTAAAAGGAGTAAGACTGTGGTCCATAACTTCATAAAACTTGGTCAAAATTATAATAAAAACGAGTAAAAAGGTTAAAGTCGGGCATGCCGACTATACAATACCCTACACCAGTCTGGTGTATTGTTTGGATCCGAAATTCGAATGGGTTAAAATGGGGCTTATGTCAAAATTTTCTATAATGTGAGTCAGCGCACCAAATTTCATTAAAATATCTTAATATTTGCGACCTGCAGTTTGTAACCAAGCCAATTTTGGGGGGACCCTTATATGGGCACTAGTTCTAAACATGGACCGATGTTCACCAAAATCAATAGGCTTCGTCCTTGGGCCAACATAGGTCTATGTACCAAATTTCATCAAAATATCTTAATATTTGCGACCTGCAGCGTATAAAAAATATAATTTTGGGGGGACCCTTATATGGGCACTAGTTCTAAACATGGACCGATGTTCGCCAAAATCAATAGGCTTCGTCCTTGGGCCAACATAGGTCTATGTACCAAATTTCATCAAAATATCTTAATATTAATACCTGCAGCGTATAAACAGTATAATTTTGGTAGGACCCTTATATGGGCACTAGGTCTAAACATAGACCGATGTTCACCAAAATCAATAGGCTGCGTTATTGGGCCAATATAGGTCTGTGTACCAAATTTCATCAAAATATCTTAATATTTGCGACCTGCAGCGTATAAATATTATAATTTTGGTAGGACCCTTATATGGGCACTAGGTCTAAACATGGACCGATGTTCACCAAAATCAACAGGCTGCGTTATTGGGCCAATATAGGTCTGTGTACCAAATTTCATCAAAATATCTTAATATTTACGACCTGCAGCGTATAAACAGTATAATTTTGGTAGGACCCTTATATGGGCACTAGGTCTGAACATGGACCGATGTTCACCAAAATCAATAGGCTACGTTATTGGGCTAACATAGGTCTGTGTACCAAATTTCATCAAAATATCTTAATATTTACGACCTGCAGCGTATAAACAATATAATTTTGGTAGGACCCTTATATGGGCACTAGGTCTAAACATGGACCGATGTTCACCAAAATCAATAGGCTAAGTTATTGGGCCAATATAGGTCTGTGTACCAAATTTCATCAAAATATCTTAATATTTACGACCTGCAGCGTATAAACAGTATAATTTTGGTAGGACCCTTATATGGGCACTAGGTCTAAACATGGACCGATGTTCACCAAAGTCAATAGGCTGCGTTATTGGGCCAATGTAGGGCTGTGTACCAAATTTCATCAAAATATCTTAATATTTACGACCTGCAGCGTATAAACAGTATAATTTTGGTAGGACCCTTATATGGGCACTAGGTCTAAACATGGACCGATGTTCACCAAAATCAATAGGCTGCGTTATTGGGCTAACATAGGTCTAAACATGGACCGATGTTCAAAAAAATCAAACTTGTTCGTCCTTGGGCCAACGTAGGTTTGCCTACCAAATTTCATCAAAATATCTTAATAGTTGCGACCTGTAGAGTGCGCACAAGATTGCATGGACAGACAGACAGACGGACGGACGGACGGACGGACATCGTTAAATCGAAATTAAAAAAAAAAATTCTGAACCGATCGGTATACTATAAGGTGGGTCTACGACCAATATTTTTTGGTGTTACAAACATCAGCACAAACTTATAATACCCTGACCACATAGTGGTGTAGGGTATAATAAGAGAAATGGTCGACCATCAACATTGACACCTCAAGATAAAAGATCAATAAGACGTTTGGCAGTGGATGCAAAGCTATCTTCTAAGGAAATTAAGGTCAAAGGTAATTTTAAAGTATCCAGCTGTCGAATTAGACAAGTTTTACAGGAAGAACATACGGTTTTATACAGAAAATCTGCTAATGTTCCTCGCCTACTTCCACGACATAAATCAGCGAGAATAAATTTTGCTGAAAAGTACCAATTTTGGGATGATGAGTGGTCCAATGTTGTCTTTAGTGATGAAAAGAAGTTTAAACTAGATGGCCCTGATGAATTTTCAAAGTGTTGGCAGGACATACGGCAGCAAAGGCCAACTAAAGAAAAAAGAAATTTTGGTGGTGGTACCGTGATGAATTGGGCAGCTTTTAGTGCACATGGAAACCTTCCGCTTTGCTTTATTTCTACAAGAATGAACTCAGAGAAGTATATAGAGTTACTAGATGAAGTTTTGGTTCAATTTGGAGAGGATGTAATGGATGAAAATGTGGGTTTTCAGCACGACAATGCTAGTTGCCGACTTTGCCAGTTTCACTAAGTAAAAGCTTTTTAAGAATTAAAAATATTCCAACTTTAGATAGGCCGGCTTGCAGTCCTGATTTAAAGAAAATGTCTGGGGCCTACTTTCTCAAAAAGTTTTTAATCATGGACGCAGCTTTGAAAACGTCAAGGAGCTAAAAAAAAAGATTCTTTCAGAAGAACGGGACAAACTGGAAATTAATGACTTAAAAAATTCATCGAGTCAATGCCAAGGAGACTCCAGGAAGTCATCATAAACAAAGGAGGAGCAACACATTATTAAAAATTATCAAAACACACAAAAATGATGAACTTTTAAAAATATTCCTTTTGTCCGTATACTTATTTCCAATGAAGTAGTTTTTGTTTGTTTTAGTTTTATTATAATTTTTATATTAATATTTATTCTGAATTATTTTATAGTTTCAGTTTTTAATGTAGATTGCTAAAAATAAATGAAAATAAAAACCAATAATGCATTCCTGGAAAAAAACGAAAAAATAGTATGGCCCTAAACTTATTTCCATGAGTGTATATGAACCGGCAGCCCTCTGCACAGGATATGACTCGTAGCATCACCTCTTAACAAGATACACTACGGTCGGCATAGCGCATTGAAGTTTTTTCAATCACAGCCTATACAATGTATGTTTTGTAATCAGAAGAGCCAGAATTAACTAATGCTTGAGCAATTTATTTTTCAATTAGAATGTTTCCTCTCTTACTCCTATAGTTTTTATTTTGATTTAAAAAAAAAAATTGGTTGATATTTTTTTTAAATATAATAACTAAAAGTCTACTCCTAACAAAAAAAAAAAAAAAACAATAATAATGTGAATAAAACTTTGGTAATTTTTAGAATTTTAACCAAAAATTAGGTATATTTAAGAATTTATTAATGAAATAGATAATGTGTTTTTGCCAAAGTTTATAATTTTTTTAAAATAATATTATCTTAATTTTTTGAAAAAAAATTATACCATTTATTAAAATCTAAGAAAGTTGGAAACTTTTTCGTAACCCATGAAAGATAAAATTACAAACACCCGATCAAAAAAACATTATCTGTAGCATATGTAGTCATATCTCAATTGATATAGATCGACATATGATCTTATCCAAGTTCATCTCAAAATTGGGGTAACCAGTAATATCCAACCAGATCCCCCAAATATATTACAGGATTAAATTACATCCAAATAGATCTCAAAATTGGGAGATCCAATAATATCCCATAATATCAAATTGAGATCCTGATAGATTCCAAAATATCCCATGGGATTAATTTAGATCCAATGTTCCACTGGGAATTAAAGGATTAAATATAATTAGATGCAAACGGATAGGCTAATTTTGGCAGATCGAATTGGGTAATTTGAGATCATGGATGAACGAATATTTAATAAAGTGTTGTGAAACGAGAGATAAACTTTACAAAAAATGGTATTTATGCCGAAATAACAAAATATTTGAAAAAGAATATAAAACTTATAGAAATATAGTAAATAAAACACCAAATTACGCTAAAAACTCGTATTACAAAACGAAATTTTTTAAAAATAAAGGTAATATTCGTATAACGTGGCAAATTATTAATGAAATTATTGGTAAAAAAACATATAACATTGATGAAACAATACTTAAAAATTTCAAAAATCTTAACTTAAATACCGGCGAAGTTTGTAATAAATTTTCAATGAACTTTAAAACCAATGTTGATCTAAAGGTACTTTCATAATGGTAGAGTGACTCTACTCTGCAGCACAGATTAAAATGTTAACTGTTCGAAATGCAGAGTAGAGTTACTTCAAAACTTATTTGACATTCAGTACTTACTTCATATTTTCACCACTCTTTTGCAAGAATTTTTATCGTTTTTTATTTAAATTTTTTTTTTATTTTAAATAATACCGAAAACACCACAAATTTTATATTTATTTATTATATTTTGTTATTATTTTTTTTAATTTGTTGACAATTAAAGATGTGAACAAATTAGAGATGTGTTTTTTTGGGTATATTTGTCATGTTAAACAGTTAACAGACCAATGTTAACTCCAGAGTGTAGCAAATCTGTACTCCAGAGTCAAACAAGTTTTACTCTGGAGTGGAATATCAAGAGATAGCACAATACAAAAATGTGTTAGTATGAAAGAGAAAAAAACAAAATTTGCTACAGTTTGGAGTACTCCGTCATTGTAAACGCACCTTAAAGGTGCTTTCACAATGATAGAGTGACTCTACTCTGCAGCACAGATTAAAATGTTAACTGTTCACAATGCGGCGTAGAGCTACTTCAAAAAATATTTGACACTTAAATACTTACATTTTGTTTCGTGAATTTTTAGGCTTTATTTCCACTGCCTAAATTTTAAAATAATTTTTTATTTATTTATTAAATCCCAAACACAAATATTTTGTGCTGGTTTTACGTTTTTTAATATTTTGTTTTTAATTTGTTGACAATTAGAGATGTGAGCTTATTAGTGATGTGTTTTTTTAAGGTATATTTGTCATGTTACATAGCTAACAGATCAATGTTAACTCTAGAGTGCAACGAATCCGTACTCCAGAGTCAAACAACTTTGACTCTGGAGTAGAATAAAAAAGATAGCAAAATACAAAAATGTATTAGTAAGAAAGAGAAAAGAACTAAATTTGCTACAGATTGGAGTACTTCATCATTGTAAACGCACCTTAATACTACATAACTGTGATGAAAAAACAATAGATTATAAACCGAACACATCTCAAAACTCAATATATATGAATAACACAAATGAGACTGAAATTCTTAACATCCCGAGTAAAAAAAATTATATATAATCATATGTGGCATATATTACAATATATAATTAGACATGTGGTTATGTATATCCATATATAATTATATATGACGTTTTTTCTGAAAAATTTTCCTTATATTATGCAATATATAATTTCATCTAATTAGATATCGGCCTTCATAATATTAGATATGGCATATATAATTATATATTACATAACATGGTTGATCTTATTGCATATATAGTTATATATAGAACTATATCTTAATATATATGGTGGCATTTTAGCAATATATAATTATATATGGTATCATTTAAACAATATATAATTATATATGGTGAAATTTAAACTAGATATTATCATATATGGTGCCATTTAAACAATATATGGTCATATATGGTACCTCATAAACCAAACCTTTAATTCAGTTCCAGATATGATAATATATGGTACTATATATAGTGCGATATATATTTATATATGGTGTTATTTAAGCTATATATTATCATATATGGTGCCATTCAAACCATATATTATCATATATGGTACCATTTAAACCATATATTATCATATATGGTGCAATTTCAACAATATATGCCCATATATGGTACCTCATGAACAATATTTTTAATACAGTTCCACATATGATAATATATGCTACCATATATAGTGCCATATATATTTATATATGGTGTTATTTAAGCAATATATTACCATATATGGTGCCATTTAAACCATATATTGTCATATATGGTGCCATTTCAACAATATATGCTCATATATGGTACCCGATGAACGACATTTTTAATACAGATGCAGATATGATAATATATGCTACCATATATAGTCCCATATATATTGATATATGGTGTCATTTAAACAATATTAATATATAGACATATATGGTATCATTTAAACAATATATTGTCATATATGGCACAATTTAAACAATATATGGTCAAATTTGTACCACATCAACATTTTGAATACAATTCCATATATGGTTTAATTTGAATAATGTAAAACTATGATGTATGGCGCTATAAAAAATATTATCAGATATGTTACTTCATTAACAATATTTATAATACAGTGTCATATATTGTAATATATGTATATCATTCAATATATATTGATGTATGGTAATGGTACAATAATTCCAATATCAGTTGAGATACAATTTGTGGGTCCATATCAACAATTTGTTCACGTACATTTAACATATATATATGTACATTAGGGTTATGACTTTTTGATTTTTTTTGCAAATATCAAATTTTACATGCCCTAACCGAAAAGCCCATAAAAAAATATTAAGAAACGCAATGTTACTTTTTCGCTACTGTCAAAAAAGTTCCCGCACCAAAAGGGTTGAAATTTGCTCTATATGGTTTTAGTTTAATTAAAATATTTCTCCGAAGTTTTAAACATATGAGACTCAAACGATGCTTATTAAAAGCTATTTACGGTAAAAATTACTAAACCTTTTTGGAGGGACTTTTGGATACATTTTTTGTCGTTTACAATAATTTTTGTAATAATTCGTTATGTAAGTTAAACAAAATCCCCGAACAAAAATTATTTTTAGAAAATGCATTTGGTGCGGAAGGTTTTTTTGCCGAAATGATCCGCAAATATGATTTTTAATATAAATTTAGTATTACCTATCACGTGGTGATAGGTAAAATTTTTGATAAAAATGAGTCATAACCTTAATGTACATGTAAGTTATAATTTATAAACACTTTATAAAGTTAAATAGTTCCATAAACCTCGTCTAACTGTATAGAATGTTTATATACGATTTAATATATAATAATTACAACTACAAATTGGTGCCATTATCTAAAATTTAATTTAATGTTAACTTATAATAAAATAAAAATGTATTTCCTAAAAATAAAAATATAGTGTTAATTAATGTTAATATACAATAGGTTTAAGTTTAACATCCCAGACAGTAAAATATAATCGGCACAATGCTGGCAAACCGTTGGCGATGGTCGGTTATGCGTTGGCAGAACGTTGCATTAACTATCTTGGCAAAAAAATAGATTTCAAAAAACATTTTTGAAAAAATTGAGAAAACTTTTTTTAATATTTGCTTTTAAAAACATGAAATTTAACACAGTCCACCAGATTGTCAGCCAAGACCTCTACACTCTAATCTAACGAGACTTGTTATAGATGTGTGATAGCTACAAATTAAATGAATGATAAAAGCATTTCGAGCTAACTTATAAGCATCGAAAAAAGGTATTCCAGAAATTATTAAATGTATTTTAGAAAATTTTAATTGTATATCACAAAATATTATTTGCACTTCAGAAACTACAATATTACGCAAATTTAATTATTTATTTATTTAGTTGTGTCCAGAAATAATGAAATCTATTTCAGAATTTCATAGCTAATAGAGAAAAATTTCTCAAATACATTTCATAATTTCGGAAATACGACTGATAATTTCTGAAATGCAGTTTGATAATTTCTGAAATATAGTTGTGAATTTCAGAAATACAATTAATAATTTCTGAAACACAATTGATAAAACTGAACTTCAATTGACTAGTTCTGAAATACAATTCATAAATGTGAAAAATAATTGATGAGTTCTGAAACACAATTGATAAAACTGAAATTCAATTGATTATTTCTGAAATACAATTGATAAATCTTAAAACAATTAATACAATTGGAAATGGTGTAGAGCGTCAAAAAGATGTAAATAAAATTATTTTATTCAAAGATTTCAATTTAATAAAAAAATAAATATATAATTTTATAAAAAAATTTATATAAAAAAAATTTTTTAATTTTATAAAAAGAAATTCATTTTGTAAAAGAAATGCATATTGAACTCGTTACCTTCTGAGTTTAAACCTTATTTTAACAAAATATTGTAATTTTTATACAATCAGTGCTCTGCCAGTCTATTATTTTTTGAACAGTTGGCAATATATGTCTGGGATCTTATTTAATCCCAAATAAATGGAGATCTTACGTAGTACCCAAATATAATGCGGCATCTAATTTTATCTGTCATTTTTATGGATACTTTTAGATGTCAATCCCCAAATATATTGCTGTTTCTAATTCGATCTGCCATTTTAATACCGAAATAAATTGCTGGATCTAATTCGATCTGCCATTTTTCTGATAAATTTAGATCCAAGTTTATCCCCAATTATATTGCTGGATCTAATTTGATCTGCCATTTTTCGGTTAAATGTAGATCCAAGTTTATCCCCATATATATTGCTGGATCTAATTCGATTAGGAATTTTTCGGATAAATTTAGATCTAAGTTTATCCACATATATATTGCTGGATCTAATTCGATCTAGCATTTTTCGGATAAATTTACATCCAAGTTTATCCCTAAATATATTGCTGGATCTAATTCGATCTGCCACTTTTTCGGATCAAATTAGATCTAAGTTTATCCACAAATATATAGCTGGATCTAATTCGATCTGCCATTTTTCGGATCAAATTAGGTCTTACTAAATCCCAAAATATATTTATTGCTGGATCTAATTTGATCTGCCAATTTTCTATTCAATTTATATCCAAGTTTATCCACAAATATATTGCTGAATCTAATTCGATCTGCGATTTTTCGGATAAATTTAGATCTAAGTTAATCCACAAATATATTGCTGGATCTAATTTGATCTGCCATTTTTCAGATCAATTTATATCTAAGTTTATCCACAAATATATTGCTGGATCTAATTCGATGTGCCATTTTTCGGATCAAATTAGATCTAAGTTTATCCCCAAATATATAGCTAGATCTAATTCGATCTGCCACTTTTTCGGATCAAATTAGATATACGTTTATCCACAAAAATATTGCGGGATCTAATTTGATCTGCCAAAATTGAGATCAAATTAGATCTAAGTTTATCCCCAAATATATAGCTGGATCTAATTGGATCCGCCATTTTTCGGATCAAATTAGATCTAAAAATATCCGCAAATATATAGCTGGATCCGCCAATTTTCGGATCAAAATAGATCTAGGTTTATCCCCAAAGATATCACTGGACCTCCCAATTTTGAGATATAACTTGATCTTAGTTTATCCCCATATATACAATGGGATCTAATACGATATGATTGGATACACCCAATTTTGAGATCTAATTGGATCAGCTAGATATTACAGCAGATCTTAAACAATATCAAATTGGATATAATTAGATATTGCGCGAGATCAATTTTTTTTACTCGGGATCTTAAACAAACTAAATTTAAATAAAAGTGCTGGTTTTGAAGAAATTAGGCCAAAAGACTTACGTCCTAATGCCCGAATTATGGCACCAATCATAACAAAATTAATAAATGCTATTATTGAAACTGCAACAATACCAAACACACTTAAAATATCCATAATACGACCAATTTATAAAAGTGGCACGAAAGCAGACGTAAATAACTATAGGCCAATCGCAATATTGTCAGTCATAGAAAAAATTATGGAAGAGGTTGTCTGTAGGCGACTTACAGAATTTTTGAGCAAATATAACATAATTAATTCTACCCGAGTAAAAAATTTATATATAATCATATGTGGCATATATTACAATATATAATTAGACATGTCGTTATGTATATCCATATATAATTATATATGACGTCTTTTTCCAAAATTTTTCCTTATATTATGCCATATATAATTTCATCTCATTAGATATCGGCCTTTATAATATTAGATATGGTATATATGATTATGTATTACATAGCATGGCTGATCTTATTGCATATATAGTTGTATGTAGAGCTATATCTTAATATATATGGCGGTATTTTAGGAATATATAATTATATATGGTATAATTTAAACAATATATAACTATATATGGTGCCAGTTAAACTATATATTATCATATATGGTGGCATTTAAACAATATATGGTCATATATGGTACCTCATGAACAAATTCTTTAATACAGTTGCAGATATGATAATATATGCTACTAAATATAGTGCCATATATATTTATATATGGTGTTATTTAAGCAATATTTTAGCATATATGGTGCCATTTAAACCATATATTATTATATATGGTGCCATTTAAACAATATATGGCCATATATCGTACCTCATGATCAACATTTTTAATACAGTTCCAGATATGATAATATGTGATTCTATATATAGTGCCATATATATTTATTTATGGTATTATTTAAGTAATATATTACTATATATGGTGCCAGTTAAACCATATATTATCATATATGGTGCCATTTCAACAATATATGCTCGTATATGGGAACTCATGAACAACATTTTTAATACAGTTACAGAAAGAATATATTCTAATATATATAGTGAAATATATATTGATATATGGTATCATATCATATCATTTAAACAACCCGAGTAAAAATAGTTACATATAGTCATATATGTGATTAAGTTATATCTGTATAAATATACAGTTTCATCCGAAGAATGGCCCGATATATTTTTATCAATTGTTTGTCAATTTTTATCTAAATGTATCAGTTTAGATCTGACCTGATTAAATTATGTGTTAATCAGATGAAATTGTATCAGATTTCTTACCTGATACAATTTTATCGGTTTGATTGTAATTGGTTCAATTTTATATAAATAAAATATAATTGTATCCGACATTTACATTATGCAATTGTATCAAAGTTTTAAACTGATATCAGGTCAATATTGGGATATAACTATATAATTTTGTATACAAATATATCTATTTGGACCTAAACTGATACCATGTGATATAAACCAATAAAATTGTATCAGGTCAAAAATCTGATACAATTTCATCTGATTAACACATAATTTAATCACGTCAGATCTAAACTGATGCAATTAGATAAAAACTGATAAACAACTGATACAATTTTATCGGGCCATTTTTCGGATCAAATGGCACATGGATCACTCTAAGTTATATATTACCATATAAAGCTACGAATTATTTTTTTAATAGGGAACATATACCATATATGGTGCCATTTAAACAATATACTGTCATATATGATGCCATTTAAACAATATATGGTCATATATGGTAACTCATCAGCAGCTTGATAAATTCTGAGACACAGTTGTGAATTTCGAAAATACAATTAATAATTTCTGAAATACAATTGATAAAACTGAAATTCAATTGACTAGTTCTGAAATACAATTCATAAATCTGAAAAATAATTGATAAGTTCTGAAATACAATTGATAAAACTGAAATTCAATTGATAATTTCTGAAATACAATTGATAAACCTTAAAAACAATTGATACAATTGGAAATGGTGTAGAGCGTTAAAAAGATGTAAATAAAAATTTTTTTTTTTTTAAAATTCAATTTAATAAAAAAAAATATAATTTTATAAAAACATTTATAGAAAATAAAATTATAATTTTATAAAAAGATATTCTTTTTATAAAAAAAAAAAATGCATAGCCGTGAACGGTATCGAACTCGAGACATTCTGAGTACGATACCGTTTGTAATTTTTATAAAATCTGCTCTGCCAGTGTATTATTTTTTGAACTGTTGTCAGTATCTGTCTGGGATCTTATTTAATCCCAAATAAATGGAGATCTTACGTAGTACCCAAATTTAATGCGGGATCTAATTTTATCTGTAATTTTTCTGGATAGTTTTAGATGTCAATCCCCAAATATATTGCTGTTTCTAATTCGATCTGCCATTTTAATACCGAAATAAATTGTTGGATCTAATTCGATCTGCAATTTATGGTATAAATTAAGATCCTACCAAATCCCCAAATATATCACTGGATTTAATTCGATCTGCAATTTATCTGAAAAGTTAAGATCTTACGCAATCCCGATATATATTACTGGATCTAATTTGATTTGTCATTTTTTGGATAAATTTAGATCTAACTTAATCCCCAAATATATTGCTGGATCTAATTCGATCTGCCATTTTTCGGATCAAATTAGATCTAAGTTTATCCACAAATATATTTCTGGATCTAATTCCATACGCCATTTTTCGGATCAATTTAGATCTAAGTTTATCCCCAAATATATTGCTGGATCTAATTTGATCTGCCACTTTTTCGGATCAAATTAGATCTAAGTTTATCTACAAATATATTGCTAGATCTAATTCGATCTGCCAAAATTGAGATCAAATTAGATCTAAGTTTATCAACAAATATATAGCTCTATCTAATTCGATCCGCCATTTTTCGGATCAAATTAGATCTAAGTTTATCCACAAATATATAGCTGGATCTAATTCGATCCGCCATTTTTCGGATCAAATTAGATCTAGGTTTATCCCCAGAGATATCATTGGACCTCCCAATTTTGAGATATAACTTGATCTTAGTTTATCCCCATATATACAATGGGATCTAATACGATATCATTGGATACACCCAATTTTGAGATCTAATTGGATCAGCTAGATATTACAGCAGATCTTAAACAATATCAAATTGGATATGATTAGATATTGCGCGAGATCAATTGTTTTTACTCGGGTAGTCAATACGGTTTTCAAAAGGGGAAAAACATAAACAAATTACTTGGTAATTTTTGCAAACCACATCAACGAACATCTTTGCAGAAATCATCATTGTTTAACACTTTTTATAGATTTTAGTAAAGCATTTGACACACTTTCATATGCTAAACTATTAAACACCCTGGAAAACTACGGTATACGAGGAAATTCCCTTGAATGGTTCAAAAACTATCTTGCATTGCGCTCCTTTTACGTAAAAATATTGAACAATATAAGTAATAAAACGGAAACTGAATACAGGGTACCGCAAGGTTCAAAATTAGGACCTATATTATACACACTCTAATAAAAATTCATGTAACTTTACCCCATTTATAGTAGGTATTTTTTCTCCTACTATAATTTCAGTAAAAATACATTTTTGTGCCTTAATTCAAATACTTACATACATTGTGTGTACATTAGTTAGGCATAAAGTATGTGATCATACCTACTTATGTGCTTAAAAAATGTTTAGGAACATACGAATTTCATGTAAAATTACAGAGTTTGTGCCTAAAATAGCATTTAAAAATATGTAAAGATACAGATAAAATGCTTACAACCACACGTAAAATATGTATGTATACATTCCTGGTGCTTTATATTTATAACAACCCAAATGATTCCCACTGCCATTTAAAGGATTTAAAAACAATAAATGTACTTTTAAAGGATATTTTATTAGAAATTGCAAATGCGAATTTTAAACAATTAAAAACAATAAAATAGCAATAAAGTAACTAATATATTAATTAAATAAAATAATAAGTTGCATTTTCGCCAGAATTTTAGGCTCGAGCCAGTCTCGCTCATTTATCAATGAGCAAGAGCCGAATAATATCTCTTTCTCAGAGTTTAGCAACAATTTTGCTACCTCTCCGTGTTAAAAAAAAATAATAATAGATTATAAATTTAAAAAAACCGAACTTCACAAATTGCAAAATAATGGCGGAACACGAAAAATGGCTTTATGGTAAAAAAATTAATTAAAAAACTCAATTAGCGATTAACATTCTGCAAGCGAATATAATAATGCAAAGATTTTCCTTTTTGCAAATTTAATTTTTCGGGATTTTTTTTTTTTGCAACTAGCCACCAAACTTTGTTGTATGAAATATGTATTATAGTCCCTACATTACGAATTTAAAAGAAACACACTTCAAAAATTGCAAAGTAATGGCGGAACGCGAAAAAAACTTTATGGTAGAAAATATCAGTTAAAGTACACAATCAGCGATTAAAATTCTACAAAAAATTTTCCATTTTGGAGAAAAAAATTTTCGCGATTTTTTTAGCAAACTAAGCAGCAATCCTTGTTTTGTGAAATTGGTACTATAGTCCCTAGATTATGAATTAAAATAAAAAAAAACACACTTAAAAAACTGCAAGATAATCGCGGAACGCAAAAAAAGCCTTTATGGTACAAAAAATTAATAAAAAAACTTAATCAGCGCTTTACATTCTGCAAACAAATATATTGATTCAAAAATTTTCCTTTTTGCACATTTTTTTTGGAATTGTTTTTTTCGCGTTCCGCGATTATTTTGCAATTTTTTAGTGTGATTTCTTAAACTCATAATCTAGGGACTATAATACCAATTTCATACGCCAAAGTTTGGTGCTTAGTTTGCAAAAAAAAAAAATCATGGACATTTTTTTTCCAAAATGAAAAATTTTTGCATCATTATTTTCGTTTGCAGAATGTCATTCGCTGATAGTGTGTTTTAATTAATTTTTTTACCATAAAGAATTTTTTCGCGTTTCGCCATTAATTTGTAATTTTTTAAGTGTTTTTTTTTTTAATTTATAATCTAGGGACTATAATACCTATTTTATATAACAAAGTTTGGAGGCTAGTTGCAAAACAACAAAAAAAATTTCAAAAAAGAGAATTTTTTAATCTATTTTTTAATTAATTTTTTGTACCATAACGGCTTTTTTTGCGATCCGCGACTATTTCGCAATTTTTTAAGTATGGTGTTTTTTAAATTTATAATCTAGGGACTATAATACTAATTTCATAGAACAAAGTTTGGTGCATAGTTTGCAAAAAAAAAAATTACTAAAAAAATTTTCCAAATTAGAAAATTTTTGCATCATTATATTTATTTGCAAAATGTTAATCGCTGGTGGAGTTTTTTAATTTATATTTTCTATCATGAAGTCTTTTTTCGCGCTCCGCCATTATTTTGCAATTTGTTAAATGTGGCTTTTTAAATTTATAATCTACGGACTATGGTACGCATTTCATACAATTTAGGTGGCTAGTTGCAAAAAAAAATAATCGGAAATAAAAAATTAGTATATGTATTTGTTTGCAGAATGAAGATCGCTGATTTAAATCTTCTAATTCATTTTTGTATCATAAAGCATTTTTTTACCGTTCCGCCATTATTTTTCAATTTTTTAAATGTGGTTTTTTAAATTCATATTTCCGAAAGTTTGGTGCTTAGTTTGGAAAACAAAAAATCGCTAAATTTTTTTTGCTAATTTGCTTACGAGCTGGTTCACATATATATATAGGCTCCGAGCTTTTGCGGTATTGTCCAAGAAGGCTTGTGACTTGTACTTAAGGAAACTTTTTTGCATTTAATATCTGCAATGCATGTCTAGAAAAGAATTATTTGTTAGTTACGACATTTAAATATTATGCACTTCATCATAAATAACATACCTACGAGTATAAGAGAGATTCCTGCAATGTTTGTTATCCTTATTCTGCGTTGTTCTTTGAAAATAAATCATTAAATACATTTTTTATCTATTAATTTTAATTTTTTGACAATTTATTTCTTACTGTAATAAAGAATGTAACTTTAAACACAATGTGCCTAATATTGTTATTTACATACATAATGCGTACTTATAAAGAGAAAGTGTTTATTATATTAGAAACATGTTTAGCAACATACAAAATACTGTAGTTTGTATGTATTATTGCAGACAAAAATATGTAATTAAGTTTTTTAAATATATTGTGCCTAAATTTAAGTATTTTCTGTAATTTTACATGAAAATTTACTTATTTAACTGTAGTAATTTTACATGCTTTTTTTAGAGTGCATAATATACTCTAATGAACTTATGACTGTTTTGAAAAGAAGTCAAACACACGCATACGCCGATGATACGGCTATTGTAGTATCGCATAAAAATATCGACACTGCAATACAAATAATGCAGAATCAATTTGATATAGCTACAAGGTGGTGTCATGACCATGGATTGGTGATAAACGCCACCAAGACAAAACTTATGCATATAAAACCACCACATTAACGATACAAAGACATACAGATTATTTTTCACGAAACAGAATGTTTGCATGCAAACAAGTTGAACGAAACGGAAAAAGACAAATGTTCCACAATAATCGAAGTTGTAAGCAGATATAAGTATCTGGGAGTTCATGTGGATCATAACTTTAAGTGGAATTCACACATAGAAGAAGTCCGAAAAAAACTCCGAAAAGCTGCATATATGCTATTCCAACTGAGGAATTGCTCAAATAATGCTGTGCTAAGACAAGCATATTTTTCGCTAGTGGAATCGCATATAAGACATGGTATAACTGCTTGGGGAAACTCTACACATTGTAGACTACTACAAGAAACTCAAAACAGACTCCTTAAAATATTGAAAAAGAAAAAACAAATTTCTTACAACAATACAAACAATATCAACATAATCAACAACGCAACAGAAATCAACACAAATAATCACAGATCAACAACCAACAACGTAATAAACTCTGCTGACTTAAATACAACAAACATAGAATCAACAATCAATGCTGATAACAACATAAACAACTTAATAATATACAACACAAATGAAAATCACACAAGCAACAACATGAATACAATCGACAACAACACACGTGACAATATTCCAATGATGACCAACAACATCAACATTATCAATCCAATACATGGTAATACAACTAACACTGTAACACCCAATATGAACCAATATCCCAACAACAGTGAAAACCACATCACACAGACGATCAACAACAGTGCGAAACAACAGAAAATGCTGAATGTCCAAGGAATATACTATACAACATTGGCCATTGAATTTTTCAAAGATTCTAGGTTCCTACAGGAAATAGATCACAACCACAACACTAGATGGAAAGCTGAGGGAAAATTTAAAGTCCAAAAATACAAAAACAACTATGGAAAGAGTACTTTTGCCGTAATGCCGCCAACAATATTTAATATGATGCCACAGGATATTATCAACACTACAAATAACTATAAGAGGAAAAAAAATTAAAGAATTTTTCATAAGCTCACAATGAAAGCGTTTGAACAATTTATATAAGTAATTAACCTGCGGACAAGCCATCATGGCTTTGTAAGGTTTTAAACTCTCATGAATTGTATTAAATTGAAATAAAGTGAAATTAAAAAAAAAAAAAAATTTATCCTATGATATATTTTGAATTATTTAAATTTTAAAAAATAACACAAAAAATTAAAAAAAAAATTTATTATTTAAAAAATATTTATTTCATTAAAAAAAGAACAAAAAAAATGCCATCGACAGGATTTGAACCCAGGTTGCTGGCGTTGTAGTCGGCCACTTAACTCACTCAGCCAAACACTGCTATACAACATGACTGCCCGAGTAAAAAAAATTGATCTCGCGCAATATCTAATCATATCCAATTTGATATTGTTTTAGATCTGCTGTAATATCTAGCTGATCCAATTAGATCTCAAAATTGGGTGTATCCAATCATATCGTATTAGATCCCATTGTATATATGGGGATAAACTAAGATCAAGTTATATGTCAAAATTGGGAGGTCCAATGATATCTTTGGGGATAAACCTAGATCTAATTTGATCCGAAAAATGGCGGATCCACCTATATATTTGCGGATAAACTTATATCTAATTTGATCCGAAAAATGGCGGATCGAATTAGATACAGCTATATATTTGTGGATAAAATTAGATATAATTTTATCTCAATTTTGGAAGATCGAATTAGATCCAGCAATATATTTGTGTATAAACTTAGATCTAATTTGATCCGAAAAAGTGGCAGATCGAATTAGATCCAGCAATATATTTGGGGATAAACTTAGATCTAATTTGATCCGAAAAATGGCACATCGAATTAGATCCAGCAATATATTTGGGGATAAACTTAGATATAAATTGATCTAAAAAATGGCAGATCAAATTAGATCCAGCAATATATTTGGGGATAAACTTAGACCTAATTTGATTCGAAAAATGGCAGATCGAAAAAATGGGTTAATCTAGTTATATAAAATTAGATTTAATACAAAAAGTTACATTTTTATTGATACTATTAGACAAAAATAATTCATTCAGATATCGCTCAGATTGCATTAAACGGTCCATTCTATTGAAATTATTTCTTGATTATCATTATGTCACATCTAATTTTATATAATTAGATAAACTCGTTTTTCGGATCGTATTTCATCATATTAGATCCAAGGTGGATACTGCAGTACGATACACCATTTCTCGGATAAAAATTTTTTTTTTTGCAATATTTTTCTTTTTATAAAATTATAATTTTTTTTCTATACATTTTTTATAAAATTATATTTTTTTTTATTAAATTGAATTTTTTAATAAAATAATTTTATTTACATCTTTTTGACGCTCTACTCCATTTCCAATTGTATCAATTATTTTTAAGATTTATCAATTGTGTTTCAGAAATAATCAATTGTATTTCAGAACTTATCAATTATTTTTCAGATTTATGAATTGTTTTTCAGAACTGTATTTCAGAAATTATCAAACTGTATTTCAGAAATTATCAATTGTGTTTCAGAAATTATGAAATGTATTTCAGAAATTTTTCTCTATTAACTATGAAATATAATCAACAAGTTCTGAAATAGATTTGATTATTTCTGAAATGCAATTAATAATTTCTGAAATACATTCGATAATTTCTGAAATACAATTATAGTTTCTGAAATACAATTAATAGCTTCAGAAATACAGTTAATATGGTAGTTGCTGATGAGTTATCATATATGACAATACATTGTTTAAATGGTACCATATATGAAAATATATTGTTTAAATGGTACCATACATGGTATGTTGTTTAAATGATACGATATATCAAAGTGTATGGTACTATACAATATATAGTAGCATATATTATCATATCTAGAACTGTATAAAAAATGTAGTTCATGAAGTCCCATATATGAGCATATATTGTTGAAATGGCACCATATATGATAATATATGGTTTAAGTGGCACCATATATGGTAATATATTGCTTAAATAACACCATATATAAATATATATGGCACCATATATAGTAGCATATATTACCATATCTGCAACTGTATTAAAGATTTTGTTCATGAGGTACCATATATGACCATATATGGTTTAAATGCCACCATATATGACAATATCTAGTTTAACTGGCATCATATATAGTTATATATTTTTTAAATGATACCATGTATAATTGTATATTCCCGAGTAAAAAAAATTGATCTCGCGCAATATCTAATTATATCCAATTTGATATTGTTTAAGATCTGCTGTAATATCTAGCTGATCCAATTAGATCTCAAAATTGGGTTATCCAATCATATCGTATTAGATCCCATTGTATATATGGGGATAAACTAAGATCAAGTTATATCTCAAAATTGGGAGGTCCAGTGATATCTTTGGGGATAAACCTAGATCTATTTTGATCCGAAAATTGGCGGATCCAGCTATATATTTGCGGATATTTTTAGATCTAATTTGATCCGAAAAATGGCGGATCCAATTAGATCCAGCTATATATTTGGGGATAAACTTAGATCTAATTTGATCTCAATTTTGGCAGATCAAATTAGATCCCGCAATATATTTGTGGATAAACGTATATCTAATTTGATCCGAAAAAGTGGCAGATCGAATTAGATCTAGCTATATATTTGGGGATAAACTTAGATCTAATTTGATCCGAAAAATGG
This sequence comes from Leucophora obtusa, assembly GCA_949987735.1. NCBI lineage: Eukaryota > Metazoa > Arthropoda > Insecta > Diptera > Anthomyiidae > Leucophora > Leucophora obtusa. The sequence continues at coordinate 137,754,053 of OX465295.1, forward strand.
CACATCGAATTAGATTCAGCAATATATTTGTGGATAAACTTGGAATAGAAAATTGGCAGATCAAATTAGATCCAGCAATATATTTTGGGATTTAGTAAGACCTAATTTGAACCAAAAAATGGCAGATCGAATTAGATCCAGCTATATATTTGTGGATAAACTTAGATCTAATTTGATCCGAAAAAGTGGCAGGTCGAATTAGATCCAGCAATATATTTAGGGATAAACTTGGATGTACATTTTTCCGAAAAATGCCAGATCGAATTAGATCCAGCAATATATATGTGGATAAATTTAGATCTAAATTTATCCGAAAAATTCCTAATCGAATTAGATCCAGCAATATATATGGGGATAAACTTGGATCTAAATTTAACCGAAAAATGGCAGATCAAATTAAATCCAGCAATATATTTGGGGATAAACTTGGATCTAAATTTATCAGAAAAATAGCAGATCGAATTAGATCCAGCAATTTATTTCGGTATTAAAATGGCAGATCGAATTAGAAACAGCAATATATTTGGGGATTCACATCTAAAAGTATCCATAAAAATGACAGATAAAATTAGATGCCGCATTATATTTGGGTACTACGTAAGATCTCCATTTATTTGGGATTAAATAAGATCCCAGACATATATTGCCAACTGTTCAAAAAATAATAGACTGGCAGAGCACTGATTGTATAAAAATTACAATATTTTGTTAAAATAAGGTTTAAACTCAGAAGGTAACGAGTTCAATATGCATTTCTTTTACAAAATTAATTTCTTTTTATAAAATTAAAATTTTTTTTCTATAAATTTTTTTATAAAATTATATATTTTTTTATTAAATTGAAATCTTTGAATAAAATAATTTTATTTACATCTTTTTGACGCTCTACACCATTTCCAATTGTATTAATTGTTTTAAGATTTATCAATTGTGTTTCAGATATAATCAATTGAATTTCAGTTTTATCAATTGTGTTTCAGAACTCATCAATTATTTTTCACATTTATGAATTATATTTCAGAACTAGTCAATTGAAGTTCAGTTTTATCAATTGTGTTTCAGAAATTATTAATTGTATTTCCGAAATTCACAACTGTATTTCAGAAATTATCAAACTGTATTTCAGAAATTATCAATCGTATTTCCGAAATTATGAAATGTATTTGAGAAATTTTTCTCTATTAGCTATGAAATTCTGAAATAGATTTCATTATTTCTGGACACAACTAAATAAATAAATAATTAAATTTGCGTAATATTGTAGTTTCTGAAGTGCAAATAATATTTTGTGATATACAATTAAAATTTTCTAAAATATATTTAATAATTTCTGGAATACCTTTTTTCGATGCTTATAAGTTAGCTCGAAATGCTTTTATCATTCATTTAATTTGTAGCTATCACACATCTATAACAAGGCTCGTTAGATTAGAGTGTAGAGGTCTTGGCTGACAATCTGGTGGACTGGGTTAAATTTCATGTTTTTAAAAGCAAATATTAAAAAAAGTTTTCTCAATTTTTTCAAAAATGTTTTTTGAAATCTATTTTTTTGCCAAGATAGTTAATGCAACGTTCTGCCAACGCATAACCGACCATCGCCAACGGTTTGCCAGCATTGTGCCGAATTATATTTTTCTGTCTGGGATGTTCAACTTAAACCTATTGTATATTAACATTAATTAACACTATATTTTTATTTTTAGGAAATACATTTTTATTTTATTATAAGTTAACATTAAATTAAATTTTAGATAATGGCACCAATTTGTAGTTGTAATTATTATATATTAAATCGTATATTCATAAACATTCTATACAGTTAGACGAGGTTTATGGAACTATTTAACTTTATAAAGTGTTTATAAATTACAACTTAAATGTACATATATATATGTTAAATGTACGTGAACAAATTGTTGATATGGACCCACAACTGATATTGGAATTATTGTACCATTACCATACATCAATATATATTAAATGATATACATATATTACAATATATGACACTATATTATAAATATTGTTAATGAAGTAACATATCTGATAATATTTTTTATAGCGCCATACATAGTTTTACATTATTCAAATTAAACCATATATGGAATTGTATTCAAAATGTTGATGTGGTACCAAATTTGACCATATATTGTTTAAATTGTGCCATATATGACAATATATTGTTTAAATGATACCATATATGTCTATATATTATTATTGTTTAAATGACACCATATATCAATATATGTGGGACTATATATGGTAGCATATATTATCATATCTGCATCTGTATTAAAAATGTCGTTCATCAGGTAACATATATGAGCATATATTGTTGAAATGGCACCATATATGACAATATATGGTTTAAATGGCACCATATATGGTAATATATTGCTTAAATAACACCATATATAAATATATAAGGCACTATATATGGTAGCATATATTATCATATGTGGAACTGTATTAAAAATATTGTTCATGAGGTACCATATATGGGCATATATTGTTGAAATTGCACCATATATGATAGTATATGGTTTGAATGGCACCATATATGATAATATATAGCTTAAATAACACCATATATAAATATATATCGCACTATATATAGTACCATATATTATCATATCTGGAACTGAATTAAAGATTTGGTTTATGAGGTACCATATATGACCATATATTGTTTAAATGGCACCATATATGATAATATCTAGTTTAACTGTCACCATATATAATTATATATGGTATCATTTAAACAATAAAATTGCTAAAATGCCACCATATATATTAAGATATCATTCTATATATAACTATATATGCAATAAGATCAACCATGTCATGTAATATATAATTATATATGCCATATCTAATATTATGAAGGCCAATATCTAATTAGATGAAATTATATATGGCATAATATAAGGAAAAATTTTGTGAAAAAACGTCATATATAATTATATATGGATATACATAACGACATGTATAATTATATATTGTAATATATGCCATATATGATTATATATAATTTTTTTTACTCGGGTTGCTAAAATGCCACCATATATATTAAGATATAGTTCTATATATAACTATATATGCAATAAGATCAACCATGTCATGTAATATATAATTATATATGCCATATCTAATATTATGAAGGCCAATATCTAATTAGATGAAATTATATATGGCATAATATAAGGAAAAATTTTGTGAAAAAACGTCATATATAATTATATATGGATATACATAACGACATGTATAATTATATATTGTAATATATGCCATATATAATTATATATAATTTTTTTTACTCGGGTAGATAAACTCGTTTTACGGATCGTATTTCATCATATTAAATCCAAGGTGGATCTAAATTACTGAAGTACGATCCACCATTTTTCGAATAAAATTTTATTTTGTCCGGCATCAAAAAAAGATATGATTGTATGTTGTACTTCATTAATTTTTTTAATAGGGTATCCACAGAAATGACAGATAAAAATAGATCCCGTATTATATTTGGGTACTATGTAAGATCTTCATTTATTTGGGATTAAATAAGATCTCAGCCAGATATTGCCAACTGTTCAAAAAATAATACACTGGCAGAACACTGATTTTATAAAAATTACAATATTTGGTTAAAATAAGGTTTAAACTCAGAAGGTCTCGAGTTCGATACCGTTCACGGCTTTGCATTTTTTTTTATAAAGTGAATTTCTTTCTATAAAATTATAATTTTTTTTCTATACATTTTTTATAAAGATATATATTTTTTTTATTAAATAGAATTTTTTTAATAAAATAATTTTATTTACAACTTTTTGACGCTCTACACCATTTCCAAGTGTATCAATTGTTTTTAAGATTTATCAATTGTGTTTCAGAAATAATTAATTGTATTTTAGAACTTATGAATTATTTTTCAGATTTATGAATTGTTTTTCAGAACTAGTCAATTGAATTTCAGTTTTGTCAATTGTATTTCAGAAATTATTAACTGTATTTCCGAAATTCAGAACTGTATTTCATAAATTGGCAAACTGTATTTCAGAAATTATGTATTTAAGAAATTTTTCTCTATTAACTATGAAGTACAATCAACAAATTCTGAAATAGATTTGATTATTTCTGAAATACAATTAATAATTTCTGAAATACATTCGATAATTTCTGAAATACAATTATAATTTATGAAATTTAATAACTTCTGAAATACAGTTAATATTGTAATTTCTGATGAGTTACCATAAATGACAATATATTGTTTAAATGGCACCATATATGGTATGTTGTTTAAATGATATGATATATCAAAGTATATGGTCCCAGCAAAAAATTTTCAAAATAGGGAATCGAGTTGGGAATCAGGTATTTTTGGTAGAACGCCTTCCCAATTGGATTACCAACTTGTTTCTTTTAACAAGGCGTGAGACTAAATGCAATCGATTCTTTGGAATCGCAATGGTAGCCAGTTACTATTTTTCTTACAGAACACCTTTGATTTTTAGTAAAAGAAGATGTTCTAATAATAAAAAGAATAAGCGAGTTTCTAAAAATAGATATTCTCAAAATAGAATTTACGAATTAAATTTTAAAATAAATAAAAAAAACTTACACATGTGTTTCGTTGGGATTTGATCCCTGGCTTTCTGCGTGTCAGGCGGATACTCTTCCACTGAGCCACCGTCTTGCATGATAATTTATAGCTTAAATCAGATTTTATTTTTTTATAATTACTTTATACTTTTTAGCACAAGCTTGTTTTTTTGATAAAAGAGGTAGTTCTTTAGAATTTATATACAAGGCCTTACAATACACCTTGCAAATTACAGAAAAGGGAAGCGAATATTAAAATCGCTTTATGGTTATGGTTAAACTAATAGAATTCGACTTATACTAAATTAGACAAAAACTAAATAGCATATCAGGTTTAGGGTATATTTATTATATTAGCTGTACTTCCACTCTTACTTATCAACATTAAATAAATAAAATATAATAAAATATATTAAATTAAATAAATTAAACTAAATAAAATGAAATAAATTAAATAAATAAATTAAATAAATAAATTAAATAAATCAAATAAATCAAATAAAATAAATAAATTAAATAAATTTTAATGAATTAAATAAATTAAATAAATCAAATAAATTCAATAAATTAAATAAATTAGATAAATTAAATAAATTAAATGAAAAAATTAAATTAAATAAACTAAATAAACAAAATAAATTAAATAAATTAAATGAATTATATAAATTAAATAAATTAAATAAATCAAATAAATCAAATAAATTAAATAAATTAAAGAAATTAAATAAATTAAGTAAATTAAATAAATTAAATAAGTTAATAAATTAAATAATTATTATTAAATAATTTATTAAATAAATTATTAAATAATTTATTAAATAAATTAAATAATTTATTAAATAAATTAAAGACATTAAATAAATAGATTAAATAAATAAATAGATTAAATAAATTAATAAATTAAATAAATGAATAAATAAATAACAACAAAATTTCAATTGTCCTAACAACAATATCTGAATGTTTTTATGTGGAAATTTCGAAAGGAAAAGTTCCCAGGATCAGAGGGTTTTCGATAGAAAAGGTTCCCAAAACCTTAAAATTGTATATAAACCATTTTTAATGGAAAAAGTAGTCAGAATGTGAACGTTTTTCTATGGCAGAAATCAATCAGATATTAGCAAAGAGAAAAAATAATTGTTCTGACGGCACAATTTGTACACTCACTAAAGTTTGTCGGTAGAATCTACTGAAAATGTCAGTTAAAACAAAGATATATGCAGTTAAAAAGGCGACAAAGGTATTTACATTTAAAATAACTAAAAATTTTGTTATTTTTACCTCCTGAAAAATAACTAACAAATGCATTAAAAATAACTACCAATGTCGTAAAATTAACTGAGAAATTTTTACTACAAAAATTTCAAAACAACTGACGAAATCGGTAAAAACTGCTGTTTTCTATAGTCAAATGTTTTTGTTTATAAAAGTTATATTTTAATAAAAAAAATATAACTGTTTGCTGTAAAATTACTGTTTTGGTAGTTGTTTATTATGATATTAAAAATAACTGCTTTAAACAACTGTTACAAAATTACAGTACTTTTCGTTAGTTGTTATCTTAAATAACCGTCATAAAAGTTGTTTTGAATTTTTCTATAGAAAAACAACTGTAATTTCCGTTAAAAATAACAACTACTGATTACTATACAAACAACTGTCAAACTTTTTTGAGTGTAGCCAATGGATTGGTTCGGTGTACTAGTGGAATATTTCGTTTGTATCTATCAGAAAATTAGTTTTTACAATGTAATTTCCCTACGGGAAATTTTAACAAACTGTCACCGAACTGGCCCCTTTATATGAAATAGACTGGTCACTTTTACATGGCGTTGTCATAGGTGGGGGAAATTGACCCCTTGTGACATGTCACAAGACAAATCCCAGGACAGGTCCCTGAACTTTGTTTTTTATGAGAGTTCAGTAATCTGTCCTAGGATTTGTCTGGTGACATGTCACAAGGGGTCAATTTCCCCCTCCTATGACAACGCCATGTAAAAGTGACCACTCTATTTCATATAAAGGGGCCAGTTCGGTGACAGTTTGTTAAAATTTCCCATAGGATTATTTCCGAGAACGGAAATTCGCTGTCCTAAACAAAAATTCGGTAGTATTATCCGAAAAAATTTGTTGCAGCAACTGAACCATTATTTATATTGGCATTATAATTTGTTTTTTTTTGGTTATATTTTAAAAAATTTGTACTGATTTCAAGTCAGAAAAAAATGGTATGTATCAAATGAAAAATATAGGGTTTTGTTGGCCTTTTTAAACTACTTTGCCAAAAGATTTGTTTTGGACGTTTTGCAAAATACAAAGCAATAAATTAAAATTAATCGATTAACTGACAAAATTGCAAAAGACAATAGATTTTCCTTTTATTTTAATTCTCAATATAATAACTTAAAAGAAATTTTAGTAATTTTTTATATTTTGTTTTGAATAACTGCTAAGAAAAATTAAAAAATATATTTCTTTGTAATGTTACTATTTATTTAATCGAAAACAACTTTTCTGGTTTACTTTTTTAATTACCATTGAACATTTATTTACTCTTCATACAGTGATTGTGTATATCAAAAATACTATTTGTGATAAAGCGCAAATTTATTGGAAAGAAATGGGAAATAGTCCTTTAAAAATTAAAATGCCGTATTAGCACAAAATTTTTAAAATAATTTTTTCACTGTTATGTTTAAAACTAAATAACTTCTCTTTTCAAAATGTGGAACTACTTCTTAATTTGTTGTTTTACTACCAAAATGTAAACGGTTACTTTCTAAGATCAAATAATTTAAAAAGTAAATTATTAATTTTTGAAAACTTTTGTTAGTAAATAATTATATTTGAATGACTTTCATGCCTTGTTTGTTTTGATATTTAGAATTGATTACAATACCTCTTGCTTTTTTTACGATCTTGTTAGAATATGTTTGGTAATGCAGTAAAGAAATTTGGCAATGAGATTTGTAAGCGGTTATATGGCAATGCCTTGTTAAGGTAATGGGTAATTTTTTCCTGGGGTACTATACAATATATTAGATTAGATACGAAGGCACTAAGCACCGCGACAAATATATTTCTTTTGTGCTGCCTAGAATTCCCTAGAGATTCAGGCTACCAATAAAGCCAATAATCCCGTTAGGAGAATTTCCCCAAACGTTCGGTCACCAAGAAATCTGAGTCTCCTGTCACACAGTCTCGGACATTCGCAGAGAATATGCTCCGATATCTCACTTTCCAGCTTACAAAACCTGCAAACATCAGTGTCTGACCGGCCCTGTTTGTGAGGCTGGTACCTGAGCCCACAGTGCCCAGTTAAGTATCCCGTCAGGGTCCTAAGGTTACCCCTGTCGAGTGACAATAGTCGCCTTGATACTCCGCTGGACAAGGAAATAAATCTTTTGGCCTGTCTTTGGCCAGAAGAAGTTTCCCAATGCTTAGCAAACTCAGTCTCTCTCCATTGACTGAGTTTTTCCCTAACGTACTCCCTAGGTATCCCAAAGAATGGTTCCGGGCCGATAAATGGCCGACGGGCTCCACAATTGGCTAGACAATCAGCCCTTTCGTTACCCTCATGCCCTTCATGACCAGGGAGTTGTTTCTACCGAGTTCGTTTAGAATTCCCATACACTCCATGACTAGACCAGATGATACCCCGTAAGCTCCTAGAGCCTTTAGCGCAGCTTGGCTGTCAGAAAGAATGTAGATGCGGGATCTAACCGTGCCTCTCAGCAGGCACTCTATCACACATATGCAGATGGCCAAATTGAAAATGGCTTTTACTGCGGGTCTAGATGGAGTTCCGAGCTGTATTTTGAAGCGATGTTCACATCTGTTATGTATCCCTCTGACTTATCTTTTTAACAAATCCCTTAAATTGGGGTATTTTCCGGCTGTTTGGAAACAATCATTTATTACTCCACTGTTTAAATCTGGCTCTAAATCGGATATTTCGAATTATAGAGGTATCGCTAAATTAAGTACTATTCCAAAATTATTTGAAAAACTTGTATATGATGTGATGTCACACCAAGCCTCTTCTATTTTATCTTCAAAACAACATGGATTCTGCAAATCCCGTTCTACTGTAACAAATTTATTAGAGCTTACAACCATTGTTAATGAAGGTTTTCTCAACAGAAAACAAACTGATGTTATATATACGGATTTCAGTAAGGCGTTTGATAAAGTAAACCATGATCTTCTTTTGTTCAAACTTGGCCGAATAGGCTTTAGTGCTACGCTTTTGAGCTGGATTAGCTCGTACCTTAATGATCGTCAACAATGTGTCAAATTTCGAAATACTTTTTCCAGTATGATAAACGTAACATCTGGAGTTCCACAAGGTAGTCATCTAGGACCTCTGTTATTCACTCTCTTTATAAATGATCTCCCTTCTGCTATTCAACACTCTAACATTTTAATGTATGCAGACGATGTTAAACTATTTATTTCATTTAATAATACCACTGATCAAGTACTTTTGCAAAATGATATTAATTATTTTACTTCCTGGTGCAATACAAATTTGATGGATCTCAATGTTAACAAATGTAAATACATGATTTTTACAAGATCAATTCCCATTAATGGCTCTTATACAATGAACAATGCTGACCTGGAACGAGTGGACTCGTTTAATGATCTTGGTATTCTATTGGATAAGCAGTTAAACTTCAAATCTCACATTTCATTAACAGTTAATAAGGCAAAAGGTGTCTTAGGATTTATTAAACGTTGGGCCAAAGAATTTTCTGATCCTTATACTACGAAACAGCTTTATACTACTTTAGTTAGGCCAATCCTTGAATATGGGTCAGTTGTTTGGGATCCGCAGTATGTTGTTCATTCAAACTCTATTGAATCCGTACAAAAACAATTTTTATTATTCTGCCTTCGTGGTCTTGGGTGGGCTGCTAATGCAGAACTTCCCGCTTATGAAAATCGCCTTGCTCTTATAAAATTACCTACTCTAAAAAGTCGTAGACGCATGCTGAATGTTACTTTTTTGTTTAATTTGATCAATGGTGATGTCAACTCTGAATTCCTGCTCAGCAAAATAAACATATTTATTCCATTTCGTTCATCAAGATATATTGATTTCCTCAGTATAAAATATTATGTTACAAACTACTCCAATTTTGATCCATTTCGTCGTATTTGTGATGAATTCAACATGCTATACCCCTACATTGATTTTAACAAAAGCTTGCACATCATAAAAAGGGATATTATACTACATTTGAACAATTTAAGATAAAATCTTTAATTTTAATATTTTATATGTTGTATTTTATTATTATTCTACATCTGGGTATAATTCTCTGTAACTAGTCTGTAAGGAAAAATCCATAGACTTAAATAAAATAAATAAATAAATAAAAATGGCGAAAATCTCCGCCTGAAAGAAGGAGGGGTAAAGCACGCTGGAATCCGGGTCCAAAGACACCTGCCCCCGTGTCACCATTAGCCTGCTTTGAGCCATCAGTTAACCATACCTGAGCCCCCTCTTCGGGCTGCCAGGATTGGCTGGTCCACATATTTCTGTCAAATGACATAATATCAAAATGTCTGACAAAAATCTGCTCCGGGATCATTTTATCCGCGACCCTTAAGATTGGGTCGTCCATAAAGATCCCGGCGATCCTCATGTGACCCTTTAGGTCCCCGCTCCTCATGTCCCCGACCCCCCGGAGACGAAGTGAGCCCATGCTTGCAGCTTCCTTCACGGAAATATGCATTGGTGGAATACCCGACATGGCCCCAATGGCATCCGTGGGGCACGATCTTCCAGCCCCCGTAATGCCAGTATACACCAGCCGATACAACCTCTTCAGAGTATCCCTTGGCGTTGACTGCTCAACCTTTGGCCACCATGCTAAGGCAGCATACGTGATCATAGGTTTCACAATGGTGTTGAATGACCAGTAGACCATGTGTGGTCTTAGACCCCATGTTTTCCCAAAGAGCCTCTGACAGGCATAATATGCCCTGGTGGCCTTCTTGGTTACGGAGTCGAGATGATCATTCCACGTAAGGGATTTATCAAGAGTCACCCCTAAATATTTCACACTATCCGAGAAGCCTATCGTTTTTTCCCCAACATCAGGTTCGGTCAGGTTGACCCTTCCTTGTGAACGGTATCAGGATCGTCTTCGTCGGGTTGATAGTCAACCCTTTTTCCCGACACCATGAGTTAGTAAAGTTCAGAGCCTGCTGCATACGATCAGAGATGGTCCTGTCATCCCAGCCGACAACGGAGATGACAAGATCATCGGCGTAGCCATAGGTCCAATATATAGTAGCATATATTATCATATCTGGAACTGTATAAAAAATGTTGTTCATGAGGTACCATATATGACCATATATTGTTGAAATGGCACCACATATCATAATATATCGTTTAAATGGCATCATATATGGTAATATATTTCTTAAATAACACCATATGTAAATATATATGGCACTATATACAGTGGCATATAAGGAGTGAGATCATAAAAATGTTAACACACATAAAATTGAATAAAAAACAAACCACTGAATTTTAAGACTTCAAACTAAATTTTTATTAAATGAAATTTAATATAAAATCAAACAAAAAAAAAAGCATGGAATTCTAACCACTACGAACAAAGTTATCCACTTTTTCCGGAAACCCTCCCATTAAGGCTTTTATGGTAGTTTCTGTCACCTTTTTAGAGCAGGTGGTCCATCTACATTTGAAATCTTGCATGTCCTGGGAGACCTTTTTTGTGCCCTTTAATTCTCTTTTCACAAGAGCCCAATATCTCTCCACTGGCCTGAGCTGTGGGCAGTTTGGTGGATTTGCCTCTCTTGGTACAAAAACCACATTATTATCATTATACCACTCCAGCGCTTTCTTGCTGTAGTGACAAGATGCTAAATCGGGCCAAAAGTAAGTGGATACATTGTGCTGACTCAAAAATTTAAGAAGTCTCTTCTGCAAATGCTCCTTGATATAAATTTCGCTGTTTATAGAGCCAGATGTCACAAATGACTTTGGCCGCAGCTACATATGGCTTGCCATACTAGGAATTTTTCAGGGAATTTCGTTTGCGTTTTCGACATAAATTTTTCCGCAACATTTCCTCGAACATCGGAAACATAAAATTCTTGACCAGAGAGCTGCGAAAAATCAGCCAGGACATAAGTTTCGTGGTCCATTACACAACAGTTGTATTTTTGTATAAAATTTGATTTCTATTTTCAAGCTCTGGTTCTGGCCTCCAAATTTTTAAAAGTGTTTCTATCGGGAACTTTGTAGGACTTTAGTCCTGCCTCACGTTTCACTTTAAGTACAAAAAAGTCCGAGCATTGGGCTCACCGAGCTGTTTTTCTGCCAGATGTGTTAGGAGCTCTCTTAAAGATGCTTTTAACTTTATATGCCTTATAAATGTTACGTAAACCAGTCGATGTTCCTGTTCCCGGCTTCCTTTCAATTGTTAGGTGTTCCAGATACCTTTTTACCACTTTTGAAACTGTTTGGCGGCATACATTTGTTTTTTTTGGCAATTATTTTGTATGTCCATGTTTGGTTTTGTTGAAAATATTTAATTATTTTTGAAAGCACTTTTCTTTCATCGTCCATTCTGAAAAAATTTGCTAATTAAAACTCATGATGTAAATTAATTTATTAACTGACATATTTTTAAAATGTAAACTGCCGAAAAAAAATATGAGAAGCTTTAAACCAAAGTTGTAGGCAAAAATGTGTGTTAACATTTTTCTGATCTCACTCCTTTTTATCACATCTGGAACTGTATTAAAAATTTTGATCATATGGTACCATATATCACCATATATTGTTTAAATGCCACCATATATGATAATATATGGTTTAAATGGCACCATATATGATAAAATCTAGTTTAACTAGCGCCATATATAGTTATATATTGTTTAAATGATACAATATATAATTATATATTGCTAAAATGCCACCATATATATTAAGATATAGCTCTATATATAACTATATATGCAATAAGATCAGCCATGCTATGTAATATATAATCATATATACCATATCTAATATTATAAAGGCCGATATCTGATTAGATGAAATTATATATTGCATAATATAATGAAAAAATTTGGAAAAAGACGTCATATATAATTATATATGGATATACATAACGACATTTCTAATTATATATTGTAATATATGCCACATATGATTATATATAATTTTTTTACTCGGGTGACTATATGAGACAACATTGTTCGTGTTACTGAGTTATATATAATTATATAAATTTATAAATATAGATGACTTAGAAAAAATAAATTAATAACATTCTTTCAAAAAAACAAAAATTAAAAATCTTAAATGTTTTCCACTGACGGAATTTTATTGGTGAATAAGATAAAAAAATGTTTATTGAAGGGTCAAGGCACCTATTTATATGGCTCAAAAGTCTAAATATCAACAGTCTGTATTTGCGAAATTAATAATGGGATACATGTTATTTAAGAGGTAATATAAATGCCTTTTAAATAAGGTATGACATACGTAAGCGTAGCAATCCTTTGAAAGAAATACTCTTATCCAACACTTTTTCACAACCTGTTTTGTTTGTATTAAAAGTAGGAGTACAAAAATAAAAATATTGCCAAAATTGTATGTAGAAATATTACAAAAAAATCATTTTCGCTCTAGAAGAACTCAAATTCAGAACTTTAATGAAATTATTATATATTACGATATCTAATTATATATTTAAAAATACTATTAATTGAAAACATAATTTGCAGATGCTGTTGACACAAAATAGTTTAACCTTTTTAAGATCTGTAAAAAAATATTTATAAGTAAATCAAATTGAGTTAAAAAAAGTAAAAAACAATTTTTTTTTATGCCCGAGCTGGGATTCGATAATAGTCCTCAGTCACATATATAATTATGTGTGGGGTTATATATGACAATATATAATAACATATTAAAATATTACTAATCCCAAGTTGCAGTAAAGATAACTTTCAGGTGCTGTTGGCAGTAAATGGGTCAATTTTTTTAGGATCTGTAAAAAGAATATTTACAAGTAAATTAAATTGAGTTAAAAAAGTAAAAAAAAAAAATTTTTTATGCCCGAGCTGGAATTCGATAGTAGGGTCTCTCAGGTAATATGTGACTATATATAATTATATATTAAACACATAGAAAATATTACTGACATGGGACCATATATAATCATATCTAGAATTATATTGTTAATCTTGCACCATATATGGAATCATATATAATCATATCTTATAGCATTTAATGTAATATATAATCATATATAAAAATATCTTACATCATACAACCAAAAAATTTGTATAAGAGGGCATATATTACTATATCTCAAAATATATGGCTTATGTGCCACCATATGTGGTCATATATTATGTTATATATGATCATTTATAATTATATATGACAACAGATCTGTCATATCTCATTATGTATAGCATATATGGTTATATAAGGCACCACATAAGAAACATATAATTATATATGGCTATTCATGACAACATATATACTCACATAATATAAGATAAAACAAGATATTGCTATATACGACTATATATACATTTTTTTGATCGGGAATACATTTTTTCACACTTCCCGTGAAAAAACGATTAGATTAATTGAAGTTAGGTTTGATCCAATTGTATCTATTCATATTAGAGAGTGAATAACAATGTATAGAATTAGATTTGAGTTTATCTGCGATTCCAATTTTCAAAATTTTCTTATTCGTTGTCTTATATAGTCATATCCGAAAATATCTTTCTCTCTAATATCATTTTACTAGCGGGCGCAGCCCGCTACGTTGTTAGCGTGCCTTAAAAGTTAGAATTAAATTTCTTTTATATAAAATAAAACAAAATATTTGTTGCTAAGGTAAAATAATTGTTAAGGTAAATTTATTATAGATAAGTCGTATTCGTGGTTGATGGGGGGGGGCCCTGATTTTATTAAAATTTGCTTTTTTTAAATACAGTTTTTTATAATAAAAACCTTCACTCACCCAGCAACCACAAATAAATAATTCTGACACAAAAATAATTCTTGACAATATACGTGTGTATGTCAAGATAATTTCGTAAAGTGCGCACATAGGTAGATGGACTCGTAAATAGTTTTGTTCATTTGTGTTTTGAATGAAAATAAAAAAAACATTTAAAGCAGGGTTGGTAAGCGATTTATAATATTAAAGATAGCGTGCCTTAAAGTTTAGAATTAAATTTCTTTTAGATAAAATAAAACACAATATTTGTTATTAAGATAAAATAATTGTTAAGGTAAATTTATTGTAATGTTTAAGTACAAACACTATTTTTTGCCTCTTCATTTTTATATAAATAAATCATTTAGTATACCAACACGTGAGCATGTAACAACTAATTGTCTGTTGTTCAAGCCATCGGCGTAGATAGGTCGTATTCGTGGTTGGGTGGGTAAATTCGCTTTGTTTATTTAAAGTACAGTTTTTATAATAAAAGCCTTCACCCAGCCACCACAAATAAATAATTCTGACACAACAATGGGTTTAAAACAAGGTTGGTCACCGTTATCGTTATAATACCGTTATCGCTAAAATACCGTTTCAAATTGAATACCGTTACCGTTACCAATACCTCTAAAATTTTTTACAAATACCGTTATCGTTACCGATAGCGTTATTTTTAATGGTAGTTACCGGTATTTTACCGGTATTTATTAATTTATATAAAAATGAAAATTTTTTGACTTTTTTGTGAAAATCTTCATTTTTTTTCTACCAAAAAATTAATGGATAATAATTTTAGTTATAAAAACTACCAGCATTGAATTTAAAACTTATAATCTGTATTTTTAATACGTAAAATTGAATATATGTTAAGTTTTTAATTGTTTTTATTTGTTTTTAACATAATTTATAATACCGGTACGTACCGGTATTGCTGTTACGATAACGGTATACCGTTACCGAAACAGTCTTAAATACCATTACCTTTACCGTTACCGAAATAAATGAAATTCAATACCGTTACCCTTACCGTTATTCGTTTCGGTAAACCTTGGTTTAAAATAAATAAATATTTGATCACTTTTTCTCATGAAAGTGGATTGTTATTAATGAATCCATTATAAATTGCAGTATACGTGTGTATGTCAAGATAATTTGGTAAAGTGCGAACTTAGGTAGATAGACCCGTAAGTAGTTTTATTCATTTGTGTTTTGAATGAAAATAAATAACGTAAAGCAGGGTTGGCAAGCGATTTATAATATTAAACATAGCGTGCAAAGCTACGTATCTACGTTGTTAGCGTGCATTGAAGTTTTTTTTAATTCCAGTTTATGTAAAGGTAGACCTGGCAATTCAAGTAAATTCACAAATTCAGTTGGAAAATTTACTGCGTCGGTTTCTTCCACCGGTGCTTCGTTACCTGCAGTTTAAATATCAGAATATATAAGTTCCATTCTTTTTCTAAGGTTTTTTCTCTTTTAGAAAATTTGTTTAACTTTTTGGAGATTATGTTGCAATGCTACATAAGTTTCATATTCCGTGGATAGTGTTTGAATAGGTAATTAAAAGGGGTTCTTCACTCCTTTTTGTTCCTCCCAGTAAAAATCCCAAATATATATAATCTGCCTCAATCGCATGCGAAATTTCAAGTACCAAACTCCGGCAGTTTGATTCATTCATATTCCATTCCATTTTGTTTAACAATTTCAGTGTTCCAATGCAACTCCTTCCAAGATTCCATTTCGTTCGCCATTCCGTTGCATTTCGTTCCCATTATCTGTTATTCCAATTCCACTCGTTCCCCGTTTCATTCCATTTCGTTTCTACTGTCTTGTGTATCGATATTGATATCAGTCGCTTCTCTTTCCATTCCATTTCTTTGCACTTGCTCCGTTCCATTCCTCTTTTAACTGCAGTGTTTCAATTCCACTCGTTCCCCATTCTATGCCATCTCGCTCCTCATTCCATTTCGTTCTATAGTCCATTCCTTTTCGTTCCCTCCTCCAATCCATTTCCATTGTCTATAATTTCAATTCCATTCGTTCAACGTTTATATCCATTTCGTTCCACTTGTGTAGTGTTTGAATTCCACTCGTTTCCTATTTAGTTTCTTAATTTTAGTATTCCATATACACTCGTTCTTTAAATTTTAGGTTTCTAGCTAAAGACGCAGATGTTCAGGGGGGGGGGGGCAATTTTCCCCTTTTTAGCCACCATTTTTACCACGTTCCTGTCCAAAGTCCTAAAAATGCATTGTCGATAAGTTAGCCCATACTCCAAGGAAAACATATTATAGATTACGGGTTTCTAGCCGAAGGGTTCGGTTAGGCCATCAAGGGGGAGAATTATTCCGTTTCTACCCCTCCCGGTAGGAATTTCCAAAAATTCCGAGAACGTCTGCGTTGGAGGAGGAACCTACTACGTACATAATTTTAGGTCTCTATGTCCAGCAGTTTGTCCAACTCGGCAAGGGGGGAGTTTTTTTTCACTTTTTACCCCTCCCGGTATGAGATTCCAAAAATACCGTCTTAGGGGACGTCTACGTTGGAGAAGGAACCCAAATACCGAATTTAAGCTCCCTAGTTCCAGCAGTTTGGCCAGGCCGTTAAAGGGGAGACTTTTCCTGTTTTTGACCCTACCTGTGGAAATTTCCAAAAATCTCATCTTAACGGATGTCTACAATAGAGGAGGAACTTTTGTACCGAATTTCAACTTCCTACCTCCAGCAGTTTGGGCAGGCCTTTAAGCGGCACTTTTCGCTTCATTAATCCCCATTTTTGCAATGTCCCTGTCCAAAATTCCACACAGCACCTTCCCGATAAGTGAGCCCATACTCCAAGGAACATATGTTTTACATTTCAGGTTTCTAGCCAACTTTTACTATTTGTGCCCCTCTGGGTAGGAATTTCCGAAAATCCATCGAATTTCAGCTTCCTAGTTCCAGCAGTTTGAGCAGGCTGTCAAGTGGGACATTTTTCTTTTTTTGTCCCTCCCGGTTGGAATTAGGCTGGAAGAGGAACCTAAGTACCGAATATCAGCTTCCTAGTTCCAGCAGTTTGGACAGGTCGTTAAGGGGCCACTTTCCCTTTTTAAGCCCCTATTTTATAACGACCCTGTCCAAAATTCAAAATAGTATCTTTCTAATAAGTTAGCCCTTACTCCGGGGACCCATATTTTAAATTTCAGGTTTCTAGCCGAAGGGGTTTTTACAGGCCACCAAGGGAAGGCTTTCTTCTATTTGTCCCTCCCTTTAGGAATTTACAAAAATTCGATCTTCGCGGCTGTCTGCGATGTATGAGGAACATTCATACCAAATTTCAACTTCATTGCCTCAGCGGTTTGGGCAGGCCATTATTGGGGACATTTTTCCCTTTCAACCCACATTTTTACTATGTTTCTGTTCCAAAATAGAAAAATTACGTTGCCGGTGAGTTAGTCATACTCCAGGGAATACATATTTAAAATTTTAGCTTGGCCAGAAAGGATTGGGAGGCCGTCAAGGAGAATACTTTTCCCTTATCTCCCTCCCGATAGGAATTTCAAAAATTGCGTCTAAGCGGACGCCTACCAGAAGGAGGAACTCACATACCGAATTTCGGCTAAATAGTTTCTGCAGTTTGGTCAGGCCGTCAAGGGGGAAACATCGCCCTTTTGGGATATCCTGTAGGAAATTCCAAAAATACAAACTTAGCCGATGTCTACTACAGTGGATGAACCTTTATGCCAAATTTCAACTTCTTATCTCCAGTGGTTTGGGCAGGCAGTTAAGGGGGATACTTTTCCAAAAAAAAGTACTTTTGGTGAAACTAAATTTTTTTAATGGAATTTTTTGGAAAAAGCGAAATTTTTTGAAAAAGATGCTTTATTTTTACAAAGTACTTTATTGGAAAAAGGTACTTTTTTTGAAAAAGTTATTTTTAGGATTTTTTTTTTTTTTTTTGGAAAAAGGTCTTTTTTTGGGAACAGGTCCTTTTTTGGAAAAAGTTCCTTTGTTGGAAAAGGTATTTTTTTGGAAAAAGGCATTTTTTGGAAAAATGTATTTTTTTTGGAAAAATGTATTTTTTTTGGAAAAAGGTACTTTTTTTGGATAAGGTCCTTTTTTTTGGAAAAAGGTAAATTTTTTTAGAAAAGGGTACTTTTTTTGGAAAAGGGTACTTTTTTGGAAAAAGGTACTTTTTATGGAAAAAGGTACTTTTTTTGGAAAAAGGTACTTTTTTGGAAAAAGGTACTGTTTTTGGAAAAAGGTACTTTTTTTAGAAAAAGGTACTTCTTGTGGAAAAAGGTACTTTTTTTGGAAAAGGGTACTGTTTTGGAAAAAGGTACTTTTTTTGGAAAAGGTACTTTTTTTGGAAAAAAGTACTTTTTTTTGGAGAAAGGTACTTTTTTGGAAAAAGGTACTTCTTGTGGAAAAAGGTGCTTTTTTTGGAAAAAGGTACTTCTTGTGGAAAAAGGTGCTTTTTTTTGGAAAAAGGTACTTTTTGTGGAAAAAGGTACTTTTTTGGAAAAAGGTACTTTTTTTGGAAAAAGGTACTTTTTTTGGAAAAAGGTACTTTTTTTGGAAAAAGGTACTTTTTTTGGAAAAAGGTACTTTTTATGGAAAAAGGTACTTTTTGTGGAAAAAGGTACTTTTTTTGAAAAAAGGTACTTTTTTTGCAAAAAGGTACTTTTTTTGGAAAAAGGTACTTTTTTTGTAAAAAGATACTTTTTTTGTAAAAAGGTACTTTTTTTTGGAAAAAGGTACTTTTTTTTGGAAAAAGGTACTTTTTTTGGAAAACGGTACTTTTTTTGGAGAAAGGTACTTTTTTTGGAAAAAGGTAGGTACTTCTTGTGGAAAAAGGTACTTTTTTTGTCCCCTTTCTGCCCCTTCCGATAAGAATTTCCAAAAATTGACGTCTGCACCGGTCGAGGAACCTACATACCAAATTTCAACTTCATAGCTCCAGCAGTTTGAGCAGGCCGTCAAGGGGGAGACTTTTTCCCCTTTTTGCCCCTCCCTGTAAAAATTTCCAAAAATCCCGTCTTGGTGGATGTCTACGATAGTGGAGGAACCTTTATACCAAATTTCAACTTCCTACCTCCAGCGGTTTGGGCAGGCCGTCAAGGGTGGCTCTTTTCCCCTTTTTAATCCCCATTTTTATAACGTCCCTGTCCAAAATTCTTGAAAGTACTTTCTAGAAAAGTTAGCCCCTACTCCAAGGAATACATATCTAAAATTTCAGCTTTCTAGCCAAAGGGGTTTTGGCAGGCCGTCAAGGGGGAGACTTTCCCCCTTTTTGCCCGTTCCGGTAGGAATTTCCAAAAATCCCGTCTTAGCGGACGTCTACGCCGAAAGAGGAACCTACATACCAAATTTCAACTTCCTAGCTTCAGCGGTTTGGGCTGGGCGATGTTGAGTCAGTCAGTCAGTCAGTAACGTTATTCTTTTATATATAGAAAAAGAAGATATGCCATATACAAATACATATACTTGTCAAATTATATTTTGTTGAAGATAAATTTGTATATTGCTTCGAACAACATTTTATTAAACTAAATGTGACCCAAGACCAAAAATATTTTAGATAAAATTATTTACTATCTCGAATCCAACAAAATGTATGTTGATTTAAATACAATTATATACTTTTGCATAAAATAGTAAATACCCAGCAAAAAATACCTGACCAAGATCCGTAAAAGCACCCTATTAAAAAAATTAATGAGGTACAACATGCAATCATATCTTTTTCTGATGTTGCCCAAAACAAAATTTGATCCGCAAAATGGTGGATCATGCTGTATTCATTTATATGCACAGTGGATCTAATATGATGAAATACGATCCGAAAATGGGTTTATCTAATCATATAGAATTGGATGTGACATAATGACAATCAAAAACTAATTTCAATAGAATGGAAGATTTAATGCAATATGAGCGAACTTTGAATGAAGTATTTTTGTCTAATGGTATCAATTAAAATGTAACTTTTTTGTACTAAATCTAATTATACATAGTAAGATAAACCCATTTTTCGGATCGTATTTCATCATATTAGATCCAAGGTGTATCTAAATTAATACAGTACGATCCACCAGTTTTCCGATCAAATTGGAGTTTAGAAAAAAAAGATACGTTTGTATTTTATAACATCTAACTATTTTTACTCGGGCAGCTATACTCTTCGGTACGAATGCGTTCAAATTGGGGTGAAAAACACATTTTTTTAACATTGGCTTATCATAGGAGAGAAGGTGTTTATGCTACTTTAAGTCTGCTTTGCACGTCATAAAACTGAGTGCTTGGATGTTCTTTTTTATGTAGCAAAACAATTCTTTTTTTTTGCTGTTTAAGGAGAGATGAAAAATAACTTTTTGTGAATTCATTCGAATATATATCTAAGAAGTGATATTTATGACATACTTTAAAACCGATTAAAAAAATGTTTTTTTATACAGAAAAAAAAAAAAACAATTTTTTTAATCGGTTTTAAAGTATGTAATAAATATATCTTCTTAAATACATTCACAAGAAGTTATTTTTCATCTCTCCTTAAACAGTAAAAAAAAATTAATTGCTTTCCTATATAAAAAGGAACATCCAAGCACTCATTTTTATGATGTGCAAAGCAGGGATGATAAATGGGATTTTCAAAGTAGTACCAACCTGCTTAAAAAATAGTACTTTTTCGACCTCCATAGTACCAAAAAATATTTTATGTACTCTACACCACTCTTTGGGTGTATTGAGTTGGTGTTAATGATGTCGGTTCCTCTGTTCTTATAAAATGAACGACCTTTTTAATAAAACTATAAGTAGTTCGCATTTTAAAAGATAATTTGACAATATTTGGTACATAAGTTTGTACAGTATCGATTACTAACGCTATTGAAAATGGTTAAAATCGATCCATGTTTTGACCTAGTATTCATGAAGAGCTCCTATCTGATATTGAATGCATTGGTATTTAATGGTATAAGCAAATCAAAGCATTTTTTTTACAATTTCTTCTACGGGACTTAAATAATTTTATTTGTTAATGAGGTAGTGATCCTTCCGGGCAAAGACCCAGGCTCAAGTTTGGCTCCCGGCTCTTTTTACAGCGTTTTTTACTCGAAAAAAATTCGAAAAATTACGGTTGTTTCAACCCTATTTCGGTTGTCGCAACCATATTTCGGTTGCCACAACCCTATTTTAGTTGGAACAACAGATATAGGGTTGTGGCAACCGAAGTTTCGGTTGCAGCAAATTCGGTTGGAACCAATGTTAAGTTAAAAAAATAATAAAAAACCCGAAAAAATGAAGATCATCATTTCGGCTTTATCTCGCAAACTGTCGGGCCGATATTCACAATTCAGAAACTAGAATATCAGACGTAATAGATAGCACAAGCACGGAACTACGATCCCTTCCACTATCGGAAAAATCGATGTTTGAACTTGTTAAACTTGTTTCTATGGAATTATACCATTAATTATGTGGTAAGGAATATAATAACTTTGTGTTGACGTTTGATTCAGATTTTTATTTGAATGAAGTTGAAAGTCGTATTCAATTTCGTTTGAAAGCGAAAATTATTTTAAAGGGATTTATTCAAGTTAGCTCGTTTAATTTATTAAACCATTAAATTAAGTACCACCTCAATTAACATAACCCTCGATGAATGAACGCAACTTCTTGGTTATTAATTGCGATTATTAAGGATTTTTTAAATAAAAAATACGAAATTTTCAAAAAATCTAAATTCGCATTATTTTTGATATTTTTGTAAGTATATTTTAATAATTTGTTTCACAGAATTAAGTTTCCATAGATTTTAAAATCTTTTACTTGGGTTTTTACTTTTACTTTTTTATTTTAAACTCCGATAGTTAATTTCTTCATTTTAAACACAATATTTGGTATGAAAATTAAAAAAATAAAATATGAAAATATTGTAAATAGTACTAAATGAGTCATAGGAGTACCATAGTACTTTTGAGGTTCTAATAGTACCATAAAAAGTACTATAGTACTAACTTTATCATCCCTGTGTTTTACTACTTTGTTTTTTTCGTTTTCTGCTCTTGCTGTTTTTTTTTTTTTTGTAGCAGTAGTAGTTGTAGTCACTGTTGGTAAAAGTGGCACAAAAGTGCCATTTGTGGCACTATTGAATGTTCAATGGCACCTTGGCACTCTCCATAGAATTTTGGCACTTTTTACGAAAATTTCTATATAATTTGATAAAAGGTCGATATCGCTGGTTTTTCATTAAAAGCCACGCCTATTAAGAAGGGGTAGCAAAATTAAAAAACAAATGCTACACTAAAAATATCTACAATTTTTTGGACCACCTTCCAGTTCTTCGGGGACAATTTAATCATTATTTTGATATTTAAAAATAAAAGCAACGGGGATAAAATTAGAAAAACTTTAATTGATTCTATTGTATTGTCAAATTTAATTGTAAAATTTTTTGAAAGTCTTGGACCTGCTAACTTATCTTAACGTAAGTTTAGTTTAGTGCTTTACTATAGTTAAGAATGGCATTTTTATATGAAAATATTTGTGGTAGGTAATGTTAAACTCGGGTTACTTTTTAGATAAGTTGCCCGCCTTTTTTTTTTTGTCTTTTTACTTAACCCTTAAATGCATGATCTCTACAATTTTAACCATTTTTTTATATATGATTTCTAAAGGCGTGTACATTTCAAGAAAAATACCAAAAAATTGCCAAATAGCTAAATTGTGATTATTTTAACGTGTATGAAAAAAAAGAAACAAAAAAAAAATATATGAAATATTAATTATACATTTATTGTTGCCAAAATTAATTTTATTGCGAGAATACCACTTTAAATATTTAAACAAACATTTTTGAATATTGCACTTTTTGTAAAAAAAACGCGTGTTTTAGATTTTTCACAAACATACGAAGCAAAACCAAGATTTTTCCCATAACTGTTTAAAAAATCTGAGTTATAGTTTATAAGAGCACTTTGCGCAGAAAGGGCCCCAATGCCCAAAAATTGAGTTTTATGCATCAAGTGACGTTTTTTATTAAGAAACTGGTATGTTGCCAAATGGCTACACCATGCATTTAAGGGTTAAAGTAACTAAATGTATAAATATTTGAAATAAAAGCTGAACATATTTTTTTTTAAACATTAAATGTTGCTTAATTTTTTTTTTTTGGCACTTTTAAAGCTTTTTTGGCACTTTTTTGGCATCATTGAGGCACCAAACGAAAATTCTCAAATACCATCACTGGTTGTAGTAGTTGTTCATTCCGTTTTTCTGCTCTTACTGTTTACACATGCTCTGTGTTTTGTTTGTAGTGGTAGCATTAGCACAAGAACAAAAATCGAGTTGATCAAAAACAATGACTGCCTACTAGAGGGCTGAATGAATGTCTTAAAAGACATTCTCTTGCATGCACTGATGAGAGATTTGACGATTTTTAATACTAAATATTACAAAAATTTACCATTTTACTTATTTGTAGTTATTTACAAGATGTTAAAATTCAGATTATTACAAAAAAAAAAAAAAAAAATAAAACAGAAAACAAAAATATATTTTGGTGTTGTATAAGAAAATGTTTTGTGAATGTCTTGCAAAACATTCATACTGGCCTCTACTGCCTACTTTGTATAAACTAAGTAGCAGGCAGATGCTTTTACTAAAGCTACATGAATTGTTTGTAGTAGTAGCAGTAGTAAAAAGCAAAAATATTTTTTGAATCGTAGTTTTTTAAACCCTGGAAAATACCAGAAATTTATGTCAAATACTTTTAATTTTTTTTAAAGTAATTTAAAGCTTCATTAGTCTAATCGTAAAGTAAAAAAACGTATCTGTAATCAATTCAATGTGTTAAAATAATATAGAAATATATTTTTATCTTTTTTTTATGCATTACAAATATTGTCAAGTAAAATCGTAAAAAAGTTCTGTTGTAAATAGAAATTTTATATTTTATTACTTGACATTTAATTCTATGCACAAGAAAAGGATAAAAAATACAATATTTTTATTTTTTATACTCTTTTTATTCATTATGAGAATGATACGTTACTTTTTTTACGATACTTCCAAACTAATTTGGGCTTTAAAAATAATTGATCATATGAACATTAGACCGTACCTCAAAAAAAAAGTTCACCGTACACCCTCTAATATGAAGTATTTTTGGAAGGCGATTTTTTTTGCCGAATGTAGGGGTCGCCTTTTTTTTTGTTATAGCTTTGGCATTTAAAATCGGATTTTAAAGTGTGATATATCAATTTTTTTTGCTTCGAGGAGACCAGTGTTTTGCTATATAAGTAGTAAAAATCCAATTAAAAAAATTTTAAAAGGCGACCCCTACGTTCGGAAACCAATATATGAAAAAAATTTCTACTGGGTTTAGCGAAAAACTTCCTTAGCAAAAGCTTAATGATTTTTTGCGAGCTTTAATTTTCTGACATTAGGGTGGTACATTAGGGTGGTAACAACTGAGATCTGGTGGGTATCTACTAGAACGGGATACTTCAGCTCAAAATACCCTTAGAGCAAAACACTGGTCTCCTCGAGAGAAAAACATCGATGTATCATACTTTAAGATCCGACTGTAAATGCCAAAGGTATAACGAAAAAGGTAAAATGGCGACCCCTACGTTCGGCAAAAAAAATAAAAATTTTTTTTTGAAACCTCCTTGCAAAACTACTTCATATTGGAGGGTGTACGGCGCACTTTTTTTTTTTTTGCCTGTAAGGTGGTACGCTCTAATGAACATGTATGTATTAATATTGGAAAAAATTCCTTCAAATAAAATTTACTTGAAAATTCATATACTTTAACTTTCCAACAAATATGTACTTCAAGTGCAAATATTTTTTATATTTAATTGAAAAAATATTTTTATTTAGAACTTTCAAGTACTTAAAATTATTTCATTATTTACCTAAATTTGATTCAAGTAAATATTATAATATTTAATCTTGAAATATTTTAATACAAGGATTTGGATATTTACTTAAAAATGTCCATGTAAAGTATTTACCCAGGGTATGAGAATAGGTCGTAATGTATTTTTCATACCGCTAGGGGATTAGGGCGTCCCTACATATAAAATTTTTGTGTTGCTATGACAACCTTCGTGTTGCTATGACAACCAGGCCTTGGCGTTACTATAACAACCACCTAATGTAATCCAACCTTATCTAATCTTAATCCTTAATCCCTAATCCTTAATCTTTAATCCTTAATACTTAATCCTAAATCTTAAATCCTTAATCCTTATCTTATCGTATCTTATCTTATAAAATTTTCGTGTTGCTATGACAACCAAGCCTTGGCGTTACTATGACAACCAGGCAGCACTTATAGCATTAACCTAATCTAATCCAACCTTATTTAGCATGTTGCTTTATTTGGAAAGGGGATAAAGGAGAGATAGGAGGTGGTGAAATATGAAAGGCCTCAAATATGGCAACACTGTAACTGCGCGAGATGTTGAACTTTACAACAGTTGTTGCGCGCTATTTGATGGTGAGTTGGCGAACTTTTGTTGTTTTTTGTTTTATTTCAAAACCCTATTATATTATTTTACTTCGGTGGGGTTAAGTACTATGGGAATAGTGAAGGAGGACACTGTATTAGGGATAGAAAAGTCATACACATTATTTTTCCAAATTGATGTTGCGGTAGCTGGGGATCGAACCCGCAACCACATGTGTAACAGTTCATCGCGCTAACCATTACACCACAGCCCTCACATCGTCATCGTTATTTATTGTTAATTATTAAGTGTGTTTATTTGATTTTATTTTTACTTAAAAGTAGAAAATTTGTTTTAACCTAAGCTTCCTCTGAATAATAACACAGTACAACAAAATAAGAAAAATTTGATGCATCGGGATTGCGACACATCATTTGTAATAGACTTTGGGACGCAGATCACGAATATGGCACTAGAACTTTAATAACTTTATAGTTTAAGAAATATTTGCAAAACCGTATTTGCAGAAAAATTCAATTCTGTAATAAACTTTTTGCAAAAAATACAAAATTAAAAGTATGAACGCTATTCTTTGCAAAATTTTAATAGGATGAAACATGCCCTTTAATTTGATATATCGCACGTTTTTACAGCTGCGATCATATTCTCTATACATATATGCATTTGAAGTAGAAATTTCTCTTTTTTCACGATTTCGTTAATAATTAATCTGTAATAAAAAGAATATGAATTTTTTTAATTTATACCATTAGTAAACATCTCATGTTACTTAATTTATCAAAAAAAATTTCGCACTTTGTGTTTTGATTTTAAGTAAAAATTGGCTAAAGCTGAAAAAGATTGATTTTTTTAATACCTAAAAATTAAAGAGTCTGTGACGAATCTGAAATTAAAAAACTCAGATAAAACCATTGAAATATGTAACACACATATTTTCTAATCAATTTCAACAAAGTTTTGTATAATTCAAGTGCAAATTCCTAAAAAATAACGATTTCAAAATATGCATGTTCAAAAAAGTACTATAAAAGAGCATTTTAAATTTAGACGATTTTATTTTTAAACATACGGTTTTGTTCATTTTGTATATGAAAACCCTACAAAATATTTTTATTTTCAAACATTTTGATTGGTTGAATATAAATTAACCAATCAGAATGCTCCAAAAATAAACCAAGTCAAAGCATACTGCCACCCAAAATTTTAAATGATAAAATTTGTATTTCAGATTGAATTTTCGGAAAATGTTGATGCAAAAGTTGTGATTTTTTTAACAAAAAGAATTTAGTGGAATATGCATTTAAGTCATATGTTAAGATTTTGCAAATCCGATTAAGGGATTTGACTTTATTTGCAAAATAGGAAAGTAAGTGAAGTTTTCATTTGAGTTGCAATTATATCCTAGATCCTTTATCTAACAAAAATAAGTTGGTATGGTTCTAAAAGCCCAAAGTCTATACTTTTAAATCGTATTTAAAATTATCCGTAGTTTAGTCAGGTATATGAATAAATAAGAAATTTTAACGAAAAAACTGACTTTTTGCTAAAAGCTAAATTTGCGAATATTTCAAAAACTATAGCTAATGTTAAAAATTTGGTGTTCACATTCGTGATACTCATCCTAAAATCTATCACAATTGATATGTCGCATGCCCGATGCATTTTTAGTGTTGTACTGTGTAATTTTCCCAATTATTAATTTTTTTTATAAGCTCCTAATAAGCATTCGCATCGAAGGGGACTTTTATCGACTTTAGTTAAAATATTGGGTGCAGAATGCCTAGACTTGATTTATTTTTGGAGAATTCTAATTGGTTAATTTATTTTCAAACAATCAAAATGTTTGAAAATATGAATATTTTTATAGGGTACACAAATAACACAAAATGAACAAAACCATATGATTAAAAATAAAGTCGACTTTAAATTTAAAATACTCTTTTATAGTAAGGACGATTATATTTAATTTTCATAAAAATAATTAATTCGTATACAAAACAAATTACATTTTAAAGGTACGCTAAAAACGTAGCGGGCTTGCCCGATGTAACTGAGCGGGCTTGCTCGGTGTAACTGACATCCCAAAAACTAGGCCTAAGGCATGTCGCTACAAAAGTATATAAAGTAAGTAGTTACCAAAATAAGTAGTTATTCGTGTGCTTATACGCAATTAAAAAATAAGTGGTTACAAGTTGTTAAATAATATTACTTACTTATATACTTACTAGTGGTTAAAAAATATGTAGTTGCTAAATTCACATTATCTTTATAAATAAATAAGTAGTGGGGCGTGAGCTAGACTGCTTATAAAAACGGCTTCGCCTAACAAAAATAACTAGTACTGACGCCGAATTATAAGTATTAAAAAATTTTAGTTTCATTATATAACCACTTATTTGGTAATGAAAGATTTTGCTGGGTACCCAAAGATTTTTTTTGGTACGATAATGTAGAAAATAATGCAAAAAGAAGTAGAAATTTCTTCTTGTATTATCTGTAATGCATTATAGATTGAATTCTTTTTTCATATCTTGCTACGCAACCATCAAATCATACCTTATGTATTTGATTGTATTGCAATCGCCTTTCCATACATGAAAAGTAATGCAGCACGCAAGGTGAACAACTTCTTTGTAATGTATAAAAGCATATATTCTCAGTGCCATGCATTGCCTATTTTTTGTTGGGGATCCATTCAGAATCGGTACTCTGGACTACATGTGCGCTAGTGTTTCTGTTTTCTTTTGTTTGTATACACAAAACTCTTAAGTTCCAACTACATAGTTTGCTACACAGATAAAAATATCACCAAATTTTAAGTGACAAAAATAATTGTTAAAATTTAATTTCCATTTCAACAACATTTTAATTGGATCAATTGAATATTTTGTTGATATGACAAGCTTCCAAGTTTTTTTCAATTAAACTTGTTTGTTAAAAATCAACAAACGTATTTGTTGAAGCTCAATGGGTTCTTTACTGAGGCGTCAGTTCGATCCAGTGAATAGTTGGTTCTTTTCGTTCTTTTTTGTTTTGTGATTAAATATACAAAAATTGATTTTGGTAAGATTTTTGTTCTCTTTATGAACTTTGACTGATTTTTCTGAATTTAGAACAAAAATATTATTTTCTAAAAAACCATTCCAATATCAAATAGTTTATTGGAAATAGATACAAACAATTTTTGCAAGATCGAACAATGGTGATCAGTTCATATCATTAATATAGTGAATCGTTCAATTGAACTAGTTCGTTCATGAACTACACAACTCTAGGACCCAGAAAAAACGCACGGTGCGTTGAATTTTCGGAAAACTTTATGCGCAGAGTAAAAGCTAGTTGGACTTAATACATCTAAAGTTCCAGACAGAAATTTTAAAAAGAACGTTGATACGGAAAAAAGAGCACAGCTCTGTGTTATATATGTAGTGGAGCACTTTTATTAAATAAAAAATATAATTGTCAAACAAATATGTATTTTTATTCAAGGCGTGTTTTTTAATTAAAAAATAAATTAAAATCAACAAATTCGATTTTTAAATTTTGCTTTGAATTTCAACAAACTAGTTTTTTGATATGGCAACATCGTTTGTTAAAATTTTCTTTGAATTTCAGCAAATGTGTTTGTTGGCTATTGAATTGAAATAAATTCAACAATCAAGTAACAAACATGGTGTTTGTATTTACAAACTCAATTATAGGCGCAATTCCAATTAAAAGTTTCATTGTATTTAGAAAAAGTTTAATTCTATTTACAAGCTATTTTTATCTGTGTATGCATAGTCTGCTGTGCAGTTTTTTTTGTTAGTCAAGTAAAAACACACCAAAAAGCAGAAAGCTGAAAAAATTTTACTGCTTAACCCCCAGTCTAGATTAGCAATAAATATGTTGACATACATATATTGCAGCAAATGTCAAAATTATGTTATCTTCAGTGTAGACCCCTCAATTGCGTACATATTTATTTTTATTTATTTTCGTTTATTGGTATCCTGATAATACAAGAATTACATCTTTATCATTTAGATTATCAGTCACAATGAATTAATATAATCTATAACAAGAATAATATTGAAATAAATTAATAATGAAATAAAATTTTCAAATGAAAAAGAATAAAATTAGTGAAAAGAATTTATTTAATTAATTTTTTTTTTTTGTTTTTTAAGGAAAGTTTAATAAAAAAACAAAATATAAAATATATACACTATGCGTTCAAATGCATTTTAAGAAATTTTCTAAACAAATTTGTATTGCTCATCCGTTGTATCATCGTTGGTAATGAGTTCCATAAGCTTATAGAGTACATAAAGAATTGTCTGTCTGAAAAAGTAATTTTCCATTAAGTTAGTAACCGGGTCTGTCTTACAATAAAGCTCTGCACCATAAAGGAGATGTGGCATAATAATGGTCTTGGCTATAATCATTCTTGTATTAACTGGTAGTAAATTATGTGTTGACCATAATCCTCTTAGAATGCCATAGGCTTTACCAATTGTTATATTCAAATGTGTGTCCCATGTCAAAGACCTGTTAAACACAATAACTAGATTTTAAGTCCAATCCACGAACTCAATTGTATTCCGGCCAAGAACTACCCTGTCCAAGTCCACTGTCCTAAGTTGTCTACGTCCCACAACCATACATTTTGATTTTCCAGAGTTAAGAGTAAGCCCATTCTGCCTTGCCCTATGGAATGGGCCAAATACAAATCATAATTCAGATTACCAATGCCATCGTTCACGTCCTCTGGACGACACACTGTTAGCAGTTAGACATCGTCCGCATACATATGCACTTCACTATAGCGTAATATCGTGGGTAGATCATTGATATAGATTGAAAATAGAAGTGGGCCCAACACTGATCCCTGTGGTACGCCCGTTGAAATGGAAATAAATTCAGACATAACATGAACTACTGCCTGCGACCTGTCACTGAGATATGATGATATGAGTGATAAACTTGTTGCCGAGAATCCAAACATATATTTCAATTTACACAGCAGTACTCCGTGATTTACCAAATCAAATGCCTTAGTATGATCCAGAACATTGAGCAGCACGATTTTTCCAGAATCAATTTCTGATCTTATAAGTTCAGTTACTTCCAACAGAGCAGTAACACAGCTTCTACTTTTCCTGAAGCCTGATTGTTTATCACTAATAAGTCCAAAGTCATTCAAGTAGGACAGAATCTGTTCATGGACTATTACTTCAAATGCCTTTGACAAGTACGACAATATTGATATGGGTCTAAATTCAGAATTGCCCTTAGATATAGGAGTAATCTTGGCCCTTTTCCAACTTAAAGGGAAAACCGATTTCGTGAGTATGGTGTTAAATATGAACGTAATATATTTCAAAATCATAGGTAATAAAATTTTAAAAAATCGAGGTTGAATATCATCTATTCCAGCTGCAATAGATTTAACAGAGTGAAAAGCCTTCAATACATCTGTCTCAGTTACACATGACTCATATTGTATTCATGTAAAGAAAAACACCCCATATTAATATCTACGGGATAATGTAATTTATCCGATATTGCAAGATTACTAGAGGAAGAACCATTGGGATTTATAAAATTAGATTTGAAGTAATCAGCGAAAATATTGGTAATGTCTTCAGGTTTATCCGATATAATGTTTCCATATTTCATTGATGATGGAATATCTGCAGATTGCCTCTTAGAACGAATAAAATACCAAAACGATTTCGGATTTGCCACAATGTCGTTTTCTATTTTTAGTAAATATTGTTTATATAAAAATTTATTTAGAAAATTTAATTCCCTTTCCTTCAATAAATGTTGTTGATGAATTTCTGAACAACTCGTAGAAAGATATTGTTTATGTAATTTGTTTCTTTGATTCTTTAATTTTCTTAAACCCCTTGTATACCATAGGTGTTTAGAAGACTTTCTTGATTTTTTTGGAATAATTTGGTGGCAAATATTTAAAAAAGTGTTTAAAAATAAATCATAACACATATTTGTGTCTTTACCCGAAAACATATTCGACCAGTCAATACTATTTAAAGTGGAATTTAATACATCATAATTACATAAATTGAAATCAAATATTTTAATTGTTTCATTACTAGCATTTTTTATAAAATCGTAACATTCTAACTCCAAGACAATAGCAGAATGATGAATAGTTGTTGGCGAAAATGGTTGTAAGCATTCATAAATTAAGTATTTTGAATCTGAGGGTATAACGATTAGATCTAAGATGGTGCCTTTTAAACCATATATATCATATATGGTGCCATTTCAACAATATATGCTCATATATGGTACCTTATGAACAACATTTTTAATACAGTTCCAGATATGATAATATATGCTACCATATATAGTGCCATATACTTTGATATATCGTATCATTTAAACAACCCGAGTAAAAATAGTTACATATAGTCATATATGTGATTAAGTTATATCTGTATAAATATACAGTTTCATCCGAAGAATGGCCCGATATATTTTTATCAATTGTTTATCAATTTTTATCTAAATGTATCAGTTTAGATCTGACCTGATTAAATTATGTGTTTAATAAATTATGTGTTTTTGACCTCCCGAGTAAAAAAGAGTATATATAACATATATTTTTTAATATTAAAATATATGATAATATAAAATATTGTGTGCGACCTTATATGTTTTTATATGATGATATATTAGAAATTTTTTTAGAAATTTTCTCATATGTAATCATATTAAATCATATATCAGTATTTGCTTTATTGCAAATTGTATATATAGGAATATATTATTGATAAAACCGTTAAAAATTTTATATATAAATAGATACGAAAAATATTTTTAATTTTATTTTTTATATAACAATATCGTCGGCTTGCCTGCAAATAGTGTTATGTGTTCTTTAACAGGTTTTAATATTTTTTTAATATATTTCATTGACATCATATGCTTTAATAATGATTGTAATAAATAAGGTCGTGAATCATTAGGGCATATGATGTCAATAAAATATATTAATAGGATAATATAAATCAATTTTTTCGCTCTCCTGAAAACCTGTTAAAACCAAAAACATAGCACTTCTTGCAGGCAAGCCGACGATATATTAGTTAATATCAGACCCACGTTCGATAATAAGTAATATATTCGAGATTAATGTAATATTTGATCAAAAACAATTTTTTATATGTTTTACTCAATTTTTTCATTAAATTAATATTTTCTGAGCTTTTTTACTTCTAAAAGTTTTTTTTTTTAATTTAAAAAATCCAATTTAAAAAAATTAAAATTTAAAACCATGGCCCTGCTCGTAATGGGTTAATAAGTCTAGGCATGCTGCATATCATTGGAAATGTATTTCAAGTTTCCAACGATATGTATATTTTGTTCTGGTCCGATAAGTTTTGAGTGGAGAAATAAGCCATTGAATATTGTTGTAGATCATCTTCAGCTCCATAAATCGGGAACTATGAGCCTCCAACAAAAAAGAAGTGCATTGCCGGGTTAACCATTAAAATTTTATTTAAAATAAAAAAAAGCTTAACATATTTAAAAAAAATTTCTAAGTTCAAAGAAAATTCCCATATTTGATAAAAAATTATCTAGTTTTTAAAGAATAACAGATTTATACATTAACGTCTTCAATAGTTACCAAGGTTGGTTACCGAAACGAATAACGGTAAGAGTAACGGTAACGGTATCAGATTTCGTTTGTTTAGGTAAAGGTAACGATATTTAAGACTGTTTCGGTAACGGTATACCGTTATCGAAACAGCAATACCGGTACGTACCGGTATTAAAAATTATGATAAAAACATATAACAACAAGTAAAAACATGGCATATTTTTAATTTTAAGTACTGAAAATACAGATTTTAAGCTATAAATTCAATACTGGTAGTTTTAATAAGTAAAATTATTATCTATAATTTTTTTGTAAAAAAAAAACACTCAAGATTATAAAATAAAAAATAAAAAAATTGTAATTTTTATATAAAATAATGAATACCGGTAAAATACCGGTAACTACCCATAAAAATAACGGTATCGGTAACGATAACGGTATTTATAAATTTTTTTAGAGGTATCGATAACGGTATTCAATTTGAAACGGTATTTTAGCGATAACGGTATTATAACGATAACGGTAACCAACCTTGATAGTTACTCATTATCAACAATAGCCCTCGGCTGACAGTCAGGCATGTGATGATGGATCCGTACAATACCAATTATTTTTTATTTCCTAATTTAGATGTCCGGCGTCAAACAAAACGATAAATAATAATTTGAAGCCAATTTGATTTTCGCGAAACAAATTATTCTAGATTGAAAAACTGTTCATCGTTTTCGATTTTCATCACACCCCTGAGTGTGTAGGACTCGAAATCCAGCTGCCCTCCAATTCAAAGTTTTTTTATCATTTAAATTTAATCATATCGTATTGTATTAACTTATATCCAATTTGATCGGGACAAAATTCGGATATAAGTTTATCATTTGATATAACTTTGTATCCTTGTAAATACAATTATATCCAATATGATACAATTTAATATGACCATTTTTCGGATGAAATTATATCCAGTTACATATTGCAAATATATCCATTCACATATAATTTTATATACACTTTTTTACTCGAGCTGATACAATTTTATCGGTTTGATCGTAATTGGTTCAATTTTATATAAATAAAATATAATTGTACCTTTACAATTGTATCAAAGTTTTAAACTGATATCTGGTCAAAATTGGGATATAACTATATAATTTTGTATACAAATATATCTATTTGGACCTAAACTGATACCATGTGATATAAACCAATAAAATTGTATCAGGTCAAAAATCTGATACAATCTGATTAACACATAATTTAATCAAGTCAGATCTAAAATGATGCAATTAGATAAAAACTGATAAACAACTGATACAATTTTATTGGGCCATTTTTCGGATCAAATGGTACATGGATGACTCTAAGTTATATATTACCATATAAAGCTCCATATTGTTTTTTTAATAGGGAACATACCATATATGGTGCCATTTAAACAATATATGGTCATATATGGTAACTCATCAGCAACTACAATATTAACTGTATTTCAGAAGCTATTAATTGTATTTCGGAAATTTTAAATGAATTTCAGAAATTATGGAATGTATTTCAGAAATTTATTAATTGTATTTCAGAAATAATCAAATCTATTTCAGAACTTGTTGATTGTTTATCATAGTTAATAGAGAACGGTATAGAACTCGAGACCTTCTGAGTTTAAACCTTATTTTAACAAAATATTGTAATTTTTATAAAATCAGTGCTCTGCCAGTGTATTATTTTGTGAACTGTTGTCAATATCTGTCTGGGATTTTATTTAATCCCAAATAAATGGAGATCTTACGTAGTACCCAAATATAATGCGGGATCTAATTTTATCTGTCATTTTTCTGGATAGTTTTAGATGTCAATCCCCAAATATATTGCTGTTTCTAATTCGATCTGCCATTTTAATACTGAAATAAATTGCTAGATCTAATTCGATCTGCAATTTATGGGATAAATTAAGATCTTACCAAATCCCCAAATATATAACTGGATTTAATTCGATCTGCAATTTATCGGAAAAGTTAAGATCTTACGCAATCCCGAAATATATTACTGGATCTAATTTTTGATCTGTCATTTTTTGGATATATTTAGATTTTACTTAATCCCCAAATATATTGCTGGATCTAATTCGATCTGCCATTTTTCGGATCAAATTAGATCTAAGTTTATCCACAAATATATTGATGGATCTATTTCCATCTGCCATTTTTCGGATCAATTTGGATCTAAGTTTATCCCCAAATATATTGCTGGATCTAATTCGATCTGCCACTTTTTCGGACCAAATTAGATCTAACGTTATCCATAAATATATTGCTAGATCTAATTCGATCTGCCAAAATTGAGATCAAATTAGATCTAAGAATATCCACAAATATATATATATATATATATATCTAATTCGATCCGCCATTTTTCGGATCAAATTAGATCTAAGTTTATTCACAAATATAAAACTGGATCTAATTCGATCCGCCATTTTTCGGATCAAATTAGATCTAGGTTTATCCCCAAAGATATCATTGGACCTCCCAATTTTGAGATATAACTTGATCTTAGTTTATCCCCATATATACAATGGGATCTAATACGATTTCATTGGATACACCCAATTTTGAGATCTAATTGGATCAGCTAGATATTACAGCAGATCTTAAACAATATCAAATTGGATATGATTATATATTGCGCGAGATCAATTTTTTTTACTCGGGAGTGCACTGTTTTTATTGTTTCTTATGCGAAGTTAAAAATGAATGTATGAAGGGAAAAAAGTATTTTTTGCCTAAAAATTTAAATATTTTTTTTTAAAAATTCATAAAAAATCCAAAATGGAAAAAAGTGCCAAAACTAATTACTTTCGCGTAAAGTCACATAACTCATGAGCAAAAACAGGCATAGATCATGAAAATCGATGCACGCGTTTCTCATTTATTCACAATTAGGTAAATGTATGAATTTCAAAAATTTGCTCCAGATATGCACAACATTATTTGGAGAAAACATTGACACTCACAAGCCGAACTCCCTCATATTTTTCTACTGTACTAAAAGAGAAATATTGATGTGGCAACACTGGTTCTGTAATGTTCACATAAAACATTATACTTCTTCTATATATACTATACTATACTATACTATACTATACTATACTATACTATACTATACTATACTATACTATACTATACTATACTATACTATACTATACTATACTATACTATACTATACTATACTATACTATACTATACTATACTATACTATACTATACTATACTATACTATACTATACTATACTATACTATACTATACTATACTATACTATACTATACTATACTATACTATACTATACTATACTATACTATACTATACTATACTATACTATACTATACTATACTATACTATACTATACTATACTATACTATACTATACTATACTATACTATACTATACTATACTATACTATACTATACTATACTATACTATACTATACTATACTATACTATACTATACTATACTATACTATACTATACTATACTATACTATACTATACTATACTATACTATACTATACTATACTATACTATACTATACTATACTATACTATACTATACTATACTATACTATACTATACTATACTATACTATACTATACTATACTATACTATACTATACTATACTATACTATACTATACTATACTATACTATACTATACTATACTATACTATACTATACTATACTATACTATACTATACTATACTATACTATACTATACTATACTATACTATACTATACTATACTATACTATACTATACTATACTATACTATACTATACTATACTATACTATACTATACTATACTATACTATACTATACTATACTATACTATACTATACTATACTATACTATACTATACTATACTATACTATACTATACTATACTATACTATACTATACTATACTATACTATACTATACTATACTATACTATACTATACTATACTATACTATACTATACTATACTATACTATACTATACTATACTATACTATACTATACTATACTATACTATACTATACTATACTATACTATACTATACTATACTATACTATACTATACTATACTATACTATACTATACTATACTATACTATACTATACTATACTATACTATACTATACTATACTATACTATACTATACTATACTATACTATACTATACTATACTATACTATACTATACTATACTATACTATACTATACTATACTATACTATACTATACTATACTATACTATACTATACTATACTATACTATACTATACTATACTATACTATACTATACTATACTATACTATACTATACTATACTATACTATACTATACTATACTATACTATACTATGCTATACTATACTATACTATACTATACTATACTATACTATACTATACTATACTATACTATACTATACTATACTATACTATACTATACTATACTATGCTATACTATACTATACTATACTATACTATACTATACTATGCTATACTATACTATACTATACTATACTATACTATACTATACTATACTATACTATACTATACTATACTATACTATACTATACTATACTATACTATACTATACTATACTATACTATACTATACTATACTATACTATACTATACTATACTATACTATACTATACTATACTATACTATACTATACTATACTATACTATACTATATACTATACTATATATACTATATACTTCTTTCTCACACTGGTTCTGTGATTTTTATACCCTACACCACTATGTGGTCAGGGTATTATAAGTTTGTGCTGATGTTTGTAACACCAAAAAATATTGGTCGTAGACCCACCTTATAGTATACCGATCGGTTCAGAATTTTTTTTTATTTCGATTTAACGATGTCCGTCTGTCCGTCCGTCCGTCTGTCTGTCTGTCCATGCAATCTTGTGCGCACTCTACAGGTCGCAGCTATTAAGATATTTTGATGAAATTTGGTACGCAGACCTATGTTGGCCCAAGGACGAACAAGTTTGATTTTTTTGAACATCGGTCCATGTTTAGACCTAGTGCCCATATAAGGGTCCTACCAAAATTATATTGTTTATACGCTGCAGGTCGTAAATATTAAGATATTTTGACGAAATTTGGTACACAGACCTATGTTAGCCCAATAATCGGTCTATGTTTAGACCTAGTGCCCATATAAGGGTCCTACCAAAATTATACTGTTTATACGCTGCAGGTATTAATATTAAGATATTTTG
Source organism: Leucophora obtusa (assembly GCA_949987735.1). Classification (NCBI taxonomy): domain Eukaryota; kingdom Metazoa; phylum Arthropoda; class Insecta; order Diptera; family Anthomyiidae; genus Leucophora; species Leucophora obtusa. The sequence goes on from OX465295.1 coordinate 137,793,023, forward strand.
ATGAAATTTGGTACATAGACCTATGTTGGCCCAAGGACGAAGCCTATTGATTTTGGCGAACATCGGTCCATGTTTAGAACTAGTGCCCATATAAGGGTCCCCCCAAAATTATATTGTTTATACGCTGTAGGTCGCAAATATTAAGATATTTTGATGAAATTTGGTACATAGACCTATGTTGGCCCAAGGACGAAGCCTATTGATTTTGGTGAACATCGGTCCATGTTTAGAACTAGTGCCCATATAAGGGTCCCCCCAAAATTGGCTTGGTTACAAACTGCAGGTCGCAAATATTAAGATATTTTAATGAAATTTGGTGCGCTGACTCACATTATAGAAAATTTTGACATAAGCCCCATTTTAACCCATTCGAATTTCGGATCCAAACAATACACCAGACTGGTGTAGGGTATTGTATAGTCGGCATGCCCGACTTTAACCTTTTTACTCGTTGTCATTCAACAAGTGCCGACGAACGCGAACAGTAAAAGTGATTTTTCTCCAGTTTTTTAAAAGTGAACAAAAGAGAACAGAATATGGAACTGTGCAAGCCAGATATAAATAGCTTTTGCTACTGCTGTGGTCAATATGTCTCAACACATAAAAAAAGGGGAAATTTCAGGACTGATTTTGTTCAAACATACGAGATGTACTTCAACCAAAATGTTATAGTGAACGAAAATTGGGTACCAAATATAGTGTGTAAAAGCTGCTACAACCGTCTAATGGATTGGAAAAATAGAAGACGTGAAAGTATGCCATTCGGTATCCCAATGACTTGGACTAATCCTGGCGAAGGTCACAATCCATTGAATTGCTATGCATGTGCGAATAAAGGAGCCGCAAAAAGGATAAGAAAATCGTATAATTACGTTGGTATTGCAAGTGCCGCAACACCATTGCCTCATTCGGACCACATTCCTGTGCCAAAAGCTTCTAGCCCAGATATTTTCTCTTCTACGACTGCTCCGACATATCATGCACGTGATGATTCCCCATATGAGCCATCAGTATCCAATGAGCCAATTTTAATAAATCAAAATAAGCTTGATTCAATTGTTGCCAAGTTGGAATTAACACAGCATAAATCGGAAGAGCTGGCTTCCATTTTGAAATCAAACAATTTGTTGGCACCCGGTGTGAAAGTCACAGCTTATCGAAGTCGTCAGGCAACACTCCAAAGTTTATTCCTTGTGAATGATGAAAAAACTTCTGCATATTGCCCAGATGTAGGAAAATTGATTGACGCAATGGAAATAAAATATGAAGCAGATGACTGGAGATTATTTATTGACAGTTCAAAACTCAGCTTGAAGGCGGTTTTACTGCATAAGACCAATAAAAAACCTTCAGTTCCAATCGCCTACAGTACAGAAACGAAAGAAACATATGATGCACTGGAAAATATTTTTAGAATGGTTAACTACGCCAAACATATGTGGCGCATATGCTGCGATTTAAAAGTTGTAGCAATGCTTTGCGGTCTTCAAAGCGGCTATATAAAATATATGTGCTTTTTGTGCGATTGGGACACACGATTTTCCGGTGACCAATATGCATGCCACGGATGGAAACTCAGAGAGCACAGCAGGTTACAAACGGCCAATATTATTCGTGAGCCTCTAGTGCCGAAGGAGAAGATATTGCTGCCTCCACTGCATATTAAACTTGGAATTTTTAAGAATTTTATCAAAACTGTCGCCAAAAGAGATGAAGTTTTCTTGTGTTTGAAACTAATTTACCCGAGACTCAGCGAAAGTAAAATTAAAGAAGGTAAGTTATAATATCACATTCATTTCCCATGATTTTCCATCTTAACAAATTAATTTTTTACAATCAGGCGTACTAAATGGTCCAGATATACGAAAGCTGATTAAAAGTGACGCATTCAACAATATTTTGATTGACGCTGAATTGAATGCATGGCAGGCAATGAAAGAAGTAATAGAAGGCTTGTTGGGAAAGCATCGTTCTAACAACTACGATGTTTCTGTCGCAAGGATGTTAAGAGCATTCTCGGAAATTGGTGTCCACATGTCCTTGAAAATCCATTATTTACATCATCATCTGGACTACTTCAGCAAACAATTGGCTACCGAATCTGATGAACAAGGTGAACGCTATCATCAAGAACGCTATTTTTCAAACTCATTTTAATAAAACAAAAACTTACAGATATAGAGGCAAAAAGTCGCCGAGTGCAATAATTGCGGAAATTTGCTGGTGGAGTAAGTTAGTGTGGCAAGACAAGGATGATCTTGATGATAAAGAATTTTCAGGAGATGCAGAAGGGCCAACAGTGGAGTCACACATTGACATTATGTGTGGTTCAGAAACTGATGATAGCGATGAATGCGATGCCACTAGTCCCGAACAACCACCATCGAAAAAGTCTAGGCAATATTTATTAAAATAAATAAAAATAAATAAATAAAATAAAAATAAAAAATTATAAAAATGTTTACTTAATTTTTTTAGTAGTTTATGGCCAGAAATCTGGAGTTATTGGGGAAAATTTATGAAAAAGGCGATAAATGACACTCTTTTGAATAAAAACAAATATCAATATTCTTGTCAAAATGGGATACCTTCACTTAATTGTAAATAAAAGCAGAACGCGTTAAATTTTGTTTATAGGTTATGTGACTTTACATGAAATTAATAACACTTGATCCTTTTTTCCGTTTTGGATTTTTTATGAATTTAAAAAAAAAATTTTAATTTTTAGGCAAAAAAATATTTTTTTTTCTCCACAAATTTATTTTTACCGGCAAAACTGTTGATTATAAAGAAAAACGTTATATGAACGGATTAAAGAAATTGTAATTCTAAATTTTTCTAAATTTGTTTCATCAAAATCGGACAAGTGGTTCTCGAGTTATATTAAACTACGTTTTTGCCAAAATGTTACAACTAAGCGAAAAAACATCAAGATAAGGAAAAAATTTAAAAGGTCATAAAAAAAAAATGACACATACGAACGCCAAACCCTTTGAGGGTTTTACTATACTGACCTAGTACCATCACCCTGACTTGGAATTTCTCACCCCCCAGATTGGCTGTTGTACTGTGTAATTAAAATAATAACAAAAGTTGTAAACATTAATTAATATCGTTAACAAATACCACTTTCTAACACTTTCTCTTTATTCCCTTCGATATTTTATTGTTAAAAATAGCTTTTGTTTATATGAATAACTTTGACGTTTATTTTTGGGCTTGAAATGTGGTTTTGTGCGTTCCCTGTATTGTGAGAAATTTTACCATTTTTTGAGATAATTATTTGTTTACACTCATTTTACCAGACTTTATCCAGAATTACATGGAACAAAGCTATTGTTATTCTTTCTAATAGACAGTGTTGCCAGTTTTTTTCAGACTTTATCCCCAATTTTCAAATTGTTATACCCAAAAATCCCCAATTTTCAATTTGTTATCCCCAAAAATGCCCAATTTTTATTTTCTGGAAAAAATTCGTATTCGTTAACTTTTTTTTTAAATTAATGTAAAAATACCATATTTATTTAATTCTTTTCGGTACCTTATACACTCAAACTCAATAAATTTTGTAATTCTAACAAATTATAAAAAAGAACAAATAAATTTAAATAACAGCATAAAAAAATGTGAGCCAAATTTTTTCGTTTTAAATATTTCAGAATCAAAATTTTTCGATTCATCAGCTTCAGACATTTTGTTGCGTATGGTACTGTATAAAAAAGTTTTAATATTTCAGCAGATGGATTGAATTTTTGACAATTGAATAACATGTAAAGTATATATTTAATTTAAGAAGAGCTTCTTATAACTCATATTACATCCGAATAACCTTAAATACTTTGGAACCAAAAGGAATACAAATTTTCACCAAAAGGAATTAAGGTTTGTACGCACATTAACTTTCCAGACACAAATTTGTGTAGCCTAAAATCATGCACTATTATTATCTTACTTAAAAGAAATATATGAATATTTAGAATTATCAGGATTAAATTCATAAAAATATAAAAATATAAAAAGGCAATAATATGTTAACCTCAAAAAAATCCCCTAAAATTTCGAGTCATCCCCAATGAATCCCCGGATCCCAAACGGAAATTTTTATCCCCATTGAAGAAAAAAAATCCCCAATTTGGTTATAAATCCTCTAAACTGACAACACTGCTAATAGATAGTGTGTAACAGTGATGGTATTTGAGAATTTTCGTTTGGTGCCTAAATGATGCCAAAAAAGTGCCAAAAAAGCTTTAAAAGTGCCAAAAAAAATTAAGCAACATTTAATATTTAAAAAAAAATATGTTCAGCTTTTATTTCAAATATTTATATATTTAGTTATTTTAAGAATAAAAAGACAAAAAAATAAAAAGGCGGGCAACTTATCTAAGAAGTAACCCGAGTTTAACATTACCACAAATATTTTCATATAAATTTGCCATTCTTAACTATACACCGATAAAATTCCATGGTTAGATAGTTAACAAAATCTATAGTTGAATAAAAAAAAAAATATGAATAACTATCATATTCATTGACAACTCTTGCTTTCAATGAAATTATTAATATTATAGTTGTCCTGTTAAAATATATTTCAATTTATTTACAAATTGTCAACCCCTTTTGATAAATAAATTTTTATTAAAGAAAAAAGCAAAAAACGAAAATATTGACTTATAAATTATTTGGTAAGATTTAATTCACAAACTTTGTTAGCCATTTATAATTAATATTTATTGCGTATTTTGTAGATACAATTTAAGAGTACCAAAAAAATTGGATTAATATCAAGATATAGATAAATTAGTTTGAAAAATTAATAGTTATATTTTTTCCAAATTTATCTATATCTGTAAAGTTTTTATTAAAGACCAAAATAATGATTAAATTGTCCCCGAAAAACTGGGAGGTGGTCTAGAAAATTGTAGATAATTTTATTGTAGCGTTTGTTTTTTAAATTTTGCTACCCCTTCTAAGTAGGCGTGGCTTCTAATGAAAAACCAGTGATATCGACCTTCTATCAAATTGTATAGAAATTTTCTTAAAAAGTGCCAAAATTCTATGGATAGTGCCAAGGTGCCACTGAACATTCAATAGTGCCACAAATGGCACTTTTGTGCCACTTTTACCAACAGTGGTGTGTAAATGAATAAAGAGAAAATGAGCGTAATATATTTGTTTTTTATGGTATGCTCAAAGAAATAAAGCAGATAATGAAGATTGTACAATAGATTATTATTGTACGCTGCCAATAAATATATTGTGAAAATTTCGACGAAATCCACCCCATGTATTTCTTCGCCCCAGGGCTGCCAAATTTGCCGATTTTTCGGCATTTTGCCAATTTTTTATTGAAAAATATGCAAAATGCCGATTTGCCGATTTTTGGTCAAAAATGCCGATTTTTTTTTAATTCAAAAAACACGCAATTTTTTTTTTTTTGTATATTAATAAATAATAAAATAATTCTATCTTTGAAATTCTTACAGAATTTTGTATTTTACTAAATGAATTTGAAATTCAATAATTGGAAGCTAAATGTACCCTAAGCAATATTCTTATACAACTGTATGTCATATTGAAATTTTTGTATTTCTCCAAAATGTAAGAAAAAAAATATGCCATATTTTGTAAAAGTATTATACAACTTATTGAAATACGTAGCAAGAGGACGATATGTTGCTAAATTTTAAAAACGGAATTTTTTAATTTTATTTTGAAATCTGATTCAATTTTATCCGGACGATTCGCATCATTTAATAATTTTATATATTAAATTATTTGCTACTTTATTCAATAAATATCTTATTCAAAGAATCAGTTTGATTTTTGTTGACTCATTTTATATAATCAAGATAAAATATAAAATTTTAACAAATCATTTCAACTAACAATGGTTAAATTGATTTGTACTTCGTGAATTATTTCATAAAATAAATTATTTAATCGAATCAATATTAATTCGATATAAATTATTCTAAATCATTATCTCACTTTATTCAATATGAAATCATTGATTTAAAGTTGTTATATCATAAATTATTCGCTGATTCATAAAAACAAAACCTTTTTATGCGAATTGATTGAAAATAGAATTATCTTTTTCAGAGAAAAAATATCTCTAAAAATTGTGGAACTAATTTATGTAGTATTGGCATAAGTTAATATCTGAACTAACATTTTTTTGTTATTTAATTTATCTCAAAAACCTTTATTCTAATTTGATTGTTAATTATTAAATTTAATTTATTTTCAGTGTAAGTCATATTTTTTTACACCGAAATGTTCTTTTTATATATATTTTTTTAAGAGTATATATATATTTTTGTGTTTTTTATTGTGCCGATTTTATGCCGATTTTTATACCCTCCATCCCACTGTGCAGGAGGGTATATATCATTTTGTCATTCCGTTTGTAACTCATCGAAAAAAAAATCTGGGACATAAAAAAAATATATATTCCTGATCGTTATCAATAGCGAAACCGATATAGCCGTGTCCGTCTGTCTGTCTGTCTGTCTGTCTGTTGAAATCACGATCACGCTCAAAATAGTTGTGCTAGGATGTTAATTTTTAGTCAAAATTTTGGTCCAATTTCTTAAGCAGTTTGCTATTGGAAATGGGCATATTTGGTCCAGACGTTTAAAAGTTATGAAAGAAAATGTAGAAGCACCTCTAGAATTTTCCATATTAACATGAAAAATATATTAACTGTGTGTTGTTGTTGTTACTGAATAAGAAAAAAATACAAACATACACACCCAGACCTTGAAAGAGTTAATTCTTTTTTTGAATTTATATGCATAAAATTGGATTCATTTTATAAATTACTGAATAATTCATAATGCCTTTAAATCAATGATTGGACATTGAATAAAGTGAGATAAGATTTGTTCCTATTTGTGTTGATTCAATTTTGATTCGATTGAATAATTTGGACGTATGTTGGCTTTAGAGGCATCTCACCGATTGATTCTAAATTTTTACTACTGATATAACTCTCTTTTGGGGGCCCGAAGAAATTTTTTTTTTCACCGAAAAGCCTGTATGGGGAGTTACTTCGGTTTAAAGTTTAAAAATGAACTTAACTATATTTTCTTCATTTATGATAGGGTTGGAACAATATGTACACCATTGGAAAGGTAATAACAATATCTTTAGGATAGCATTTTCTTGTTGACCGATTATGATTCGGCGTAGGAATTTTAATTTTTTTGTTTTTTTAATGTTTTTATTCAATAAAAATCCTATATAAAAACAAAAATTGTGCTTATTAGAATGTTATCAAGACGAAAAGCTTTTATTTGATATATAGATAGGCTTGACTTCTAATATCTTCGCCCGGGTAAAAATATTAATATGGTGTTATATATAATTATATCTTATTTTATAAGTCCCCATATACAACGACATACAACTTGATCCGAAAAATGGGTCATCTACTTGTGTCTAATTATAACAAATTAGATATAATTTGATACAGTTTGATCCGAGATTTGTCCATATCCAGGACATCAAATTACATCTAATTCGATATAAAAATATCTGATTTTATATAACATTGTCTAATAGTAAGTATACTTTTTATGCATACCGGCTATTAAATTGATATTGAAATTTCTATAGCTTGATGAATTTTAAAGGCCCAAATTTTATAACATAAAATAAAAACTTTAATGCTTTTGTCTTCTAAATCGTACGCATCATTTTTTAATATAATTTTATATGCAAAAGAATCACGTAAAAATTATTTAGCTGTGGAGAAATTAACTCTTAATTTATATTAATTTGTGTGAGATCATATAGAAAGTTATATAAAATTACAAGAATATATTTTTAGTATGACGATACATACAGTGTTATATAACTTAGTATCGAACCATATATAATCATATCGGTCACTACATATATTTTGATTAGTTTTATATAGCTTATGTAGTTATATATGGATTCAGATGTGGGGATATGTAATAACATCAATTACCGTACAAAAAATTCATTAAAAAAATATCAAACGTAGTTGTATATAATGATATGTGTCTTAATGTGACTCCATTCAACGTCAGATATAACCCAATCACGTTATATATAACAATATATAAGTATTTTTACTCGGGCGGTGTTTGAAGTGATAAAATTTGAACTACATCTTAAAAGTTTTTAATCTTGAGAATATATTAATAAGTAAAAAATTATGTGGTAGTATACGGTGGCTTTTATAAAAACGGTTTATTTTAAAAAATCTTAAAAATAAATCTCATTCGCCGGTAATGTGTAAACAAACAAAAAAAAATGTCGTCCATAAGATATTTTTACTATCTTTCAATGATATATACATATATATTGTTCCAATTTGACTATAAATGACTTAGATATGTATATGTAGCTAAGTCCATTTCCAAACTTTTCACAGAAATAAACTCCCTACAGAGGTCTTTCAGCGGATTGTTTTTTTTAACAGCTTAAAAAGTACTACATCGGGGTAAAAAAAATTCACTGATATCAACTTATTGCAAAACTGAGATTTAAAATACGAATTAAGGAATTATATTTTTAAAGGTCTGCACACATCTATATGAATAACATAAGCAGTGTTGCCACTTTATGGGTAGGGCATGGATGACAGCAATTATTAAATTGTTTAGTTTTTCACTTAAATTTCAATTCAAATGAATGAATTGAGAAAGTTATCAAATTTGTAAATAAAAAAATATATTATACATAAAAAAAGAATTTAAATCATAAACTAGCCAATAGATAGTGGGTCTATGAATACAACTTAGCAATTACTTCAAAGCATTGTTGGTAGCAGAAACGGTGCGATTATCGGTGAGGGTAAGTAACGCTATCATAGATTATTTCGGTTACAGTATGTTAAGGATAATTGTATTTCGATAACGGTATTTTAAGGTTAACTGTATTGCAATTATTTCGATAATGGTATTTTAAGATAAGCGGTATTTCGGTGCATTCCGCAAATTTTTTTTTTATGAAAAAACAAAGTAAAGTAAAATAAATTTATTAACTAAGTGTATGTAAAATTCACAATTACGACGTGGAATTACAAAAATTTTAAACTAAAAAATAATGGTGTTGTAAGGATAATGGGATAATGGTATTTGATTAATTTCGGTACTGGTATTTTAAATGTATCGATATTTGAATCTATAACAGTATTTTAGCGATAGAGCCTACCAACCCTGCCTCAATGTATGTAATTACTTTTGGCTTATGAATGACTTAGCATCTAATTGTTAAGTTTGCATAAAAATTCCAATATCTATTTTTTATTCATACGAGTTAATGAATTGATTCACAGCGACTGATCATCCACGAATTAAACCGATACATCAGGAAAGTGTATTAATCTATACATGCTTTGAAATTCTTTCGTTATACAAATAAGCTATTAACGTATACAAAAAAATCGTTACCAAGTAATTAAGCAAATTTCAACTAATAAAGTTTTATCGAATAATTTATTATATTGTGTATGCCACAAAAGCATTATTTTAGTTGAAGTGCTCCCAATTGCTTGCCAAAGATTTTTTTGTGTGTATTTAAAAACGCAAATAAAACTTGATTTTTGAAAGACTCTAAAATAAGATTATTTTTAAATCGTTCACATGTGATCATAACTGACTCTTATTTACAAGCTTTTTAAGTGTTTTGTTCTAAAGTTAATTTTTTCTCTAAATTTTATGAAGATTCATATAAGACTCAAAAGTTCATCATAAATGCTGCATATTTAAGGAACTTTTCTTTGTAATAAATAACGCCCAGAACGATGGGACAATTGAAATGGCCAAATCACTTTTTTTAAAGTTTACTGATGAGATTATTACCTTTTTTCGGAGTTCAAATTGTAATATGTTAATTGAAGTCATTTATAATTTCATATTTTTTGGGTAATTTTGTCTACACTTTTGGGAATTTTTGAATCTTGCTTGTGGCAGCACTGAGATTAAACAAGATTAAACTGAAATATTTACTTGTAGTGGTGGAAAAAATCATACACATTTGTTGCACAGTGGATTGACCGAATACAAAATGGGTAATAATTCATACGTGTTTGTACTTAGTAGAATCCCCGAATAAAAACACCAGGATGGAGGGTATCTAAAGACTCGGCACAGCCGAATTTAATCTTTGGTTTGTATAAGTTCCCAGTCACCTGGGGACTTATACAAACCATCGAGCGGGCTTTAGCCCGCTTGTTTTAAATCAAAGTGTCGAAAATGCCGATTTTTTTGAAAAAAAGTACCGATTTTTCATAAAAATTATATGGCAGCCCTGCTTCGCCCTCTTTTTTCAATAATTTTATTTAAATTAAATATAATTTTTTATTTTAATTGAATTTTATTAATTTTTAAATACAAATTTTACAATAAATTTTTTTATGGTCTAATTCATAAACTTTTACAACAGTCTTATTGCAGGATTTTAAGCTAATTTGTGAAAAACAGTATTCATATTTGCTTAATAATGAAGAAAATAATAAAGGTTTATAGTTGGTACTCACTAACTTTAAACTTTTTATAAAGTTTGGAGTGAGGAAGCCATCATTTATTTGTTAATTATTTCATTTTCAGGCATGAAATGATTTATTAAAGCCATCCTATCCCTAGAATGTGTGGCTTCCAACAACTTGCATCCATCAAACTGAAAAAAACTACAACAATTGCGTAGCCAATGACCATTTTCGAAAAAATTTCAAAAAAAAATGTAAAAATTAAATTAAAAAGAAAAACAAAACAATAGTGATGTACAGACTGTCAAAACATTATTCGAAATTCGATTTCTTTTGTATGCTTTGAATAATATGTTTTAAAAAATTACTTTTTTACACAGATTTCCATTGATTTGCTTTATAAATAAAAAAAAATATTTTGAATGGCTTTTAAATTTATCTTAGCACATCATTAGTTCTCTAATTTAAGGAAATACATTTTCACTTCCGATTACCGAGTCAATCGTTTACTAAATTTGTAAATCACTTACGACTTTTTTGGGAGAAGAGAGAAAATAAACAATAGTGTTGCCAGTATCAAATCGAAAAATTAATTTATAGTTAAAATACGATTATGAATCAAGATTTCTAATAACTCTTTATTAAGCGAAATATCTACTTTAACTATAGCAAGCTTCAAATACCAAATAAATTTTTTTTATGAATTAGCACATTAATCTTTAGTCACTTGATTATTTGTTTCCACAACAATTATTTGAAAATATTTGTGGTACAATAAGTATTTGAGAACAAGAAACAAATAAATGCGTCACTCAATGCAAAAAAAGAAATAACTGGTTTTGTTTTTATGAATAGAGTGAGTGCGGTGAAACAAAACGATACAATATCAGTTGCACTTCTTCTCTTATTTATACCAACCCTATAAGCAGTTCGGTAGTCGACTACGAAAAAAACACACTTTTAGTTAACTTTTATGACCTAACTATAAGCTAACTACAATGTAATGCAGAACTTCCCCAAAATCGAAGCTTGGATATTGTGTGCAGCAGTGATGGTATTTGAGAATTTTCGTTTGGTGCCTAAATGATGCCAAAAAAGTGCCAAAAAAGCTTTAAAAGTGCCAAAAAAAAATTTAGCAAAATGCAAATGTTTCAAAAAATATGTTCAGCTTTTATTTCAAATATTTATACCTTTACACCCTTATTATAAATTTTATAACAATAACAAAATTGTCACAAAACTGGTGTGAATGGAAATTATTATAATTTTGGTATTCTAAGAAAAATTGTCACAGCAAAACCTTGACAAAATTGTCATGTAATAAAAAGCACATATATTTTCATTTGTCAACAATTTAAAATGTATGCATTAAACACATAGACGACTGCAGCTACACGACTACACGACTACAAATGCTGCTGGCTGCAATTGTAGTCGTGTAGTCAGCTACTTAATTTTTTTGAAAACGACAGCAACATGTAAACAGATAATCCTAAATATTTGACATTTTGATAAATATTAATTTTTTTGGTTTGTGCTTCTAAAATAATGGCTGAGTAATATTTTGTTAATTTTGTAAGATCCATTTTTTTTTACAAAACATCACAATAAAGTTATTTCCAAATATAAATTAATGAAACCTTCAAACAATTGTAAAATATAAACAGCTGTTTCTTCAGTGTTCCCAAAACGGTGATTTTCTAGTCAGAACTAGCGATTTAAAAAAAAAAATTGTCCTGTTTTACATATTTTGTTATATTGTCAACACTATTTTTTGTTTTGTAGCCAACAAAAATAGAAATTATACTAAGTTGACTACAGCGGCAAAAGTAGTCGTGTAGCCGTGTAGCTGTGTTGGTGTCAAAATAATCGTTTTCATATAAACGTGTGTATTTTATTTTTGACAGGCTGTAGTCGTGTAGCTGCAGTCGTCTATGTGTTTAATGCTTTAAGTTTTATTTTCTTTTGAAGAATTTTATAATTTTTTTTTTCACAGAAATATAATACGAAATACCTCATTCATATTTTGAGATATTATTTTAAGATGCATCGAACCTTTTACCGATTCTAAAATTCCTGCAAATTCCTCCAAAAGATTACGTAGTAACATGGGATTTTTGGGGCTAAAGTTGTTAGGAATAAGCTCAAAATACTTGATGCTAAAATTTAAAGGAAACTCCAAGTGCTTAGAACTAGTTCTCTCGTGTTCTGCGGTTCCTGGAAATTTTTTTTAAGTTTTCATTCCATTTAAGATTTCATAAAATTATCGAAAAAATCGTAATTTTTCACAAATTACAGTTTTTGATCATTTTATTTTATTTTTGGCAGAAAAAGCTTTCACCATTGTATGGTGAAATTTTTAAAACTTTTGCTTGTCATAAAAAAACTAGAATACCATAACAAATTTTTGAAAAATTCCAGTGACGGACAATACAATAGAATCAATTAAAGTTTTTCTAATTTCATCCCAATTGCTTTTATTTTTAAAGATCAAAATAATGATTAAATTGTCCCCAAAGAACTGGAAGGTGGTCCAGAAATTTGTAGAAATTTTTAGTGTGGCGTTTGTTTTTTAATTTTGCTACCCGTTCTAAGTAGACGTCTCTTTTAATGAAAAACCAGCGATATCGACCTTTTATCAAATTATATAGAAATTTTCTTAAAAAGTGCCAAAATTCTATGAAGAGTGCCAAAGTGCCATTGAACATTCAATAGTGCCACAAATGGCACTTTTGTGCCACTTTTACCAACAGTGGTGTGCAGTGACATTTGTTGGCATTTGCACTTGTTTTTGACATTCTCTTATCTCTTTCTTTTAAATTTGTTTTACATATTTTTAATTTTCTTTTTTTATTGTCAAAATCAGGGTTCCTGTAGTTAGTGTGAAAATAAATAAATAGAAAAGTTGAAATATTTAATAATTTAATATTAATAATTTTATAATTCCAAGAAGAAGAAGGAATAAAAAGCTTTATCAAAAAGCAAATATTTTGTTTATAATTTTTTTGTATTTTCGCATTTATCTGCCTTTTGGGTTTTTTAGTTGTGACTAAAGTAAAGCGAATTACAAGTTAACTCCCCAGTGTAGAAAATCATTACCAGATATGTGGTTATGTAACTACATACTTGGTAATGGTAACTAGTTACTTTTGTTATTACATTTCTTATTACCTTTATATGGCGATGTCGCGAAAAATAATGAGTTGTCGTTACATACCAGCATACGAAAAATCAAAAAATATATCGTTACCTATGTGCTTACCAGTACTGACAAAAATAATGAGTCTAAAAATAGATTTTCTAAAAAATAAATTATATAAAAAAAAATATTTTTATTGTATTTTTTTTTTTTTTTTAATAAAATTTGCTGGTGCGGGAATCGAACCTGGGTCTACAGATTGCCAGTCAACAGCTCTACCATCTGAGCTATATCGACATGTAATATTTAATAGATAAAAACACAATTGACCTGCTGCACACAAGTAACCCAGCAAAATCTTTCATTACCAAATAAGTGGTTATATAATAGAAATTCATAGCTCCGCACAACTTATTTTTTGGAGTTCAAACTCATTATTTTTGTTTGGAGTGGTCGTTTTTATAAGTAGTCACGCTTACCCGCTCGCTTACGAAAAAATGAGAAATAAGTAGTTATGAGAATTTGAATAATAAGTGGTTACACACCTCCTTACAAAAAGTTGAATTATAAGTGGTTATCCGATTGCTTACTTCATTCTTAAAAATAAGGAGTTACACAAATACTATTAGTTTAAAGAAATACATTCACAAAAATTTAACTTTTTCTAGTGCGTGATTTTAGTACTCGTCATAAAAATTTAAATACAAAACATCCCAGTGTAGAAAATCATTACCAGATATGTTGTTATGTAACTACATACTTGGTAATGATAACTAGTTACTTTTGTTATTACATTTTTTATTACCTTTATATGGCGATGTCGCGAAAAATAATGAGTTGTCGTTACACACCAGCATACGAAAAATCAAAAAATATATCGTTACCTATGTGCTTACCAGTATTGACAAAAATAATGAGTCTAAAAATAGATTTTCAAAAAAATAAATTATATAAAAAAAAATATTTTTTATTGTATTTTTTTTTTAATTAAAATTTTCTGGTGCGGGAATCGAACCTGGGTCTACAGATTGCCAGTCAACAGCTCTACCATCTGAGCTATATCGACATGTAATATTTAATAGATACAAACATAATTGACCTGTTGCACACAAGTAAGTTTCCTCTCCAACATACAAAAAATCAAAAAATATGTGGTTACATATATCCTTACCAGTGTTTAAAAAATATTGAGTCAAAAAATAGATTTCAAAAAATTTTCAAAAAAATCTAGAAAATTTTTTTCTATTTGAAATAATGAGAAAAATAAGTCATTATCAGTAACTAATTATTATATGTTTTAAAATAATGCAGAAGGTAAGTGGGTGTCATTACTGGTAGTCCAAAAAATAATGATATGTCATTACCGTTTCTACACTGGGATATTTACATATAATAAATAAAAATGTATAAAATTTAACTGTGTAAACAGTACTTATTTAAACTATTACGATTAAGTCATTATTTTATATTTAGAAACAATGAATACAATAGCCCGTTATTAGGAAGTCATTATTTTATATTATAAAATAATGCAAAAGGTAATGATATATCATTTTTGGTAATGCAGATAGTAATGAGGTGTCATTACCAATATTTTGCTGGGAAGCTTACTCGCCAACATACAAAAAATCAAAAAATATGTGGTTACATATATCCTTACCAGTGTTTAAAAAATATTGAGTCTAAAAATAGATTTCAAAAAATTTTAAAAAAATCTAAAAAATTATTTTCTATTTGAAATAATGATAAAAATAAGTCATTATCAGTAACTCATTATTATATGTTTTAAAATAATACAGAAGGTAAGTTGGTGTCATTACTGGTAGTCCAAAAAATAATGATATGTCATTACTGTTTCTACACTGGGTCTTTACTAGTAAGCTAACTATTAGCTGATTTTTATAAAGTCAATTTATAGCCAACTTCTATTCAACTAACTTTAAGTTATGAAAAGTCATGCAGACTCGGACAATTGACTACCCCGTAGGACATCGCAATGTTAAAATAGTCAGTTGGCTCCATTAAAAATAATCCAAGTATCAACCACCACTAGTTGCGAAATAGTTAGATTTAAGTGCATTAAAAGTTAGCTGAGTTGCCGGCAGGGAATAGTAACAGATACGTATATGGTATATTTGTTTTGTCAATACTTTAAGTGCAAAGCAGACTTAAAGTAGCATAAACACTAGAGTGTCCCTTAAAAATAGATTTGTTATTACACCCTCAGTTTTATTGGAAATGGTCAAAAATGGAAGAAATCAATTTTTTTTTCCAAAACGTTAACCCGTGCCGAAAGTTGGACTTTTTGGAAAAAAGTGTATTACTATTAAAAATTCCCAAAATTCTAATTCTCGAAAAAAATTATTTTTTATTTCATTTATTCATTTAATATAGCCGAAATGATTCAGATATGGAATTTTGACTTCATCGGATATCGTTAACCTACTTTAGCCTGGAATCCAAAATGACCCACAAATTTAATAGAAATGCAAAAACGTGTTTTTTTAAAATTAATTTTAAAGATTTTTTAAAATGCCTAATTTGGAGATGTCGATTGCTATTTTTACCATATAATAGTTGATATTAAAGAAAAAAAATAAATTGGAAAAATGATAATTCGAGTTTGTGTTTGGAGCGACTGTTTTCCAGGACATTTTACAAAAATTGCTTATTTCGTCAAAAATTTAACAAAATTTTAATTTTTTCATCAAATTTTACATAGTTTTCGGAAAAATATCATTTAAATTTAGTTAGACTATAATTATCTTTACATCTGTTTAAAAAATATTTAACCCTTAGTGACCTGGGGTCAGAAAAGACCCATGAAACTTAATATTAATTATGACTACAAGATTGTAAAGCCATCAAATTGATTAAAAAAAATCTCAACTAGATAAAAATAATTATTTTATGTAACGTGATCCATATGGGGTTAATTTTTATACTTTTGGCCAAAAACGACCCATTAGGAAATTTACAGAATAACACGGATCATAACGGATCAAAAAATCTTTTTCCCACTTGATAAAAATTATTATTTTGTGTAACTTGACAAGACAATGTTAAAAAAATGCGTTTTTCACCTCAATTTAAACGCATTCGTGCCGAATGTTTTTACGGATCTTGGTCAGGTATTTTTTGCTGGAAAGTAAAGTAAAGATTTTAATTAATGGCATTTTGGAAGTCATTTAAAATACGTTTATTAGAAATAAGAAATCTGCATATATAGCTACTTTAGTGAAAAAAGCATTCTTGTAGAATGCATTCGGTTTTTTTTTCTGGGTAATAAAGTTTTCTTCACAAGCTAGATGAAAAATATCCTTAAACTTGATGGAAAAGCTTCATATAATTTATGAATCCAGTTTTAATGAAACTTTTTCATTAAGTGTATGAAACTTTTAATAAAAAAATTGAATATTTTCACAACATTTTATGAAAATTTCCATTAATTCAATAAAAAGTTTCAGTCACCGAAAATTTATTAATATCATTCAGATAATCTCTCCGTTAATTAATTGGTTGTTTTCCTACACTACATATTCATTTTTTTTTTTTTATTTATTTATTTAGTTAAGACTATGGATTTTAAATCCTTACAGACTATATTATTTAAATTAATTACAAACAATATTATTTAATTTAATTACAAACAATATTATAAGGCTATGTATTTAAAAACAAGATAATACTACGTTTAATGACACTAACACTCAAAGAAAAGTCAATAAAATTATACATCTCATTAAAATCTCTGCATATTCTACGAAAAGGATCAGAATTTGCGTAATTTGTTTGAAAGATCGTTGCGGAACGTTAAATTTAACATTATTAAGCAGGAATTCAGAACAAACATTACCATTAAGCAAATTAACTAAAAACGTAATGTTAAGCATTTTTCTTCGGCTTTCTAGTGTAGGCAATTTAACTCGTTCAAGTCTAACTGAATAGGATGGAAGAGCTTCAGAAGGGTTCCAAGTTGAGTTCCCTAAGCAGAACAATAAAAATTGTTTTTGGACAGATTCTATTCGATTTATGTGAACATCATAATCAGGATCCCAGATAATAGAATCATATTCGATGATTGGTCTTACCAAAGATGTGTATAACTGCTTTGTAATTATAGGATCAGTGAACTCCTTTGCCCAAGGCTTAATAAAAGCAAGTACTCCACGAGCTTTGTTTATCATTGACGTAATGTGTTTTATAAAATCTAATTTTGAATCAAGTAAAACACCAAGCTCTAAACTCTCTTTGACTAATTCAAGTTGGCTGTCACCAAGAGTATAGAAACCAAGAGAATTCCATTTTCTGGAAAAACGCATGTGCTTGCATTTTGTTAAATTAAGTTCCATGAGGTTAATATTACACCAGTTATAAAAGTTATCCAAGTCAAGTTGAAGATTGAGCATTTCCGAAGGTTTTTTGTAGATTAAGAAGATTATTATTTTTAAATTAATGCAGTTGAATAAGACCAAAACTCCGATAAAATTGGATGAAATTATATCAATTCAAATATCTTTTTTAGTCGTTTATATACAATTTTATTAATCCATTTTCCAGATGAAATTTTATATAATTTAGTATGATGCCAAATAAAAAAAGATATGCTAGAGAATACATTTTTTTTCACGGGTTGGGAACATTTTTTTTTTATAGTTAAATTAAGAAATTGGTTATTTTCTTTATTTTTCTTATATAAAATTATAAGTGCATGACAAAAAAATTTAAAATTTTAAAATCAATTAACATCATTTTTTTAAAGTTCCATTTAACTTTTTATAGTTTTAGGCAGGCACCCGATATTAATACTTTTAAAACGTTTTATTTTGTTTTTTCCTCAATAAAAAAAAATCACTTGTGTACAAATGAATTTATTTTTCTTGATGGATATTTTGTTTTCATCAATTTTTTTATTTTTTGTTTTCTTTTCGAAAACAAAATTTAAAAAATATCCGTACTGATATTTTCAGGAAAGTTTAGAATTATTTTTATTTTTGTACTGAGGAAAAAACAAAAAAAAAAACGTTTTTTTTGTATTGAGGAAAAAACAAAATAAAACGTTTTAAAACGTTTTTTTTTAGTTTTTTCTGATTACAATTACATATAAATTTTGTAAAAATTCTTAAAACAACATTCATATAGACACATTTCTGCATCCAATGATATATACCTTTGCGTTATTAAAAAGTAATAAAAATTTCCGCCGAAAAGACTTCTACAAAGCATGATTGGCTGAATAATTTTGTGCAAAAGACAAACTGTGGTCATTAAAACCATAGGATTTGTGAGCAACTAACCACAAAAACAGCACTTAAAAAATTGAAAAATAATGGCCGAACGCGAAAAAAGGCTTTATGGTACAAAAATTTAGTTTTGATATTTAATCAGCGATTAACATTCTGCAAGCAAATATATTGATGCAAAACTATTCCTTTTTGCAAAATTTTTTGTCGTGATTTTTTGTTTTTGCAATCTAATTAGCTAATTTTGGTATAGGATATATGTATTTTAGTCCCTAGATTGTGGATTTTAAAGAACCCCACTCAAAAAATTGCAAACTAATGGCGGAACGTGAAAAAAAACTTTATGGTACAAAAAATGAATTAAAAATTCTTATCAGAAATTTACATTCTGAAAACGAATACACTGATGCAAAAATTTTTTTTTTCCGAAAATTTTTTTCGCGAATTTTTTTTTGCAAACTAACCACCAAACTTTGATATGAGAATATTGGTATTATAGTCCCAAGATTATGAATTTTAAAAATCCGCATTTAAAAAATTGCAGAAAAATCGCGGAAGGCGAAAAAAAACTTTTTGGTACAAAAAATAAATTAAAAAACTCAGTCAGCGATTTACATTCTGCAAACGAATATGCTGATGCAGAAATTTTCCTTTTTGCAAAATTTATTTTTCGCGAAATTTTTTGCGTATGAACTACCAAACTTTGGCATAAGATATGGGTATCATAGTCCCAAATTTATGAATTTTAAAAAACCGCACTCAAAATTTTTTAAACTTAATCAGCGATTAACATTCTGCTATACATATGTTATATACATATACATATGTATATTGATGCAAAACTATTCCTTTTTGAAAAATTTTTTTTCCCAATTTTTTTTGTTTTTGCAATCTAACCAGATAATTTTGGTATAGGATACCTATAATACCTATAGTCCCAGGTTGTGAGTTAAAAAAAACCGCTCTTAAAAATTTGCAAAATAATGGCGGAACGCGAAAAGGCTTTATGGTACAAAAAATAAATTAAAAAACCCAGTCAGCGATTTACATTCTTCAAATGAATATGTTGATAGAAAAATTTTCCTTTTTGCTAAATTTTTTTTCGCGAAACTTTTTGCATACTAACCACCAAACTTCGGCATAAGATATGGGAATTATTGTCCTAAGGTTAAAAATTTTAAAAACCGCGCTCAAAAAACTGCAAAATATTGGCGGAATGCGAAAAAAGCCTTTATGATACAAAAAAATAGTTAAGAAACCTAATCAGCAATTTATATTCTGCAAAAGAATACATTAATGGAAAAAATTTTTGTTTTGCAAATTTTTTTTTGGCAATTTTTTTTTTTGCGAACTAATTACCAAACTTTGGTATGAGATATGGGTATTATGGTCCCTAGGTTATAAATTTTAAAAATCTGCACTTAAAAAATTGCGAATTAATGGCGGAATGCGAAAAAGGTTTCATGGTACAAAAATTTAATTAGAAAACTTATACAGCGATTTCATTCCGAAAATGAATAATATTAGTGCAAAATGCTGGTCAATTGGCAAACATTTTAGCAAAAAAAAAAATATTTGCAATATATGTTTGTATGTATTAGAGGCCAGTATGATTGTTTTGCAAGACATTCACAAAACATTTTCTTACACAACACTAAAATATTTTTTTTTGTTTCCTGTTTTATTTATTTTTTTTTTTGTAATGATCTGAATTTTAACATCTTGTAAATAACTACCAATAAGTAAAATGGTAAATTTTTGTTATATTTAGTATTAAAAATCGTCAAATCTCTCATCAGCACATGCAAGAGAATGTCTTGTAAGACATTCATTCAGCCCTCTAGTATGTATATACCGCTCAACAGTTCACTCCAGGGTATTTTATGATTTTCTACAGATTTGAAACCAAAAACCAGAATAGTATCTCCACCATAAAAATAAAACAAAAATTTTAAAATTCTATTCATATTTTTGTACTTAGTACAAAGATGAAAAACAAAAAAAAAACGTTTTTTAAAACGTTTTAAAAAGTTTTATTTTTTTATCAATTTTTTTATCTTTGATATTTATACCTAAAGATATTTTTGGAATTTCAACTTGAGGGATATTTTTGTTTTAAAGTACATTTGAAATTTTTTGTTTTCGATTGAGAAATAAAAACATTTTGAACTTTAGTGATATTTATTTTTGATAGAAACAAAAAAAAAAACGTTTTCTGGTGCCTGGTTTTAGGCTCCCAGCAAAAATATTGTAAAAATTCAAAGATTATTTTGATATGTTAATTGCAGATGTTTTCACAATTTTATTATCTTTTATAGATTCGAATATATTGAAATATTTAAAAAAAGAAAAATTTTAAAGATACCTCTAAAAATGAATTTTTACCAATTTTTTTTGTAAGATCCAAAAAATTCATCTTTCTTCATTACATTCTATGCTAAAAACTTAGCGACTTTAGCGACCTCTAGTGTAGATGGAATGAGTTATACTAGAAAGGATAATATTTACAAGAATAAACAATTTTACCCAAATTTTTTTTTTGATTTTTGTCTATGGGACGAAGCACTGTGTCTTCTTTCGATTCATACCGAGTTTGCTGAGGAACTGCACTATAAGAGTTGTTATAGACGGGGTCTCATCCAATTAGTTTGAGTTCCGCAAGGTTCCGTTCTTTCTTCTTTGTTTGTCTTTCTTTGTCAAGCTTCCAATTCTCTCTACTATACTTTCGCAGATGGTAGCAACATTTGTCACTCTTATTTATTCTATCATTAGCCTTGTTTGTAGAGGTTGGGGGTTAAAGGCAGACTATGAATTTCAGACCCGATCGGGACCCGATGAAAATTTCTAAGTGGGTCTTGTAAACAGGATTTATTTTAATGCTTGTCAGATTCCATTGTATTGGTTGGCCCATAGCCGTGAGGTGGGTCATCAGCGTCATCTGCTAACACGGGTGTTACAGAGATGACTTAAATTGTCAGATTAAGGGCTACTGTTTAAAAAAATTAAAAAAGTGAAATTCATAAATGGATACCATTTAATTGCTATTTCCTTCAGTTTGTATTAAGTACAAGAAGAAATTTATTAATTACACATAACTTAGTTAACTGACAGTTTAAAATTAGTCTTATGTGGTATCAATTTATTGTTTATATTTAGTAAAACTCATTGTCTAATTATGAGAAAAACAATTATTTAAATTAGGACTTTTTGTATGATTATTTATCGAAATTGTATAAATTGGGTAATTTTTGACCCCTGGGCAATAGGAGAGTTAATTATTTTCAAAAAAATCTGAAACTCGTGTTCACTTAAATCGTCTATAGACTAAGTTATGTAAGTTTGATATTTCTATCACAAATATCTCCGTACAAAAGAGTCAAAAATCTGTTTTTTTTATAGAATATCCTTGAAAATAGGACATGTCAGGATATGCATGAACATGTTATATATACCGCTGGACGCGCCTCTAAAATACCTTTTATATTATACCCATATTGAGTAGGTTGTCTTCAGCTATGATGCAAATTTCTTTGAAAAACTAAAAAAATACCTTTTTTATAAATGGCTAGACCCGAAATATTTTGGGAATCATCATAAAACAAACCAAGTTTTATTTTGAGGGGCACATTTTTTTAAATTTTTTTACATGAGTCGGTCTAATGTAGTATATATTAAGGGCTTCAAGCTTGTATAGAGGAAAATAAATTTTGAGTTATAGACCGGGCTATCCCCTGGAAATATTTATTTGGGTGTAAAAATAAGTCCCCCAAAAAATTTGGATAATTGGATATCGGGAAGTCGTGCCGCATCGGCCTTGAAATTTGGAACATGGATTACAAGGGGAAAATATGACTTTTTGTACATTTTCTCAAAAACATTGATATTTTAAAACTGATTTGAATTAAAAACATTAAAGAGTCGTGATTTGGAGTGAATGCTCTTTGTAATATAGCAATAAAAACTTAAATCGGTATTACTAATCATATTCTATATTTCTAGCTCTTGCATACTTATCCTGACAAGGACGTGTGCCACATCCACTGAATATCCTTCGAGGTCCTGCAAATATCCTTCGAGGTCCTACGAATATCCTTCGAGGTCCTGCGAACATCCTTCGAAGTCCTGTAATATCCTTCGAGGTCCTGCGAACATCCTTCGAAGTCCTGTAATATCCTTCGAGGTCCTGCGAATATCCTTCGAGGACCTGCGAATATCCTTCGAGGTCCTGCGAATATCCTTCGAGATCCTGCGAATATCCTTCGAGGTCCTGCGGATATCCTTCGAGGTCCTGCGAATATCCTTCGACACTTCCCACCGTATCCTTGAACATTTACTAGCAGGAGGCGTGCCGTTCGTTGGTCACTTCCCACCGTATCCTTGAACATTTACTAGCAGGAGGTGTGCCGTTCGTTGGTCACTTCCCACCGTATCCTTGAACATTTACTAGCAGGAAGCGTGTCGTTCGTTGGTCACTTCCCACCGTATCCTTGAACATTTGCTAGAAGGAAGCGTGCCGTTCGTTGGTCACTTCCCACCGTACTTTTGAACATTTGCTAGAAGGAAGCGTGCCGTTCGTTGGTCACTTCCCACCGTAACCTTGAACATTTGCTAGCAGGAGGCGTGCCGTTCGTTGGTCACTTCCCACCGTATCTTTGAACATTTGCTAGAAGGAAGCGTGCCGTTCGTTGGTCACTTCCCACCGTATCTTTGAACATTTGCTAGAAGAAAGCGTGCCGTTCGTTGGTCACTTCCCACCGTATCCTTGAACATTTGCTAGCAGGAGGCGTGCCATTCGTTGGTCACTTCCCACCGTACTTTTGAACATTTGCTAGAAGGAAGCGTGCCGTTCGTTGGTCACTACCCACCGTATCTTTGAACATTTGCTGGAAGGAAGCGTGCCGTTCGTTGGTCACTTCCCACCGTATCTGCACGTTTGCTAGAAGGAAGCGTGCCGCTCGTTGGTAACTTCCCACCGTATCCTTGAACATTTGCTAGCAGGAGGCGTGCCGTTCGTTGGTCACTTCCCACCGTACCTTTGAACATTTGCTAGAAGGAAGCGTGCCGTTCGTTGGTCACTACCCACCGTATCTTTGAACATTTGCTGGAAGGAAGCGTGCCGTTCGTTGGTCACTTCCCACCGTATCTTTGAACATTTTCTAGCAGGAGGCGTACCGTTCGTTAGAAGGACGTAGAATCCCCGTGTACCCAGCAATATAAAATCCAACGAGAGCAAACCGCACCTCTCTCTTTCCAGTTTATTAAATTTAGCATTAGGTGTTTCGTAATTAGGTATAAGTGAATCAATAAATTGAATATTTATAAAGTTTTAACAACGCCTTTTCTCTCTGTCACTGAACAAAATAAATTCCTGTGACGAACCCTACTCCCGCGAGGTTACCCCAGCAAACGGAGGAAAACTCGTCGTTACAAACTTAAAGAATCTATTAAAAATTTTTAAGAAATTTTCACACTCCAAGTTTTTGATATGTTGTGTACTTAAGCAAGGCAAATAGGTGCAAAAAAATTCAGGGACATTGAAAGGGGATCAGGGGGTCAAAAACGACAATGGGCCAACTTCCCACTTTCTATAAAAAGTAAAAAAATTTTTTTTTCTAAATTTCAAGTAGACTTGGACTTTCATTATTTTGGTTTGTGATAGATAGGAACTACTTGCATAACACAATAATCAGGTAGTTCTACATGTGAAAATAGCTCCATAAGCTCAGGTGGGTTAAATACAGACGCTTTATGAAAATTTAAAAAAGGCATTTAAAATTTATAAGAAATTTTCACACTCCAAATTTTTGATATGTTGTGTATTTATGTAGGACTAATATGTGTAAAAAATTTCAGGAACATTGAAAGTGGACCAGGGTATCAAAATCACGGAATTTATATTATTACCCGTCTTTTTATTGTGAGGGAATTTTTGATTTCCCATTCGGTTTGGGGTTATGGTACTTTATTGACTGCTTGATTGATTGCTTGATTGATTTTTGGTTTCTAATTGAGAGTTTTAATCAGGGTTGGCAGGCAATACCGCTAAAATACCGCTATCGATTCAAAACCCTTTCAACTGACTACCGTTACCCCTAAAATACCGTTACCGAAATAACTGAAATACCGTTATCCTTAAAATACCGATACCGAAATAAATGAAACATCGATGCCCCTAAAATACCGTTACCAAAATAAATGAAATACCGTTACCCCTAAAACACCGTTACCGTTATTTTTAATTTTCTGCTTTTGGTAATTGCACGTGTTTGTTCAGTATTTTTTGTACAATAAGTTGGTAAATTGGTTCTATTTTTAATCTCGTTTGTTTTTTCTAAAAAATATTACGGAATACACCGAAATAACTGACTACCGTTATCCTTAAAATACCATTACCGAAATAAATGAAATACCGTTAACCTTAAAATACCGATACCGAAATAATAAAAAAACCGTTATCCTTAAAATACCGTTACCGAAATAACTTAAAAACCGTTATCCCTAAAATACCGTTACCGAAATAAATTAAATAGCGTTACCCTTACCGATAACCGCATCGTATCGGTTACCATCCATGGTTTTAATTTTTGAATTTTTGCATCACTTATCATGGTTGGCATTGTTATTTTAATTACTGTTTGGATAATCTCTTTTATATTTTTAATTTTTCAATTTTGCATTTGCTAATTAACTTAACTTTTACCCTTTAATGATTTTACATTTTGTTTTAAGAAGTAATTTTCTATTTCTACACACGTTTAATGAAAATTTAAAACAGACATTTAAAATTTCTAGGAAATTTTCACACTCCAAATTTTTGATATGTTGTGTATTTAGGTAAGACAAATATGTCTAAAAAATTTCAGGGACATTGAAAGGGGACCAGGGTATCGAAACCACGGAATTGTCACCCACTCCATATACATTAAAAACTAAAAACAATATTTAAAATTTCTAAGAAATTTGCACACTCCAGTTTTTTGATATGTTATGTATTTAAGCAAGACAAATATGTGTAAAAAATTTCGTGGCCATTGAAAGGGGACCAGGGGGTCAAAAACGACAATGGGCAACTTAATATTTGCGAGTTTTGTTTACCTTTAAATGAATAGGGGGAAAATGGGGATTTAAATTTTTGCAGGGATTTCATTTTGCGAAATGAGGAAATGAGCTAAAACTGTTATGGCAACATTGGGTAGATCAACAACAAATTTTATCGCTGGTATGTATCTATCCTAGATACAAACCTTTATGAAAAATGGTAGCTAAAACTTTTCTGGTCACACTGGTAACGGTGCAGGTAACATTGAGTGCGTTTACCAGACGCTCAACTGTTGCTAATCCGCTACTTAACAATCTGGTGAACGATTTGATTACCTACCGCTAAGTCAACATGTGGTAGCGCTACCTTGTTTTGGTAGCGTAAAAATTTTAAGCTACTTGTGAGCAGTTAATGATACATCAGCTGTCGATTGTTTTCTTTGTATATTTTTTTAAAGAATAATAAACATATACAAATATAATGATAAAGGAATAAAAAATTTCGAAAAAATCAATGAAACATCTACAAACATTTTTATTTTAAAACAAAAACAAAAGTAGCATCGTTCACCAGATTAAGGTAATCATAAAGCGCTACATATCAATTGTAGCGGTAGCGGGTTTCTCTGGTAAACCTGCCCATTGTAGCAATTGTAGGTAGCGTTGCCATAAAAGTGTGTTTTATCCCCTAAACAAATTTCTAAATCGCCAAATATAACCCCAATATAGTTTTTAATACGAACTTGAAATAAAAACCCATTTTAATGAAAATGTTGATGAAATTGCATAGGAGAACTATTTTCCATCGGAAACTCATTTTGCCTAACTTTAAGTTGTCATTTTTTGAATATAGGCTCTCGATTAAAAAAGGTTTAGAAAATTATTCTTTAAAAATGTAAAATCATTAAAGGATAAAAGTTAAGTTAATCAGCAAATGCAGAATTGAAAATTTAACAACCCGGTGAAAAATGTCCATATATGAACATTTATGGTTCAACCATATATGTATGGATCCGAAAAATGAGGTAACACCTAAGTATATGTTCATATATGGACATATATGAACATATACATTTATTAAATATATGCGAATATATGCGAACGTTGCTGTCCTTTATTATAAGGTTGTACTATAGATATAAATTAATGTATGACATTCAAATTAAGCGCTACATATACTTTTTTTATTCACGGCATTAAATGTAATTCCATATTTATCCATATGAGCTCCTTTTACACATAATGTATTCTTTCAAATATGTTCATATACGAGACCCTTTTGCATAAATAACATATACTTCAATATTTTTCCATATGTGACGCGCAAAATAGAAAGGGACCTAAGGGTAAAAACCGGGTTTGTTCAGGAGAACCATTTTAAATATTTAAATACGTGTATCTTTGGTGTACCATCACTGAGCGTGTTGGTATTGGTCTCATTTGAAAGCGACACATCTCATGACGTCAGGAACGTGTTGGTCAACCTTGAAAACGCGCGTAGGTCGTCCCTACCTCTTGTTTTGTGTAGTTGGTTTTTACTGTTTTCTACCTAGCGCGCTGTTTCCATGAGTTTAATATCAATTTTGCTCGCGGTTTTTCGAATCCAGCTTTATTTTCTGAAATTATTAATTGTGAATTATAATAAATACTCATTTATAATTCTTTTAAATCGTGAATATCACTCTGTTAGTACGAACATTTTTTCACATAACCTTATTATGTTATTCGCGAAAATAATTTAAAACTGATAACATTCTTACTGTTTGTTTTAGGATGAAATGGTGGACTAATTCGAAGAAGTAGATTTACGTCATCGTCGACTTCACTTTCATAAAACGCGCATATCTCTGGGAGGGAACACTTTTGGGGCATGGGATCGGTCTCATTCGATGCTCAGATGTTGCCCACATCAAAAAAAAAATTGATTTTTTTTACCCTTAGGTCCCTTTCTATATGCGCTGTCACATATATGAGTGCCTTTTCCATATATGAAATAACAGATGCCTTCATATATGTCTGTGTATGAAATCTTTTTCCATATATGGAATCACATATACTTCCATATATGTTCATATAAAATCCATATGTTCATAAAAAATCCATATTTGTTCAAATGTGTCCATACATAAACCATATATGAACATATTTGAGAGTATATAAACATTTTTCACCCGGAATATATAACAAAGTTTAGAAAATTCCTTATTTAAAAAAATGTAAAATCATTAAAGGATAAAAGTTAAGTTAATTAGCAAATGCAAAATTGAAAATTTAAAAATTTAAAAGAGATTATCAGAACAATAATTAAAATAACAATGCCAACAATGATAATTGATAAAAAAATTCAAAAATTAAAACTCTCCATCAGAAACCAAAAATCAATCAAGCAATTAATCAAAAAAGTCCCATAACCACCAACCGAATGAGAAATCAAAAACTCCCTCAAAATAAAAACACGAGTAATAACATTAATAACAAGGAAACTCATAAATATGTGAATGCGCAAATACATGCACGCACAAATGCTCTTACATGACCCCCCTCAAATAAGTAACAGCCCGAAATTTTTTACACATATTTGTCAAAAATTTGGACTGTGAAAATTTGTTAAAAGTTAGTCCACCTGAGGTTATGGAGCTATTTTCACCTGTAGATATACCTGATTATTTTTGAGTAATGGAAGTAGTTTATATATATCACACACCAAAATATCACACTCGAAATTTAGAAACATTTTTTTTTTAAATTTTATACAAGGTGGCGCAAAAGTTGTCTGTCACCCGAAGGTCTTTGACTGTAATTTTTTTTAAAAATGAAAAACTTCGATTTTGCCTTTGGATTTTGTTTATTTTATGGTATCGGCGAAGTGGCCGCCGCCAGAAATGATAACCATACGGGCATTTTCGATCACTTTTGCCAGAACTTCCACCGATAGGTTCCCGCCTTCCTGACGGATATTCTTTTTGAGGATTTCAAGAGTCAATCTTGTTGACATAGACTCGTGACTTTAAGAAACCCCACAAAAAGAAGTCTAGAACGGTTAAATCGCCAGTCTGCTTATTCTGCTTATTCACATATCCACAGAGATCGAAATGGGCCTTGTCGCTCATGATGATTTTCGGTGAAACGTGGTGGCAAAAAAATCGAAACAACTAAATATTCCGCGTTCTTGAGGAGTATAGTTATTAATGTGTTATTGACGTGTATTTTGTATCTGTTTACTTCACAAATGTCAAAACAGAACAGACCTCTACCGCCACTTGCAAAAAATATAGCATTTTCCGATAGGGCGATGACTTTTGCGCCACCCTGTAGAAAGTGCAAAATCAGCCCATTGTCGGTTTTGAACCGCTGATCCCCTGTCAATGTCCCTGAATTTTTTTGCACCTATTTGCCTTGCTTAAGTACACAACATATCAAAAGCTTGGAGTGTGAAAATTTCTTAAAATTTTTAAATATTGTTTTTAGTTTTTCATGTATATGGAGTGGGGGACAATTCCGTGGTTTTGATACCCTGGTCCCTTTTCAATATCCCTGAAATTTTTTAGACATACTTGTCTTACCTAAATACGCAACATATCAAAAACTTGGAGTGTGAAAATTTCTTAGAAATTTTAAAAGTATGTTTTAAATTTTCATTAAACGTGTGTAGAAATAGAAAATTAATTCTTAAAAACAAAATGACAAATCATGAAAGGGTAAAAGTTAAGTTAATTAGCAAATGCAAAATTGAAAAATTAAAAATTTAGAAGAGATTATCAAAACAATAATTAAAATAACAATGCCAACAATGATAAGTGATAAAAAAATTAAAAAATTAAAACTCTCAATAAGAAATCAAAAATCAATCAAGAAATCAATCAAGCAATCAATAAAGTACCATAACCACAAACCGTATGAGAAATCAAAAATTCCTTCATAATAAAAACACGGGTAATAATATAAATAACAAGTAAACAAACACTTCCGTGATTTTGGTACCCTGGTCCACTTTCAATGTTCCCGAAATTTTCTACACATATTAGTCCTACCTAAAAACACAACATATCAAAAATTAGGAGTGTGAAAATTTCTTAGAAATTTTAAATGCCTTTTCAAATTTTCATAAAACGTCTGTATTTAACCCACCTGATCTTATTGAGCTATTTTTGCCTGTAGACCTACCCGATTATTTTTGTGTTGTGCAAGTAGCTCCTATGTATCACAAACCAAAATATTGAAAGTCCAAGTCTTCTTGAAATTTGTCATTTTTGACCACCTGGTCCCCTTTCAATGTCCACGAAATTTTTTACATATTTTCATATTTGTCTTGCTTAAATACATAACATATCAAAAAATTGGAGTGTGAAAATTTCTTAGAAATTTTAAATATTGTTTTTAAATTTTCATATATAGGGAGGGAGGGACACCTCTGTGGTTTTGAGGCCCTGGTCCCCTTTCAATGTCCCTGAAATTTTTTTCTCGTATTCGCCTTGATTTGCTACACAACATATCAAAAAATTGGAGTGTGAAAATTTCTTATAAATTTTAAATATTGTTTTTAAATTTTCATATATATGGAGAGAGGGACACCTCTGTGGTTTTGAGGCCCTGGTCCCTTTTCAATATCCCTGAAATTTTTTGCACGTATTCGCCTTGATTTGCTACACAACATATCAAAAAATTGGAGTGTGAAAATTTCTTAGAAATTTTAAATATTGTTTTTAAATTTTCATATATAGGGAGGGAGGGACACCTCTGTGGTTTTGAGGCCCTGGTCCCCTTTCAATGTCCCTGAAATTTTTTGCTCGTGTTCGCCTTGATTTTCTACACAACATATGTGTGGTTTTGAGGCCCTGGTCCCCTTTCAATATCCCTGAAGTTTTTTGCACGTGTTCGCCTTGATTTGCTACACAACATATGAAAAAATTGAAGTGTGAAAATTTCTTAGAAATTTTCATATATATGGAGGGAGGGACACCTCTGTGGTTTTGAGGCCCTGGTCCCATTTCAATGTCCCCGAAATTTTTTGCACGTATTCGCCTTGATTTTCTACATAACATATCAAAAAATTTTAGTGTGAAAATTTCCTAGAAATTTTAAAAATTGTTTTTAAATTTTCGTATATATGATAGGTGGGACACCTCTGTGGTTTTGAGGCCCTGATCCCTTTTCAATATCCCTGAAATTTTTTGCACGTATTCGCCTTGATTTGCTACAGAACATATCAAAAAATTGGAGTGTGAAAATTTCTTAGAAATTTTAAATATTGTTTTTAAATTTTCATATATAGGGAGGGAGGGACACCTCTGTGGTTTTGAGGCCCTGGTCCCCTTTCAATGTCCCTGAAATTTTTTGCTCGTGTTCGCCTTGATTTTCTACACAACATATGTGTGGTTTTGAGGCCCTGGTCCCCTTTCAATATCCCTGAAGTTTTTTGCACGTGTTCGCCTTGATTTGCTACACAACATATGAAAAAATTGAAGTGTGAAAATTTCTTAGAAATTTTCATATATATGGAGGAAGGGACACCTCTGTGGTTTTGAGACCCTGGTCCCATTTCAATGTCCCTGAAATTTTTTGCACGTATTCGCCTTGATTTTCTACATAACATATCAAAAAATTTGAGTGTGAAAATTTCATAGAAATTTTAAAAATTGTTTTTAAATTTTCATATATATGATAGGTGGGACACCTCTGTAGTTTTGAGGCTCTGATCCCTTTTCAATATCCCTGAAATTTTTTGCACGTATTCGCCTTGATTTGCTACACAACATATCAAAAAATTGGAGTGTGAAAATTTCTTAGAAATTTTAAATATTGTTTTTAAATTTTCATATATAGGGAGGGAGGGACACCTCTGTGGTTTTGAGGCCCTGGTCCCCTTTCAATGTCCCTGAAATTTTTTTATCGTATTCGCCTTGATTTGCTACACAACATATGAAAAAATTGGAGTGTGAGAATTTCTTAGAAATTTTAAATATTGTTTTTAAATTTTCATATATATGGAGAGAGGGACACCTCTGTGGTTTTGAGGCCCTGGTCCCTTTTCAATATCTCTGAAATTTTTTGCACGTATTCGCCTTGATTTTCTACACAACATATGAAAAAATTGGAGTGTGAAAATTGCTTAGAAATTTTAAATATTGTTTTTAAATTTTCAAATATATGGTGGGAGGGACACCTCTGTGGTTTTGGGGCCCTGGTCCCCTTTCAATGTCCCTGAAATTTTTTGCTCGTGTTCGCCTTGATGTTCTACACAACATATGTGTGGTTTTGAGGCCCTGGTCCCCTTTCAATATCCCTGAAGTTTTTTGCACGTGTTCGCCTTGATTTGCTACACAACATATGAAAAAATTGGAGTGTGAAAATTTCTTAGAAATTTTCATATATAAGGAGGGAGGGACACCTCTGTGGTTT
This sequence comes from Leucophora obtusa, assembly GCA_949987735.1. Classification (NCBI taxonomy): domain Eukaryota; kingdom Metazoa; phylum Arthropoda; class Insecta; order Diptera; family Anthomyiidae; genus Leucophora; species Leucophora obtusa. The sequence continues at coordinate 137,825,307 of OX465295.1, forward strand.
TGAGGCCCTGGTCCCCTTTCAATGTCCCTAAATTTTTTTGCTCGTGTTCGCCTTATTTTTCTACACAACATATGAAAAAATTGGAGTGTGAAAATTTCTTAGAAATTTTAAATATTGTTTTTAAATTTTCATATATATGGAGGGAGGGACACTTCTGTGGTTTTGAGGCCCTGGTCCCTTTTAAATATCCCTGAAATTTTTTGCACGTATTCGCCTTGATTTGCTACACAACATATCAAAAAATTGGAGTGTGAAAATTTCTTAGAAATTTTAAATATTGCTTTTAAATTTTCATATATATGGAGGGAGGGATACCTCTGTGGTTTTGAGGCCCTGGTCCCCTTTCAATGTCCCTGACATTTTTTTCTCGTATTCGCCTTGATTTTCTACACAACACATGAAAAAATTAGAGTGTGAAAATTTATTAGAAATTTTAAATATTGTTTTTACATTTTCATATATATGGAGGGAGGGACACCTCTGTGGTTTTCAGGCCCTGGTCCCCTTTCAATATCCCTGAAATTTTTTGCACGTGTTCTCCTTGATTTTCTACACAATATATGGAAAAATTGGAGTCTGAAAATTTCTGAGAAATTTTAAATATTGTTTTTAAATTTTCATATATATGGAGGGAGGGAAACCTCTGTGGTTTTGAGGCCCTGGTCCCCTTTCAATGTCACTGAAATTTTTTACACGTGTTCGCCTTGATTTGCTACACAACGTACCAAAAAAAGTGGAGTGTGAAAATTTCTTATAAATTTTAAATATTGTTTTTAAATTTTCATATATATGGTTGAAATACTTAATTAGATTAAATTTTTTTTTTCTCTAGATTAATAGATTATATATTAATTAATTAAATATTTATATATTAATAGATATCTATTAATCCTATCTAGTTATGCATTGAGTTTCAAATTTTGCATCGTTCAATATAAAATTAAAATTAGATGAAATTGATATTATAATGGTCCATCTAAATTTTTTAAAATTTCATGAATTTTTAAAAAAAAAAAAAAAAAAAAATCCTGTAAATACCATTTCATCTATGGGTTTTTACAATTATTTAGCTTTTTAAAAAATTTATATAAATTTTTATGTAAAACCCATAGATGAAATGGTATTTACAGGATTTTATTAAATTTTTTGCTTTATTTTTATATAATTTAATTTTATTTAAGTAATTAATTTTCGTGGTGGCAACTCAGTGGTTTTGAGCCCCTGGTCCCCTTTTAATTTTTTTCTCTTTGTCACTGATTTTGTCTCTAATGTCACTGAAATTTTTAGGAAACATTTATTTTGTATTAATATACACTATATATTAATATATAAGTGTGGAAATGTGTTTTTAATTTCAAATAGTTTTGTAATATTTTATATATATATATGGGGCGGACTTTGGGGATTTTTGGCGGTTCTCATGCCCGCATCCCTTTTTGTGATCAAACAACTTAGTTTTTTGAAGCTTTGAACATTTTTCTGCAATTAAAATGATTAAAGAGTATGTTTGGTGTGAATAAAAAAAGTGGTCCAGAAAATGTGTCCTAACTTCACTTCCAGGGACGTAACAGTTATAACTTTTATTCAAAAAACTGATTGTTTTACAATTATTTCTTGTTTGAATATTTTTAATTTTCTGTTTATTTGCTCTGTTTGATTTATATTTTTAATTCAAACAAAAACAATCCAAAAACGATTTTTATTTTTTCAAAAATAATAAAAGTTATTTTGTGATTTTTTTCTTTATCAAAAAATAACAATTAAGAACATAAATCAAAAGCCATAGAACCAATGAATTCAACAATTATAATATCCTGATAATGTCAACTAGTGTTAGTAAAAGATTGAACAGTGATTTAAAGTGAGTAAATATGTATATTCCAGCAACTTCCGGCATTCAATTTAGGTCAATTTTTAATTTTTATTTTATTATCAAATAAAAAAGTTGGTGCTTAATTTTTTCAAAAAAATCATTCTGTAACTTTTATAAAAAGTTTTAAAATAAAAATCAAAAAACAACAGAAATTTATAGAGTAAAATATAAAAATTGAAAAAATTAAAATCTTTGCTAAACTTTGTGATTTTTTTGTGCAATATGATTTATAAAATATAGTGCGTTATTGAAATGATATAATTAAATAAATTTGGGTGGTGACTTTTTAAGAAATATAACAGTTATTTTGGGTCTCTGTTCACTTCGGTATTTTTTAGTTTATTTATTAACGTTATCCTTTTCTTGTCACAAAAAAACTTATTAAAAATGTAAAATTCTCCAATGTTTGATGATTTTTTTCAATAGACGGTAAAGCGTGTTTTTCAAACTTGCCGAAAAATCAAAAGATTTTGTTTTTCGTCCAACATGCTTGACAAACCGTCAAATTAGACATTACATGGTCAAATTCATACAGCCGGCCAGCATGCTGTACAGCATACTTGGTAGTCTATATGGCCGCTAATGTATCGTGTTGACATTCGTGTTATCAAATTTTTTTGATATTTTGTGTTTCCAAACTAAATTTTCCATCGTGTGTATCAATGTTACTGTATTTGCTGTGTTAGTTCATTGAGAGCAGTCGTACTGGGAGGTGCTTTTGTAATTGCGCATTATGGCGACAATTACAAATAATGAAAACTGCATTAATTTTATAAATGAATATAAAAATTTATAGACAATTAAGAAAAAAATCCTTAAATATAAATTGTAACAAAATATTGATCAGTTTTCCTTAAAGCGGGCCATACATTTGCAATATTGTGGTACAACTTTCCAAGTGGTGCAAGCATATTGACCGTGCATGTATTAAATTGAAGGTTGAGCAATATTATGTAGCGAATCAAAACACTTTTGATTTTTATTGGACAACTTGAAATATTGCATAACCTATTGGCAACACTGTGAAATTTTAATTTTGCGCTGTTTATGTTTGTGTGCATTTTGAGGTTATGTTGAATTCATATATTGCATAAAATATTGTGGCGATATTTTGTTACATATATGTTGCAATTTATTGTATGGTGTGTGGCAAAACGAGAAAAATACTGTGCCATTATATATGGGCATAATATTGCAAATGTGTGGGGGCTTTAAACATATATAATATCAGTGGGTATCGATCCCCCCTTTTCTCGCTCAATCGGCTCTCTTTTTATTTGTTCGCGAACTCGGGCACAAGCAAAATAACACATTTTGCTTGTGTAAAATCAAAGAGCGTAAAATAAGGAGAAATTCCAACTATTATACAGGGGAATTGCGGGGAAATTAGATGCTTTTAAGGGGAACGAGATTATTTCATAATGCGTCATAATTTAATTTACTGTGTTCACTGTTAATGTAGTGTCTACAAATGAAATAAAATACGTAATAAAATTTTAAAATAATTTGGTGTCTCTACCACACATTAGGTTTAATATTTTTTTTATCAATTAACTTCAAAATCAATCGCAGAGAAAATTATTTTACATGGAGAGTCTATAATTCATACACAAAAAATTCCTGTAGGGAAAATGATGAAAGCATAGGTACTTATTAAAAATTTGTTCATTAAAATTCGTGGATTTTATCAAGTTTTGCATAAATTGTGTAGGTACTTCATTGTGTAAATGATGTTGTGTTAGAAGTTGACAACACTCATTTCAAAGAATAATGAAAAAGGAAATTTTACGTCATCACATTTTTCCCCTCACAGTACTCACAGCATCTTTTGTGTGCGCAAACTGTTTTCACCCGGTTTTTATTTGCTCGCCCGAGTTCGCTAAAAATATAAGAGAGGCAGTGGAAGGATCGTCTCTCTCTCTCTCTCTCTCTCGTGTATACTCTTTGTTTGTACTCAGAGAAATTGGTTTAATTTACAGTGTTGCCAACTCTTGAAGGCAGGAAAGCACCGTGAGCATTGTGAAAACGGGTAAAAAGGGTAAAAATTTACCAAAAATGGGGTAAAAAAGCACGAAAATAATTTTTTGAAAAATTTAAGTCAATATTTTAAAAACACATTTTAACTTTGTAAAATCGTATAAAAAAGATTCAAAAAATAACCAGAAAAGGGATAAAAAAGCACCAAACTAATATTTCAAAATTTTGAAGTTTAAATATAGCGAAGTTGCTATTTAAAATTGTACTACAAAAATTGTGAAAAAATGTGTTTTTTGTATATTTCGTATTATTTTTTCAACTTTGACAGAAAATTCAAGAAAAATTAAAAAAAAAGGAGAACAAATACCAAAAATATAAACTGTACAAAAAGCACTAAAAGCACTGCCAGAAATCTGAAAAAGCACTGTAAATACCCGCTTTTTATAAACGGGTATTTGTAAAAAATCACCGGGTACGGGAAGGAAAAAAGCACCAAAAAATACCCGAAAAGCACTGAAATGGCAACACTGTTAATTTATAAACGGTTAAATTTTGAGGAGTACGGGAGAGAATAATTAACAAGTAATATTTTTGCATGCAATGCATCTGAGTGAAGTAGCCTTTCGGAAAAACATAAATACTTTGTTCTAAAAGAAACTTTTAATATGGATAAAATACCATTTTTTTAATATTCAAATTTAAAAGCACGCTATTTTAATGCTGAAAAAGATATTGCTAAAAATTCCCTTAGTTAATAGAATAATTTGTTATAATATTTTCTGAAAAATTGGCCTGGATTTGCTTTCAGGAAGGCAAAAATACGGCACAGGTTTTAGCAAAAATGCTAAATTTTAGTTTTAAAATGCAAATACCTTTTGCAATTTGTAGATGATAGAAATGTTACGTCTTTAAAAATCATTTTGTAAATAACACAATGGCAAAACTTTGGAGTCGAATGGCATAGCTCCCGCAGTTTTGGCCATCCAAAACTTACAGTGTGAAATTTCATATCACTCGGTAAGAAATGGCGAAATTCTTCCCAAAATATTTGTATTCTTCGCCACTGTGCCCAGAGAGTTTATTTTGAAATAATATTGAAAATATATTTTTTGTGTAATTTCATACGATTTTGGATAATTTTTGATCTACAGCTGTGTAATTTTTTGTTTTACTGGTGGCAACACTGGTTTTATATCTCACGGAAATCGTTGCACGATTTTAAATGTCAAATTGTATGAAAAAAGACGGGGATCTTTGCATTGTGCTCATACTCTCAAACGGCAGCACAAAGTTATTGTGTTCCATACTACATACTCCATTGTATAATTCCATTGAAGCTCGTTTAACAAGTTCAAATATCGATTTCTCATGTATTGATTTTTTCAGATTTTTTGGTTTTTGTTTTTAACTTGACACGATGGTTTTCTAGACTAACAGTTGTCTCGATAGCGAATAACTAGCAAAAAGCAATAAAATATTCGTAATTAATCGAACTTTTCGACCTTCAGAATGCAGTAAAAAAGAGGCGGGAGGAACTAAGCTAAATGTGAGCCTGGGCTTTTCCTGGAATTATTACTACATCATTAACGAATAATATTATACAAGTCCCCTGAAAGAAATAGTCTAAAATTCCTTTGGTTTGGTTATACCACTAATATCAATACATTCAATATCAGATAGGACCTCTTCATGATTACTAGGTCAAAACATAGACCGATTTTAACCATTTTCAATAGCATTAGTCCTTCATGCATTACAAACTTATGTACCAAACTTCGTCAAATTATTTTTAAAAGTGCGACCCTTAATTTCCTTACAAGGATCGTTCATTTTATATGGACAGACGAACTGACATCATAAGCGCCAACTCAATACACTCATAGAGGTGGTTAGAATAAAAAAAATATTTTTTGGTACTACGGAGGTCCAAAAAGTACTATTTTTTAAGCTGGTTAGTACTATTTTGAAAATCCCATTTATCATCCCTGGACTGAAGTAATTACAAATATTGTTGTAATCGAAAGCAAAAAATTAAAATTTTTTATTAAAATATACTTTTATAACACCAAAAGATTTAACTGTAGAAAAACAGTAGTTTTTACACATTTTGTCAGTTGTTTTAAAATTTTTGTAATAAAAATTTGTCAGTTAATTTTACGACATTTGAGTGTACGATTTGCCCCGGCAACTGATGTGTCTTGATCAAGAAATTCGGTCCAAATTTTAAAATTTATTGAAATAATCTTCTATAAAAACATTTTTTTATTCTATAAGTTCAAAACAACTCGGATAAGAAGTATTTTTTTATATTGCGTTTTGCTAACTCGGTTTAAATAAGTGCCAATAAGGTCAGAATTTTTAAACACTGTTTTCAAATCTAAAATTTAAAATTTTTTTAAAGAAATTTTAAAAAATCAACGATTGGACTTTAACTGGGTGTTTTTGTAAAAAAAAGGAAAAGAATCAGACGAATTCGTTAACAAATTTGTGTGAAAAAAACGGATTTAAAAACGATTTTGTTTCAAAATTTTTTCACAAATTTTTTAACGAATTAGTCTGGTTCTTTTTATAAAAACAGACAGTTAGAAACGTTTTTGTTTCAAAAATTTTCGACAAATTTGTTAGGACTTCTATGTGGAACAAATGCGGCTAAAACATTTTAAAGATAAATGTTTTTAAGTTTGTGTTTCTCACTAAAATGTTTTAACGAATTCGTCTGATTCTTTTTATAAAAACAGGCAGTAAAGTTTTATTAAAAACATACTATAGATTAAAAACTAAAAATATTGTATGAATTCCTTCCCAACAAACAATTCGTTCCGTCATAAACGGAATCCAACTCCGTTTACGTATCGTTTTCTGGATCCGTATACGGACCAGAAAACGGAACTTAAGGAACATCGAAACTGATTCGAATCCGTTGAAAATTCGTCAATGACGGACCGTTTACGTACCGTTGTGTCGTGTGAAAAACGGACAAGTCCGTTGAAAGTCCGTTTACGGATCGTTATGTCGTTTAAAAAACGGATAAGTCCTTTGAAAGTCCGTCAATTACGGACCGTATATCTACCAAAATTAACAATATGTTTACTAATGTTGAGTAGTGATTATTTACATTTACACTATATATTAGTACATCTCAGTTTAGCACTATCAAGCGAATCAATATGCGATAGGGACCCATAATAAAATCGATCATCTACATGAAAGGAAAAAATAAATTAGCTATGGTTTAACTGATTGTATTTACAATGGTTTTGCATACGATTCAAATTCGCACACTTTAGGTTTTGTTACAAAAACAAACCATTTTACGAAAACCATTGTGAAACATGCACTAAATTTATAAATATTACCATCTAATGTATGTATGCGACTTGAAGTTATTAGATTGATAATATGTTGGATCTATTCCCGCCATCACGACTATTGCTCGCACCAAAAATACTTTTTTACTGACTGAAGGGTTGAGATTCATTTTTCTAAATAATAATTCTTTTTATTTTGAACACAAATTAAAATCAATTGAGTCCGTTTTTTACGGTATGTAAACGGATTCACCAAAACGGGGTTAAAACGTATTGTGTTCGAAAATCTGATTATACGGTCCGTTAAGGTTCCGTATACGTACAAGCTTTGACGGATTCATGATTCCGTACGTGCCGGAGAGTCCGTAAAAATGTTTCTTCGGTTTTGTTCATTTGGCTAGGGCAGATATTTTATTTAAGGAGATTTCGAGAAAACAGTTATTTTTTGGCATTTATTTAGTTTTTAAGAAAGTTTTTCTTTTTTCTTCTTTTAATTCCTAAAGGTTTTGGCCAGAATATTGTAACACAAGATTAGATATTTCCATCCTGAAAATTATGGCAAAACAGAAATGCATTAAATTGCCCCTGTGTAAGGTCAGAAGTCAAATTTAGGAGATTTAATTTTTTTAACATATTAATATAACAGATATTCCTATATGACCCACTGAAAAAATATTAGTCAATTTTCATGATGAGGATCAAAAAAGCCCCAAGAGCACTTATGGGTTAATTTTCTAAAATTAAATTAAGAATAGCCGTATTTTCGACTTAACTATATCCGTTAACTCATAAAAAACTCAAAGTGCATAAAAACGCTTTTAAGAGGAAAACTAACATATTACTTTTCGTATGCACGTTAACTTTCAACACGGATAATTATCAACGTTGAAATCTCAACTTTTATACATTTTCACATCTAACGTAACTTATTCGCGTTACTTCCTAAAAACTTTTGCTGACGTACGTTCGATTATAACGGAACAATTATAAACATAATCTTTTTAAAATTTTTTTATCCTACAATTGGTTTAACGTAGACTTGCTTTAAATACTTAACGTTGATAGGCATGAGACAAAATACAGCTAATATTATTTTTAGACCTAGAAAAATAATATCAAGAACTTTCATTAAAACCCGATCAGGAATATCTGTTATGTTAATGTGTTAAAAAAAAAATTAAAATCTCCTAAAATTGAACTTTGACCTTACACAGGTGGAATTTAGTGTATTTCTATTTTGCCCTAATTTTCAGGATCGCAGTATTTAATATTTTGTTGTTACACTCCGGCCAAAATCATGTGGAATTAAAAGAAGAAAAAAGGAAAACTAAAAGCCAAATAAATTAAAAAAATCACTGTTTTCTCGAAATCCACTGAAATAAAATATCTGCCCTATCTAAATGAAAAAAGGAATTCCTACAATTTGTTGTTTTTAATTTCGAATATATTCTTAATAAAACCTTAATGTTTTAAAATATCAATATTTTTGAGAAAATGCACAAAAGTCATATTTTTCCCTTGTAATCACTGTTCCAAATTTCAGGACCGATGCGGCATGTCTTCCCGGTACCCGATTATCCCAATTTTTTGTGGGACGTAGTTTTACACTCAAATAAATATTTCCAGGGGATAGCCTGGTCAATAACTCAAAAAAAGTCAAATCGTACTGTTCTGTAGACTTGCCCACATAGTTTCTTCTTTCTTCAATTAAAACTTAAAAATTTAAACACACCTCCTGTAAGACTTGGAAATTCATGTTCGAAATAATCCACTCCCGCTGGATAATGTTTGCTCTTTATTTTAACAGCATTTAAAAACTTCAAATGTACCGTAAAAAGAATGCACATGATAATAATATTAAAACAATAGGTTCGTCTTCGATATTTACTTAAAAACATTGTTTTAAAACTTAGCTCAAGCACTTGATAAGAAACAGTCCATTAATTTATATGTAGTACCACGTTTTATTATTTTTAAACATTTTTTTTATGTTGTATGCCGGAATTATACATTTTTCAATACCGTTATTTTTATTTTATTGTTATTCAAAAATTTTATGCTCATGCGCACATTGCATGGTGAGATGGTTTTAAAATTTACTTGCGCGTTTAATATATGTGACGGCGATTTGATAGTTACGATAGCTGAACTACGATTAAATAAATAATAGCGTATGGTGTCAATGATAAGCCTGTATGTATGTAAGTAAATATTTACATACATGTTATAATAGAAACAAACCAGCCCAGTATGTACTTTCGCTCTGATTTAGAGCTGATATTAAAGTTTAACCACACTAAAATCTCTATACATAAAAGAATAATGTGACTGATTGACTCATTTATGCACTCAGTATTAACCAGCAAAAACTGCTAGAGCTAGAAAGTTTAAATTTGTTATGTAGCTGCAACGTGGTACGTAGTATATATAAACGCTTTGGGTAGAAATTTAAAATATGTGATAGATTTTGAAATTTCGGCCAGGAACGTTGTAAAAATGGGGCTCCAAAATTGGAGAAGTCTCCCCATTAATGATCTAATGAAACCCCTTTGCTATAAATGTAAAATTTAAAATATGTTTTTTCTGTTTTATGGACTTATTTACTGATGATATACTTTTTGGAACTTTCGTCAGAATATGGTAAAAACGACGGTTCAAAAGAAGAAAAGTGCCCCTCTTAACGCTTTCAACACACCGATTTGGCTAGAAACCAATAGCGGGGTTTAAATGGAGTAAGTAACTGGTAAGTATTTAAGAAATTAAAATACGTTCCACATCCGGAACTTTAGAAAATTTTACCCGCGAACGGCGAATATGGTAAAAAATCTACTCCAAAACGTCCTGCCGAAAATTTTTGGCTAGAAGTCTGACATTAAAATATGTGTTCATTGGGGTATGGGCTAATTCACTGAACAGTTATTTTTTTGGATTTCTAATTAAAAAGTGGTTAAACGTAGTTAAAGGGGAAGTTTTCATCCATAGTTAAATCTGAAATTTGCCACGTATGTACCTCCTTTGGCATACACACCCACTAAGCCATTTTTTACATCATGCCGAGATGCCTTGGGTTAAATTTTTTACTTTGTTCCCTGGGGTATGCACTAATTTACTAATGGTCAAATGTACAAATACTTTATTTGTATTTTAAAACAGTCTTATAAATCAAATTAGTTATTGTTTTACATATTAACTTATTTTTATAGGCTGTTATAAAAATCAATAAAAGGTTTATGCATTTGCACCCAATTTAGCTTTACAATTTTCTAGTAAAATATGTGAATTTCCTTAGATATTTTTTATAGACATCCCAACAAACAATACGTTCCGTATACGTAGCGTTTTCGGTCCGTCATAAACGGAATCCAACTCCGTTTACGTACCGTTTTCTGGATCTGTATACGGACCAGAAAACGGAACTCAAGGAACATCGAAACTTATTCGAATCCGTTGAAAGTCCGTCAATCGCCGACAGTTTACGGACCATTATGTCGTCTGAAAAACGGACATGAGTCCGGTGAAAGTCCGCCAATGACGGACCGCTATGTCGTGTAAAAAACGGAGTGACTCCGTTTTTAGACTACCGTTTTCGGTCCGTATCCGTACCGTTTTTTTAAACAAAAACGGACGTGTATATATATAAATTTTGCCAATTTTTCTATTAATTTTGAGTACTACATATTATTTTTTTTCTGTTTATTAAAAAAAAAAATATATTCGAAAAAATATACAACAGTTTGCAGCTTCATCCGTCATCTTTTGTAATTTTGTCCTTTTATAAAATTTAATACCTGATAAAAACAAAAAATTAATTAGTTGAAGTTAAACTAATGGTATTTACAATGGAGTTTTTACACAACACAAATTTGAATACTCTTTTTCGCCAATACTATTGGCAGTTAGGAAGTAATTCTATTTGCACCATGGCATTCATTGTACAGATCGTAAAAACACCTTTTGAATTTCATAAATATTTACCATCTTACAATTGACACATAAAGACATTTATGTGTTGCTGATGTATGCTGGTGGTCTTGAATTGATGCACGCTTTTATGTTTTTGTTTTGCGAAAAGTACTTTTCGATAATCTGCCTAAAAGTACTTCAGGTTACTACTTTTGCACTTTATTGTGCATGCACACATTTTTTAAATTAACGGAGTGGTTACGCGATTTAAGTGATAACTTTCATTTAATTATTTTTATTTTAATAATAAATATAATAACAAAGACCGTTTGCTACGGAATCAAAACTGATGAAAAATGGTGAAGTCCATATTTAACAGTACGGAAACGGATACACCAAAACGGATTTGAAACGTCTCAGGTAGAAATTGCCGATGGTACAAAAAACCAAGCACTGGCAAAGCGTTGCTTTACAATGGTACAAAAAAAAAGCATTGCAAAAGCACTAATTTAGAACGCTTTGCCAACCTTTGGAAAGAGTGCTTTCCCAATACTTGTTTTACAAATTTTACCACTGTTTATGAAAGAAACCACCGGCAAAACATCGGTTCAAAGCCATTTGCCATCGTTAGGTAAAATGACTTTGCCAGTGCCTGTTTTACAAAATTTACAACCGTATATAAAAAATACCACTTGTAAAACATCGGCTTAAAACGAATTGTAACGTTTTCTAAAAGGACTTTGCCAGTACTTGTTTCACAAAATTTACGACTGTACATGAAAAAATACTACTGGCAAAACGTTGGATTGCAGCGCTTTGCCAACATTTGCAAAAAGGAGTTTGCCACTACTATTTTTACGAAACTTATGACTGTATGTAAAAAATACATAAACTGATCACTTAATGTTCACCCTATTTAAGTACCAGTTTTCAAGTCTATTGATAAAACTGGAAAATTGTTCTTATGGTAAAATTTGTGTGAAAATCTATTTAATTTGTAGTTTTAAGCAGAGATGTATTCGCTTATTAGATACAGTGCTGCTATAGTATCATTCCATATAAAATGGATACAAAAATGGAAGATTTTGGACATGACCCCCTTCGATTTTTACAAAACTTGATACATACATTCTGCTAAGTGTCACGATATTAAACGTAAAATTTTTTTTTACAAATTCATTTTGGTACGCGTTCTATCGCTGTTTTAAGTTGATTTTTTTCAGTTAATTTGTGAAAAATACATGATGTTCAAATGATTACAACTTTTGAACGCGTTATCCGATTGTTATAAAATTTTCACATAGCAATGCCTACTTTCAAAATAAATTGAAAAATATCCTTAATAGGCAAATATCTCAAAAAAACCCATCTTTAATTTTCTTTAAATTAATAACTCAATATTTCAGCTACAGACTGTGCAAATTTCAAATTGGAACGCCAATGGGTTCAAAAGAAAAAGCTATTTTTTAACAAAGTTTTTTGAATTTTCACAAATAAACATAACACTGCATGACACAATCTTGACTTTTAAAAATTAATAGAGCTCTGACCATCAATTGTATATATTTTGGACATTCTGATTACAATGGCGTACTTTATTTTTCAATATAAGGTTCATATTTTCCGCGAAATGCCTTTAAAGTTTAGCGGTTTTCCATTTAGTTTTTTATATACAAAAATTTTCAAATGCAATCAATATAATATTGTTGTGGTGAAATGTAGGCACAGGACCTGTATTCATATTTAGGCTTAAAATCTGATGCATAAAACTTAATATTAAAACCACTGTTCGCGTTTTATATTGATTTTTACGGTTTTTTAGGGTTTTAGCCAATTGAATCGCTGAAAGCAAAATCGGCCTTGATAAATGATATTGCTTAGTAAAGATAAAGGAAATATTTCAACAAAAAAAAAAAATGTTTTCATCTGTAGCGGCCTATACGTTAAAATCGCGACTTTTGAAAAATTTTATATGGCAGCATAGCTTTCCAAGTTGGCCCCATAGTCCAACTTTTAGTATAATATGGGGTGACCTCTAAAAACTGTTTTTGCAAAATTTCAAGGAAAACAGTTTCCATTTGCAAAAGTTATCGCAATAAATACATTTTTTAATAAGTGTCTTTAGTATGGTACTAACCTTAGTAAAAAATGTATTTATTGCGACAACTTTTGCAAATGGAAACTGTTTTGCTTGAAATTTTGCAGAAAAAGTTTTTAGAGGTCACCCCATATTATACTTGGAAAGCTATGCTGCCATATAAAATTTTTCAAAAGTCGCCATTTTAACGTATAGGCCTCTACTAGGGTTTGGGATTTCCCGGACTTTTTTATTTCCCGGGAAACTACTTTTGAACAAAATTGTTAATGAAAAGCACCTATATAAGTAATTTTTGTTAAAAAAGAAACACTATTTCAGTACAAATGCAGTCTGTGTAGTGAGAATTCAAAGTAAAAAATATCAGAATGTTGAACATTTAATTTCACATAAATTACTCGCAGCACTGCCAAATGAATTGCATGAGTCCAGCAGAAAGCACCTACTACTGGACTGTCGGAAACAAACCGTTTCATCACACTTGGCCAATTAGATATGGTGGCCACAATGTTATTTTCCAAAGACAAATAAAACTCTTCTAGTCTTATTTCTACAATTCTTATTTCATCAGCATTACATCTTCCTGATATATAAACCAACCCCAGGTTATAAAATTAATTATTTCCGTTTATATATATGGTCAAATATCTCTTTTGTGATATTCTTGTCCATTCATCTAAGATTATATTAAATCTCCTATTGTTAGAAATATGACTCGATATTTCTTTTATTATGATAGCTTTTACATGATTGTAGTAAATTAATATAATGTTCTTTACATCGGTTTCATTTTTTGGCAATGCCATGTTTGTATTATAAAAACTTTCTCGAATAAACGAAGATCTAGTTATGGTGCGGATTGATATTCCGTCGACTGCGGCTAATTTGGATAGCTTTTTGAGGAAATGTTTGCCCTACCATAAAACGTTCAAAGCCTATTCAGCTTACACTTTTTTCTTCGGTTACTTTGCTAATTTTAGCTGGAACGTTATTCTTGTTGTTGTTTTCTTCAAGAGAAGTTGCATGACCATCAATTTTTTTTTTGTGAACCAAATTTAGATGTCGGATAACCAAATTTAGATACTTTCGTTAACCATTAGTCCTATAGGGCAAATATTGCACTGCGCTGCATTGTTCTTTTTTGTGAAGTATTTCCATACTCCTGACATTTTATTCTTTAATATAAAAGAATATATTAGTTTGAAAGCAGGTGTATTAAAATAAAGTAAACTTACTTGAAAATATCACATTTATTAATGAAAACGTTACTTATAAAATTACTAGCGGGCGCAGCCCGCTACGTTGTTAGCGTGCCTTAAAGTTTAGGGGGGGGGGCCCGACAATTTTTTTTAAATTTGCTTTTTATTTAAAGTACAGTTTTTATAATAAAAGCCTTCACCCAGCCACCACAAATAAATAATTCTGCACAACAATGGGTTTAAAATAAATAAATATTTGAACACTTTTTCTCACGAAAGTGGATTGTTAGTAATGAATCCATAATAAATTGCAATATACGTGTGTATGTTAAGATAATTTGGTAAAGTGCGAACTTAGGTAGATAGACCCGTAAGTAGTTTTGTTCATTTTTGTTTTGAATGAAAATAAATAACGTAAAGCAGGGTTGGAAAGCATTTTATAATATTAAAAATAGCGGGCAAAGCCCGCTACGTTGTTAGCGTGTCTTAAAGTTTGTTTTTTAATTCCAGTTTATGTAAAGGTAGACCTGGCAATTCAAGTAAATTCACAAATTCAGTTGGAAAATTTACTGCGTCGGTTTCTTCCACCGGTGCTTCGTTACATGAAGTTTAAATATCGGAATATATAAGTTCCATTCCTTTTCTAAGGTTTTTTCTCTTTTAGAAAATTTGTTTAACTTTTTGGGAGAGTATGTTTCAATGCTACATAAGTTTCATATTCCGTGGATAGTGTTTGAACAGGTAATTCCCTCTTCCAATCCATTTGCATTGTCTATAATTTCAATTCCACTCGTTCAACGTTTATATCCATTTCATTCCACTTGTGTAGTGTTTCAATTCCACTCGTTTCCTATTTAGTTTCTTAATTTTAGTGTTTCATATACACTTGTTCTTTAAGTTTTAGGTTTCTAGCTAAAGACGCAGACGTTAAGGGGGGGGGGGGGCAATTTTCCCCTTTTGAACCACCATTTTTACCACGTTCCTTTCCAAAGTCCTAGAAATGCCTTGTCGATAAGTTAGCCCATACTCCAAGGAAAACATATTATATATTACAGGTTTCTAGCCGAAGGGTTCGGTTAGGCCATTAAGGGGGAGAATTATTCCGTTTTTACCCCTCCCGGTAGGAATTTCAAAAAATTCCGTCTTAGAGGACGTCTGCGTTGGAGGAGGAACCTACTACATACATAATTTTAGGTCTCTATATCCAGCAGTTTGGCCAGGCCGTCAAGGGGGAAGTTTTTTCCCTTTTTACTCCTCCCGGTATGAATTTCCAAAAATACCATCTTAGGGGACGTCAACGTTGGAGAAGGAACCCAAATACCGAATTTAAGCTCCCTTGTTCCAGCAGTTTGGCCAGGCCGTTAAGGGGGAGACTTTTCCTGTTTTTGACCCTACCTGTAGAAATTTCCAAAAATATCATCTTAGCGGATGTCTACAATAGAGGAGGAACTTTAAACCAAATTTCAACTTCCTACCTCCAGCGGTTTGGGCAGGCCTTTAAGCGGCACTTTTCGCTTCATTAATCCCCATTTTTGCAATGTCCCTGTCCAAAAAGCACTTTCCCGGTAAGTGAGCCCATACTCCAAGTAACATATGTTTTACATTTCAGGTTTCTAGCCAACTTTTACTATTTGTGCCCCTCTCGGTAGGAATTTCCGAAAATCCATCGACAGGGAATTTCAGCTTCCTAGTTCCAGCAGTTTGAGCAGGCTGTCAAGGGGGACACTTTTTCTTTTTTGTCCCTCCCGGTTGGAATTAGGCTGGAAGAGGAACCTAAGTACCGAATTTCAGCTTCCTAGTTCCAGCAGTTTGGACAGGTCGTTAAGGGGCAACTTTCCCTTTTTGAGCCCCCATTTTATAACGACCCTGTCCAAAATTCAAAAAAGTATCTTTCTAATAAGTTAGCCCTTACTCCTGGGACCCACATTTTATGCTTCAGGTTTCTAGCCGAAGGGGTTTTTACAGGCCCCCAAGGTGAGGCTTTTCTTCTTTTTGACCCTCCCTTTAGGAATTTACAAAAATTCCATCTTCGCGGCTATCTGCGACGGATGAGGAACATTCATACCAAATTTCAACTGCATTGCCTAAGCGGTTTGGGCAGGCCGTTAGTGGGGACATTTTTCCAAAATTGAAAAATTACGTTGCCGGTGAGTTAGTCCTACTTAGGGTTGCCACATGGCCTTGAATGGCCTTGATTGTCAAGTTAATTTAGGTCTTGTCAAGTGCCAAGGTCAAATTTATTTTGTCAAGTTAAATTGAATTTTTGTCGTATCAGTAGTTAAAAAAAACATGTAAAATTACAAAACTGATGAAATTTGTTAGTGTTTTAATTTTTTTGAGTAGCATTTATTTCTAAACAATAAGAAAAGAAAGATGAACTCCTAAATTCATAAACGCTTTGTGAAATTATAGGAGGTTTATTGAACAAATTTTGTATGAAAATGACGTTCTGTAAACCTGCTATAACTTTAGAAAGCATTTATGAATTGAGGGTGAAGTCTGCAGGAAGTCGTTGAAATGTTCAAACTTTAGGCCAAAAAAAAAAATATATAAATTTTTCATAATTCTCGCAACGCCATGTTAAAATTTTAGCATATTTTCTTTTCTGAAACGTAAAAAACCAAAACTTTTTTTTCATAAATTTTTAAGATGATATATTATCAAAATAAAATGGCGCTTAAGGTATATCTTTGGTTTTGAGAACGCGAGTAGAGATTTACGAAAGACGGTTTTCCTTAAAAATCGGTAAACAATAATTTTGCTGGGACAATAAAAACCTTAAGTGCTATTTTATTTTGATTATATGTGTATCATCCATTTAATAAATTTATAAAACAAAAGTTTTGGTTTTTCACGTTTCAGAAAAAAAATATGTTAAAATTTCAAATTGACGATTCGAAAACTATGGAAAGTTTATATATTTTTTGGCCTAAAGTTTGAAAATGTCAACGACTTCTTGCAGACTTCATCTTTTTCTTCTTATTATACAGGAATAATTGCTACAAAAGAAAAAATAAAACACTAATCAAGTTCGTCAATTTATGTCCAAACTTCAATGGCTAGTAGCACTATCGAGTTTGTCCCCGAAAATTCAAAAAAAAACGAAATTTTTTTATGAATCTTAATAGAATGGCGAGTGTATTCAAAAATTATAAATTTTAATATTAAGAATCAACCTACTGCACACTAGACTGTACCTCAAAAACACATTTCGCCGTACACCCTCCAATATGAAGTATTTTTGCAAGGCAATTTCAAAAAATATATATTTTTTTTTGGCCGAACGTAGGGTTCGCCTTTTTCAATTTTTCGTTATAGCTTCGGCATTTAAAACCGGATTTTAAAGTGTGATATATCGATTTTTTTGCCTCGAGGAGACCAGTGTTTTGCTATAAAGGAAAAATCCAATGAAAAAATTTAAAAAGGCGATCCCTACGTTCGGCAACCAATATATAAAAAAAAATTCTACTGGGTTTATCGAAAAACTTCATTCGCAAAAGTTTAATGATTTTTTGCGAGCTTTAATTTTCTGACATTAGGGTGGTAGCAACTGACATCTTGTGACTAACTACTAGAACGGGATACTTGAGGTCAATGGCCCTCGAGAGAAAAACACCGGTCTCCTCGAGAGAAAAACATCAATGTATCATACTTTAAGATCCGAAAAACCTAAGATATACCGAAAAATATAAAATGGCGACCCCTACGTTCGGCAAAAAAATAAAAAATTTTTTTTTGAAACCTTGTTGTAAAAATACTTCATATTGGAGGTTGTACGGCGACCTTTTTTTTTGCCTGTAAGGTGGTACGCTCTACTGCACACATATGCACATTAAATTTTTTATTGTCAAGTTATTTTTTTTAAATCAAGTTATTTTTTGCGAAGTGTCAAGTTATTAGACTTTTGCGATGTGGCAACCCTAGTCCTACTCCAAGGAATACATATTTAAAATTTTAGGTTGGCCAAAAGGGATTGGGCAAGACGTCAGGAGGAGACTTTTACCTTATTACCCCTCCCGATAGGAATTTCAAAAATTCCGTCTAAGCGGACACAGAAGGAGGAACTCACATACCGAGTTTCCTTTTGGGATATCCTGTAGGGAATTCCAAAAATACAAACTTAGTCGATGTCTACTACAGTGGAGGAACCTTTATACCAAATTTCAACTTCTTACCCCCAGTGGTTTGGGCAGGCACTTTTCCAATTTGTGAGACTGTTTATGGGGAGACTTTTCCCCTTTTTGCCCGTTCCGGTAGGAATTTCCAAAAATCCCGTCTTAGCGCACGTCTATGCCGAATATCAAGAAACCTTGTTTTAGTGGAGATATCCGTGGGGGGAGGAAAAAAGTAGTTTTTTTGAAATTATATATTATTTTAAATGGAAAAACGAAATTTTTTGGAAAAAGATACTTTGTTTTTACAAAGTACTTTATTTGTACTTTTTTTGGAAAAGGTATTTTTTTTTAAAAAGATGTTTTTTTTGGAAAAATGTATGTTTTTTGGAAAAAGGTACTTTTTTTGGAAAAGGTACTTGTTTTGGAAAAGGAACATTTTTTTAGAAAAAGGTACTTTTTTTGGAAAAAGGTACTTTTTTTGGAAAAAGGTACTTTTTTTGGAAAAAGGTACTTTTTTGGGAAAAGTTACTTTTTTTGGGAAAAGGTACTTTTTTGGAAAAAGGTACTTTTTTTGTCCCCTTTTTGCCCCTCCCGATAAGTATTTCCAAAAATGCCGTCTCAACGGACATCTACACCGGTCGAGGAACCTACATACCAAATTTCAACTTCATAGCTCCAGCAGTTTGAGCAAGCCGTCAAGGGGGAAACTTTTTCCCCTTTTTTCCCGTCCCTGTAAAAATTTCCAAAACTCCCGTCTTGGTGGATGTCTACGATAGTGGAGGAACCTTTATACCAAATTTCAACTTCCTACCTCCAGCGGTTTGGGCAGGCCGTCAAGGGGGGCCTTTTTCACCTTTTTAACCCCCATTTTTACAACGTCCCTGTCCAAAATTCCAGAAAGTACTTTCCAGAAAAGTTAGCCCATACTCCAAGGAACACATATCTTAAATTTCAGCTTTCTAGCCGAAGGGGTTTTGGCAGGCCGCCAAGGGGGAGACTTTTCCCCTTTTTGCCCGTTCCGGTAGGAATTTCCAAAAATCCCGTCTTATCGGACGTCTACGCCGAAAGAGGAACCTACATATCAAATTTCAGCTTCCTAGCTTCAGCGGTTTGGGTTGGGCGATGTTGAGTCAATCAGTCAGTCACGTTATTCTTTTATATATAGAGAAGATTGGCCCTTAATATAAAGGAGTATTTAATTTAAAGTGGACTTTATTTTTTATCATCGGTTTTGTTCATTTTGTGTATGAAAACCTTACAAAAATATTTATATTTTCAAACATTTTGATTGGTTGAAAATAAATTAACCAATCAGAATGCTCCAAAAATAAACCAAGTCAAGGTATACTGCCACCCAATATTTTAACTAAAGTCGACTTTAAATAAAATATACATTTGAAAAATTAAGATAGTAAGGGCGATTATTTGTATGAAACTAAACTTTTTTTTCATATTTCTTTTAAACATTTTAACAAGTTTTTAGGTTTTACTACTTAAATTTTGAATAAGTTATGCGAAAAAACTTTATTAGTTGAAAAGCTCCTAATTACTTGGCAAATATTTTTTTTATGTATCAAATAAATTGATTCTCTTTTAAAAGATTTTAACAATGACATTTTTGTTTTGGTATTTAAAATGCTTTTTATGACTAAAATTAAAAAATCCTATTCCAAACAAAAACAATTTAAAAAATTTTATATTTTTAAAAATTCCCGTTTTCCCGGGAAAATATATTATTTTCCCGGGAATTCTCGGCAAACTTTTCCCGGGAATTCCCGAACCCCAAACCCTAGCCGCTACAGATGAATACATTTTTTTTGTTGAAATATTTTCTTTAAATTGCTTCTTTAATAAGCAATATCATTTATGAAGGCCGATTTTGCTTTCAGCGATTCAATTGGCTAAAACATAAAAAAACCGTAAAAATCAATATAAAACGCGAACAGTGGTTTTAATATTAAGTTTTATGCATCAGATTTTAAGCCTAAATATGAATACAGGTCCAGTGCCTACATTTCACCACAAAAAATTTATATTGATTGCATTTGAAAATGTTTGTATATAAAAAACTAAATGGAAAACCGCTAAACTTTAAAGGCATTTCGCGGAAAATATGTACCTTAGATTGAAAAATAAAGTACGCCATTGTAAACAGAATGTCCAAAATATATAGAATTGATGGTCAGAGCTCTATTAATTTTTAAAAGTCAAGATTATGTCATGCAGTGTTATGTTTATTTGTGAAAATTCAAAAAACTTTGTTAAAAAACATTTTTCTTTTGAACCCATTGGCGTTCCAATTTGAAATTTGCACAGTCTGTAGCTGAAATATTGAGGTAGCTGCTTCAATAATTTAAAGAAAATTAAAGATGGGTTTTTTGAGATATTTGCAAATTAAGAATATTTTTTAAAGTGCATTATCCTTTTTCCACTACACATTTTATTTTTGCAATTTATTATGAAAGTTCATATAGGCATTGCTATGTGAAAATTTTATAACAATCGGATAACGCGTTCAAAAGTTGTAATCATTTGAACATCATGTATTTTTCAAGAATTTACTGAAAAAAATCAACTAAAAACAGCGAAAAAAAGCGAAATAAGACGAATTTTATAAAAATTTAAAAACAGTAAATTTCGTGATAGTCATGAGGATCTACAAACAGAATTTTGTCCAAATCCGGAGACCTTCTTCCGATAAGTGTCCCGGTTCCTTTTGGAATGATTCTATACTTAAATTTACGTTTCTCTTTTGTTCTGGATTGGGATTTTACAGATTTTTTCATGAAGAATTGAATAAAAAACAGTTGATCTAAAATACCGATTGGCAGAGCACTTATTGTACTATTGTTACCAACGCTTTGTCAACGTTCGGAAAGATAAACGGCCAACCGAAGATCGACGTTATCATTTCAAGGTTGACCCAGTACTTTAATTTTCGAAAAAACGGACGCTCTGCCAGCGCTTGTACCACCATATGCAGTGATTTGCCAACGTTTTGCCGTTTGTATTTTTCTACCTGGGGTGTTTTGTTCGAAATACGATTATACGGTCCGTTAATGTTCCGCAAACACACAAACTTTGAAGGATACGTGCATTACGAACCATTAACGTGCAGCAAAAGCCGGATTTAAGACTCCGTACGTGCCGGACAGTCCGTAAAAAAGTTTTTTCGGATGTATATGGGCAAATCTACGGAACCGGGCAAATCTACGGAACCGGGATTTAAACCATTTTACCAACAATATATAATATTTTTGATGGTATCAGCATTTTCGAGGCAACGACTTTATTCAGGCATCTTAAATTTAATATTTATACTGTTAATGTGCTCTACTCAATAAAATACTACCCTAATTTATCCTAATTTTGCTTGTAACTTTCAAAAGTTTTTCAACTCTTTTGGGTATAACTTTTTCAGCATAAGAGCAAATCGCCTGAAACCTTTGGTGGATAATAATCCTGATGCTAAAAAATTTCACACTTGTTGAAAAAAATAAGTGGCCTCAATTAGAAACAAATGGTAGTTTCAGAGATTTATAATTTTGCGCTTTCAGCCTGAATGTAATTGAAAATTTTTTGATACTGAGATATAACTGACAAATAAACCAAATACATAAGGCCAAATTGATTAGTGTGCCTTCAGAAATAAAGAAAATATGATAATAATAATCTCTTCATGTCTATGCGTGAAGAACATAAAATTTTATATTTTTTGGAGGGCACATCCTCAGTGTGAGAAATAATTAGTTGCAGTCCTGCGCGATCGGTATGTATCAGTAATACTATTATCGTGTGTAAGTGCTAAATGAATCCTACTATTATTTTGGTATCCAGAGCCATTTTAGGTTAAATTTTGTAGCTTTTCATAGATTTTTGGAGCTAAAAGTGATGTAGAAACGAAACGGATAATCCGATCATTTTAGCACGTACACACAACAATATTAATGGCGATATATATCATATAAGCCAGATTTTAACCATTAACTCTTTTATCTGTGGATGTGCCAGTCAATTAAAAGTAGAATTTTTAGAGTATTTTGCAGCGAAAAGTGATGTAGAGCATAAAAAAAATCCGATCTGTTTAGCACTTTCATATAATGATAGTTATGCTAACATCGACCGTTTCAGATTGATTGGACTCCACAATTCTTAAAACAGTGGAGGTGCCTTCAATTTGAATTTAACCTTTTAGCGATTTTTGGAGAAAGATATGCTGTAGAGAATACAAAGTTCATCCGATCCATTTACCACTTTCACATAATAATAGAAATGAAGATATGTATCATTCACGATATATTTGATCACATAATTCTTTAAACCGTGGATATGCCATTCAATTTTGTCCTGCAATTTTGAGGGACATTTATATGGGCACTAGGTCCAAACACCGGTTTAAACCAAAATCAATAGACTTCGTTCTTGGACCGATATAAATCGGTCTACCAAATTTCAGCAAAATATCTTAATATTTACGACCTGTAGAATGCGCACAATATTACATGGAGAGACATACGGACGGACGGAAAAATTAAAAAAAAAAACATTTAAAATCAATAATGGAAATATAGCGCCACTATGTGTTTTCGAATAAACTTACCGTGATGATTGCAAAATTTGTGTCATCTTTTTTCATTAATCCGAAGTAAAAGTGTGTGAAAACCACTCAAAAATAGCCGACAAAGGTTTTTTTTTAACTTTAGCCTCAATTTTCTCAACAACCAGATGTGTTAGAAAAATTTGGAAACCAAATTCGGACTCAGCATGGAAAGATTACTTACAAATGTGTGGTGACATGCCCAAAAATTTAAAAATATTTAGTAGCGAAAATGTGTGCGGTTTTTTGTTTATAACTTTTTTAGCACTCAAAAAATTGATTCACGCGAACAGATTACTTCTTTTTAATGTATTTTAAATAAGTTAATCTATAAAAAAAATGTGTGCCACTAATTTGAAATTTTTCAATTTTAAAATCTGAAATCGACCTGTTTCGTAGATTTCCCATATACACCCACAAAACAGATTCAGTTCTGATAACCGCATTTGTAGCCAATCGCATGGTTAGGTTGTGGTAGCCGAATTTTTCAGTTGTGGCAACAGAAAACAAATTGAGACAGAACTAATTTGACTATGGCAACAGAATTTCAGTTGTATCAAGAATAATTCGGTAGCCACAACCCAAAAATGCATTTGATGCAACTGAACCATTCGATTGGCACAAATGGGTTTGTCAGCACCGACTCTGTTTATCCTGTAGTTTTTTTATTATTGCAAAACACTAACGGTGCACCCAGAAAACAGTCTCAGTTGTGGCCACCGAATTTGCTGCCAATCGAATTCGTACGGTTACGACAACTATCTTTATATTAAATCATATTTTTCGTCGTGAAAGCCAATATTCGGTTGTCTAATTCAATATTATGTTCAACATAAATATTATTATGTTCCACAAAATTTTATTGAAATTAAAAAACTTTTTTTGAATTTTCTGGTATTGAACGCGGCCATTCAGGTTAATAGCTCACACTCTTACCCACTGCATCACAACTATTTTTAATTTTCTGAGCCATATTTACTGTTTATACTTATGAATATTTTATTTTAATTAAAAAAAAACATAAATTTTTGTCTTTTCCGGGATTTGAACTCGGAAATCGGGTGTACTAGGCCAACTCTTTACCGACTACACCACAAACACTTATTGATTTTGAAGTCTAATTTTGAATTTATATGTTTTGCTTGGAAAACAAATATAGTAAAAAATTCGTTTACCAATACCAATCAATAGTTGTGAGTGTTATCAATACAATCCACAATTCGGTTGGTTCCACAGAAACTCGACATTAAGGTCATATTTGATTAGGATACCCGTATTTGTAGTTACCACTTTCGAATATTGAAATTTTTTTAATAAAGGTTATAGATAACACCAATTTTCTTGTATATTCACTAAATAAATGGCTGCTTCTACTGCATAGAATTACTAAACTGATACTAATTGTAAATTTGATTGGAGATACCAATAATTTGTTAAAAGGATTGTTTTTTAGTTTATTTTCCCTATTTTTAATACCTAGTAAAATATTTTTGGTGTAGTATTCACTTATAGGCAACTGCAAATAAAATAACGTCCTGGCAAATTCATTTTAATGATTTTGATCGAATTCCAACCAATCTTTTTCCTGGGTGTGGGTCTCATACTGCAGGTTTAACTTTAACTTAACTATAAAGAAAAGAAAATGTCAAAAAAATGTTCACAAAACAACAACAAATTTTTGGGTTAACTATTAACTAAAGTTTAAACCTGAAGTATGAGACCCACCGTAAATAAAAGCCTATAAAATAAATAAATAAAAAAAACTAGTGTGATTCATAAAGGCTTTCTTTAACTTGTATTAATTATTCCTTTACAAAAAATTATAATTCTATACATTTTTTTATCAGTTTACAATTTTTATTAAGTTAGAATGCCCATTATAACAAAAATATCAAATATTTCCTTAACGAAGATTTCTTGAAAGAATTGTGAAAAATATATGTATCATAAACTGTATCATGAAAAGTCTCATGATAAGTCTCATGAAAAGTCTCATTTGAACATCCTTTCACTTTTTTTCATTCACAGTTTTTTCTTTTCATAAGTAGTATTATATGAACCTTGATTCATTTTATTTTAATTTATTTTTTCTTTCTTTGCAAGTTGTTTAAGTTTCTCATTTCATATCATGAACGAGAAGGGAAGGCATCAGTTGCTCACTAACACTATCATGAAAATGAGATATGTGTTGTAAAAGAAATGAAATATGAAAAGAAAAAGAAACATACTATATTTTTTTTTCATGTACGTTGATACAAGAAAGCCAAACACAAATAATCCTGTTCGTGAAGATGAAATAAAAAAATTCACCAAATACGTACTCTGTCTTAAAGTAAAGGTTTTACAGAAAAATACTACATAAGCATATCTACAGGCAATAATGTGGCTGGCATTTTTCTCATAAACATTTTTGACGTATCCATGACGTATCTTGGTGATTTATGAGGTTAAAATCAAAGTGATTTATATGGTTAAACGCAAATTTGGATTTAACCACCTAAATCACCATGATGGGTTATCGATATGTCAAAAATGTGTATGAGGAAAATGCTAGGCATATTATTGCTGTAGATATGTTTATTTAGTATTTTTCAGTAAAACCTTTACTTTAAGAGTTATATCGTAAAGAATTAATTTTAGTCCATTTTTAGGGCTAAAAGCCGCGGGTGACTGGCCTGTTTTAATACGAGAGGACCAATTTTTGCTGGGATATTATTTTTTACGCCCAATCTACTGCAAAATGTGTGGGAAGGTGAAAAAAATAACACTTTTGCAAATTCCGTATATTTCTTGGGTGCTCTAATATACATATACACTAAAAGTTCTATAAGTGTCGCCTACCCTGATTAAATTTTTTAAAAAACATGACTCTTATAGAATTTTCTTACAATTAAAGCGTACTAGGCAGGCACCCGATATTAATACTTTTAAAACGTTTTATTTTGTTTTTTCCTCAATAAAAAAAAATCACTTGTGTACAAATGAATTTATTTTTCTTGATGGATATTTTGTTTTCATCAATTTTTTTATTTTTTGTTTTCTTTTCGAAAACAAAATTTTAAAAATATCCGTACTGATATTTTCAGGAAAGTTGAGAATTATTTTTATTTTTGTACTGAGGAAAAAACAAAAAAAAAACGTTTTTTTTTGTATTGAGGAAAAAACAAAATAAAACGTTTTAAAACGTTTTTTTTAGTTTTTTCTGATTACAATTACATATAAATTTTGTAAAAATTTTTAAAACAACATTCATATAGACACATTTCTGCATCCAATGATATATACCTTTGCGTTATTAAAAAGTAATAAAAATTTCCGCCGAAAAGACTTCTACAAAGCATGATAATGAGCGATTAACATTCTGCAAGCAAATATATTGATGCAAAACTATTCCTTTTTGCAAAATTTTTTGTCGTGATTTTTTGTTTTTGCAATCTAACTAGCTAAGTTTGGTATAGGATATATGTATTATAGTCCCTAGATTATGGATTTTAAAGAACCCCACTTAAAAAATTGCAAACTAATGGCGGAACGCGAAAAAAAACTTTATGGTACAAAAAATGAATTAAAAATTGTTATCAGAAATTTACATTCTGCAAACAAATACACTGATGCAAAAAATTTTCTTTTCGGAAAATTTTTTTCGCGAATTTTTTTTGCAAACTAACCACCAAACTTTGATATGAGAATATTGGTATTATAGTCCCAAGATAATGAATTTTAAAAATCCGCACTTAAAAAATTGCAAAAAAATAGCGGAACGCGAAAAAAAGCTTTTTGGTACAAAAAATAAATTAAAAAACTCAGTCAGCGATTTACATTCTGCAAACGAATATGTTTATGCAGAAATTTTCCTTTTTGCAAAATTTATTTTTCGCGAAATTTTTTGCGTACGAACTACCAAACTTTGGTATAAGATATGGGTATCATAGTCCCAAATTTATGAATTTTAAAAAACCGCACTCAAAATTTTTTAAACTTAATCAGCGATTAACATTCTGCTATACATATGTTATATACATATACATATGTATATTGATGCAAAACTATTCCTTTTTGAAAAATTTTTTTTCCCAATTTTTTTTGTTTTTGCAATCTAACCAGATAATTTTGGTATAGGATACCTATAATACCTATAGTCCCAGGTTGTGAGTTAAAAAAAACCGCTCTTAAAAATTTGCAAAATAATGGCGGAACGCGAAAAAAAGCTTTATGGTAAAAAAATAAATTAAAAAACTCAGTCAGCGATTTACATTCTTCAAAAGAATATGTTGATTGAAAAATTTTCCTTTTTGCTAAATTTTTTTTCGCAAAACTTTTTGCATACTAACCACCAAACTTCGGCATAAGATATGGGAATTATTGTCCTAAAGTTAAAAATTTTAAAAAACCGCACTCAAAAAATTGCAAAATATTGGCGGAATGCGAAAAAGCCTTTATGATACAAAAAAATAGTTAAGAAACCTAATCAGCAATTTATATTCTGCAAAAGAATAGATTAATGGAAAAAAATTTTTTTTTGCAAATTTTTTTTGGCAATTTTTTTTTTGCGAACTAATTACCAAACTTTGGTATGAGATATGGGTATTATGTTCCCTAGGTTATAAATTTTAAAAATCTGCACTTAAAAAATTGTGAATTAATGGCGGAATGCGAAAAAGGTTTCATGGTGCAAAAATTTAATTAGAAAACTTATACAGCGATTTCATTCCGAAAATGAATAATATTAGTGCAAAATGCTGGTCAATTGGCAAACATTTTAGCAAAAAAAAAAAATATTTGCAATATATGTTTGTATGTATATACCGCTCAACAGTTCACTCCAGGGTATTATATGATTCTCTACAGATTTGAAAACAAAAACCATAATAGTATCTCCACCATAAAAATAAAACAAAAATTTTAAAATTCTATTCATATTTTTGTACTTAGTACAAAGATGAAAAACAAAAAAAAACGTTTTTTAAAACGTTTTAAAAAGTTTTATTTTTTTATCAATTTTTTTATCTTTGATATTTATACCTAAAGATATTTTTCGAATTTCAACTTGAGGGATATTTTTGTTTTAAAGTACATTTGAAATTTTTTGTTTTCGATTGAGAAATAAAAACATTTTGAACTTTAGTGATATTTATTTTTGATAAAAACAAAAAAAAACGTTTTCTGGTGCCTGGTACTAGGAATCAATGTTATTTTATTATTTATTTCATTATTTTTTTCAATTAATCACCGAACTTTGTTCTATGAATTAGGTATTATAGTCCCTAGATTATAAATTTAAAAAAACCGCACTTAAAAAATTGCAAAATAATCGCGGAACTCGAAAAAAGACCTTATGGTACAAAATTTTAATTAAAAAACTTAATCAGCGATATTCATTCTGCAAACAAATATACTGATGTAAGAATTTTCCTTTTTGCAAATTTTTTTTCCCGCGACTTTTTTTCGCGCTTTTTTTTCAACTAGCCACCGAACTTTGTTCTATTAATTATTAACTAATTTAATTAATTTCTTTATTTATTACAATAACCTAGCCTATAGGCCATAATCGGTTACAAATTTCTACTAAAAGTAACAAAACAAGCAATAAAATTTGCTTAAAATAAAAAAAGTTAAGGTATAAAATATAATATTAGATGTATAATTAAATAACAATGTAAAAATAAAATTATTAAATGCAAAAAATTTAAAGTAAAAGTAATAAAAAATTAAAAAAATTAGCGATAATAGTTTCTAAATTCCCTAAATTCTATATAAAAAAAAAATAAATAGTATATGTAAGCTTTAATTTAAAAAAAACAATGCCTGAAAAATTAAGCATTAATTGGATATTAAATAACCACACGTAATAAATTGCAAAATAATAACGGAACGGGAAAAAATGCATTTAGAAAATAGTAAAATAATCGCGGAATGCGAGAAAAGATTCTATGCTACAAAAATTGAATTAAAAAACATAATCAGCGATTTTCATTCCGCAAACAAATATACTGATGTAAGAATTTTCCTTTTTGTAAATTTTTTTCCGCGACTTTTTTAGCGATTTCTTTTTTCAATTAATCACCGAACTTTGTTCTATGAATTAAGTATTATAGTCCCTAGATTATAAATTTTAAAAAACCGCATTTAAAAAATTGCAAAATAATCGCGGAACGCGTAAAAAGGCTTTATGGTACAAAAATTTAATTAAAAAACTTAATCAGCGATATTCATTTTGAAAACGAATATACTGATGTAAGAATTTTCCTTTTTGCAAAATTTTTCCCGCGACTTTTTTCGCGATTTCTTTTTTCAATTAATCACCGAACTTTGTTCTATGAATTGGGTATTATAGTATATATAGAATTAGAATCTGGGTACTATAATACCCATAACTCGTACTGGTGGTCAGTTTGCAAAAAAAAAGTTTGCGAAAATAATTTTGCAAAAAGTAAAATTCTTGAATCAATATATTCCTTTGCACAATGTAAATCGCTGATTAAGTATTTTAGTTAATTTTTTTCGCATTCCGCATTTGCAAGCTTAGAAATGATTATGAAATCTGTAAAATGACGTTTACAAATGCAAATTCTTTCTTATAATTGAGGCATTAGTAATCATAATGAATTTACTATACAATTGGCATTAGTAATGAAATCGATGTATTTCAAAGCATTATCATTAGTCCAAGTAATAATAACGCCAAAAATTACATTATCATTAGTTTCAATTTAATGGTAATGAAATCACCAATTAATTTGTCCAAATAATTAACTAGTCTCATGTATGATCTTTTATCTTAACTTTTTCATTTATTTATTACAAAATGTTTAATTTATCCAAAATACTCAACTGGACCATTTTTAAAAATGTATTTTAGAATTGAAAAAATAAAATATATTTCTTAAAAAGCCAATTATATAATCATTAAATAAGGAGTGAGATCATAAAAATGTTAACACACATTTTTTCCTATAACTTTGGTTTAAAGCTTCTCATATTTTTGTTTTCGGCAGTTTACATTTTAAAAATATGTCAGTTAATAAATTGATTTACATCATGAGTTTTTATTTAGCAATTTTTTACAGAATGGACTATGAAAGAAAAGTGCGTTAAAAAATAATTAAATATTTTCAACTAAACCAAACATGGACATACAAAAAAATTACCAAAGAAACTAATGTATGCCGCCAAACAGTTTTAAAAGTGGTAAAAAGGTATCTGGAACACCTAACAATTGAAAGGAAGCCGGGAACAGGAACAACGACTGGTTATCGTAACATTGGTAAGGCATATAAAATTAAAAGCATCCTTAAGAGAGCTCCTAACACATCTGGCAGAAAAACAGCTCGGTTAGCCCAATGCTCGGACTTTTTTGTACGTAAAGTGAAACGTAAGGCAGGACTAAAGTCCTACAAAGTTCAAAAAGTTCCAGATAGAAACTCTTTTAAAAATTTGGAGGCCAAAACCAGAGCTCAAATTTTATACAAAAATACAACTGTTGGACGACGAAACTTATGTCCTGGCTGATTTTTCGCAGCTCCCTGGTCAAGAATTTTATGTTTCCGATGTTCGAGGAAATGTTGCGGAAAAATTTAGGTCGAAAAAGCAAACGAAATTCCCTAAAAAATTCCTAGTATGGCAAGCCATATGTAGCTGCGGCCAAAGAAGCCGGTCATTTGTGACATCTGGCTCTATAAACAGCGAAATTTATATCAAGGAGTGTTTGCAGAAGAGACTTCTTAAATTTTTGAGTTAGCACAATGTATCCACTTACTATTGGCCCGATTTAGCATCTTGTCACTACAGCAAGAAAGCGCTGCAGTGGTATAATGATTATAATGTGGTTTTTGTACCAAGAGAGGCAAATCCACCAAACTGGCCGGAGCTCAGGCCAGTGGAGAGATATTGGGCTCTTATTAAAAGAGAATTATAGGGCACAGAAAAGGTTTCCCACGACATGCAAGATTTCAAATGTAGATGGACCACCTGCTCTAAAAAGGTGACAGAAACTACCATAAAAGCCTTAATGGTAGGGTTTCCGGAAAAAGTGGATAACTTTGTTCGTAGTGGTTAGAATTCCATGTGGTTTTTTTTGTTTGATTTTGTATTAAATTTTAATTAATAAAAATTTGCCTTGAAGTCTTAAAATTCAGTGGTTTGTTTTTTATTTAACTTTATGTGCACTCTAAAAAAGGCATGTAAACTTACTGCTATTGAGTGTGCAAATTGTTATGTAAAAATAGGCAGAATGCCTATTGTTATCAATGTTGTTTGATGATAGCAAAGAAAAGCGCGACTGTGCTATCAAGATAATTCTACGCTATCGAACCGATGTTGACAACCCAACGGGACTTAGAGCTTATAAAAAACCAGATACAAACTTTTATTGCACAAGTTACACGGAAATGATCAATATGAATGCAGCATTCCATACGATACTTTGAAAGAATATTTAAATCAAGATGATCCACCGTTTAATGATCCAAAAATTCCATCACACATACAAGAAACAGAACGACACGTTCAATTGCTAGCTAGCGTTTCCAAACGAGTTATACCGGAAAATGTAGAGGCTGTTATGGCGACGACATTAGAGAGCCGTGCGAAATTGCCCAGACTTGAAAGCAAAAAAGACTTCAAACAGTAATTTTTTATTTTTTCTTTTCTATTACTAAGTTAAATTAATTTTTTCATTTACATATGTTCTGACTAAATAAATTTCTAAGGAGAAAAAATAAATAAAATAATAAAAATAAATAAAATAAATAAAAAATAATAAAATAAAGTGCCAAAAATGTTGATTTTTTAAAATGTTTGTATGGGGAACCCCCCAGGGGAGTTACAGGGGGTGTGCCACTGGCATGGGTGGATCGGCCCTCCAAAGTTAGTGGGGGTCGGTCATACATTTGGACTCGATTGGGGCACTCTAAATGGGTCAAAGTGGGATTTTTCAAAACTTGACCCTACGGGACAAAAGTCAACAGTTGGGGGTAGTAGAATTCGTTTTAGAGGTATGGTTCCTTCGGCAAAGTTTCTTATTTTGATCCCTAGAATACGATTTTCACTGAGCCATGGGCGATTATTAAATCGACCCGCCCTAATATATACGCATTAATAAGCGTGTTTATAGCAAGGTTGGTTACCGAAACGAATAACGGTAAGGGTAACGGTATCAGATTTCGTTTGTTTAGGTAACGGTAAAGGTATCGGTATTTAAGACTGTTTCGGTAACGGTATACCGTTATCGAAACAGCAATACCGGTACGTACCGGTATTAAAAATTATGTTAAAAACTTATAAAAACAAGTAAAAACATGGCATATTTTTAATTTTAAGTACTGAAAATACAGATTTTAAGCTATAAATTCAATACTGGTAGTTTTAATAAGTAAAATTATTATCTATAAATTTTTTTTAAAAAAAAACACTCAAGATTATAAAATAAAAAATAAAAAAATTGTAATTTTTATATAAAATAATAAATACCGGTAAAATACCGGTAACTACCCATAAAAATAACGTTATCGGTAACGATAACGGTATTTAGAAATTTGTTTAGAGGTATCGATAACGGTAACGGTATTCAATTTGAAACGCCATTTTAGCGATAACGGTATTATAACGATAACGGTAACCAACCTTGGTTTATAGACATCCTAATTGTAGATTGAAGCACTTAATATAGCTTTTTTAGACACATAAAGTTAAAATTTGTGTTAGGATGTTATACACTCTAATTAAAATCTGTTGAAATTTACCCAACTTATAGTAGGGAACTGTACTCCTACTATAAATTGGGTAAATTTACTCTATGTGCGTAATTGAAAAAAAGTACGCACATTGTGTTTAAGTTGGTGCACAAATAATTTGTAATTTTACATTGAAAGTGCGTAAAAATTAAATGACATTTTGAAATTAGTGTGCTAATTTACTAAATTTGTGCGTAAAAAAGCATATTTCTCGTGTAAATGTATGCATAAAGTGCGTAAAAAAAAATGTGCAAAAATCCACAGAAAGTTCGTAGAAATCCCCCAAAAATGCGTATATTTACCACAGCTGTGCTTAATGTTAAACCACACAAAAACATTTTTTTTTAAATAAAAAAAACTAATTTTAAGTACATATTTTATTTAAAATAATATCAGTGTCATTCTCGTGTATAATTTTTGGCAAATTTTGGGCATTTATTGTGAAACATTGGTACAATATAAATTTATTGAAAGTATTGGCCATCATTAGCTATAACCTTTTCCCATCTCTCTGGATGGATTCCGTGCCAAAATAACTGCTGCTCATTTTTTGAGGCCAAGAGGATGGCAATTTCGGATACCCGAAAGCAAAACTTCTTATTCACTATTTATTTTATAAATAGTTTTAGTTCTTGCAACATGTGGCCGAGCGTTGTTCTGATGGAATATTAAGAGCAACCAAATACAGAGTATTACCTTGGCGCTATGGATAGTCGGCTTTGGCGTTGATTTGGCTGGTTGCCCAGGCTTTAAATACGATTTCTTGCGCTAAGGGTTATCATAATCCATTTGTCATCGCCAGTAATGATTCGATTCAAACATTTCTTTCTTTTTATGGCGTTCCAGCAGCATTTCCCACATGCAAAATCGTCCAAAACCAATTTCCTTGCTTTTGGATGAGTCCTGCTGCTTGAAAACCAAAAAGTATTTCATTCTTCTGTTGCTATTTCCAGATACAAATTTGTTAATAGAAATATGGTAATTCAAAAAATAATCCATTTTAACTTTTTGTCTTTATTATTTAAAATTTTTTTGCAATTTTTTCAAATTAAAATGTAAGATTATTTATTACTATTATAAGTTAGTATATTTACCAAATTTGTGCGTAAAAATTTTATTTAACAAAAGAATAGTAATTTTAGGCACAATGTGTTTATTTGTAAACACATAATGTCTGAAAATACTTTGTGTGTGTATTATTGTGTATGAAAGTGTGTACAAAAATAATTTACGCATTTTTTGTTTATATTTACCGAATTTTCGTAAAATTAAACAAAATTTTACCCATTTTATAGTAGTGAAGTTACAAACATTTTTTATAGTGTACACAAAAACAAACAACAGTGTAAAAGTTTCTTTACTTTAGTTCTAATTTCTATAAATAGAATTAAAAGCTTGAATGTTAAAAAGCACGAATCATTGCTTTACATATTGAAGGAACTTCAATAAATAAGCACAACTACAACATAGGGAAAAATAATAGCTTTGTTAAAGACATGTGGTTTCCGTTAGTTATAATAATAAAAAATGGATAAGTAAAAATGTTTGAATTTACTTCTCAAAATGCATTTCTTTGAAATTTAACATATATATAAAGGGTTTTTCAATAAGAACGCTACAAAAGTGAAAAAGTTTAAATAAAACAAAAACGGTTTTGGATATCAATGAAATTCTTTATTCCTGTGAAAGTACGTTCGATGCCATTACGTATGGAAATCGATCTCTTTTGCATGGCCACCACGGGCACGCTTGCAGAAGTCCAGACGCTGAACCCAATTTTCGACGGTTTTCAAGCATAAATCGGCCGATACTGCTGCAATTTCACATTCGATATTCGTACGAAGTTCATCAATCGTCGCTGGCTTGTTGGCATATACCATAGATTT
The DNA here is from genome assembly GCA_949987735.1 of Leucophora obtusa. Classification (NCBI taxonomy): domain Eukaryota; kingdom Metazoa; phylum Arthropoda; class Insecta; order Diptera; family Anthomyiidae; genus Leucophora; species Leucophora obtusa. The sequence goes on from OX465295.1 coordinate 137,859,991, forward strand.
GACGTAGCCCCACGCTCAATTGTTGATCTGCTAGGACGATTATGACGACCATAAATTGGACGTAGCGCTCTTAACGTTGAGGCCACTGACTCCGAATTTCGGTAGTAATTTTTAATAATTTCGACTCGCTGTTGGCTCGTATATCTATCCATCATGAAATGCAAACCTTACTGAAGAGAATTGTCAAAAGAGCTGCAAGAAATATGGCGTCGTTTGCTGTCCCTATCTTTCTACTTTTGTAGCGTCCCTGTTCAACAACCCTTTACAAAAAACTAAAATCTACATTATAGCCTAGAGATGATCCCATAAAGACAATCTGATGATAGTGATGCGGTGTCACTTGAAAATGCATTAATTGTCAACCATTGGTTCTAGGAAAGTTTTTTTCATAAGTTTTTTCTCTATTGGTTGTAAAATAAAAATTGTAAATTCTATTTAGAATTTGAAATATTTGATCTTAAACCGAACAAAAATAACATTCATTGTAACAATCTTCAGATCAACTAAAAATCTACAATAAAATTTAAACAAATTTCAAAAGTTGCTGAACCCTTTTTGATATAATTAAAGAGGTGCTTTTACACACATTGTGTCTATTATTTTTAAACACATTGTGTCTATGCATTTTAATTTTAAGCACAATGCCTATTTTTGCCCAATTTATAGTAGGTAGTAGGTATCAAGTTACCTACATTTAAAAGAGTAGATTTCAACAAAATTTTATTAGACTGTGTGTTAACATTTTTATGATATCACTCCTTATATTTTTTACGACTTTAAAAGCATGGTGACAATTAAAGTACTACATGAATCAAATTTTCCGACCTTTAAAGGGGTGTGACAATTAAAGCACACCGACATTTAAAGTAGGTGACAATTATAGAACTTTAGTGTATATTAAAGTTCGTCAGAAATATATGTGACGCGCAAAAAAGAAAGGGACCTAAGGTCAGGAGAGCATGGCATCGGTCTCATTCGATGCTCAGATGTTGTCCACAAAAAAAATTGATTTTTTTACCCTTAGGTCCCTTTCTCTATGCGCTGTCACATATAGAATTTCTTTGATTTTGGGATATCATCATTTTTTTAAGTTTTTGCATCGATAAAAAGAATGGCGTTTTTTTATTTCAACTCCTTCCACTGGCGTAAGTCGGCCAAAAACGCTGATTTGGAGACCCATTTTCTGCAGACCAAAAACGGCTGCATTTCTGGAAAATCTGACTTTACCATTTGATTCTACAGCAAAAATTAATATAAAAAACATTTTTTTTGCGTTTTCTAAATAGACCAGATAGTCATTAGTTCGTTCCAAAAATTCACTTTTTTCAATAATTTCAAAAAAGTTACTATTTTATTACACACAATGAAAATGTATTCCCTGCTGAGAACATTAGTACAAAAATTGTTTATATACCGCGAACTGTTAAAAAGTTATTTAGTAATCAAATACACTGAAAATATTATTACAGTAACTGACTGTAGTTTATTTAAAAAGTCATCCGTACATTTATTTTTAAATGATTATACAGTTAAAATACAGAGAAATATATTTTTAACTGTTTTTGTCGTTTATTTAAAAAATAAACTACATATAAATACGGATTTTCTGTCACAGTTAATATTTTCATTTAAAATGTTTTGTTAAAAAAAAGAATTCCTTTTCGATTTCTAGGTCAGTTGAAAAAACGAAATAAACTAAATATCATTTATTCTTACGGATTTTGTAGTTAATTTTTTGAAATTTAAAAAAAACGAAATAAATGAAAAATTGCTATTTTTTAAGGATATTGTAGTTTAATTATTAACATTTAAAAATAAATAAGAAGTACTTTTGACTTAAATGAAAAGTTAGTAGACCGATTTTCAAGTGATTTTTCATTTATTTTAAATTACATTTTCAGTTAATTTAAACTACAAACTATTTTGAGTGTATGTTTAATAAAAAAAAATTATTTGTAATAAACATTACAAAAATTACAAATTATTTTGTCTTTACTTAAAAATAAATTTATAATGCGGCACTGAGTTTTGAAAGCTGCATTTTAATTATCTCAAATACTTTTTTATTGAATTAAAAAAAAAATCCAAATTTGATTAGCTACCCTACGGGAAATTTTAACAAAGTTTCACCGAACTGGCCCCTTTAGAAATAGACTGGTCACTTTTACATGGCGTTGTCATAGGAGGGGGAAATTGGCCCCTTGTTACATGTCACAAGACAAATCCCAGGACAGGTCCCTGAACTTTGTTTTTTATGAGAGTTCATTAACATGTCCTAGGATTTGTCTTGTGACATGTCACAACGGATATCATCACTTTTCGGATATCATCACTTTTTTTTAAAGATTTTGCATAGAAAAAAAGAATGCCGTTTTTTTTCTTTTTTATTTCAATTCTTTCCACTGGCGCAAGTCGGCCAAAAACGCTGATTTGTAGACACCTTTTTTGCAGAGCAAAAACGGTTATATTTCTGGGAAATCTGACTTTACCATTCGATTCGACATCAAAAATTAATATAAAAAACATTTTTTTTTCGTTTTCTGAATGCAGCAGATAGTCATTAGAGTGGTCCAAAAATCCACTTTTTTCAAAAATTTAAAAAAAGTTACTTTTTTATTACACACAATGAAAATGTATTACGTGCTGAGAATATTGGTACAAAAATTTTTGGTATACCGCAACCCGTTAAAAAGTTATTTAGTAATCAAATATGTTTAGTAAAAAAAAATCTTTGTAATAAATATTACAAAACTTACAAATTATTTTGTCATTACTAAAAAATAAGTTTATAATGCGGCAGTGAGTATTGAAAGCTATATTTTAATTAGCTCAAATAATTTTTTATTGAATTTAAGAAAAAAAATCCAAATTTGATTAGCTAATAACTTTTTAACGGTTCGCGGTATATCCAAATTTTTTGTACCCACACCCAGCAAAAAAATTTGTTATACCAACCGAATTAGGTTCCAACCGAATTTACGAGGTTGCCTCAACCCCATAAATGGGGTTGTCGCAACCGAATTTTGAGGTTGTTGCAGCCGAATTCGGTTGTAGCAGCCGAATTTAAGAGGTTGTAGCAACCGAATTCGGTTGTTGCAACCGAATATCGAGCTTGTCACAGCCGAATTCGGTTGTGGTAACCGAATTGTGAGGTTGTGACAACCGAATTCGGTTGAAGGAACCCTATTGGGAGGTTGTGGCAACCGAAAATATTACAGAACGAGGTTGTCTCAACTTTTTAGTTTACCTGAAGTTCTAGATAATTTTTTCAAATAAAAACCATTTCTTTTTAGTTTTTGTACTATAACATTTTGAGTTTATATTTAAAATTAAATTTACATAAATCTTAAGTTAGATAAGAATTTATTATAAATATTAAGGCGAAAGGTACTCCTCTAGTATTATTCTTTCAAAGAAACAGTACTGTTCCCTTTAAAGAAACAGTTTTCCTTTTAGAAACGTTTCTTTGAAGTATTCTAAACTTTTTAGTACCATTCTTGCCAAGAAATTAATTGCCCTTCTTTAAAAAAAGGGTACCAAAATAATAACCCTTTTTTGAAATAAGAAGTACTAAAATAAAAACCTTTTCTTTGAAAGGAAAATAACTAAGATAACCCCTCTTTTGACAGGAGTGCTAAAATTCTAACCCTTTCTTTAAAAGAAATAGTATGAAAGTAGTGAACCGTTCTTTGAAAGAGTACTAAAATAACATTTATTTTTTTTTTTTTTAAGAGAGAATACTAAAATAAGTTGGCTTTTAAAATGAGAACCATTTTTTTTTTAATAATATATTGTGTACTAAAATGAAAACCTTTCATTTGAAAGATTACAAAAAAGTATCTTTTCTTTGAGAGAAATTGTACGAAAGGGCTTTTTCTTTCAGGTAAGTGTATGAAAAGAAGTATCATTTCTTTAAAAGAACTTGTTCTAAAAGTAAAACATTTTCCTTAATAGAAAGAGTACTAAAACAAGTACCCTCTATTTAAAAAATAGCACTAAAATACAATAGAAAGACGGTACTTCTTTAACTACTCTTTTTATGAATGAAATTGTACTTCTTTATGTACAAATTTACAACTTTTGTAAAGAAGGATTATTATATTATCATATTAGCTATGTTTGTGCGGCAAGCTATTAACGTTGTCATATGTCATTCCCATAAAAATTTGACATTAGTAACTTTAAGAGTTAACGCTGAACGTTGGCTAATGTCACATTTATTTGGGAATGACATAAGCAAACTTTAATAGCTTGCCGCACAAACACAGCTATTAAGTACTATTTGGCAAATTGTACTTTCTAAAGAACTCTTTTAACAAAAATTTAACTTCTTGATGTAATTTTTTAGAATACGGATTGGTACAGAATGTGAAAATAAAAAACAAAGTAATACCCGTTAAAAGGCTAGGTATTGTATGAAAATTGCCTGAAGAAGAGTTACCCACAAACTTTCATGTATCTCTGGATCTAATTTTTTGTCTGTGGAATGCAAATATTTGTTTGTGCACATCCTATATTCTAACAAGGAACAAGGAACATTTAAAAATCCAGGGCTATCACCACTTATATGTTGTAGTCTATGTACGGCAGTCTATCTATGTATACGGGATGTTTATTAACCAATTCATTTGGCTTGAATTTTGCGATTCCGGACCATAATTTATTAACCTATATTTTCAATGGGATATTCATAGTATTAACCTTCCCAACAAACAATTCGCTCCGTTTACGTACCGTTTTCGGTGCGTCATAAACGGAATCCAACTCCGTTTACGTACCGTTTTCTGGATCCGTATACGGACCAGAAAACGGATCATAAGGAACACCGAAACTGATTCGAATCCTGCCAAAGTCCGTCAATGGCGGACCGTTATGCCGTGTAAAAAACGGACATGAGTCCGTTGAAAGTCCGTCACCGACGGACCGTTTGCGGACCGTTATGTCGTGTAAAAACCGAGTGACTCCGTTTTCAGAATGCCGTTTCAGGTCCGTATTCGTACCGTTTTTTAAAACATAAACGGATTTGTAATATATCTACTTAAATTGAATCTCTTTTTATTTATTAATTATGAGTAGTAGTTTTTATATATTTTTATTGATTTATTAATAATTGTGTTTATTTCTATTTACTTTCTATTTTCTATTGTCAAAAATGTGTGTAAATTGTTGTTGCTTTGGGTAAACTGGGTTCTCGCGGGTATTAGCGGTAACGACGTCGAATAGACCTTTTGTTACCAAAACAACTAAAGGTGCAAATAAATATTTCTCATTTGCATACGCGCCCACAAACCATCTTGATACCAAGTGTTGAATATCATAAATCTTACCGTATAATATATTTCTGTGGCTTGAACTTGTTCCTCTTATATGTGTTAAGACGGATCCAAACTATTGCCACTAATCCTTCGCCTCAATTTTTGCATTTTTTAATAATAATTTTCACTTTTGTGAAATAATTTAAATATTTTAAATAACAAACTAATATTGGTGAAGTCCGTATTTACCGGTACGGAGCCGGATACACCAAAACGGAGTTAAAACGTATAGTGTTCGAACATCCGATTGCATGGTCCGTTAATGTACCGTATACATACAAGCTTTGACGGATACGTACATTACGGACAATTAACGTGCCGTAAAAGCCGGATACATGAATCCGGACGCGTCGGAGAGTCTATAAAAATGTTTCTTGGGTTGTAAGATAAAATGTCTCTAGAGCTCGATAAAAACTATGTGGTTTGTGCTCAAGTATAAATATAGTATTATTTAATTTTCTAAAACCCAATTTCGATTCATAATTTGTGTGGAATTTGACAAATACAAGTAGTTTTCAAAAACTACTAGTTTTTGGTTAAGTGTAAATGTAATATAAAACTTATGCTACATTTATACTTGAGCAAAAACCAGCTAGTTTTTGTACCAAAATTGTTTTTGCTTGTTTTTTTGTATGCGTTTTGACAAGCTAAAAACTACAAGATCCAAAAACTAGGTAGTTTTTGCTCAGGTATAAATGTAGTATTAGAGAAAATTTTTTAAAGTTTACTGAGCGGCAGAAAACACTTTTGAATTCAGTGAACGTAATTTTGGGTTTTTAATTCAGTGAACGTAACGAAAAATATAATTTTTGGTACACTGAACGAAAATGAGTAATTTCGGTAGTGAATTAATTCAGTGAGTACTAATTAAATTTTTATCCGTTCAGTTCATTTAGAACGCGTTAACAAATGAATTTATTTATTTGATTTAATAAAAAGCAATTGCATTAACTCGCTAAAAAAGAAATCGAACGGTGCCAAATTTGAATTCATTCCATCTAATGTATAGTATTTGTTAATTAATTAATTAACTAAAAAATTCTAGTCACAAAAAATTTAATTAAGGAATTAATTCTTCGAAGTTCTGAATACTTAGCGTTAACTTGCTAAAAAAATTGATATAATGATGGCATAATTATCCTATCATGTACGGCTCCAGGGGAGAATTTTTCCCAAACAGAAATTTCATTTTAAAATTTCCCATTTATAATATAAAATTCCAATTTCAATTAAAATTTTTTTAAATAACCATACTATTTAAATTTTCCAAATGTATTTATTTGTTGAAGTCGACTTTAGTTAAAATTTTGGGTGGCAGTATTCTTTGACCTAGTTTATTTTGGGACCATTCTGATTGGTTAATTTATCTTCAGCCAATCAGCGCTATGGTGTAATGGTTAGCGCGTTTGACTGTTATACGTGAGGTTACGGGTTCGAGCCCCAACCAAGACAACATCAATTTATGAAAAATAATATGTGTGAGTTTTTTCTATCCCTCATACATATCCCAGCGTCCTCCGTGTGGTGTTCCCATAGCACTTAACCCCATCGAAGTAAAATAATATAACAGGGCAATGACTTAAAAAAAAAAGCTTCAACAAATTTCGCCAACTCACCATCAGATGGCGCGCAACAACAGTAGTGGGAGATTGGGAAGTCAATTTGGTTTTATTGCTTTTCGATGGGAAGTCAATTTGGTTAATTGTTTTTCGATGAGACTTAAATTTGGTTAATTGTTTTACACTATGAGACTTAAATTTTGTTAATTGTTTTTCCATGTGACTTACATTTTTTTAAACATTTTACACTATTATACTTAAATTTTGTTAATTGCCTATTGTATATTGAGTGCCTATAGTGTAAAATGATTGGTGGCTTAAAATCGGTTATTGGTTCCCATAGTATAAATAGATGGTAATTCAAAAATCGATTATGTGTTCCCGTAGTGTGAAATAATTGGTGAAAAATCAATTGTATGGTAGAGGATCGTTTTGAATTCTACAGTTTGTTTTGTTTGTTTCTGCCTCTTGTAAATGTTCTATATTATTTTGTTTTGGATTTTTGGGGTTGTAAAATGTGGTAGTGTGAAATGACGTGAGCCACTTGTCCGTTGTGTGTTTTGATTTAAGGAAAAAATAAAAAGTGTAATATTAAAAATGCAGATATAGGTCAGGCAAGTGTTTTGTTTAGTTCTGCCTCTTACTTGTCCGTTATGTGTTTTGATTTAACGAAAAAATAAAAAAATTTATACTAAAAATAAGTTTCATATATTTGATTTTATTAGAATTTTATTTTTTTATAATAATTCATAAATAAAAACATCATTAAATCTTTGTTCATAAATTTAAATTATTAAAAATTTATATGTTTATAGAACATATTTATAAGATTGTAGACACTATTTTTTCTAAATTTATAGATGACGCAATTACAAATATCAGGCCCTTCAGTACACCCATCATCAGACCATGGACAATCTGCAAAATGCTCTCCATGTGCTGAAAATCTCTTTATTCTCTTTAAGAGAATATGAACCGAGATAAGCAGCATTCTGTAAAAGAAAGTTTAAATCTTCTAGAGACATAAACTCCTTATATTCATTAAGGAATTCTATAATATTTTCTCGCATTGACATCTTAATCGTCTGAGTATTTCTTTATTTCTGAATCCATTAGTTTTAAATACAGCAACAATAAATTGTTGCTTTCATAATACTGTGAAATAGAGAGTCAGCACTCAATCTGTCTATATAAGAAAATAGCAACAATACATTGCTTTTTTCGTATTGGTCCGTTGAATTTATTCTACTCTCTTGGGGAATTCTGAAGAAGTTAATTTAAAATTTAATTCACCTTAAGGTTTCATTCTAAAAACAAAAGTCGTCGAAGAAGAAACCACCACCAAGAGCGCTATATCAAAATCATTGTTAAACAAATTTGATGACCTCAAAAACAAGCCTATTCTCCATACAAAAGATTTGGAGGATCTTAAATTATATAATATTTTGAAAGCGATTAAAATGCAAACAAAATATGGAGAAAGTATCCAGATTGAGGTGGAAAACTATGTCATCTTTCTGCCAAAAAGATTCAATGATATAACAGAGGAAGAGGTAAAGGAGTTTTTATCGGGCAAATACTGCATCAAAAAAGTACCTGCAGTAGGTGACCAACCCTTCCGATTAGTGTTGGAGGTTTTTGTTCTTAATGAATTTATTATTCCCAAAATTGGGGAATATCCGCAATGGAATTGAAATTATTAAAACGTAAAAACTATTGAATTAAATAAATCGAAAAAATAAATAAAATATATTAAAATATAAATAATAATTGTTTTTATATATCATTAATTTCATACAAAAATTTTAGGCATAAGTGACCACAATTAAATGAATTATATTTTTGAGGTTGTCTATAATTGTACTCTATAGTAGAGCCTAAATATATAACTAATTCGAGTGGTGGCTGCAAATTTCCAAAACTATCAAAATATTCCTTATGATCGTTATTTTTTTTAATATGCTACCCAATGCGTGCCGTCTCCAATTGAGGAGTCTAGGTTGATAATGCCACATTCTATTCGTCGAGAATGTTTGGGGAGTGAAGCTCTCATAAAAATCCCTCTAAAGTTAGGAATATATGCGCTGAACTTAACCAATGCCTAGCTTATGAAACTTAAAAACACTAAAAGTGTGTAAAATTCAATTATGTATCTCAAGAAGATCTTTAGACACAAAGTGTGTAATTTTTAATTTAATATGCCTGAATTTATAGAATATTTAATCCCGTAAAGCTAATTTGTTAAAATGTCTACAAAAAACCATTAAAATGTTTCTACAAGCATTATTATACCACCATATTTTTTTATTAAAAATTTAAAAACAAAATCAAAATTAAAACATTTTTTCAGCTGTTTTGAGAGTTTATAGCACTTAGCCGATCTCGAGTTAAGTCAATAGTCCATATTGTCCTTATATTATTTTGGTAATTGCTAAGTAGTAACGTAACACTTCCTCTAAAATTTCGCATATGGTGCCACACAATTGAAAATAAATCAAAAATGGAGCATTTAAGATTATCTTCTGACACACTTTTTTTACCAGAATTATATTTAAAATACATTTCGTTTCTCCGTTTGCATGAAATAAAATGCCAGGCTTTAACTCAGACCACTTCTTAACATAATTTTTTGAATTTTTATGATCACTACATTTGGAAAAAAATTGTAGCATGCAACAAATGGTTTGAAAACGATTGGGTTAAACTGGGGTAAAATTTTGAGAAGGTACACGCTTTTTCAAGGGTCTTATTGCTCGTCGGTTGGGGGGTTCAAATCTTCTCTTCACCCGATAACATTGTGCTACGTTATAAATATATTTTTATTTTTGCGTGTACAAAAAGATTTTAATTAAATCTATGAAAGAAAATTAAAAGATTATTAGAGAATTTAAAAGGAAATAAGATTGAAAATAAACAGGCAAAAGGACCTATAAAAAAAACAGAAATGTAAAAGGACACAAAAAAAAACAAGTCAACACCAGCTGTTATTGTATTTGACCGTGTTTGCCTACCCTACCATGATCATAAAATAGAAAATCCGAAAAAAATATTGGATTTATGATCCCACATTTTCTTCTTACAACAGTCTAATACTTCAAATCAGAAATCAAACAGATTTAGTTAAAATTTACCAGAAATTCATACTGAATTTATTGACAAACGAAAATTTAATTTTACAGTAGGTATAATTAAAGTTTAAAACAGGCACCGGATTTTACAAACCAAAAACTTTATTTTTAAGTTTTCATCAAGAAATAAAAAAGTATTTTGTTCAAAATAAAGTAAATTTCTAAATTATTTTTTTTATATTCATCCAAAATTGAAAATATATTTATCTTTATAAAAAAAAGAAAAACAAAAATTACAAATGATTTTTATACAAATGATATTTTTTTATTTTCAACCCCAAACAAAAAAAGAAAAAGAAAAAATAAAAAAAAAGATTTTGTACAAAAAAAAGAAAAGTTTTTTTGTAGAAAAAAAAAGTTTCCTTATTAAGAAAAACAGTTTTTATTTTTTAATTTATAAAATTTTAGATTTGTGGTAAAAAAATTGTATTAAAAACCCTTATCAGCGATTTGCATTCTGCAAACAAATATACTGATCTAAGAATTTTCGTTTTTGCAAATTTTTTTCCCGCGACATTTTTTTCGCGATTTTTTTCAAATATTTACCAAACTTTGTTGTATGAAATGGGTATTATAGTCTCTAGATTTCATATTTAGCATAATCGCATCTAAAAAAACGCGAAATTTTGGCGGAACACGAAAAAACACTTTATGGTAAAAAAATTGTATTAAAAACCCTTATCAGCGATTTTTATTCTGCAAAGAAATATACTGATGTAAGAATTTTCCTTTTTGCAAATTTTTTTCCCGCGACTTTTTTTTCGCGATTTTTTTTCAATTATCCACCAAACTTTGTTGTATGAAATGGGTATTATAGTCTCTAGATTTCATATTTAGCATAATCGCATCTAAAAAAACGCGAAATTTTGGCGGAACGCGAAAAAACAGTTTATGGTAAAAAAATTGTATTAAAAACCCTTATCAGCGATTTTCATTTTGCAAAGAAATATAATACTGATGTAAGAATTTTCCTTTTTGCAAATTTTTTCCCGCGACTTTTTTTTCGCGATTTTTTTTCAATTATCCACCAAACTTTGTTGTATGAAATGAGTATTATAGTCTCTAGATTTCATATTTAGCATAATCGCATCTACAAAAACGCGAAATTTTGGCGGAACGCGAAAAAACACTTTATTGTAAAAAAATTGTATTAAAAAACCTTATCAGCGATTTTCATTCTGCAAACAAATATACTAATGTAAGAATTTTACTTTTTAGAAATTTTTTTCCGCGACTGTTTTCGCGATTTGTTTACAGACTGAATATCGCCGATGAGGTTTTTCAATACAATTTTTTTACCATAAAGTCTTTTGTTCGCGTTCCGCAAAAATTTCGCGTTTTCTTAGGTTTGGTTTTGCTACCCGAGTAAAAAAATTAATATGATGTCATATGTAATGATATCTTATTTAATTTAATTGGAGATATGATATGATCCGAAAAATGGTGAATAAAATTATATCGAATAAAATCTAAATATATTGAATCATATTGAATCTTATCCGGATTTTAACCTGATATAATCATATCTAATTTGATGTGGAGAGACATAATTATATAACGCTTTATATTTCAGGTTCAAAACAAAAACTAATAAAAAGTACATACTAAAAAATAACACCCTTAAGAATTCAAAATTTAAATAAAAATTTAAGTATTTAGAAGAAGTTGTACATAATTGTAACCAAGCATTTTAAGCCTTCTCATATAAAATTGTATTCTACCCGTAAACTGTGTAAACCTGGTATGTTTACTAGTTTAACCCTCTAATGCTATATATTTGGCATTGAAAATCTACTATGGAAGAAATATTAAAATTTTAATTTATCGCTTTATTTAGGCGATATCGCATAATAAAGGTTGAAGACGAATCAAGAAATCCAGTAGTTAAAAAATTTCGGTTTTTGCTATAAATAACACTATCAATAAAATAAAATCACGTACTGAAAATTACTGATTTAGTCTTGTTCTTTCAGAAGTTATGGCGATTTTCGCTTTTTGAAAATTACGAAATTTGGCACAAAACATCAATAAATTTTGACGAAACTAGTTTTGCTTACTACTAGCTCTTAGTATGTAATCTGTGTTTAATTTCAGCTAGTTTTTGAGTTAGAGATATATTCGTAAGATGTATCCTGACGTTATACTGTGAGTCCTTAAGCAAAATTTGTAGCTGATTTTATAAGTAAAGACTCTAAGCTAGCTTCGGTATTGTCGATAATGTATGCCAGATCGTAAATGTATTTTTGAAGATTTTTCAAATATTTTTTACGGTTTTAAAAAGTTAATTTTTTAAAATTTACGATTTCACTAAATGAGGTCGTGAATCATTAAGGCATATGATGCCAATAAAATGTCTTAAAAGTAGATTTTGTAACAGTTTTTTCGCTCTCCTGAAAATCTATTAAAAAACACATATGACATTTTGCAGGTCGGTCGACGATATGTAACTAAATATGGTACATATTAATATATATGGGGACATATACATTTATACTGATCTATATATGACATCATATAAGAATTTTTTGAAAAACCCAAAACTATACATAATTATATCCGCAAAGATACAGTGTCACATTTGACTATATATAAACATATTAGTCCATATTAAATTATATAATTTCCTATATAACTATTTTTACTCGGGTAAATATGAAATCTAGAGACTATAATACCCATTCGATACAACAAAGTTTGTTGGATAAATTAAAAAATCGCGAAAAAAAATTCGCGGGAAAAAAATTTGCAAAAAGGAAAATTCTTACATCAGTATATTTGTTTGCAAAATGAAAATCGCTGATAATGGTTTTTAATACAATTTTTTTACCATAAAGTGTTTTTTCGCGTTCCGCCAAAATTTCGCGTTTTTTTAGATGCGATTATGCTAGATATGAAATCTAGAGACTATAATACCCATTTTATACAACAAAGTTTGGTAAATATTTGAAAAAATTTGCAAAAAGGAAAATTCTTAGATCAGTATATTTGTTTGCAGAATGCAAATCGCTGATAAGGGTTTTTAATACAATTTTTTTACCATAAAGAGTTTTTTCGCGTTGCGCCAAAATTTCGCCATTTTTTAGGTGCAGTTTTGTTAAATATGTAATCTAGAGACTATTATACCCATTTCATATAACAAAGTTTGGTGGATAATTGAAAAAAAATCGCGAAAATAAGTCGCGGGAAAAAAATTTGCAAAAAGGAAAATTCTTAGATCAGTATATTTGTTTGCAGAATGAAAATCGCTGATAAGGTGTTTTAATACAATTTTTGTACCATAAAGTATTTTTTGCGTTCCGCCAATATTTTACAATTTTTGAGGTGCGGTTTTGTTAAATAAGCATTCAAGAGACTATAATACCCAATTCATAGAACAACGTTCTGTGGCTAGTTGCAAAAAACAAATAGCGAAAAAAAGTCGCGGAAAAAAGAACACATTTTAGGCCAGATATTTACAGTAAAAGAAAATTAAAAAAAAATATATTTATATATATTTTTATTTTTTTATTTATAACAACACAAAAAAAGTTTCTTTTTTTCCATCTATTTATTTTTTTTTTTTTTGAAAGAAAATTAAAACAGAAAAAGTTTTTTATTTTCATCATGAGGGGTATTTTAAATAAATATTTTTTTCTTTTTATTTTTTTGTACGTTTGAATTTTTATTTTAATACTTTTACGATATTTATATTTGATAAAAACCAAAAAATAAAAAGTTTCCGGTCCTTGGTTTAAAATTATATAAAAATTGGTTATACCAACCAAGAACTCTTTTGATTTAAGCTAATTTAATTCACCAAAAAAAAAAATTTTTAAAAAACTATTACTATCTAGAATTATAATAGATTTTTAAGGCAACTTAAAATGTATGAAAAAAAAAATATATTTAGTAAAGATAGAACTACTACCTAACAAATTAGTTAATATTCGTGTTTAAAAGTTCAAAAACAAAAAAAAAAAATCAATTTAAATAAAAAAATAAAATCAGAAAAAGTTTCGGTGATTTAAAATTTTAAACTCGTTTTAAAAGCTAAAACAAATTTCATTTCGCATTATTCAATTTAATTTTTCCCGCAAATCTCAAAAGTTTTGAACTGACTTGATTTAAAAAAGAAAAATGTTTTAATAAAAAAAAAATAGCTGGTTACGTTAAGGAAAAAGAATCTAAAATATAAAAACTTCAAGATATTTACTTTAGATCAGGCGTCGGCAACACCTGTGCCCATGGGCGCTCTCTCACACCTACATAAGCTCACACATAGAATAAAAAAATAACTTAGTCGCAAACAAGCATTCAATGAAGTAGGTTGTCAGGCTTGTTTCCCAGATTTTTTACACACTGCATAATTTTTATTGATACATATTTTTGGTAATTTATTTTTAAGTTCTTTTGTTTTTATTATTTTTTTGTGTTGTTGTTTTTTGATATTTGTTTTTGTAGTTGTTCTTTGCTTTTAAATTTTTATTTTATATTCCCATTATAAACATTTAAAATTTTCTAATTATTATACAAACGTTCTTTGTCAGTGCATTGAGAGAGAGAGGCTGCAACTCACGCATACAGGCACAAAATAAGGTTGTATATGTTTGCCGATTCCTGCTTTAGATGCACCGAAATTGAAATTGTAAACAAATCCAAAAAAAATGTAAAGCAAAATAAAAAAAAAAATTAAAAAATGAGAGTAAAGCAACTTACATATGTTTTCACGAAGCTCACTCCTTGGAAAGTACTTTCAAAGTCGTTGTTGCTGTAATTGCTAACGCTGAGCTAAATAAAATATAGAGAAATGTTGATAAAAATGTTTAGCAACATGTGTTGCACCAGTGGGTTTCTATCAGTGATGGTATTTAAGAATTTTCGTTTGGTGCCTCAATGATGCCAAAAAAGTGCCAAAAAAAGCTTTAAAAGTGCCAAAAAAAAAATTAAGCAACATTTAATGTTTCAAAAAATATATTCAGCTTTTATTTCAAATATTTATACATTTAGTTACTTTAACACTTAAATGCATGGTGTAGTCATTTGGCAACATACTAGTTTCTTAATAAAAAACGCCACTTGATCCATAAATCTCAATTTTTGGGCAATGGGGCCCTTTCTGCACAAAGTGCTCTTATAAACTATAACTCAGATTTTTTAAACAGTTATAGGAAAAATCTTAGTTTTGCTTCGTTTGTTTGTGAAAAATCTAAAACACGCGTTTTTTTTACAAAAAATGCAATATTCAAAAATGTTTGTTTAAATATTTAAAGTGGTATTCTCGCAATAAAATTAATTTTGGCAACATTAAATGTATAATTAATATTTCATATATTTTTTTTTGTTTCTTTTTTTTTCATACACGTTAAAATAATCACAATTTAGCTATTTGGCAATTTTTTTGGTATTTTTCTTGAAATCATTTATAAAAAAATGGTTAAAATTGTAGAGATCATGCATTTAAGGGTTAAGTAAAAAGACAAAAAAAAAGGCGGGCAACTTATCTAAAAAGTAACCCGAGTTTAACATTACCTACCACAAATATTTTCATATAAAAATGCCATTCTTAACTATAGTAAAGCACTAAACTTACGTTATTTTAAGATAAGTTAGCAGGTCCAAGACTTTCAAATTTTATCCCCGTTGCTTTTATTTTTAAATATCAAAATAATGATAAAATTGTCCCCGAAGAACTGGAAGGTGGTCCAAAAAATTGTAGATATTTTTAGTGTAGCATTTGTATTTTAATTTTGCTACCCCTTCTTAATAGGCGTGGCTTTTAATGAAAAACCAGCGATATCGACCTTTTATCAAATTATATAGAAATTTTCGTAAAAAGTGCCAAAATTCTATGGAGAGTGCCAAGGTGCCATTGAACATTCAATAGTGCCACAAATGGCACTTTTGTGCCACTTTTACCAACAGTGGTTTCTATACCACTCTTCCGCTGTTAACCTTTACTCTTTATTTTTGTTCGTGAAGTCGGGAAAGAAAACAAAACATGTTGGTAAACATTGTAAAAAAAATGAGAGATTGAGTGTTTTTTTTACACATTTCCCTATATAATAAGCATTGAGGTTGAGTGAGTTTTTTCAGATTTTTAGAAGTATTTAAGAGATTCCAATGTTGCTTCAACATGGAAAAAATTAACGTGCCATCAAACATTTGTCAATAGTGTGAATTTTGGGTTTTTTTAAAACTAATATTGATAGTTAATATAGTTTTATTTTTTAAAATATAGTTTATTTTAACAAAAATAATATATATTTAAATTAACAAGAACGGTGAAAATGAATTATATATTATTTGTATAATAAAATAAATTATTTACAAAATTTTCAAATAATATTAACAAAAATTATTAAAAACATAAGTTGAATTATATATTATTTGTATAATAAAATAAATTATTTAAAAAATTTTAAAATAATATTAACACAAATTATTAAAAACAGTAGTTGAAAAAAATTTCCTACATTCATTAAAAAACCCCTAAATGGAAAATCAAACTTGACAACACTGATCAAAGAAGTTTTTTTTAAAAGAAAAAACGAAAAAATATTTCTTAAATGCTCTTCCGACTCATTTTTTCTCTTAACAACATTTTCAACATGTTTTCCTAGCCTTTGCCAAGTTCGCCACACAACAACAAAATTTGGTGAGGACGGTAGTCTCTCTATAGGTTTATACTTGTTGGTTGCACCCAATATAAATCACTCTTGTTGGACGTTTGATTTGAACTTTTGAAACACTGTTATAAACCAAATATCTTCAAATAAAATGTTGTAGGTTAAAATTTCTTTTGCTTTTGTCTTATAATTTTAACACTTGTTTGATTTAACATAAACAAAATTCCTGAACATCTGGAGCTTTAATTTAACATTAAAAGTTGTAGGTGAATTATACTGCGAATTAACATACATGATCTGCACTTGTTTATATCAGTGATGGTATTTGAGAATTTTCGTTTGGTGCCTAAATGATGCCAAAAAAGTGCCAAAAAAGCTTTAAAAGTGCCAAAACAATTAAGCAACATACAAATGTTTCAAAAATTATGTTCAGCTTTTATTTCAAATATTTATACATTTACACCCTTATACTGAATTTAGACTAAGCAAAAACCAGCTGGTTTTTGTACAAAACTAAATTACAAAAACCAAGTCATTTACAGTTGTTATTTAGTTTTTCTTTGTCACATCACTTTTTTATTAAACATTTTTCTTTCTTTTTTATTATTAAATTAATGCAAAAAAATTATTAATACATTTAGAAATTAATAACAACACACAATTTCAAACTAAAATTGAAATATTCTTAAAAAACTTAAAAATATATTTTTGACATTTGCTTTACTTCTATATTCGTTATAACAGGGTGCATCGAAAGTTAACTATAAATGATACCGGGTGTATCAAAAATTCAGATTTCAGATATTTTTACTTGGTTTTTGGTAAAAACCAGGTAGAATTTGGTTTTCAGTTTGTATGAAAATTATATGGAAAAACTAAATTAATTTTGTAGTTTTCGGCTCAAAAACTAAAAATGGCTAAAAACTACTAGTTTTTGCCCAGTCTAAATACACTATTATTCTAAACTTTATAACAATAACAAAATTGTCACAAAACTGGTGTGAATGGAAATTATTATAATTTTGGTATTCTGATAAAAATTGTCACAGCAAAACCTTGACAAAATTATCATGTAACAAAAAGCACAACAAACAAATATTTTCATTTGTCAACAATTTAAAATATAAAAATTTTATTTTCTTTTGAAGAATTTTATAACGTTTCTTCACAGAAATAAAATATGAAATACCTAATTCATATTTTGAGATATTATTTTAAGATGCATCGAACCTTTTACCGATTCTAAAATTTCTGCAAATTCCTCCAAAATATTACGTATTTACATGGGATTTTTGGGGCTAAAGTTGTTAGGAATAAGCTCAGGATGCTTGATGCTAAAATTTAAAGGAAACTCCAAGTGCTTAGAACTAGTTCTCTTGTGTTCTGCGGTTCCTGGACATTTTTTTAAGTTTTCATTTCATTTAAGATTTCATAAAATTATCGAAAAAATCGTAATTTTTTACAAATTACAATTTTTTGATCGTTTTATTTTATTTTTGGCAGAAAAAGCTTTCACCATTGTATGGTGAAATTTTAAAAATTTTGCTTGTCATAAAAAAACTAGAATACCATAACAAATTTTTGAAAAATTCCAGTGACAACAATAGAATCAATTAAAGTTTTTCTAATTTTATCCCCATTGCTTTTATTTTTAAAGATCAAAATAATGATTAAATTGTCCCCGAAGAACTGGAAGCTGGTCCAAAAAATTGTAGAAATTTTTAGTGTGGCGATTGTTTTTTAATTTTGCTACCCGTTCTAAGTAGGCATGGCTTTTAATGAAAAACCAGCGATATCGACCTTTTATCAAATTATATAGAAATTTTCTTAAAAAGTGCCAAAATTCTATAAAGAGTGCCATGGTGCCATTGAACACTCAATAGTGCCACAAATGGCACTTTTGTGCCACTTTTACCAACAGTGGTTTATATATAAATATTCTAGCAATTTGTTTCTAGCAATTTTATGTAACAATGTGCGTTGTATGTTAACTCACGTTTAGATGTATACACAAGAATTAATATTTGTAGGAATTTTAGCAAAGGAATATTTTAACACTAGGCAACGAATTTTCACAAAATCACAAAAAGTGTGTTAACATTTTTAAATTTTAACGAAAACAAAATTAATATACTTTTATCACTAGCAACGCGATTAGGTTTAATCAAGTTTCTAATATTATTAAGAAAAAAAAAACTTTAACTGATTTCATTCTTTTGGGGTAGTTTGGTAAATCGAGGTATTTTTCCCACTTTTAGAATTATTATTCAAATTATTATTAACATGCATAGGAAATTAAGAAAAAAAAAAAAAATGTTGAGTGGCCATTTTTTATAATTTAACAATTTTTTCCCCGCTCTTCAACATTTTGCAAATATGTCTTCTACACTATTTTATTATAGTTTTAGCAGGTTTTTCACTTTTATAATGGCTCAGTGAAAAATAAGAAACTTTGCCGAAGGAACCATACCTCTAAAACGAATTCTACTACCCCCCAACTGTTGACTTTTGTCCCGTAGGGTCAAGTTTTGAAAAATCCCACTTTGACCCATTTAGAGTGCCCCAATCGAGTCCAAATGTATGACCGACCCCCACTAACTTTGGAGGGCCGATCCACCCATGCCAGTGGCACACCCCCTGGAACTCCCCTGGGGGGTTCCCAATACAAACATTTTAAAAAATCACCATTTTTGGCACTTTATTTTATTATTTTTTATTTATTTTATTTATTTTTATTATTTTATTTATTTTTTCTCTTTAGAAATTTATTTAGTCAGAACATATGTAAATGAAAAAATTAATTTAACTTAGTAATAGAAAAGAAAATAAAAAAAAGTACTGTTTGAAGTCTTTTTTGCTTTCAAGTCTGGGCAATTTCGCACGGCTCTCTAATGTCGTCACCATAACAGCCTCTACATTTTCCGGTATAACTCGTTTGGAAACGCTAGCTAGCAATTGAACGTGTCGTTCTGTTGCAGGTCGTAAAATAGGTTGTGTGGGTTTTTTAAGCCACCACAAGACACAGCTGCATGTCGTAAACTTACTTAAGCTAAATCGGTTACAGGTAGAATTGAGCATAAAATTATCATAAAGGATTTTCCAGAAGTAATAAAAGGCGCACTTGCTTAACAGAATTTGTGGTCAGATTAACGTTTAATTTACATGTAAGTACTTTATGGGCAGTTTTGACAACAAAATCGGTTACAGGTAGAATTGAGCATAAAATTATCATAAAGGATTTTCCAGAAGTAATAAAAGGCGCACTTGCTTAACAGAATTTGTAGTCAGATTAACGTTTAATTTACATGTAAGTACTTTATGGGCAGTTTTGACAACAAAATCGGTTACAGGTAGAATTGAAATTACCATTTCATTCTTATTACCTCGTCTCCTAGATTATATATAACGCAACAGTTTTTGTGAATGCATTAAGTCGTTGTGAAGAACTCGAAGTGTGAAGTGCTAATTTGAGATAAAAAAATATTTAAAAAAAAATCATTCCAAATCAAGAAGTTTACAATGAATCCACCATCCTCTACACCGCAAGATGAAGCAATAACAACATCAACAACTATCGAAAATCCAATGAGTCATATACCCAGGCATGATGTTACTGTTTTTGGTGTGTCTACTGATCTTAATTTACCAACCCATCTGGATATCTTGAGATATTATTTTTACTTGAGCGAACAAAAAAAGTTGTCCTATAAAGCATTCACTATTCAAGTACAAGATAAGTTGATTGGAATTTGGGAAAAACTTGGTATGGAAATAATGCTGAAAAAAAGTGTATGTAATAAATTGAATAGATTGCTTGACAAATATCAAGAGCAAATCAAGAGAAGAAACAAACCCCAACAATTTACAGAGTATGTAAAATCTCTGGAAACAATTTTTTTCATTGGAACATGTAAATGCGATTTGAAGGCAGCTCCATGTGCATGCGGTTTGGTTCCCGAACGCCTCAAAGAGTTTATGCACTATCAACATAATCAGAGAAGTCTAACAATGGATGGATTTGCGATGGAAATTGAAGAGCAAGGAGCAACGTCTATGTCATCAATGCCAACATACCAAGATCCCGTTGATTCAACATACGCACCGCCACCGGTTCAAGAAGATTTGGATATAAGCACAAGTTCACAATACACACAGAGATACGATTGTTTTAACTTTGCCTTGGTATGTGACAGATTTGGCGTGCCTGATAGAGTAGCATCAGCAATGGGAACAGCTCTTTTCCAAGATTTTAAAATGAAAGATATCCATGGCAAACCTCTCATCATGGATAAATCGAAAGTTCGCCGAGAAAAAGAGAAATGCAGACAAGAAGTGCTTCGCAAACGGTTAGATGATACCAATTTGTTAGCATTTTCATTCGATGGCAGAAAAGATGATACTTTAACGAGAGATACAATTGATTAGAAGTATCATACTAGAATGGTAAAAGAACCTCATCTTGTTATTTTGAGAGAACCGAATTCTGAATTGATTGGTTACGTAAGACTGGAACATGAAACCGCTGAATACAAAACAACCAAATTAAATGATTTTTTCAACGATAAAAATATATCACTGGATGCATTAATTGGCATATGCACTGACGGTGAGCCAACAAACACTGGCCCAAACGGTGGAATTATACGACGATTCGAATTGCTGTTAAAAAGACCATTGCATTGGTTCGTTTGCCTTCTACACTTCAACGAACTTCCGTTTCGGCATTTGTTTGAAGCTTTGGATAAATCAACCAGCACTGGACCAAGATCGGCAACCGGAAAATTGAGCCGTCAAATCGAAACTTGTGAAACTCTTCCGGTAAGTTATTGCTATCACTCATTTATTATAATTGTCAACCGTTTTTAATTGTTTTATTTTTATATATTTTCAGGTGGTGGACGGCTTTCAGAAAATTGAGTTGAAAAATATGCCCCCTGCTCCAGAAAAAATTGAATTTTCCACCGATTCCAAGTACTTATACGACATGGCCCATGCAATTTCTAGCGGCGTGGTTTCAGTGGATCTGGAAAACATCAAACCAGGTAAAATTGTACATTCTCGGTGGCTCACCAAGGCCGCTAGACTATTACGATTATATGTGACAACGGAAAATCCAGATGCAAATTTAAGAATACTGGTTGACTTTATAATTACATGTTATGTGCCAATGTACTTCAATATCAAGTATTACAGCTCTGTCGTGTACGGTAGTAGATTATTTTTCAAATTCATTAGTTGGTCAAGATTTCTAGAACCTCGTTTACGCAAAATTGTCAATAAAGTAATTACAGATAATTCATATTATGCGCATTCGGAAAATATCTTGTTATCAATGTTGTTTGATGATAGCAAAGAAAAGCGCGACTGTGCTATCAAGATAATTCTACGCTATCGAACCGATGTTGACGACCCAACGGGACTTAGAGCTAATAAAAAACCAGATATAAACTTTTATTGCACAAGTTACACGGAAATGATCAATATGAATGACATAAATGACGTATTTGAACCACCATTCACGCGAAGCATTCCATACGATACTTTGAAAGAATATTTAAATCAAGATGATCCACCGTTTAATGATCCAAAAATTCCATCACACATACAAGAAACAGAACGACACGTTCAATTGCTAGCTAGCGTTTCCAAACGAGTTATACCGGAAAATGTAGAGGCTGTTATGGCGACGACATTAGAGAGCCGTGCGAAATTGCCCAGACTTGAAAGCAAAAAAGACTTCAAACAGTAATTTTTTATTTTTTCTTTTCTATTACTAAGTTTAATTAATTTTTTCATTTACATATGTTCTGACTAAATAAATTTCTAAGGAGAAAAAATAAATAAAATAATAAAAATAAATAAAATAAATAAAAAATAATAAAATAAAGTGCCAAAAATGGTGATTTTTTAAAATGTTTGTATGGGGAACCCCCCAGGGGAGTTCCAGGGGGTGTGCCACTGGCATGGGTGGATCGGCCCTCCAAAGTTAGTGGGGGTCGGTCATACATTTGGACTCGATTGGGGCACTCTAAATGGGTCAAAGTGTGATTTTTCAAAACTTGACCCTACGGGACAAAAGTCAACAGTTGGGGGGTAGTAGAATTCGTTTTAGAGGTATGGTTCCTTCGGCAAAGTTTCTTATTTTGATCCCTAGAATACGATTTTCCCTGAGCTATGGATTTTTTGCCTCCCCACAAATCGACCCGGCCTAATACTCTTTGAAGTCTTTTTTGCTTTCAAGTCTGGGCAATTTCGCACGGCTCTCTAATGTCGTCACCATAACAGCCTCTACATTTTCCGGTATAACTCGTTTGGAAACGCTAGCTAGCAATTGAACGTGTCGTTCTGTTGCAGGTCGTAAAATAGGTTGTGTGGGTTTTTTAAGCCACCACAAGACACAGCTGCATGTCGTAAACTTACTTAAGCTAAATCGGTTCCAGGTAGAATTGAGCATAAAATTATCATAAAGGATTTTCCAGAAGTAATAAAAGGCGCACTTGCTTAACAGAATTTGTAGTCAGATTAACGTTTAATTTACA
This sequence comes from Leucophora obtusa, assembly GCA_949987735.1. NCBI lineage: Eukaryota > Metazoa > Arthropoda > Insecta > Diptera > Anthomyiidae > Leucophora > Leucophora obtusa. The sequence goes on from OX465295.1 coordinate 137,883,137, forward strand.
TGTAAGTACTTTATGGGCAGTTTTGACAACAAAATCGGTTACAGGTAGAATTGAAATTACCATTTCATTCTTATTACCTCGTCTCCTAGACCATATATAACGCAACAGTTTTTGTGAATGCATTAAGTCGTTGTGAAGAACTCGAAGTGTGAAGTGCTAATTTGAGATAAAAAAATATTTAAAAAAAATCATTCCAAATCAAGAAGTTTACAATGAATCCATCATCCTCTACACCGCAAGATGAAGCAATAACAACATCAACAACTATCGAAAACCCAATGAGTCATATACCCAGGCATGATGTTACTGTTTTTGGTGTGTCTACTGATCTTAATTTACCAACCCATCTGGATATCTTGAGATATTATTTTTACTTGAGCGAACAAAAAAAGTTGTCCTATAAAGCATTCACTATTCAAGTACAAGATAAGTTGATTGGAATTTGGGAAAAACTTGGTATGGAAATAATGCTGAAAAAAAGTGTATGTAATAAATTGAATAGATTGCTTGACAAATATCAAGAGCAAATCAAGAGAAGAAACAAACCCCAACAATTTACAGAGTATGTAAAATCTCTGGAAACAATTTTTTTCATTGGAACATGTAAATGCGATTTGAAGGCAGCTCCATGTGCATGCGGTTTGGTTCCCGAACGCCTCAAAGAGTTTATGCACTATCAACATAATCAGAGAAGTCTAACAATGGATGGATTTGCGATGGAAATTGAAGAGCAAGGAGCAACGTCTATGTCATCAATGCCAACATACCAAGATCCGGATGATTCAACATACGCACCGCCACCGGTTCAAGAAGATTTGGATATAAGCACAAGTTCACAATACACACAGAGATACGATTGTTTTAACTTTGCCTTGGTATGTGACATATTTGGCGTGCCTGATAGAGTAGCATCAGCAATGGGAACAGCTCTTTTCCAAGATTTTAAAATGAAAGATATCCATGGCATATCTCATCATGGATAAATCGAAAGTTCGCCGAGAAAAAGAGAAATGCAGACAAGAAGTGCTTCGCAAACGGTTAGATGATACCAATTTGTTAGCATTTTCATTCGATGGCAGAAAAGATGATACTTTAACGAGAGATACAATTGATGAGAAGTATCATACTAGAATGGTAAAAGAACCTCATCTTGTTATTTTGAGAGAACCGAATTCTGAATTGATTGGTTACGTAAGACTGGAACATGAAACCGCTGAATACAAAACAACCAAATTAAATGATTTTTTCAACGATAAAAATATATCACTGGATGCATTAATTGGCATATGCACTGACGGTGAGCCAACAAACACTGGCCCAAACGGTGGAATTATACGACGATTCGAATTGCTGTTAAAAAGACCATTGCATTGGTTCGTTTGCCTTCTACACTTCAACGAACTTCCGTTTCGGCATTTGTTTGAAGCTTTGGATAAATCAACCAGCACTGGACCAAGATCGGCAACCGGAAAATTGAGCCGTCAAATCGAAACTTGTGAAACTCTTCCGGTAAGTTATTGCTATCACTCATTTATTATAATTGTCAACCGTTTTTAATTGTTTTATTTTTATATATTTTCAGGTGGTGGACGGCTTTCAGAAAATTGAGTTGAAAAATATGCCCCCTGCTCCAGAAAAAATTGAATTTTCCACCGATTCCAAGTACTTATACGACATGGCCCATGCAATTTCTAGCGGCGTGGTTTCAGTGGATCTGGAAAACATCAAACCAGGTAAAATTGTACATTCTCGGTGGCTCACCAAGGCCGCTAGACTATTACGATTATATGTGACAACGGAAAATCCAGATGCAAATTTAAGAATACTGGTTGAATTTATAATTACATGTTATGTGCCAATGTACTTCAATATCAAGTATTACAGCTCTGTCGTGTACGGTAGTAGATTATTTTTCAAATTCATTAGTTGGTCAAGATTTCTAGAACCTCGTTTACGCAAAATTGTCAATAAAGTAATTACAGATAATTCATATTATGCGCATTCGGAAAATATCTTGTTATCAATGTTGTTTGATGATAGCAAAGAAAAGCGCGACTGTGCTATCAAGATAATTCTACGCTATCGAACCGATGTTGACGACCCAACGGGACTTAGAGCTAATAAAAAACCAGATATAAACTTTTATTGCACAAGTTACACGGAAATGATCAATATGAATGACATAAATGACGTATTTGAACCACCATTCACGCGAAGCATTCCATACGATACTTTGAAAGAATATTTAAATCAAGATGATCCACCGTTTAATGATCCAAAAATTCCATCACACATACAAGAAACAGAACGACACGTTCAATTGCTAGCTAGCGTTTCCAAACGAGTTATACCGGAAAATGTAGAGGCTGTTATGGCGACGACATTAGAGAGCCGTGCGAAATTGCCCAGACTTGAAAGCAAAAAAGACTTCAAACAGTAATTTTTTATTTTTTCTTTTCTATTACTAAGTTTAATTAATTTTTTCATTTACATATGTTCTGACTAAATAAATTTCTAAGGAGAAAAAATAAATAAAATAATAAAAATAAATAAAATAAATAAAAAATAATAAAATAAAGTGCCAAAAATGGTGATTTCTTAAAATGTTTGTATGGGGAACCCCCCAGGGGAGTTCCAGGGGGTGTCCCACTGGCATGGGTGGATCGGCCCTCCAAAGTTAGTGGGGGTCGGTCATACATTTGGACTCGATTGGGGCACTCTAAATGGGTCAAAGTGTGATTTTTCAAAACTTGACCCTACGGGACAAAAGTCAACAGTTGGGGGGTAGTAGAATTCGTTTTAGAGGTATGGTTCCTTCGGCAAAGTTTCTTATTTTGATCCCTAGAGCTATGGGCGATTTTTTTGCCTCCCCACAAATCGACCCGGCCTAATATATATCAATTATATATAAATTTTTATGAATTTTTTTATAAAAATTTCCTACACACTTTTGGACCACTTAATATTTTTTTTTATATATTGCTTCAGCGATTAAATTTCCGAAACGCTGCCAATGACAGTAACACAACCGAACTGCCTTAAAACAATCTACCCAAACGCTTGCTCGCCGGTGGTCTGATGGAGCAAAGAGAGCAAATTAACCAAAAGCTTTTATTTGTCTACTCCAAGCCAGGATTTGTTGTTGATATATTTGCCTGTAGATCTATTTTACATTAAGCACAAGGTGCCAAATCCAGTGAGATGGCACCAGAGCAGGGTTTGGGATTTCCCGGACTTTTTTATTTCCCGGGAAACGGGAATAAAAAAATTCGATTCCCGGGAATCCCGGTAAATATTTTTGAACAAAATTGTTAATGAAAACCACCTTTATAAGTAATTTTGTTAAAAAAATACTATTTCAGTACAAATTCAGTCTGTGTAGTGAGAATTCAAAGAAAAATATCAGAATGTTGAACATTTGATTTCACATAAATTACTCTAAGCACTGCCAAATGAATTGCATGATTCCAGCAGAAAGCACGCACTACTGGACTGTCGGAAACAAACCGTTTCATCACATTTGGCCCATTAGATATGGTGGCCACATTGTTATTTTCCAAAGACAAATAAAACTCTTCTAGGCTTATTTCTACAATTCTTCTTATTTCATCAGCATTACATCTTCCTGATATATAAACCAACCCCAGATTATAAAATGAATTATTTCCGTTTATAGATATGTATGTTCAAATATCTCTTTTGTGGTATTCTTGTCCATTCATCTAAGATTATAGTAAATCTCCTATTATTAGAAATATTGCTCGATATTTCTTTTATCATGATATCTTTTAGATGATTGTAAAATTTTTTGGCAATGCCAGGTTTTTATTATAAAAACTTTCTCGAATAAACGAAGATGATGCGGATTGACATTCCGTCGACTGCGGCTAATTTGGATACCACTTCAGGAAATGTTTGCCCTACCATAAAACTCTCAATGCCTATTCAGCTTACACTTTTTTTCGGGTACTTTGCTAATTTTAGCTGGAACGTTATTCTTGTTGTTGTTTTCTTCAAGAGAAGTTGCATGACCACCAGTTTTATTTTGTGAACCAAATTTAGATGTCGGATAACCAAATTTAGATACCTCCGTTAACCATTAGTCTTTTAGGGCAAATATTGCACTGCGCTGCATTGTACTTTTTTGTGAAGTCTTTCCAAACTCCTGACATTTTATTCTTTAATATAAAAGAATATATTAGTTTGAAAGCAGGTGTATTAAAATAAAGTAAACTTACTTGAAAATATCACATTTATTAATGAAAACGTTACTTAAAAAATTATTGGCCCTTAATATAAAGGAGTATTTTAAATTTAAAGTCGACTTTATTTTTAATCATACGGTTTTGTTTATTTTGTGTATGAAAACCTTACAAAAATATTTATATTTTCAAACGTTTTGATTGGTTGAAAATAAATTAACAAATCAGAATCCTCCAAAAATAAGCCAAGTCAAGGTATACTGCCACCCAATATTTAACCTAAAGTCGACTTTAACTAAAATATACATTTGAAAAATTTTAAAAATCTTATTCCAAACACAAACAATTTAAAAAACTTAATATTTTTAAAATTTATAAATTTATAAAAATATATTTTTCCCGGGAATTCCCGAACCCCAAACCCTACACCAGAGGGAAAAATGTAATTAAAAAGTCCAGCCAAACGTAAAAATCCTACAGAAATTAAAACCAATTGTGAAAAGTACATTCAGTTGGCTCCTAAACACTATAGGTAACGCCAATCCCTTTAGGGTCCACAATGACCAGAAATCTCCTTGGCAAAAGGAACCTTATCAACGATTTCTCGTCTCCTATTAACCAGCAGTAAAAGTTGATTTATTTATTTCTCCTTAATGGAGGAACTGATTTAAAATTTCGCGCAAAAATGTTTAATGCAACGAAACACAATTTTCAAATGCAAAAAAAAACACAATTACCATAACTCACTAAAATTTATTTTTATACAAAACTCAATATTTAAATTTGTCACTTTATTATTTTATAAAACTTTGTCCCACCAGAGAACTTTCATCAAGGACTGTAGGATAGTAAAATGGCTGATGACTTTATCATTTGGCCAAACGAAAGCTCGGTTTCACCATTATGACTCGAAAAAATAAAACAGCTAACGTTTTTATTCCAATTTTTGGTAAGATGCCAAACAAATAAACATGTAGCCGTTCACGTACAGATGGCGTTGTACAAAAGCGTTAAAAATTTCAAAAAAAAAATCTTTGAATACTAAACCAATGAAAATAAAGTAAAAACCAATGGAAAAAAAATAATATAAATATTAAGAAATGTTGCAAGCGCCATTACAATTCCCCCCCGCCAAAATCAGACTTTGTGGGTGAAATAGCAACACCGAAGGTGATCACGCTTGCAAATAAAAATGTCAAACCACCGACTTTATTGATGTATGTCCTTGGCATGATAAGTCCTTACCAATGTACCCTTCAAATCCTCGAGTGCATAATAACTATTGCCTAACTTTTGACGTATGCGTGCCTTGACAAACGTAGGAGCCAACTTGGCATTGTAACCCTGCTCAAAATTGCTCTGTTTAAAGTTCCTACGAAAAACCTCCTGACCTACATTATAGGATACCTCTCTGGATCGAAGATTGTAGGTACGCTCGTTTCTTTCGAATTGTTTTTGAACAAGTTCCGTAGCCTTTTTCCCCATGATTTGCATAGAGTCATTGCGATCAAACCGTACCGAACGATCGTCCAACATTTCGAGCTGACGCAGAAGAGCATAAGTGGAACCATTGGTCACCATATGTTGACCAAACGCAAGATAATATGGCGACGTGCCAATGGCCGAATGTACCGACGACCTAAGTGCACAACAAATGCTGCTTAAGAGCCCATCCCAATTCTTTTGATCAGGCTTTAAATATGATTTTATCGCGGACAAAACCGACCTATTTACTCTCTCGGAAGCATTTGCCTGCGGAGCGTGAACTGCGGTGTAAATATGTTTTACACCATACTGCGCGAGGAATTGGTTGAACTGGTTCGACCGAAACTGTGACGCGTTGTCTGAGACCACGATCTCTGGAACCCCAAATGTATGGAACAACTCTTCTTCCACAAACTTAACAACCGGATCAGCAGTTAGTTTTTTAACGGGTTTTAAAAACGGGAATTTAGAGAAATGGTCCAGCACTATAAATATACCGATGTGACCAGACCGCGAACGTGGGTATGTACCAAGAAAATCAACGTATAATTTCTGGAAAAATCTCTGAGTTTCCAATGTTTTTCCCATGGGAGGTCTAAGCACCTGATTCGGATGTTTAGTCATTTTACAGACGTCGCAATTGTTTTTGTAATTTTTCACATCTACTACCAAATTCGGCCAAAAATAGAACCGGCGAATCTTCTCAATAGTTTTATTCATCCCGCTATGAGACGAAAGTGGATTATCGTGAACACGTTTCAGAATCTCAGGAACCATCGCTTTTGGAATCCACAATTTCCAGGCCAGATCGTCCTGTAGTTTTTCTCCTGTAGCATGTTCCGTCCTTCTGTACAGGTATCTGTCCACCAATTTCAAATCCGCCATCTTGTGTATAGTCCTCTCAATTTTGCTCAAAAGTTCTTTATGTTCATCAGATTGAAAATGCGTAGAATTTAGATCTACAAAAACCCCAGAGTCACTGTCCAAATCAGCCAAACTATCTATCTCTAATACGGACAAGTCCTCAGTATTGGCCCTAGATAATGTATCCGGAACTATGTTCAAACTACCACGCCTGTGCTGAATGTTAAATTTGTAACCTTGAAGTTTTAAAGCCCATCCAGCTAGCCTAGTGCTCAGATCCGTCTGGGTCATGAGCCACTTCAATGACGCATGGTCAGTGATTACAGTGAACTCATGACCTTCGACATAGGCTCTGAACTTTTTAATGCTTAGCAATGCTGCTAAGCATTCTTGTTCGGTCACTGAATAGTTACGTTGGGCTTGGTTGAGCTTCTTGGACATAAATGCCACAGGAACCTTCGGTGGTATTACCTTATCCATTAGCCGAGACATGGTCTGTGAGGCATTACACAGCCCGAAAGGCATTACCTTATAATGGTACAATGGTCTCCCAGGAACGGTGAATGCTGTTTTATCTCGAGATCCCACATCTAGCGGAATCTGCCAAAAGGCATCTTTTAGGTCTAATGATGTAATAAATTCGGCTTTGGGAAGTCTACTTAAAATTCCATCAATCTGTGGCAAAGGGTAGGCGTCACCAATTGTTACCGAATTTAGCTTTCTACTGTCTAAACACAGTCTATTTTTGAAGGGGTTTTCTGTGTAGTACTACAGGAGAAGACCACGCGCTATTGGATTCCTCTATAACTCCGAACGACAACATTCGGTCCAACTCCTCATAAATCAACTTTTCGATGGCGGGCGAAACTGGAAAGTGCCGTTGTTTAATGGGTTTCGCGCACCCGGTGTCAATAACATGGCACAACACGTTCGTTCTCCCGAGGCCCTCTTTGGCAAACGAAGGAAACATATTCACAACTTGGTTCAAACGTTGTTTTTGGACCGGCGATAACGGTATCTGATTCATTAATTCACTGATTTCCGACGACCTGCTAAGTGAACTAATTCGCGTAATACCCGGGGGGAGTAAATTAAATAATTCCCAGAAATCAACACCTAAAAGCAGATCTCGATCTAAGCCTGGGATTATAAACATTGTGATAGGTTTTTCCTCATCCTTAAACGAAATTGCAGTTTCTACAAAACCAACTATTTTCGCAGCATTTCCATCTGCTACTCTTACAGAAGAATTAATTTTGCGATAACGCAAGCCCAAAGTTAAATAATTTTCAGCTGCCCTGGAACCTATACAACTGATAGACGCACCAGTATCCATCAGACCTAGCATCTTTTCACCAAAGAGGCTTACCTATGCATATGGCCGTACATCACATGGTTTATTCAAAATGGAACAGATAATTCGCTCTTTGTAACTCCTAACTTTCTGCCAAAATGAACGCATATGTCGAGCTGAGCGTGTGGTTTTATGAGTATCACCAAAAATTCTATTAAGGGCCTCCTCATATTCTTTCAAACCCACGTGAAAAGGTTTAAAAGACCCTACATTCGCCTTGTCCTCACTGGTACACAAAATGTCATGTCCTGTAGAAATATTATCATATCCGGTAGTTTTAGTGTCATTACAAGTAGTTCCAGTGTTACATCCGGTTGGCTTCTTTAAAAGTTTTATTCCATTTCCGCTTCTGCCTGCTTCAGCTGCTGTTGCACACTCCGCTGTGCACTCGCTTTGCCGTTTTTTGGACTACACTTATTGCAGTTAGGTTTGTAGGTGTCTGGGAGACCACATTCGTAACAGAAAACAGTACGATCCGACAAGTAGTCCTGGTATCGATGCCCGGACTTCCTACAATTCCAACAAGAAAAATTTATAGCTGAAATTTCAATCCCTCTACATCCGGTAAATCAGCTACTTCTTCGTCAAAGCTTGGATCAATTTCGGCCACCCGCCTCTGAACTGGCGAAGGTCTGGTTAACTACAAACCGTATTTTCGGCGAATATCTTGCATAAAAAATTCACGACGCCTACACAAATCACGCAAATCCTCTACAGAGTTAACTTGAATTTCGACGCAATATTTCAACTAACGTCCGTTCAGTAAGTGGTTCCATTAATCGATCAGTCAGTGCCACTATAGACTCATAAAAAATATCAAAGGTCTCGTTTTTTTTCTGCTTCCTATCCCTTATCAGTTCCTGCAAATCAATATCAGTCCTAGAGTCTTTGTACTGCTTCCTTAAAGCAACACCTAATTCACGCCAAGTGATAGTTAAAACGGACTGATGGTACCGCCAAAACCAATCATTGGCCTTACCATCAAACAGCAAGGCTGCGTGGTTACAAAGCAGACCAAAATCCCCCTGTAATGTTTGAGCGGTTAAAGCCTCTACTCTATAAATAAAATTATCAACGGACAGACTACTCGGACCCCCATTAAATTTAATTCTCCAATTTGAAATGATTTGTAAAACTTTATCGGGGCGGACATAAATACTAGAAGAAGACGCTGAGTGTAAAGCCGAAGTGTTTAATGCCTGATTAGAGTGAGTACCAGAATTCGATCTATTAGGATCAAGTCCCAGAAATTCCCTAAACGTGCGTCCTTCAATAGCAGGAAGGGTTTGCATCTGATGAGGAGGAGTGCGTTGATTTAGCTGTTGCAATGTCGGTTGAATATTTGTGTGGGCAGGGGAAGGGTTTGAAGCTTGCCTAGCCTGAATATTTGCCTCCACGAGTGTGGCAATCTGATTATTCAAAGTCGAAAGCAATTCAGCCCGTTGAGCTGAAAACATATACACTATCATCTCCCTCAGAGACTCAGTCTGTGAATCAGTAGATACCAATGGTGGTGTATCCGGTTTTACTACCTGCGGATTACCTAGAGAAATTTCAGCTGACACACCCCCCATAACAACATCCAAAGCTGGATTAGACTGATCAGATCCTGTAGCTGTTTGAGCCCTAGTACTTTCCTGCATACCTTCACTAAGAATGAGTACATTGCATACAGGACAATAAGGCCTTAACTTAATAACTTTCGACAAACAATCCTTGTGGAAATTATGTCCACACAAGGTAGTAATAAGTACAGTTTTTGATGTGATTGCCGATTTGCAGGCATAGCACATTCGATGTTTACTGCCGGTAGGGGTGGTTGGAGGATTGTCACCCAAACCCATTTTGAGCCAAAATTAAAAACAAATTAATGTAAACGAAAAAAAAAGAATTGAAAGAAATCTTTGATTCTATAAAAAAAAAATGTCAAGTGCTAAAATCTGACCGATTCTATAACAGAAAATGTGAAATCAGTCACCTAACCCATTATTCCGCACTTTAATATAAAACACACTTTAAAATAAAACCGAAAGCAGCGTATGAGTGATGTTAACAAATTAATGCCTAAGATTTGTGAATATTCAATATTTCTAAAAACTTGAAACCTAGTGTTAGAAGCGTATTGAACAACAAAAAAAAAATATTGTGTCTAACAGAATGTATCTCAGATATTGGATACACTCGAAAGGAAAAATCTGTAATAAAAATATATGAAAGTGGAAAAAAAAATAGATGAATAAAATAAATAAAAAGTTAAATAAAAAATCAAATAATCATGCGAAAACAAAAAAAAAATAATAATTAAGTATCTCAGACCGTTGTGAAAACAAATTAAAAGAAAAATTAAAAAGGGTTTTTTTTAATTGCAAATTAAAATTAAATGACAAATTAATAAAAATTTTATCCAAAAAGTATCTTGTAGACGTATTTCTCTGTTTGATTTCTTTTTCTGAAGGCATAGGCATGTTGTAGTAAATAAAACTTAAACAAATCTATCTGAATAATATAGGCGGAAATGATAGTTTAAGAAAGCGGAAATAAAAAGAGATAAAAGATTTTTTTTTTAACAATATTGAACTACTTTCGAGTTTTATAATTCCTGTCGTAACGTAGGGTAAACCTATCAAATAATCTTAAACTGTGGTCAGATTTAGCTTAATAATCCAAATACTGCATTCCGCCCAGTTAAAAGAAATATCTGTGTAGGTTCACTAAACAGTGTCAGAATGGATACCATTTCGATTGGGCTAGTAGATGAATGTTCTAATAAATGAATCGTAGACCAAGTTCCAACCAATTTTGATGGCATTCATTAGAAAAAATGAAACAGCAAACTGAAAAAAACAGCTAAAGAAAAACTAAAAGAAGGAAAGAGGAAAAAAAAATTAAAAAGGAACCGAACAAAAGTTGAAACACTCAAAGAAGAAGTGAATCGAGCTGAAAATATAACAAACTGTCTAACTGTTCAGGTCCCTGCTCGGGCGCCAAATTTATAATGTAGCATGCAACAAATGGTTTGAAAACGATTGGGTTAAACTGGGGTAAAATTTTGAGAAGGTACACGCTTTTCCACGAGTCTTATTGCTCGTCGGTTGGGGGGTTCAAATCTTCTCTTCACCCGATAACATTGTGCTACGTTATAAATATAATTTTATTTTTGCGTGTACAAAAAGATTTTAATTAAATCTATGAAAAAAAATTAAAAGATTATTAGAGAATTTAAAAGGAAATAAAATTGAAAATAAACAGGCAAGGACCTGTAAAAAAAACAGAAATGTAAAAGGACACAAAAAAAACAAGTCAACACCAGCTGTTATCGTATTTGACGGTGTCAGCCCACCCTACCATGATCATAAAATAGAAAATCGGAAAAAAAAAGATTGGATTTATGATCCCACATTTTCTTCCTACAACAGCCTAATACTTCAAATCAGAAATCAATCAGATTAAAATTTACCAGATATTCATACTGAATTTATTGACAAACGAAAATTTCATTTTACAGTATAATTAAAGTTTAAAATTATACAAAAATTGGTTATAAAATTTCGTTCAACCAAGAATTATTTTCATTTAAGCTAATTTAATTCACCAAAAAAAAAAAAATTAAAAAAAAACTATTACTATCTAGAATTATAATAGATTTTTAAGGCAACTTAAAATGTATGAAAAAAAAAGATATTTAGTAAAGATAGAAAATTAGTTAATATTCGTGTTTAAAAGTTCAAAAAAAAAAAAAAAATTCAATTTAAATAAAAAAAAATAAAATCAGAAGAAATTATAATTCCAGTACAATTTAAGTTTCGGTGATTTAAAATTTTAAACTCGTTTTAAAAGCTAAAACAAATTTCATTTCGCATTATTCAATTTAATTTTTCCCGTAAATCTCAAAAGTTTTGAACTGACTTAATTTAAAAAAGAAAAATGTTTTAATAAAAAAAAATAGCTGGTTACGTTAAGGACAAAGAATCTAAAATATAAAAACTTTAAGATATTTACTTTAGATGCACCGAAATTGAAATTGTAAACAAACTAAAAAAAAATGTAAAGCAAAATAAAAAAAAAATGAAAAAATGAGAGTAAAGCAACTTACATATGTATTCACGAAGCTCACTCCTTGGAAAGTACTTTCAAAGTCGTTGTTGCTGTAATTGCTAACGCTGAGCTAAATAAAATATAGAGAAATGTTGATAAAAATGTTTAGCAACATGTGTTGCACCCAATATAAATCACTCTTGTTGGACGTTTGATTTGAACTTTTGAAACACTGTTATAAACCAAATATCTTCAAATAAAATGTTGTAGGTTAAAATTTCTTTTGCTTTTGTCTTATAATTTTAACACTTGTTTGATTTAACATAAACAAAATTCCTGATCATCTGGAGCTTTAATTTAACATTAAAAGTTGTAGGTGAATTATACTGCGAATTAACATACATGATCTGCACTTGTTTATATGTAAATATTCTTGCAATTTGTTTCTAGCAATTTTATGTAACAATGTGCGTTGTATGTTAACTCACGTTTAGATGTATACACAAGAATTTTGCTTTAGTTAAACCATACAGAAAAAAACACGAAATTATTGAAAAAAACGAAAAATCATGTTTAAGCAGTGGGTTTCTATACAACTCTTCCTCTGTTAACCTTTACTCTTTATTTTTGTTCGTGAAGTCGGGAAAGAAAACATTGGTAAACATTGTAAACAAATGAGAGATTGAGTGTTTTTTTACACATTTCCCTATATAAAAAGCATTGAGGTTGAGTGAGTTTTTTCAGATTTTTAAGAGAATTTTCAGATTTTTAAGAGGATTTAAGAAATTCCAATGTTGCTTCAACATTAAAAAAATTCCTGTGCCAACAAACATTTGTCAATAGTGTCAATTTTGGGGTTTTTAAAACTAATATTGATAGTTAATATAGTTTTATTTTTTTAAAATATAGTTTATTTTAACAAAAACAATATATATTTAAATTAACAAGAACGGTGAAAATGAATTATATATTATTTGTATAATAAAATAAATTATTTAAAAAAATTTTAAAATAATATTAACAAAAATTATTAAAAACGGTAGTTGAAAAAAATTTACTACACTCATTAAAAAAACCCTAAATGGACAATCAAACTTGACAACATTGATCAAAAAAGTTTTTTTCAAAAGAAAAAAAACTAAAATGTTTCTCAAAATGCTCTTCCAACTGATTTTTTCTCTTAACAACATTATCAACATGTTTTCTTAGCCTTTCCCAAGTTCGCCAAACAACAACAAAATTTGGTGAGGACGGTAGTCTCTCTATAGGTTTATACTTGTTGGTTAAAGCAAACTGAATTAATATTTGTAGGAATTTTAGCAAAGGAATATTTTAACACTAGGCAACGAATTTTCACAAAATCACAATCAGTGTTTTAACATTTTTAAATTTTAACGAAAACAAAATTAATATACTTTTATCACTACACACAGAAAATTAATTAGTTGGAATTCGGTTAGAAATATAAAAAATCACTCGATTAACCAAAAATTTAATTTTAGCTACATAATTTTCTTTATTGAAAACACTAATCTAGTATTATATTTGATAATTATGTAATACTATCAAGCAAAGGTCGTAATTTCTAATAATTGGTGAAATCAACCAATACTGGATCAAAAAGTTAGTTATGCACACAGGAAAAAGATTGGTTGGGTTTCGATCAAAATCATTAAAATTACTTTGCCAGGACGTTATTTTATTTAGAGTGACCTATAATTGAATACTACACCAAAAATATTTTACTAGGTATTAAAAATAGGGAAAACTAACTAAAAAACAATCCTTTTAACAAATTATTGGTATCTACAATCAATTTTAAAATTAGTATCAGTTTAATAATTCTATGCAGTAGAAGCAGCCATTTATTTAGTGAATATACAAGAAAATTGGTGTTATCTATAACCCTTATTAAAAAAATTTCAATATTCGAAAGTGGTAACTACAAATACGGGTATCCTAATCAAATATGACTTCAAAATCAAGTTTCTGTAGAACCAACCGAATTGTGGATTGTATTGATAACACACACAACTATTAATTGGTATTGGTAAATGAATTTTATTAAGTATTTGTTTTCCAAATAAAACACATAAATTCAAAATTAGTCATTAAAATTAATAAGTGTTTGTGGCATAGTGGGTAAGGAGTTGGCCTTGTACGCCGGATTTCCGGGTTCGAATCCCGGAGAAGAGAAAAATTTAGATGTTTTTTTTTAATTAAAATAAAATATTCATATGTATAAACAGTAAATAGCGCTAAGAAAATTAAAAGTAGTTGTGGTGCAGTGGGTAAGAGTGTGAACTATTAACCTGAATGGCCGGGTTCAATACCAGAAAATTCAAAAATAGTTTTTTAATTTCAATAAAATTTTGTGGAACATAATAATATTTATGTGGAACATAATATTGAATTAGACAACCGAATATTGGCTTTCACGACGAAAAATATAATTTAGTATAATGATAGTTGTCATAACCGCACGAATTCGATTGGCAACAAATTCGGTGGCTACAACTGAGACTGTTTTCTGGGTGTGGGAATAATCGTTAAACTCCACCGTAACAAAACTTAGAATTAGTCATAAAAACTACAAATCAAGAGTAACAAAAAATATTTTAGTGTTCCCTACTAATTAAATGTCATTTTGGAAATTAGTAAAAAAAATATTTATAATTTAATATAGTTTCTTCGCGGAATAAAGAAAATAAATTAAATTATTTAAAAACTGAAAAATATAAAACTAAAAGCCATGCAATCAAAATTATTTATGTGAGTTACATTGTATTTCATGTCTGTCAATAAAATTTCCAAAGTATTATCATTAATACTGATTTTTTGGTCTTACCTTTCAGGCCAATAACAATCAAGAAAGAACAGAATCCCAGAATATACCAACAAAAAGGGTTGCAGCTGTGTGTGTTTTTTTTATACGCATGATGGTTCGCAGAATTCAAGATTTGTTCTCGGAGTGTGAGTTGCTTGTCGCGATTTAATGCAATTAAAGAACTCCGAGTCTATTTGTTTTGTCAATAATATTTCTTTGGAAAAAACACTATGGTCCTGCTATTTTTAAAACTTAGATCCTGTGACATTTGCTTTGAAGGAACTCTTGGTTTGAGTCATTTGCTCTACAAAGAATTCACAAATTTTTTCGAAACTAATATTTAAGAGATATTTGTGTATTAAATATTGCATTTTTTGTTTTAATAATATTTGAATAAACATCAAAAGCGATAAAACAATTTTTGTTGTTTGCTAAATGGTTTAGCATATTTTGAAGTTCGATTGTAGCTACTGAACTGAATTTTGAAAAAATAGTATTCATAACTGAATAATTAACTTTTTACCACCGAAACTTTCAGTTGTACTGATCGATACAATATTAAATTTAAAGATAGTTGTCGCAACCGCCACAATTCGATTGGCAACAAATTCGGTTATCACAACGAATCTCTTTTCTGGATGTAGCAACGCAATTAGGTTTAATCAAGTTTCTAATATTATTAAGAAAAAAAAACTGTAACTGATTTCATTCTTTTGGGGTTGTTTTTAACATATTGTCCTGTACCATTCTTTTCCCTCTTAACCACTTTAAACAGTCTTTATTTTTTTTTATCTGTGTTTTAGCAGGTTCTTGTAACAACAATTTTATATAAAAATTCAAATTTAATTTCTTTAATTTTCTTTTAAAGTTAACCAACTTTTACGAATAAAATTTTATGCAAAATTTTTCCTTTTTTCTTTTTTACAAATATTTAGCACGTACACCCGAGAGTTTTTGTTTGTAAATCGAGGTATTTTTCCCACTTTTAGAATTATTATTCAAATTATTATTAACATGCATAGGAAATTAGGAAAAAAAAATGTTGAGTGGCCATTTTTTATAATTTAACAATTTTTTTCCCCGCTCTTTACCATTTTGCAAATATGTCTTCTACACTATTTTATTATAGTTAGTTTTAGCGGGTTTTTCACTTTTATAATGTCGTTTATTATTGGTTTTTTCCACAATTCACATTAATATACATATCAACTATAGATACATTTTTATGAATTTTTTTATAAAAATTTCCTACACACTTTTGGACCACTTAATATTTTTTTTTTATATATTGCTTCAGCGATTAAATTTCCGAAACATTGCCAATGACATTAACACAACCGAACTGCCTTAAAACAATCTACCCAAACGCTTGCTCGCCGATGGTCTGATGGAGCAAAGAGTGCAAATTAACCAAAAGCTTTTATTTGTCTATTCCAAGCCAGGATTTGTTGTTGATATATTTGCCTATAGATCTATTTTACATTAATCACAAGGTGCCAAATCCATTGAGATAGCACCAGAGGGTAAAATGTAATTAAAAAGTCCAGCCAAACGTAAAAATCCCACAGAAATTAAAACCAATTGTGAAAAGTACATTCAGTTGGCTCCTAAACACTATAGGTAACGCCAATCCCTTTAGGGTCCACAATGACCAGAAATCTTCTTGGCAAAAGGTACATTGTCAACGATTTCTCGTCTCCTATTAACCAGCAGTATAAGTTGATTTATTTATTTCTCCTTAATGGAGGAACTGATTTAAAATTTCGCGCAAAAATGTTTAATGCAACGAAACACAATTTTCAAATGCAAAAAAAAAACACAATTACCATAACTCACTAAAATTTATTTTTATACAAAACTCAATATTTAAATTTGTCACTTTATTATTTTATAAAACTTTGTCCCACCAGAGAACTTTCATCAAGGACTGTAGGATAGTAAAATGGCTGATGACTTTATCATTTGGCCAAACGAAAGCTCGGTTTCACCATTATGACTCGTGAAAAATAAAACAGATAACGTTTTTATTCCAATTTTTGGTAAGATGCCAAACAAATAAACATAAGATAAACGTCAAAATACAATAAACAGACGAATATTAGCGAAGTAGCCGTTCACGTACAGATGGCGTCGTACAAAATCGTTAAAAATTTTAACAAAAAAAATCTTTGAATACTAAACCAATGAAAATAAGAAATGTTGCAAGCGCCATTACAAAATAAAATATACATATGCAATTTTTTTCTATAATTTTTGCAAAATACATTAATACGCACAAACATATTGTTTTTTACAGAATTTTTAATATTATTTTCTTCATGTTTTGACAATTTTTTCTTATAAATTTTGTTGATAACAAAATCTAATTTTAATGGGTACACACAATGGGCTGTTTTTACACACAAAATGCATATTTTTAGAAAACAAATGTTTATAAACATAAAAACTAATGTAGTTTATTAGTAGTTTTTTATATAAAGAGTTTAGAAAAGTATTTTAAACATTTCGTGAGTAAATTTAAGCAATATGCGCCACTTTACATCAATGTTTACATACATTATTGTAGTAATTTTAAATTCAGTTTTAGAGTGTGGTAAATGAAGTTCAAATGGTAGAGAATTTATAACTCTATCTACTAATCCACCTCCAGTGACAGAACTCATATGATTAATAATTTTGTGATATTGAAACATCTATTTATATAATCTGAACGCTAATAAAAAGGAAATATTATAACATTAGCTTTAGTTGTTAAAATGCGGTTGATCAAACAACGTAACAATATATTTGTGAGGGATGTGGATTCCACAACAAACACAGATATGAGGAGAAGAAGGCACAATTCTCTATTACCGAATTCTATAAGAGCACTTATAGTAGGACCTTCCAACTGTGGAAAGACTAACGTAATGATTAGCTTGATTGAAAGTCCGAATGGACTAAAATTTTAAAATATTTATTTATATTCGAAATCATTATTTCAAAATATGAGTACTTAAAGAAGCTCATATCACCGATTATTGGAACGGGGTATTTTACATTTTCTGACAATGACAGCGTTATCCCACCAGATGAAGCTAAAAATAACTCTATAATTATATTGACGTTGCATGTGAAAATCAAAATACTATACGTGCGTACTTTTGTATGGGTCGTCATAAAAATGTGGATTAATTTTATTTATGTCAAACTTATACCCGACTTCCTAAACATTCACACAGAGAAAAATACGCCATTTTCCAACTGAAATTCGGTTGCATCTACTAAAATAGGTTGGTGCAACTGAATATTGGTTATCACAACAAAATTCAGTTTATACAACTGAATTTTAGTTGCAATACCCAAAATATTTGAGAATCACATTCCAATATGGTTTTACCAACCGAATTTATTGGTTGTAGCAACCAAAATAGGCTTAGTAATTTTTTTTCCTGTGTGTTTGATACGAGATAATGCCAATATGATTATAATGTTTAAACAGGATGAAATGAATATGAAGCATGTATATAGTGATCCTGTTGGAACGGATATGACCTATGGGCAATTTTGTAAAATATGTCGAGAATGTTGGAAAGAAAAATATGGATTTTTAACAATAAGTAAAGATGATGAATTAAATGCTGGCCGCTATAGAAAGTCATTTAATATTTTTATTGAAATACTAGCGGGCGCAGCCCGCTACGTTGCTAGCGTACCTTAAAGTTTAGGGGGCGCAGCCCCCCCCCCCCCCCGACAATTTTTTTTAAATTCGATTTTTTATTTAAAGTACAGTTTTTATAATAAAAGCCTTCACCCAGCCACCACAAATAAATAATTCTGCACAACAATGGGTTTAAAATAAATAAATATTTGATCACTTTTTCTCATGAAAGTGGATTGTTAGTAATGAATCCATAATAAATTCCAATATACGTGTGTATGTTAAGATAATTTGGTAAAGTGCGAACTTAGGTAGATAGACCCGTAAGTAGTTTTGTTCATTTGTGTTTTGAATGAAAATAAGTAACGCAAAGCAGGGTTGGAAAGCATTTTATAATATTCAAAAAAAGCGGGCAAAGCCCGCTACGTTGTTAGCGTGCCTTAAGGTTTTTTTATTTAATTCCAGTTTATGTAAAGGTAGACCTGGCAATTCAAGTAAATTCACAAATCCAGTTGGAAAATTTACTGCGTCGGTTTCTTCCACCGGTGCTTCGTTACCTGCAGTTTAAATATCGTAATATATAAGTTCCATTCCTTTTCTAAGGTTTTTTCTCTTTTAGAAAATTTGCTTAACTTTTTGGAGAGTATGTTTCAACGCTACATAAGTTTCATATTCCGTGGATAGTGTTTGAACAGGTAATTAAAAGGGGTTCTTCACCCCTTTTTGTTCCTCCCAGTAAAAATCCCAAATATATATATACATATAATCTTGCCTCAATCGCATGCGAAATTTCAAGTGCCAAACTCCGGCAGTTTGAGTCATTCAAATTCCATTCTGTTTAACAATTCCAATGCAAATCCTTCCAAGATTCCATTTTGTTCACCATTCCATTGCATTTCGTTCCCATTATCTGTTATTCCAATTCCACTCGTTCCCCGTTTCATTCCATTTCGTTCCTACTGTCTTGTGTATCGATATTTATATCAGTCGCTTCTATTTCCATTTCTTTGCACTTGCTCCGTTCCATTCCTCTTTTAACTGCAGTGTTTCAATTCCACTCGCTCCCAATTCTACGCCATCTCGCTTCTCATTCCTTTTCGTTCTATAGTCCATTCCTTTTCGTTCCCTCTTCCAATCCATTTCCATTGTCTATAATTTCAATTCCACTCGTTCAACGTTTATATCCATTTCGTTCCACTTGTGTAGTGTTTCAATTCCACTCGTTTCCTATTAAGTTTCTTAATTTTAGTGTTCCATATACACTCGGTCCTTAAATTTTAGGTTTCTAGCTAAAGACGCAGATGTTCAGGGGGGGGGGCAATTTTCCCCTTTTGAGCCACCATTTTTACCGGGTTCCTGTCCAAAGTTATAAAAATAGCTTGTCGATAAGTTAGCCCATACTCCAAGGAAAACATATTATAGATTACGGGTTTCTAGCCGAAGGGTTCGGTTAGGCCATCAAGGGGCAGAATTATTCAGTTTTTACCCCTCCCGGTAGGAATTTCCAAAAATTCCGTCTTAGAGGACGCCTGCGTTGGAGGAGGAACCTACTACATACATAATTTTAGGTCTCTATATCCAGCAGTTTGCCCAACTCGGCAAGGGGGAAGTTTTTTCACTTTTTACCCCTCCCGGTATGAGTGTCCAAAAATACCGTCTTAGGGGACGTCTACGTTGGAGAAGGAACCCAAATACCGAATTTAAGTTCCCTAGTTTTAGCAGTTTGGCCAGGCCGTTAAGAGGGAGACTTTTCCTGTTTTTGACCCTACCTGTGGAAATTTCCAAAAATCTCATCTAAGTCTACAATAGAGGAGGAACTTTAGTACCAAATTTCAACTTCCTACCTCCAGCAGTTTGGGCAGGCCTTTTAGCGGCACTTTTCGCTTCATTAATCCCAATTTTTGCAATGTCCCTGTCCAAAATTCCACTTCCCGATAAGTGAGCCCATACTGCAAGGAACATATGTTTTACATTTCAGGTTTCTAGCCAACTTTTACTATTTGTGCCCCTCTGGGTAGGAATTTCCAAAAATCCATCGACAGGGAATTTCAGCTTCCTAGTTCCAGCAGTTTGAGCAGGCTGCCGAGTGGGACACTTTTTCTTTTTTTGTCCCTCCCGGTTGGAATTAGGCTGGAAGAGGAACCTAAGTACCGAATTTTAACTTCCCAGTTCCAGCAGTTTGGACAGGTCGTTAAGGGGCCACTTTACCTTTTTGAGCCCCTATTTTATAACGACCCTGTCCAAAATTCAAAATAGTATCTTTCTAATAAGTTAGCCCTTACTCCAGGGACCCATATTTTAAATTTCAGGTTTCTAGCCGAAGGGGTTTTTGCAGGCCACCAAGGGGAGGCTTTCTTCTTTTTGCCTCTCCCTTTAGGAATTTACAAAAATTCGATCTTCGCGACTGTCTGCGATGGATGAGGAACATTCATACAAAATTTCAACTTCATTGCCTCAGGGGTTTGGGCAAGCCGTTATTGGGGACATTTTTCCCTTTTAACCCACATTTTTACTATGTTTCTGTTCCAAAAGAGAGAAACGGATTGGGCTGGCCGTCAAGGAGAATACTTTTCCCCATATCTCCCTCCCGATAGGAATTTCAAAAATTCTGTCTAAGCGGACGCCTACACAGAAGGAGGAACTCACATACCGAATTTCGGCTACATAGTTTCAGCAGTTTGGGCAGGCCGTCAAGGGGGAAACATCCCCGTTTTGGGATATCCTGTAGGGAATTCCAAAAATACAAACTTAGTCGATGTGTACTACAGTGGAGGAACCTTTATGCCAAATTTCAACCTCTTATCTCCAGTGGTTTGGGCAGGCAGTTAAGGGGGACACTTTTCCAATTTGTGAGACCGTCTATGGGGACGTCTATGTCGAATATAAAATCCTGTTTTAGCGGACGTCTATGCCGAGTATCAAGAAACCTTGTTTTAATGGAGATATCCGTGGGGGGAGGAAAAAAGTACTTTTTGTGAAATTATATTTTGTTAAATGGAATTTTTTGGAAAAAGCGAAATTTTTTGGAAAAAGATACTTTATTTTTATAAAGTACTTTATCGGAAGAAGGTACTTTTTTTGAAAAAGTTATTTTTAGGAAAAATTAATTTTTTTTGGAAAAAGGTCCTTTTTTTGGCAAAAGGTCCTTTTTTGGAAAAGGTATTTTTTTGGAAAAAGGTATTATTTTGGAAAAATTTATTTTTTTTGGAAAAAGGTACTTTTTTTGGATAAGGTACTTTTTTTTGGAAAAAGGTAAATTTTTTAGAAAAAGGTACTTTTTTTGGAAAAAGGTACTTTTTTGGAAAAAGTTACTTTTTTTGGAAAAAGGTACTTTTTTTTGGAAAAATGTACTTTTTGTGGAAAAAGGTACTTTTTTTGGAAAAATGTACATTTTTTGGAAAAAGGTACTTTTTTTTGGAAAAAGGTACTTTTTTTGGAAAAAGGTACTTTTGTTGGAAAAAGGTACTATTTTTTGGAAAAGGGTACTTTTTTTGGAAAAAGGTACTTTTTTTGGAAAAATGTACAAGTTTTGGAAAATTGTAAATTTTTTGGAAAAAGGTACTTTTTTTGGAAAAAGGTACTTTTTTTTGGAAAAAGGTACTTTTTTTTGGAAACAGGTACTTTTTTTTGGAAAAAGGTACTTTTTTTTGGAAAATGTTACTTTTTGTGTAAAAAGGTACTTTTTTTGGAAAGAGGTACTTTATTTGGAAAAAGGTACTTTTTTTGGAAATAGGTACTTTTTTTGGAAATAGGTACTTTTTTTGGATAAAGGTACTTTTTTAGGAAAAATGTACATTTTTTGGAAAAAGGTACTTTTTTTTGGAAAAAGGTACTTTTTTTGGAAAAAGGTACTTTTTTGGGAAAAGGTACTTTTTTTGGAAAAAGGTACTTTTTTTGGAAAAAGGTACTTTTTTGGAAAAAGGTACTATTTTTGTCCCCTTTTTGCCCCTCCCGATAAGAATTTCCAAAAATGCCGTCTCAAGGGACATCTACACCGGTCGAGGAACCTACATACCAAATTTCAACTTCATAGCTCCAGCAGTTTGAGCCGGCCGTCAAGGGGGAGACTTTTTCCCCTTTTTGCCCCTCCCTGTAAAAATTTCCAAAAATCCAGTCTTGGTGGATGTCTACGATAGTGGAGGAACCTTTATACCAAATTTCAACCTCCTACCTCCAGCGGTTTGGGCAGGCCGTCAAGGGGGGCTCGTTTCCCCTTTTTAACCCCCATTTTTACAACGTCCCTGTCCAGGATTCTAGAAAGTACTTTCCAGAAAAGTTAGGCCCTTCTCCAAGGAACACATATCTTAAATTTCAGCTTTCTAGCCAAAGGGGTTTGGGCAGGCCGTCAAGGGGGAGGCTTTCCCCCTTTTTGCCCGTTCCGGTAGGAATTTCCAAAAATCCCGTCTGAGCGGACGTCTACGCCGAAAGAGGAACCTACATACCAAATTTCAACTTCTTAGCTTCAGCGGTTTGGGTTGGGCGATGTTGAGTCCGTCAGTCAGTCAGTAACGTTATTCTTTTATATAGAAAGTCATTTAATATTTTTATTGAAATATAAGGTGGCTGCAATAATAAGATGACATTAGTAACTCTTCAAATCTTGAATCAGATGGATTATCAAGTTAAAAAGTTTAAAATTTATTACATCCTTTTTTAAATTAAACTGATACTGAATAAACTTTATCTGTTTCTGATCTATTCCTGGTCTGTTTCTGATCTATTCCTGGTCTGTTTCTGATATATTCCTGGTCTGTTTCTGATATACTCTTGGTCTGCTCCTGATCTGTTTCTGATATATTCCTCGTCTGTTTCTGATATATTCTTGGTCTGCTCCTGATTTGTTTCTGATTAATATGACTGAAGTGTTGGAAGAACTGGTAAAGGCAAGAAACGTTTTAAAGAAGAAATTCCGAAGAATAAAAACGGGTGAAGTCAACACATATGAAATACTCGAAGATACTTTTAAGCCCGTAACTAATCCGTTGAGAGAATTAATCAAAATTTCTAGTAAAAGAAAGGGAATTTCTAAAGGCGAAAAAGAAGAAATTAAAAATGAAATCAAAAATGAAATGGAAAATGAGACTAGTTTATCATTTAGGAAATTACCAATGAAACTGGAGACAAGTACACCAAAGAAAGATTTTACGAATAATGAATACAAAACAATTGATGATGAGAATGAGGATGATTTTTACTATCAAACTGAAGCCCCAGTTAATATTACTAAGAATAATACAACACCAAGCTCAATCGATTTATCACTTCTAGGTCAAAAAAATGAACTAGATACGCTTTATGGTCCTCCCAAAGACTCGAATGGTGAGTGGAAATTTGGCAACAGCTACATTAAGTTGAGTGAGGATAAAATTATGATAGGAAATCAAAATTGGCTACTAACGCCTGGTTTGCTTCAGTTAATGTTTCATAGAATACCAAAAAACTATGATAAAACAGAATTAGATATTTACAAAAAGATTTTAATGGATACAAATGCTCACAAAAGAGATTATAAATCTGATGGACAAATAAAGGGTACAAGGGCCTACAGGTATCAAAATATTATCAGCAAATTATTTAAAATTGATAAAACAGGTAGCGGTTTTATGAAATTGAATTCTAGTAAACCTAATTATATTTATTGGGATGATCCAAATGAGTTAGTTGATCGCCTCAGAATATTAATCGCCTCTCAAGCTGCTGGTCATAATAATCATAATAATGAAATAGTTTCGATTATCGAAGAATTGCAGGAAGCTGGTATAATAGTATAAAATATCAAATTTTATGAGTTAAGTTACTATACTGAGAAAGTCTGTCGACAAGTTCGGACACTATTACAATTCTAAGCTAAACTATAATAAGGTAGAATGAGTCGAAAATGTTTAATGTCGTTTTGGATAGTGATAAAAACCTTAATCTACAAAACAAAAGGATTAAAAATGTTGCGAGCTCTATGGAAGAAAACGACGCCGTCACAAAAGATTTTCTTCTCTCACAAATCAACCAATTTCAAACAGACTTACTTTTGAATATATATGTATAACAATGATGATGGCAGGTATGAGAAAATTTCCAATATGAATCAAAGACTAAAATCGTACATTGACGAAAAACTTGAGCTGTTGCGTCAACAAATTAACTATTTGAAAACTTTAGTACTAAAATTCGTGTCAGAGGAAGAGGGGTTTGTTGCAGTGTCTAAATAAAATAAAATATTTAAGCAATGCTATAAGGACGATTGGTACAATAATAAACTATTTAATATATAATGTCGATAATGAATAAGAGAATTTTTGTGAAAGAGTTGCAAAAACAAGCTCGAAAAAATTTTAAACGTCGAAGAGTTATAATGAAAGGTATAGATGACTTACGGCAAGCTGATCTGGTTGAAATGGGGAATAATTCATCGGATAACAAGGAATATCGATATCTGTTGACAGTAATTGACACATTCTCAGAATTTGCTTGGGCCGCATCTCTTAAAATCTAAAAGTGCATTTGATGTTTGCAAATCAATGGAAAATATCTTCGGCTTGGGTTGTATACCGAAAAACTTACATACTGACGGCAAGGAATTCTTTAATAAAATCTTTGATAAATTGATGAAAAAGCATAATATTAATCACTACTCAACGTATAGTGTAATGAAGAAGTCTATTGTTGAACGCATCAATAGAACTCTTAAAGGTATGATGTGGAAGTAATTTAGCTACAACGGATCATATCACTGGATTGATTTATATAAAAATTTAATTGATGATTACAATCGAAAAGTTCATCGTACGATTAAAATCGCGGCTATTAACGTTAATTCTACAAATGAGAAAATATTGCTAAATACAGTATGTAATCATCTGAAAATATATAAAATCCCAAAATTTCATGTTGGAGATTACGTACGCATCAGTAAATATAAGAAAATTTTTGAAAAGGGGTACACGCCGAACTGGACAACAGAAATTTTTAAAATCAAATCTATAAACAATATATCCCCCGCAACATATATTTTGGAGGATTACCAGGGAAAGAAAATTGAAGGTGGTTTCTATGATGAGGAACTCTCAAAGGCTCGATTTCCCGATACATATCTTGTTGAAAAAGTTTTTAAAACTAAGGATGATAAAGTATTCGTGAAATGGTTGGGTTTCTCAAATCATCACAATTCTTGGATTAATAAAAACGAAATATTATAATATGTAGTATTACTTCTAAGACTTTGGAGTTAAGTATAAAAGGACTAAATGTTTTGTCAACTATATTAATTGAATGAAAACCTTCCACTTGATAACACATTAAAAATTTTCATATAAGGAGTGTAATCTTTCAAATCTGGAAATTTTAAAGTAGGCTATGCTCCAAATTATTAAAACTAAAATGAAAAACTTTATAGGAAAATATTCAGTAACTTCATAAAATTGTGTCAACATAACATTTTGATTCCTTTGAGTGATACTTTTTCAGCAATTATGAATCAATTGGAACGACGAAAATTAATTATCGACAAATGGAATGAAAATCCATACCGAGCAGTACATTTTATTTCAAAAGATTTTAAAATGGCAAGAAGTACGGTAGATCCAGTCCTGAAACGTTATTTTTAAACATCTATCGGCATTGAAAAGTTTGGTTTGAAGTATCTCGTTTGGCATGGAATTTGCCAATGCGGCGAAAAGACATCTTCATATATAGAGTTTGCTGTTCGGTTTTATTCGAAACCGAAACCGCGGTTTTTCAAGCCTTAAAACCGAAACCGAAAACCGACAAAAACAAGTCGGTTTTCTATAAATACTTTAACAACTTAAAATAATTAATTGAATTGCATCCCAGTGTACAATTAGAATCCGAAAAGACTCATAACAGCCCTATATATATAAATTAAATTCTTATTATCAGAATTTTTTAAAAAAATTATTTTGTTGTGTGTCCGTTAGAACAACACAACGTTCTTTATTTGTTTATGGTAAAAATACAAGTGATCTTTTTAATTTTAATTTTAACTTAAATTACCCTAACAGTCAGCCGATCACGCCACCTCTTCATGTTGTTTGTGTATTCGCCGGTCAGCAATTTCAATGGGAACAACTTTGTAATTGTAGACAGCTTAATGTTGGCTTGTGTATTGGCCAGACGCATAGTCAGCAATATCAATGGGAACAAAGCTACGTTGCTGTTGGAATGTGTTGTAATTGTAGACGCAACGTCAGCTTTGTTAACGTGTGAATTGTTTTTATATTTTTGGAGTTTTAAATGTTTTCTGTGTTAACTCCTCCCCTTCTAAGATCATACGTCCTCGTATGATAATTTTTCAAAAAAATGGTAAGTTGTGAATTTTACTTTTTCCTAAACCTCCTGTTGGCGATGATAAATGTTCTATCTGGTTCAGGCAAACATTAATGTCCTCTGTTGTCTTTACCTCTTCTTGAGGAGTTTGTGTTTTCTTGTCGGTTTCAGAAACTTTATGTTCCTTGATTGCATTATTACGATTTCGCCTTATGATCGAGATAATAATGATCAGTATTACCACGGCTAATATTAGCGCAATATTAATGGACAAATTAACTTTGTTTCCAATTTGTAGCTGTTGTATAAAGTGGGAATTGTTAACATTTAAAGCTTCCATCCTTTCCAAGGTTATAACTTGTTCTTGAAAATTCACATTAACCGGCTGGAACAATGCAGGTAATGGCTTAGTAAAGGTAACTTGGGTTGTTGAATATGTTTGGTTACCTATCCGTATTGTAGAATTTAGATGATGAATCAAAAAGGTTCCGTTTAGCACAGTTGTTGAATTATCGATTGATATATTTCCTGCGAACTGGTTCAGTAGTATCATACTTTCGTCAATTTTTTCGACAAGAGGCACATGTTCGTCGTTAGTTGTTACGCACCGTGATGGCTTACTCTTCAGCAAATTAGGGATGCACTCAGATTCACTTAGATCTATGGTATTTTCTTTTTCGCAAATACTTAGCTTATTGTAATTTTTACATTCATTTTTAATTCCATATATTTTACCATAACATTTTAAGATATTTTTGAAATTTGTCTTAATCACTACGTTCTTACTTTTTACAGGTCTAATTAAAAGGTTTTCGCAATTCTGTTTATTCGTTATTGGGATATTTACAATATAAATTATTTCTCTATCATTTGAAGCTACTTTAATTTTGGAAAAATTTAACAATTCATCTATGTTCCCAAATGGAATATTATCATTATTAAAAATATTTCTTAGCATTTCAATTTCAGAATTTGAAAAAATAAAAGAATTTACAATATTTGATTTCGCCCAATGAATTGCGTACTCAATGTTAGATAGTTCTTCCTTAACAATCTCTAACTTATATTTAAAATCTATTAAAGGCTTTTCTTGAATTTTACTCTCTAACAATTTTGAAATATTATTCGTCATGATTGATAATTTGTTCACTTTATCCAGTGCCATTTGATTAATTATAACTTGGTTATTATTATTTTGCAAAACATTATTAATTTTGTTCTCTATAATTTCAAAATCAGAATGATCTGGATTACCGGCCAACCACTTCCACGCACTTCCAATAAAGTCAAGTGATCGCCTTGTCCTTGTCCTGGATCGAAGTCTGGTTAGACTGGATTTCATTTGGGATATGGTGTACGATAGGTAGGGTAGAATCGAGTTGTCAGTGTCGTTATACCTGTGAATTCCATCCTCAAGTTTCTGCACCAATTCCTCATATTGTCCCAAGTCAATCGTGTGAATCAATCTAAAGACACCTGTTTGAATTTTCACCGGGCCGGTGTTTACAACGACCAATCTCGAATTGGAATAATCCATTATCTGAAACTCACCCATAACAGACCTGAAGGTTAGAAGTATCCTGAAAAAAAATTAGTAGTGTTTAAGCTCAGTTCGTTCTCAGGGGTACAGTAGTCCGAAGAAAAAGAGGAGAATTTCTAATTCCTAATGTGACTCTTATGGATGACACGGCCACTATTCGTGACAATTGTTGTATCCCTGTTTTCCTTCACTATTTCGCCCTTAAAGCGATTACTCAATTTCGTGCCCAATCTTTTGTTGTTCCTCACATATACCAGTTGACCAGGCACATAATTCTTAGTAGGTAATTTTTTCCTGTTATGGTAAGCAAGATCCTTTTCTTGTTTCCGTTTCAGTCTTTCGATGTTTGACAGTCTTGTTTTCTCATAATCCTGTGGGGAAAATTCGACCGTGCGTCCAAAATAAAGATCTACAGGCCTTTTCCTAGTAGTAGAATGAATTGTGTGATTATACTCATTTACTGATCTTTCCAGCAATTCGTCAAAATCCCTCGATGTTCCATCTTCCTTTAGACACCTCATTAATTCCGCTAGTGTGGAGTGAAATCGTTCTATCTGCCCGTTTGATTCGCTCCTATAAGAAGGTGTAGTAAAAACATTAATTTTTAAGTCGTCCTTCATCATAAACATGATCGATGCAGAGTTTAATGAAGGTTCATTGTCCATGACGACGTTCTTTGGCACTCCATAAAAAAACAGGAGTTCTCTTAGAGGCCTCCTAATATTTTCGGTAGATCTGCTCTGTAGTTTTCTGACTTGTACATATTTAGAGAATTTATCAATTGACGTTAATATTAATTTCCTGTCCGTGGAAAATATGTCGATATGAATGGTGTGGCCTGGATATGTTGGAATTGGAGTCTCTTTAAGTACCGGAGCATTTGGGTGTCGTTCATATTTGTTTTTCTTACATGTGGAGCATAATTTTATGATTCTCCTAACTTTTCCATTCATTCCTGGGAAGTAATACTTTTCTAGAATCTGCAATTTGTTTTCTTTCTCATTGCGATGAGCTCTATTGTGTTCCTCGATTATTATGTTTTCCTGGTCGCTTTCCGATGTTATGTCCTCAACCACTATTTGTGTAAATCTGCATTTATAATTTGAAAAATTACCTTGGTATACTGTTTGAATCTTTCCCATTATGGGCTCGGGAGCTTTAATTCCATTTATCACAGATGGATTAAGATACCTTTTGAGAATATCTATAAGTTTCTGTTCGTCGTAACTGGTTTCCACAATTAAATGTCTGTGAAATCCTGGGAAAATAATCCTGAATTGATATGAAGGCATATTATCAATACTAATAAATAATTGATTCTTAAATACATTTATAGGGGTCTCCACACTGTGTATTAAGCCCTGCGAAGAACTTTCTGCACTGTGTTGAGTCATAGTCGATGAATCCAAATTGTCTTGAAGAACATTTAATCCTGACTGATTCCTAGACAAAGCGTCGGCCACTACATTCGTCTTACCGGGTTTATACTTCAATTCGTAATTATACTCCTCAAGTATGCACTTCCATCTTTTCATCTTTGTGTTGTTATTACGGCTGCTAAGGGCATAAGTAAGTGGTTGATGGTCAGTATAAATAGTTACCTTTCTAGAACCGTAGAGATAGTTTCTCAACGAATTTAACGCCCAAATTATTGCAAGCATCTCTTTTTCATTTGCTGCATAATTTTCTTCTGTTCCGGTAAGCGTTCTCGAGATGAAAGATATTGGCCTGTCGTCTTGGCTCAATACAGCTCCTAACGCAACATTAGATGCGTCAGTGGTTAGCTGGAATTCTTTCTCAAAATCGGGATAAGACAGTATTACTTCCTGTGATACTAACGCGTTTTTCAGCTCATCAAAAGATTGCTTGGCTTCTTCGTCGAGTATTATCATTCTCCTACTCGATTCTGTTTTAGATATCATGCCCCCATCTCCCCGTAAGAGTTTGGTCAATGGTTTGGCGATATCCGCATAACCTTTAATAAACCTCCTATAGTATCCTGAAAGGCCAAGAAAGGATCGGAGTTCCTTTACGTTCCTTGGATAAGGGAATTCTACAATTGCATCCACTTTTTTCGGGTTCGCTTTAATTCCGTCACGAGAAACAATAAATCCGAGAAATTCAACCTCCTCCTTGAAAAATTCGCACTTATCTAATTGTACCTTCATGTTTGCATTATTCAATGTTTTAAAGATGGCATCTAGATATCTAAAATGAGATTCCTCATCTTTACTGAAAATTATGATGTCATCAATATAGACATAACACATCTTCCCGATGTGTTCTCTAAGAATATCATCAAGTGCGCGTTGGAATATAGAAGGGGCATTTTTTAACCCAAAAGGTAATCGCAAAAATTCGTACTTCCCATTATTAACTGAGAAAGCTGTTTTCTCAACATCTTCCTTTTTTAGGGGTATTTGATGGAACCCACTCTTTAAGTCAATAACCGTGAAGTATTTGTTTCCCCCCAGATGCGAAAGCACGTCATTTATATCAGGTATAGGGTACTTATCCGGAATCGTTATAGTGTTAAGTTTCCTGAAATCTACAACAACCCTATACTTTTCCTTTCCTGATGCATCCTGTTTTTTGGGTACTACCCAAATTGGCGAGTTATATGGAGAACGTGATGGCCTTATAATTCCATCCTTTAGCAATTTGCCGATTTCCTCCTCAACTACTCCTTTCAATGCCATAGGGTAAGGGTAATTCCTAGAATAGGTTGGGGTATTAGTTGAAGTACGAATGTCCCCTATTACTTTCGTTGTGTAAGTAAGTCTTTCATCTGGATCTGCAAATAAACTCTTATGATGGTCTACAATCTTTTCCAAACCTTTCCTATGATTCTCCGACAGATGGTCTGTCCTGATCTCGATGTTGTTAACATCCTGAGAAACACATTGGTATAAAAGAATCTTTCTTCCTCCCTTGATTGTAAAGTAATTCTCCGAGGTATAGATGACAGCCGATAATTCCTTAAGACTATCGTGACCCAGTATTCCATCGAAGGACTTAAGCTCCGGTAGAATGAAAAATTTGATGGGGATGTCATTGATACCAAACATATTTAAAAAGGTGTGATGAGTTATTTCCAGGTTCCCTGCGACTGATTTTGCGCTGAATTTTTTTATGTTAGGTATGTGATTCGTAGTTAAATTAGATTTTATATAATTCTTATTGCTGCCCGTATCTAGAAGAAATCTTAATATTTGTCCGTTCCTCGTTTTTAGTTTAAAGTATGGTAACGAGGAACAATTTAATCTAAAAAATTGGCTTCATATTGAATCTCCTCAAGTGGGTTCTCTTCATTTTCGAGTGCAGCTACTTCTTTGGGAATATGTTGGAAGTATTCCTGAACATCATCAGGTTCTTCGTTTTCCGGCCGCTGATCTACCTCGCTTCCCTCTGGTGGATATCCGTAATCAAATAGTTCCTCTGGCATATAGTTAGTATTTATATGAAAGTTCCTCTGCAATTTGTTAACTGGACCTTGGAAAGATGCCGTTGTTTGTCTTTTAAAAGGCATGTTATCCTGCGGTCTATTGGTATAATTGACTTGTCGTGTTTGAATCGATTGGTCTATATCCATTGGCTCTACTCTAGTTTGTCCTTGAATATTAGGGGTTCGGTTCCAGTATTGTGTCTGAGTCTGTTGATTCGGAGGCCTACCCTGCTCAAACTGGGGTCTCGGTCCCAAATTTTGATAGACAGTAGGACTCGCGTTCTGGTAATGATAATTCGGTTTGAAATTTGGATTATTATTATAACGAGGCGGTAGTGGTGGTCTGTTAGACATCACTCCACCGGCATGAGCAAGTTCAGGATAAAATTTCCCATTCCCCAGAGGTGACCTTGTTGTGCCAATTCCATCCCTATACCCATTTGCCCTGGGTATTCGGCCATTAGCATAA
The DNA here is from genome assembly GCA_949987735.1 of Leucophora obtusa. Lineage (NCBI taxonomy): Eukaryota > Metazoa > Arthropoda > Insecta > Diptera > Anthomyiidae > Leucophora > Leucophora obtusa. Next base: position 137,915,278 of record OX465295.1, read on the forward strand.
TTCGCTCTGAATGTCATATTGTCTAGCTTAAGACAAATGTGTAATGCCTGGGGCAAGGAGTTCGGTTCACGGATACTTAATAATCTCGGGAGATCTCCGTTGAGACCTCTAATGAAGGTATCTAATGCCTTCTCACGGTAAGTATTCGTCATTGTGTGGAGGCTGCTTTCCCCCAAATCTAAACAAGAAACCTTATCAAGGATTAACGACAGGTGTTGGTACACGGTTTGGTAGAACTCCGTTATCGTCCTATTTCTCTGACACAGACTAGTCATCTGGTACTCCAACGTGCCTATGTCACGTTTGTCAGAGTAGTGCATCATGAGGCACTTCTTAATTCTGGGCCAATCCAGAGGAGTCCTGTATGACTCTAAGGCTGCGTCTGCTTCCCCAGTAACTTTTGTGCGAATAGTATGCAAGATTGCATAGTATCGCCCAGTCCCCTTCACAGATTCGTATAGTCCTAAGACTCTATCAACGGATTTCCTCCAAGAATTGAATTCCCCTTGTTTGCCGGAGAATTCTCTTAGAGATTTTACTATATCAGGAACCTTATCCAGTTCCTCTAATCTAGTTGTATTCAAAACTATAGGATGGTCCGCCCCCTCTTCCGATAAAAGATCGGTGGGTGGCCTAAGGGCCTCCTTTATCATTGAAGCGATTTGCTCCCTCTGAATCGTGGTCAAGCCCCCTGTAGCGGCTGTTCCACCACCCGGTTGTGTCACTGTGAGACTTCTGCCCAACCTTTCGGTTAACTGTTCTATGGTTTCATCTGGCATGGTAACTGATAGGGACGGATCTCGCTCTTAAGGGTTGTTCTACAAGATTCTGAATACCAGAGAACTTATGATTGAATAGTCAATCTAACAATAACCAAGCTTTTGAAAAATGAAAACTCAAGAAAAACCGATAGGCAATCTAACAACAATTAAACTTTTGAAAAATGAGAACTCAAGGAAAATCGATAGTCAATCTGACAATAGCCAAACTTTTGAAAAATAAAAACTCAAGAAAAACCGATAAAATTTCAGGCAATTTCTTATGATTAATAAGTCAAAAAACAAAATTTCGAGTTTAGAAAAAATATTATAATTTAAAGTAAAAATAAGGATTCTTACGCTAAAAATGTTGTCAGCATCCTTGTGGGTTTTGACAGCTGGTGTTGATACAGATGTTGTGTTGAGTGTTGCATACAGATGTTGAATTGAATGTTGATGTTGGGAGCTGATGTTGGAATTGTCTTATTTCACTGCTCCTTTTAGAAATTTTCACTTTACTTTGGTTTCTTTCGCACTTAAATGTTCAAAAATTTGAAATTCTTCTTAATGATTTTAGTTTGCCTCAATGTTCCTTTGAAGGGTTTACACTATTTTGTTCTTTCGTCTTAATTTATAAAAAAAAATTTTATGAAAAATTTATTTTTTATTTTTCTTTTTTGTGTTTAATAAAAAATTTTTTATTAATGATTTTAATTTGCTTCAATGTTCTTTTTAAGTGTTTACACTATTTTGTTCTTTCGTTTTAATTTATTTTTTAAAAAAAAAATTTTATGAAAATTTTGTTTTTTTATGTTTAATTTAACTTTTTTATTACTATATTCTTTTATTTATTATTTTTACACGTATCTTTCCTTTATATATAAAATTTTGTTTTTTTCGTTTTTCACGTTCACGATTTTACTTTATTTTTTTTTATTAAGTTCACTTAGTTTAGGATTCCGAGTTATCGGGCTTAACGGGCGTTTGCGTACGCAAAACCGGTTTGTCCTTTTCTTTTTTAAGGACTACTGCGGGACCACGTCAAGGCTTGACTTGATTTCTACTTTTTTTATACCGGGGGACCTTTTCCGAAGGGTCCCTGCTCGGGCGCCAATTAAATTCTTATTATCAGAATTTTTTAAAAAAATTATTTTGTTGTGTGTCCGTTAGAACAACACAACGTTCTTTATTTGTTTATGGTAAAAATACAAGTGATCTTTTTAATTTTAATTTTAACTTAAATTACCCTAACAGTCAGCCGATCACGCCACCTCTTCATGTTGTTTGTGTATTCGCCGGTCAGCAATTTCAATGGGAACAACTTTGTAATTGTAGACAGCTTAATGTTGGCTTGTGTATTGGCCAGACGCATAGTCAGCAATATCAATGGGAACAAAGCTACGTTGCTGTTGGAATGTGTTGTAATTGTAGACGCAACGTCAGCTTTGTTAACGTGTGAATTGTTTTTATATTTTTGGAGTTTTAAATGTTTTCTGTGTTAACTTATATATATATATATATATATTCCTCTAACTCCCACTGGAGCATAGGGTGCTAGCGCACTTTTATGATTAAAAAAACTCGAAAATATGAGCATTATTGGAAAATTTTGAATTTTCTGAGCCATTATGTGCCATTTATTATTTATTTCATGAGGCATTTATGAGCAATGAAAACATTTTTTAAAAATTTTGAATACACACAAAGTTTGAGCATAGTATACTATAGTAGCCCCACTCATTAAAAAATTGAGAGCTTGTCCCTATCTCATGTAGTTGTAGTGGTATTAAGAACCATATGTACAAGTAAAATTACAAACACTACTTAATTTTTTCAAATGACAGAAAATGAGTAAAGCTACTATATTATACTATGGTTTGAGCACCCTCAAATTGATCATATTTTAGAGTCTTTTACGAGTCATAATTTCTGAGCTCTCAGAAAAACGTTAACTGGGATATTATTGAATTTCGAAAATAGCTCAGATCCTATTTTACAAAATTTATTATTTAATTGTAATGAACATTTTCTCCATTAAATATTACGTTAAAAAAAAATTGTATTACGGATAACATAAACTGAGGCTTATGCTTCGTAGACCGCTTAGTAGTCCGCGAAATTTTTAAAAATTTATCTTTATGTTGTTTTAACCAAATTTAAACTCTTAAAAATACAGCCTTAGATGCATACAAAAGAATAAAAAAATTTAATTTATAACGAGCTTCCGCGCCTTTGTTTCTTCTCCCACAAAGGTTTCGAAAAGGCGTTATTGCCTTTATTCGAGTGAGAAATTCAATCGAATTTTAATAAATAATTTGAACGAGTTAAAATACGTATTTAATTTTTATACATATTTAATTATTTTAAAACAATTCTGTTAATGTTACATGAAAACCGAAACCGATTTTCCGATTTTTTCGATTTTTAGCAAACTCTATTCATATATAACAACAGGTACAATCAATGGCCTTGCAACTCTCTCAATATTTTTTATTTGAAAAAATATTAGGCGGCTTGGAGCAGGAACGAACTCCGACTGGTTAATCAGGGATGGAAAAGGCTCACTTAATCGGGCTCTTATACCAAAAAATGTACGATCGCTCTTACATATTTAAAAATGTAAGTAACTAAAAAATAGCTTCTTTTTTGGCTCGTTAAAAAACATAAAAATTAAATATTTAGATATTAGCAAATATTAGCACAAATTGCGAAAAAAAAACATTTGCAAAAAGCTAAATCTTTGCAACAATATGTTCGTTTGCAGAATGTCGATCGCTGATTACCTCTTTTAATTAATTTTCTATACCATAAAGCCTTTTTCGAATTCCGCCGTTATTTTGCAACTTTTTAAGTGCGGTTTTTTTAAATATATAACCTAGGGATTAAATTTTTGTACCATAAAGTCTTTTTCAAATTCCGCTATTATTTTGCAATTCTTTATGTGCGTTTTTTTTTAAATTTATAATCTAGGGGCTATAATACACGTTTCAGACAATATAGTTTGGTGTCTAGTTGCAAAAAAAATCGCGAAAAATAAAATTTGCAAAAAGGAAAATTTTTTAATCAATATATTTGTTTGCAGAATCTAAATCGCTGATTACGTTTCCTAATTAATTTTTTGTACCACAAAGTCTTTCTTCGCGTTCCGCTTTTATTTTGCAATTTTTTAAGTAAGTTTCTTTTTAATTTATAATCTAGGGGCTATAAGACACATTTCATACAACAAAGTTTGGTGGCAAGTTGCAAAAAAAAAAAATCGCGAAAAATAAAATTTTGCAAAAAGGATAAATTTTTTCATCAATATATTTGTTTGCAGAATGTAAATCGCTGATTAAGTTTTTAATTAATTTTTTGTACCATAAAGCCTTTTTTCGCTTTCCGCGATTATTTTGCAATTTTTTAAGTGTGGTTTTTTTAAATTTATAATCTAGGGTCTATAGTACCGATTTTATATACAAAAGTTTGGTGCTTAGTTTGCCAAAAAAAATAAATCGCGAAAAAAATATTTGCAAAAAGGAAAATTTTTGGGTCATTGTATTCATTTGCAGATTGTTAATCGCTGATTGAGTTTTTTAATTATTTTTTTCTACCACAAAGTCTTTTTTCGCGTTCCTCTATTATTTTGCAATTTTTTAAGTGCGGTTTTTTAAATTTATAATCTACGGAGTATAATGCCCATATCATAAAACAAAGTTTGGTGGTTAGTTGCAAAAAAAGAAAATTTTGGCATCGTTTGCAGAATGTAAATCTTTTAATTAATTTTTTGAACCCCAAAGCCTTTTTTCGCATTCAGATATTATTTTGCAATTTTTTACGTATGGCTTTTTAAAATTCATAATCTAGGGCTATAATACTGTTGGAATAGTATAATTCCATAGTATAGTTCCATTCTTGATTTTTATAATTAAATTATTATTTTCCATCCCTGGTTACAATCGATGTTTTGAGTCATACAAAGAGCGCACATAATGACCCTGCAAACATTTAAAAGATACCTTCCAAGAAGATATTAAAGCGATATCTTCTATTTGTCATTTGAATGAAAATAGTCAAGTAGTATTTACTTTGAAATTGTCTTCCTTTTATCACTTGGAAGATAATTCGACGATATTTGGAAAAAAAATAATTCAAAAATTTGATCTTTTGACATAAATTTTTATGACAATATTTCTGAAATATCATCTTTGTATCATTTGGAAGATAAAGCAAATTTGTTTGAAATCTTTTATCAATTTGGAAAAAATTAAAACTAAATTTGCACAAAAACAATCAAAAGATATATAGGAAATAAACTCGTGAAAAGTTAAGATTAATTGCGCGGGAAAAATCGGCTAAGATGAAGTCAAAATAATTTATAAGTTGGTCAATGGATTATGTATGCAGATATTGTTTTTCAGGCTTAAATTTAATAATGAAAAAATTAAATCGTTTTTTTATTGTACTGGGAGTTTATTTAGCGATATCCCTTTTATCTTCCATATGAGTTATTGCTTTCATATTGCCTGGATGTATTGTTTTAGTGTAACAGTTGTTTCCGACGGAGGAAATACGAAATTGATATTGCCGGCAATAAATGTTTTCTTACTGGCGATATGTTCGGAGAATCTTCTTCGTATTGCCATGTTTGCTAGGTGATATTGGTTTGAGTATGTTCCTGTTCCAAGGCACATAATAGAACAAATGCTTTCTCAGTGATAGAGAGTCCCCCAATCTCTTTATTATGTATACTCTTTGGTACAATTAACGGAGATGTGTACAGGGAAGAGCGCCTAAAAATAAGATTAATACCTTTCCTAAAAAAAAACACGGTAGATCTACTCTATTCTGGCCTGATTTGGTTCAGCTCACTATGCTTCAATTACCTTAAAACTGCTCATAGCTAATAATATTAAATTTGTTGAAAAAGAAATGAACCCACCAAATGTTCCACAATGTTGACCCATTGAAAGGTATTGGACTCTAATAAAATCGAAGTTAAAGAAGACCAAACAGACTGCTAATTATATAAAAGATTTTGAAAAAAAGTGGAAAGTTGTATCCAAAGTAGGGTTGCCATCTCCATTTTGAGAAAAAGAGGACGTCAACCTCATGAAAAGAGGACATTTGTCTTCAAAAAGAGGACACTTTTTTAATAAATTAATTTTACAAAAATCAACAACGCGATAAAATATACAAATAAAAATTTACCCCTCAACTCATAAACGCTTTGTAAAGTTATAGGAGGTTTACAAAACGAAATTTTCATACAAAATTTGTAAAATAAACCTCTATAACTTTACAAAGCATTTATGAATTTAGGGGTTATTTTATAAATAAAACAGTTTTTATTCCCACTAAAAAAATTCACAAAAAAAAATTATGAATTTTTAATTAGTGGTACATAAATAAACAAAAAAAAAAAACAACGATTAGCCAATTCATTGCATACATTTTCAGGAATGTATATTTCTATAATTTCTTGATACGATTTGTAAAGAGTTTCATTAATGTTTTTCAATGCTTCCAAGGCTGTTTTGTAAAAGACTAAAAAGTCGGTAAAATTACTGAAAATAAAGTTATTGCATGGTATAACTTTTTTCATTATATCTTTAAGTTAAAAAAAAATATTATATATATAGGTTGTGGTTGAAAAAACTATGAAGAAACAGGTTTTAAAATCTTTGGTCTGTGAGACCGCGCGCGGGTATAGGTGTTACAAAAATTAGCGCGGGTATAGGAAGGTTAAGTGGCACACATCTATTTACACTATGGCCACACCATTGACTTTTATATTTAGTAATTGTGGTCACTTATGCCTAAAATTTTTGTATGAAATTAATGATAAATAAAAACAATTATTATTTATATTTTAATATATTTTATTTATTTTTTATTTTTTCGATTTATGCAATAGTTTATACATTTTAACAATTTCAATTCCATTGCGGATATTTCCCAATTTTGGGAATAATAAATTCATTAAGATCAAAAACCTCCAACACTAATCGGAAGGGTTGGTCACCTACAGCAGGTACTTTTTTGATGCAGTATTTGCCCGATGAAAACTCCTTTACCTCTTCCTCTGTTATATCATTGAACCTTTTGGCAGAAAGATGACATAGTTTTCCACCTCATTCTGGATACTTTCTCCATATTTTGTTTGCATTTTAATCGCTTTCAAAATATTATATAATTTAAGATCCTCCATATCTTTTGCATGGAGAATAGGCTTGTTGTTGTCATCAAATTTGTTTAACAATGATTTTGATACAGCGCTCATGGTGGTGGTTTCTTTTTCGACGACTTTTGTTTTTAGAATGAAACCTTAAGATGAATTAAATTTTAAATTAACTTCTTCAGAATTCCCCAAGTGAGTAGAATAAATTCAACGGACCAATACGAAAAAAGCAATGTATTGTTGCTATTTTCTTATATAGACGGATTGAGTGCTAACTCTCTATTTCACAGTATTATGAAAACAACAATTTATTGTTGCTGTATTTAAAACTAATGGATTCAGAAATAAAGAAATACTGAGACGATTAAGATGTCAATGCGAGAAAGTATTATAGAATTCCTTAATGAATATAAGGAGTTTATGTCTCTAGAAGATTTAAACTTTCTTTTACAGAATGCTGCTTATCTCGATTCATATGAGAATAAAGAGATTGTTTTTCAGCACATGGAGAGCATTTTGAAGATTGTCCATGGTCTGATGATGGGTGTACTGAAGGGCCTGATACTTGTAATTGCGTTATCTACAAATTTAGAAAAAATAGTGTTTACGATCTTATAAATATGTACTATAAACATGTAAATTTTTAATAATTTAAATTTATGAACAAAGATTTAATGATGTTTTTATTTATGAATTATTATATAAATTAAAATTCTAATAAAATCAAATATATGAAACTTATTTTTAGTATACATTTTTTTATTTTTTCCTTAAATCAAAACACATAACGGACAAGTAAGAGGCAGAACTAAACAAAACACTTGCCTGACCTATAGCTGCATTTTTAATATTACAGTTTTTTATTTTTTCCTTAAATCAAAACACACAACGGACAATTGTTTCTTAAGGAGTTCACATCATTTCACACTACGACATTTTACAACCCCAAAAATCCAAAAAAAAATAATATAGAATATTTAAAAGAGGCAGAAACACACAAAACAAACTGTAGAATTCAAAACGATCCTTTACCACACACTTGATTTTTCACCAATCATTTCACACTACGGGAACACATAATCGATTTTTTAATTACCATCTATTTACACTATGGGAAGACATAACCGATTTTTAGCCACCAATCATTTTACACTATGGGCACTCAATATGCAATAAGGAATTAACAAAATTTAAGTCTCATAGTGTAAAATGATTAAAAAAATTTAAGTCACATGGAAAAACAATTAACAAAATTTAAGTCTGATAGTGTAAAAAAATTAACCAAATTTAAGTCTCATCGAAAAACAATTAACCAAATTGACTTCCCATCGAAAAGCAATAAAACCAAATTGACTTCCCAATCTCCCACTACTAACAATTGTTCTAAAATTCAACATCTCGCGCAATTACAGTGTTGCCATATTTGAAGTCCTTCATCTTTCATCGCCTTTCACTTCTTCTCTATCCCCTTTCCAAAGGAAGCAACACGTTAATTAATAGGAAGAATTTCCTGAGTGTTACTTCTCTTTAAAAAAAAAAAAAATGTTTAAAAATGTAAATATTTCTTTAGGATTTTCATACACAAAATGACCAAAACCGTATGTTTAAATATAAAGTAAAATACTTTTTGAGAGTAAAGCAATGTAAGTTGTTCGGATTTCACGTGAAAAATTGTTATACTCCTCCATATAAAAAAAAAAATTCCACGACAATGAATTTCACGTAAAAACTGATTGTTTTCACGCAATTATTTTTCTTGGGAAAAAATTATATTTTCTGTATATTGTGATTAAGTCTTTGATTAAAAATTGAAAAATTGTTAATTTCTATAATTTAAATTTAAATTTGAGGCCTTTAAAGTTCGAGTAAAATTTTTTGATGTGAAAAACAACTTACGGTGCTTTAGAGAAAAAAGGCTAAATTTTATTTTGAATTTTTTTCACTAAAATTGCTGAACTGAATTTCTAATGGAATTTTCTAAATTTGAAATGGAAAATTCTAATATCTTTTAGAATTTTCTCATTTCGAAATCAAAAATTGAAATTTCTCTTCTAATTTTCTAAATATTGTAAAAAAAAAATTAATTACTGTTACTTTTGTTCAATTTTAAGATCAAATATAACAAATTTCAAATAGAATTCACAATTAATTTCACTTGAAATTCTTCAAATTTCATTCGGAAAGATATGGTGGAGTTCTTTTTTAGGTTTCTCTAAACGATCGTATTGAACTTATTCCAGTCAGTGTTTTGGAAATCCTGTACATATATATGTTGATATTGTAGAGTATACACCCTATTAAAAAAATTAATGAGGTACAACATGCAATCATATCTTTTTCTGATGTTGGCCAAAACAAAATTTGATCCATATAAAATTCATTTATATGCACCGTAGATCTAATATGATGAAATACGATCCGAAAATGGGTTTATCTAATCATATAAAATTGGATATGACGTAATGACAATCAAAAACTAATTTCAATAGAATGGACGATTTAATGCAATATGAGCGAACTTTGAATGAAGTATTTTTGTCTAATGGTATCAAATAAAATGTAACTTTATTGTACTAAATCTAATTATATATAGTAAGATAAACCCATTTTTCGGATCGTATTTCATCTTATTAGATCCAAGGTGTATCTAAATTAATACAGTACGATCCACCACTTTTCGGATCAAATTGTAGTTTAGGCTATACCAAAAAAAGATACGTTTTTATTTTATAACATCTAACTTTTTTTACTCGGGCAGTTATGTTCCTATAATAATTTCTTTTGAAATACTCTTCAATTTCTGATGGCATGCGAGTAATTGACTAGCGTTTAATCCTGTACTTTTTCCCAACCTTTAAAGTTTTTTGAGTTTAAAAGATGGAGTGTTGGTTTAGCGTCAAAGCAAAGTTGGCCAATAATTCCTTTTGTTAATAACGACAGCTGGCTCCCACGGCTATAGCAAAACCGATATGAAAATTTAATTATACAACGTTTCCTAAATATTGATCACGAACCTCTGAGCGTCCGTAATTACATCCTAGGAGGTCTGCGAAACATTCCGAAAAAAATACTTAAAAATCAAGAATTTGTTTAATGTTAGAAATTTTTAGTAAAAATTTATAACTGGAATATAAAAATCAGCTTTTAATAAATAAAGTGAATAAAGTGAATAAAGTGAAACAAAAATAATGAAAATAATTTCAAAACTTTTCAGGAAATAAAAACTTTGTTAGCAAATAATCTCGGATTTATATCCTGGTAATCATCTCAATCAAATTTTGAGGAGTTTTCAGACCCCGCGATGTTTTTCGTAAAATTTAATAAACATTCTTGTTTTGATTGCTTTTATAGGAAAAAGGTCTAAGTGAGTGATGTTCTATATATTTAAAACCAACCAAACTAATCCAAATTTTGACTTACCCAAATTTTCTATATCATTTGAAATGCTTAAGTCACGTGAATTATTGTGATATAACTTTAAAGAATGTGATGTTGGTGTAATAAAATTATAAGTAATAAAATTTTCACAATTTTCATAATTTAATGAAATTTACGATTTAAATTACCATATATCGAAAAATGGATTCTTTTAAATTTCTGAGAAAATATATGTTGTTCCTCAATGCTTTATTTTTGTCTTTGCGAAATCTTATAATGGTAATCTAATTGGCTCCTTTTTCATACAAATGCTGAAAATCGAACTGGTTTTTAATTAAATACTATGAGGGAATTCACAGTTTAAATGCTAAAGTTAGCACGTTTTAAAATAGCATGATTTTTGAAGTTTAATCCTAGAAAGTTGTCAAATTTACGATAAATGTTAATTTACTACTGAAAATATCATCAACTGTGAATACCCTCTTTATATTTTGATCTAGAATTTCCCGCACTTTTGTAAATAACTCTGGAACCAAAAAGAGTACCAAACTGATATTTGACAGCGTTATTGATAAAAAAACAAAGAACTAACACAAAAATATTAAAAAGCTACGATAAAACATCCCGAACCGTGGATTAAGATAAAACGACTTTAGACCTTTGATAACGATAATTGGGTAAAGTGCATTTCAAAATAGTAACAACTCACGTGGTTTAATCATGGCATCAATTATAAAAAGATAGAAACAATTAATTCATTTTACAAAAATTCTCAAGAATTAAATTTTTTTTTGATAAATCAGGAATTATCAAATTAAAGAATGACTTGGGTACCACGATTTAAGCACGATTTCTGAAGCTTTACAGTGATACATCAACAAGTCACAAAGCTAAAATAATACAAAAGTTAGACCCAAATATGCAAGCAATACCAATTTTAGCTATACAAAGTATTCCAAGTTATAGCAAGTCTGATACAATTCAAGTAGAGTGTGGAAATTTCAATTCCCGGGTAAAAATAGTTATATATTGTTATATATAATGTGATTGGGTTATATCTGACGGTGAATGGATTCACATTAAGACACATATCATTATATACAAAAATATCTGATATTATTTTTTCAATGAATTTTTTGTACGGTAATTGATGTTATTACATATCCCCAAATCTGACTCCATATATAACTACATAAGCCATATAAAACTAATCAAAATATATGTAGTGACCGATATGATTATATGGTTGTATGTATCGTCATACTAAAAATATATTCTTGTAATTTTATATAACTTTCTTATGATCTCGTACAAATTAATATAAATTAAGAGCCAAATAATTTTCATGTGATTGTTTTGCATATTAAATTAAATTAAAAAATGGTGCAAACGATTTAGATTAGATTTTTATTTTTATTTTATGTTATAAAATTTTGGCCTTTAAAATTGTTCAAGCTATAGACATTTCAATATCAATTTAAAGGCGGTATGAATAAAAAGTATACCTACTATTAGACAAAATTATATAAAATCAGATATTTTTATATCGAATTAGATGTAATTTGATATCCTGGATATGGACAAATCTCGCATCAAACTGTATCAAATTATATCTAATTTGATATAATTAGACACAAGTAGATGACCCATTTTTCGGATCAAGTTGTATGTCGTTGTATATGGGGACTTATCTAATAACATATAATTATATGTGACACCGTATTAAGATTTTTTACCCGGGTTGCTGATTTTATATGTTTTCAGCCGATAGTTTCTAGTTTATTTAATATAAACTTTTTAGGGCATCGTTAACCCATCTTTGTTGGAGGTCAAGTTTTTGATGAAAAATATAACTTAGAACTTTCCGTTGGACTGTGCAATGTCTTTTATACCTAAAGCGTCGCTCATAAAATCGTTAACCTTGCGCTGGGGAGATCAAAAACGTCCAACAAATGGTGTATGGCCAAACCAAAAGGGGTTAAAATTTTTTTTTTTTTAAACTTTAAAAATAAATTGTGGCCCGGTATTTTTGTTTTTAAATAAATTTTTTCCAATTAAAAAATTTTTTTTAAAAATTTCCCCCCCAGAGACTTCAGCTGGAGCCGCCACTACCTCCTATGATGTAGTACAATGCGGAAACGTGGAGAAATGTGGTATCAACAATATCAAATGTTTTCCTATAACATTATTTTGTTTTTGAAAAAGAAACTCCAAAAGAGTGAATATTTAAATAATTTTTGACTCCACAATACAATAATCCAAGTATCGTCTATTTTTAGAGTAATTTAAAATTCTTCAGTGCTGAGGGCTCATAATTCGGTGGCAGGGAAAACACTTGATTTTTATGTTTCTTGGTGCTATCTCAATACTTTGCAAAGCATTAAATAGATCAGTGTTATCATTTGAGTTTCAGGAAAGCACTTTAATTTTTTTATATGAGCGTTGGCAAAGCATTTGATTTTTATGTTTATGGGTGCTTTCCCAGGGCTTGGTAAAGCATTGGCACCACCGTGGAACGGTGTTATCATTTGGGCATTGGGAAAGCGCTGTTAACAAGCACTCATACCACCCATTTCGGTGCTTTGCCAGTGCTGGCCCCTTTGTAATTTTCTACCTGGGCAGCCAAAATCAGCAATAAATAATAACACTATGCGACAGTCAAAATCGGGATGGGATGCAACCAACGGGAAATGTTATATCGGTCAAAAACAAGTTATACGTGTCCCGGCGTTTCGCTGGGTCACGTCTAGGAATCGAGATATATCTTTTTTTGACATAACTCGAGAACCACTAGTCCGATTTTGCTCAAACAATTTAAAAAAAATTAATTAAGCAAATTAATTAATTAAAATTAAATTAATCTGTTTATATAACGTTTTTCTATATACTCAACAGTTTTGCCGGTAAAAATAAATGTTTGTTACCGCTACCATAAAAATCCAGCTGAAGTCTCTGGGGGGGAAATTTTTAAATAAATTTTTTCCAATTAAAAAAATTTTTTTAAAATTTTTAAATAAATTTTTTCCAATTAAAAAAATTTTTTTAAAAATTTCCCCCCCAGAGACTTCAGCTTGAGCCGCCACTACCTCCTATGATGTAGTACAATGCGGAAACGTGGAGAAATGTGGTATCAACAATACCGCTTAGTTACGCTACGGCCAGTTTGATGCAAAAATGTTTTAAAATTCATTGATATCGCAAAAACAAGAAGATTTTATTTGTCAAATAATTATATTTAAACAAATTTTTAAAATTTTTTATAAATAAAATATTTCTCCATTTTGCTATCGGCTTTCAGAGCTTTAAAGAAATAATTCCTTTTTGGAATGAATTCCCAAAAATTTAATTCAATTCTTTAATTCAAGGAATGAGTTCATTAATAAAACATAACGTCGACCGGCCTGCAAAATGTTACATGTGTTTATTAATAGATTTTCAGGAGAGCGCAAAAACTGTTACAAAATCTACTTTTAAGATATTTTATTAACATCTTTACTAAAGAAAATTATATGTCTTTTGATATTATATATAATAATATCCGAAAAATGAGAACATCTATTTGTATAAAATTAGATCGTATTATGATCATATTAGATCTAATTTGACACAATTAGATCTAATTTGATGGAATAAGATATGGTTTGATACAGTTTTATCCGGATTTTGTCCTCATCCAAATGTATCAAATATAATATAATCATATCCAACTAGATATAATGGTATATAATTCGATACAATTATACATAATTATCTGAGGCATATGTAACTATATATCGGTCTATATATAATTGGATATTGTAATATGTTGCACTATATATTGTGCAATATATAACAAGATATAGTTATATATTAAGGATATAATTTCGTAAAATTTTATATAATTATATCTTGGTATATATGTCCCAATATATAATTATAAAAAATTTTATATGATAATATATGACTATATCAAAACTTTTTTACTTGGGATCATATGCCTTAATGATGATTTTACTAAATGAGGTCGTGAATTTAGTTTGCATTCAGAAACACCAAACAAGAAAAATATATTAATGTAATAAATTTAGATTTTTTCCTTCTTTATTGAAAGAAATCATAATTTTTGCAGTTTTGGAATTTTAGTGAATTGGTTATTCACTATGACTAGAAACAACAACCAAAGTGGATAAGATAACCACAGAATGAATATTTGACATTTTTTGTTTACAAAACTCTTAACAGATCTCCTTCTAAGTTAAAAGTAACGGTATTATGCACATTTAAAAAGAGGACTTTTCATGCCTTCATATGACGACGCTAGGATAATATGGGTTATAGAATGAATTCCCTGACCAAAGCACTAAGCATTAAAATTAAAGAATTCATTCACTAAAGAATTCATTCAACACGTGTTAATTCAAATTTAAGTCAACGAATTCATTCGATTCTAGTTAATTCAACTTTTGGTCAAGGAATTTATTCAATTCTAATTAATTTAACTTTTAGTCAAGGAATATTTTTATTATTTTTATTAAAAAACTTACTGTTTTTATTTATTTTTTGCTTATTTTTTTATACTACATACTAGTAATTTTTTTTTTCATATAATTTCATGTTTAAACATTTTATTAATTCAATATTTATTTGTAATATTTATATATATATATATTATTCAATATTTTATTTAATTTGGCAAAGTATGTTTGTACACTTTTAAAATCCTGTACTATAATTATAGGATTTAGTCTTGTTGTGCAGGAAATCAATAAATAAATAAATAAATTCATTCAATAGTGCATTTAATTCCCTGAAGGAATTAACTTTTTCGTTTAATTACGTAAGGAATTAAATTTTTCCTTTAATTCCCTAAGGAATTCAAATTTTCATTTAATTCCCTAAGGAATTCAAATTTTCATTTAATTCCCTAAGGAATTAATTTTTTTTTCCTTTAATTCCCTGAATTTAAGTTTTCACTCAATGCTCATCTCTTAATGCCGAGAGCGATTCCCAGCAATCAATTTTTATGAATAGTCATGGTGACCCACATGACTGTTTTATAGAAATGGATCAATCGAAAGCGTTACAAGACCTGGCCTATTTGTATTATTGTGGTGTGTTCATACTCCATAGGAACAAAAATTTCCGTTTTTCTCTATCTCGCTTAGTTTTTAAGGTACGGGCCATTTTAAAAAAATCGCCATTTCTCGTACAAAATGGCCTGTATCTCGAAAACTAAGCGAGATAGAGCATTAAGAGATGGGCATTGAGTGAAAACTTAAATTCAGGGAATTAAACGAAAAAATTTAATTCCTTACACACAGAAAATAAATTGGTTGGAATTCTATCCGAACCAACGAAATTTTTTCGTTATTCAATAATATTAATTGCGGTTACTTATAATTCATCATCAGAAAAGTTAAATTTGATTTTGAATCGAAAATATATACGATTAACCAAAACACAGTCACATTTTCTAATCAATATTGAAAAAATACTAAGGCCTGGTATCACACAAAAAAATATTGTACAACTTTTTTCAATTAAAACGATTTGTTAAATTATTTCAAAAGGTGTCAATTAAAAATTAATCCAATGGATTAAATAATTGCTCAAAACTGCAATTTGCTTGAGATTTTTTTTATTCTACCACTCAAAAGCATTTCATAAAACAAGAGAAAAACATCAGCATATTGTTGTTGTTTTTCGTTTGTTTTATTTATGTAGTTGTTTTTATAAATATTAATGTATTAGTAACAGGGATGATAAAGTTGGTACTATATTACTCTGTATGCATTGGCGGACTTAGGCCGGTCTGGAGTGGGCAAAGCCCACCCTAGACTGCTTTTTGCCCACCCCAGAATTTAAAAAAACATCTGTCTATAATTCTTGTTCTAAGATTTTTTTTTAAATATCAGTTAATCCTGCGTTTTTGAGTGGGAAAATGTCTTCTAGTTTCCTAGGAAGATAATTTGTTTTTACAGCCACATCTAATATCGATTTTTGTCTTGAATATTTCTTAAATAAGAAATATTGTTTAAAAATACTTACTTAAAACATATTTAAAAAATAAATCGATTTTAGTTCTGGCTATTATGAGCGTATAGCATTCCCTGCACGAGGAATGCTATACGCTCATTTCAGAGTTTTCTATACAAACCATTTGAAAGTTTTGAAAATTTTATCAAAAGTGAGGGAGTTATTTTTAAAAGTCTTTTTGTACGAAAAAATCGCAAGCATAATGTCGAAAGTGTTTTTTAAGATTAAGGATCTGATAATGGCCAAATAAATAGCCAAACATAAATGGGGCCCTTGCCCACCCCAGAAAAATGGTCTAGTTAAGCCAATGTCTGTATGGTACTATTAGAACATCAAAAGTACTATGGTACTCCTTAGCATTATTTGATGCCATTTTAAATTATTCAAAATAAATAGTAAAAAATCGTAAGAAACGTAATTCAAAGGAAAGGTTTCTAAAATTTTGCAAAAAATATTAAACATTTATTTGAATTTAAGAGAAAATCTTTAAATTGTTGTGTTTTTTGTTTAGTTTTATTTGATTTAGTTTTCTGAATTGATATTAGTTAATTTAAATTGTGCGGTAACTTAATTTTTAGTAAATTGGACATGTTCGGGCATGTTGTTTGCTTTAATACCCAGTTTTTTTAATTATAAGAAATAAATTCAAAAAAAATATTAAAATTTTATAATTTTGACCCCGCCTTTTAAATATTAAAGATGAGACTGGGACGCCAAAATAATAGTCAACGCTGAAACTTGGATGCAAGAACAAAAGCGATAGAATAATATAAAAAAGGTAATTGCGAAGAAGAAAGAACAAAATACACTATATAGAGTGGAGTGGATCTATATTATATTTTGAACCTTGTTTTAATGTACAAAAGCACTTTCATATATGTACGTTTTTTTGTTAATTTATAATAAAAAATTTAAAAAAAGTACTTTGCGGGTCGAAAAAGTACTAATTTTTAAGCAGGTTGGCACTATTTTGAAAATCGCATTTATCATCCCTGATTAGTAACTAGTATTTTAAATTATTTTTTATAAAATTTTATAAATTCTCATTGAGTTTATTATTTTATTTAGTTAAATATTTCAATTTTGCCATATCAAATCTGAATATTCATTTAAGCCCAAATTAGTTTGGAAGTATCGTAAAAAAGTAACGTATCATTCTCATAATGAATAAAAAGAGTATAAAAAATAAAAATATTGTATTTTTTATCTTTTTCTTGTGCATAGAATTAAATGTCAAGTAATAAAATAGAAAATTTCTATTTTCAACAGAACTTTTTTACGATTTTACTTGACAATAGTTTCAATGCATAGAAAAAAGATAAAAATATATTTCTATATTATTTTAACACATTGAATCAGGGATGATAAAGTTAGTACTATAGTACTTTTTGTGGTACTATTGGAACCTCAAAAGTACTATGGTATTCCTCTGACTCATTTAGTACAAATTGTCCGATTTTTAAATTCTTTCTGCTTTTTTAATTTTTATACATGTTATTGTGTTTATAGCGAATACATCAAATATCGGAATTTTAAACAAAAAATACTTATGTTGAAAATATTTAAAATAATAGATGTTACTATTGAGAACTCAAACACATAAAAAAGGTTTTTTCGCATTTTTAATAAAACACGTAAATAAAAAAAAAATATATTAAAAATTAGGAGAATTAACAAATCTAGAAATTTTTGTGTTTTTTGAAACGCGCAAAATGTTTTTTCCAATCAGAGCTCCTGAAGAATTCACTCATTCGATTTTTATTTCTGAGTGATTAAATACCTCAAATATTCTTATGACATTCACAAGCTGGAATAGTACTTTTAAAATAATTTCGCTTTAAAATCAAGTTGAATACGGTTTTCAGGGACTCGAAATTCTGAACCCTGTACTCACAGAAATAAACCTGTAAAAATAGCAAGAAAATCTACTAAGAATTAGGTAAACATGGCCTTACAAAAGAAACTGCTGAGAATAGCAGCTTATTTTTTTTTTTGCTAAATACTGGTAAGATTTACGTTAACTTATAGTTCATTGAAAATAACAAATTATACTGTAAAATCTGCAGAAAATATTAATATTAGTAGACTAAAAATAGCAAAAATAAATTGTTATATCTAAAAAATTTTTAAGTTAAATTCAGTTGAATGAAAAGAGCAGTATATTCTTCTAAAATCAACGGAAATGGTTGCTAAAAATAGGAAACTGGTGATTTCAGAAGACTAGATTTTTACTCGTATTAAAAAAAATCTAAAAAAAGTTGTCAAGATTTAAAATTTTTTGTGCTTTTTTAGTCTACTAATTACACTGTGAGACAAATGGTAGGGGTCAGTGATCGGGAAGGGTACAAACTACCCGGGAAAGTTATATCGGTAAAAAAGAAGTTATACGTGTCCCGGCGTTTCGCTGGGTCAACCCTAGGAATCGAGATATATCGATTTGACCTTTGGTGGTCTTTTTTTTGACATAACTCGAGAACCACTAGTCCGATTTTGCTCAAATAATTTTAAAAAAATTAAAAATTACAATTCCTTTAATCTGTTCATATAACGTTTTATTATATACTCAACAGTTTTGCCGGTAAAAATAAATGTATGAAGAAAAAAATATTTTTTGCCTAAAATATTAAAAAAAAGTAATAAACAAAAGGTTATTTGATTTTTATGGTAGCGGTAACAAACATTTATTTTTACCGGCAAAACTGTTGAGTATATAGAAAAACGTTATATAAACAGATTAATTTAATTTTAATTAATTAATTTGCTTAATTAATTTTTTTTAAATTGTTTGAGCAAAATCGGACTAGTGGTTCTCGAGTTATGTCAAAAAAAGATATATCTCGATTCCTAGACGTGACCCAGCGAAACGCCGGGACACGTATAACTTGTTTTTGACCGATATAACATTTCCCGTTGGTTGCATCCCATCCCGATTTTGACTGTCGCATAGTGTTATTATTTATTGCTGATTTTGGCTGCCCATGTAGAAAATTACAAAGGGGCCAGCACTGGCAAAGCACCGAAGTGGGTGGTATGAGTGCTTGTTAACAGCGCTTTCCCAATGCCCAAATGATAACACCGTTCCACGGTGGTGCCAATGCTTTACCAAGCCCTGGGAAAGCACCCATAAACATAAAAATCAAATGCTTTGCCAACGCTCATATAAAAAAATTAAAGTGCTTTCCTGAAACTCAAATGATAACACTGATCTATTTAATGCTTTGCAAAGTATTGAGATAGCACCAAGAAACATAAAAATCAAGTGTTTTCCCTGCCACCGAATTATGAGCCCTCAGCACTGAAGAATTTTAAATTACTCTAAAAATAGACGATACTTGGATTATTGTACTGTGGAGTCAAAAATTATTTAAATATTCACTCTTTTGGAGTTTCTTTTTCAAAAACAAAATAATGTTATAGGAAAACAAGCGCTGGGAATTCACCCTTTTAAAGCGTTGGGAAGGCGTCCAAATTTAGTGCTTTGCCAGTATTTCTTTTTGTAAGACCGCGGTCTACTTGCGCTTTGCCAGTGCTTGTTTTTTGTTACCACACATAATTTTCACCTGGGTGGTTAAGTTGTTATTTTCTGTTAACTAAAATTTATTTAAATATAACTAAGATTTTGTATATGTAATTAACAGTTTGGTTTTTGCTATTCATATCTAACTAATAGTTTAACAAAGAGGGTAAAGGCCAAAGAGTTCCCTAACCAAAAAACTACATTCTTTGGTTCCCTTAAATTTTATATGGATAACCAGGTGGAAATTATGCGTGGTAACAAAAAAGAAGCACTGGCAAAGCGCAAGTAGACCGCGGTCTTACAAAAAGAACTACTGGCAAAGCACTAAATTTGGACGCTTTCCCAACGCTTGAAAAGGGTGAATTCCCAGCGCTTGTTTTCCTATAACATTATTTTGTTTTTGAAAAAGAAACTCTAATAGTGGATATTTAAATAATTTTTGACTCCACAATACAATAACTCCAAGAATCGTCTATTTTTAGAGTAATTTAAAATTCTTCAGTGATGAGGGCTCGTAATTTGGTGGCAAGGAAAATAACACTTGATTTTTATATTTTTTGGTGCTATCATTTGGGTGTCAGGAAAGCACTTTAATTTTTTTATTTGAGCGTTGGCAAAGCATTTGATTTTTAATTTTATTTTATCGGGATATACATTAATTGCATCAAAGGAATTAAATATGCTAAAAATCCCAAACGTATTTAACAAATTGTGAAAAATAATCCGTTGCAGGCATGTCCCTATCCGGATTTCATTCTTGCCTGAGGAAATCGTCAGGGGACGACGTTTTTAGGATTTCTGCAAATATTTGTTAAGTTAAATTACAAACTCAATGAGAATTTTTTGTTCTCGTCTAGGAGCGTTATTAAACATTTAAAATATCAAAGAAAAAACAAAAACAACAACAGAAAATTATCCACAATTTGCTTTGTCATCTTCCAATGTACTACTCTGTTGTTTTGACAGATCTAGCAATGTAGTGACATCCATTCATGTAGAAACAACAATAGAGAACAATGTTTTCTAAAGTGTCAGTAACATTTAAATTTGCAAATTTTATGTTTATGGGTGCTCTCCCACGGCTTGGTAAAGCATTGGCACCACCGTGGAACGGTGTTATCATTTGGCCGTTGGGAAAGCGCTGTTAACAAGCACTCATACCACCTATTTCGGTGCTTTGCCAGTGCTGGTTCCTTTGTAATTTTCTACCTGGGTAGTATTCCTGTTAATTCCCGTGAAAAAAAGAGAAACAAAAGGAAAATGAAAAATTTAACAGTGCACTTTTTTTATTGTTTCTTATGACTATTGATTAAAGCGGTAAAAACAACTTTAAGAATGAAATAATAAATAATTAATTTTATTTATTTTTTTATTGTTTTCACTATTGCTCTTTGCTTGTAAAACCGTTTTTATTAAATTTTTTATTTTTCCAACTTCTTTCATTTTATCTCGTTCGCTGTTAAATTTTTTAAATTCCTTGTGTTTTTCTTCTCATTTGTGTGTGAAGTTTTTTTTAGGAAACTACGCACTCTTAAAACACCTTAATGGATACCCCCTGATTTTACAAAATAATCTGATAGCATTTTTTATGCAAGGTATTTTTTAACTAATTTTTAATAGTTTTAGCAAAAAATGAGTTAGATATAACAGAACTCTTTCAGCCAATCAATATTTTCCAAACGTATATTTTAGTTAAAGTCGACTGACTCTAGTTAAAATATAGGCTGGCAGTATGCCTTGACTTGGTTTATTTTTGGAGCATTCTGATTGGTAAATTTATTTTCAACCAATCAAAATGTTTGAAAATAGAAATATTTTTGTAGGGTTTTCATATACAAAATGAACAAAACCGTATGATTAAAAATAAAGTCGACTTTAAATTTAAAATACTCTTTTATAGTAAGAGCCTTTATTTTTATGAGTTTTTATTTTTTAAATTATAATGATAAAAAAATTAAATGAAAAAAAATTTTGGTACTATGGAGGTCGAAAAAGTACTATTTTTTAAGCTAGTTGGTACTTTTTTAAAAATCCCATTTATCATCCCTGCATTGAATTGATTACAGATACGTTTTTTTACTTTACGATTAGACTAATGAAGCCTTTATTCTAAAACATTACTATACAATAGTAACGTAATTTTAAAAATTTTTTTGTTTAAAAAATTTAAAATTTTTTTTGAACAAAAAATCTAATTTTTGAAATTTTTTGTTTAAAAATTTAAAAGTTTTTAAACAAAAAATAAAAACAAATTAAAAGTTATTTTATTAAATCAAATATATTTTTATTTAGTTTTAAAAAAAATTTTTATAACAAATTCATAAAATTTTAATTTTTGAAATTTTGTTTAAAAAATTGCATTAAAATAAATTAAAAATTATTTCAAATCAAATATTATATTTTTTTAGTTTTCAAAAAAATTTTAACAGAGGCCTTATGCTTCAGAAAAAAGAAAAAAACTAATTTCTACGAGAGACCTTTTCACATAAGTATAAATAAATCTATCAACTGAATGAAAATTGCATGCAGGTTTTATTTTAATGAAATTCAAGCTAAAAATAAAGAAGTATATTTTTTTAAAGTTGGCATGGCAACTACCACTTTATCCAGCTGAATCAGTGTTGCCATTTCAGTGCTTTTCGGGTATTTTTTGGTGCTTTTTTTCTTCTCGTACCCGGTGATTTTTTACAAATACCCGTTTAAAAAAAGCGGGTATTTACCGTGCTTTTTCAAATTTCTGGCAGTGCTTTTAGTGCTTTTTGTACAGTTTATATTTTTGGTATTTGTTCGCGTTTTTTTTAATTTTTCTTCAATTTTCTGTCAAAGTTGAAAAAATAATACGAACTATACAAAAAAATACATTTTTCCAGTGTTTGTAGTACAATTTTAAATAGCAACTTCGTTATATTTAAACTTCAAAATTTTTAAATATTAGTTTGGTGCTTTTTACCCCTTTTTTCTAGATATTTTTTAACTTTTTTTACACGATTTTATAAAACTAAAATGTGTTTTTAAATTCTGGACTTAAATTTTTAAAAAAATTAATATCGTGCTTTTTTACCCCATTTTTGGTAAATTTTTACCCTTTTTACCCGTTTTCACAATGCTCACGGTGCTTTCCTGCCTTCAAGAGTTGGCAACACTGCAGCTGTCTTATTTAGAAGTTACACAATATTGATCAATTTTTAATCCAATGGATTAATTTTAATCAAATCCATATCATGTGTTATTTATAAGGTATATAATATTGATCAATTTTTAATCCAATGAATTACTTTTTAATCAAACTCATATAAAAAACCAATAAAAATCCTAATCAAATGTATCACTATTTTATTGAAAATTTATTCAATTAAAAAGCTACAAATTTTTAATTGAATGAACAATTTTCGTGATTGGAGGAATTTCAACGATAAAATTTATTGAATAAGCGGTTTTCATGATTGCAATTAGTTTTTATTTTTTTGTGTGTATCTTCTGTAATATTAAACAATGATTAACAAGAAAATCATTGTTTACCACTTACACTGAACCAAAAGTCGTAAGTAAAATTTTGTTAACCTTTTGAATTGTTAAAACAATATATTTTTTATTAAAATAATGTGTGTTTTTTTAAATTAACGTCAATAATTCTCTACAAAACAACTATTGTTTTGATAATTTTTTGTCCATTTTTTAACAAAATTTAATTTTTTAACTCTAAAAAATTTTGTAAAAAGGCAGTAACGTAAATTTGATATAATTTTTATTCAATTTGAAAAAAAAGTATTAAATCTGTGGAAAAAAGTTTAGTGAGGTTAGTTTTGTCACGTCATTACTCGTGCTAGCATGTCGGAAATATCAATAAATTGACATTAAGTGTTTTTGTTTTTCAAAGTATAGATAATTAAAAAATTCAGTGACTTGAAGTGAATTGCTAATTGAAGATTTATTCATTTTAATTTAAATAAATTTATATAATTTTTAACGTTCTCAATTAAATCGTACATTTAAATTTCTGTCATTAATTTTGATATTATCTATCTTTTTGTTATTTTGTTTAAGGCAAACTATTAATGAAAGTTATATAATATATTTGAATTATTAATTTAAATAAAGTTATATGTTTGTTATTGTATTGTTTTCTATTGAATGCCAATTACAATGACATTTATCTTTATTAATATTATTAGTGATGCCATATTAACATACATTAAAAATGCTTGTTTATACAACTAAGTATGACACAATTAGCCATAATTACTTCTACAACATCTATCTTTTCTAGATGTAATACTTATAATATAGTTAACTTAAACTTAATTAAAGTTATACAATAAATCCAAATTAAATTATCAAATAGTAATCAACTTTAATTATATACATAATTCAGTAATATTTGGCTATATAGTTGATAATAAGTTTACAAAAATATATATTTACAAAATTTTCTCACCAGATTTATAAATTCAATCTCTCTGGTTCTCTTACAACTCTACCCTTTTTTGTTACATAACTCTTACTATCAACCTCTTTTGTTACTTCAACATTTGGTTCATTGTTTCCCTGTGGTTCACAAACATTTTGATTTTCAATTATATTTTCGGTAGTTTTCCTTATGTGGTCTTGATTTCTCCTGTAAAGAGTATCATTGTTATCCTTAATTAGAAATGATCTTGGTTCTTTACATGTTTCTATAACTTGTCCCGGGAACCAACAGCTTGTAGGTGTTTTCTGAAACATTACCCTGTCCCCTTCATGAACAGGGTTCACACTTTTCGCGGTTCTATTGTAATAATTAGCATATTTCTGAATGTTCGAATTTAATTTCATTCTATATTCCTTACCATTCACCAATTTTGGCCTAAAATTTTTTACAATAGATGGAATTTTCGTCCTCAAAGATCTTGACATAAGCAGTTCTGAAGGACTGGGCAAATTGCCCTTAGGTGTTGTCCTGTAATGCAGTAATGCCATATAAGGATCTGAGTTACTCTCACTTGACTTCAACAATAATTTCTTAATGGTTTGAATGGAACGTTTAGCTAAACCTCGGTAAATATGGGCTTGAAGTTTTATGGTCAATTTCCCAATTTTCACAAAAATTTTTAAATGCTTCAGAATTATATGGTGGCCCATTATCTGTTATCAATATACCTGGAATCCCATGTCTTGAAAAAATTGATTTTAATTTATTTATGACCCGAGAGCTACTATACCCAGAATTAAGCAATTCGATTTCAACATATTTTGAGTAATAATCTACCACAAGTAAATATTTATTTCTATTAAACTCAAATAAATCACAACCAAGTTTGAACCATGGTACATCAACAATTTCATGTGGCAACATTTCAGATCTTGAATTTGAATTCTGATATTTCATACAAATTTCACAATTTGAGACCAGATTTTCAATGTCACTGTAAATGCTTGGCCAGTAAATAGACTGTCGAGCCAAGTTTTTGCATCTTTGAATTCCCATATGTCCCTCGTGGATTTTATCTAAAATTGATCTACGCAGACTTTTCGGTATCAAAATTTGATGACTTTTTAACAAAACATTATCTAAAACAGAAATTTCATCTTTTATCCTATAGTATGGCATTATCTCCAGTTCCACCCCTTTCTTGTGCTTGGGCCAGCCATTTTTAACATATTCAGAAATTTTTACAAATGTATCATCATTTCTAGAGTGTTCCCTAAGAATATCTATATTTGCAAATGGCGTTTCCAAATGCGAAGCTATGAAATTACAGTGAAGCGAAACTTCTCTGTCCATTTCCGTGAAACTATTTTCCGTTAAAGGAGCTCTTGATAAAGTATCAGCTATATGTAAATATTTTACAGGTTTGTATAAAACCGAAAGATCATAATACTGCAGACGTAACATAAACCGTTGTAGTCGTGCTGGAATCTGATAAAGGGGTTTGTCAAACAAACTAACCAAAGGTTTATGGTCAGTTTCAACTAAAACTGATGGAATTTTGTACAGCCAAAAAGTATGGCAAAAAGTTCTTTCTCTATTTGTGCATATTTCTTCTGAGCTTCCGTTAACGAAACAGATGCATAAGCAATGGGATGTTTGTCATGCATAATAGTAGCACCAATCGCATACATAGAAGCATCCACAGATAAAGTTAGTTCCCTATTTGGGTCAAAATAAGTTAGGACCGGAGATCTAGTTATCTCATGTTTGAGATTCTCAAACTCGTTTTCGTGAACTGATGACCAATGCCACTGAATTTCCTTTTTTAAAAGTTGCCTTAAATTTTTATTCTTTGCAGACAAATTTTCTATGAAAGAGCCTAGGTAGTTAATCATACCTAAAAATCTCTGTAACTCCTTTACATTATTAGGTTTTGGCATTTTAATTATCGATTTTATTTTATCCTCATCAGGCCTCACACCTGTTTCATCAAAAACGTGACCCAAAAATCTTATCTCCGTTTGCAAAAGTCTACATTTGGATTTGTTAAATCTCAATCCAGCTTCTTTTGCCCTTTCAAAAACCTTTTCCAAAATTTCAAAGTGTTCTTCAATAGTAGAAGAATGAATCAAAAAATCATCGATGTAAATAATTAAACCTGGGATATCACCAAACAATTTTACCATTTCAAAATGGAAAATTTCCGGTGCCGCATTTATACCAAAAGGTAATCTCAAGAACCGGTAACGACCAAAAGGTGTGTTGAAAGTACATAATTTTGAGGAACGTTCATTTAGTGGAATCATCCAAAACCCACTGTTAGCGTCCAATGACGTGAAATATTTAGAACCATTCATTTTAGCTTTACAGTCTTCAATATTTGGGAAAGGAAAATGTGGTCTTAATATGGCTTTATTCAAATTCCTTGGGTCCAAACAAATTCTCAGACCACCGTTCGGTTTGCTCACAAGCACAATAGAACTCACCCACTCTGTTGGTTCACTGACTTGTGTAATAACATTTAAATCAATCATTCTTTTCAATTCTAATTTCAATTTATCATATAATTTAAATGGGATTCTACGAGGTGGATCCACAATAGGAGAAACATCCTTTTTTGTTTCCAAGTTACATTCGCTTTTTAAAAGACCAAGACCATTAAAAACATTACGATATTTATTAATTATGCTTTTAGCCGATAAAGTATTTACATTTTTAATCAAATTCAAGCAAATAGCACCCTCAAGCCCTATAATATTTTTACAATCAATGTTAACAACAGCTAATTTTACAGCTCCTAAAACTGGTAGTTTTTCACCACTAAATGTAAAAATTCTAACCCTAGTTTTCTCTAAAAAATTTTTAACGTTTAACAGTTCTGCTGTTTTAACAGAGATAACATTGGCCTGTGCCCCTGTGTCTATTTGATATGTAAGTTTGTTGTTGTTGATCTTTACCTCAATATTCCATTCTGTTCCTGTTGTTGTTTTAGAGAGCGCGCCAATAAACAGGTTTTCTTCTTCCTCGCCTTCGTCCTCACTTTCATCATCATTAGCATTTAAATTTCTTACATATTTCTTCTTCACCAAACACATTCTAGCAAAATGGTTGTTTTTACCGCAATTATGACATCTTGCCCCCTCCGCTGGGCACTTGTTTCTATGAACTTGACCACATTTTTTGCAGTTGATGACTGTCTGCATATTTTTTGGTTGCGGTCTATAATTTTTACGTATTAAACCAACGACTGGTTCCATTTCATCTGTTTGTTGTAGTTTAATTGCATTTTCTTTAGCAATTGACATATTCTTGGCAATATCCACCGCTTTAGCTAAAGTAATACCACCCTCAGACAAAAGCCTCTCCCTTATATGCACCATTTTTGGTGACAAACCGCAAGTAAAGATATCTCTTACCAAATCTTCCCGCAGACTACCAAATTCGCAATTTAAGCTCAAATTTTTTAAGCATGTCACATATTCATCGATCGATTGATGTGGTTCCTGTTTGCACGTGAAAAACTTGTGCCTTTCCATGGCAATGTTGACTTTCGGGATAAAAAACAATTCTAATTTATCAACTAGAGCCTCATACGAAATTGTATCCAAATTTTCATCAAAGGAATTAAAAATTTCTAATGAATCACTCCCTAGGTGGTGTAGTAATAGGGCAACCTTTCGTTGGTTGGACTGCGTCTCTAAATTAGACGCTCTCAAAAATATTTTAAACTGCATATACCACGTTTTCCATTCCTTTGACAAATTTGAGGACTTTAGGTTTATAGGCTGCAGCGTTGTTGAAAAAAACTGGTTGTTTACGTGGTTTAATGGTGCTGCACCTTCTTCTTTTCCCATAGTTATTTTTCAATAGACTCGCTTTTTATTTTAAACAAATAAATTTTTTTTTTTTAATCTTTTTTCAGACTATCCCACTTCTTACACCATGTATTGTTTTCTATTGAATGCCAATTACAATGACATTTATCTTTATTAATATTATTAGTGATGCCATATTAACATACATTAAAAATGCTTGTTTATACAATTAAGTATGACACAATTAGCCATAGTTACTTCTACAACAGTTATAAGTTATGTGTTTTAAATAAAGAGTTTTTAGTATATGCTATATTTTAATTACAATTTTATATTTCACTAGCGGGCAAGCCCGCTAGATTTAGCGGCGGGCCTTAGGCCTAGTTTTTGGGATGTATGTTAAACCGAAAACGAATTTTGTCGTATCGGGCAAGCCCGCTACGCTGTTAGCGTACCTTAACCCTTTCACTACCGACTTTTTGTTTGCGGATGTATCGTTATTTTGACTTCAGATTCTTGTTAAGAGTCCTCAGATTAGAAAAAAATATGTAACATATTTTGCCCCCTCCCCCTCCTGCCCACCAAAAATTACGAGGCAAATTTGTTTGGGCGCATTTCCAGAAAAAAGCCCCTGCTCTCAAAAAAAAAATATTTCAAAACAACTAAACTCCTCAGGACCCATAAGGAAAATCCCATTAGTTTTTGGAAAAACGTGTTATGGAGTGACGAAACAAAAATTAACAGGATAGGACCAGATGGCAGAATCTTTGTTCGTCGTCCCTAATGCCAAGAGCTTAATCCTCGGTTCACTCAGAAGACGGTAAAACATGGAGGTGGCAGTATTATGGTTTAGGGTGCATTTTCTTGGCATGGTGTAGGTCCGCTTAAAAAAATCAATGGAAAAATGGGCAAGTTTCAGTATTTAGATATTTTAAAAAACCATATGGAGCCATGCCTTCAACTCCATGCTAATAAAATGGAAATTCATGCAAGATAATGACTCCTCCAAGCTAGTAAAAAATGGTTTTGTGCGGAGAAGATTGATGTTTTGGATTGGCCAGCCCAGAGCCCTGACTTAAATCCAATAGAGAACCTTTTGAATGAAGTCAAGGTTGAAATTGCCAAGAAAAATTACAAAAATATGGACGAACTGTGGTCGGCCGCACAGGAAGCTTGGTACGCCATCCCCAAAACAAAATGCCAAAAACTAGTGGAAAGTATGGGTTGCAGGTGCGAAGCTGTCATCAGAAACAAAGGCCACATCACTAAATATTAACGGAAAAATATTTCTATATACCAAAAAATTTAACAAATGCAATATTAAAACCATTTCTTCTCTTTTTTTAAGATTGTGCCATTTATGTGTCCAGCTCATTTCAATGGGTTTTTTTTTCATAATGATAAGTTTTTATTTACATTAATGAATTTCAATTAAAGTTTATAGCAATATTAAATGTGCATAATAAACATTTGGAAAAAAACAAAAACTTGTTGGTTGTTAATAGTATTTGCAATATAGTAGCATAAGAAAGAATTCATGGTAAATTGTGCCATTTATGTGTCCATAGCTGTATATAAAATTAAGTTGGTATATGTTCGTCAAAAAAAGTTTACACAAAAAAAAGTTTTTCCACAAAAAAAAACGTATTTCCACAAAAAAAAAAACTGTGTTGCCACAAAAAAAGAGTTTCCACAAAAAAAAAGTGTTTCCACAAAAAAAAAAGTGTTTCCACAAACAAAAAAGTGTTTCCACAAAAAAAATATTTCCACAAAAAAAAACTGTTTCCACAAAAAAAAAGTTTTCACAAAAAAAGTGTTTCCACAAAAAAAAATGTTTCCACAAAAAAAAAAAATTTCCACAAAAAAAAAAACAAAATTTCCACAAAAAAAAAAATGTTTCCACAAAAAAAAGGTGTTTCCATCAAAAAGTGTTTGCACAAAAAAAAATTTTGCACAAAAAAAAAAGTTTTCACAACAAAAAAAAATGTTTCCACAAAAAATAAGTGTTTCAACAAAAAAAAAAAAAATTTCAACAAAAAAAAAAAAAAAATGTCAACAAAAAAAAAAGCTTCCACAAAAAAAAAATGTTTCCACAAAAAAAAGTGTTTGCACAACAAAAAAGTTTCCCCAAAAAAAAAGTTTCCTCAAAAAAAAAAAGTTTCCACAAAAAAAAAGTTTCCACAAAAAAAACGTGTCCACAAAAAAAAATGTTTGGAAAAATAAATTTTTTTTCACAAAAAAAAAATATTTCACAAAAATAAAAAAAGTTTACACAAAAAAAAAGCGTTTCTACAAAAAAAAAAAGTTTCCACAAAAAAAAAATGTTTCCACAAAAAAAAGAATTGAGATGAGATAAATGAGATAGGATGAGCTGATTAGATTAGGTTAATGCTATAAGTGCTGCCTGGTTGCCATAGTAACGCCAAGGCCTGGTTGTCATAGCAACACGAAAATTTTATATGTAGGGAAAAACGTACCATTACAAAAATGTGCGTATAAATGTTTCCCCAAAAAAAGTGTTTCCACAAAAAAAAAAAAAAATTTCACAAAAAAAAAGTTTGCACAAAAAAAGTGTTTCCAAAAAAAAAATTTTTCCACAAAAAAAAAAAGTTTCCACAAAAAAAATGTTTCCACAAAAAAAAAATTGAGATGAGATAAATGAGATAGGATGAGCTGAGATTAAATTAGGTTAATGCTATAAGTGCTGCCTGGTTGCCATAGTAACGCCAAGGCCTGGTTGTCATAGCAAGACGAAATTTTTATATGTAGGGAAAAACATACCATCACAAAAATGTGCGTATAACGCGTATGCGTAGACATTTTTCGTCATTTTTTTTAAGAACCATCAATAAAAGTAGACCTTTCCAACGCATGCATTGGTTTGTAAATCGGTTGAGTGGTCATCGAGTTATAAAATGACGAACATATACCAACTTATTTTTATATATATAGATTATTTTTTATATTTTATCAAATTCATTATAAAAAAGACATTGTATGTATATTGCTTAAAAAATTTGAAATTGGTGAAATATAAAAAATAATGAAATATAAGTCTAAAAATTAATAATAAATCGATAAAAAATTAATTAATTAAAATGCATTGTTGAATTTAATAAAATGCATTGGTAAAACAACAAAATCATTATGCAATTTAATTAAATATAATTGTTAAGACAACTAATTTTTGTTAATACATTTGACGATATTTTGTCAAAATAATACCACATAAAATAGTTAAACGTCAAAATATAAATCTACTAAACAATGCGTTAAATTGATGGACAGGTTTTGTTATTTGTATAGTGATCAGCCATTCATCAATTTAATATGGATTTTAGTTGATTTCACAGCTGTTTTTGGTTCAGTGAAATTACAGTAACTCGTCAAATTTTAAACTCTGATTTTACCCTAAACATTGATTGAATTTAATTACAGAAATTTCTGTGATTAAGACCTTAAACATAGATTTTTCACCCTACAATTCATATTAGTATTTACATTTTTTTCTAATTTTGGTAACTTTTTAAATAGTTTTATGTAGACCAATTAATTTGTAAAATAAATACTTTATAACATCTCCCTGTGCCATCTAAATAATGAACATCTTTAGTAACTTTCCTAGTAATGAACATACATATATCTTCTATAAAAAGACAAGTTTGAATTAGGAAAATATATGGGGGAAATTATAATAATACTCGCATGACATAAGATTGGATTCTGTGCGAATGGTTTGTTAGAATCAAGGTTGGTTACCGAAACGAATAACGGTAAGGGTAACGGTATCAGATTTCGTTTGTTTAGGTAACGGTAAAGGTAACGGTATTTAAGACTGTTTCGGTAACGGTATACCGTTATCGAAACAGCAATACCGGTACGTACCGGTATTAAAAATTATGTTAAAAACATATAAAAACAACCCGACTAAAAAAGTTTTTATATAATCTTATATGATTTGATATAATTATAAATGTTTATATGTGTGGCTTTATATGACCATATACATTTATATTAACACTTTGGTTTTATAAATATGTTTGATATGACGTTATATATAATCAAATGCGATTTGGTCTCTAGCTATATATTAAGAGATCTGCAAATATAGTTTATACATAATTATATATAATGGCGTATAAGCTTCTCTAAACAATCTTATATCAAAAAATATAACAAAGTTAATATAAAATTGTATTAATTTTATGTATTAATTTATCTGACATGATATCTAATTATACAAAATTTTATAAAGTTTAATTGCACTATTAAAATTAAAAAAAAAACTCCGAAATTGTAGATCTGGTTTTGAAGTTTGCACTTTGATATATAAATAAATGTTTATAATTGAATTTAACATATATTTTTCAAATAGTTGGCGAAATACTCTTTATTAAACTAAAAATAATTTTAAAGAAATAAATAAGGGAAACATTTTTTTTCATTGTGGAATTAAAGGTTGAAATAATTATTTTTACTTTTAAATTTAAATTTAAAAATTAGACAAACATATGTTGAAATAAATATGGTTTAAGTTCATTTATTTTTCCGTAAAATTAATTGTGAAAGTTAATTTTTTATCATGTTGGTTTTTAATTTTTATTTTAAAAAATAAAAATTGTTTTTTTCGACCTTTCTAATTCATTAATTAAAAATTTATTAATTCAGTTCGAGGCCTATTTCCTTATTATGAATTAACATAATAAGTACTTTTTTCAAAAACTGTTTTTTTTCTTCATCAGGATACTCTCCTGACAAATACTTTTGCTTTCAAAAAACCTCTACACTTTCAGGATTGAAAAGACGATCGTTTTGGGGATTTTCCAGGTCCCCTTCATCAGTTTTCTTTAGAAAGTGGTGGCGTAATCCCCGAAACGATCGTCTTTTCATTCCTGAAAGTGTAGAGGTTTTTTGAAAGCAAAAACTCTGTGAAGTATTTGTCAGGAGAGTATCCTGATGAAGAAAAATAGCAGTTTTTGAAAAAAAGTACTTATTATATTAATTCATAATAAGGAAATTGGCCTCGAACTGAATTAATAAATTTCTAATTAGTTAATTTTTTATTTTATAAGAAAGACACATTTTATAAGAAAGACCAAAACTCTAACCTAGAAAAAGTTGTTGCGACAAATTTTTGTAATGTTTTATTTTGTCAGCTATTTCCAAGTTTATTAGCAAAAATTGTTCTAAACATCTAGCATTAGTATTTAATATGAATGAAATAAGTGATCTCAATAATATTTACTAAAATTTTCTTCGAAAATCTTCATAAAATTATATGTATTTATATATAATTTGATGCAGTTAGATAGACCCATTTTTCGGATCAAATTATATCAGGTGAGATAACATGCTTATCTCGCTTAATATAATCATATATTCCAATATTCGGATCAAATTAGATATGGACGTATATATGGGTTTATATATGGTGATATATGATTATATAACATCTTTTTTAGTCGGGAAGTAAAAACATGGCATATTTTTAATTTTAAGTACTGAAAATACAGATTTTAAGCTATAAATTCAATACTGGTAGTTTTAATAAGTAAAATTATTATCTATAAATTTTTTGTAAAAAAAAACACTCAAGATTATAAAATAAAAAATAAAAAAAATTGTAATTTTTATATAAAATAATAAATACCGGTAAAATACCGGTAACTACCCATAAAAATAACGGTAACGATAACGGTATTTATAACTTTTTTTAGAGGTATCGATAACGGTAACGGTATTCAATTTGAAACGGTATTTTAGCGATAACGGTATTATAACGATAAGGGTAACCAACCTTGGTTAGAATCGGTCATAATTTTGATCTTCATTTAGTACAAACAAACCACGATTCGTAGGAGCAAAATTTGACCAAAAAATGTGTTTAAGGTGTTTCAGAAAAATTTTTCAATTCTGCAGTTTTTAATTGCAAGTAATTTAAATTTTAGAATTTTCGGGAAAAGTATATATTAAGATATAAGACACAAAATTAGGCACTATGTTGTAACGGATCATAATATTCTTCGGCCCTATCTCTCTGGGGTGGAGATCTTGCCTCCTACGAGATATGCTGGGAGCTCCTTATAATAAATTATAATTACAAGGTAGCTACAAAATAAAGATAAACCCGATGATCCCGCTTCTTCTTCAACTACTCAAGTTAGTGCTTTAATTCCATTTGTGAAAATTCCATTTTCTACTAATACTTCAACTACGAATATTCCTGGTAGTTCTTTAACTTTGTTGTCAGCGGAAAATACTTCTACTAATAATACAAATTCCACAACTACTATTAGTTCAAATACCTCAAATACAATAATAGCTTCAAATATAGCTTCAAATATTACTGATACAGCAATAAATAATCCTGAGGTTCCTCTTAAATATACCCAGGTCTTAACTTCTTCTGTTCCTCCTTCAAATATTATTGAAAGTAATCCTACTCCTGTTGATAATGTAATTGTTCGCAATACCTCGCCCGAAATCAATTTTTCTATCTCGTCTGGCCTCCGAAACTACTATTGATGATCTCAACTATTATATAAATACTAAGTTGAATTCAAATGCTATAATTTCAACTTATAAGTATTCATATACACAACCCAGAAGTATTGCATCTTTTAAAATAACAGTTTCATCTGAAATGTATGAGAAATTGATAGACCCATGTTTCTGGCCTGATAATACACTGGTTCGTGAATACAGGTACAAAGAAAACCAGATAAATAAAAATATTGTACGGTTACCTTCGTCATCCAGTCAAAAAAAACTAACTATATCTTCTGATAACCAACTGTATATTGCATATCAAAACGTTCGTGGTCTTAATACTAAGCTTTCCAATCTGTTTAACCAAAGCTTTGATTTGGATCATCATGTTATAGTTTTAACTGAAACCTGGTTAAATATTTTTTATTTTTTGAATACCGAAATTTTTTGTAATGGATATAACGTATACAGACTCGATAGAGAAACTACTACAATTGGTGGTGGCGTTTTAATTGCTGTTTCTTGTCTTTTTTCGTCAGAGGAAATTACACCTAATACTTCTCACAAAATTGAATTTGTTGCTGTTCGTATAAAACCAAAACACAAACATAAATACTTAACCGAATTCTGATGCTCTAATTTATAATCAACATTACGAGAACATTAAATCCGTTGTATCGTCTGCCCAGCCAGATGATTCATTTTTGTTTTTGGTGACTTTAACTTGCCCTCAGTTTCTTGGAAGCTCTTACCAGATTCTTTTTATTATACTCCTACAAACGCAAATGATTGGATCGATGTCTTTTTTAATAATCTCTATGACTTGTGCCTTTTCCAATTTAATGGTGTTTATAACGAATATGGAAAACTGTTAGATTTGGTGTTTGTGAATGAACCTACTGACTGTTCATTAACTCGAGCTATTCTAATTTCTAGTCCTGAGGATCGTTACCATCCTACCATTGAAATTACTTGTAATACTCCATTTGTTAAACGTAAAACCATAGTGAATAATGAAAAAGTCTACTGCTTCAAACGAATAAATTACAACAACTTAAAATATCTTCTAAGTAGTACAAACTGGCTTGATAAGTTATATATCTCAAATGGCATACCATCTTCCATCGATTCTATGATTAATACTTTCTATAAAACTATTTTTGAATATTTAGATGAATGTGTTCCGAAAATCACTGTGTTTAAACAGTCAGGCCCTCCATGGAGCTCAAGACAGCTATTCAGACTAAAAAATATAAAAAAAAATTTTACAAAAAATATAAAAAATCCGGATCATCTTGTACTTATGGTAAATATTCTGTATCACGTGCCGAATATAATTTACTAAACATGAAGCTGTACAATAATTATTTAAACGATATGAAGGTTAAATTTAAAATTGATCCTAAGTCATTTTATAAATTCGTAAATTCTAAACGGAAATCTACAGGATTTCCAAATACATTGAAGTACTTAAATCATGAATCTAGTAATGATTTAATAATAAGTAACATATTTACTGACTTCTTTGCAACTACATATTCTGATGATCAACACAACAACCCCAATAATTACCCTTACGCGATTAATGAACACCAGGCGATATCATTTTCTCCCATTATAACTTCCCAAATAGTAACCAGTTTGAAAAGCGTAAAATCATCCTTCCACAGTGGACCTGATGGTGTTCCAAGCTGTATATTAACAAACTGTGCTAATGCTTTTGCCACACCTTTATCAATAATATTTAAGTTATCAATTAGATAGGCTACTTTCCTCAATTGTGGAAAGAATCTTACATAATTCCGCTATTTAAGTCTGGAAGCAAATCAAATGTATCAAATTATAGAGGTATCGCTAAACTAAGTGCTATCCTTAAACTATTTGAAAAGTGCATAACTGATTGTATCTCTCATCAAGCATCTTCATTACTGTCACCTTTCCAGCATGGCTTTAGAAAAGGTCGCTCAGCAATGACAAATATCTTACAACTTACCACTATTGTAAATAATGGATTTAATAATGGTCAATTAACGGACGTTATATACACAGACTTCAGTAAAGCTTTTGATAAGGTCAACCATAGTCTTTTTCTTAGTAAACTTTCACTAATGGGTTTTACTAACAACAGTCTTCGCTGGCTCGAGTCATACCTTATCTGTAGGAAACAAAATGTTCGTTTTAATAATACAACATCCAAGGGCATCATCGTCAATTCTGGAGTACCGCAAGGAAGCCACCTTGGTCCAATCTTATTCTCACTTTTTATAAATGATTTGCCGTGTGCAATACACATTTGTAATGTATTAATGTATGCCGATGATGTAAAAATCTTCTTAAGCTACAAAAAACCTTCGGAAATGCTCAATATTCAACTTGACTTGGAAAACTTTTATAACTGGTGTAATATTAACCTTATGGAACTTAATTTAACAAAATGCAAGCACATGCGTTTTTCCACAAAATGGAATTCTCTTGGTTTCTATACTTTTGGCGACAGCCAACTTCAATTAGTCAAAGAGATTTTAGATCTTGGTGTTTTACTTGATTCAAAATTAGATTTTATAAAACACATTACGTCAATGATAAACAAAGCTCGTGGAGTACTTGCTTTTATAAAGCGTTGGGCAAAGGAGTTCACTGATCCTATAATTACAAAGCAGTTATACACATCTTTGGTAAGACCATCATCGAATATGGTTCTATTATCTGGGATCCTGATTATGATGTTCACATAAATCGAATAGAATCTGTCCAAAAACAGTTTTTATTGTTCTGCTTAGGGAACTCAACTTGGAACCCTTCTGAAGCTCTTCCATCCTATTCAGTTAGACTTGAACGAGTTAAATTGCCTACACTAGAAAGCCGAAGAAAAATGCTTAACATTACGTTTTTAGTTAATTTGCTTTATGGTAATGTTTGTTCTGAATTCCTGCTTAATAATGTTAAATTTAACGTTCCGCAACGATCAACTCGCAATTTTACACCATTGTATCTTTAGGTCTTTCAAACAAATTACGCAAATTCTGATCCTTTTCGTAGAATATGCAGAGATTTTAATGAGATGTATAATTTTATTGACTTTTCTTTGAGTGTTAGTGTCATTAAACGTAGTATTATCTTGTTTTTAAATACATAGCCTTATAATATTGTTTGTAATTAAATTAAATAATATTGTTTGTAATTAATTTAAATAATATAGTCTGTAAGGATTTAAAATCCATAGACTTAAATAAATAAATATATAAATAAACCCGAAAGGAATACGTATAATTAGTATTAAAAAAATAGAAGAGAAAGAAAATAAAGAAGAAGATGAAGCTAAGTCCTAGTTGGAAGAAGAGTTAGATGGTATTTACTCCCGCCTAATCTTTACCCACCCATTCCTATGCTATCTTAATATATTTTCCAGATAGCCCACTAATTTCATAACCACCGATATCTACATGTTTCGGGAAAAAAATTAACTATTTAAAATTCAATAATTCAAAAATATTTATTCTAACAAAATACTTAGTAAACATATAAATCGTGATACAATTCATATTTTTAGTTATGAAATAAAATTAGTTTATATAATAAAATTGAATAGAATAAAACTTAAATAATATCTTAGAATTACTGTGTAAATTTTCGAGTGTAAATTATTTGCAAATGTATAAGAATATTCGAGAAAATTATTATTATTTTTTTTTTGATTTGATTATATATTATAAAATAATCTCCGTTAGAATTTAAAACAAAATTTAAAGTAATTATCCCGACCGGATGAAAATTCAAACACCTAAACTTTTGAACAACGAAGCATTAACAAAAAAAAAATTATTGCACAATAAGATTAAATTCATTTGTGTTAGAAGCATTCTGATTGTACAAAAATCTTCGAAAGTAAACTTCTTGTGTAATATTCTCAAAGAAAAAAAAAACTTAGTTCAATTTGTTGAAATCTTGAAACTATTGAAGGAAATTCTGAATTCAACCAGTTTAACGCGATTTTTCTTTTATTTCAATTGTTACTTATTGGTTCTTTTTATATTATAATTAAACATACTTTGTAGCGCACGGTTTCGTTAAATTAGAAAATGTGTAATCTAAGAGGATTGGGGGCCGAAATCTTGTGTATATTGAATTTACTTTGGATGAAATTCAACTTAAAACCCAGACCTCTTGCGCTTTATCGTATTTAATAACATTAGAAATTTGGCTTTTGTATACTACACTTAAAATACTTTGTTCGTAAAGCCCCCTGCAAATGTAATTAAAAACACATGAAATTTTACTTGAAAACAGGACTACTAACATTTCATTAAATTCAACTCACATTTTCTGTCATTTTTGACTGTTACTTAAACAGACCACAAATTAGTTTTCGTATTGACTTACGAATGTAGTTAGGATTTATATTCCGTAGGCAAATTGATATTATTTTCATTTAAAAATAGCAAAGCTGAGGAACTACTTGGATACTAACCAATTCTGACAGCAGAAGTTCCCTAAAAGTATTAATGAGGAAACTAGTAAGATATGTAAATCAGTTGATTTGTTTGTCGTGTTTTGGTTGTAAGTTGTTATGAGAAAAAAATTAATGAAACGTCTTCTACACCAATTATACTGGTTGTCAACAATTATATTTATTTTATATTTGTTAGTAATATGCTGCTTTTGAACTGGGGTCTTACTCCTTTGTTTTGGCTACCAATATTTGCGGAGTCAGCAAATTTGTTTTTTTTTTCACTTTTCGATTCTACTAATTTTTCTTTGAGTGTAGTCATGTGTCAACAATCTCATCGACGTGAAATTTAGGTCGAAACAAAATTTTCTTCTATAACGAAATTATATAGAATGAAGGAATCTTACGGCAAAATTTTTTTGAGTGTATAATAATTTTGTAAAATTTTAAACAGTACTCTGAGAATGCATGCGGAAAGTTCTTGTCAAATATTGATTGCGTGCTTTTCAATTTAATATCTACGCTACCTTATAGAAAGTAAACTTTTGTCAGTGTGAATAGGTTATTGTATTCAAGAGATTTCAGTTCTGGGCCAGATTTGTGCATATATGTAGGTTCAAAATGAAATTTTGTTCCGAAATGGATAATCCTAATTGGTATATCGAAAGAAAAGAAGAAAGAAAAAAAAAAAAATAAAATATTTAACTCCTATTGTAGAATAGTAGCATTTGTTAGTTTTATTTTAATACATTACATTAGTTAGTAATGCATAACAATACGACGTACGTTGATACGTTGCTACGTTGAATGCAAATTTGATTAAGCCCTCAAGTTATGGAAAAGCAATTAGTATACCATCACTGACATTCATGTAACATCGATAATCTCTTGTGTCAAATTTCGTCATGGAAAATTTCTTTTGCATTATACTTTCAACGAGGTAACAAGTGTTAATCATATTAAAAATAATTCATGAAAAGAAGTTTCTTTTTCAATCCGAAAGTAAAATTGTAATCCGCGTGTGCATTATATAATTTATATAAAATAAGTCATCAATTACGGCCCGTTTTATCAGTAAAAATTAATCTTTCCAAAATATTGATTAATACACGGAAAAACGTTATATCGAATTTGAACCCCGAATAGGCATCGTGGTTACGGGCATTGCCGTCTTTATTACCACAGATCGCCAATACTTCAACGCAGGTATTTAAATACGGAATTTAATTTAAAGACGGAATTTGTAATTTCTACCAAATATTTTTACATGCACTACGGTGCATGCGATTTAATACTCCCTACAACTCGGGTAACTATTTTCTACCTAACCTATAGTTAAGGCCAGGTGCTAATTCCAATTTTTTTTCTCTAGAAAACCAAAGGAAAATACGCATAACCTTGATCATCCTTGGTGGCGACATTGTACCTTTGAATTTACTTTTGGTACTTCGCATTACATCCGAATTACGTTTGAGGCCGCTGCTGCATTATAGCCTACGTAACGTCACATACGCTTGAATCCATCTCGAGAGGGACCTTTCTACCCTCATGTTCCGTCATTACATCCTCCATGTAACCTCGGTGTTGTCGGGGCTAAGTATTTATAAACTGTTACCCAAAATAATGATTTTCGTTTTACAGTGTTAATACCTATAAAAATAAATCTTTTAATTCCATGTAATCCGTCCAGTCCGCCTGTATGTAAAAGCTTATCAGTTAGAAAACTTTTTCAATTGTTCTATCTGGACAGTAATCAACATCTTAAAACTTTTCCCTAAATCGTACAGTTGAACAATTTTAGTTAAGGGATAAAAGGAGTGTTATTAGTATAATAAAAAATACACTATATAATCATTTTTACCAAATGTTTCAACAAAAACACTACTTCAAAGTAAACTAAACTACGTCATTAAAATTTTTACATAAGCCAAGAATATTCTAAATTTTGGTAGATACATTGATTTAAGGGAAAAGGAAGGGAGGTTTAAATAAGAACTAATAACAGAAGTACCTTAGAATATGATTATTATTATTCACGTCATCAATTATTCATACTAATTAAATTTAACTAACCCCCCGTTTCCACATGCAAGTGCAAGTTCGAAAAACTCAACACACTCACACTTTTTCACTAATACTATCACACTTATACGACTTGCGGCTCAACTTGCAAGTAAATTTTGAAGACAGTGGATTTTTGATACTTGCGGCAAGTGAAATGACAGAATGAAGAAAACAGTGTTGCCTAGTAATGTTTTCTATTAATTTACTAGTATTTGGTAAAGTAAAAGTTGTAATGCAACTGATTTTGTATTTATTTATAAAAAAAAAAGTAAAAAACAACACAACAGCATATATTAATGGTAATTTAAAATATAAATTTTAAAAGTTTTTGAAAAAAAAAATTGTTAAGAACAAATTTTTTCCCAGCTTTGTTAGAATATTGAATACTTGGCAATACTGGAGTGCTATTTAGTGACAACCTATGCCTTCGACGACATTTTAAAAATGAACTTGCAGCAAGTAGTGTGGACACATGTAAAATTTTCATGTTTTTTCGGTAATTTTCGAAATTTTCGCTGATAATACGTATTCTCAACTTGCAACCATTTACTTGCATGTGGAAACGGGGGGTAAGCTCAAAAAAAAAAATATGCAAGCATACATCTTTTGATCATTCTTGGAACCAACCACAAGCAACATGTTCGCAGAGGCCTCTACATCATCATGCAATGCAATGGGTAAAAATTACAGATTATGGTGAGTCAATTTAAATTTGCTCTTGTTTCGATATTTGGTTGCATATTTTTACATACCTATTAAAGAAGTAACAACTAGATAATAAGTTCGAACGGTTGTATGTTTGTAAGTGAACTTTTTATACAAGGTGGCGCAAAAGTTGTCTGTCACCCGAAGTTCTTTGACTGTAATTTTTTTTAAAAATGAAAAACTTCGATTTTGCCTTTGGATTTTGTTTATTTTATGGTATCGGCGAAGTGGCTGCCGCCAGAAATGATAACCATACGGGCATTTTCGATCACTTTTGCTAGAACTTCCGCCGATAGGTTCCCGCCTTACTGACGGATATTCTTTTTGAGGACTTCAAGAGTCAATCTTGTTGACATAGACTCGTGACTTTAAGAAACCCCCACAAAAAGAAGTCTAGAACGGTTAAATCGCCAGTCTGCTTATTCTGCTTATTCACATATCCACAGAGATCGAAATGGGCCTTGTCGCTCATGATGATTTTCGATGAAACGTGGTGGCAAAAAAATCGAAACAACTAAATATTCCGCGTTCTTGAGGAGTATAGTTATTAATGTGTTATTGACGTGTATTTTGTATCTGTTTACTTAACAAATGTCAAAGCAGAACTGACTTCTACCGCCACTTGCAAAAAATATAGCATTTTCCGATAGGGCGATGACTTTTGCGCTACCCTGTAGTATGCCTTTGATTTTAACAACATAAAAAAAAATATTTGCGATAAATAAAATATGTATGATCGTAACTTCGAACTTGCAACAGTAGTTTTTGCTTTTTAGTTGGCTTCGATAAACGAACAATATTACATCATACCAAAGAGTATATATTATAGAGAGAAATTATGCTACTCTTAACTCTCTCGAAAAAAAAATCGAACTCGGGCCAACTCGATATACAACATTTTTCTCTTCAAATTAAGTTGAATTGCAACATTTTTAAGTTGAGTTGCAACAATTTGTGTATTTAGTTATGGTGGAAGAATGCCATATTTACAAAAAAAGTAAAAAGTATAAATTTGCCGGTTTTTGGTAAAATTTGCCTGTCTTGGTTTTAATTATGCCGAGTTTTTTTATAAGTGTTATAAGGCCAATAAGGCATAGGACGAATATCTTTATTTCCAACATAATCAAGGTAAAACGTTAACCACAGATATTTCCATATAAATTTGACATGGATAACTGTGGATAAGCATTAAACTTAGTTTATTTTAAAATAAGTTAAGAATTAAAGAAAAGTAAGTTTTTGCTAAAGTGCAGTTTACATAACTCGAATATCGTAAGTAGATATTTTTATTGTGAGTTCAAAATAATAAATATTTTTTGTCGGAAACGCCTACTTTCGAGTGGGCTTTAAAGTTGAAAATTGAAATTGGAATAAGTCTGAAGATACTTATCCGGTCACGACAAAACGCACACAACATAAGCCAACGTTTATAGTTTGCCGCGCAAACACAGCTAATATATTAATAAAACTAAATTCAGGTTTACAAATTTCTATGAAATTTAAAAAAAATTAAAAAAAAAAATTTTAAAGAAATTTTAAAACCTTTTGTCAAATTTTAGAATTTATTTAACCATCTCGCACAGAGCCAATTACAAATTATATTTTTGAATACACAATCTTCTGAAATAAAACCTTTTTTCTAAAAAAACTTATAAAAGTTAAAATTTTTAAATTGAGCCTTAATGGGTTAATTAACGTAAAAATCGTTAATGTCACATCGTTAATGTCACAGTTATAAGCA
Source organism: Leucophora obtusa (assembly GCA_949987735.1). NCBI lineage: Eukaryota > Metazoa > Arthropoda > Insecta > Diptera > Anthomyiidae > Leucophora > Leucophora obtusa. The sequence goes on from OX465295.1 coordinate 137,958,772, forward strand.
AGTCCAACTTCAAACTTTGAACCGAAATAACTCCCGAGATAGGCCCAACCGACAAAAAAACAAAGTTGTTTTGCAAGCCCAATTAAAAGTTTTACCTGTGGTAATAATTTTGACCCGTTTGGACCAATTTTTTTTTTCATTTTTCTGAACCTGGCATTTTTAACACAAAAAATGGGTAAAATTTATATGGCAGCACATATTTCTGATATTTCTGCACACTAAACCAATTTCTGTACTTTCAAACCAAATTTCTGCAATTTCATACCAAAAATTCCCTTAAATAAGGGAATATTTACTCTTTGGTTGTAAATCGAGTTGGGGACAGCTTGTGAACAAAAAAAAAAGAGTACCAGTTGAGTACGTAAGAGTAGCATGGAATGAGTATGATCATACATAAATCTTAATCCCAGCACAAGTTTTAGTTTTTTTTGGGAATGATCCGATAAGGAACATTTTAAAAAAATTTACAAATCCTTTTAAAGTTAATTACTATAGGTTTGAATTTATATTACTTGATATTGCTAGGTCTCCACGTATTAAAGTAAAAAGTTTTGTTTTTAAATAATTATGATTAATTCTCGGCCTTATTTCCTAAGCAATAGTTCTAATTATAAATAGTTATAAGATATTAATATGATAGTTTGGCTAACATCCAGTTTAAAAAGTAATGTATTTGAATTTAAATGAATAAATTGTTGTTGAATTAAAAATGAATTTGTAAAATTCTCTAAGTTTTCTTACATGATGTGAGGTGAGAAAGGATTGTTCACTAATGGGTCTTAGCCATATCGTTCGTCACTAAGACTTAAGGCATGCAGGGTAAAGAGGCGTGGACCTCCAATAAACACCTTGGGGTCTCTTAGCCAAATCAGTTCATCGAAGTGTCTTTTAATTCAGTTTACACTGCCCATCTATTTATTGGTAAAACAGTGGCAAGGGAGTTTTTATTATTATGTGTAGGAGTACAAAGAGTATGTGGGTACAGGGAATTTAAGGAGACACGAACCCCCCCACCAGACTGCTAGCTAGCAGTACAAAGACTCCTCCTCGTCTACCTTTTTTTTTCCATAAAAAGAACTTTTTTGTTAGAAAGTTATACTTTTCAGCTACCACATACGGCATTTTCCTATCTGCTAGTAAATTAGTTTTGCAATTGATCCTGTACGTTACAACTTAGGATGTAATTTATAAACTCACCATTATTTTGATCCCACGCTGACTGCAGGCCTGAAGTCGAAGGATGCTGGAGTTAATTCTCTGATAATTTTAGATCTTTTGATGATGTAAAATATTTTCGGACTTTGATGATGACGATACGCACTCAAATAATTTTAAATAACTGGTGTCACTTTTGGCAAATATAGAAAAAAAAATTCAAATGATCTTGGTGGTTTATTTGACATCCAACTTGAATTCAATCTGGCTAATAACTATTAAATTCCAATCTCCAAAAGCTAATCTTCAGCCGACTGTGCTTGGGAAGGGGTCCCAGCACATTGACTATCGCCACAAATGGACAATCAAAGTCCTCCAAAAATATAAACTCGGATTTGGAAATCACAGATCTATCTTGGGATATAGATTACGAATAAGCGCCCTTTTAAATTTAACCAACGAAAGACACACAATGTAAAAAGAATTTAGATTTTTATATTTCGTTTTCCTTTATTTTTAAAAATTATATTTTGGCTTCCAAAATTTTTGTGACCGTCTTCTTTCAAAATGAAAATTTCAATAATCAAATTTTTGAAAGTTTCACCACAATTTCCAAAACCAAGTTGATTAAACAAAATTTATTTTTTTCCTCCCAAAACTTTACATTATTTTACAGTGAAACAAATTTGTACAGACGTACCTCACAAAACAGATACTGCAACGAGGACCAACTCCGATGTTCAGGATCTGAAAAAGGGCGGCGATATAAAAATTTACCTCCACTTGAATTCAATTTCCAATGTCTAGTTCCAAATGTCCTTTGCGTGATACACTCCCCTATTGCCATTTTCTATATCCTGGAATTCATAATTTACTTGTCCTAATTTATGCAGAACTTTAGTTCTTATACCAACAGGTGCCAGTTTTGAGCTAAACTTTGCCACCTTCGAGTTCTGCACAAAGTTCCGTCTGTAGACGTCTTGTCCAATCGAAAATTCCTTATTCCAAGATATTAAGTTATAAGTACGTACATTTCTGTCATAAGCCTTTTTTTATTTTTTATTTATTTATTTAGTTAAGTCTATGGATAAAAATCCTTACAGACTATAATATTAAAAAGAAAAACATGATTAACAAATACAAATTATAGCCTACGTATTTAAGAACAAAATTATATTACGTTTAATGACATTTACATTTGAAAAAAAATCTATCAATTCATTCATTTCATTGTAGTGTTTACATATTCTTCGAAAGGGATCAGCATTAGCGTAGTTTGATTGAAAGACTTGTAAATATAACGGGATATAAGAGCGAGTAGATCTTTGAGGAACATGGAGTTGAACATTACTAAGCAGGAAATCAGAAGAAATGTCACCATTAAGCAAGTTTATCATAAATGAAACATTTAGCATTTTCCTTCGGCTTACTAAAGTAGGCAATTTAATTCTATCAAGCCTAATGGTATACGATGGAAGATCAGCAGATGGGTTCCATGTTGAGTTTCCTAAACAGAACAAGAGGAATTGTTTCTGGACCGATTCAATACGATTGCTGATAACAGTACTTTCAGGGTCCCAGAGTATAGAACCATACTACATAATTGGTCTTACCAGAGATGTATATAATTGCTTTGTAACCCCTGGGTCTGTAAATTCTTTTGCCCATCGCTTTATAAAAGCAAGAACACCACGGGCTTTATTTACCATCATCGTGATATGTTGTTTAAAATTTAATTTTGGATCAAGTAAAATACCAAGATCCAAAAACTCATTAACTAATTCCAGCTGGTAGTCTCCCAAAGTGTATAGACCAATAGAATTCCAATTTCTGGAAAATCGCATGTGTTTGCATTTCTTAAGGTTAAGATCCATAAGATTAATATTACACCAATTATAAAAATTATCCAAGTCATGTTGCAAATAGATTTGATCTGAAGGTTCAGTATAGCTAAGAAATATTTTTACATCATCCGCATACAATAACTTATTACATCGTTCCATTACACATGGCAAGTCATTTATAAAAAGCGAAAATAAAATTGGACCAAGATGACTACCTTGTGGCACTCCAGAGTTTACAATAATGCTCCTTGAAGTGGCATTATTAAAACGTACACTCTGTATTCTACTAATAAGATAGTTAGTTGCAAAAGATTTGTCATCGCTGAACAGCCTTTCCTAAAGCCGTGCTGGAAAGATGACAATAAAGAAGATGATTGATGGCAGAGAAAATCTGTTATACATTTCTCAAAGAGTTTAGGGATTGCACTTAACTTTGCGATGCCTCTATAATTCATAACGTTTGATTTGTTACCCGATTTAAATAATGGAATAATGTATGAACGCTTCCAAAATTGAGGAAACTAGCCACATTTTATTGATGTATTAAACATTATTGTTAAAGGAGTGGAAAAAACTTGAGCACAATTAGTTAAAACACAACTAGGAATACCGTCAGGTCCGCTGTAGTGGGATGATTTAAGATTCTTCAAACAGGTTACTATCTGGGAAGTATTGATGAAAGGAAATGATATAGGCTGATGTTCTACAACTGGAAAAGGATATCTGTTGGATTCATTGTACTGAGCATCGGAATAAGTGGTAGCAAAAAAATCAGCAAACATATTACTTATGACCAAATCGTCGGTAGATTCATGACTTAAGTATTTAATAATATTTGGATATCCAGTAGAGTTTCTTTTAGAATTAACGAATTTATAGAATGATTTTGGATCTCATTTAAAATTAAATTTAAGATTATTTAAGTAATTACTGTACAGCTTCATGTTAAGTAAATTATATTCAGCGCGGGAAATGGAGTATCTACTATGATCTGAAGTTAACCCATTTTTTTTGTATTTTTTGTAACGTTTGTTTTTTATATTTTTGAGTCTCGACAATTGTTTTGAGCTCCACGGCGGACCAGATTGCTTACATGCAGTGAATTTTGGAATACATTCATCAAAATATTCTAGAATAGTTTTATAAAATACATCGATCATTGCATCAATAGAAGATGAAGTACCATTTGAAATGGATAACTTGTCAAGCCAATTTGTATTATTCAGGAGAAAATTTAAGTCATCATAATTTGCTCTTTTGACGCAGAAAGCTTTTACAGAATTAATCTTTGATTTTCGTTTCAGTACACAAGGAATATTACAACTTACTTCAATAGTAGGGTGATGGCGATCCTCTGGTGATGTTATCAGATCAGTACGAGTTAAAGAACAGTTAGCTGGTTCGTTTACAAACACCAAATCTAACAACCTCCCATTTTCATTATAAACACCATTTATTTGATAAATACGCAAATCATAAAGTTTATTTAAAATGTCATCAATCCAGTCCTCAGCTTTTATTGGGGCATAAATAAAAGAATCATCTAAAAATTTCCAAGAAACAGTAGGCAAATTAAAATCTCCAAAAACAAAAATTAAGTCATCTGGTTTTGCCGACGATATAAAAGATTTAATGGATTCACAATGTTGATTAAAAATAAGAAAATCAGATCTCGGAGGAATATATGAACAAGTAATGAAGACATTTTTTTTATTCAGTTTAATACGGATGCCAATAAATTCAATTTTATATGACGGATCAGGTATTATTTCTTCAGATGAGAAAAGGCAGGAAACAGCAATAATAACACCACCACCAGTAGTAGTAGTTTCTCTATCAAATCGATAAATATTATATTTGTTGCAAAAAATTTCAGTATTTAAGGTTTTATTATTTAACCAGGTTTCCGTGAATATGATGACATGATGATTAAAGTCAAAGCTTTCCAGGTACAGTTTCGATAGTTTAGTATTTAAACCTCGCACGTTTTGGTAAGTAATATACAATTGGTTATCAGCAGTTATATTCAGTTTTTTTGATATGTTTATCAGCAGTTATATTCAGTTTTTTTGATTTCCTAACGAAATCCTTCATCGTGTCCCGTAACAAAGTTAACTCATCCTTTCTTTCCAATTGAATATCCGTGTCCGATAACATTCCAATTTCTCTTAAGAGTCTATAGTCTGTGCCGTGTGTTACCATTGTCTGACCGAATAATATCTGTATGGAGATTTGCCCAAGGTTTGGTGTATACTGTTTCTCAAAGCAAAATTTATGCTTACCGATATTTTTCCCAATCCCGTTCATATTTCCGCACATACGAACGTAATGCCTCATTTATTGAACGATTAACGCGTGCGCTTGCATTGCTTGTGGAATGTAGACTGCCGTCAGCATATGTTGTATCCGATACTTCTTTAGAAAATTTTCAAAGTCCTTACTCTTGAACTGTGTTCCATTGTCCGACACAATTATCTCTGGTATTCCATAGCAATTAAAAATATCCGCCCGTAAAAAGTCCATAATTGGTTTCGTGTTGAATTTCCGAAGTGGTTTTAAAAATGTAAATTTAGAAAAATGGTCTAAAATTATAAGAATTCCTATATATCCGGATTTAGTCCTAGACAATGGTCCAATTAAGTCGATGTAGAGCCATTGAAAGGGTCTGTCTGTCTAAACGAACTGGCCCATAGCTGGTCTCAAAGTAGTCGTAGGAGTTTTAGAAGTCCTACACAATTCACAGTTCCTAATGTAGTCCTTAACATCCGTAACAAGTCTAGGCCAGTAAAAGTAACGTCGAATTCTCTCTAGCGTCTTTGTCATTCCACCGTGGGATGCGTTCGGTACGTCATGAGCCAAATAAATTACGTCGTGTCGCAGTTCAGCTGGTACAAATAATTTCCACATGTCCGATTCGTCCGTCTCACCTGAAGAAAAGTCAGTTTGTATATATACTTGTCAATAATTTTGAAGTTTGGTTAACCTAATTTACCTATGTCACATTTTAATTTAGAATACTCCTCACTGCTGAATGCGTTCGAGTCCAAGGCTACTGAAGGAATGTACTGAAGTTCAATTTCATTTACCAAATCATCGCCTTCATGAGCACGAGACAACGTATCCGGGACCACATTTTCTTTAACACTACGATGTTCTATAGTAAAGTGGAAACCCTGTAGTTTAAATGACCACCTAGCTAACCGACCCGACAAATCCCTCTGATTCATAAGCCACTTCAAGCTAGAGTGATCCGTAATCACTTTGAATTTCTGTCCCTCAATATAGGATCGAAATTTTCTTATCGCCATTACCGCTGCCAAACATTCAAATTCCGTAATCGTATAGTTTCGCTGGGCTTTGTTTAGCTTCTGCGACATATAAGCAATAGGTCTCTCGGTTTCGTCTTCGTCTTTCTGCGCCAATACTGCACCCACCATATCGTACTGTAAGATGAATGGTTTATAATAATCTGGGTGTATAAGTAGAGGTGCAGACGTCAGTTGCGTCTTGAGTTGGTCAAAAGCTACTTGAGCTTGGTCGGTTCATATAAAAGTCTTTTTCTTAGTCGACAGTTCCGTCAGTGGAAATGTCAATGTCGAATAGTCTTGTACAAATCGTTTGTACCATCCTGTCATTCCGAGGAAACGTCTTAAATGTCTTATCGATTTCGGTATGGGAAAGTCCTCTATTTCCCTAACTTTTTCGTGGTCCACCTGCAATGTTCCATTTCCCACTACATATCCAAGATACTTGACCCTACTCAACGCAAAACTACTCTTCTTAACGTTAATTGTTAATTCCGCCTTCCTTAGTTGTGAAGCAACCTCCTTGAGGTGTGTTAAGTGCTCGTCAAACGTATGCGATACTACCAACAAGTTGTCCAAATATACAAATACATGAGATTTTAAATTAAACGGAATGACCATGTCCATTAGTCTGCACAACGTTTGCGGTGCATTACACAGTCCAAACGGCATTCTTGTAAACTGGTATAATGGCCGATTAGGAATTGTAAAGGCTGTCTCCGGTTTCGAGCCTTGCTCCAATTTAATTTGTCAAAAGGCATCTTTCAAATCAATCTTCGAAATGCAGTAAACTGGAGGAAGTCTCGCAATAAGTCTGTCAATATTTGGAATAGGGTAAGCGTCCTTAACAGCCACTGAATTTAATTTTCTACTGTCCACACACATTCTAAATTTATCCGGTTTGGCGCTGTGGTGTAATGGTTAGCGCGTTGGACTGTTACACGTGAGGTTGCGGGTTCGAGCCCCAACCAAGGCAACATCAATTTATGAAAAATAGTAATATGTATGAGTTTTTTTCTATCCCTCATATATATCGCAGCGTCCTCATTCGGTGTTCCCATAGCACTTAACCCCACCGAAGTAAAATAATATAACAGGGCTATGAACTAAAAAGCTTCAACAAAGTTCGCCAACTTACCATCAGATGACGCGCAACAACTGTTCTAAGATTCAACATCTCGCGCAATTACAGTGTTGCCATATCTGAAGCCCTTCATCTTTCACCACCTTTCACTTCTTCTCTATCCCCTTTCCAAAGGAAGCAACACGTTAATTAATAGGAAGAATTTCCTGAGTGTTGCTTCTCTTAAAAAAAAAACAAATTTTAAAGTGCTACTGTGAAAAAAATATGTCGATAATACTGTATTTCAATAAAATATTTATTTGTTAATTATTAAATATCCCAGTAGCAAATAATACTAGTTTAGAACCAGTTATGTACTAATTTATTTGAACCCGGCAACTAGTACGAGTTCTACCGCCTCTCCATACAAACAACTGTAGAATTTAATATGGAGATGTCATAGGGATGGGGGCAATTGTCGCTAAACTGCCACTTTGGTACTAGTTGTAGAACTAGATTGGAAATTACAAATTAAGGACGAAAAATAGGGACCGAAACTGGTACTAATGTGACACTCGCGGAACCAGTTCCGAAGTGACTCTTTGGAAATAGTACTGCACCAGTTGGTTGCTACCTGAATTATATAGATAAAAACAAAGGTTTTCCTTTGATAAAACGCAGATTAGACCGATAGTTTCCTCTTACTGAGATAATTATATTCATTGAAATTTAAAATATTTTGTGTTTATGATGTGTAATGACTAGGACAAGTTTTTTTGGCATTTGCCATGAAATGCCATTTTTGCCATTTTTTTTACTTATTTTGTGAAAATGCCATTTTTACAAATCCTTGCCAAAAAAAAAACCATTTTGTCTATTTTTTTAGACTTTTCATTAAAAAAATGCTATAAAATTCAGTAAAAACTCAATCTTTGTAAATAATTATTGGAAAAAATTTACAAAAAAAAGATTTTTTTTTCAATATTTAATAAAATTTTTTTCAGTCATACTAATATACGGCGAATGCACTTTAGCAGTTCAACGGTAAATTCCTTCATTATTGTATTTTTGTTAAAAACGTTCAGAAAAACACTTAAATCAACTATTATACTTTAAAATTTTTGGAATAAGCGTGCCATTTTTGCGTTTTTTGTGCCAAATTTTACTATTTTTTCGTGCCATTTTGCCTGCCAAATTTCAACTTTTTTTGTGCCATTTTAGACTTGCCCTGGTAATGACAATAAAATATTTTAGTGTTTATTTGCACACTCAGAATGTATTATTAAAAAGCAAATGTAACCAAAACTAGTATTTCAAAACTCGTATTTAAATAAATTTTTGGAAACAGTCTCTGCATAGTTTCAATGAAACTATTAGGTACACAAATTATTAAAGATTATTTTTTTAGGAAGAAAAACAGGAAACTATCCTGGTACTTTTAAGAAACTTACTAAACTAGTTATGGAGTGACTCTTTGGCACCAGTATTGTAGCAGTTGATTTACACCTCAATTCAATTCACAATAAAAAAATTTTAAGTGTTTATTTGCAAACTCTGATTTTTGTATTAAATATAAATGCAAAACAAAATTTCAAATCTCATATTTTAATTTAAGTATTTTTTTTTTTTAACAGTAGGTGTTTTCATATAAACTGGTATTCTACTCGTAAACGGTGTAATGTTTATGAGTTTAATGTCAACTTCATAAATAAAAAATGTTTGTATTTATACAAGGTTTACAAGGAATTAAGGAGTTTATATAAAAACCCCTAGTATCTATATAAATCGTATTTAACTAGTACACAACTGGTTGAAAATGGTTATTGTGAGAACTAGTTCTGTAATTACTAGTCAAAAAAACCAGTAGTTTTTAGAACTAGTTCGACCGTTTGCTACTGGGATGGTAGAACTATTTTTTATACAATCGATACCTCATGTGTTATTAACCGGTATTCTGAATATAAGCATGATGAGAGTAGTGATATATATCACGAAGTTACAACTTCAATGGAGTGGACTATAAAAAGATCAAAACAGACTTTTTATATTTTGATATAATATTTTTACAAGTATGTACTTCTTAAAAACTTGGTTTCCCTTCCCCCTTCTTCCCCCTTTAATTATTATTTACAATTGATTATTGAAGAAATTTGAAGAACAAAGAGAAAATTTGATTGAAAGATGAAGCAAGTGATTCTGAATATGATAGTTTGAGTGAATAAATATTAGAGATGGGCAGAATTTTGCGTAATTCCCATGAATCACGCATGAGTGAGATCTTAATTTACTCAATGTGTGTGGGCTAAGCCCACCCTAGACTAATTTTTGCCCACCCCAGAATTTTTTAAAAATCTACCTACAATTATTTTATCTATAATTTTGATGGCGAAAAGTATCACAATATTACTTTTTTTTAATATCAATTAATCCTGTGTTTTTGGTTTGGGAAAATGTCTACTGGTTTCCTAGGAAGATAATTTGTTGAAATCTAAGCGTCAGTTCTATAGTCAGAACTAAGATCGATTTTTATTTTAAATATTTCTTAAATAAGAAATGTTGTTTGAAAAATTCTTACCTAAGAAATATTTAAGAAATAAATCGATCTTAGTTCTGATTATAAAATTTACTATAAGAGTTTTTCTTTAAGAAAAATTATTAGAATCGCAAAGTTGTTCAATAATAGAAAAATAACGCAGAATCTAAACGAATAATTAGTTAATATCTAACAAGAAAGTTACTTCAAACTAAACACTAATATGTTATTTTAATGAAAGTTCAATATTTTGTTGAAACAAAAATTGTAAGATTTTTTTAACCACCTCGGTAATTTAAGTGGTCAATATATGGGGTTAGGACGAACCCTAGTCGGAGGTGGACGAATTAGACAGGTTGATCTTAGATTTATTTTCTCTATTAAATATCTAAATTTCATAATAATCTGAGAATATAGCTTGGAATACATTCCTTGTACGAGGTTTCCTTCAGAAAAATAGGTGCACTATTCAGAGTTTTGTATAAAAACATGGTGATTTTGATAGGATAAGCTACCAGGATTATTTAATTTTCAAAATTTTATTAGAAGGCAAGGAATAATTTTTAAGTTTTTTTTTTGTGTGAAAAAATTGTTTTTTAGGATTTTTTTTTTTATTTATTTTTTATTATTCAGAAATTTTTTTTACAAAGATAGGTGTTGCCTCAGCGTCTCTTAGACATTTTTGAGGCGAGTTGGCAAAAGTTATATACTTTAGATAACTTAACTTCGATTTTTATATATAAAAAAAAAAAAATTTTTAGGAGAAAAAAACAAATAAGATTTTCAAAATTCAGTTAAAAATTATAATAGAAGCATTTCCAGATTTTCAAGTAAATATTCTTTTAGGTTTTTCTTAAAAAGAGATATTCTTTCAACATTCTTTAAATTATAAGGCAAATTATAGTATTCCAAACTACCCATGTGTTCCACGCGTTGCTTTGTTGTTTCCAACCTACATCTAGCTATCCAAAGATTCATATTGTTTCTTGTATTAAATACTGATTGATTTCGAGAAAAACTTATAGTATGATGGCCAATATTATGCAGAGATTTAAAGACATAAATCAATAGTTTCATTTTATACAATCCATATACAGGCAACACTGTTTCAGCCACATTTTTATAAAGCAATAACGTTGAATACATTCGCGGGAGATTAAAAACAGTTTTTAATGCTTTATTTTGAACTCTTTGTAACGACTTAAGGTTCAATTAGACGTGCCATATCGCTATAGCCGTAACCATAACGCCATAGCGTTACGATTGTGGCGTTATGGCATGTCACCAATAACTGAATACATTGTCGCCCATAAGATTGGTTTGAACAGCTGTTTTATATGGTTATGGTTATGGCACGTCTAATTGAGCCTTTAAGCTCGTTGCTTTTTTTGTAACTATATATATAGGGTAGGTAGTTGAGATGACTATGTATCAATGCATTATAGATAAGTAACTTAGTTCTTGTATTAAACTTATTCTTAAATTTATAAATTAAACCAATAGCTGACCCAATTTTTGATTTAAGTGTAAGAATGGGCAAAGAAACAGCAGAAAATTAATGGGTCGCTTGCCTACCCCAGAAAAATGGTCTATATAATAAGTATAATTTCATTATTCTACGATTACTCCTTCCATTTTTGGGCGCTCGTTATATGAACTCACGACACTGTGTGTCATAGGGATGGGGACAATTGTCGTCAAACTCCCACTTTAGTACTAGTTGCAGAACTAGTTTGAAAACTACAATTTAAGGACGCAAAATAGGGAGTAAAACTGATACTAATGTGACACTCGCAAAACCAGTTCAGAAATGACTCTTTGGAAGTAGTACTGCACCAGTTGGTAAAGACTAAAATTTATAGATAAAAAACAAAGGCTTTTTCTTTGATAAAACATAGATTAGACCGATAATTTCCTTACTGAGATAATTAGGTCCATTTGCCAATAGAAATCTAAATTATTTTGTATTTATGATTTCTAATCACAATAAAAAATTTTAGTGTTTATTCACAAACTCAGACTATATTATTAAAAACAAATGTAAACAAAACTAGAATTTCAAAACTCTTATTTAAATTTAATCTTTCGAAATAGTCTCGCATTGTTTAAATGAAACTAATAGGTACACAAATTCCTCAAAATTATTGGTTTAAGAATAAAAACAGGGAGCTGTACTGGTACTTACTAGAAATTTACCAAAGTAGTTCCGGAGTGAGTCTTTGGTACCAGTACTGCACTAGTTCATTTGCACCTCAAGTCAATTCACAGTAAAAAAATTTAAATGTTTATTTGCAAACTCTGATATTTTATTAAATACATATAAATATAAACAACATGAGCATCTCAAATCTCGCATTTTAATTTAGTTAATTTGTTTTACAGTCCCTACATAGATCGTATTTAACTAGTGCACAACTGGTTCAAAATGGTTATTTTGAAACTAGTTTTGTAGTTACTAGTCAAAACACTAGTACTTTTTAGAACTAGTTCGACCATATGATACTGGGGAAAAACTCAAAATTCAAAATTCTTTGTTAATAAAACTCTACAAGTATTTTTTTGAAAAAAATACTTCATAACTTTTAAATAAAACTCTTTATGATTTTTTTTTTAATTCATTAAAGAGTAAAGATAAAACTCTCTGTTGAAAAAAACTACAATAAGTAATATTTTGAATTTTATGGAATTTTATTTGCCTACAAAAAATTGTTAACATTTTAAATTTTTGATAACCCTATTAAAAAAAATTAATATGGAGCTTTATATGGTAATTTATAACTTAATGTGATCCATATACCATTTCATCCGAAAAATGACCCGATATAATTCTGTCAGTTGGTTATCACTTTTTATCTAATTGTATCAGTTTAGATCTAAACTGATTAGGTTATATATTAAGCAGATGAAATTTTATCTGATTTTTGACCTGATAAAATTTTATGGGTTTATGTCGCATGGTATTAGTTTAGATCCAAATAGATACATTACTTTACAAACTTATATAGTTATATTTGAATTTTGACCTGATGCAATTATATCTGCTTTAAAACTTTGATACAATTATATAAGGCAAATGTCCGATAAAAATATATTTTATTTATATAAAATTGTACCAACTAAGATCTAAACAGATACCATTAGATATAAACGGGTAAAATTGTATCAGGTCAAAAATTGGATATAATTTCATCTGAATAATCTATAATTTTATTAGTTGAGATCTAAACTTAGAGTTTGCTAAAAACCGAAAAATTTGAAAACCGCGGTTTCGGTTTTTCAAAATTATAAAAACCGCGGTTTCGGTTATTTTTCGGTTTTCTTGTGATATAATTAGAATCGTTTTAATATTTAATTATATATGTATAAAAAATAAATAGTTTAACACGTTCAAAATATTTATTAAAATTCTATTAAATTTCTCATTCGAGTAAAGGCAATAACGTCATTTAGATACATTTCCGTGAGAAGAAAAAAAAAACGTTGAAAACCGTTATAAATGAAAAGTTGTTAATCTTTTTCCGGCAACTTAAGCTGTATTTTAAAGAGTTTAAATTTTAATTTTAGCAATTTGTTTAAAACAACATAAAGGTAAAATTTTATAAATTTCGCGGACTACGAAATAAGACTTTTTGAAAAATATCCAGTCAAAATATGAACTGGATATGTGAAACTTAATATCTCTTAAACCATTTGAGTTTTGGTTGCAATATTTTTTTTTCGCAAATTATGAGCCTCAGTTTATGTTATCCGTAGTAACAAAAAAAAATTTTTTAAGTAATATTTAATGGAGAAAATTTTCATTATAACTAAGTACAAAATTTTGTGAAATAGAAGCTGAGAACTTTTCCAAACTCAAGATTCAATAATATCCAATTTCATTAATTATGTTATTTATTAAAAACCGACTTATTTTTGTCGGTTTTCGGGTTCGGTTTTGAGGCTTGAAAAACCGCGATTTCGGTTTCGAATAAAACCGAACAGCAAACTCTATCTAAACTAATACAATTAGATGAAAACTGATAAACAACTGATACAATTACATCGGGCCATTTTTCGGATGAAACAGTATATTTATACAGATATAACTTAATCGCATTTTATACGACTATATGTAACTGTTTTTACTCGGGAAAGATTAGCAATTAACAAAATTTTATATTAAGAATAGTTCTAAAATTTGGTTCCCTTCATACAATAAATCACGACATTATATTTTTTTTTGGCATTTAGCGGTTATTTTGAAATTTTTTAACTGAGTTTTTTTTTTAATTTACTATAATATATAATATTATATCCAAGTTTGGTTGTTAGTTTGCAAAAAATACGCGAATAAAAATTTTGCAAAAAGGAAAATTATGCATCAATATATTCGTTTGCATAATGTAAATCACTGATTATGTTTTTAAATTAATCTCTTACACAATAAAGCCTTTTTTCGGGTTCCGCTATTATTTTTCAATTTTTTAAGTGCGGTTTTTTAAATTCATATTCTAAGAACTATAACATAATATCCATTACTTTAAAAAGAGTTTGGTGGTTAGTTTGTAAAAAATTTTTTCAAAAAGATAATGGCTCGTATGAATAAAAAATAGATATTACTAATAGGGGGAAATACAGTGTTTTTTAAGCAATTACTTCACAAATCTAGTCTGCTTGGGAGTAGACCAGAAATTTATTTTTTATACCCTACACCACTATGTGGTCAGGGTATTATAAGTTTGTGCTGATGTTTGTAACACCAAAAAATATTGGTCGTAGACCCACCTTATAGTATACCGATCGGTTCAGAATTTTTTTTTATTTCGATTTAACGATGTCCGTCTGTCCGTCCGTCCGTCTGTCTGTCTGTCCATGCAATCTTGTACGCACTCTACAGGTCGCACCTATTAAGATATTTCGATGAAATTTGGTACATAGACCTATGTTGGCCCAAGGACGAACAAGTTTGATTTTTTTGAACATCGGTCCATGTTTAGACCTAGTGCCCATATAAGGGTCCTACCAAAATTATATTGTTTATACGCTGCAGGTCGTAAATATTAAGATATTTTGATGAAATTTGGTACACAGACCTATATTGGCCCAATAACGTAGCCTATTGATTTTGGTGAACATCGGTCCATGTTTAGACCTAGTGCCCATATAAGGGTCCTACCAAAATTATACTGTTTATACGCTGCAGGTCGTAAATATTAAGATATTTTGATGAAATTTGGTACACAGACCTATATTGGCCCAATAACGCAGCCTATTGATTTTGGTGAACATCGGTCCATGTTTAGACCTAGTGCCCATATAAGGGTCCTACCAAAATTATACTGTTTATACGCTGCAGGTCGTAAATATTAAGATATTTTGATAAAATTTGGTATACAGACCTACATTGGCCCAGTAACGCAGCCTATTGATTTTGGTGAACATCGGTCCATGTTTAGACCTAGTGCCCATATAAGGGTCCTACTAAAATTATATGGTTTATACGCTGCAGGTCGCAAATATTAAGATATTTTGATAAAATTTGGTACACAGACCTACGTTGGCCCAAGGACAAAGCCTATTGATTTTGGTGAACATCGGTCCATGTTTAGACCTAGTGCCCATATAAGGGTCCTACCAAAATTATATTGTTTATACGCTGCAGGTCGCAAATATTAAGATATTTTGATGAAATTTGGTACACCGACTTATGGCAGCCGAAGGACGAAGCCTATTGATTTTGGTGAACATCGGTCTATGTTTAGACCTAGTGCCCATATAAGGGTCCCCCCAAAATTATATTGTTTATACGATGCACGTCGTAAATATTAAGATATTTTGACGAAATTTGGTACACAGACCTATTTTGGCCCACGGACGAAGCCTATTGATTTTGATGAACATCGGTCCATGTTTAGACCTAGTGCCCATATAAGGGTCCTACCAAAATTATACTGTTTATACGCTGCAGGTCGCAAATATTAAGATATTTTGATGATATTTGGTACACAGACCTATATTGGCCCAATAACGCAGCCTATTGATTTTGGTGACATTAGTTGGCTTTTACCCAGACTGGTGTAGGGTATTCTATAGTCGGCATGCCCGACTTTAACCTTTTTACTCGTTTAATTTTCGTTTACATTTCATGCTATTTTACCAGCCAATTGTTAATTTTGAGTTAAAATCCATTCCTAAGCCCAAAGTAATAACTTGGAAGTAATTCCTAAGTTTTATTCATATGACAGGGAAATACAGGGTATTTTAAGCAATTACTTCACAAATCTAGTCTACTTGGGAGTAGACTAGAAATTTAATTTTTTTATTTTCGTTTATATTTCATGCTATTCTACCAGCCAATTGGTAAATTTGGAGTTAAAAGCCCAAAGTAATTACTTCGAAATAATATTATAGTTTTTTATTGTACTTTATTTCTTATTCAGTTAAAACACCAAACAATTATTCAAAGATTATTATTATTTTGAAAAATGTAATAAACTTGCAAAATTCTAAACTACATCCAGTCAGCGATGATTTGATTGTCAAGTTTTGGTATCCATATTGTTTCAACCATATTGAATTTCTGATAAAAAGCGGAAATTCAAAAAATTTCTGAAACACGTGTTCACTTAAATCGTGTATAGATTATGATATGTAAATTTTATATTTCAATCACAAATATCTCCGTACAAAAGAGTCAAAAATTTGTTTTTTTTGGATTTTCTTGAAAATAGGATATGTCAGGATATGCTCGAACATGTTATATATACCGCTGGACGCGCCTCTAAAAAACCTTTCATATGATACCCATATTGAGTATGTTTTCTTAAGCTAAAATGCAAATTTCTTAAAAAAACTAAAAAAAAGACCTTTTTTAAAAATGGTCCAGCTCTTGAGATCTCATTCCTAGACCCGAAATATTTTGGGAATTATCATAAAACAAATCAAGGTTTATTTTGAGACGGGCACTTTTTTAAAACTTTTTTTCTGTCCATATAAGGTGAGTCGCTCTAATATATATGGGCAAATCCACGGAACGCGGTGTTTCCATGTAACTCGGAATTTAAACCAATTTAATAACAATATATAATATTTTTGATGGTATCAGCATTTTCAAAGCAAAGAATTTAATCAGCCGAACATCTTAAATTTTAATATTTATACTGCCAACGTGCTCTACTCAATTAAAAACTACCCTAATTTACCCTTATTTTGCTTGTAACTTTCAAAAGTTTTTAAACTCTTTTGGGTATAACTTTTCAAGCTAAGAGGAAATCGCCTAAAACCTTTGGTGGATAATAATTCTGATGTCGAAAAATATCACACTTTTTGAAAAAAATAGGTGCCCTCAATTAGGAACAAATGGTAGTTATTTAAAATCTGTAACTCTGTTTTTTGAATAAAGAGTAATTCCAGAGATTTTTAATTTTTGCGCTTTCAGCCTCAATGTAATTAAAAATGTTTTGATACATATGTCAGTATCAAACAAAATAAATGAGGTCAAATTGATTAGTGTGCCTTAAGACATAAAGAAGATATGACAACAATAATCTCTTCATATCTATGCGTGAAATACATAAAATTTTATATTTTTTGGTGGGCACATCCGTGATTTGATCGGTATGTATCAGTAATACTATTATTGTGTGTAAGTACTAAATAGATCGTACTATTATTTTGGTATCCAAAGCCTTTTTAGATTAAATTTTGTAGCTTTTCATAGATTTTTGGAGCTAAAAGTGATGTAGAAACGAAACGGATAATCCGATTATTTTGGCACTTACACACAACAATATTAATGGCGATATATATCATATAAGCCAGATTTTAACCATTAATTCTTTTATCTGTGGATGTGCCAGTCAATTAAAAGTTGAATTTTTTGAGTATTTTGCAGCGAAAAGTGATGTAGAGCATAAAAAAAATCCGATCTATTTAGCACTTTCATATTATGATAGTTATGATAACATTCAACGTTCCAGATTGATTGGAGTGGATAATTCTTAAAACTGTGGAGGTGCCTTCAATTTGAATTTAACTTTTTAGCAATTTTTGGAGAAAGATATATTGTAGAGAATACATAGTTCATCCGATCCATTTAGCACTTTCACATAATAATAGTAATGAAGATATGTAACATTCATATAGGGTTGCCATCCGTCCTCTTTTCCCCGGACACCGTCCTCTTTTTTAGGGCGTCCGAGGCAGTCCTCCTTCTTTTTTATTAAGTGTCCGGGGTTGTCCTACTTTTTTCACTTTTCCCCATAACTTTTTTTGAATTGTCATCGCTGTTTTGTCGCTGTTTTTTCAGTTGACTTGTCATCACTTACTTTTATTGCCAAATTTGAAGCTTATCAGCAGTGAGCCAACTGTTGAATTACAAAAAAAATTAATATTGTTTCTAATGATGATGATTAATTTAATGAATTCCTTATCTTGAAAAATTATGTAAAAAACTTAAATTCAATTAACACGACTGATAACAAGTTTTGGTGCGATTTTTTTTATTAAAAATGATGTTTGCTACACTCAAAAAAAAAGTCAGTAAAGTCAGCAAAAAATGTTGCTGTGTCAGCAAATTTTTAGTCAGGAGCGAGCTTGCAAAAAAGTTGGTAATTTCAGCAAAAGATTTGCTGAAAATCAGCGAGCTGATTTTTACCAAAAAATAGTAATCTTCAGCAAAAGTTTTGCTATCACTTAGTCGACTGCAAATGAAAAACATCCTTGCTAAAATCACTAAACTTTTTGCTGAATATTAGTAGACTGAAAAAAACTCGAAATTTTACTTTAGTTAATTTATTTGCTGAAAATTTAAATATAGAATATGTGTAGAGTTGTTTTTCTTTTTTTGTCATTTCCGTTTCCAGACAAGCTGCGACATCTACATCTTGTCTATCTGGTTGTCGTCCACGCTATGAATGCGGTTATCAGCACAATTTTTGTAGCAAAATAAATTAGTAAAACATTAGTTCAAAATTAGATTAGTGCTAAAAAAATATAACTAAAGTTTTTGCAGAAAACGGAATTTCAGCAAAAAAAATTGCTGAAAACTAGTACACTTGATATATAAGACGTTTTACTAATTTTTCTACTAACTTATTTTTTTGAGTGTATGAAATGAAAAATTTGATAAGTTTTATTTTTTCTTACCAGCACAAAATGCCAACCCAGAACCTATATATCGTTAGCTGAAATGCAAAACCACGTAACTAACATTTTTACTATTTTACAGGAGAAACAAAAAATGTTATATATTGAAAAATAAATGGAGTTTTGGTAATCAAATATCGCAGATTTTCTAAATATAGACTGATTAATTCATTTCTGGAATAAAAGTAATAATTTATTAATGTTTCAAAGAGTTAAGTTAGTTATGCGCTTTTGAACTCGTATTTTCTTAAACAAAAACACGTAACTACAATGAATTTTTTTTAAGTTTCAAGGAAAATTTTGTTTTGCATTCATAAAATGTAGAATAAAAGAAGTTGTTCTCTTGTTATTTAATATATCGCTTTATATATTTATTTTTTTTTTTTAAATATGAAAATAAAAAATGATTTACAAAAGCAAAAGATAATTAACAACAATAACTACAATACAAATAAAGGAAAAAATTAAACCTTTACTTCTCAAATGGAATTTCATTGTAATAATAATGACAATCGGGTGGAAGAAATGGTTTAAGGTCCTGAAGATGTTGACATTTTTTGCTTGAAATTTTTATTCTTTGTAAATGCAACTTCAAAGTTTCAAACGCTTTTAATTTGTTTCCAATTCTTTGTGAAAATTCCTTAAACTCATCTGTTGCACTTAATTTAAAATAAATTACTCCAGAGGGATCATACGCTAATACACGAATCATATTGACTGTGGGATCTCCAAAAAAAAAATTTATTATAATTAACAAAGTAAAAATTTCAAACTATAATCACTATAATTATGAGAAAATAGGACTACTAGGGGAGGGGAGCGTAGTAGCACTATCCGCTAGTGAAATATAAAAATTCAAATCCTACTATGAATAAATAAAATTCAATAGAAATAAATATGTGTTAGTTACAATTTTCAAGCAACAAGTATGTAGTTACGTGCTTTCGATTTTCGCTAATAATATGTCTAATTTTTATTATATGACAGTAAAAATTGGAGAAGACGTGGAGCTCGTTGATATGCATCATAATCGATCAAAAAACCGATTTTGAATTTTTTGTTAGTTACGTGGTTTTGCATTTCAGCTAACGATATTCTTTAGTCAAACGCAGTGGATGCAAAAAAGAAATAAATTGAATCCTGAAACTATTTCTGATATTATTAGAGTCAAATATAATTTTGATATGTATTGTCAAGAGTTTTATGAATATTTGAAGAAATGCGACAGTAATATATTGATTCAAATTGGAAGCATTGAAAAATATTCATGAAACTCTTGATAATTCGTATCTAGAAATTATAGAAATGTACATTCCCGAAAATGTTTGCAATCAATTTTTTAATCTTTGTTTTTTTTATCTATTTAGGTACTACTAATTTTAAGTTCAGAATGATTTTTTATCTTTTTAGTGAAGTTTTTTTAATCATGGCGCAGTGGACTCCAGAATAAAATTGAATCCAGAGACTATTTCTAGTTCTATTTCTGCATTTAGAATTTTTCATACAAAAAGTGGATTTATTAAATCCAAAAAAAGGTGGATTTATTTATCTGGGTTTACAAATAAGAATAAAAACAAAAATATATGAAACATCCTGTTCATTTAATTTCAGAAAACAAAAATACGAATGAAAGTAAAAAGAGAAACAACAAAATTGTAAAACTAACAAGCAAAAGCTTTTCCTTTAAATTTTTTCTGTTAAATATGTTAAGAAAAAAAATACACTTCATAAATATTTATTTTCCATCTTCGAAATGGGGAAATATCTGAAATAGAAATGGCAATTTTTCACTCTAAATCCAATTAGCGAATATTATATATTGTAGTGAAATATTTTAATTGTGTAGAAATGTAAATTAAAGTGATGAAACTTAAAAGACAGACTGTTTCTTGCCGTTTTATATAAAATATAATAAAGAATTTAAAATTTGAATAAAATCCTTCACGATTGAATCTATTATTAAAAATTAGGGTGAAAGAAGTGTCGGATAGAAAAATTCTGTTAAAATAGGTGGAAGCTAATTCCATCTACTGAGCACTTTGAGAACTACTTTTTGGATTTATTAAATCCAAGTGATTAAAAAATGCAGTTGTAGTCTATAATAGTAAAAAAAAAATTTTATATGAATTTTCAAGAGTTTTATGAATATTTGGAGAAATGCGAAAATAATATACTAATTCAAATTGGAAGCATTGAAAACATTCATGAAAATCTTCATAATTCGTATCAAGAAATTATAGAAATATCCATTGCTGAAAATGTATGATTTTTTTGTTTTCTGTGAATTTTTTTTTAGTGGGAATAAAAATTGTTTTATTTACAAAATAAAATTTTATTTGTATATTTTATTGCGTTGTTGGTTTTTGTAAAATTAATTTATTTAAAAAAATTGTCCTCTTTTTTAAGACAAATGTCCACCTTTTTTAAGGTTCACGTCCTCTTTTTATCCAAATGGAAATGGCAACCCTACATTCAAGACATATTTGATCACATAATTCTTTAAACCGTGGATGTGCCATTCAATTTTGTGCTGCAATTTTGAAGGAAATTTATATGGGCACTAGGTCCAAACATATACCGATTTAAACCAAAATCAACAGACTTCGTTCTTGGGCCGATGTAAGTTGATCTACCAAATTCCATCAAAATATCTTAATATTTACGACCTGTAGCATGAGCACAAGATTACATGGAGAGACAGACGGACGGAAAAATTAAAAAACAACATTACTTAAAATTAATAATGGAAATATAGCACGACTATGCATTTTCGAATAAACTTACCGTGATGATTGCAAAATTTGTGTCATCTTTTTTCATTAACTCGAAGTAAAAGTGTGTAAAAACTACTCAAAAATATCCAAAAAAGTTTTTGTTTGTTACTGAAATTTTATTTAAGTAAGAAATTTTCGAACAAAATATTCCACTTAAGAACAATTGTAGTAAAAGTTCATCCTACTGACTGTAATACTGGATCTTAGTACCTGTATGTTTTTTTTTTTTTTTTTCATATACGTTAAAATAATCACAATTCACCTATTTGGGGAAAAACATATTTTTCAATAAAAATTACCTTTTTTTCTAAAATAAATCTTTGTTTGCATTTAAGGGTTAAAATTATGTGTTGTTAAGTCTATATGCATTTTAGGTAACTATATATTTAAAACAGATGAACTTCAGTCATGTGTAGGTAAATTCGTTGACGAAGATAGCCATACGTTTTAAAGAGAAGTTAATTTTACTTAGCATGTCTTTCCAAAAATTGTGGTAATAGTTTATTTTTGGTCAACGGTTTTATTTTATTTGTTTATTTTGTATCGCTCGTATTTATTTTGTGGCTTGTTATAAATTATTTTGCTTTGTTTTCATATTTGGCGAAATTATGAAATGGCTATTGCCCTTGCTAGTTCACATACTGGCTTTTTCGGAAATTGCTTGTAATTTTTTTTACTTTGGATGGTTTTATATCTTTTGTTTAATGGTGTCATGTCGTGTATAAATATATGTATATAGGTACCTACATATATTTACACACAGAGAACAGATTCGTTGTGTCAACCGAATTTGTTGCCAACCGAATTTTGGTAGTTATGTGTACTATCACATCACGGTTGTGACTAGGGTTTGGGATTTCCCGGACTTTTTTATTTCCCGGAAAACGGGAATAAAACAATTTGATTCCCGGGATTGTATAATTATTTTATGACTAAATTATTTTCTGTGTGTAGTTTTAGTTTATGGTAAATACAAATTATTACACATGCACACAGAGAACAGATTCGTTGTGACAACCGAATTTGTTGCCAACCGAAATTTGGTAGTCCCATTATTCGGTTGCAGCTATCGAAATCTGCAGTTATTATTATTAATTCATAAGCAGAAAATATAAAAAAAGAGTTAGATTTTATATAAAACGGCAAAAAAAAAAAAATTGAATATAAATCTAAATTGATTAAAAAAAAATTAAGAGCCTGAGATATATATTTATTTGCTGAGGAGTATACCGGATTACTTTTTAAAATATAAACAATTACCTCCCCAGGAAAATTTTTTACAATCGGTAGCTAACCACATCTATTCTACAACAGGTTCTATTGCAACCGATTCCATGCAACTGATTCCGGAACCAGTTCCTGGGATCCCATATGGAAGGTATGACTGAAGTAGAATCAGTTCTAGAACTGGTTACATAACTGATTCTATGGGAACCGGTTCCACTTTGGAGCTATAGAAGTGGTTGCTTTTGGGACAATTTCAAACAAAAATAATCGGTGTTAGAATCGACAGTAGAAGGGGTTGTAAATGAAAAGTAGCTATTCTGCAACCGATTCTTTGGAACAGAAAATTTTCCTGGGTCATATTGTTAGAATTTTACTAACTTATATTAGTAAAATTTAGCTTTTGCCGGGAACTTCACAAAGAAGGGTATTTTGCACACTAGCTTTACATCAAGTTTTAATTCTAAAAATTGTAAACATATAAAATAAAAAAATTTAGAATATACAAATGAAAGATTTTTACATACCTTTAGTTTAATAGCACTGCCGAAATTGCAAACAATGCAATTTGTACCATTATAATAAAAGAAAAAGTTTTCAACTATTTTCCTTTAATTTTTGTTATTAACTTCGCTTTATATTTTTAATTTTTTGATAACTGAGAGAAATGCAAATATCTTTCGGTTGTGGTAGTTTATTTTTGGTTATGAAGACCAAAATTTTTAGAATGGATTTTTTGTGGTTTTAATTTGGGTGCCATAACCGAAAATCTATTACACAATTGATTGAGCATTTTTCAATTCAGAACGTGCAACCATAAGTTAGTAGAAAACAATTAGTACACACAGAAAACAGATTCGTAGTTCCAACCGAATTTTTTGCCAACCGAATTTTTGTAGTTCCAGGTACAATCACTTTTATTTATTTTTAATACCATTGTAATTACCAAAATTTATTTACAATTTTTGTTGTGTTAATAGATTACTTTAATGTTTGTGGATTATAAATTTTATAAATAGAAAAACACGTTCCACAAAATTTATTTAAAAATTAAAATTTTTTTATGTCGATAACTGGAATCGAACCGGCGACCCTCCGCTTGTCAGCCAATTGCTTTTCCCCTAAGTTAAGCTCTATTTAATTTTTTTCAGTCAAATTTCAAATTTGAATTTCTTCAGGTTTGAATATTTTGTCTATAAATAAAATAATATCAACAACAGAAAATCAGTTGTGTCTTCTAATTTGAATAAAAAAAATTAAAAAAAAAAATTTATATCGCGAACCGGGATAGAATCGGCGACCTTCCGTTTGTCAGCCCATGGCTTTTCCTTTAGGCTAAACTAGACATAAATTTTTTTTGGCAAATTTCAAATTTTAATTTCTTCAGGTTGAGAATTTGAATATTTCGTTTTTAAATAAAATTATATTCACAACAGAATATCAATTGTGTCTTTTAATTTGAATCAATAAAAAACTTATTTAAAAAAAAAGTAATGCCTTGTTGAGGTTTGAACTCAAATCTCTAAGCCTATAAGGCTGTGTCTCCACCTCCTACGCCACAGATACTAACATTTAGTTGTTGTCTAACTTAGAATTTAAACATGCATATGTATGAAACGAAAAAATATGATAGATGCCAAAATTTTATTATGATAAATAAAATTTCTGTTCCTTGTCTCAATATAGTATTACAATTACCAAAATAATTGAAATTAATGGTTAAAGCTACTAAAGTTTAAAAAAAAATTTTAAATTGATTGGAAAAACTAATACTTTGGATAGAGTGATCGATTTTATTGAAACACAACTGATACTAGATTTTTGCAGCCGATATTTTATTCAAATGGCTAAATCTTCGATAAATTGGTGGTTGTTGGTATTGAAGTTAATGTGGAAGTTGGTATTTTTTCAATATTGGTTAGAAAAGCCAATATTTTGTATAATGTGATAGTGTTTTGGTTCATCATATATATTTTCTGTTTACAAATAAATATAACTTTCCTGATGATGAATTTTAAAAAACTGCAATTAAAATTATTGAATAATGAAAAAATTTCATTGGTTCCGATAGAATTCCAACCAATTTATTTTCTGTGTGTAAGGCATTAGTAGAGAAAGATTTTAAAACTTCGATTGATGCAACTGACAAATAATGCATATTGCTAATTTATAAGGGAAAATATTAAATTTTCAGCATTGCCACTGCCAAATAAAATTATAAATTATTATGTTTTTCAAATTGGTTGGGAGGACAGATTTTTGTAGTAGGGTTCTATAAGTCGACTTTCGACTAATCGATTAATCGACTTTTTGCGAAAATTTTCGACTTTTTGAAAGTCGACTTTCTTGTGAAGCAAAAGTTGAAAAGTCGACTTTTGCTTTCGACTTTTCGACTTTTTTATTTATTACCATATGGCTAATAGTGCATTTAGATAGAGCAAAAACTACCTAGTTTTTGCATAAAACTGGTTTTTGTTTGTTTTTTATGTATGCGTTTTGACAAGTAAAAACTAGCAACGGCCAAAAACTAGGTAGTTTTTGCTCTGTCTAAATGCACTAAAAGAAGTAAATTTTGTTTTTGCTGATATAACACAATAGAAAAAATTAAGCAAGTGTTGCTAATCTATTGGAAAACAAAACAGTGAAATATGACATAAAAATCTCTAAAATGTCTACGACACACAGTGGTTTTAAATTGAGAGAAGTTGTAATACATACACAACTTCTAAACTAATCGTCCGATTTGGACAAAGTTTATAGAATATTGTAGAGTAGGAATAAGGCTTCTGGAAAAATTTGTAGTCACCCTGTTTTATTAATAGGGCATTTATTTAGCACCAGCGTGCAAAGTAGACAACCTCGAGTGTAAACCTTTGGCTTCTTAAATTGTCAGCCGATTTCAATGAATTTAGACTTTTTGAATTATACTTAGGGCAAGTAACTTTTTTCCAATGTAACCATGGTTAAACCAGGGGGTTTCCATCAGCTGCTTTTAAAAATTCTTTATGAGCCAAAAAATTTCACGCAAGAAACGGAGGAAAAACAGAAGGAATATGAAGAAAATTAACTGCGAATGAGATAAAATGAAGGAATTCGGGAAAACAAAAAAATAATAAAATCGTTTTTACAACAAAAAAACAAAAGTTAAAAGCAAAAAAATGTATTTAAATTAATTCATTATTATTTATTTCCTTATTAAAGTTGTTTTTGTTACCGTTTTATTCATTAATCGCAAAAAAAAATTAACTTTTTCACTTTTCTTTTGTCATTCTTCACTGAAATTAACAGACCAGAGCATCCATACAAATAATTGAGCACGAGTTCACATAATTTCTTCGGACGAAAACTCTTTCCTTTAAATCCTCTTTGGTTAAACGTTAAACCCAGATATTTTCATATAAATTTGAGATTCAAAACTATGGTTAAGCACTAAACTCAGTTTATTTTGGGATAAGTTAGCAGGTTTTAATTAACAATTTTTCAACAAAACTTTTCGCTAATTTCAGCAGGATAGAATATTATTGGCATTTAACTAAGTTTAACTTTTAAAAAAAGTT
Organism: Leucophora obtusa; assembly: GCA_949987735.1. Lineage (NCBI taxonomy): Eukaryota > Metazoa > Arthropoda > Insecta > Diptera > Anthomyiidae > Leucophora > Leucophora obtusa. The sequence goes on from OX465295.1 coordinate 137,985,353, forward strand.
TATAGAAAACAGCTTTTTCATTGTGTTTTGTCTACTAATATTGAGATAATTATTTTGCTATATGAGAAGGGTAGTTGTCATTTAAAACAAACTAAAATATAACCCAAATACAGCTGAAATTTTGTAGAGTTTAGAGTATTATTTTTTCTGTTTTATCTAACTAAAATTTACTAAACAGATTCGGCAGTTTTTTCTGCAGGGCCATTTTTATCCATTTTATCTGCTATTTGCACAGATTTATTTCTATCAGTGTATTAGTATTGCTGGAGTAAGTCATAAAATCAAAGTGAAATTTATACAAAATGTAAGCATTGACTTTGATTTCACTTAAATTTTTGTAGCGCTTATTGTGTAAAGCTTAAAGCATAACTTGTCAGAATAGGTATCTGCCGATAGCACTGATGATCATAATGAAAACAGAGGAACCAAAAATTTAAAAGGCTATAACCCCCCTTGAAAAATGGTCTAGCTACGCCTTTGCCTAGCAGCATTTGTTGAAAGCGAGAAAATTTTTGAACTTAATTTTAACTTTTCATAGGTGCATAAAATATAGCTCCCCAATTTTTTTAGACAGAGAAATTATTGTACTTCCCAGTGTAGAAACGGTAATGACATATCATTATTTTTTGGACTACCAGTAATGACACCCACTTACCTTCTGCATTATTTTAAAACATATAATAATGAGTTACTGATAATGACATATTTTTATCATTATTTCAAATAGAAAATAATTTTCTAGATTATTTTGAAAATTTTTTGAAATCTATTTTTAGACTCAATATTTTTTATACACTGGTAAGGATATATGTAACCACATATTTTTTGATTTTTTGTATGTTGGCGAGTAAGGTTACTTGTGTGCAGCAGGTCAATTATGTTTTTATCTATTAAATATTACATGTCGATATAGCTCAGATGGTAGAGCTATTGACTGGCAATCTGTAGACCCAGGTTCTATTCCCGCACCAGCAAATTTTATTAAAAAAAAAAAATACAATAAAAAATATTTTTTTTTATATAATTTATTTTTTTGAAAATCTATTTTTAGACTCATTATTTTTATCAGTACTGGTAAGCACATAGGTAACGATATATTTTTTGATTTTTCGTATGCAGGTGTGTAACCATAACTCATTATTTTTCGCGACATCGCCATATAAAGGTAATAAGAAATGTAATAACAAAAGTAACTAGTTACCATTACCAAGTATATATTACATAACCACATATCTGGTAATGATTTTCTACACTGGGTTGATTACAATTAATCCAACCTTTTAACCTATATCGTTTAAACATGCTTTTTTTGTCAGTTAAAAGATTAACTGGACAATTAAAAGTTTAACTCTGCCAGTTTAAACTACCAAGGTGATGCTCAAAAAACTAAAAGAACATTATCTATAGAAGGGGCTCCAAAGCCCAAAAATGCAGTTTTGTGCATCAAGTGGGGATTTTTATTAAAAAAACTGGTATGTTGCCATATGGCTACACCATGCATTTAAGGGTTAATTTATAAGAATTAAATAAGCCTTAATGTATATAAGTTTTGTGCTACATTTTATGTTTAAAACCACTGTGCGATGATAAAAATATGGAAAAATTTTATTTTATATGCATAAAAGTCGAATTTATGCTCATTATCAACAAGGTGCAATTCTACGTTTTGAATCTAGTTAACATAAGCTAAAAAAAATATGATTTTTTGCTATTTAGAAATTTTCATATAAAAAGTCGATTACTTTTACCTGTAAAAAGTCTGAAAGTCGAAAAGTCGACTTTTGAAAATTTGAAAAAAGTCAAAAAGTCGAAAAGTCGACTTTTTGTTGCGACTATATAACCCTATTTTGTAGCTGTTGGGACCTTTAAATAGAAAAGTTTAAAATATTTGGTTAATAAAGCCAATATTTTTCTAATACAACTGTTTCTCTGTAATTATAATTAAAATGTTGTTACAAAGATAAAACAATTGCCGGGGTGATGGATTTCTAACAGATTTATTTTGTGTCTGTACAAAAAAATTTTGTTGTCCCAACCGAATTTGGTTTCAACCGAATCGTTCGGTTGCTCCAACCGAAAATTCGGTTGTCACAACCCTATTTTTATTGTTCCAACTGAAATAGGGTTTTGGGAACCGAAATAAGGTTGTGACAACCGAAATAGGGTTGAAACCGAATTTTCAGTCACAGTCGAACGAACCAAATTCGGTTGGGACAACAAATTTTTATTGTAGGTGTACTTACATATATAAATAGACATATATAAATTTGTTTAACATAAGAATGCTAAATATATCATCACCTTAAATGCAAACGGACGTAACTACACTTTTATATTTTTTAGAGGAGAAGCAGAAAACGTTATAAAATCAATAATAATAAAGTATTCTTTGCAGTTTTTTCAAATTTTATTTATGGTATAGATATTTATTTATTTTTTAACAACTTTTTTTAACAAGTTTTTAAGATAGTTACGTCCTTTTGAATTGCTTTTTTTTGAAACAAGAAGACGTAACTACACTAAAGTCATTTTGAGATGTACAACCACGCCACAAAAATTAAAACATGTTATGTTAGTAAATTTTTCAAGCTTTTTTAATAAAAATACTTGTTTATATTTTAATTAATTTTTTTTTAATCTAAATGTTTATATTTTGTTAAAAAAAAAGAAAAAGGATTTGTTATTCATTTTTAAACTAAAAAATACATGTATTTTTAATACAGATATTTAAGGAATTTTAAATGAAAAAAAATTGCCACAATACGGGAATTTACCCAAATCGCGGGTAATTTCTTTCATGCGTAGTTTTTGCGTAATCGGATAAATTACACAATTAAAAAATAATTCAATGCATGAATTGGATAAATGATATTAGCCGTGTTTTCGACTTAACTATATCCGTTAACTCATAAAAAAATTTAAAGTGCATAAAAACGCGCTTAAGACGAAAATAACATATGACTTTTCGTATGCACGTTAACTTTCAACACGGATAATTATCAACGTTGAAAACTCAACGTTTATACATTTTCACATCTAACGTAACTTATTCTTGTTACTTCCTAAAAACTTTTGCTGAGGTACGTTCGATTATAACGAAACAATTATAAAAATAACGTTTTTAAAATTTTTTTGTACTACAATCGGTTTAACGTAGATTTGCTTTAAATACTTAACGTTGATAGGCATGAGACAAAATACGGCTATTTTCAGATTTTTTAGTTAATTGAATAAAGTAAAACTAACTCCGACAGTTCCAATTCAAATGAAGTGAATTTGATTTTTCAGATAATTCATTAAAAAAAAATTAGAAGTTCTGCTGTAATTTATTATACTCAGAGAAAACCAATTCATTGTGACAACCGAATTTCTTGCCAACTGAATGGTTTGGTGGCAGTAACCGAATTATTGGCTATTGCAATCAAATGTATTCCTGACATAATTTAAATATATTGTTTCAACCGAAATTCTATTATATTCACCGAATTTCTGTTGCCACAAACAAATATATCGGTAGATCCAACCAAACCAATCGGTTGGCAAACAATTCGGTTGCCACAACGAATCTCTTTTCTCTGTGTCCTTTAATATTTTCTTAAATTTTGAAAACGTCTACCAATCTCCATTAAAAATTATAGATTTTTAATTTTGCTACACACAGGGAAATATTCAGTTGCAAAATGATTGCAATTAATATTATTTTACAACGACAGAGGAATATGTGTTAAAATTATAAAATATCTTTTACGTAAACCGTTAACTTTCGTTAGCAACAAAACATTTGTAATATCAACTGTATTAACATTCTGAGTTTACAGAATTCGGTACATTCAACCATATTATCCTCAAATGATATTTTTTAAACCTATTCGATAGTGGTAACCATTAAAAAACTAGAAAAGAACATTTTACAGACTTTGTTAGTTGTAATAGCCAAATTTTATAAAATAGACGTTTACCAACGTGTTACCAAGTAAAATTCACCAAATATTGGTTACACTGACCGAAAAGCAATTTTATTTATAATAGATTTTCAGTTCTGATCACCGAATTTTAATTAAGTAAATTGTTATAACTGTCAAAATAAAAATTTATTAAAAAATTATTAAAAAAAATAAAAATGCAAATAAATTCATATTTTTTTATAATAGATTTATTTTGTTGGTAGCACAAGAATAAATACATGGTAATAGAATTATATATGAGTTATATGTGGGTTTCTTTAAGTATTTTTCACTATCTTACCATTTAGGTCCTTGATCTGGAGCTATGTCCAATTACAAAGGAAAAACCGAAGCAACAAATATTGTAAATAATGGACTATGTCTGTGGTAACATTTGCATAAAAAGAACGCGGCTTATGAGTCATTTGTCAATGGAACTGTGGATCGTTTTTACAGAAAAATATATTTGAATCTGCTAAGAAAATTCCAAATTACGAGAGTCTTCCTGCATATTTTAAGGGCTTTTTTTTATAGAATCTTTGGGTTTTTTACGATAATCTATGTGTTTATTTTTGTATAGGTGTATATTTATGATTTACTTTAATATTATTTTTAATTGTTCTAATAATATCTAATAAGTTTGTATCCTTGCAAATAATTAATAAAAAATAAAAAAAAAAATATTGGAAACAGTGTTATATTGAATTCGATAGGTATTATTCAAAATATTCGGTCGGGTCTACAGAATTCGATTCGGTAGTGTCTACTGAATTCGATGTTTATATAGTAGGTATAGCTGAAATGTCGATAGCTGCAACCGAATAATGTGATAGTACATAGAACTATCAAAATTCGGTTGGAAACAAATTCGGTTGACACAACGAATCTCTTCTGTGTGTGTATTTGTAGGAAGGAAAAAGAATTTTATTGAAAAATTTAACAGACTCGGGGGAAATAACGGAATTTTTTGGATATAGTGAACAAGATAATAGGCTTTAATCAGTAAAATATTTCTAAGCGCACATAAATTATGATATTATAATTTTTATATCCTTCACATGTTGAAATCATAATTTATTCTTATTAGAGAACTTTTTAAGTTCCAAAACGACTATTCTCTTTCAAAAATATATATCTTTAATGCCTCTAATTTAGCACATTTTCTCTGAGAAAATAACGCCTCTAAAAATGGGAGATTTGTTTTTATATGATGTGGCTCTTGCCTTCAAAGAGAAATCATTATATGTATAAGCAGTTCAATATAGCTATATAGTCGTGATATTTGTTAATGAAGTCTAATTTTTTTAATACATCATAATCTCCCAGAAAAGGGGGTTTTGGTGTTTCTCATAAACTAATGAAGATAGATAATTGAAATTTGCTTCGTTTTACGACGAAAAGAAAATCAACCAAAGTATTTTTGGCTATTCGAATGTTTAAGGGGTAAAACGGGGATGAAAAGTTCCAAAAAATCGATTTTCGAACATCACTGTTGGTGGATAGGACGGGGAGGGGGCAAACATGTTACATATGGGCATTTCCACCGAAAGGTCCACCGAGACTAAAATATTAAAAGTTCTTTAAAACACTTTGTTTTATCATATTTTCATAGGGAAACAATCAAATTTAAATAACGTAAAAAGATTTCGCATTTATTCATAACCCATTTCGAGGTATTCGAATGCAAAGTCGCACAAGCGCATCTTTTCTTATTTGGATATTTCTATTGCACATTTTGTTTTGATAAAAGTTTTTAAACAGAGACGTTATGAATTGACTTTTGCTTTCTAAAATATTTCTAAAGGTACAAAGAGTCATAAAAGAATGCATAATAAACAATGCGATTGAAAATAACTGTAAGTTTTTGATTTGCATTGTCGCATATTTCGATGTCCCGTGCGACATTGAAAAACAACATTTGTTATCAGTGCGTCGAAAGTACACGCAGAAAGCTCATCAAATATTGATTACAAACAGAGATTTTTTATACAATTAAAATAAAAAAAACCTACCTGAAAAATAAGAAGAATTGTGATCTTGGTACTTATACGCAGTTGGTCACGTGCGACATCGTAAGGGTGAAATTTAAAAATTTTAAATTTTTTTTTCTTATGTAAATGATTTATTTATATAAATACATACTTTTAAATTTTTTTAAAATTGGCATGCACCATGGTCAAGAAGTAAAAGCAAAAAAAAACTGTGTTTTATATTTTCATATAAATAAATACTTCCCAGCAAAACTTTTTTGAACTGGTTTCCTCTGAATGTGTTCTAGAACAGGTGTTTTTACCACCGGTTACGTGGAACACGTTCTAGAACTGATTCCTGGGAGTCAAAATGGAAGGTTTCACTGTCGCGGAACCAGTTCTATAACTGGTTCTAGAACCGGTTTCAAAGTAACCTGTTCTAGTTTGGAGGAAAAGAACCTGTTGCTTTTGGGACAAACTCAAACAAAAATCACCGATGATAGAACATAAATTATAACAGGTTGCATGCACGTACAAGTTGTTCTACAATGGGTTCTTTCCATCCGACAATTTTGCTGGGTTAATTCATACTACATATTTCTTTTAAGTTTGTTTTTGGTTATTATATTAAAATAAATACCTTGAATACTTCTGTCGATTTAAAAACATTTTTACTAAGCTTGTTTTTATATAATTTCGTAAAAAGAGCAACAGAAACAACATAAATCTCATGATGGAAAAAAATGTCCCGTGCGACATGTCACGTGCGACAGTGAATAAAATTAAATTAAAAAAATAATATGAATCGTTTTTGGGTAAAATATCAACCATTTTTAAAGGACATCAATGCACAACAGTGTAAAATTAGTCACATTGAAATATTGCTTCAGGTTTCGCTGAAATCGGCATTTTAATTGTTAGCCGCGAAAACCACTTCTGTTTTTGTCCCGTGCGAATGCCTTGTTTTTTTACAATTATCTTGAAAACGAAAAATTGATAAAAATCAACCTCAGCACCAATTGTAGGGCTAATAAAAAGATATAAGTAAAGCCTATTGTCAAAATAAAAATCCGTTTTATTTTGACTTTTTTTCACTTTAAAGGTGTACGACGGTCCCGTTCGACATGATGGAGATGCCCATATTTTTTCTAATTTGAGGACCCTTAACAAGAATCTGAAGTCAAAATAACGATAATATCCGCAAACAAAAAGTCGGTAGTGAAAACGTTAAAATTTAAAAAAAAAATAAGAAAAACTTCAAAAAAGAGGCCCTGCAGAAGAAACTGCCAAAACTAGCAGAATTGGTTTGCTAAATATTAGTAAGATAAAAACAGCAAGAACAAAATTCTAGCTAAGTTTTAGTTAACTGAAAATAACAATTCACCCTGCTAAAATCAGCAACAACTTTTGCTTAGTTTTAGTCGACTGAAAACATCATAAATTTTTTATTTTTCATAGCATATGTAGATTTTTTTTAATATGAATAACGATTTAACTCACTGAAATTAGGACTCTACTATTGTTAAGCAATTATTATTAGTTTTTTTTTTTTTTTTTTGTTATTTTAACTGGAAAATTGTTACTTTTATTCAATACAACTAACTAACTTAAATACAACTAAAATTTGGAGATATAACAGCATTTTGTTGCTGTTTTTTGTCTACTAATATTGAGAAAAAGATTTTTCTAAATTAAGCAGGGTAAATTGTCATTTGTATTGTACTAAAATATAACTACAATTTTGTAGATTTTGAATTCCCATTGTGGCAACGCTGACACAAGCTTACACACTACATGTGTTTGTATGTTTTTCATACAAGAGTGTAGTTACACCTTTTTGCATTAAGAAATACATGCACTTGTAGTTACGTCCGTTTGAATTTCTTTAATAAAGTCGTAGAATTCTAAAATTTTGTGTGAACATGTAGTTTGATAAAACGAACCATAATCAATAAAAAACTCCATTTCGAATTTTTGTGTAGTTACGTCCGTTTGCATTTAAGGTGACGATATGTATGTTTATTAGAGCGACTCACCTTATATGGACACCAAAAAAGTAAAAAAAGTGCCCCCCTCAATATAAACCTTGATTTGTTTTATGATAATTCCCAAAAAATTTCGGGTCTAGGAATGAGATCTCAAGAGCTGGACCATTTTTAAAAAATGTATTTTTTTTAGTTTTTTTAAGAAATTTGCATCTTAGCTTAAGAAAACATACTCAATATGGGTATCATATGAAAGGTTTTTTAGAGGCGCGTCCATCGGTATATATAACATGTTCAAGCATATCCTGATATGTCCTATTTTCAAGGATATTCTATAAAAAAAAACAAATTTTTTACTCTTTTGTACAGAGATATTTGTGATTGAAATGTCAAACTTACATATCATAATCTATAGACGATTTTTGTGAACACGTGTTTCAGATTTTTTTGAAATATGTTCTAAATAGGGCAATATGGATACCAAAACTTTGCTTTTGACAAGTAAATCATCAGTGAGTGGATATAGTTTGGAATTTTGCAAATTTCGTACATTTTGTACGATGCACTGGACCAAATTTTGTTAAAATTTTTGAGTTACTACAATTTGCATTTGAATTCAGTATGTAGTTGATATAAGATAAAAATGCAACTTAACAGAAAAAACCCAACACACACTTTTTTTTTTGGCGGAATTTCTTTTTTTCGCGTAAAAACGTATTATAAAATTTTATTTAGGATCAGCCTATATTTAGCCTTTTCTTAAAAAAATTACGGACACGCGTATTTCGATAAAATATTTTATTTAATAATAAACCTACAAAAAATTTAATAAAATTTTTTTATTGAATTGGGGTAGCTCTAAATTTTTATCAAAATTTGGTACAGTGCACCGTGAAAACTGTATTAAATTTGCAAAATTTTAAACTATATCCACTCAGCGATGATCTACTTGTCAAAACAAAAGTTTTAGTATCCATATTACCATATGTAGAACATATTGTTTCCAGCATATTGAATTTCTGATAAAACGCGAAAAATCGCGAATTTCAAAAAAATCTGAAACACGTGTTCACTTAAATCGTCTATAAATTATAGTGAACATAAATAAATAATCACAAATATCTCCGTACAAAAGAGCCAAAATTTGTTACTTTTATAGAATATCCTTGAAATAGGACATATCACGATATGCTTGAACATGTTATATATACCGCTGGACGCGCCTCTAAAAAACCTTTCATATAATACCCATATTGTATGTTGTCTTTAGCTAAGATGCAAATTTCTTACATAAACTAAAAAAACACCTTTTTTAAAAATGGTCCAGCTCGTGAGATCTCATTGCTAGACCCGAAATATTTCGGGAATCATCATAAAACAAACCAAGGTTTATTTTGAGGGGGGCACTTTTTACTTTTTTCGTGAGTCAGTCTAATATACATATATTGTTCTTATTTGTAAACACATAAGTTGTATCCATTAAACCGCACGCGTCTTGTATTATATTAGGGGTTTTCATATAAACTTGAATTCTACTCGTAAACGGTGTAAACCTGGTATGTTTATAAGTTTAATGTCAAACTCCATACATAAAAAATATGGTTTTTATTTATACAAGGTTTACAAGGAATTTACGAGTTTACATAAAAACCCAAATATTTCTTGTTACAATTATAATGAGATTGGACATATTTCAAGAAATTGTTCCAAGTCTCGTAAAAGATTATATGAAAAGTCGCCTCAAAATTATTTTGTGCCAAAAGTATCACGCGTGGCCTTTAATAGAAGTAATGGTTTAACCCAAGATGCGTCAGTGGAGGGACAGCTTATTAAAGTTTTGTGATCTTGGCAGTGAATGTTCTACTATTAAAATTGGTGTAGTAGAGCTGTTTGGATGGAGTTTTGAAAAATATAATAAGAAACTTAGTGCCTTTGGAGGTTATGAAGTAAACACTATCGGTAAAATAACGAAGAATGTGACAATTCAGAATGTAACTTTGTCAGTTGAACTTTTGGTGGTTAAAAATAATGATCAAGATAGTGATATGATAATTGGACAAAACTTTTTGGATCACAAAGGCGTAAAGGTAATTAGAGAAAATGGAGTGTTGACAATTTTGTATAAAGAAGAAAAGTCAGATTGACTAAATAATTTTGATATTCGAATAAATTCTAATGATAATTTTGATATTCAAAATAATATTAATAATAGTTTAAACATTCAGAATAATAATGATAAAATTGAGTCCCAAAATTATTTTTTAATGTTTCCGTCAATAAAATTTGGAAATGAATTGAGTGAAAAACAAACATCAGAATTGTTTAGTGTAGTTGAACAATATAAGAAATGTTTTGCTGAAGACTTATCCCATTTAGGCACGAGAAATGCAATCGAAATGCAAATTAAAGTAAATTATAAACATAAAATTATAAATCAGAAACCAAATCGAATACCCTATCATTTACGTGAAAAATTGGAAGATATTGTTTTCGAACTTTTAAAATTTGATAGAAAAGAACATTCAACTTCATCGTATGCAAGTAGAGCACATTTGGTACCAAAAAAGGGATGGTGAGTTTCGTATGGTTGTTGACTATCGCGAATTAAATAAAGTTACAGTACATGAAGTGTTCCCAATGGCAAACATTGAGGAAAATATAAATCGGATACGTAACAAAAAACTCTTTGTAGTTCTTGATATGATGAATGGCTATCACCAAGTTCCCGTTAATAAATTGTGTAGACATTCAACAGCTTCTGGAACCCCTAGTGGACATTATCAATATAAACGAATGCCATTTGGTCTAACGAACGCGCCAGCAGTTTTTATGAGACTTGTTGATATTCTAATTAGAACTACGAATAACAAAAACATAATAGCGTATATGGATGATATTGTTTTATTTGTAAAAAATTTTGATGAGCTTTTACAAATATTTAAATCATTCCTGGTTGTATGTGAAAGCATGAAGATAACTTTTAAGCTTAGAAAATGTGAATTTTTTGTAAATCGAATAACGTATCTTGGTCATGTTATTACGGATAAGGGCATATACCCTGGTGATGTTAAGACAGATGCAATAGTTAACTACCGTAGGCCCTCAAACGTCCGCGAAGTCAACAAATTTTTAGGTCTTACTGGATATTTTAGAAAATTTATTGAAAATTATGCAAAAATAGCATTTCCTTTGAATCTGTTGCTGAAGAACAATGCATCGTTTGTCTGGGGTCAAGCTGAAGAAACTGCTTTTCAAGTTTTAAAACAGAAGATGTCTGAAAATCCCGTTTTGGCTATTTATGAACCGGATCAAAGTCATGAGTTGCATACTGATGCATGTCAAAATGGGTTAGCTGGTGTTCTAATACAAGTATGTCAATTGGGTCAAAAGCGTCCAGTAGCATATTTTAGGAGACAAACTAGCAGTCTGGAAAAAAAAATACCATAGTTATGAGCTAGAAACACTTGCGGTCATGTAAAGTTTAGAGCGGTTTCGGTTCTATTTGCTGGGTAAACATTTTAAAATTTTAACAGACTGTAATTCTCTTAAAGAAACTGCAAATAAACAAAATATTATTCCTCGGATTGCAAGATGGTGGTTGAAAATACAAGAGTTTGATTTCGAATGTGTCCATAAACCGGGTGTTCAAATGTTGCGCGCTGATGCTTTGAGCCGTAATCCCCAGGAAGGTCCGTACGAACCAGATGTAGCTGGATGTGATATGCTAATAATAGGTATGAATGCATTAGATTGGATAGCTACTTTACAATGTCAAGACAATTTATTAAAGGCAATAATTGAAAAACTTCACCAAGGTGCGAATGATAATGTACGAAAGGGTTATGAGCGGGAATACATTTTGAAAAATAATCGATTATTCAAGAAAACGGAAGATGGAATACGGTTTGTTGTACCTAGTGGCCTTAGATGGAGGATAATAAAATCGGCACATGATGATGTTGGTCATAGTGGGTTGGAAAGAACTTTGAATCGCGTTAGGAAAATGTATTGGTTCCCAAAAATGAGAACAATTATTAGAAAATATTTGGCTTCTTGCATTCAGTGTTTATACAACCAAAGATTCAAAGATGAGACAAATTATAATATATATCCTTTGGAAATATGTGCTGTTCCTTTTTATACGATCCATATCGATCATGTTGGTCCATTTCCAAAATCCAAAAAGGGCAACCAATATGTGTTGGGAATTGTTGATTCATACATCAAATTTATTATATTGCGTCCTATAGGTAACACTAATTCTAAGGCTGTTGTGCAGACACTTTTGGATGTGTCTCAATTTCTTGGTATTCCTTCCCAGATAATAAGTGATCGTGGTACATCTTTTACATCTAAAACTTTTAAATCGTTCTGCGAAGAAAATGGAATTAAACATGTATTAACGGCTGTTAGAACTCCTAGAGCGAATGGTCAAATTGAGCGTTATTTTCGAACTGTAAATGCTGCTCTCAGTAGTATGGCCGAAGATTCTGATAGACGAGATTGGGACCAACACATTTTGGCTATTCAGTGGCGAATTAATAGTATTGAACATAAAGTTACTGGTCAAACTCCACAACGTCTGTTGTTTAATTTCACTCCGCGGAATTATTTAGGAAATCAGCTAAGCGTGGATCTACATGGGGATATTGAGGATGATGATGATGAGATGCCTTTTGAAGAATTGAAGAAGTTAGTAAAGAATCGTATTGACAATGAAGGAAAAAAGATGGCAGATAATTTTAATAAAAAACACCGGTTACCAAACAAGTATTCTGAGGAGGATTTGGTATTAATTAAGGCTGAACACGCATCTACTGGTCAATCAAGAAAACTGTTAGCTAGATTTAAAGGACCTTATGTGGTTAAAAAAGTATTGGACAATGATCGTTATTTAATTACTGATACGTCAACGTCTCAAGTAAATCAAAGAAAATTCGAATCAGTACAAGCTGCTGATGAAATCAAACCATGGTGCAATCTTCACGATTTTAATGAAGTTCGAGAGGATGGGGAGGAGCTGTTGTCATCTGATGATGAAAATTTTTAAGAAATTCCAGTAGTTTTGTTTTAAATAAACTTTTATTATATGTCTTCTGATGAATTAATTGGAATTGTGTATTCATTTAATGGTGAGTGGTTCTGTTGTTTTGGTTGGTTCCGTGGTTGAGTGTGTTTAATTCCCACTTGGAGCTGTTAGTTTTGTGGTTGAGTGTATTGAATTCCCACGTGGAAAGTCTGGTTTTATTGATTCCGTGGTTGAGTGTGAGAATTAATACATGAGCGTTTTAGAGGAATTGAAAGAACGTCTTTGTTTATCACTGAGGACAGTAAATCTACAGGATGCCCGAGTTGTAAGATAATAGTTGTAAATTACTTGTTGTGAAACTACTTGCGACTATGTAAACGAGAGAAATCCCGTCTCAGAGTTAACTGTCAAATACTACTTTACGTAGCTTGTCAACATGGTTGTCGTTGATTGTTATATCAGAATATACATTCAATAGGCAACAACAGGCGTGTTGATAAGTTCGATAATAAATTCTAAGAAATTTTTAATTTTTTTGTAAAGAAAACTTAAAACATAAGTTTAATCAAAAATCTCATTAAAATTCGTCCAGCAGAATTCTCTCTGTGTAGAGTAGGCTGGTTCATAAAAAACAAAAGTTGGATTTTGGTATGGGTCAGCCCGAATATACATATATTAAGCACCGTGAAAAATTAACACACGATTTTAAAAAAAAAAATTTTATTAAAAAATTTTTTTATTTTATTTTATTAGCGACCCCTAACGCTACCGAGACCTAAAGTTTAGTATTTTTGATCAAAATAGCTGCATATATTTTTTTTCGTGAGTGTGTATGAAAGAAAAATCCAAAATTAATTTTTATAAACGCCATTATTGAATGAAGAATTGTAAAAAAAAAATTGTGTAAGATTTTTTTCAGAACCTCTTTCTGAGGCGATTTGGCTACTTTTGTCCGTCCGTCCGTCTGTTTGTACACAGAACACGGTGGAAAAATTTATAACATTAAACACGAAGGTATTTGTTTACATTCGTCTTCCCAGGAAAATTTTTTGCAATCGGTTGCCAATTACACTAGTTCTGGAAGTTATTCCACTAGAACCGACTCCATGGAAGTAGTTCCGGAACCCGTTCCATGGATCTTATATGCAAGATATAACTGAAGGAGAATCAGTTCTAGAAATAGTTCTCGAACTAATTCAAGAAGTTATAGAACTAATTCCAGAAGCTCTATAACTAGCTACAGAACTCATTCCTGGGCAACCGGTTCCAGTTTGGGTGCCTTAGAAGCGATTGCCTTTTCAAAGAAAAATCGCTGAGAGTATAAGGAGTTAGCAGGAAAAGCAGCTTCTTTGGAAATTTCCCTGGGTTAATCTAAATAAAATGATAACAAAAGGAATGTGGCCTGAAAAACCATTCCCCGCCCCAACTCTCCCGTAATATTTGTATTTATGTTTTTAGTCTATATTTTAATAATGATACTGAGACCACTCAAATAAAAGATTTGCAAATATATTTTTGTATACATATATTTAAAAAGATATATTTCAAAAATAGCCGGATGGAATACATATTTACTTAGGTTGCTCCAGATTTTATAGTAAAAAAATAAAGATAATTCGCGCGAATTATTCCCATATTTTTTGATTCGTGAATAAAATTTTTTGTTTTGATTCGCGAGTTAATGTATATTTTTTTATTCGTTTAAAAGACTCCATTACAATTTAAAATATTGTTCTATTAAGATTAATTTAATTTTGTATTTGAAATTATTGTTAAATTAAAGTATTCAATGAAAGTTTATTTCTTATAGATATATTAATGACTAAAATTGATTCGCGAATCATAGAAATACAATTTTAATTCGAGAATAAAAAATAAAATGACAATTCGCGCGACTCAAATAAATCCAGACATAATTCGAGAATCAAAAACAAATTTTATAGGTTCTTTTTTAAAAATTAAATGACTACTGATGATTGAATTAATTTTAAAGGTCTGGTCCCCAGCAAACATTGCAATATGAAGGCGATTCCCCATCGTATTGCCTGTATAAAAAATTTTATTGCGGCAACAATCATCTTCGTATTTTGGAATATACCCCATTTGTTAAAAAACGTGTCCCGAATGCAGTATTTCACATCAATATGAAAGCAATTGTTGTAGAAGATAAATTGGCGATATCACTAAATTATCATCTGGACGATAAAAAAAGTAGCGTATATATCGCCAAAATATCATCCGGAAGTTAGAATTATGATATCGCCTGACAAATATTCAAAATATAAAAGTACGTGTTTTATTTCATAATTTTTTATTATAAACATTTTTACTTTTAATTCACCAATATTAATCTCCATATTCATATATCCACCACTCTTTCGTGGATTTGAATTTGTTTTGAAATTGTACTATTGTAAAAACAAATTTGTTTTCTTAACTTAATATTTGCAATATAATTTGTTTGCTCCACCGACGAATGTAAACAAATTCCTTCATGTTCAATGTCCCGAGTAAAAACAGTTATAGAGGAAATTACATAATTTAATATGGACTAATATGTTCATATATAGTCAAGTGTGACACTATATCTTTGCAGATTTAATTATGTATAGCTTTGAGTTTTTCAAAAATTTCTTATATGAATTCATATAGAGATCAGTATAAATATATATGTCCCCATATATATTAATATGTACCATATCTAGTTACATAAGCTATGACAATTTTAATATAGCGTCATATATAATTAAAAATGGCTTTATCGGAAAACATATAAAGTTTTATGTAGGTCAATGTTAATTTTTTTTAAGTTGTTTTAGATATGTTTAAGTATAGCGCAATGTAAAAAAAATTCTATGCTTTTTTGAGATATAAATATTTATCAGACATGTCACAGACCTCAATTTCACTTGAAAGTGCGTTTTCAAAAATTCTAAAATGTTAAAAAAAAACTTTTTTGTGGTAATTTTTTGTTCCAACTGCTAAATTTTGATATAAGTTGCTATTTGTAGTTAAAAAAAAAGATCGCGGATCAGAACTTAAGATTTTAATTTTTCACAAAAATATATGTTTTGGTAACACTGTGAGACAAATGGTAGGGGTCAATCGGGAAGGGTTCAAACTACCGGGGAAAGTTATATCGGTAAAAAAGAAGTTATACGTGTCCCGCCGTTTCGCTGGGTCACGTCTAGGAATCGAGATATATCGATTTGACCTTTGGTGGTCTTTATTTTGACATAACTCGAGAACCACTAGTCCGATTTTGCTCAAACAATTTTAAAAAAATTACAAATTACAATTCCTTTAATCTGTTCATATAACGTTTACTCAACAGTTTTGCCGGTAAAAATAAATGTATGAAGAAAAAAATATTTTTTGCCTAAAATGTTAAAAAAAAGTAATAAACAAAAGGTTATTTGATTTTTATGGTAGCGGTAACAAACATTTATTTTTACCGGCAAAACTGTTGAGTATATAGAAAAACGTTATATGAACAGATTAAAGGAATTGTAATTTTTAATTTGAAAGGAATTGTAATTTAACTCACTAAATGTGTGATTGCAGACCCCTACGTACACCTAAGGGGCCTAGAGACGATTCTTTGGATGGCCAGTTCCCTACTTGCGTCATCGATGATCCGTCAGTCCGGTAATCCTGCGGCAAGGCAAAACAGGGGAAAAAAGGAGCCCTAAAATGTCAAATTTACCGGTTCCTCCATCCATTGCAACACCCTTTGATTCTGATTTAATAGGAAAAAAGCTGCATGGAGAGAGCTTTCTGGATAAAATTTCAATGAATTTCCTTTACGCAATAATTCATTAACATTATGCGGATAATTCATTAAAATCATGCAGATAACTCACTCAATGTGCCATTGCAGACCCCTACGTACACCTAAGGGGTCTAGGGACGATTCTTTGGATGGCCAGTTCCCTACTTGGGTCATCGATGATCTATCTACCCTACCGGTCCGCCTGTCCGGTAATCATGCGGAAAGACAAAACAGGGGAAAGAGCCCTAAAATGTCAAATTTACCGGTTCCTCCATCCATCGCCACACACTGCTAACAAAATGAAAAAAAAAACCACACAAAATTCAACAACAGAAAACTAAAATCGAAAATACCCACCACCCATGTAATAACATAGCCGTGTAGGCACTTGGGCAATTCCTGAAGCCCTTTCGTCCCCTGCCAAAGTGACTCATCATCAGGATTAACCTACTAGTTCCGTGGAACCCTTGTTAGATTCAAATATAATTTGCTCCCGAATATAACAAACAAAATCCTAACCCGTCCCAAAAAACCATAAATCAAAACAATACAAAAAGCCTTCCCATCCATCCCAGTACCACGCCCGAGAACCAATAGCAGCTAGTCACAACACCCGCGGACTATAACACATACTCGCGAAACCACACAATAAAATTCAAACAACAAAAATAACCCATCACCCGTATACAGATTCCCCAAAAAACAATAAATTCAAAAACTCACCCCATTGACTCCATGCAGCACCGACAAACAACACCTTCCGCTACCACAAAGACCATACTACACGTTCCCACCAATCATAGTCGCGACAAGAAAAATTAAATTAAAAACAAAATACCGAACCGAACAATTCAAATGAAATACAAAAAATATTTACAAATTGTCAAAAAATAACAAACCCCATGTGATCAGGTCCCCAAACACAAATCACAATCAAGATACCAACCGTATCAGTAAGCAGCGGCTGTAACACTAAACTGCCTATCCCGTGAAATCAGTCCAATAACCCCATCACCTCCGCCTTATCCCAGCGACAATCGCAATCAACTCCGCTCAAAAAATTCCATCGGCCACATCCCCATAACACAATACACCCAAAGCCAAGGAATACAGCCCAATCCAGGCAGTATAAGAAACAAAATGCCAAAAATCAGCACCCCAAAAAATCCCACAAAACACGCGAAAATCCCTCACCGCAAAAAACCAATGAATGGACGTCACCAATAAATTGACAAAATTAAAATAATCCCTAAAAACCGTCAATAAAACATAATCAACACAACCACAGGACCTGAGAGAGATACCTACCGAAACGTGGATTTGTCCACCAACTTTATATATTCTATCGCTCAAGAAAATCCAATTGATAAATGTGATTTTTTCTCAATAACATTTTCAAGGCAAAAATTCCTATAAAGTCAATAGGCAGTGTTAATTCCCACCTAAAGCTACATGGAGATGAGAAGGAGGTACGGGAGCCATCTCCGGAATAATAATGGGTCCTATGAAATCCCTAGTTATACATCATAGTCCGTACCCATGCAAACAGATGTATACATGAAACATGACCGGAACAATGTTCCAATATTAATATCTCCTAAATCCCCATACAAGGATGAATGAACAGGAAATATGCTACAAAGTGATAGAAGTGCCCAAAACATATTCCCACTATTATCCAGGTTGGTCAAATGTTGACAGAGACCCCTCTAGCCCATGTCCACATATCTATCAAGGGTTCAGATCAAGGCATCCACTCAGCCCCTGGTTTTGTGTTATGGGGATGTGGCCGATGGAATTTTTTGAGTGTAGGATCCGCGGAGTTGATTGGGATTGTCACTGGGATAAGGCGGAGGTGATGGGGTTATTGGACTGATTTCACGGGATAGGCAGTTTGGTGTTACTGCCGCTGCTTACTGATACGGTTGGTATCTTGATTGTGATTTGTGTTTGGGGACCTGATCACATGGGGTTTGTTATTTTTTGATAATTTGTAAATATTTTTTGTATTTCATTTAAATTGTTCGGTTCGGTATTTTGTTTTTAATTTTATTTTTCTTGTCGCGATTATGATTGGTGGGAACGTGTATTATGGTCTTTGAGGAAGCGGAAGGTGTTGTTTGTCGGTGCTGCATGGAGTCAATGGGGTGAGTTTTTGAATTTATTGTTTTTTGGGGAATCTGTATACGGGTGATGGGTTATTTTTGTTGTTTGAATTTTATTGTGTGGTTTCGCGAGTATGTGTTATAGTCCGCGGAGGTTGTGACCAGCTGCTATTGGTTCTCGGGCGTGGTACTGGGATGGATGGGGAAGGTTTTTGTATTTTTTTGATTTATGGCTTTTTGGACGGGTTAGGATTTTGTTTGTTATATTCGGGAGCATATTATATATGCATCTCACAGGGGTTCCACGGAACTAGTAGGTTAACCCTGCTGATGAGTCCCTTTGGCAGGGGACGAAAGCGCTTCAGGAATTGCCCAAGTGCCTACAC
Organism: Leucophora obtusa; assembly: GCA_949987735.1. Lineage (NCBI taxonomy): Eukaryota > Metazoa > Arthropoda > Insecta > Diptera > Anthomyiidae > Leucophora > Leucophora obtusa. The sequence goes on from OX465295.1 coordinate 138,004,544, forward strand.
GGCTATGTTATTACATGGGTGGTGGGTATTTTCGATTTCAGTTTTCTGTTGTTGAATTTTGCGTGGTTTCTTTTTTCATTTTGTTAGCAGTGTGTGGCGATGGATGGAGGAACCGGTAAATTTGACATTTTAGGGCTCTTTTCCCCTGTTTTGTCTTTCCGCAGGATTACCGGACATGCGGACTGTTAGGGTAGATAGATCATCGATTATCCAAGTAGGGAACTGGCCATCCAAAGAATCGTCTCTAGGCCTCTTAGGTGTACGTAGGGGTCTGCAATGACACATTGAGTGAGTTATCTGCATGATTTTAATGAATTATCCGCATAATGTTAATGAATTATTGCGTAAAGGAAATTCATTGAAATTTTATCCAGAAAGCTCTCTCCATGCAGCTTTTTTTCCTATTAAATCAGAATCAAAAGGTATCGTTTGTGGGTGCTGCATGGAGTCGATGGGTTGAGTTTTTGAATTTATTGTTTTTTGGGAAATCTGTGTATGGGTGATGGGTTATTTTTGTTGTTTGAATTTTATTGTGTGGTTTCGCAAGTGTGTGATATAATCCGCGGGTGTTGTGACCAGCTGCTATTGGTTCTCGGGCGTGGTACTGGGATGGATGGGGAAGGCTTTTTGTATTGTTTTGATTTATGGTTTTTTGGGACAGGTTAGGATTTTGTTTGTTATATTCGGGAGCATATTATATATGCATCTCAAAGGGGTTCCACGAAACTAGTAGGTTAATCCTGCTGATGAGTCCCTTCGGCAGGCGACGAAAGCGCTTCAGGAATTGCCCAAGTGCCTACACGGCTATGTTATTGCACGGGTGCTGGGGTTTTTTCGATTTTAGTTTTCTGTTGTTAAAATCTGTGTGGTTTCTTTGTCCAATTTGTTAGCAGGGTGTTGCAATGGATGGAGGAACCGGTAAATTTGACATTTTAGGGCTCCTTTTTCCCCCTGTTTTGTCTTTCCGCAGGATTACCAGACTGAAGGACCGGTAGGGTAGTTAGGTCATCGATGACCTAAGTAGGGAACTGGCCATCCAAAGAATCGTCTCTAGGCCCCTTAGGGGTTCGTAGGGGTCTACAATGACACACTCAGTGAGTTATCTGCATGATTTTAATGAATTATCGTCATAATGTTAATGAATTATTGCGTGAAGGGAATTCATTTAAATTTTTATCCAGAAAACTCTCTCTATGCAGCTTTTTTCCCTATTGAATAAAAGTGCAAAATTAACCCATTTTGTCTGAACCAGAAGGTAGACCGCTATCAGTACAAACGTGCCCGAAAGGGGCTGATAGCAACACCGTCTTCGAGTTGTATATTCGTCGTTGGATATATGTCAATTAGGGGAAACAGAACATCGCATGCAAACGGTAAAAACGTGCTCTGCGTGAAACCAGGTGCTGAGTGGATGCCTTGATCTGAACCCTTGACATATATGTGGACATGGGTTAGAGGGATGTTTGTCAACATTTGACCAACCTGGATAATAGTGGGAATATGTTTTGGGCACTCCTATCACTTTGTGGCATATTTCCTGTTTATTCATCCTTGTATGGGGATTTAGGAGATATTAGTATTGGAACATTGTTCCGGTCATGTTTCATGTATACATCTGTTTGCATGGGTACGGACTATGATGTCAAACTAGGGATTTCATAGGACCCATTATTATTCCGGAGATGGTTCCCGTACCTCCCTCTCATCTCCGCGTAGCTTTAGGTGGGAATTAACACTGCCTATTGACTTTATAGGAATTTTTGCCTTGAAAATGTTATTGAGAAAAAATCAAGTTCCTCAACAGAATTGCTTGAGCAATAGACTATATAAAGTTGGTGGACAAATCCACGTTTCGGTAGGTATCTCTCTCATGTCCTGTGGATGTGTTGATTATGTTTTAATGACGGTTTTTAGGGATTATTTTAATTTTGTCAATCTATTGGTGACGTCCATTCATGTGTTTTTTGCAGTTTTTCGCAGTGAGGGATTTCCGCGTGTTTTGTGGGATTTTTGGAGTGCTGATTTTTGGCATTTTTATTTTTGATTTTGTTTCTTATACTGCACGAGTTGGGCTGTATTCCTTGGCTTTGGATGTATTGTGTTACGTTGATGTGGCCGATGGAATTTTTTGGGTGTAGTTCCGCTGGGTAGATTGGGATTGTCACTGGGATATGACGGGGGTAATAGGGTTATTGGACTGATTTCACGGGATAGGCAGTTTGGTGTTACTCCCGCTGCTTACTGATAGGGTTGGTATCTTGATTGTGATTTGTGTTTGGGGACCTGATCACATGGAGTTTGTTCTTTTTGACAATTTGTAAATATTTTTGTATTTTATATGAATTGTTCGGTTCGGTATTGTGTTTTTATTTTTTCTTCTTGTCACGATTGTGATTGGTGGGAACGTGTATGGTGGTCGTTATGGAAAAGGTGTCGTTTGTTGGTGGTGCATGGAGTCGATGGGGTGAGTTTTTGGATTTATTGTTTTTTTTGGAAATCTGTATATGGGTGATGGGTTATTTTTGTTGTTTGAATTTTATTGTGTGGTTTCGCGAGTGTGTGTTATAGTCCGCCGGTGTTGTGACCAGCTGCTATTGGTTCTCGGGCGTGGTACTGGGATGGATGAGGAAGGCTTTTTGTATTGTTTTGATTTATGGTTTTTTGGGACGGGTTAGGATTTTGTTTGTTATATTCGGGAGCATTTTATATATGCATCGCACAGGGGTTCCACGGAACTAGTAGGTTAATCCTGCTGATGAGTCCCTTTGGCAGGGAACGAAAGCACTTCAAGAATTGCCCAAGTGCCTACACGGCTATATTATTGCACGGGTGCTGGGGCTTTTTCGATTTTAGTTTTTTGTTGTTAAAATCTGTGTTGTTTCTTTGTCCTTTTGTTAGCAGGGTGTTGCAATGGATGGAGGAACCGGTAAATTTGACATTTTAGGGCTCCTGTTTTCCCCTGTTTTGTCTTTCCATAGGATTACCGGACTGACGGACCGGTAGGGTAGTTAGATCATCGATGACCTAAGTAGGGAACTGGCCATCCAAAGAATCGTCTCTAGGCCCCTTAGGTGTACGTAGGGGTCTGCAATGACACATTCAGTGAGTTATCTGCATGATTTTAAAGAATTATCGGCATAATGTTAATGAATTATTGCGTGAAGGGAATCCATTGAAACTTTTATCCAGAAAACTCTCTCTATGCAGCTTTTTTCCCTATTGAGTAAAAGTGCAAAATTAACCCATTTTGTATGGACCAGAAGGTAGGCCGCTATCAGTACAAACGTGCCCATAAAGGGCTGATAGCAACACCGTCTTCGAGTTGAATATTCGTCGTTGGATATATGTCCATTAGGGCAAACAGAACATCGCATGCAAACGGTAAAAACGTGCTCTGCGTGAAACCAGGGGCTGAGTGGATGCCTTGATCTGAACCCTTGATAGATATGTGGACATGGGTTAAAGGGATCTCTGTCAACATTTGACCAACCTGGATAATAGTGGGAATATGTTTTGGGTACTCCTATCACTTTGTGGCATATTTCCTGCTCATTCATCCTTGTATGGGGATTTAGGAGATATTAATATTGGAACATTGTTCCGGTCATGTTTTATGTATACCTCTGTTTGCATGGGTACGGACTATGATGTATAACTAGGGATTTCATAGGGCCCATTATTATTCCGGAGATGGTTCCCGTACCTCCCTCTCATCTCCACGTAGCTTTAGGTGGGAATTAACACTGCCTATTGACTTTAGAGGAATTTTTGCCTTGAAAATGTTATTGAGAAAAAATCATGTTCATCAATTGGATTTGCTTGAGCGATAGTTTATATAAAGTTAGTGGACAAATCCACGTTTCGGTAGGTATCTCTCTCAGGTCCTGTGGATGTGTTGATTATGTTTTATTGACGGTTTTTAGGGACTATTTTAATTTTGTCAATTTATTGGTGACGTCCATTCATGGGTTTTTTGCAGTTTTTCGCAGTGAGGAATTTCCGCGTGTTTTGTGGGATTTTTTGGAGTGCTGATTTTTGGCATTTTTATTTTTGATTTTGTTTCTTATGCTGCACGAGTTGGGCTGTATTCCATGGCTTTGGATGTATTGTGTTACGTTGATGTGGCCGATGGAATTTTTTGGGTGTTGATCAACTGGGTGGATTGGGATATGACGGGGGTAATGGGGTTATTGGACTGATTTCACGTTTGTTGTTACTGCCGCTGCTTACTGATAGGGTTGGTATCTTGATTGTGATTTGTGGTGGGGGACCTGATCACATGGAGTTTGTTATTTTTTGGCAATTTGGAAATATTTTTGTATTTTATTTGAATTGTTCGGTTCGGTATTATGTTTTTATTTTTTCTTCTTGTCGCGATTGTGATTGGTGGGAACGTGGTCTTTATGGAAGCGGAAGGTGTCGTTTGTGGGTGCTGCATGGAGTCGATGGGGTGAGTTTTTGAATTTATTGTTTTTTTGGGAAATCTGCATATGGGTGATGGGTTATTTTTGTTGTTTGAATTTTATTGTGTGGTTTCGCGAGTATGTGTTATAGTCCGCGGGTGTTGTGACTAGCTGCTATTGGTTCTCGGGCGTGGTACTGGGATGGATGGGGAAGGCTTTTTGTATTGTTTTGATTTATGGTTTTTTGGGACGGGTTAGGATTTTGTTTGTTATATTCGGGAGCATATTATATTTGAATCTAACAAGGGTTCCACGGAACTAGTAGGTTAATCCTGATGATGAGTCACTTTGGCAGGGGACGAAAGCGCTTCAGGAATTGCCCAAGTGCCTACACGGCTATGTTATTGCACGGGTGCTGGGGTTTTTTCGATTTTAGTTTTCTGTTGTTAAAATCTGTGTGGTTTCTTTGTCCAATTTGTTAGCAGGGTGTTGCAATTGATGGAGGAACCGGTAAATTTCACATTTTAGGGCTCCTTTTTTCCCCTGTTTTGTCTTTTCGTGGGATTACCGGACGGACGGACCGGTAGGGTAGTTAGATCATCGATGACCTAAGTAGGGAACTGGCCATCCAAAGAATCGTACCCTTAGGTGTACGTAGGGGTCTGCAATGACACATTCAGTGAGTTATCTGCATGATTTTAATGAATTATCCACATAATGTTAATAATTTATTGCGTGAAGGGAATTCATTGAAATTTTTATCCAGAAAACTCTCTCTATGCACCTTTTTTCCCTATTGAATAAAAGTTTTCTGTTGTTGAATTTTGTGTGGTTTCTTTTTTCCTTTTGTTAGCAGCGTGTGGCGATGGATGGAGAAACCGGTAAATTTGACATTTTAGGGCTCTTTTCCCCTGTTTTGTCTTTCCGCAGGATTACCGGACAGGCGGACCGGTAGGGTAGATAGATCATCGATGACCCAGGTAGGGAACTGGCCATCCAAAGAATCGCCTCTAAGCCTCTTAGGTGTACGTAGGGGTCTGCAATGACACATTGAGTGAGTTATCTGCATGATTTTAATGAATTATCCGCATAATGTTAATGAATTATTGCGTAAAGGAAATTCATTGAAATTTTATCCAGAAAGCTCTCTCCATGCAGCTTTGTTTCCTGTTAAATCAGAAGGTAAAATTTACCCATTTTGTCTGGACCAGAAGGTAGGCCGCTTTCAGTACAAACGTGCCCGTAAGGGGCTGATAGCAACACCGTCTTCGAATTGAATATTCGTCTTTGGATATGTGTCAATTAGGGGAAACAGAACATCGTATGCAAACGGTAAAAACGTGCTCTGCGTGAAATCAGGGGCTGAGTGGATGCCTTGATCTGAACCCTTGATAGATATGTGGACATGGGTTAGAGGGATCTCTGTCAACATTTGACCAACCTGGATAATAGTGGGAATATGTTTTGGGCACTCCTATCACTTTGTGGCATATTTCCAGCTGATTCATCATTGTATGGGGATTTAGGAGATATTAATATTGGAACATTGTTCCGGTCATGTTTCATGTATACATCTGTTTGCATGGGTACGGACTATGATGTATAACTAGGGATTTTATAGGACCCATTATTATTCCGGAGATGGCTCCCGTACCTCCCTCTAATCTCCATGTAGCTTTAGGTGGGAATTAACACTGCCTATTGACTTTATAGGAATTTTTGCCTTGAAAATGTTATTGAGGAAAAATCACGTTTATCAATTGGATTTTCTTGAGCGATAGAATATATAAAGTTGGTGGACAAATCCACGTTTCGGTAGGTATCTCTCTCAGGTCCTGTGGATATGTTGATTATGCTTTATTGACGGTTTTTAGGGATTATTTTAATTTTGTCAATTTATTGGTGACGCCCATTCATTGGTTTATTGCGGTGAGGGATTTTCGCGTGTTTTGTGGAATTTTTTGGGGTGCTGATTTTTGGCATTTTGATTTTTGATTTTGTTTCTTATACTGCCTGGATTGGGCTGTATTCCTTGGCTTTGGGGGTATTGTGTTATTGGGATGTGGCCGATGGAATTTTTTTAGTGTAGGATCCGCGGAGTTGATTGGGATTGTCACTGGGATTAGGCGGAGGTGATGGGGTTATTGGACTGATTTCACGGGATAGGCAGTTTGGTGTTACTGCCTCTGCTTACTGATACGGTTGGTATCTTGATTGTGATTTGTGTTTGGGGACCTGATCACATGGGGTTTGTTATTTTTTGACAATTTGGAAATATTTTTTGTATTTCATTTGAATTGTTCGGTTCGGTATTTTGTTTTTAATTTTATTTCTCTTGTCGCGATTAAGATTGGTGGGAACGTGTTTTATGGTCTTTGTGGAAGCGGAAGATGTTGTTTGTCGGTGCTGCATGGATGGGGAAGGTTTTTGTATAGTTTTGATTTATGGTTTTTTGGGACGGGTTAGGATTTTGTTTGTTATATTCGGGAGCATATTATATATGCATCTCACAGGGGTTCCACGGAACTAGCAGGTTAATCCTGCTGATGAGTCCCTTTGGCAGGGGACGAAAGCGCTTCAGGAATTGCCCAAGTGCCTACACGGCTATATTATTACATGGGTGGTGGGTATTTTCGATTTTAGTTTTCTGTTGTTGAATTTTGTGTGGTTTCTTTTTTCATTTTGTTAGCAGGGTGTGGCGATGGCTGGAGGAACCGGTAAATTTGACATTTTAGGGCTCTTTTCCCCTGTTTTGTCTTTCCGCAGGATTACCGGAAAGGCGGACCTGTAGGGTAGATAGATCATCGATGACCCAGGTAGGGAACTGGCCATCCAAAGAATCGTCTCTAGGCCCCTTAGGTGTACGTAGGGGTCTGCAATGACACATTGAGTGAGTTATCTGCATGATTTTAATGAATTATCCGCATAATATTAAAGAATTATTACGTAAAGGAAATTCATTGAAATTTTATCCAGAAAGCTCTCTCCATGCAGCTTTTTTCCTATTAAATCAGAATCAAAAGGTATTTTGTTTTTAATTTTATTTTTCTTGTCGCGATTATGATTGGTGGGAACATGTATTATGGTCTTTGTGGAAGCGGAAGGTGTTGTTTGTCGGTGCTGCATGGAGTCAATGGGGTGAGTTTTTGAATTTATTGTTTTTTGGGGAATCTGTATATGGGCTATTTTTTTGTTGTTCTAATTTTATTGTGTGTGTTATAGTCCGCGGGTATTGTGACCAGCGGTTATTGGTTCTCGGGCGTGGTACTGGATGGGGAAGGCTGTTTGGATTGTTTTGATTTATGGTTTTTTGGGACGGGTTAGGATGTGGTTTGTTATGTTCGGGAGCATATTATATATGCATCTCACAGGGGTTCCACGGAACTAGTAGGTTAATCCTGCTGATGAGTCCCTTTGGCAGGGGACGAAAGCGCTTCAGGAATTGCCCTAGTGCCTACACGGCTATGTTGCTGGGATTTTTTTGATTTTTTCTTTGTTCAATTTGTTAGCAGGGTGTTGCAATGGATGGAGGAACCGGTAAATTTGACATTTTAGGGCTCCTTTTTTCCCCTATTTTGTCATTCCGCAGGATTACCGGACTGACGGACCGGTAGGGTAGTTAGATCATCGTTGATCCAAGTAGGGAACTGGCCATCCAAAGAATCATCTCTAGGCCCCTTAGGTATACGTAGGGGTCTGCAATCACACATTCAGTGAGTTATCTGCATGATTTTAATGAATTATCCGCATAATGTTAATGAATTATTGCGTGAAGGAGCAGCTTTTTCCCTATTGAATAAAAGATACTTTAGGGAATACATACGAAGCACTACTGAAAACCTTTTATGATTTTAAGTTGCTCTAAATATTAATTCCACTTTGGTTCTTGAAAGTGGAATGAAAACGATTTTTTTTAGTTTTACCTTTTCTGGAGAAGCTTTTAAAGTTTTAGATACCACTATAAAGCCTGTAGCATACTCGATACTTACCTAAAGGTTTTACTTTTAATACAAATTCAGAAGGAAAAAAATTGTTTTGTAAAATTTTAGGAAAAAATTGTTAAAGTAAATTTGCGAAATCAAATTAATTCCGGAAAAAGCCTGTGACATGCATGATTTCAAAATAAGTATAAAAGGCGTACTAAATTCCTTGTAAACCTTGTATAAATATTGTACAAGCCATATTTTTTATGTATGGAATTTGGCATAAAACTCATAAATATACCAGGTTTACACAGTTTACGGGTAGAATACAAGTTTATATGAAAAGGCTTAAAATGCTTGGTAACAATTAAGTACAACTTCTTCTAAATACTTAAGTTTTTATTTAAATTTTGAATTCTCAACTTAAGAGTGTTTCAATACTTTTTAAGTTTTTGTTTTGAACCTGAAATATAAAGCGTTATATAATTATGTCTTTCTACATCAAATTAGATATATTTATATCGGATCAAAATCTGGATGAGATTCTATATGATTCAATATATTTAGATCTAATCCGATATAATTTTTTTGGATCATAGTATATGGCAATAAAATATCTTAAAAGGATATTTTTTAAAAGTTTTTTTTCGCTCTCTTGAAAACCTGTTAAAAAACACATATCACTAGTTGCAGGCAAGCCGACTGGGCATAGGCCCAACTTATGGTATACCTATCGACTCATGTCAGTGTGACTTTCTGAGCCGATTTAGCGATAACCTTCCGTCCGTCTCTCCATGTAAACTTTGTAGTCAAACTACAAATATGAAGATATTGAGAGGAAGTTTTGCACATGAGTTTCTCTTGGCCCAAAGACGAACAGAACTGAAATTATTAAGAATTGTTTAAAATTCAGACCTATATTCTAGAGAAAAATCCTATCTGAACTGGTTGTGTTGTAAAGAACCATAAAACATGTCCAAATTTAAAGATACTGAGAACACATTTGGACTTAATCCCCGTATAAACCTACGTTTCCGGTATTTGCTTCAATGATTTTTTCGGCAATTTTATTCATATGTCCACTATATTAGTTCGTCCATTAGGTTCTCTGCTTCCTCATATGAAAATCTTCAGATTGTGGAGACTTTTTTCTTTAAAAAAAATATCAGATTGTTCCGTTCCTGAAAAAATTTCCTATAGAAACCCCTAAGATTCTGTCCAATTTTTTCTATAGGGAAACCTGTAGATTCTGATAATTTATTCTTGTAAAAAAACACTTAAATCTGAGGAGTTTTTTGATAGATAAACTTTCACACATTCTATTTGAGGACTTTTTCCAATAGAAAACCCTCAGATTTTAAAGTCTTTTTTCTATGAAAAAACATTCTGAAACTGACGACTATTTGAAATGTAAAAAGCATACGAACGTTTTACAATAAAAAAAACTTAGATCCTTAGAATTTCTCTGTAAACGCTTTTTCTATAGATTTTCTGGTGCATTTTAGGTGAAATTTTTGTATAGAAATATTTTTAGATTCATGGTGAAAATCCTAAAAGTTTTTAGGATTTTTTTATATATAAAACTCCTTAGATTCTGATGATTTTTATATAGAAAGGCCGTTAAGGCTGAATAAGCTTTACTCTAGAAATCCCTCAAATCCTGAGGACGGGCTTCTTTAGAAAAACTCTCAGATTCTGATGAAATGTTTTCTTTACAAATAAGCTCAAATCCTAGGAAATATTTCCTACAGAAAACTTCTTAGATTATGAGGGTTTTCCATATAGAAAAATCTTATAAGCTGATGGCTTTTTCCCCTATAAAACTTCCTGGAATCTGAGAACTCGCTCGAGAAACTCGCAGAATTTCATTATTATTTTTGTACGTTTAAATTATTTCATTTCATTGCGGCGCTGCAGTTGCAAATACGAAGATATTTCAATGAAATTTGGTACACAGACCTAAGTCGGCCCAAGGACGAATCCTATTGATTTTGGTTAAAATCGGTCCATGTTTAGACCTAGGTCCCCCAAAATTGGATTGTTTACACGCTGCAGCTCGCATATACGAAGATATTTCAATGAAATTTGGTACACATTTGTCCCAAGCACAAATGTGTTGATTCTAGATAGGATCGGTCCATATTTGCACCGATATTCTCATCTTTTATCATTTTATGGAAAATTTTGACACAAGTCCATTTTAACATTAGTTGGCTTTTAACCAGACTGGTGTAGGGTATTATATAGTCGGCATGCCCGACTTTAACTTTTTTACTCCTTTTTTTATAACGATTTTTTTACTCAGTAGCATTGCAGCTCCACAATATGTATATATATTTTTATATCACATTCTTTGATAGTGTTCCTTTGCGACCTATTTTTCAAATTTTCTCACATTAAAGTTTAAAGCAAAATAAAATTTTTTAATAAAATTCAAAAACTCTACAAATTTTATGTAGAGTTTTGTTATGGAAATAATAGCTGTGTTTGTGCGGTAAGCTATCAGCGTTGGCTTATGTCATTCCCATATAAATTTGACATAAGCCAACGTTTAGTGTTAACTCTCAACGTTACTAATGTCAAATTTGTATGGCAATGACATAAGCCAACATTGATAGCTTGCCACATAAACACAGCTAATATAAAAATAAAATTTAAAAAAATCTTAACCCGCTCGGTTCCGGCAGCATGTTAACTTTCGAACTTTTATTCCCAATATCTCCGCTAGGGGCTGCTGCAAAGCTATAAAAATATTTCTTTGGCATAGATCTATATTTCCACAAAGTTTGATCGGAAAATTCCCTGCCATTACAATTCAGGCATGTAATGGTTAATCGATCAAAATAAAAATCCGAATAATTGACAACTCTAATACTTGTACCATTTGTTCAGTCCCATTTCCACCTTTCTCGGGACAGGTACTTTCAGACCGGTACACTTTTCACCAGTCACAGGATCGGTACTTTAAGACCAGTTGCGTTTTCACCGGTTACGGGACATGTCACCGGGTAGATACTTTCAGACCAGCCCTGTTTTTACTAGTCATGGGACAGGTCCATGCAGACCGGTCCTGTTTAATGGGTCACGGGACGGGTCACAGGGCAGGTTCCTTCAGACCGGTACTGTTTTCCCCGGTCACGGGACAGGTACTCTCACTACAACTGACCCCTGTTTTCCCACAGGGATGTAACACTAAAAATAAATTAGTTATTATTAAATTATATTTTTGTTAATAAAACATTTTTTCATTTCATATTTTATTTCAGTCTATGGATACAAAATTCCTTACAGATTATGAAAACGATTAGTATAACCATAACGATAAAATGGTATTTTTTCTCCATAGATTCCATATATGCTTTTGGATTTATTGGCTGATCAAAAATAGATTTTCTGTAAAGCAAAAAGTAAACGTCCACATATGTGGACAAACGCGTGAAGAAGTTAATAATTGTGATATACATATATTCAAATTTTCATGTCAATTTGCGCAGAATAGAATTCTCCGTAGATTTCAGTTTTGCTATACGATTTTTTAGTTTTTTTCATCCATACAATTTGACCCACCCAAGATACATTCCATGTTCGACACTTTTTTAACGTAAACCAACTATTATTTTAACGAGAATAAATATCTTAACCTCTGCTAATTTAATTTAAGCAGAATTATTCGCAAGTCAAATAATTAATTTTAGAATTTTTAAAAACTGTCAACAAAAAATTTTTTGTGGAAAATCGAAATATTTCTCGCGTGTTACTACTGGCACGCGTTTCATAGTTTTTTCAGCCCTGATCTGCAAACCATTGTGTCATGCATAAATATACGTCATTAAGCGTTAGCACTATTTGTTACCGTCTTTTGTTTATCACAAGACTTAATCAATAGTCAGGACATGGTGGTGTCACATTTCCTGTTACTAGAACGTCAGGCTATAAAAGTAATTCATGAAACAAATAAGGAAAAAGTGCACGAATACAATTTGCTTACAATTATTTCCAGAAAATTCTTAATGTGTCGGAGATAAATAGAATGAGTAAGTCTTCTTAGATAACGTTGTAAAATATAAGAAACCACATAATATAGCAACAATAATAACAATGACTACGACGACAACGATTTCAAAATTAATGACAATTTAGAATTTTGCCAATCTATAATTACAATCGCACCTTCGAAACAAATACATATATATTAACTATGTACACTCTAAATAAACAATGAAATTAATGCTGGGTTTTGGTTTGAGGATATTGAGGGAATAATAAAAAAAAAACAAACCGAAGAACTCCTGAAAAAGACTGAAAAGAATTAATTCTTTAATTTATTTAATCTTTTAAAATAAATTAAGGGTCAGTTTTATAATCAACACGAGATGTAGTTTTTTCCTAAATATTTCTTAAGTAAGAAATTTTGACTAGAAAACTTGACCTAAGGCAGATATTTACAGTTTTTCCAAACGAGGATTTTTTTTGAAAACTATGTTTGATTTTTGGTCCTATATTCTACTTTCAAATTTTCTCTGGCTTGAGAAATATAAAAGCCTTGTCCTGGCAGCTGCAAAAAATCGGCCACTACCCAGCAAAAATAAATGGAATGACTTCTAAATGAATCACTTCCTTTATTATCTCACAAAGAATTACTCCCTTAGGAATGGGTTTTAAACAACATCTAATGCTGCAATAAATATATCAGTAATATTCAGTAGTTGTTTTTAACCGTAATTACAGTTTTTAAAACTCTAATGATAGTTATTTAAGAAGAGAACTAACGAAGGGTACTATAATTTCGTAACAGTTGTTTATAGCAGTTATTTTTAATAATGAACAACTATCAGAGCAGATCTTTTATAGTGAATAGTTATTTTTGCTGATACCAAAAGGAAAATTAACTGTCAAAAGCAGTAGTTTTTATCCATTTTGTCAGTTGTTTTGAAATTTTTTTTTTTTTTGTAGTAAAAATTCGTCAGTTGACGTTACGACATTGTTAGTTATTTTTAGTGCCTTTGTTGGTTGTTCTTAAGCAGTTAAAAATAAAAACGTTTTTAGTTATTTTAAAGTAAATACATTTGTTGCCTTTTTAACTGCATATGCCTTTATTTGGACTTTAATTTTTTATAGATTCTGCCAACAAACTTTTTTGAGTGTACGGTTCCTATGTAGTTTTTTGATGTTAAATATAAATCAGAAAATTGCATCTGTTCACAAATTATCTGATTTGTTGGAAATGTAGTATTTTTTATTCATTAATTTTGTATGAGAAATCTTACATTTAATTTGCTTTGTTTATGCCACTTATTTGCCAGTTTTAGTATTTATTTTCTTTGTTTGAGAAATTTGAGTTGAATTATGGTTTCAATTTGGTAATTTATTACTTTACTTAAGGAGATATTAATTATTTATTTTAAACATTCCTTTAAATTTTCTTAATAACTTTATGAGAAACTAAATCTATTATTTTTTTGCTAAGTGTCAATTTTGCTTTTTTTTATTATTTTAAGTTTTAACTTAAATTTTTGGAATTGTTTTCAATTTCTTAAAATTTAATTCTTACTTTTTTTTTTTCTTTATTTCTTTGATCTGAAGGAAATCATAATGAATGCTATTAATTTAGGTCCTATTTGCAGTGATAACTCTGTTTTAAGCAACAGTTTAAACAACTTTCAACATTATCTGAAAATCGGACATTGGAATATAACAAGTTTTTGTGCGTCTACGACTGATGTTAAAATTGATGAGATAAGACATATCTTGGAAGGCAATCATTTAGATATTAGCCGTTTTTTCTAATCACTTGGATTTAATAAATCCAAAAAGTACTTCTAAAAGTGCTCAACAGATGGGGTTAGATTTTTCCTATTTTAAAAAAATTTTCTGTCCGACTCTTCTTTCACCCTAATTTTTAATACCGAATTCGATGATGAAGGATTCTACTTTAACTTTTAATTTATAATTATATTTTACATAAAACAGCGATAAACAGTCCGCCTTTTCAGTTTTATCACTTCAATTTATATTTTTACACAATTGAAAAATTCCATTCCAATATTTAATATTCACTAATTGGATTTAATTAAATTACTTACTGTAGAGTGAAAAATTGCCATTTCTATTTGAGCTATTTCTCCATGTCCAAGATATGTATTTGGTGAGGTGTAGTTTTTTTTCTAAACATATTTCATAAAAAAAAAATTTAAGAAAAACCTTTTATTTGTTAGTTTTTCAATTTTTTTGTTTCGCTTTTAATTTTCATTCGTATTTTTTTCTGACATTAAATTAATAGGCTGTTTCATATATTTGTGCTTTTATTGTGGATTTATTAAATCCAGCTTTTTTTTGGATTTAATAAATCCATTTTTTGTATGAAAAATTCTAAATCCAGGTGATTAAAAAACACGATAATTGTTGGATTTAGCGAAACTTGGCTTAAGCCTTGTGTATTGTCTAAGGTAATTAAAATGCCTGGCTACGATATATGTAGGAATGATAGGCCTGGAGAGAGAAGAGGTGGAGGTGTGGAGTAATTTTTATCAGACAGTATAAAGTACAGAACAGTATTTATGTCTGATGTCAATGATGCTTGCGAAGCTTTGCTCGTAGAGATTGTTGTACGAGATATTAAGTTGTTGGTTGGCGTTTGCTATTTGCCTGATGGGGACTTAAGTGCTTTTGAGGAAGCTGTAGGGAATTTAATTGTTAGGTATTCTAATGTTGTTAATATGAGCGATTTTAATGCCAATATATTTTGTCCAATTAATTCCGTTTTAGTACGTTCTGTGTGTCAGCGATTGGATTTAGCTTACCATCATAATTGTATACCGACGCATTACCATGTATGTTGGGATAGAACATCTCTAATTGATTATTTTCTTTTAAGTAACACATTTTCCTTAGGCACATCTGGTCAAATGCAATTTCCTGGTGTGTCTCGGCATTCCCTCATTTTTATAGCTGTTGACTTTCAGTATCCGTCTGTAGAGCATTTTATATCGTTTCCGGATTATAAATCATTGATAATGGAGGATTTACAAGCAGCTGTCCTTGATTGTGATTTCAGTACCATGTACTTGACTGATGATGTAAATCTACAACTTGAAATTCTCATGTCGAATATTGAGACCTTACATTCCTTGGTACCAATAGTTCGTCGTAGGGTTGGTTTGGATAGTAATAATTGGTTTAATGACAGAGAAATTTCGTATCACGTTTCTCTGAGGGATTTATCGTATAATCATTACCTCCGATATAAGACCCCACGCAACTGGGCTATTTACTGTACGAACAGGAATAGGGTGAAAAGACCCAGTCAGAAAAATACAAACGGGAAAGCGGTGGCAAAGCACTTTAACAGGTGGTACAAGTATTGGCAAAAAGTGCTTTCCCATTCCCAAAATGATAACAACATTACACAAAAGGACCGGCTGTTCAAAAAGTGCCGGAAAAGCACTGGAGGAACAAAATTTTTAAACGTTGGCAAAACGCTGGCAAAACCAATAAATAGGTGGTCTGGAAATATATTTTCCAAAATAAAATTAAAAAAAAGTTCATATGTATTTTTTTGACCCTGCCGTGATTTGAACCCAGGCCGTCAGATTGGCAGACGATTGCTCTACCCACTGAGCTAACGAGACATATAATATTTAGTGGCTAAACACATAAATGAGTGATAATAGCTGGACAACTACTGGCTGTGCCAAAATGCTAGTACTGGCAAACAATTTTTAGTAACTAGTATGCCAGTGTTTGGAGGGCAAAAAGAAAGTTGGTCTTGAAGGAGCTTTCCCACAAACAAAAAAATTAATTTAATGAAACAAAAAAAATTTTAAATTAAAAAAAATCAAAAAAAAAATTTTTGCTTGCAACCGGATTTGAACTCGGAACCTTCCGCATACAAACATTTTTTAACGAAGCGTCAGCATTTTTATAAAATCATTGGTTTTCCAGTGAATTGATTTTTGTACGCCTGGTAGCATTGGCTAGGTAGCACTGGATAACCACTGGTTGCAAACCTTGGCATATCACTCTAAGCCAATTCTTTGCCAGTGGTTTTTTTTATAAACCACCGAAATTTTTGTAAAAAAAATACTGGTAAAACGCTTTTCGCAAATGCTGGCAAAGCGTCCCAAATGAGTGTTCTGCCAGTCATTTATTTTTAATACCATGGTTACCCAGTGGTATGCCAGTGCTTGATTTTTTGTACCACTGGCGATTTCTGACTGGGGAGTTATAAGAAAGTTAAGGATGCGTGCTCACATAGCGGTTTTCCATAATTTTAGTTCGAAACAGATGTGGAATTTTTTGAGAAATAATGGTTGTCTTGAGTCAGAGGAACATTTAAATTTCGCCGATCCAGATCAGATAAACGATTATTTTGTTGCTTGTCAGATACCTGATCGAGGTGACTATTGCTGTAATATGGATCATTCTATTGCAGGAGGTTTCTCCTTCGCATGTGTTGATACTGACACGTTATATCGAGCATTGCTCAGTATCAAGTCTAATGCTGTTGGTCACGATTCTCTGTCACTGAAATTTTTTAAAATCGTTTTCCCTTTTATTTCCTCACATTTGCTTCACCTCGTGAACACTATTATCGCATCGTCTAGTTTCCCTAGTAATTGGAAAATAGCTAGAGTTGTCCCTATAAAGAAGGAGGGCCAGTCTACTGAATTTGATAATCTGCGTCCTATTTCGGTACTTCCAGTCCTTTCTAAAGTTGTCGAGCATATTTTGAAAGACCAAATGATTGAGTACCTTGATCTCAGGTCACTTGTTCATCCATCGCAATCAGGGTTCCGACGGGGGTATAGCACGACCTATCTTCTGCTGGCTTTGACTGACTCAATTAGACAATTTCTAGATGGCCGTAAGAATGTAGTGCTACTTTCGCTAGATTTGTCTAAGGCCTTTGATAGAGTGATACATACTAGATTACTGTTTAAATTGTTTAGTCAGTTCAAGTTTTCTTATCTGGCTTGTGAACTAATAAAATCCTACCTTTATGAATGGAGGAATATTTAGTTGATCTCTTATTTTTAAGTAAATGAATGTTCTTTTTTTAGTTTGACTCTAGATCATAAATTAATATCACTTTCTGTTTAAATTATTTTCAAATCAAAGAAAGATGATATAATTTTTACAAGTAAATTACAAAGAATAAAAATATATTTGAAAGAATTCGATAAGACCAGCAGTACAGAATACGTATTTTCGGCTTTCGCTACAAAGCCATCATCAGTGTATTTCGTCTTGTGTGGGCTAATATTTTTAATGTTGTCTACTTATGTGACCGCTGAAAGAAAATCGAGTTTCGTATCAACAACTCAACTTAGACTAACATCAACGACATTTAACAATGCTATTTTTATCCTTTGTTATTATTACTCTATTTTGCTTTGAACCTTAATTCTTAAGATATCTCAGCTGATTCTATTCAACTCTGTGTATGATAACCACAGATTTTTGAATTACAACGAACCGTTAAATTTACCTTTATGATAGGTACCAATATGTATCTGTTGGTACCGCTATCTCGCGAACTCGACGGATCACTAGTGGTGTCCCACAGGGATCCGTTATCGGACCACTTTTATTTATGATTTATTTAAATGACCTTTTACAAACGGTTAATGGCGTTTCTTGCGTGCCTTTTGTATACGCTGATGATGTTCAGTTCGTTTGTTATTCGAATGCTGAATTTGTAGATGTGTTACAAGAGGGTGTCAATTATATAATTCGGGAAGTTGTGTCTTGGGCGTCTGATAATGGGCTTAGTGTCAATCCGGCAAAGACAAAATTGATGGTGTTTGGATTTGATACTGATGACATAGATATTAGAATTGGTGGCATTTCTGTTGAGTTTGTCGATAAAATGAAATGCTTAGGTCTTGTCTTGGATAATCAATTAAATTTTTATCCACATATTAATTATTTATCCTCACGGGTATCATTTCTTTTGAAAAGGTTGTATTCTTTGAATATTTATTTACCTCGTTCAGTTAAAAGGCGGGTTGCCACTTCTATCTTGATGCCACATATATTGTACTGCATGGAGATCTTTTCGGGTACTGGGAATTACGCCTTAAGGAAATATCACCTTACCTTTAACAGTATTATCCGTTATGTTTTTAATTTGAAAAGAAGAGATCATGTATCTCAACATACATTTAATTTTCTTGGATCGTCTTTTAAGAATTTTATTAGCATTAGGATATTACTGTTTTTTTATAAATCCATAATTAATGGTTATCCTGTTTATATAGTTGATCAATTTAATTTCACTCGTTCGATTAGAAATCCCCAGATAATACCACCTATAAGGCATTTAAATATTTTTGTGAAATCATTTCAAATTCGTGTGTCAAAAATATGGAATGCTTTGCCGAGAGAATTGAGAATGTTTAATTATACATTGCTTCAATTCAAGTCCAAGTTAGTAGAATTTGCGAAACTGCATTTGTTGGAGGTTTTGTAAAATGTATGTTTTTGAAAGTGCGAAAGGCGAAAGGGAAGAGTGTTGAAATAATATTATTTATCTTTGTGATATTAAGGCTTCTTATGGAAATTGATTCTTGGCATTCACTGTGATTTTATTTTGGTTCTTTTTTTTAATTTGTAATGCCTTATTTTATGTGATCTCATATACATATGTAATTATGAATTTTTTATATTGCGATTTATTATATATTTTAATAATTAACTTTAATTTTATATAGAAGTTTGGTATTTAGTTAGTAGCTTTAATTAACCATATAAGGCCCTAAGGGCTCGGTTATGTAATTGAAGAATTAATAAAAAATGAAAAAATATATGCTAATCAGAAGTTCTTTTTCATGGGTGATAAGAAGTTAATATTTTGTA
Source organism: Leucophora obtusa (assembly GCA_949987735.1). NCBI lineage: Eukaryota > Metazoa > Arthropoda > Insecta > Diptera > Anthomyiidae > Leucophora > Leucophora obtusa. The sequence goes on from OX465295.1 coordinate 138,023,727, forward strand.
TGGGTGTTGCATAGGAACGTGCTGGCACAGAAATCATAGGGTTGCGGGTTCGAATCCTACCAGGTCAAGAACAAATTTTGGAACTTCTTTTACACAATTAATACTTTTTGTAGTTTTCAATGTAAATTTTAAAATTTTTTTTTATTTTTGTACACTAAATTAATTTTTGAAACGCTTTAAAAATTTTTTTTTAATTTTCTATTCATTTTTAATGAAATTTATGGAAATGTACAAATTTTAAGTAAAAATGTAATTCTTTTAAATACCAAAAAGGTAAATATTAGTGGTATTCATTTAACGTCGTATCTTCCTGTTATATAGTGTAAACCTTGTATTTATACACAATAAATGTCAAAAATACTTTACAAGCCATTGTAAACTTATGCACCTATTTTTATATGTAACCTTTTTGGTATTTATATACCAATTTGAAAATTGTCAAATATGAAATTTATTTGAGTTTCCTTTATTTGTTTTTATACATTTTGTTTTATAGTATATTTAGACTGGGCAAAAACTAGTAGTTTTTGGTAATTTTTATTTAGGTTTTGAGCCGAAAACTATAAAATTAATTTAGTTTTTCCATACAATTTTCATACAAACTGAAAACCAGATTTTACCTGGTTTTTGCCAAAAACCAAGTAAAAATATCTGAAATTTGTACACCCAAACTGCTGATACTAGCAGATATTTTCCTAAATACAGTAGACGCTCGCAAATTAGAACCGCTTTGTTTTTGAGGCAATTCTAATTTCTGAATTATTCTAATTTCTGGACGTTTTTTTTCGTTTCGTTTCCAATGATAAAGTGTTTTTTTACGTTTATTTAACATTTTAAATGATACACTTTCACTATTTAATAGAGACTGCCAAATAATATGTACACGCGTATCAAATTTCACAAATAAACTAGCCAAAAATGTACATAAATGCGACAAAAAAAAACAAATAGGGAAAAACATATATAATTTGGTGATTCCCCTTTTTAGTTTTACTTTATTCAAACAGAATAAAAATAAATTGGGGATTTCCTGTGTATTCAAATAACCAAAAAAAAAAACGCTCAGAAATTAGAATTTTAAATTCGAATTTCAGAGCGTTTAATGTATTGCAAACATTGATTCTAATTTCTAGACGTTCGAATTACTGAAAGCTCTAATTTGCGAGCGTCTACTGTACTAGTATGATAAGAACAGAAAAAATAAAACTGTTAAATTTACAAAGTTATCATTATTTCAAATATACATTATTTGTTTTTAAAAAGAACAACTTCCTTCCTATTACAAGCCAATGTTAAATTCATCGGTGAAAAACCCGAAAAAGAACAACTCCCTATTCAACAGTTGCAGTGCTTTAACTACTTCTTTTTCCTCACTTTTTTTCCTGGGTATATCGGAACATTATATCAAAATATCTGCGTATCTTTTTCGGGGATTTTCCAGGTCTCTTTCATCAGTGTTCTTTAGAAAGTGGTGACAGTAGTGCAATGTAATTTGAAGCATCAAAATCTCATATTTAATGTAGTCTGCTACATTAACCAAATGGGAATGGAGCAAACAATATATTATGTTTTCGAAGTCTTCTGCAAAGCATAGCCAACAATAGACTGGGGAGTGTCCTCAAACTCTTCCTAGGTCTAGCGCATAGTATCAAGACATTTTTGACTAATATACAGCATAGTTTGGGCACATTTTTGGCTATATCTCCGAACTATGCTTACCATATACATATATGTCATATATGTTATATATATATGGTTGATATCAATAAATGTGATAAAAACAGGGTTGGCAGGCAATACCGCTAAAATACCGTTATCAATTCAAAACCCTTTCAACTGACTACCGTTACCCCTAAAATACCGTTACAGAAATACCGTTACCCTTAAAATACCGATACCGAAATAAATTAAATATCGATATCCTTAAAATACCATTACCGATATAAATGAAATACCGTTACCCCTAAAATACCGTTACCGATATTTTTGATTTTCTGCTTTTGGCAATTGCACTGGATTATTGAGTATTTTTCGTACATTAAGTTTATAAATTCCCAGGAAAAAAAAGTGAGAAAAAGGAAGTAGTAAAAACATAACAACAGTTGAATAGGGAGTTGTGAATATTTGTGGTTTTCACTGATGAATTTAACATTGGCTTGTCATAGGAGGGAAGTTGTTCTTTTTTGAAACAAATTATGTATATTTGAACCAATGAAAAGGGAGTTATTTTTCATTTGTTTTTATTTTAATTTATTAAAAAAAAAAATCGTAAAAAAAAATCGGAAAAATAAAACTGTTAAATTTACAAAATTTTGGTTATATTAAAGTTAGCTTTTAATACGAATTGCCTTGATAAAATCCGGAAAAAATCTGCAGCATATTAGTAGATAAAAAATAGTTTTTTCTGCAAGGTAATTTTTAACTTATTTTTACCAGTTCTAACTAAAATATTTACAGGATTTTTCTTTTTCTGTTATAATTAGTTTCTAAATTTATTTAGTAAAAATTTGATCAAAATGGATTTTTTAAATTACAATTTTTTAAATACAAACAAAATTCTAATATTTACCTTTTTCGTATTTTAACAAAAAATATTTGAAGAATTACATATTTATTTAGAACTTATATATTTCCATAAAATTTCATTAAAAATGAATAGAAAATTAAAAAAAAAATTTAAATCGTTTCAAAAATTAATTTTTGAGTGTCAAAAATAAAAAAAAAATAAAAATTTTACAGTGAAAACTACAAAAAATTATTAATTGTGTAAAAAAAGTTCCAAAAATTTTTTTTCCACCTGGTGGGATTCGAACCCTCAACCCTCTGATTTCTTTGCCAGCACGTTCCTATGCAACCCCCATACAAAGTATTAACTTCTTATCACCCATGAAAAAGAACTTCTGACTAGCATATATTTATTGCAGCATTAGATGTTGTTTAAAACCCATTCCTAATTAGTAATTCTTTGTGATGTAATGAAGGAAGTGATTCATTTAGAAGTCATTCCATTTATTTTTGCTAGGTTCGTTCTGTTTTTAATCTCGTTTGTTTTTCGTAAAAAAATTGAGGGATGCAGCGAAAAAACTTACTACCGTTATCCTTAAAATACCGTTACCGAAATAACTACAAAACCGTTCTCCTTAAAATACCGGTACCGAAATAAATAAAATAGCGTTACCCTTAAAATACCGTTACCGAAATAATCTAAAATAGCGTTACCCTTAAAATACTGTTACCGAAATAATCTAAAATAGCGTTACCCTTACCGATAACCGCATCGTTTCGGTTACCATCCATGGATAAAAACCATGTAACCAGCTAATTTCTAATGCATGGATTACATCTGACTCGTATATTTCGGTATGTATCAACTAGGGTTTGGGGTTCGGGAATTCCCGGGAAATCCCGGGAAAAGATTGCCGGGAATTCCCGGGAAAATAATATATTTTTCCCGGGAAAACGGGAAATTTTAAAAATATTAAATTTTTTAAATAGTTTTTGTTTGGAATAGGATTTTTTAATTTTAGTCATAAAAAACATTTTAAATACCAAAACAAAAATGTCATTGTTAAAATCTTTTAAAAGGGAATACATTTATTTGACACTCAAATAAAATCTTTGACAATTAATTAGGAGCATTTCAACTAATAAAGATTTTTCGCATAATTTATTCAAAATTTAAGTAGTAAAACCTAAGAACTTGGTAAAATGTTTAAAAGAAATATAAAAAAAGCTTTGTTTCTTACAAATAATCGCCCTTACTATCTAAATTTTTCAAATGTATAATTTAGGTAAAGTCGACTTTAGTTAAAATATTGGGTGGCAGTATACCTTGACTTGGTTTATTTTTGGAGCATTCTGATTGGTTAATTTATTTTCAACCAATCAAAATATTTGAAAATATAAATATTTTTGTAAGGTTTCATACACAAAATGAACAAAACCGTTTGATTAAGAATAAAGTCGTCTTTAAATTTAAAATACTCCTTTACTAATGGTTAACGGTGGTATCTAAATTTGATTATCCGACATCTAAATTTGGTTCACAAAAAAAAAAAAAAAAAATTGATGGTCATGCAACTTCTCTTGAAGAAAACAGCAACAAGAATAACGTTTCAGCTAAAATTAGCAAAGTACCCGAAGAAAAAAGTGTAAGCTGAATAGGCATTAAAGGTTTTATGGTAGGGCAAACATTTCCTGAAATGGTATCCAAATTACCCGCAGTCAATCCGCACCATAACTAGGTCTTCGTTTATTCGAGAAAGTTTTTATAATAAAAACCTTGCATTGCAAAAAAATGAAACCAAAAAAATGAATTACTACAATCATGTAAAAGATATCATGATAAAAGAAATATCGAGCAATATTTCTAACAATAGGAGATTTACTATAATCTTAGATGAATGGACAAGAATATCACAAAAGAGATATTTAAACATATGTATAAACGGAAATAATTCATTTTATAACCTGGGGTTGGTTTATATACCAGGAAGATGTAATGCTGATGAAATAAGAAGAATTGTAGAAATAAGACTAGAAGAGTTTTATTTGTCTTTGGAAAATAACATTGTGGCCACCATATCTAATGGGCCAAGTGTGATGAAACGGTTTGTTTCCGACAGTCCAATAGTAGGTGCTTTCTGCTGGAATCATGCAATTCATTTGGCAGTGCTGCGAGTAATTTATGTGAAATCAAATGTTCAACATTCTGATATTTTTTACTTTGAATTCTCACTACACAGACTGCATTTGTACTGAAATAGTGTTTTTTTTTTTAACAAAAATTACTTATATAGGTGGTTTTCATTAACAATTTTGTTCAAAAATATTTCCCGGGATTCCCGGGAATCCCGGGAATCAAATTTTTTCATTCCCGTTTCCCGGGAAATAAAAAAGTCCGGGAAATCCCAAACCCTAGTATCAACGCACTGTCACCTATTTTACAAAATTTATAACAATCCGACCAATTTTTGGTTAATACAAAAAATTTGTGACCAATATTATAGGCCAAATGTAAACTCTGTAACCACCCTACGGGGAATGAGGGGTTAATTGCCCTAAAAGTACCTATCCTGTAAGTGGTTAAAGCAAGACTTGTCACAGGATTGGTATAATTTACCATTGCTGCGGATTAAGCAGTGACAATTATACTGGTTAAAGAAGGTCTTACTGGTATAATTTACCGTTGCTGTGGGTTAATCAGTGTCAATTATACTTAAAGGACTGGTCCCGTGACTGGCGAAATGATGACATACCAGTGAATTGTCCTCAAAGTACCTATCCCGTGAGTGGTTAAAGATGGTCTTGTCGCAGGACTGGTATAATTTATTATTTCTATGGGTTAAGCACTGTCAATTATACTTAAAGGACTGGTGCAAAGAGGACATATCACTTAACTGGATAAGTGTGCTCTAAAAAAACCCACAAGTAAGAATTTATTTATTGAAAACTGTTTAATATTTTTTAATCGGTTATCGGTTGCCGCGCTATTTTTTGACGAAATAAGCAATTTTCATAAAATGTCCTGGAAAGGAGCTCCAAACACAAACTCGAATTATTATTTTTCGATTTTTTTCTTTAATAACAACTATTATATTATAACAATAGCAATCGACATTTCCAAATTAGGCACTTTAAAAAATCTTTAAAATTTATTTAAAAAATGACGTTTTTACATTTTTATCAAATTCGTGGGTCTTTTTGGATTCCAGGCTAAAGTAGGTTAATGATATCCGATGAAGTCAGAATTCCATATATAAATAATTTTGAGTATATTAAACGAATAAATGAAATAAAAAATAATTTTTTTTTGAAATTTCGAATTTTGGGAATTTTTAATAACAATAAATTTTTTCCCAAAATGGGCCATTTTCGGTCAACTTTCGGCACGGGTTAATGTTTTTCAAACCAAAAAAAAAAAATCGATTTCTTCCATTTGGAACCATTTGCACTAAAACGGAGGGGGAGGTTGTAATGAACGAAAATCGACAAATCGTTATTTTAATATATTTACATATATGCAATATAAATTTATCTATACCCGAGTAAAAAAGTTTTGATATAATCATATATTATTTTATGTAATTGCATATAGTAACTTATAGTTACATATGGCCACATATGCTTTTAAATTCAAGCAGATATACTTTTATATAGTCATATGTTAGATATTTTTTCCTCAAAGGTTTTAATATGGAGACATATGTGATTTTATATTATTACATACTGGCCTACATATAATTGCATGTGCTATATATAAGTACATAAAGTAACATATTACAGATATAATTACGTATACGTTTATATATAATTTAGTATGACACTATACATAATAATATAATACTATATGTGGAGCCATATAAGAAATCTTTTATAATTTGTGTTAGATATGATTATATATGGACGAATAAGAACCCATATATAACTTAATATGGTTACATATCTACAATATTTCATGATTTCTTTAATATATAACAATATAACGTTCTTTATAACATCATCTATAATTATATATCATCCCACATAAGCAATTATTTCAAAGTGATTTTATATAAAACCGTATTATATTATATGTGGTTCTATGTTAACAATGATTTTGAACTAGTTTTAGATTTAGTAATTACTAGGGATTGGCGCGTGACTAGAAATGTGAGTCACGTTATTCACACGTGATCGTGAGCAATAATTACTATACTCAAGTGATTCGTGCGTGAGTCTGAGAATATATAATTCGTACTTGATTCGTGCGTGAGCGGGAATAAGAATATATAACCTGTGCATGATTCGTGTCTGAGTTTATTTTTTGCATCATATATTTTTAGTAATTTTTACTATTTTGTAATATTTTATTACTTTTTTACTATTTTTCTTATATCTTGGTTGTATAACATAATCCTATTAACTTTAAAATTTCAGTCTTGTTAACTTTATTTTAAAATTACTAAAAATCAGAGATGGGCTAAAATCATTACCATTACATTTTCATTACCATTACTTGATGTAATGGTAATGGAGCTTTTTTTATCATTACCATTTTTTGAAAAAATGGTAATGTTTTTTTTCATTACCATTGCGTTAAAAAATGGTAATGAATATTTTTTTTAATTTTCATTTGTTTTGAAAATTAAAATTAACCTTTTTTTAATTTTCATTACTTTTACCTAATGTTTACATAGTAATGAAACACCCATTTGTTTTTCATTACATGCCGTTTTTGTCGAAGTTTTTTATTTTAAAAATATTAGGTTTACAAATTACTAAAAGCATTTTTTAGTTCATAATCCGAGGCCTATGGTATCCATATTTGATACCAAGTTTTGGTGGCTAGTTGCAAAAAAAAAATCGCGACAAGAAATTGCATAAAGGAAAATTCTTGCATCAATATATTTCTTTGCAGAACATAAATAGCTGATTAAGTTTTTTAATTCAATTCTAGTACCACAATCTTTTTTCGCGATCCGCCATATTTTGCAATTTTGTAAGTGCGGTTTTTTTTTTTAATTTATAATCTAAGGACTATAATACTCATTTCGTACAACAAAGTTTGGTGGCTAGTTGAAAAAAAAAAATTGCAAAAAAAAATCGCAAACAAAAAAAATTCAAAAAGGAAAATTTTTAACTTCAATTCTTTTACCATAAAGTCTTTTTCGCGTTCCACCATTATTTTGGAGTTTTTTAAGTGCGGTTTCTTAAAATTTATATTCTAGTGACTATAATACCCCATTCATACAACAAAGTTTGGGAGATAGTTAAAAAAAAAACGCGGAAAAAAAATTTACAAAAAGGAAAATTTTTACATCAATAGATTTGTTTGCAGAATGTAAATCGCTGAATAAGTGTTTTGATTAAATTTTTTTACCAAAAAGTCTTTTTTCGCGTCCCACCATTGTTTTTAAATTTTTTAAGTGCGGTTTCTTAAAATTTGTAATCTAGGGACTATAATGCCTATTTCATATAACAAATTTTGGTGGTTAGTTGCAAAAAAAAAAAAAATCCCGAAAAAAATTTGCCAAAACGAAACTTTTTGCATCAGTATATTTGTTTGAAGAATGTTAATCGCTGATTAAGTTTTTTAATTGAATTTTTCTGCCATAAAGTCTTTTTTCGCGTACCGCCATAATTTTGCTATTTTTTAAGTGCGGTTTTTTAAAATTTATAATCTAGAGACATACATCAAAGTTTGCTGGCTAGTTGCCAAAAAAAAATTGGAAAAAAAAATTTACATAAAGGAAAATTTTTTAGTGTAGAACAAAGAACAGAACGTTCTTTACATCATTATGTTAAGTAATGGTAATGAAATTTCATTTGTCTACCTAGTGTAGAAAAAATGAAAATGATTTTTGGTTTTTACTACCATTGCGTATTGTAATGAAAATTATAAAAAAGTTTCATTACATGTAAAGAAAACAAATGAAATTAACATTTTTTTGATTGCAATTACATTTTGTAATGGTAATAATTTTTTTTTAATTTTCTTTTTATAGATTTAATGGTAATGAAAACCTGCAATGGTCATTACAAAGTAATTAATTACTCCCATCTCTGCTAAAAATAAAGAAAATTTTGTTCATGTTTAATGCACTGTCATGGTAAATCTGGATAAAAGTAATGGAAGATTTATCGAAATTATAGGATCGCCAGCAGACCTTTGGGTTAATAATCATTATATTTGGAAATTAATTACACATGCAATTACACAATTACATGTAATTGTAATTAAAAAAAAAATAATTACAAGTAATTTGTAATTGAAAATTTTCAATTATACATTACATATAATTGTAATTGAAAAAATGTAAATTACAATTACATTTTTTCGGAAAAGAAATAATGAGAAAAAGCACAAGTGAGGGGTCAGCCCAACATGACGCATTCTTTTTATACTTAAGCCTGGATCAGCCAGACGTAAACGTAAACGTATCTCTGCATAGCTGAATTAATAAGTTAAATAAGAACAGAAGATGTGTTGTGTTTTTTGTTTCATTCTTATGCATTCAATATAGAGCAAACGTAAATAAACAACAAAAATCTGTTGTTAATAGATTTTCGTTGTATATTTACGTTTGCTCTATATTGCATGCATAAGAATGAAACAAAAAACACAACACATCTCCTGTTCTTATTTAACTTATTAATTCAGCTATGCAGAGATACGTTTACGTTTACGTCTGGCTGATCCAGGCTTTATCCACGCCTATCCAACCTATCCCAGTCAGTTTTTTCTACAAAATTTTAACAAAAACACTTTAATTCTAAATGTAATTGAAATTTGTAATTGAAATCACTTTCAATTACAATTACTTGTAATTGAAAATGTTCAATTACAGTTACATGAAATGTAATTGAGTTTTTTTAATTTCAATTACATTTATTTGCAATTGTAATTGAAATTCCCCAGGTCTGATCTCCAGATATTGCATATCTTTTTTATTTAAAAAAATAATTTTTGTATATTGTTAGATGTGGTCATATATGTATATATGTATAAGGTCAATTTTTAGATATAATTGTATCAAACTATGTCCACTTTTATAACATTTTATATAATTTTATATAAAAAGGTATAATTTGATGTAATTGGATGAGGACAAAATTCGGATACAATTGTATCGAATAGCATAAAATTGTATCAAATTGTACCAAATTGTATACAATTGTATACAATTCGATACAATAAGATACAATAAGATGTTCTCATTTTTCGGATATAATTATATCTAATTACATAAAAGATTATATATAATAAAATATAACTTCATATGGCTCCATATCATTTTTTTTACTTGGGTACTAAAGTATACCTGACTGGATTAAAAAAAAAAAAAAAACTAAGTTATTTATTTATTTTGTTTGTGTTCTTTATATTATTTTTTTTTAGAAAACCTCTTAAAAATATTAAAATTAACAAAAATTATTTTTCTTTAAAAATAATAAAAATTAAAGTAAGTTTATTTGGAAACCAAATAATTTAAATAATATAAATAAATCTGTAAAAATAGCAGAAAAATTACAAAAAATTAGTTAAAAACGAGTAAAAAGGTTAAAGTCGGGCATGCCGACTATACAATACCCTACACCAGTCTGGGTAAAAGCCAACTAATGTTTGGATCCGAAATTCGAATGGGTTAAAATGAGGCTTGTGTCAAAATTTTCTATAATGTGAGTCAGCGCACCAAATTTCATTAAAATATCTTAATATTTGCGACCTGCAGTTTGTAACCAAGCCAATTTTAGGGGGACCCTTATATGGGCACTAGTTCTAAACATGGACCGATGTTCACCAAAACCAATAGGCTTCGTCCTTGGGCCAACATAGGTCTATGTACCAAATTTCATCAAAATATCTTAATATTTGCGACCTGCAGCGTATAAAAAATATAATTTTGGGGGGACCCTTATATGGGCACTAGGTCTAAACATGGACCGATGTTCACCAAAATCAATAGGCTGCGTTATTGGGCCAACATAGGTCTGTGTACCAAATTTCATCAAAATATCTTAATATTTACGACCTGCAGCGTATAAACAGTATAATTTTGGTAGGACCCTTATATGGGCACTAGGTCTAACCATGGACCGATATTCACTAAAATAAATAGGCTGCGTTATAGGGCCAATATAGGTCTGTGTACCAAATTTCATCAAAATATCTTAATATTTACGACCTGCAGCGTATAAACAGTATAATTTTGGTACACTCATAGGAAAAAGTTTGTAGAAAAGTTAGTAGAACTGTTAGTACTTCAACTTAACAAATTTTTAACTAATTTTTAGTTAAAATTTAATTTTTAGTTAATTTTTTTGCTACCTCCACATTACTAACTTACAAATTTTTTTGCTATTTTTTTTTGCTGAATTTAGTTACTAATTTTTAACAATAAATTTGCTAACTTTACAGTATTTTGCTGAATTTTAGTTACTAATTTTTAACAGAAGATTTGCTAATTTTACAAATTTTTTGTAAACTAAACCACCAATTTTGGAGCGCTTATAAACAGAATGTTAAATGACTCATAAAAATTACTGCATATTTTTAACTCGCCAAAAATAATGCAAAAAGTTTTTTAAATAAAACTAAATTGAAATGGTTGAAAATTTTTCCTAATAAAATGTCTAAATTATTAAAATTTATGAGAAAAGTTTCTATTTATTCTAATACATTAATTTTTAAAGATCAAAGATCAAGGTTTATTTTGGACGAACCATTTTAATATGAAAATTGTGATTAAAAGTATCTCTGGTGAGCAAGTGGAGTTTAGGGGATGACCCTAATTTTTTCCCCCCCAATATTGTACTTTTTAGCTTATTTAAAGAATACGATATTTTTAATCGGCCACACCTTCTTTCCTGTGGGTGGAGCTTTAGAGGTGAAAATGGAAACCCAAATAAATTCGGAAGTACATATCCGATCAGCAAACAATGAAAATCGAAAGAAGGGTCTCTGAAATACATTTTGTTATGGTTAACATATTATTGTCTATAAATATTACCACTTTTACAAAAAATCATTCTTGGGAAATTTTCATTGGCATTGAAATATAATTGGCATTACTTTATCTCAATTTCAATGCCAACAAATTTCATCACCATACAATGCCAATGAAATTTTTTTCAATTTGCATTGATGAAAACAATGGTAATGAAAGGTACACATAATTGAAGAAAAAGCATTGTAATATAAAAAATATAAGAAATACGAGAATTTTTAATTTTTTTTCTTAATTTATTCTTTTATTAAAACATGAAAACATATACTTCTTTCATCAATTATAAATGGGCATTTAGGCATTGAACAATGCCAATTGAAAAATTTCAATTAATTAACACATTCAATAAACTGGTCCCAAGTATGTTTTTAAATACACATTTATTTTTTATTTATTAATTTTCATTTCATTTGCTCCTTTTGTACCTTTTTCCAGTCCACTAGTAATCTGCAAAAGTTTTGTTGATTTCAGAAAATTTTAGCAAAAATTTTGTAGATTTAACAATTTTTTTTTGCTATTTTCATTCTACTATTATTTAGCAATTTTTTTTTGCTGATTTCAGCAAGTTAAATTGTTATTTGCAATTAAAAAAAATTTAGCTCAAATATTACTAAAATTCTGTAAATTTAACAGTTTTTTTTTGCTGTTTTCATTTTATTAGTATTTAGCAAACTGATTCTGCTAATATTAGCAGTTTTTTCTGCAGCATCATTTTTAACTAATTTTTAGTAACTTTTTCTGCTATTTTTACGGACTTATTTGTATGAGTGTAGGACCCTTATATGGGCACTATGTCTAAACATGGACCGATGTTCACCAAATATTTATTTTGATTGTGTTCTTTATATTATTGTTTTTATAGAAAACCTCTTAAAAATATTAAAATTAACAAAAATTATTTTTTTTTAAAAATAATAAAAATTAAAGTAAGTTTATTTGGAAACCAAATAATTTAAATAATAGAAATAAATATGTAAAAATAGCAGAAAAATTACAAAAAATTAGTTAAAAACGAGTAAAAAGGTTAAAGTCGGGCATGCCGACTATACAATACCCTACACCAGTCTGGGTGAAAGCCAACTAATGTTTGGATCCGAAATTCGAATGGGTTAAAATGAGGCTTGTGTCAAAATTTTCTATAATGTGAGTCAGCGCACCAAATTTCATTAAAATATCTTAATATTTGCGACCTGCAGTTTGTAACCAAGCCAATTTTGGGGGGACCCTTATACGGGCACTAGTTCTAAACATGGACCGATGTTCACCAAAATCAATAGGCTTCGTCCTTGGGCCAACATAGGTCTATGTACCAAATTTCATCAAAATATCTTAATATTTACGACCTGCAGCGTATAAACAGTATAATTTTGGTAGGACCCTTATATGGGCACTAGGTCTAAACATGGACCGATATTCACCAAAATCAATAGGCTGCGTTATAGGGCCAATATAGGTCTGTGTACCAAATTTCATCAAAATATCTTAATATTTACGACCTGCAGCGTATAAACAATATAATTTTGGTAGGACCCTTATATGGGCACTAGGTCTAAACATGGACCGATGTTCACCAAAATCAATAGGCTGCGTTATTGGGCTAACATAGGTCTGTGTACCAAATTTCGTCAAAATATCTTAATATTTGCGACCTGCAGCGTATAAAAAATATAATTTTGGCGGGACCCTTATATGGGCACTAGGTATAAACATTTACCGATGTTCACCAAAATCAATAGGCTGCGTTATTGGGCTAACATAGGTCTGTGTACAAAATTTCATCAAAATATCTTAATATTTACGACCTGCAGCGTATAAACAATATAATTTTGGTAGGACCCTTATATGGGCACTAGGTCTAAACATGGACCGATGTTCACCAAACTCAAACTTGTTCGTCGTTGGGCCAACATAGGTCTGCGTACCAAATTTTATCAAAATATCTTAGTATTTGCGACCTGTAGAGTGCGCACAAGATTGCATGGACAGACAGACAGACGGACGGACGGACAGACGGACATCGTTAAATCGAAACAAAAAAAAATTCTGCGCCGATCGGTATACTATAAGGTGGGTCTACGACCAATATTTTTTGGTGTTACAAACATCAGCACAAACTTATAATACTCTGACCACATAGTGGTGTAGGGTATAATGATGCTGCAGAAAAAACTGTCGAAATTATCAGATTTTTTTTTGCTAAATACTAGTGAAATAAGAACAGCAAAATTAAAACAGTTAAATTTACAGAATTTTTTATATTTAGGCTAACTTTTAGTTAATGGAAAATAGAAAATTGTACTGTAAAATCTGCAGAATATTTTGCTAAACATTTGTAGACTAAAAATGGAAAAAATAAACTGTTAAATCTACAAATTTTTTGCTATTTTTAAGCTAAATTTAGTTGAATGCAAATAGCTGTTTATCTTGCTAAACTCAGCAGAAATACTTGCTAAAAAATTATGAACTACTGTTTTTAAAAGGCTCGATTTTATTTGCATTTAAAAAAACTTAGATAATTTTAAATTTTTTCGTGGTTTTTTAGGCTACTAATTATTTAGCAAAAGTTTTTACTGATTTTAGCAGTTTAATTTGTTATTTTCTGTTAACAATTATTTAACCTAAATGTAACTAAAATTCTGTATATTTGAAATTTTTGTTTTTGCTGTTCCTATCTTCCTATAATATATAGCAAAAATAGTCTGCTAATTACCAGTTTTTTCATCGCTTTTAACTAATTTTTAGTAGTTTTAAATTTTTTACAGATGTAATACATTCACCCAATTGTGAAAAATCTAAGCTATCTAATATACTTAATGTAATTGTTTTGTATGAATTTTATATTTTTTTTTGTTATAATAAAAAAACTAATAATAAAAGTACTAGTATTGTTATTTTGGAACTACTCCTGTGACTAGTTTCATAGTAACAGGTTCCGGCGACATGTTCGGTAACATGTCACAAAGTATTTAATATATGACTGGTTCTGCGTCAGCCCCTTTTTATTTGTTCGGTGCTATGTTCTTCTGGATGAGTTCGGTGACATGTTCTTTTGAGTTAGTTCAGTGACATATCACCAAGTGTATATAATGGGACTGGTTCTGTATCAGTTCCTTTTAGGTTAGTTGGGTGATATGTCACAAAATATACAAAGTGTGACTCATTCTGTGGCGTATCCTTTTGGGTTAGTTCGGTGACATGTCTGTTTAGGTCAGTTAGGCGACATGTCCTTTTGGGATAGACCTGCGACATATCGAAAGGTGTCTAATCTGTGGCAATACGTCATTTCCAATGACAACGCCAATTTAAAGTGATATGTCTCTTTCAAAGAAAAAGACCGATCAACTACCTGTCTCTGCCCCCTTGGGACCTATCCTGCGTGTCATCTGGGACCGGTCCCTTTCCCCGTAGGGCAGTAACTCATAAGGTTTTTCAACTTTAATCTCTATACATATATGTATGTGGTGCGCATAGTTCGGAGACATGGCCAAAAATGTGCCCAAACTATGCTGTATATGAGTCACAAATGTCTTGATAATATGCGCTAGCCTTAGGAAAAGTTTGAGGACAGTCCCCAAACTAACCAAATGTATCCATACTAAACACTTGATCGAAAAACTGTCCCCATAGCGTGCGCTGTGCATACATATATATCGTCACCTAAAATGCAAAAGGGCGTAACAACAAAAAAATTTAAGCCGATTTTCTGATTGATTATGATGCACTAGACTAAATTACATTTCCGTACAAAATTTTAAACTTATATGTCGAAATAAGTCTATAGTCGTGTTTTAAACAAGAGAAGAAAATATAGAATATCTTTAATTCTACAAGGTTTTTTTTTTTGGTTCTAGCGTAAAAAAATAAAAAGTGTTGTTACGCCCTTTTGCATTTTAGGTGACGATATATATATGTATAAAAGAATAACATGAGTGACTGACTGACTGACTGACTCAACATCGCGCAGACCAAACCACTGAAGCTAGGAATTTGAAATTTGGTATGTAGGTTCCTCCTCCGGCGTAGACGTCCGCTAAGACGGGATTTTTGGAAATTCCTACCGGAACGGGCAAAAAGGGGAAAAATCTCCTCCTTGGCGGCCTGCCAAAACCCCATTGGCTAGAAACCTGATATTTAAAACATGTATTCCTTGGAGTATGGGCTAACTTATCTGGAAAGTACTTTTCAGTCTCCAATTCCAATATGTGAGACCGTCTATGGGGAGACTTTTCCCCTTTTTGCCCGTTCCGGTGGCAATTTCCGAAAATCCCGTCTTAGTGGACGTCTATGCCGAATATCAAGAAACCTTGTTTAAGTGGAGATACCCGTGGTATTTTTTGGAAAAAGCGAAATTTTTTGGAAAAAGATACTTTGTTTTTACAAAGTACTTTATTGGAAGGTGCTTTTTTTGAAAAAGTTATTTTTTTGGGAAAATGTTTTTTTTTTTTGGAAAAAAGTACCTTTTTCAGAAAACAGTACTTTTTTCAAAAAAGTACTTTTTTCCAAAAAAGTACCTTTTCCAAAAAAAAAAAACATTTTCCCAATTTGAATTTTGGACAGGGTCGTTATAAAATAGAGGCTCAAAAAGGGAAAGTGGCCCCTTAACGACCTGTCCAAACTGCTGGAACTAATTTTTTGTCCCCAATTCCAACCGGGAGGGACAAAAAAAAAAAAGTGTCCCCCTTGACAGCCTGCTCAAACTGCTGGAACTAGGAAGCTGAAATTCCCTGCCGATGGATTTTCGGAAATTCCTATCGAGAGGGGCAAGAAAAGTAAAATTTCGCTAGAAACCTGAAATGTAAAGCTCACTTATCGGGAAGGTGCTTTTTTGAATTTTGGACAGGGACATTGCAAAAATTGGAATTAATGAAGCGAAAAGTGCCCCTTAAAGGCCTGCCCAAACCGCTGGAGGTAGGAAGTTGAAATTTGGTATTAAAGTTCCTCCTCTATTGTAGAATTTTCCACAGCTAAGGTCAAAAACAGGAAAAGTCTCCCCCTTAACGGACTGGCCAAACTGCTTGAACTAGGGAGCTTAAATTGGGTATTTGGGTACCTTCTCCAACGTAGACGTCCCCTAAGACGGTATTTTTGGAAATTCATACCGGGAGGGGTAAAAAGGGGAAAAACTTCCCCCTTGACGGCCTGGCCAAACTGCTGGATATAGAGACCTAAAATTATGTATGTAGTAGGTTCCTCCTCCAACGCAGACGTCCTCTAAGACGGAATTTTAAGAAATTCCTACCGGGAGGGGTAAAAACGGAATAATTCTCCCCCTTGATGGCCTAACCGAACCTTTCGGCTAGAAGCCTGTAATCTATAATATATTTTCCTTGGAGAATGGGCTAACTTATCGACAAGGCATTTTTAGGACTTTGGATAGGAACGTGGTGAAAATGGTGGTTCAAAAGGGCAAAATTGCCCCCCCCCCCCCCTTAACGTCTGCGTCTTTAGCTAGAAACCTAAAATTTAAAGAACGAGTGTATATGGAACACTAAAATTAAAAAATTAAATAGGAAACGAGTGGAATTGAAAAACTACACAAGTGGAACGAAATGGATGTAAACGTTGAACGAGTGGCATTGAAATTATAGACAATGGAAATGGATTGGAAGAGGGAACGAAATGGAATGGACTATAGAACGAAATGGAATGAGGAGCGAGATGGCATAGAATGGGGAACGAGTGGATTTGAAATACTGCATTAACCGCAACGGAGCAAGTGCAAAAAAATGGAATGGAAAGAGAAGCGACTGATATCAATAAAAATTGTTGTACAAAATGGAATGGAATGGCGAATGAGTGAAATTGAAACATTAGATAACTGGGGGAAATGGAATGGAATTTGAATGACTCAAACTGACGGAGTTTGGTACTTGAAATTTCGCATGCCATTGAGGCAAGGTTATATATATTTGGGATTTTTACTGGGAGGAACAAAAAGGGGTGAAGAATCCCTTTTAAATACCTGTTCAAACACTATCCACGGAATATGAAGCTTATGTAGCATTGAAACATACTCTCCAAAAAGTTAAACAAATTTTCTAAAAGAGAAATAACCTTAGAAAAAGAATGGAACTTATATATTCTGATATTTAAACTGCAGGTAACGTAGCACCGGTGGAAGAAACCGGCGCAGTAAATTTTCCAACTGAATTTGTGAATTTACTTGAATTGCCAGGTCTACCTTTACATAAACTGGAATTAAAAAAAAAAACTTTAAGGCACGCTAACAACATAGCGGGCTTTGCCCGCTATCTTTAATATTATAAATCGTTTGTCAACCCTGCTTTATGTTATTTATTTTCATTCAAAAGCACCTTAATTTGTTTGAGTTTCACGTGAAAAAACTGTTATACTTCATATAAAAAAAATTATTTTTCACGACAATCAGTTTCACTTGAAAATTGTGTAGAGTTTGTTTTCACGCAAAGTTAATGTACAAGACTATTATTTTACTTGAGAAAAAGTGACATTTTGTGTTTTTTGTGATTATGTCTTTGTTATAAAATTAAAAAATTGTTCATTTTTATAAATTAAATTGCAATTTGAGACCTTTAAAGTTCGAGTGAAATTTTACCACGTGAAAAACAACTTACCGTGCTAAAACATAAAGGAACAAAACTACTTTTTTTGTCAATTTATTTATTTATTCATTTAAAATTTGACATATACAATTCAGTCATTACCTCGCGAAGCCATTGTGGCTTTTCTGCAGGTAGGAAATAAACTAAAAAGTTATTATTTCAAATCTTTAAAATAATTCTTAAGACAATTAATATGAAAAAATTATTTGAAATGTAATTTACAAATGAAAAAAAGAAATAATTTGGCTTTAAGTTTTAACAATATGAGCTGATTTTTCCAATGAAGAGTATTCATTGCTGATTAATGCAGTAATTTTTTAGCACTCTGTTTCTTATTCTTTGGTTGTTGCATTTTTCAAGAACTTCAACGGGTATGCTATTTAAAATTGTTGGCAACATAACAGGTAGGGTGCTTCTTGCATATGCGTTTTTGTATTTTTGGATGTAAGTAGTGAGATCATAAAAATGCTTCTCATATTTTTTGTTTTTGGCAGTTTACATTTTAAAAATATGTCAGTTAATAAATTAATTTACATCATGAGTTTTAATTAGCAATTTTTTACAGAATGGACGATGAAAGAAAAGTGCGTTCAAAAATAATTAAATATTTTCAACAAAACCAAACATCGACATACAAAAAAATTGTCAAAGAAACTAATGTATGCCGCCAAACAGTTTCAAAAGTGGTGAAAATGTATCTGGAACACCCAACAATTGAAAGGAAGCCGGGAACAGGAACAACGACTGGTTATCGTAACATTGGAATGGCATATAAAGTTAAAAGCATCCTTAAGAGACCTCCTAACACATATGGCAGAAACAGCTCGGTTAGCCCAATGCTCGGACTTTTTTGTACGTAAAGTGAAACGTAAGGCAGGACTAAAGTCCTACAAAGTTCAAAAAGTTCCCGATAGAAAAGCTTTTAAAAATTTGGAGGCCAAAACCAAAGCTCAAATTTTATACAAAAATACAACTGTTGTGTAATGGACGACGAAACTTATGTCCTGGCTGATTTTTCGCAGCTCCCTGGTCAAGAATTTTATGTTTCCGATGTTCGAGGAAATGTTGCGGAAAATTTAGGTCGAAAAAGCAAACGAAATTCCCTAAAAAATTCCTAGTATGGCAAGCCATATGTAGCTGCGGCCAAAGAATCCAGTCATTTGTGACATCTGGCTCTATAAACAGCGAAATTTATATCAAGGAGTGTTTGCAGAAGAGACTTCTCCCATTTTTGAGTCAGCACAATGTATCCCCTTAATTTTGGCCCGATTTAGCATCTTGTCACTACAGCAAGAAAGCGCTGGAGTGGTATAATGGTAATAAAGTGGAGAGATATTGGGTTCTTGTTAAAAGAGAATTAAAGAGCACAAAAAAGGTCTCCCAGGACACGCAAGATTTCAAACGTAGATAGACCACCTGCTCTAAAAAGGTGACAGAAACTACCATAAAAGCCTTAATGGGAGGGTTTCCGGAAAAAGTGGATAACTTTGTTCGTAGTGGTTAGAATTCCATGCGGTTTTTTTGTTTGATTTTGTAATAAATTTCATTTAATAAAAATTTGGCTTGAAGTCTTAAAATTCAGTGGTTTGTTTTTTATTTAACTTTATGTGTGTTAACATCTAAAGTTAAACAGCAAGAAAATAAAAATGTTGCTTGTGAGTTGCGTTTAAATGAAATTCCTTTCAAAGAAGAAGAAAATTTATATGAAATTTTCGACAAAATTTGCAAAACAATTAATATTTGTGTTCCTGCAGTGAAAACAATTTACCGGTTACAAAACCATAATAATAAACATAAATCCAATTCGAGAGATGCAGTAATAATTGTTAAAATGTGGTCCCCATACGATAAAAACTTTTTTCTAAAATCACTTGCAAATTTCCGAAAAATCAATAAAGGTTTTTTCTTTTGCTTGAGACATATCGGGGAAAATTCTGACAATAAATTCTTTGTTAATGAAAACCTGACAGCTACAAACTTTAATATCTTACGCGCTGCTGTTCGTCTTAAAAAGGATAATCGCATTCGTAGTGCTTTTACTATACGTGGATTGGTTTATATTAAAAAAACCGCCGATGACCAACTCATGCAAATTGATGATTTGGAACAGCTTAACAATTTATTTCGTGTTCCTGAAGGATATATTTCTGAGGTCGGTGAACATCATACTGATGCCATTATTAATCAGTAATAATTTCAGTATTATTTCATCTTTTATGTTTTTATACCCTACACCACTATGTGGTCAGGGTATTATAAGTTTGTGCTGATGTTTGTAACACCAAAAAATATTGGTCGTAGACCCACCTTATAGTATACCGATCGGTTCAGAATTTTTTTTTATTTCGATTTAACGATGTCCGTCTGTCCGTCCGTCCGTCCGTCCGTCTGTCTGTCTGTCCATGCAATCTTGTACGCACCCTACAGGTCGCACCTATTAAGATATTTCGATGAAATTTGGTACATAGACCTATGTTGGCCCAAGGACGAACAAGTTTGATTTTTTTGAACATCGGTCCATGTTTAGACCTAGTGCCCATATAAGGGTCCTACCAAAATTATATTGTTTATACGCTGCAGGTCGTAAATATTAAGATATTTTGATGAAATTTGGTACACAGACCTATATTGGCCCAATAACGCAGCCTATTGATTTTGGTGAACATCGGTCCATGTTAAGACCTAGTGCCCATATAAGGGTCCTACCAAAATTATACTGTTTATACGCTGCAGGTCGTAAATATTAAGATATTTTGATGAAATTTGGTACACAGACCTATATTGGCCCAATAACGCAGCCTATTGATTTTGGTGAACATCGGTCCATGTTTAGACCTAGTGCCCATATAAGGGTCCTACCAAAATTATACTGTTTATACGCTGCAGGTCGTAAATATTAAGATATTTTGATAAAATTTGGTATACAGACCTACATTGGCCCAGTAACGCAGCCTATTGATTTTGGTGAACATCGGTCCATGTTTAGACCTAGTGCCCATATAAGGGTCCTACTAAAATTATATGGTTTATACGCTGCAGGTCGCAAATATTAAGATATTTTGATAAAATTTGGTACACAGACCTACGTTGGCCCAAGGACAAAGCCTATTGATTTTGGTGAACATCGGTCCATGTTTAGACCTAGTGCCCATATAAGGGTCCTACCAAAATTATATTGTTTATACGCTGCAGGTCGCAAATATTAAGATATTTTGATGAAATTTGGTACACCGACTTATGGCAGCCGAAGGACGAAGCCTATTGATTTTGGTGAACATCGGTCTATGTTTAGACCTAGTGCCCATATAAGGGTCCCCCCAAAATTATATTGTTTATACGATGCACGTCGTAAATATTAAGATATTTTGACGAAATTTGGTACACAGACCTATTTTGGCCCACGGACGAAGCCTATTGATTTTGATGAACATCGGTCCATGTTTAGACCTAGTGCCCATATAAGGGTCCTACCAAAATTATACTGTTTATACGCTGCAGGTCGCAAATATTAAGATATTTTGATGAAATTTGGTACACAGACCTATATTGGCCCAATAACGCAGCCTATTGATTTTGGTGACATTAGTTGGCTTTTACCCAGACTGGTGTAGGGTATTCTATAGTCGGCATGCCCGACTTTAACCTTTTTACTTGTTTATTACAAAATCCTTTACATTTTTTATTGTCATAATATTTTTTTATATTTACAAAATAATAATATTTTTAAATCTTTTTTATATTTACCACAAATTCAATTCAATTATTAATCAAATAATGTTTTTATCTACAAATGAAACTAAAATAATATATAGTTTGTGCGATACTTTATCAGATTTAGCTGTGTATGATAATGAACAATTTCAATAATAATAGAGCTTGTTCCAGAGATGGAATTGCGAATATGATAAAAATTTTGGCCACTCAGAGAAAAGGTATCAAAATCTGTCACATCAATGCCCAAAGCTTGAGAACTAAAATCGATGAATTTAGATTTATTTTTGAGGATTCTGGTATTGATTTCATATGCGTATCTGAAACTTGGTTTAAGCCAGAGTTCACAGATTTATCAATTTCTCTAAATGGGTATAATATTCGGAGGGTTGATAGAAATGGTTATGGAGGTGTAGCAATCTATGTGAAAAAAGGTATTGCATTTAGAGTACTTTGTAAATCTACGGATGCCAATAACGTTGAGGTTTCTGAAGGTGGTAATTCGAGAAACTTGGTAGAATATATATTTCTTGAAGTGAGCAGCGAGGGAGGAAAATTACTTGTTGGTAGTGTATACAGACCAAATAATCGAATAAGTATGGAAAAGTTTATTAGAACTCTGGAAACATTCACGGTCTTATACGATGATGTTGTAATCGCAGGTGACTTTAATTCAAATATTTTAGTTGATTCCTATCTAACTAATAATATGTTCACTCTCGGGCTTAATTCTCCAAACACAAGCAATGCAACACATTTTACAACAACAAATAATACACTTCTGGATCTTTTCTTTGTTAGTGATGATAGGAATGTATTGCTCTATGATCAACTATCTGCTTCCTGTTTTTCGCGACATGATCTCATCTTCATTACGTATAAATTTCAGTTACTAGTACCTGAACAAATAATAACTTATCGCGACTACAAAAACTTTAATTATAGGGGTTTAGAAGATGAATTTTTCAACATTAATTGGAGATTATTATATACCATGACTTCGGTAGATGATCAACTATCTTTTTTGCAACAAAACCTGAACTATTTATACAATCTTGCTGTACCCCTGAAAACTAAAATTATAAGTCAACAGAAGAAACCCTGGTTTACTTTTAATATAAGACAATCAATTAATCATAGAGATTTTTTATATTCGCGATGGAAGCGTTTTAAAACCACGGAATCACATGAAGAATATCGAATAGCGCGAAATAAAACCAATCAACTAATTAAAAAAGCCAAATCAGACTTTTATGCTTCAAAGTTCTCTACTGCCATAGGTTCGAAAAAAACATGGAAAACGATTCGCGAAATTGGTATCGGCAATGTTGATAGCCAAGAACCATGTGCTGTCGATGCAGATACTCTCAATGAAAAATTTTTAAACATTCCAATTGTACAACCTGATCAGAATTACTACCATTACTCTGATGAAACTTCAAATGAAAATTTTTATTTTACTAATGTTAACCAATGTGATGTGCTATCCAGTGTCTTGTCAATTAAGTCCAATGCAGTTGGTGTGGATGGGATAGATCCAAGGTTTCTCAAAATACTTTTGCCACAACTTCTTCCTCTCATTACATTTCTTTTCAATAAGATACTTACTACCTGTAGTTATCCAAAAATTTGGAAACTTGCTAAAATTATCCCCATACCAAAATCTAAATCTGATTACAGGCCGATAGCAATATTACCATTTCTTTCTAAAGTCTTTGAAAGATTAATTCACAATCAAGTTACTCAATATTTGGATACCAATAATTTGCTAACTGATAGACAATCTGGTTTTCGTAAAAAAAACAGTTGCATAACAGCTCTCGTAGATGTTGCCGAGGAAATCAGACAACAGGTAGATCGTGGAAATGTTACGTTTTTAGTTCTTTTAGATCATTCTAAGGCGTTTGATACGGTTGACCATAACATTTTATGTTATAAATTAAAACATATGTTTAATTTTTCATCAACCGCAACACATCTGATATCATCATATCTAACAGAGAGATATCAGTATGTTGAAACAACAACCACAAAATCTAACTTTTTGCCTGTAATCCGAGGTGTTCCTCAAGGATCGATCGTAGGCCCACTTCTTTTCTCATTATACGCAAATGATTTTCCAAACAAACTAGAAAACTGCAAGGCTAGAATGTATGCTGATGATGTCCAACTTTACATAAGTTGCAAAGTTACAGCGATTGAAGAATGCGTCAGAACCCTGAACCAGGAGTTGCATCGAATTTATGAGTGGGCTACCGCTAATGGTCTTGGAATAAATCCTAGCAAGTCCAAATGCCTTATTATTAAAAAAAGATTACTAAAATTTGATCATGTACCTACTATAACTCTTGAAAATCAATCCATAGAAATCGTTGAGTATGCTAAAAATCTTGGTATTTACTTCAATAATACTCTCACTTGGTCGAACCATATTAATTATGCTTGCGGTAGATCATTCTCAATGTTAAGAAATCTTTGGCAAACTCAGTATTGTACTCCAACTAAGATTAGAATCCTTCTTGCCAAAACTTATTTGATGCCGATCTTATTATATGGTATCGAACTTTTTGCCAGCTGTGACAACGAAAGCAAAAGAAAACTGAACGTAGCTTTTAATAGTATTGTCCGCTATGTATATGGCCTGAAAAGATTTGATCATATTTCATCGTTTGCAAATCTACTTTATGGCATTAGTTTTGATGATTATGTTAAAACAAGGATTTTAATTTTTATGCATAAAATAATATATACCCGCCAACCTGAACATCTACATTTGCGATTAAAATTCTCAACACTTGATAGAGGCAAAAGACTATTAACTTTTAATCATCGTACTCAGATTTCGAAATACCAATTCTATATTAATGCAATAGGTCTCTGGAACAGAATTCCACATAGCACTCAAATTATTAGTAACGCACAACAATTCAGAAAAAACATTATTAGTTATTTCTCTAATTGAATAATATACACTCAAAAAAGTTTGACAGTGTAGTAATCCATAGTTATTGTTTTAATTGTATATATAGTTGTTTTTTATATAAAAATACAAAACAACTATTATGAGAGTTAATTAACTGAAAATAGCAGTACTTTTTGCCTGTTTTGTCAATTATTTAAAAATATTTTTAGCAAACTTAACTGACAATTTTACATTCTTAGTAATTTTCGATTCATTTGTTAGTTATATTTTTTTTCTTTCAGCAATTAAAAATAACTACTTTTTTGTTGTTGTTATTTTATTTTGTCGCCTTTTGTTTTACCTGCTATTTGCAATAGGTTTCTACCGGTGAACTTTTTTGAGTGTGTGTTTTGATTCTAAAGTTTGAATCGAATTTTTAATTTTGAATTTTTATTTGTTAATAATTTTGAATTATGTTTATGTTACATTAAATTCTAAAATTGTTTAGTTTACAGTAATTTTAAAATTGTTTCGTTCAAAAATATTTATCTATTCTATGTCATTAATGTAATTGTAATTATATTTATAAGTATTTACTAAATTATTGTTTTTACGCATACTCAGTTCCATACTGTAATATAAGACTTAAGTCTTGTGTATGGAATGACAAATAAATAAATAAATAAATAAATAACATTTTTATGATCTCACTCATTAATATCTTCCTTCGACATTTCTCCTAGTTTGGTGGTTGTGGTCTATTTTCCGTAGAAATCTCGTATCGTTGTAAAATTCAATAGCTAGGGTTGTGTTGTATATGTTTTTTACATTTAAAATATGTAGGTCTCTTGTAATGTTGTTGTTTATATTGTTGTTTACGTTGTGGTTTACGTTGTTTACATTGTTGTTTATATTATTATTTATATTATTGTTCACGTGGTTGTTTACGTTATTTACATTGTTGTTAACTCTGTTATTCATGTTATTATTTACGTTGGTGTTTAGGTTGTTAATGTTGTTTACATTGTTGTTCACGTTGTTATTTATATCATTGTTAACGTTGTTGTTTATGTTGCTGTTTGTGTTGTTGTTTATGTTGTTGTTTACATTATTGTAGACGTTGTTGTATGTATTGCTGTTTATGTTGTTGTTTATGTTGTTGTTTATGATGTTGTTTATTATGTTGCTGTTTACATAGTTGTTTACATTGTTGTAGACGTTGTTTAAGTTGTTGTTTATGTTATTTACATTGTTGTTCACGTTGTTATTCTTGTTATTATTTACATTGCTGTTTAGGTTGTTGTTTATGTTGTTTACATTGTTGTTTACGTTGTTCATGTTGTTGTAGACGTTGTTGTTTAGGTTGATTATGGGGTTTATTTGTAGGTAGCTATCATTCAATAACACAGGACACCGTGCAGAAATACTGGTATGTGATTTCAGAATTTTCAGTAATCGATTTTGCGTTTTCTGAAGTTTGTTGCAAGATGTTGAGTTTCCCCAAGCCGAAATTCCATGGCGAATGTGTGATTCGGCGATCGAAAAATACACTTGCCTAATGACCATATTATTTGAGCAGCAGTAGTAGTAGTAGTATTCTTTATTTTCATAATTTTAAGCTATATATATATTATTTTACATGTTCTGAAGTATTCACTAATATAAAATTTTAAATTATAAAAATAAATTATAAATATTTTGTTCATACGGCTATGATATAATGTCGCCAGCCGATAATCTATTATTGATATTATAAAAATAGCAAATTAATTATATACATACATATTTTTCTTAATAATTAAATTCAAATATTAACTGATTTATGTAGTTTACGCAATGTTTTATATATTCAATTAAAATTTTCCAATTTTTTACAGTACCATTTAGTATGTTTACAATTTCAGCCTTATCTAGAAAACCTTTTCCGAAGTAAATAATTCTTATATCTTTACACATGGGGCACTGGCCCATAAAATGTACAATATTCTCTATTTTTTTCATGTTGCAAAGGGAGCATAATCTGGTTGAGCAGTAGCTTAGATGGTGTAAAGTGTAAGCTGCTTTTCTTAATTTTTTTCGAACTTGTTCTATGTGTGCGTTCCATTTGAAATTTTGATCAACAATTACGCCAAGGTATTTATATGTATTCACAATTTCGATTTTCGTGGTACATTGGTCGTAATCGTAGTTAAAATCCATGAGTTTGTGCCTGTGTATGCATTCTATACTACGAAATATAAGATTAATGTTCATATAACGCAAATGCGGAGGTTTGATATGCATAAGCTTTGTTTTTGATGCATTAATTATCAGCCCATGATCATGGCACCATTTAATCGCGTTATCGAGTTGGTGTTGTATTATTCTCGTGGAATCTTCTATGTTTCTGTGGGCAACAAAAATGGCAGTATCGTCTGCATAAGCGAATGTTTTGCTCTGCGTTAGCATATTAATTAGTTCGTTCGAATAAATGATATACAGAATAGGACCTAATTTCGAACCTTGAGGTACACCATAATCTAAAAATGTTTCATTGCTGAAGTTACTAGATACTTTCACATAGTATTTCCTGAGTGTCAGATAGTTCTTAAACCACTCCAGGGTGTGCCCTCGAATTCCAATGTTTTCCAGCATTATCAGTAATTTTTCATGCTTTACTAAAATCTATGAACAAAGTTAGGCAATGGTGTTTTTTACTTAACTGTCCATTTACAAATTTAGCAAAGTTTCCAAGGAGTTTATTTATGTTTTTTCCTTTTTGGAATCCAAATTGATTGTTGTTTATTATTTGGTATTTGCTCGTGTAGTTTTTTAATCTTCTACACACTATTTCCTCCATGATCTTTTCTACAACAGATAGTATTGCGATTGGACGATAGTTATTGCAATCCGATTTTATGCCGTTTTTGTATATTGGTCGCACGTAAGAAATTTTTAGAGCTTCAGGTATAATTGCAGTGTCGATAATCAGGTTTATTAATTTAGTTATCACCGGTGTCATTATTTCAGCATTAGTTTTCAGGTCTATTGGTCTGATTCCATCAGATCCAGCACTTTTTTTAATGTTTAAGGTATTTAATGTATTAAAAACTTCTTCATTAAATGTGTTTTGTAGGAAAAATGAGTTTTGTATTGTTCTAGAAGAGTGATTAATTGTTTTTATTTCCCAATTGTGTAATATATTTTTAACATTTTGATTAAAATTAAATGCAAAACTATTATATATTTGATTTAGATTGTTGTCTTTAAAATTCTTCGATATTATTTCATCAACGTTATTCGATTTTTTACCAATTAACTCATTTATTATTCTCAAAAAATTTATTTTTATAATAACAATTTTTTGCATAATTCAGTTTTTTATTTAAGGCATTTCTATATTTTTTATATTCGTTTTCAATTGTTTTGTTATTTCTATTTAAACGCCATTTTCTATAAAGTTTATCCCTAATTTCGCAATTTTTTATTAAATTTTCATTGATTCAAGGACTTGGTTTTCGATTATTCTTTTTTCGCATATCAGTTTTTGCATTTTCATAAATATAGCTAAACTTTTCATTTATAGCATTAAACATTTGATTTGGATCGGTATAGTTTCCTATTACGTGCCAGTTGGTTGTACGTGTCTGTTGATTGACTTTGTACTTACAAATTTTTGTTTGCTGGGTATCATCATTACGTATTGTTTGCATCGGTTCATTCTACCTAAGTTCGCACTTTGCCAAAATATCTTGACATACACACGTATATTGCAATTTGTAATGGATTCATTACTAACAATCCACTTTCATGAGAAAAAGTGATCAAATATTTATTTATTTTAAACCCATTGTTGTGTCAGAATTATTCATTTGTGGTGGCTGTGTGAAGGCTTTTATTATAAAAACTGTACTTTAAATAAAAAAAGCGAATTTAAAAAAAACCAACCACGAATACGACCTATCTACGCCGATGGCTTCAACAACAGACAATTAGTTGTTACATGCTCACGTGTTGGTATACTAAATTATTTATTTATATAAAAATTAAGAGGCGAAAAGTAGTATTTTTACTTAACAAATATTTTAGCTTAACAACAAATATTGTGTTTTATTTTATCTAAAAGAAATTGAATTCTAAACTTTAAGGCACGGTAACAACGTAGCGGGCTTCGCCCATTAGTAGCTTATATTTTAATAACCAATGAAGCTAAACACTAACTGTAAGAATTTATATGAAGAGGAAAAGTAACGCTTTTAACAAAAATTAATACATTTTACAAACTTTTTCGTATATCTATGCTAACACGGCTCCAACTGTGTAACGATTTTTTTTCATTATTTTTGAAAAAAAAAGCATACATCAGAATTTTGCAGTTATCAATTAATTATATTACGAAAAGTATAATATTATTTATACTCAAATTACACTGTGGAACAAATTCAGGTTAGCAAAAGTTAGGTCGATTCTGAGAGTGAGGGGTAAAAATAGAGGCTAAATTAGAAGACCCGTATCGCGGCGTTTGTTTATGTTAGTTCGAATTTTTTTAATCGACCTTCGAACTTTGCAGTCAAATGCCGATTTTTCGGCATATTGTTTATATGGTTTTTTGGCTATAACTCGTCGACTAATTGATATTTTTTAAATCTGTAACAGCCAAATTATTGCTAGAGACCTGTGCAACAATTAAAATTTTTAAAAAAATTGATTTATAAAATTTTTGTGGTGCTTATGAAGAAAAATGTTGGAAAAATTATTTTTTTTTTCATGCTTTTTGAAAATATTTGCCACAAAACTAAGTCTTTTTTGCTTTCTGTTTCAAAAAATATAATTTTAAAATGTTAGTTAGGAAAAGTTTTAAGTAAAAAAATTAAATAAATTAAATTAATGATTTGGCCAGTTGCCGTTTAGCAGGCGGCTGTGGATCAACATCACTGCTCTCTCTAATATCTTGGTCATCGTCATCATCATCAGAAAGGTCGATAATTTCGTCCAACAGATATTCTGGAATTTCATCTTTGTCTTCCCCTTCTTCCTCTTTTTCCTCTTTTTCCTCGTCTTCCTCTTCTTCAAAGGTGTTTTTATACACTGATAGAATTTTCGTTCATACTATTAATGAATCGATTTCATTAATCTGACTTTACTGATTTAATGAAAAATTTCATTGAGTTAATGAAAAATTCATTAATTTAATGAATATTTATATATTTTCAACTAACCCGTAAGATATGCTATAATTTTTATAAGGGTTTTGAATTTGCTAATTACTAAAATAGATATATGTTCCAGTAATGAACGCTAGGGTTGCAAACTGAAACTATTTAAATATAAAAGTCCAAATAATGACATCATTTTGTTTTGGCTATTTACATCAATCGGTAATGCGATAATGTTTACATTCTGGTGATTGCGGGTTCAAGTCGACTTCAGGGAGATGTCAAAATCGTTATAAAAACGAAAAAGAAATATACGTACAAATAAAAATTAATAAAATAAAAATAAATAAAAAAAGTAACGCAAAAAAAATATATTTTTTTCAATTAGTTTTCATTTAATGAATACGTTTCATTGATCTATTGAACGCGTTCTTTGGGGACTTTTCAATGAAAAAAATCATTGGATTAATGAATAAATTCATTAATACTATGCACAAAATTCTATCAGTGTACCACCAACAAATTTCAGCGAGTATTGCATGTGGAGATTTCTTTCCTCTATACCTGAAACGAAAATAGTTTTCAATCGTTAATATGTTTAAATTGTGCACTCTGACAAAGGTATTAGAAAAATCTAGAAATTCAAAATATGCACACTCTATAGTTACACTGATAGAATTTTCGTTCATACTATTAATGAATCGATTTCATTAATCTGAATTCATCGATTTAATGAAAAAATTTCATTGAATTAATGAAAAATTCATTCATTTAATTAATTTTTTCATTATATATTTTCAACTAACCCGTAAGATATGCTATAATTTTTATAAGGGTTTTGAATTTGCTAATTAATAAAATAGATATATGTTCCAGTAATGAAGGCTAGGGTTGCAAAATGAAATTATTGAAATATATAGGTCCAAGTAATGACATAATTTTGTTTTGGCTATTTAGATCAATTCGTTTTTATAACGTTTTTGACAAAAATTATTTGGACTTTTATATTTAAATAATTTCAATTTGCAACCCTAGCGTTCATTACTGGAACATATATCTATTTTAGTAATTAGCAAATTCAAAACCCTTATAAAAATTATAGCATATCTTACGGGTTAGTTGAAAATATATAATGAAAAAATTCATTAAATTAATGAATTTTTCATTAACTTAATGAAATTTTTTCATTAAATCAGTGAATTCAGATTAATGAAATCGATTCATTAATAGTATGAACGAAAACTCTATCAGTGTGCCAACATGTTTACAACAGATTGCCTGTAGTTGTCTTTGCGTTCTTAACCCAAAAGTCCTTTAATGACTGCTTTCAATGCGAGTCATGCATTTAATTCTCGGTCTGTCAGAATTTGGTCAAAATCTTGACGACTCATTAGTTTCCGTATGTCGGGACCATTAACAACCCCTTCCTGAATTTTGCCATTACTTAGTCTTGGGAAAATGTCTTTTAAGCGGTTGAATACTGCTGGTCTTTTTGCGATACATTTCAAAAAATTTTTAGCAATGCCAAGTTTAATGTGGAGCAACGGCAACAAAATTTTCATTTCAAGAACAAGACTTTCGTATAGCCTATTGTCTTTAGGCCATTTCCGTCCAATGTGACTATTCCAGTTATGCTCTTTGTACTGGTTTCTTCCTTTAATACCTTCTCCGTATCGTGAATCCCAATCGCACAAAAAACACGGATATTTTGGACGCCCAGATGCTGTTAAGCCTGGTATCAATGAAACTATTTTGAGGTCGCAGCAAATGCACCACTGGTGTTCGTTATATTTGACTACTTCCAGAATGTGTTTCAAATTATCGAAATTTTCACTAGTGTCAGTGCTATACGCAATCGGAGCAGAAGGCATTCTATTTGTCTCGTGCAAAAGCACAACTTTTAAGCTGATTAGTGCACTATCGATGAATAAACGCCAATCATCTTTTTTATAGGTTAACCCTATCGTCTCCATTAACTTTCCAATATCGGTGCAATAAGCGAAATTTTTTGCATCATTCACATTGAAGAACTTTTCTCACTCTTTTTGACGTTTTCGATATGCTGTTACTTTGGTACCTTTCGCCAGCAAATTATTTCCTTTCAAAAATGAAGCCAGTAGTTCTGATTTTTTCTGAGTCAAACACAAATTTGCAACAATTCCATGCAATTGGTTTTGTGTGACTAGGATTGGGTCCTTTGATGTTTCAGAGGATGTACCTTCACCAGGGTCGTATTCTGAGAGGAAATCCATGGATGTAGCAGCGGCGGTTGTAATACTGATATCTGTTTGAAGATCAATACTTCGGTATGTTGGTACTGGAACGAATTCTGAGTGCGGTAATGGTAATTGGACACTTGGCACTGCTACATAAGTTTTATTCTTTGCTTTCCTTCTATTCAAAGTTTTATGGTAGTTGATACATCCATAGCAATTTTCTTCTTGATGCGGGCTGTTGTCTAACCACATCATTGGTATACAAAAAGGCATAGCCTTCTTCTTTCCACTTTTCCATTGCATAAGAGTTGAATAGCAATTAAAGAAAACTTTTTTAGGGGCATAGTTTACGTGAGTGATAAACTCTTGCGAGAAATATTGTTTATAGGCTTCCAAAACAAAATCACTCGCATTGCCACATTTTTCATCGCTTGCTATGAAACGTCCACAAACTTTACAAAAATGGTCCATTTTATATTTTGGTTCCGACATTTTTAATACAATATATATTATACAATGTTTTTTTTGTTATTTTTATGAAACCGATGCACTTAACTTAAATCACTCACAAAATGAAATAAGTTCCGAAAAAATTAATAGCGAATTTTATCACGACCGAGCGAAAATTAAAAGACATCAGCTTCGGCTGAGTTCCGAGTCTTAACTGAATCTTTATTTTTGAAATTAGTTCGCTTGTACGAAATAAAAAAAAATTGCTGCCTGTGCGGTGGTTGAAAACAAAAAAGTTGTTTTGTTGGTATAAAAACAGCTTTGAAGAAGAGGAAGACGAGGAAAAAGAGGAAGAAGGGGAAGACAAAGAAGAAACTGAGAAGCATATTATAGATCAAACAGAAAGCAAAAAAGACTTAGTTTTGTGGAAAATATTTTCAAAAAGCATGAAAAAAAAATAATTTTTCCAATATTTTGCTTCATAAGCACCACAAAAATTTTTTAAATCAATTTTAAAAAAATTTTAATTGTTGCACAGTTCTCTAGCAATAATTTGGCTTTTACAGATTTAAGAAATATCAATTAGTCGACGAGTTATAGCCAAAAAACCATATAAACAAAATGCTGAAAATCGGCATTTGACTGCAAAGTTCGAAGGTCGATTAAAAAAGTAGGTAGATTTAGATTCGTTTATTTAATAGCAAAATTACAGGTTACTTCTTTAATAAAACTTATTGCACAGAATGGGATTAGCCTTATATCTTAAATATTATATCTTATTTATATACATTTAGAAAAACAAAATATTTTTAGGTTTTATTTAACATTTTATGAGGACTGAAGGAAAACTATTAGCAAAAACCTTCAATATGAAAAAAAAAAAATAATATTTAATACTTTTCTGTTGCCAAATGTGGCTAACATTCCTATATTTCATATATGAATGTCAACCAAACCTCGGCACAGAGCAGTAATAAAATTTTATTAGCGTTATCGAGAAATGAATTCCTGTTTATCAAAGGAAATAGTATTCTCCTATATTTATCAATTTTCTCTATAGTGTGAGCTATATGAGACTGATAAGTCAATTTCTTATCGAGACATATTCCTAAATATTTAATATTATCAGACCAAGCTATATTGCTTCCCAAGAGTGTTAGATTACTACTAGGTACATAGCATGACTTTCTTTTCCTAGTAAAAAAGATAGCCTTTGTTTTATCACAATTTATTTTAATCTTCCACTTAAAATAGTATTCTTCCAACCTGTCAATAGAACATTGAAGTAAATCGCAAGGTCATCTGCATAAGCAGCATATTTACATGGGCTGGAACAATTGCAGGAATGACATTTAAATCAGAGAACGAGTTTCCAATAGCAACACAAAAGTAGTCGATTAAAAAAAAATTCGAACTAACATAAACAAACGCCGCGATACGGGTCTTCTAATTTAGCCTCTATTTTCACCCCTCACTCTCAGAATTGACCTAACTTTTGCTAACCTGAATTTGTTCCACAGTGTTATCAAAGGTTTTGATGCAGAAGTGAGTGTACAATATGTCGATGTCAATTAAATTTGATATTTCTAAAATTTTTGGAAGCTCTGATAAGTTTACAACAGAAATTTTGTTGTATCGTTGCTCCAAGTAACAGCATTTCTTAAAAACTGATTTTGTGGTAGGAAATTTTTATTAAAAGAGTTGCAACTTTACTTCCACGAAATTCATATTTTAACAGATTTTTAAGGCAACTCAAAAGATTACTCATTTTACTGTGCATTTCTATAATAGTACAGAAATCAGTTTCTAGGGCTAATACTGCTGAATATTAATTTAATTAATAAAAAAATATAATTATAAAAACAATTATTTTTCAAAATTAAAGAAATTCACCCTTACTATCTAAATTTTTCAAATGTATATTTTAGTTAAAGTCGACTTTACTTAAAATATTGGGTGGCAGTATGCCTTGACTTGGTTTATTTTAGGAGCATTCTGATTGATTGATTTATTTTCAACCAATCAAAATGTTTGAAAATACAAATATTTTTGTAAGGTTTTCATACACAAAATGAACAAAATCGTATGATTAAAAATAAAGTCGACTTTAAATTTAAAATACTCTTTTATAGTAAGGGCCATCCTTTTTTAACTGGACAAATTGTATTTTAGCTGGTAACTGGACAAGACCCAAAATAATTGGACAATCCAGGCCGTCTGGCAACCTTAGATAACACTGATGCCTTAGATAAGCTTGCAGGGTTGTTTTCTTGGGTGGAGTATTCATTATTAGTGTTTACTATGAGGAAAAATAGCTAGTTTTTATACAATCGATTCTTTGGAACAGAACATTTTCCAGGGTTGGGTATCCAAACAAATTAAGTTTAAAAATAAAAATAGTTTTTTCGATCTTTAATTTTGCAGTAAAAAATTTATTTAATCTTTTTCGAGGCCAATTATTTTCTTATTATTAAATAATATAATAAGCACTTTTTTCCAATACTCAGTTATTTTTCTCTAACAGCATATTCTCCTAACAAAAACTTCACAGATTTTTTGCTTTTTTGAAGGTGTGCCATATGGAGTCCAAAGCCTTTTCTATATTAAAAATACTATTCCAGTACTCGTTTGTGTAATTTTATTGTTGGATATATATATTGAATGGTCTTTTCTCAAACCAAACTGTAAGATAAAGTAATGTAATTTACTTGTGAAAATTGTATTATCTTTCTTTAATTTGAAAATAATTTAAACAAAAAGTGATATTAACCCTCTAACGGAAAATAAACAATAAGTTATTCTACAATAGTTTCATTCGTTGACTACTTTAGGCGATATGGGCCAAAATAGCTTAAGGGTGAATCTCGAAAACCAGCGCATAAAAGTTAATAGGATTAAGCATAAATTATTCCTCTTACCAAGATGTAATTGCAATAAAAAAATTACATTTTTTGTGCTGTTACTTTAGAGGATGTAGCGATTTTCGTTTTTCGAGAAATGCGAAATTGAGCGAAAACGCACCACAACTTCAATATATATTATTCAAACTTATAAGCTTTGCTACTTATACCAAATATATTCCTTTTTACCAAAATTCAGAAAAATCCGTCCATTGGTTTTCAAGTTAAGGCGATGTCCTTTAAAGGTATCCTTATGGAATCCTGTGTATCCTTGGACCAAAGTAAGGAATTTTTTGAATAGCCGAAGCTTCAATCTTACTTTGTAGTCATTATCAATTGTTTTAGTCGATTTAAATATGTTTTTAAGATATTTGAAAATTGCGATTGTTTTAAAAAATTTAATTTTCGAAATTTTACGTAATTTTATTTTTGACACTTTCTCGCTTCCAAACCATGCACTGTATACAAAAAAATTCTTCACAAAAAATTTTATAAATTTTGTTTTCTGTTGAAAAAGCATAATTTCTTATTTTAAAGTACTCGTTTGGCGCATTTCTGGTCAATTTAATATACCCCTCCTGGAGGCGGGCTTGCCGGTTAGAGGATTAATTTATGATCTAGAGTCAAACTAAAAAACATTCATTTACCAGAATAAAAGATCAACTTAAAATTCCCGTCATTCATATTATTATATTCAGCAAATTCATTAAGTTTTTTGATTAACATTTTTTCAAATACTTTATCAAGGCATCCCAGGAAATTTTTTTCAATCGGTTTCCCACCACACCAATTCTGCATTGCAACCGATTCCATGGAACTGTTTCCGGAAGGTATAACAGAGGGAGAATCAACCTTTCCCACTGTAGAAGCGGTTACTTTTGGGACAATTTTAAATAAACATCGGTGTTAGAATTGCCAGTCGAAGGGGTTTTTAAGGAAAATTACGTAGCTATTAGAGTATTCAAATCGAGTAAACCGAGTAAAAGCTAAATTGCTTCTA
Source organism: Leucophora obtusa (assembly GCA_949987735.1). Classification (NCBI taxonomy): domain Eukaryota; kingdom Metazoa; phylum Arthropoda; class Insecta; order Diptera; family Anthomyiidae; genus Leucophora; species Leucophora obtusa. The sequence continues at coordinate 138,060,111 of OX465295.1, forward strand.
ACTTTGTCAATCAATTTTCAAATGTAAAAATTTTCTAATATGTAGTAGAACCCATCAAATACAACTTATTTTAAGAGAAACCAATTTTTTGTTACTATTCTTTATAGACGATTTTACCCCTTAATCGAAAAATTGTTCGAGTAAGAATTACTCGACCAAAAATCAGTTTTGTTTATTTAAAAACGTAACTGGACCAAAATTACTGAATTAAATTAATAATTATGAGTAATTTAGATTATTTCAGTTGTTTTTCTATCTTATCGATGTTACCAAAAATTTAAATATTTATATTGGTCCACATTTAAAATATTTAAAAGGCTTACTCGATTTTTACTCGATTGATCACCCTACTAGCTATTCTTCAATCGATTCTTTTTAAATCTGTTTTTAGCGTTTTTTGCTATTAAGTACATATTTTGCTATGAATTAATTCTTCCGAAGCTCTGCTTCATGATTACACAACGAATATTCATTGTGCAAATAGGAACAATAATGGTGGCATTGATATTACTGCTATACTATAAAGGTAAATTTATATATACAAATTGTAAACAATGGTCCATTAATCGAGAAAATAAGACAAATATATAGATATATTGATCGACGTTGACTAAAAGTATTAAAGGACTAAGGTCGTACCTTAAATATGTTTTTGAAATTTAAGAACACTGCATGACACAGATAAAATTAATAGTGTTATGACCACCAATTCTATATATTAAGGACATGCTTATTACAATGGCGTATTTGTTTTTAGATCTATTTAAGATACAGATTTTCTTCCAAATGTCTTTAAAATTTAGCAGTTTTCCATTTAGTTTTTTATACACAAAAAATTTCAAATGCAATCAATATCAACTTTTTGTAGTGAAACACAGCAAAAATTTTTTAAACTGGTTGCATTTGAATCTGTTCTAAAATAGATGTTTTTACCACCGGTTCCCTGGAACAGGTTCTAGAACTGATTCCTGGAAGTTAAAATGGAAAGCTTCACTGTCGCAGAACCAGTTCTATAACAGGTTCTAGAACCGGTTCCAAAGCAATCACTTAAAGTTTGGAGGAACAGATCCTGTAGCTTTTGAGACAAACTCAAACAAAAATCACCGATGAGAGAACATGAAATGGAACACATTGCATGAATGTACAAGTTGTTCTACAACCAGTTCTTTGCATCCGACAATTTTGCTGGGTGGTTAACATTTGATGCACAAAACTAGATATTAAACTACACTGATACAAATTTCGTTCATACTATTAATGAATCGATTTCATTAATCTGAATTCATTGATTTAATGAAAAATTTTCATTAAGTTAATGAAAAATTCATTAATTTAATGAATTTTTTCATTATATATTTTCAACTAACCCGTAAGATATGCTATAATTTTTATAAGGGGTTTGAATTTGCTAATTACTAAAATAGATATATGTTCCAGTAATGAACGCTAGGGTTGCAAACTGAAATTATTTAAATATAAAAGTCCAAATAATGACATCATTTTGTTTTGGCTATTTAGATCAATCGGTAACGCGGTAATGTTTACATTCTGGTGATTGCGGGTTCAAGTCGAGTTCAGGGAGATGTGAAAAACGTTATAAATACAAAAAATAAATATATGAACAAATAAAAAGAAATAAAATAAATAATAAATAAAAAAAGTAACGCAAAAAAATATATTTTTTTCAATTAGTTTTCATTTAATGAATACGTTTCATTGATTTAATGAACGCGTTCTTTGGGGACTTTTCAATGAAAAAAATCATTGGATTAATGAACAAATTCATTAATACTATGCACAAAATTCTATCACTGTACTGTTCGCGTTTTATATGGATTTTTACGGTTTTAGCCAATTGAATTGCTGAATACAAAATCGACCTTAATAAATGTTATGCTTTAGTAAATAAGTAATTAAAAAGAAAATATTTCAACAAAAAAAAAAAAAAAAAACAAACAGAAAAATGTGTGTATTTATATGCTGCGGCGTAAATGTTAAATTTGCGATTTTTCAAAAATTTTATATGGCCCCCACGGGGAATGAGGAGTCAATTGCCCTCCAAGGACCTATCCCGTGACCGGTCAACCGAAGGCATATTACTAAATTAGTACAAATATGAACAAAAGAAAATTAATTAATTTTCTAAGTATTTTCTGATCCGTTATTTTCACTGTTGCTTTTAAAAAAACTTGACCGATACCGAAATAAAAAACAAAATTCGCGGCATATTTTTAAAAATATATTTTATTTATTTTACTCTTTTATTTATTTTTAACTTTGTTTTTTCACGATTTGCTTATTTTAGCTCTTATTTTAAATTTCTATAATGTTTTGCTAAGAAATTTTAAGTTTTGTATTTTCAACGTTTTTTTAATATTAAAGCTGTTTTAGTTTTAACAATTGGTATTTCATTTAACTTTTCTTTTTAACTTAAGGGGAATTTTTAAAATTTTTATTTATATTATCAGAGGTTTTGAGGTAATTTTCTAATTTTTAATTGATTTTTTAATTTAATTATGGCCAACTCAAAAAACAAGTCAACTGCCATTAAGGGACCTATCCCATGACCGGTCAATCGGGGGCATATTCAAGGCACTTCCACCATATTTGTGTGTGTGTTAATGTTGTTTTCTTTTCTATTTTTTTCTTTGCCATGTTTTTTTTATTTGCTGTGTGTGTGTTTGCTTTTTCTTTCTCTTTTTTATTTGAACAGAAACGAAAAACATAACTTAACCATCAGCCAGCCATCACGCATAAGCAACGTTAGCTCAGACGGTAGAGCGTTTGCCTTACAAGCAGAAGGTTGTGTTATCGAGCCCAACTTCAACGCCAAGTAGATTATTTTTAATTCTTAATTTTTTATTAGTTTATTTGAAAAGCTATTTTTAGACACACCACCTTACTGCCACAATGTGTCTAAAATGTGGCAATTGGTCATTTCCAATGACAACGCCATGTTAAAGTGATATGTCTGTTTCAAACAAAAAGACCGATCAGCGACCGGTCTCCGCCCCCTTGGGACCTATCCTGCGTATCATCTGGGACCGGTCCCTTTCCCCGTAGGGGCATTATAGCTTTTCAAGCTATTCCCAAAGTCCAACTTTTAGTACAATATGAGGTTACCTATTTCTTTCAAATTTCGCAAGGATAGGTAAGGGCGTATTATACTAAAAGTTGGACTTTGGGGACAACTTGGAAAGCTATGTAACCATATAAAATAATTGAAAAATCGGGAGTTTATCGTAAATCCGCTATACACAAATACATTTTTTTTGTTGAAATATTTTCTTTTTAATTGCTTCTTTACTAAGGCATAACATTTACTAAGGCCGATTTCACATTCTCAGATTCAGTTGGCTAAAACCGTAAAAACCCGTGAAATCCTACATAATATGCGAACATTGGTTTTAATAATAATTTTTGTGCATCAAATTTTAAACATAAATATATATTGATTGCATTTGAAAATATTTCTTTATAAAAAACTAAATGAAAAACAGTAAATATTAAAGACATTTCGGTAAAAATTTGTACCTTAGATCAAAACATAGAGTACCCCATTATAATCAGCATGTCTGAAATGTATAGAATTGATGGTCTGAACTCTATTAATTTTCAAAAGTCAAGATTTTGTCATACTGTGTTATGTAACGGAAAAAAAATTACAAAATAAAAAAAAACAATACAACAATGAAAAATTTATACAAACCTTGTAAACAAATCAATGCGATATTTTTTCTATCTACACTTAAAGTAATACGTCAGCAAGAAACTCTGTCAAATGAATTTTATATCTACTTGACTAATTTTTAACAGATTTTTAGGTGGAACACTGATCTAAACAAATATTTCAGTTATCTTCATTTAACACAATATTCAAAATCAGGGATATGACATTTATAACTTTTATTCAAACAAATTATTATTTCGAATTATATTTTGTTCAAAGCTGTCTAGTTACTTAAAAATATTAACAATTTGAAACATTTTTTGTAATTATATTTGAAAGTTCAATTATAAGTATTTTATTAGTTACTTAAAAATGTTTTTAAGTAAGTAATCAAATATTTAATGAAATATAAATATTTTGAAATAAATGAAATATGTAGTTAAGTAAAATACTTAGCTACATTTTTGAAATATTTGAAATTTTTAAAATATTTGGAATATTTAAAATATTTGAAATACACTGAATATTCTATAAATGCCATCTACAGGAATCAATAAAAAAAAAAAAAAAAAACACATATAAAATTATGGACACTTCTAAAATTTCGGAATATCTATATTTGGCCTTAGATTTTGGTAGAATGTTCAGTGTATTTCAAATATTTCAAAAATTTTAAATATTTCAAATATTAAAAAAATATTTAAAAAATTCAAATATTTCAAAAATGTAGCTAAGTATTTTACTTAATAATGAAATAAATAAAAATTATTACTACTTACTTCAAATTATTTGAAGTAAATAAAATATTGTTAATATTTCAAAGCTGAAAAGTTAATATTTTCTTACTTACTTACCCAATAAACCATAAAACGATACAGTACCAATAACGACTTCATATTAAGTATTATAATTGCTATATTTTATGATACAAAAATATGAACTCGAAATGATACAAAATTTTTTTAAATAACGATAAAGTTTCTGCAAAAATCATATTTTTTGTTCTAATTTAATCGTTAAGGCACATCTACACGAGAGAAAATTGCTATAGACAGAGCTAATAACACCTCTAAATAGCTTAAATCTCTAACTCTAGAATTTTCCTCTCTCGTGTAGATGTGCCTTTAAAGATATCACATATATTTGTTTATTTCGATATCGTTAATGATATCATATTTTCATATAATAGTGATAAAATAACGACAAAAATGTTTGAATATGACGAAAATATTATCACGCTGCCTGATATTTTCGATATCATAACGATATCGTTATTTTATGAAAAAACGATATCATTAATGAATGTGAATTTTTCTTCACAGTATCTATCACTTATGAATCGTTGATGATATCAGTCCCGGACAAACTTATCATCGAAATGATATCGTTACGAATTCGAAACGATATCGTTTGATTTGTTGGGTATGTGCGTATTTTAGTAAATAAAACAATACCAACTAAATCTGCATATTAGCCAACAACCGTGGAAAAATATTGGCCTATTCCTTGATTTTTATTTAAATTTTAAATGTAAAAGTTATTTCCTTATGGTCTGAAAAAATTAATTGTGTTAGAATAATATTCATAATGCTCATAAATGCTTCCCAGCCAGCACACAAGCCCAAAAATGTATCAAGAAAAAAGCTCAAAAAATATTATTAATTTGAAAAATAATTTAAACAGATAGTGATATTAATTTATGATCTAGAGTCAAACTAAAAAACATTCATTTACCAGAATAAAAGATCAACTAAAAATTCCTTCATTCATCTTAAAAACACATGACACGGTGCAAAATATAATTTAAATAACATTTAAATTTAACGGTTCGTTGTAATTCAAAAATCTGTGGTTATCATACACAGAGTTGAATAGAACCAGCTGAGAAACCTTAAGAATTAAAGTTCAAAGCAAAAAAGAGTAATAATAACAAAGGATAAAAATAGTATTGTTAGATTTCGTTGATGTTAGTCTAAGTTGAGTTGTTGTTAACATATTCGATTTGCTTTCAATTGTCACATAAGTAGACGATCATCAATTATTAACCGATTCAAGGCAAACGACACTGATGATGGCTTTGTAGCGAAAGCCGAAAATACGTATTCTGTCTTGCTGCCCTTATCCGAATTTTTTCAAAAAATTTTATTCTTTGTAATTTACTTGTGAAAATTGTATCATCTTTCTTTAATTTGAAAAATAATTTAAACAGAAAGTGATATTAATTTATGCTCTAGAGTCAAACTAAAAAAGATTCATATACCAGAATTGAAGATCAACTAAAAATTCCCTCATTCATAATATTATTAAAAGTTAAAATTTTTGTATGAAAGTGGTTCATCCAAAAGAGCGTGGTTGATTCAAAAATGACTCAAAAAAAAGATTTAAAAAAATTCGGAAGGCTCAAAAATTAATCTTTTTTTGAGCCTTTTTTTAATTGTTCACAAATTATTCAAATTTGTTTACATTTCTGAGTCATTTCTGAACCATCTTTTGGATTTTATAATTTGGCTCAAATTTTTGTGTCTTTTATTATTCATATTAGAAGGCTCATATTTTTGTCCAAAATATGTGCAATTTTTGACAAAAATTTTTAAAATTTCAAATTACTGTGTTTTATTTGAGTAACTTTTGATTCATAGAATAAGAACCCTTAAAAAAGTGTCCAAATTTTATTGGCTAGGCTTTTTAAAATTTTAACGGTTTTTTGGGCGTCTGCTAAAAATTCTCATAAAGGATTGTACTCCAAGTGGTACACGCTGATTTAAACGAAACTCGGCTATGTGATAGAGAATAAAAATTTAAGGCTTACATATTTTTTTATGTGTGAAGGTTTAGGGGTTAAAAAACGGATTCAAAAAAGGCCCACTTTTTCGTTTGTTCGGTTTACTTCAAATTTGTTCCGAAGTAACTATAGGAAATTTTGGTGTAAAATGGAACTCATCAAACAGTGTATGATAGTGTTCCTTTGCGAGCTATTTTTCAAATTTTCTCACATTAAAGTTTAAAGCAAAATAAAATTTTTAAATAAAATTCAAAAACTCTACACATTTTATGTATGTATAGTAGAGGGCTGAATGAATGTCTTACAAAACATTCTCTTGCATGCGCTGATGAGAGATTTGACGATTTTTAATACTAAATATAACAAAAATTGACCATTTTACTTATTTGTAGTTATTTACAAGATGTTAAAATTCAGATCATTACAAAAAAATAAATAAAACAGAAAACAAACAAAAATATTTTGGTGTTGTATAAGAAAATGTTTTGTGAATGTCTTGCAAAACATTCATACTGGCCTCTAATGTATAGTTTAGTTTAGGGATTCCAATACCGAATCGGTATTTACAAATCGGTATTTCGTTATTGAACATTTTTCAATACCGAATTTTCGGTATTCATATAAATATTCTTACTTAGCGAGTGAACTTCGATATAGCTCATCCAAAAATTTAAAAATTGGGTACGACAATTATTAATTTCAAGCAGACTAAATCTTCTCTCTTGTTCTTCATTCAAAGCTGGAAAAGATAATTCTTTTTTGAATCCATTCGCATAAAAATTTATTAATTTTATGAGTCAGTGAATAGTTTAAAATAATTTTAAATCCTTGATTTTATATAGAATAAAGTGAGATAATGATTTGGTTTAATTTAAAATATATTGATTGAATTTTGATTCGATTGAATAATCTGTTTTAAGAAATAATTCGCGAAGTATAAATAAAATCAGAGCTTTGAAGAATTGATTCAAAAGAACTATTTTCAAAGATAAATAAAAAAGCTGATTTATAAATTAGCTAAACAGAAACCATAAAGATACGAGTAATTCGCACGAATTATATTTGTATTTTTTGATTCGCGAGTTGATGCTAATTTTTTAATTCGTTTTGTATTGCAAATTATTATTAAATCAATGTATTATTGACTAAAATTAATACGAAAATCATAAAAAAACAATTTTAAAACGCGAATAGAAACAAAAAAATTATTATTAGCGAGAATAAAAAAAAAATCAACACATAATTCGCGTAGCAAAAATTTTTTTTTATTCTTTTTTGTAAATTGAATTATTTAATTGAATTTGTAAAGGGTCTGAATAAAATTAACCATTTTTAGTTGAAAGGAAATTAATCAATTTGTTTGATTCTATGAAAAGAGTCAACAAAAATCAAATTGATTCTTTGAATAAAGTAGGCAATAATTAAGTCAATAAAAATGAGTTTTACGAATCGATTCGTACAAAATTGATTCAGATTAATAAATCGAATTAAGGAATTGTGTTTTTAAAGGTCTGGTTTCATTGCAATTAAAGTATTTTAAGACTGATTCACAAGCTAATCGGTCCACCTCTATGTATAAAATGCCATTTTCAAAAGAAAATTTAGATAAATTTGACAATATTGACAATTCCCATCAGCAATACTAGGAAATCGCAGACACAAAAGTGAACAAATATTTGTTGGACTAACTTTTTTAAACTTTTAACTTTTTTCCCAGAAAATTTTTAAGAAAGAAATTCTTTTTATGTTTGAATTAATTAAGACTCGTAGATATATTCCTCCCAAAAGTCATAATTATGAGTAATCATTAATTGCAGTTTTTGCGTTCTACAAAGTTCTAGTTGAGTAAAAATGCAATATTTTTATTAATGTTTGCATCTTTAAAATATAAAATTTGCAAAGAATTTCAAATATCAAAACAGAATTATTGTCAAGTTTGTCAAAATTTCTCTCAAAAAAGATATAAAATATTAAAATAGTGAACAAAAAAAATGTATGCAATACCGAAATCGGTATCGTCCAAAAATCGGTATTTCGAATTTGCTTAAATGGCTCGAATTTCGACATTTTCGGTATTCCCGAAATCGGTACTGGAAAGCCTAATTTAGTTATGGAAATAATCTATACTAATATAATAAAGAGGTAATGTGTGTATATTTGTTTGTTTATTTGTTTGTTTGTAGGAGGTAATCTCCGTAACTACTCATTTGATTTCAGTCTTCAACTGATAGTTAAACTGTAAAGACGTTCGTGATGGATCCTCCTAATAGTCTTTGCATGAAGTGTTATAATAAGTTAACATTAAAGTTTATTGTGTGCCACATTTGTCGGGCAAAATATCACTTGTTATGTGCTGGAATTGACGAAAAGATCGGTGAAATATTAATTGCTAATAAAAACATTGTATATAATTGCAATGATTGTCTTGGTGTTTCATCTAAATTTACTTGCACATATTTCTTCTTTGTCGACTGAAGTAAGAGAGCTGAAAAAATCTATAGTGGAAACAAGAATAATAATTGAAGATGTTAAAGAGCTAAAGCTAGGGTTCAATGAACTTGTAAAGAACCTTGAAACACAAAAAAATCAACAAAAAGTTAATTTGCCTAAACAAGCGAATACTCATCGCATTACTGAGAATGATCAGCGCTCATTTGCCAATGTTGTTGTAGGTGATACACAACGTGATGATGCTTGCTCATCTATTACTTCGTTTCCCACTGCAGTTTCTCAAGTACAATCAAATGTGTATGATACAGACAATCAAGACAATTGGTTTACAAAAGTACAAAGACGTAAACGAAGAAACCGTGTGATTGTTGTTGGCGACAATGATACAAATGATTTGGTAGTGGTTGTGAAGAAAAAATATTTACACATTTCCTCCTTCAAACCTAGTGTTTAGTGTTTCCAATTATTCGACATAGGCGGTTAACCGGTTAATGCATTATTCGAAAAATCACTAAAATTAATTAACCGGTTATTCGGGTCGGTTAATCGAGAAAATTGGCGATTAATCGATTAATCGTTTAATAAAAATTAATGGATTTTCTTAACATTTTATCAATAAAAACACAAAGGGCTGACTTTTTTTAACATTAAAAACTAGAAGAGCCTTTCGCATTGAGCCATCAATATAAAAAATGTTAAGATTTATTTGAAAATACCAATTTGTTCTGTAAAAATCAGCAAAAATTTTTTTTAATGTTGTAATTAATATAGGGTGACCATTTTTTCTGACTTCAAATCAGTACAGATTTTAAAAAAATATTATCATCATCAAAAAAATTATTATGCAGCCAACCTAATTTGTTGTCAACCGAATGGTTTGGTTAAAACAAAATTTTTCGGTTAACCATCATACCATCCTAAAAAACCTACACATTTCTTCCTATACAGACCCCAAAACGAAACAATTTTTTTTGCATGAAAAAATCCAGTTTTTTAAGTACAGGCAACGGACCCATTATTTAGAAATTTCAATGATCTGTTACCATTCCTTTTCTAATTTTTTTTTTTGTAACAGATCGATGAAATATAGCTGTGCTACGAATGGAGTCAAATATGACACCAGGGTAGTATGAACGTTAATTCTTCCGAATTTTTATTCAGGCCAACGAACTTCTGTCGTCACGATCAAATTGCATTGTCTAAACTAATTTTCTATAGATACAAATTAACCAATAGATTGGCTACAAATTTAGTTGTCAGAACAAATCTTTTTTCTCTCTGCTAATTTCTGCATGATTTCTGAAATAGAAAACCTTCACGTTTTGGCTACGTTTTTCTACAAAAACACGTAAAATTTTTAAAAATGATTCGAAAATTTTTCCATAGAAATACCCACATACGATATATATCTTCAGATTTTAAGGATTTTTGTACGAAAAATCTTCAGCTTTTGAGGTCGTTTCCCACAATCAGAAAACAGAATCATTCTGACAGTAGCTCTGACAACCGGATAATTAAAATATTTTTATCACAGTCAAATAACTGTGGTATCAACTGATTTTCTATTATCGCAATGTAACCAATTGATGGATTCGGTTGTCACCACGAATCTTCACTATGTATGAAACTACATCTTAAAATTTACATATAGAAAAATCATTTTGAATGCTTTCTGGTAGAGAAAACCGCTCACATTCATAAAAATTTATCCTATAAAAAAAACTACATTGTACTTGTATTTTGGCTTTTTTTACTAAAAAAAATTTAATATTTTTTTAAATGCCAAAAATCAGTACAATCAGTACAAATTTTAAAAAATCAGTACAAATCAGTACACGACTTTTTCATCAGTGCACGTGACCAAAAATCAGTACATTTACTGATCAAATCAGTACGAATGGTCACCCTAAATTAATATGCAATTTTATCAATTTTAATTAATAGATTTGAGGTTAAGAAAAAGAATAAACCTTTTTCTCTAAAAATTATGAACACATTATAATTTTCAAATCAGACTAGATCTAGTTTCTGCATTTTTTTTTGTATGGACAGGCGTCGTCAGTGGTTTTCCATTAAATTTTATTAATTATTTATATGTTTTTATTCTCAGATTGTATCTATATGATAATTTTTTTCAACAACCCGTCACCCAAGTAAGGCTTTGAATGCAATGAAACTAATTCGATGTTTTCTTTCCTATTCAGCTCTCGGTTATTGTTTTTACTCAGAAGTGATCAATACAAACACATATATTCTGTTTTTAAATTTTTGTTTATCTTCCAATCTCCTCCGGGTTTCAATGGACGAATTTGAGCGAAATTTCATTGAATCATATAAAAATTCATAAAAAGCATGTAGACAATTCACTCAGTGTGCAGATGTCAAATCTTAAGCAGATGTGTTTGTTCGAACTTTATCACAGATTTTCGGAAGTGGGAGCAGTTTTTCAGCTTTTCAAAATTATATGTTTGCAATAATAAAATTTTAAAAATGAATACGCACTGTTTTTGTTAAAATAAATATAATTAAATTCATCGACTAGAGGCTGAAAAACTGCTCTCACTTTAGAAAATTAATTTTACATTTTTTTGTTTAAAAAATTCAAAAAAATTTTATTAAAAATTAATTGCGATAATGTAAAACAAATCCGTTTTAAGAGTATCTTTAAACCCATGACGTGTCTCGCTGGTTCAATGTCGACTTGCTTGGAGTTGCTAAAAAAATTGTATCTAAAGGTTTCTCCTTCAATCGATTTCAAAACAATTTGATCGTATTTTAGTTAGTATTTGTTTTTTAAGCGTTTCTTATAATTTTTTAGCCAAAGTTAAGACAATTATGAAGTTTTGGGCAAAAATAAAGCTAAAAATTACATATTAAAAATTTAACCGGTTAATCGACCTATTTTAACCGATTATTCGGGTCAAATAATTATTTGAGTTCTAAATTATTTGTTTCGACATTAACCGAAATAGAGGCGATTAATCGAGGAATCGGTTAATCGATTAACCGAATTGGAAACAATACTAGTGTTACTGCTGATCATGTTATTGATTTTATAGAAAATAATACTGAGATTGGTAAACAACATCTTGAATGTACGAGGTTGGTTAAAAAAGGTATTGATATTACTACTCTTAAACATGTTAATTTCAAACTGGGAGTTTCACCGAGTTTTTACAATGAAATTACTAAATCATCGCTCTGGCCCACTGACATAAGAATTCGTCCTTTCGTGTTTTTTTCCAAAAAAAGTGTCAGATCTGCAAATAGTGACTTAAATGATGCTTGTAAATTAAAAATCTATTTTCAAAATGTATCTGGAATGCGTTCTAAATATAAAAGTTTGTTTGATTTCTCATCTCAACATGATTATGATATCTTTGTCATTGTAGAAACTTGGCTAAATAATGACTTTTATGATGCAGAATATTTTGATTTAATTCTTTATGATGTATATCGAAAAGATAGGAGTTTTAAGAAGACTGGGTGTTCAAAGGGTGGAGGTGTTTTAATAGCAGTTAAAAAAGGACTAAAATCGTCTGTTTGTTCTAAAATTGTTGTTGATGAATTACTGGATCAGCTGTTTGTTATAATTCCTTCTAAAAATGGTATACTATGCCTATGTGCTTCATATGTTCCACCTAGAAGTCCATCTGAATTATATGCTGCACACGTAAATAATATTTTATATTTGCATGATAATATGGTTTCAAATACTTGTTTTTTATCCTTGGTGATTTTAATTTACCTGACATAGTTTGGTCTTGTCTTAATAATACTTTATTACCTTTTAATGTCAATAAAGATTATGAAATTAATTTTATTGATTCATGTTTTGAAATAAATCTAGTCCAGATTAATAAGATCTATAATAGATTAAATAAAATTTTGGATCTTGTGTTTGTTAATTCTGAAGTTAAATATCTTATATATGAGTGTTTACAACCATTTTCTCATGCAAATATTCATCATATTGCTTTAGTTGTAGAATTCGAATTTTATAATTATCTAAAATGTTCAAGTGATTTATCTGATAAACAATTTAATTTAAATATTTGTGATTTTGATGCTTTAAATTCTAGTTTGTGTAGTATAAATTGGCTAGATGTTATATCTACTGATTCTGTAAATAATTCATATAAATTATTCTTGGATACTTTCTTGGATAAATGTAAGGAAAATATTCCATTTAAAAAAGAAAAATGTTCTAGTCATCCCTGGTATACTAAGGGATTACAAAAGTTAAAAAATAAGAGGAATAAGCTTCATAAACGCTATGCTGAGACTGGTTGTCCAGAAGTGAAACAACAATATCTTCTGTGCCAAAAGGAATTTAATTTTCTTAATAAATTTTTGTATAAACAATATTTACTAAAAGTTGAAAGTGATATTAAATCTAATCCAAAATCGTTTTGGACATTTATTCGGTCTAAGAAACAAAATACTGGTATTCCATCGTCCATGGTCTATGGAAATCTATCATCTGAGAATTCAGATGATATTGTTAATTTTTTTGCTGATTATTTTAGATCAAATTTTGAAAATGTGACTACTAATCCTATTACTTATAATACATCCTCTAATTCTTCAGATGTAATTCTCGGAAGAATTTTACTATCTCAAGAAGATGTTTTTCACAGCATTAATGACGTTAGGAATTCTTTTCGTGCAGATGCTGATGGCTTGTGTGCTTTTTTGCTAAAGAAATGCGCAGAGACAATTTCATTTCCATTGATGACTATTTTTAATAGATCACTTTCGGAGGATATTTTTGCCGATCGGTGGAAGTATACTTATATTACACCAGTATTCAAATCTGGAAGTAGGGAAGATGTTACTTGTTATAGATCAATTTCGAAATTAACAGTGGTATCGAAAATTTTTGAAAATGCTATATATAAGAAATTATATTTTGCAACTAAATCTATTATAATAGCTCAGCAGCATGGTTTTCGTTGTGGTAGATCCACAATTTCAAATTTAACTGTATTTACGGATTATTGTATATCACAGTTTGAAGCTGGTTTACAGGTTGATGCTGTTTTTACAGACATGTCAAAAGCGTTTGACAAATTATCGCATGAAGTTTTATTAGAAAAATTGCAAAGCTTGGGAATTCACTCATCTTTGCTCCGTTCGTTTTCATATTATTTACGGAATAGAATATGTATAGTGAAAATTGAAGAGTTTGAATCATTACCATATATTCAAACTTCTGGAGTACCCCAGGGTAGTATTTTGGGTCCGTTATTATTTAACATATTTATAAATGATATATTTTTGTGCTTTAAGCACTCGGAATTTCTACTCTATGCTGATGATTTGAAAGTATTTATAACTGTAAGTTGTTTAAATGATTCAATAAGATTCCAAAATGATCTTGATGATTTGAATGCGTGGTGTTCTAATAATTACTTAAATTTTAATATGAATAAGTGCTCTCATGTTACATATTCTAGAATTCGTAATCCTATACATACTTCATATATTATCGGGGGTAAATTAGTTAAAACTGTTAGCGAAGTTGAGGACTTGGGAATTATATTTGATTCAAAATTTACTTTTTTGCCTCACTTGTATAAGTTGATTCCTAAAGCTTATGCTACTCTTGCATTTATTAGGAGAAATTGTAATGATTTTTCTGATCCACATACGTTTAAATTTTTATATACCTCATACGTTAGATCCAAATTGGAATATGGTGCAATAATTTGGAGCCCCCATTCTGACGTGCATATTTCTCGTATTGAGAGGATACAGAGAAGATTTATTAAATTCGCACTGCCACATTTGAATTATGTTGATCCGCTTCCTTCGTACCAAGTTCATTGTATGCATTTAGGAATGGAAACGTTAGAGATGCGACGTAAAATGCAGTCAATGTTATTTGTGTTTGATTTAGTTAATGGCAATATTGATTGCTCGGGTCTTTTTTTGGAAAAGATTCCTTTCATTGTACCTTGTAGTTCACTACGTCATAATGACTTATTTTATGAAGGTTTGCATCGATTCAATTATATTTTAAATAGTCCCCTGATTAGAACTTTTAAAGATTATAATATGTTAAATTCAAAGCAAATCGTAGAATTTAATTCATCAAAATCTGACTTTAAAAATATGCTGTTATCTAATTTTGTAAAATTAAAATGAAAAATGTATAATTATTATATTAAAGTAACTATAAGTAATTAAGATATTCATAGTCTGCAAATAACATTGTTCTATAGACTTTAAGAAATAAATAAATAAAATATTTTTTCCACTATTTAGAATGGTCCTTAAGGATGGACATAGGCTTTATGTCATTCCGCTAAAATAATTAATAAAAAAGTTATGAGCAATAACGTAATATTGTATAAAAGAATAACGTGAGATACTGACTGACTGACTGACTCAACATCGTCCAGCCCAAACCGCTGAAGCTAGGAAGCTAAAATTTGGTATGTAGGTTCGTCCCAGGGCAAAAAGGGAAAAAATCTCCCCATTGACCACCTGTCAAAACCACTTTCCTTGGGGTATGAGCTAACTTATCTGGAAAGTAACTTTTCGAATTTTGGACAGGGATGTTGTAAAACTGGGGGATCAAAAGGGAAAAAGTGTAACTCTTAACGGCCTGCCCAAACCGCTGGAACTGCGAAGTTGAAATTTGGTATGAAGATTCCTCCTCTGTGGTAGACATCCACTAAGAAGGGATTTTTGGAAATTCCTACAGGGAGGGGCAAAAAGGGGACAAGAAAAAAGACCTTTTGCAAAAAAAAGTACCTTTCTCCAAAAAAAAGTACCATTTTCAAAAAAAAAGTACCTTCTACCAAAAAAGTACTTTGTCCACAAAAAAGTACCTTTTTTCAAAAAACTACCATTTAAAAAAAAGTACCATTTAAAAAAAATACTATTTAAAAAATAGATTTTGAAAATAGTACTTTTTTCCTCACCCACAGATACCTCCACTAAGACAAGATTTCTGGATCTTCAGCGTAGGCGTCCGCTAAGACGAAACTTTGGAAATTCCTACTGGAAAGGGCAAAAAGAGGAAAAATATCCCCTAGACGGTCTGACAAAACCCCTTTGGTTGGAAACCGGAAAATTAAAATATTTCTTCCCTGGAGTATGGGCTAACTTATCTGGAAGTAATTTTTTGAATTTTCGGCAGGGACGTTGTAAAAATGGGGGTTCAAAATTGGAAAATGACCCCCTTAACGGCCTGCCCAAACCGCTGGAGGTAGGAAGTTGAAATTTGGTGTAAAAGTTCCTCCTCTGTCGTAGACATCCACTAAGACTGGATTTTTGGTAATCCCTACAGGTAGGACGAAAAGGCGAATGTCTCGCCCAAACTGCTGGTTTGGTTCTACAAGGTATTTTTTTGGGACTTTGGACTTTGGAAATGGGGGTTCAAAACGAGAAAATTGGCCCCCTTAACGCCTGCCTCTTTGGCTAGAAACTAAGAAACGAAATAGGAAACGAGTGGAACTGAAACACTACACAAGAGGAACGGAATGGAAATGAACGGAGACCGAGTGGAAGTGAAACAATAGACAATGGAATAGGGAACGAAATGGAATATTGAACAAAATGGAATGGGGAGCAAGATGGCATGGAATGGGGAACGCGTGCAATTAAAACACTACAGTTAAAAGAGGAATGGAACGGAGCAAGTGCAAAGAAATAAAATGGAAAGAGGAACGACTGATATCAGTATTGATACACAAGACAGTGGGAACGAAATGGAATGTAAATGGGAACAAGTGGAATTGGAACAACAGATGTTGGGAACGAAATGCAATGGAATGGTAAACGAAATAGGATCTGGGAACGAGTTGCACTGGAAACTAAAATTGTTAAACGGAATGGAATGGAACGGGAAACGAGTGAAATTGAAACATCCGATAACTGGAGGGAAATTGAATGAATTTGGAATGACTCAAACTTCTGGAGATTGGTACTTGAAATTTCGCATGTGATTGAGGCAGGATTATATATATTTAGGTATATCTATGCAAGGAATATAAGGAATACAAAACTTTGCATTGAAACATCCTTTACAAAAATGCTAAACAAATTTATTAAAAGAAAAAAAACCTTAGAAAAAGGATGCACTTTATATATTCCTATATTTAAACTGCAGGTAATGAAGCATCGGTACAGGAAACAGACGTAGAAAAAATTTCAGCTGAATTTGTAAATTTACTTGAATTATCCGGTGTACTTTTACATAAACTGGAACTAAAGCAACCTTAAGGCAACAATGTAGCGGGCATACCTGATACGACAAAATTCGTTTTCGATTTAACTGACATCCCAAAAACTGGGCCTAAGGCATGTCGCTAAATCTAGCGGGCTTGCCCGCTAGTATAAAAAAAAATTAAAAAATCTTAACCCGCTCGGGTCCGGCAGCATGTTAACGTTCAAACTTTAATTCCCAATATCTCCGCTAGGGGCTGCAAAGCTATAAAAATATTTCTTTGGCGTAGATCTATATTTCCACGAAGTTTGTTCGGAAAATTCCCTGCCATTACAATTCAGGCATGTAAGGGTTAATCGATCAAAATAAAAATCCGAATAATTGATAACTCTAATATTTATACCACTGATTCCGTCCCATTTTCACCTGCCTCGGGACAGGTACTTTTAGACCAGTACTCTTTTCATCAGTCACAGGACCGGTACTTTAAGACCAGTTGCGTTTTCACCGGTTACGGGACAGGTCACCGGGTGGTACATTCACACCGGTCCTGTTTTCTCTAGTCATGGGACATTTCCATGCAGACCGGTCCTGTTTTCACCGGTCACGAGACGGGTCACAGGGCAGGTTCCTCACTACTACTGACCCATGTTTTCCCACAGGGTATATATGGGTGATATAAAAAAATGTGATAAAATCCGTGTAACCAGCTAATTTCTAATGCATGGATTACACTTGAGTTATATATTGCGATATACAAATATCAGCACATTGTCACCTGTTTTACAAAATCTATAACAATGTGAACAATTTTTGGTTAATATATAAAATTTGTAACCAATTTTAAAGGCCAAATGTAAACTCCGTAACCAGTAACTCATAAGGTTTTTTAACTTTAATAGCTTATATTTTAATAACCAATGAAGCTAAACACTAAATGTAAGAATTTTTATGAAGAGGAAAAGTGACGTTTTTAATAAAAATTAATACATTTTACAAACTTTTTCGTATATCTTTGCTAACGCGACTTCAATTCTGTAACGATTTTTGATCATCATTTTTGATAAAAATACATACACCAGAATTTGGAGTAGAAAAATTAGTAAAACATCTTGAATATCAAGTGTACTTGTTTTCGGGAAATTTTTTTTGCTGAAATTCCGTTTTCAGCAAAAGTTTTAGTTATATTTTATTAACACTAAACTAATTTTGATCTAATGTTTTAGTAATTTATTTTGCTACAAAAGTTGTGCTGATAACCGCATTTATAGCGTGGACTACAACCAGATAGACAAGATGCAGATGTTGCAGCTTGTCTGGATGTAGTACAGACAACGGAAATGATAATTTAAAAAAAACAACTACACAATATTTATATTTCAATTTTCAGCAAATAAATTAACTACACTCAAAAAAAAAAAGTTGGTAAAGTCAGCAAAAAATGTTGCTGTGTTAGAAAATTTGTAGTCAGGAGCGTGCTTACAAAAAAGTTGGTAATTTCAGCAAATAGAAATCTCAGCAAAAGTTTTGCTAAAACTCAGTTGATTGCAAATTAAAAAATTCTTGCTAAAATCACTAAACTTTTTGTTGAATATTAGTAGGCTTAAAAAAACTCAAAAAATTTGACTTTAGTTAATTTGTTTGCTGAAAATTTAAATGTAGAAATTGTGTAGTTCAGTCTTGCATTATCATTTGATGTGTGAAGTCATATTTTATTCTGTTTCTTTAAAGTGTAATAAAAGTTTACGGTTTATTTTGTTTATTTTTTGTTGTTATTGTTTGTTAACAATATCTAAATATTAAAAAAAAAGCAAAAACAAAATTAAACGCAATCGAAAAGAAGATGTTGATGCCTGCTCTGGGTATAACATGAATAGAAAAAAACAGGCCACAAACAGCTCTCAGAGGCTAGCAATTCAAATTATTTTGTACCTCTGCAAACTATCGATGATGACGATATTGATGAAACAATTATCGAACCAGCTGTTAAAGTTAACATACCACCAATAACAATACAGTAGCCGCTCGGTTATATGAATATCCAGTTATGTAAACTTCCAGAATAGTGAACAACAAAATTTAAACACAGGAGTTTCTAAAGAGTGAACACAGCCTATCTCTATTATGTGAACAGCTTTCACGGGAAGATATTCAGACGTGGAATCAATACATTGGTAGCGAAGATATAGATAGCGAAGTTGAAGATGATGAGCAAGAGCAGTGCATCGTAACAACAGCTGAAATTAGCACAACGGAGGCAATCCGTTATTGCTTGGAGTGAAAATAATATATCTGATATTAATGATATTTTGGCATTGCGAAAATGCAGGGACAAGGCACTACAGAAATCCCTTGAAGCAAAAAAGTACAAAAAAATATAACCGACTACTTTCATGTACATTAATTATTTAAAAACTTATTAAAAATAAAAACTTAATGTAATAAAAATCATTTTAATTACTTATTTTATATTCTCTCGATTATCCCGAGTAAATAAGTTTTGATATAATCATATATTATTTTATGTAATTGCATATAGTAACTTATAGTTACATATGGCCACATATGCTTTTAAATTCAAGCAGATATACTTTTATATAGTCATATGTTAGATATTTTTTCCTCAAAGGTTTTAATATGGAGACATATGTGATTTTATATTATTACATATTGGCCTACATATATATGTATGTGCTATATATAAGTACATAAATTAACATATAAAAGACATAATTACATGTACGTTTATATATAATTTAGTATGACACTATACATAATAATATAAAACTATGTGGATCCATATAAGAAATCTTTTATAATTTGTGTTAGTTATGATTATATATTGACGAATATGAACCCATATATAACTTATAACGTTCTTTATAAAATCATCTATAATTATATATCATCCACATAGGCAATTGTTTCAAAGTGATTTTATATAAAAATATATAAGGTCCATATAAAACCGTATTGTATTATATTTGGTTCCATGTTATCAATGTTATCAATGATTTTGAACTAGTTTTAGATTTAGTAATTACTAGGGATTGGCGCGTGACACGACATGTTTGTGAGTCACGTTATTCACACGTGATCGTGAGTAATAATTACTATACTTAAGTGATTCGTGCGTGAGCGTGAGTAAGAATAACCCGTGATTGATTCGTATTTGAGTTTATTTTTTGCATCATATGTTTTTAGTAACTTTTACTGTTTTGCGTGAGAATTTTCTGATTGTAAGTTGAATAAGTAAGTTAATATAATCATGTGTGCTGAGTAAAAAACGAAATGCTCGTGCGTGAGTAATTTGTTTTTTTTTTTTTTTGTTTTTTTTTTTTTTTTTAGCATGAGTCAAAAATGGCACCCATAACATTAACAACACTGAAGCTTTAATACGAAATTCTCTATACTATAACGTACACTTGACTGATTTCTTATATCTTGGTTGTATATCATAATCCTATTAACTTTAAAATTTCAGTGTTGTTAACTTTATTTTAAAATTACTAAATTAAAATAAATTTTTTTTCATGTTTATTGCACTGCCATGATAAATCTGGATAAAAGTAATGGAAGATTTATCGAAATTATAAGATCTCCAGCAGGCCTGGGGTTAATCATTACATTTTGTAAATAATTACACATGCAATTACACAATTACATGTAATTGTAGTTGAAAAAAAAACTCATCTATAATTACATATTCGGCCTTATTACGAGTGTCGTAGTCGTAGTCGAAACTAATACGAATTTGCTGAAAATTCACTAAAAACACTACTTTTGAACAATTTCTCAATTGGATTTACCATATATAGCACTCAGATTTAAAAAAATCCACCATCAGAGTTTCATTTCTTTATAATTTCAATTATATACAAAATCATTTTATATGGAGTCGAAATTCGTAATCAGGCCGATTATTTGTAATTGCAATTCAAAAAAGAACAATTACAAGTAATTGAAAATTTTTTTTATTTAAAAAAATTATTTTTGTATGTATATTGTTAGATATGGTCCTATATATTATGATAAAAAGTATAAGGTTAATATTTAGATATAATTGTATCAAACTATGTCCACTTTTATAACATTTTATATAATTTTATACAAAAAGATATAATTTGATGTAATTGGATGAGGACAAAATTCGGATGCAATTGTATTGAATTGCATAAAATTGTATCAAATTGTACAAAATTGTATACAATTGTATACAATTCGATACAATATGATGCAATAAGACGTTCTCATTTTTCGGATATAATTATATCTAATTATATAAAAGATTATATATAATTAAATATAACTTCATATGGCTCCATATAATTTTTTTTTACTTGGGATGTGAACTTTTCCATTTAGTGAACAGGCTCTGTTTGAATTAGTTCATATAACCGAGCGACTACTGTATTAAAATGTAAAATTGAACAAGTTCATGAAATGTGTAGAATATTAAAAATCAAAGATTACTCTATACGTAAAATTTCCATCGGTCTAAAATTGTTTTGCACAAATAACGTAGATTTTACTACCGTTTGCGACTCTCTCACTAAGAAGTTTCAGCTCGAATATTTCACATATGCTGCTAAAAACCAAAAGCCTAATAAGTCTGTACTATTAGGTCTAGATAAAACAGACCCATCAGTTGTTAAGTCCAGATTTTTAGACATGGGCCTTAAATGTATCGATGTTAAAATTGTTACTAGAGCCTATGCTGGAGCTAAGGACAGTAACAACGAACAAATTATATTTATTGTCTACTTTGAAAAAAAGTGAATCACATTAAGAGAATTAAGGCAAAACTACTCAGCCATCAACTATATAAAAGTCAGGTGGGAATACCAAAAACCCAACAAAACAAAACTGACCCAATGTTATAATTGTCAGATATATGGACACGGTGCCAGCAGATGCAATGTTAAAACATTTTGTGCCCATTACGCCCCATTGCGCCGGGAATCACAAAACTGAAGAACACAAGTCAAACATTGTAAAATGTGCTAATTGTAAAGGCCCCCATAAGGCTATGTCCCCTGACTGCCCTAATAGGGAAACATATAAGCAAATAAGGCAACGTCAAAGAGTATACATATAGAGAGAGACGATCCTTCCAATGACTCCCTTATATTTTTAGCGAACTCGGGCGAGCAAATAAAAACCGGGTGAAAACAGTTTGCGCACACAAAAGATGCTGTGAGTACGGTGAGGGGAAAAATGTGATGACGTAAAATTTCCTTTTTCATTATTCTTCTTTGAAATGAGTGTTGTCAACTTCTAACACAACATCATTTACACAATGAAGTACCTACACAATTTATACAAAACTTGATAAAATCCACGAATTTTAATGAACAAATTTTTAATAGGTACCTATGCTTTCATTATTTTCCCTACAGGAATTTTTTGTGTATGAATTATATACTCTCCATGTAAAATAATTTTCTCTGCGATTGATTTTGAAGTTAATTGATAAAAAAAATATTAAACCTAATGTGTGGTGGAGACACCAAATTATTTTAAAACTTTATTACGTATTTTATTTTATTTGTAGACACTACATTAACAGTGAACACAGTAAATTAAATTATGAAGCATTATGAAATAATCTCGTTCCCCTTAAAAGCATATAATTTCCCGCAATTCCCCTGTATAATAGTTGGAATTTCTCCTTATTTTACGCTCCTTGATTTTACACAAGCAAAATGTGTTATTTTGCTTGTGCCCGAGTTCGCGAACAAATAAAAAGAGAGCCGATTGAGCGAGACAAGGGGGGATCGATACCCACTGGCAACGTGCTCAACCAAGGAGTACCAGACAAAGAAGCCAACAATTCAACAACAAATCAAATTACAATGTTAATTTTCCAAATGCTTTAAATCAGAGCGAAACACCAAATCCATCTAGAACGGGTTATAACCAAGGTTGCAATTTTAGCTATTTTCCAGCTAGATCTAGCGATTTATTTTTCATCTAGCTATAAAAAAATCGCTTGATTCCATCTAGCCGGAAGATTTAGCCATTAAATTTTCTTCCTAGCTATTTTTAGCTATTTTTTGGACTTGGAGTTTTTTATAGCCCACTAAGCCATTTTGCAAATTTTTTTAACAAGCCTTAAAAAATTATTTAGGTTGCATCGAGGCGGGATATCTTTTTCTTCCTACACACAGAGAAAAAATATGCCATTTTCCAACTGAAATTCGGCTACATCTACTAAAATACGTTAGTGCAACTGAATATTGGTTATCACAACAAAATTCGGTTTATACAACTGAATTTTAGTTGCAATACCCAAAATATTTAGGAATAACATTCCAATATGGTTTCAGCAACCGAATTTATTGGTTGTAGCAACCAAAATAGGCCTAGCAATTTGGTTGGAAATTTTTTCCCTGTGTGTAGAAATTTTTTATAAGGGGTTTTGAATTTTTTTTTAATCTGTTATTAAGTTTATAAGCTTAGTGCAATGTTGTTCTATTTATTTCATATAATTAACATTTGATAGAATTGTTTGTTATAAATTAAAACCAAATACACGCAAAAAATCGTTGCCTATTATTTACTGATGAAATTTTTTCGCATAAAATATTTAAAAATGAGATTTAAAAACTAGGAAAATTGTTACTATTAGTTAGTAGTGGCAAAGGTTGTTCCTAATTACTTGGCAAAGATTTTTTTGTGTGCAGATATAGAAATATATATCCCGGGTAATATGGTGTCATATATAATTATATCTTATTTGATAAGTCCCCATATGCAACGACATACAAATTGATCCGAAAAATGGGTCATCTACATGTGTCTAATTATATCAAATTAGATATAATTTGATACTGTTTGATCCGAGATTTGTCCATATCCAGGACATCAAACTATATCTAGTTCGATATAAAAATATCTAATTTTATATAATTTTGTCTAATAGTAGGTATACTATTATGCATACGAGCTATAAATTGACATTGAAATTTCTATAGTTTGAACAATTTTAAAGGCCCAAATTTTATAACATAAAATAAAAATTGTAATACTTTTGTCTTCTAAATCGTACGCATCATTTTTAATATGATTTTATATGTAAAAAAATCACGTGAAAATTATTTGTCTAATGGAGTAATTAACTCTTAATTTGCAGATAACTAAATTTGATGTTGAACTATATGTTAATTTGTACACTCTCAAAACAATTCCATTGTGACAACCGAATTTTTTCCAACCGAATTGGCTCGGTTGGGGCAACCGAATTACGAGGTTCAGTTGTGACCACCGATAATTAGTTAGTTAGGTGGGTTTGTATGGGGATGTATACAGGGTTAAGGGCCGAATTCAATGGGGTCGTTTTGTAAAACGAAACTTTGCTTTCGTTTGAACGTTTTTTTGTTTTATTTTTTTTTTTAAATTTTGTAAAACTCAAAATCAATTTGGAAAAGTATGTATATTTTCTTTTTTTTTCAATCTGGCAATATTATAATCGAAGAACGGTATAAAACGGTATTTTATAAGAAATAAGTAAACGTTTGCAAACAAATAAGTATGTCATATTCAAACGAACAGAAAAAATGTTGTCGTTTCCTATTAAAAAGTTAAAGTTTTTGCATTAAAAGTTAGGCAATTGCAATTTTTGGAATAAAAATTGTATAATTATGGGTTTAAAAATATGAAGTAGTTAAATGTGATACTCCTATATTTTTTCATTCCCAAAAACAATAATTTTATTAGGGTCATATGCGTAATCACTTTTTAAATTTATAAACGGCTTATAAAACAAATTTTTCACAAAAATTCGTTATGTCTTCAAATTATTATGCATAAGCACTTTAATTTATTTGCAATTTAGTGAAAATTTGGGCAATTTTAAAAATATTTGAATTAAGATGCGCTAAGACACGATTTACGTTTAAAAAAATTTTTTTCTTTCTATATAAACTTCTACGTTTGAGACCAAATGAAACGAAATGAGGGGTTTTGAAACTAAAAATTGACAATTCGAAACTTAAGGGCCATCTTAACAAACCACTCCTGTCCGCTAACGGAAGGTTTTTCTTATTTAGGTGGATTTTCTGTACAATTTAAAATTTTTCTTAAATATATTTGTTTCATATTATTATGAAAAAATGTTCTAAAATATATCATAGAAAAAAAAACTATTAATAAAAAAAGTCGCCCCACACAGGATTCGATACCTGGACCCTCAAAATATTAAAACAAAAAATAACAACTCATTTATCAATCAGGACAGTCTTGAAAAACTTTATGAACAAATTTTTATTTAAATAACTTGTAATCCTATGTCACAAATAATATTTTTTTTATCTGGCAATAATAACTTCCAAACGCAAACTACTACTTTTATAAAATACCAAATATTTTCGTTTACATTTCAAACAAAAACGAGAAAAAGGTTTTTATTCCAGTTACAAAATGACCCCACAAATTTCAGGTACATACATATATCGCCATACAAAAAGCTATGAAAAATGGAGCTTTTTCAAATATCGTTTTTGGTTGTTATAAAACATTCTATTATTTAAAATTTTTTTAAATCTACACCTTTTGCAATTTTAATTCAGAAAATATCAATTGAAATTCAGAATTTCCATTTGAAATTCAGAAAACATCAATTGAAATTCAGAATTTCCATTTGAAATTCAGAAAAGATCAATTGAAATTCAGAATTTCCATTTGAAATTCAGAAAATATCATTTGAAATTCAGAAAATATCAATTGAAATTCAGAAATTGTCATTTGAAATTCAGAAAATATCAATTGAAATTCAGAAAATATCATTTAAAATTCAGAAAATATCAATTGAAATTCAGAAACCGTCATTTGAAATTCAGAAAATATCAATTGAAATTCAGAAATTGTAATTTGAAATTCAGAAAATATCAATTGAAATTCAGAAATCGTCATTTGAAATTCAGAAAATATCAATTGAAATTCAGAAAACATCAATTGAAATTCAGAAAATATCAATTGAAATTCAGAAACCGTAATTTGAAATTCAGAAAATATCAATTGAAATTCAGAAATCGTCATTTGAAATTCAGAAAATATCACTTGAAATTCAGAAATCGTCATTTGAAATTCAGAAAATATCAATTAAAATTCAGAAAACATCATTTGAAATTCAGAAAATATCAATTGAAATTCAGAAATCGTCATTTGAAATTCAGAAAATATCAATTGAAATTCAGAAATCGTCATTTGAAATTCAGAAAATATCACATGAAATTCAGAAATCGTCATTTGAAATTCAGAAAATATCAATTGAAATTCAGAAAACATCAATTGAAATTCAGAAAATATCAATTGAAATTCAGAAACCGTCATTTGAAATTCAGAAAATATCAATTGAAATTCAGAAAACATCAATTGAAATTCAGAAAAATGTAAACACATTTTTTAAAAGAATCCGTCCAGGTAGACAATGTTATCCCCTATAAAAATTTATATATGGGGTTTATCAAAATAAGTAAAATTCATTTTACTCACGCAAGTGAAAAATATTTAAAATTTGTGTGCCTCAATGATTTTATGTAGACTAATTTCATTATGTAGACATTAAAACGTAACGCTGACATTAAAGACTATTATTTGGCTTTAAATTTCAGCCTTACATTTTGGAGCAATAATTCGTAACAAGAAAGAAATTAGTCTACCTAAAATCACTGAGGCACACAAATTTTAAATAATTCTCACTGGCGTAAGTAAAATGAATTTTACGCCCACTTCTTAATCAAACGTATTTTGATGAAATCCATATATAAATTTTTTATAGAGTATAACATTATCTACCTGGCCGGATTCTATAAAAAATTCTGTTTACATTTTTCTGAATTTCAATTGATGTTTTCTGAATTTCAATTGATATTTTCTGAATTTCAAATGATATTTTCTGAATTTCAAATGATATTTTCTGAATTTCAAATGATATTTTCCGAATTTCAATTGATATTTTCTGAATTCCAAATGATATTTTCTGAATTTCAATTGATATTTTCTGAATTTTAAATGACGATTTCTGAATTTCAATTGACATTTTCTGAATTTCAAATGATGATTTCTGAATTTCAATTGATATTTTCTGAATTTCAAATGACGATTTCTGAATTTCAATTGATATTTTCTGAATTTCAAATGACGATTTCTGAATTTCAATTGATATTTTATGAATTTCAATTGATATTTTCTGAATTTGAATTGATATTTTCTGAATTTCAAATGACGATTTCTGAATTTCAATTGATATTTTCTGAATTTCAAATGACGATTTCTAAATTTCAATTGATATTTTCTGAATTTCAATTGATATTTTCTGAATTTCAATTGATATTTTCTGAACTTCAAATGATATTTTCTGAATATCAATTGATATTTTCTAAATTTCAAATGATATTTTCTGAATTTCAAATGATATTTTCTGAATTTCAAATGATATCTTCTGAATTTCAATTGACATTTTCCGAATTTCAAATGATGTTTTCTGAATTTCAATTGATATTTTCTGAATTTCAAATGGAAAATCTGAATTTCAATTGATGTTTTCTGAATTTCAAATGGAAATTCTGAATTTCAATTGATGTTTTCTGAATTTCAAATGGAAATTCTGAATTTCAATTGATATTTTCTGAATTTCAATTGATATTTTCTGAATTACAATTGCAAAAGGTGTAGTATTACCCAGCGAAAACAGAGATGCCGAAGCAGTAGAAAAAGCACTACAATTGATGATCTACACTCATAAAAAAAAGTTAGTACAAAAGTCTGTTAAACGCGTTCTGATTAAGTTGAACTAATTTTTCTGTTATTTTCTCTAAAAAAGCGCGTACAAATAGGTAAAAATTCTGCTAAAATAACAGGAAATAGTACATGTATTTGCGCCAGCACAATTTTGATCTATTTGTACGGGATTTTTTTTATTAGTGTATATGTACTTATTTTTTAACATAAACACTAATGATTTTTACATTGAGTTGTCATAGGAGAGGAGTACTCCGACTTTAACATTTTTTCAGTACTTTTTGAACGAGTGCAAAGGAAGCTCTTTTTCACCAATTAAAAGTTAAAAAAATATTCTTTACAAAAAAAAATTATATTTTCTTTATTTTACAAAAGTTTTTTTTATTGCCGTCACCGGGTATCGAACTTGCGACCTCACGTTTACTAGTCGCTGAGCTCTACCGCTGAGCTATTCTTTGATATTAAAGTTGACTGACATAAACATACCATTTTGTTAATGCGAGATATTGTTCCTTATTGTCTTCAATAAAAGTACTTATAAACAAGTGTAACAGGTGCACTCCAATTCAATATTGGTTTCAGTACTAGTTTTACAGGTACATAAAAATCAATTTCTCACCAGTTTTTTTTATATACACTCAGGGAATTATGTAGGTAAAATCAACTGCAAATGACAGTTAAAATAACTTCATTTGCACTTAAAAAGGTGTAGACTACATTTGCAGTTAAATTAACTGCAATATGAAGTAATTTTTAACTGTTAAAAATCAACTGACACATGTAGTAAAAACAACTACAAATGCAATTGAAACAACATACATGCAAATTATTGTAAAACTGTACAAACAACTTGCAAATGTAGTTAAAAAAACATAAATAAAATTTTTTTTTTAATTATTAATTTAATAAAAAAACAAATTTATGTAAACACTATTAACTTAATTTTATTCTATAAAAAATTTAAAATTGAGAAATCAAAATTTACACTTAATGTCACTTTTTTTCACTATTAAGATATTGTTGTACATGTCCGTCTGTGAGGGATGAAATATGCTGTTGTTTGGCTTCCTTTTTTTTCTCCAGGTAGAAAGGGAAGAGAATATAAAAGAACTGAAATAAAATAAATACAATATTTTTTTAACCTTCCCCATAAATAAATTTATATTATAAAACTTACTTATTATTTTAGTAATTTAATAAAAAATATATAACCTTTTCCGTATTACGCGTGCTTACTCTTTGGCGTTGTTTTATGACTAAGACAAGAGAAAACATGTTATACTCATATTCTTTCACTAGAAATTTCTAAACAAGTGATTCGTACACATACTTCTGTTTGCTTCGTGTGTGTGCATACACACTTGAAAATTTAAGTATTTGTAAATAAAATTTAAAATAACTGCATAAAATAAATGTTACTACAATGTAGTAATTTTTGTAGTTTGTTTAAAAAAATAACTGTCAAAAACATTGAAAAATTTTGTTATAAGTAAATTAACTACAATTGTAGTTAAAATAACTACAACCGCATTACTACATAAATAACTGTCATGTAGTAACTGCAGAACTTTTCTGAGTGTACAGTTGGGCATCGATTAACCGGGGTGGTCGGGACCGGAAGCATTCCGGATAATCGATTTTTCCGGTTAACTGAGGTAAAATTTAGTACGTTTTTAATATAAATGTTTGTTTAATTTCATCAATATACACACTTACAAAATATATTGCTAATAAGTTTTTAATTACTATATATGGTCGACCGGCCTGCAAAATGTCACATGTGTTTTTTAATAGATTTTCAGAAGAGCGAAAAAACTGTTACAAAATCTACTTTTAAGATATTTTATTGGCATCATACGCCTTAATGATGATTTTACTAAGTGAGGTCGTGAACACTTAAAAAAAGGCCTGTTTCCTCTCCATTGTAGATTTGCTCATTTATAAGATTTTCCTTTAATATGTATTCTACCAACTGATTTACAAAAATTGTGGCAGATACATAATCGGCAGATATTTTTTCTCCTCCAGCCTTGATTTTATGAATTCCATGTCGTTTTTCAAAGTTCTGTATTAAAAGGAGTAGTTTGTAAAGCACTACTTGCAATTTTTTTTTGCTGGGTAATTAATGTGAAGAAAAGGAATTTGAAATCAAAACTTAAAAAAATTAAGAAACTTTTAAGTAATTCGCATTTTTTTTTAAATTATACAAAAAATACATATGTTAGCTAAAATTTCTAAATTTACCGAAAAGATGTAATTAAACATTCCACTTGTTTTTGCCTTGTATGCGCAAATTTCTCAAAACTGATCTTTATTTTAACGAATATTATGAATCAGCAATCGAAATTTAAAAAAATTTGTGTTTTATAAATTATTCGCGGTTTTTGAAAATTTAAAAAAACTCAAGTTTTTTGAGGTATTTTCCTAATTACCTGTAAACGGTGTTATCGAAAAAATACAATTTGTTATACTTTTGCAATTTACTTACCAAGGGCCTTCATTATATATAACACTTATTTTAATTTTAAAAAGGATAACAGATATCCTTGCAAGTTAACTTAAAATTTGACTTTTTTAATATTTCGCTATTATTTAGCTTCCGAGTGTAGAAACGGTAATGACATATCATTATTTTTTGGACTACCAGTAATGGCACCGACTTACTTTCTGCATTATTTTAAAAGATATAATAATGAGTTACTAAAAAATAATAATTTTTTTCATTATTTCAAATTAAATAATAATGTATTACCAATAACGACTTATTTTTATCATTATTTCAAAAAAATTAATGTTCTAGAATTTTTTGTAAATTTTTTTGAAATTCATTTTTAGACTGAATATTTATTCAACACTGGTAATAATATATGTAACCACATATTTTTTGATTTGTTGTATGTTGGCGAGTAAGCTTACTTGTGCGCAGCAAGTCGATTATGTTTTTATCTATCAAATATTACATGTCTATTATATAACCACTTACCAAATAAGTGGTTATATAATAGAAATTCATAGCTCAGCACAACTTATTTTTTTTGCGTCTAAACTCATTATTTTTGTTTGGCGTGGTCGTTTTTATAAGTAGTCACGCTTACACGCTCGCTTACGAAAAAATGAGAAATAAGTAGTTATGAGATTTTGAATAATAAGTGGTTACACACATGCTTACAAAAAGTTGAATTATAAGTGGTTATCCGATTGCTTACTTGATTCTTAAAAATAAGGAGTTAAGCAAATACTATTAGCTTAAGGAAATACATTCAGAAAAATTTAAGTTTTTTCTAGTGTGTAATTTTAGGACTCGTCATAAAAATTTAAACAAAAATGTATAAAATTTAACTGTGTAAAAAGTACTTATTTAAACTATTACGAGTAAGTCATTATTTTTTATTTAGAATCAATGAATACAATAGGCCGTTATTAAGAAGTCATTATTTTATATTACGATATATCATTTTTGGTAATGCAGATAGTAATGAGGTGTCATTACCAATATTTTGCTGGGCACTCTGAAGTCGCTGGTTCGATTCCCGCTCAAGAAAATTTTATTAAAAAATTTTTACATTAAAAAAATATTTTTTTATAAAACTTATATTTTTGAAAATCTATTTTTAGAATCATTATTTTAGTCAATACTGGTAAGGACATAAGTAACGACATATTTTTTGATTTTTCGTATGCTGGTGTGTAACTCATCATTTTTCGCGACATCGCCATACAAAGGTAATAAGAAATGTAATAATAAAAGTAACTAGTTACCATTACCAGGTATGTAGTTACATAACCACATATCTGGTAATGATTTTCTACACTGGGTTGCTATAATTTTATTGCTACCAAAAATCCTATCTCACATAATAGGACATTCCATAGATATATATTAATGCAAAAAAGAAATTTTCATAGTGGTAAATATAATAAAACATCCTGATCGAAATTGAAAATTTTTTATATGAAATTTTCAAATTTTGCGAAATCCCCGACTCCGATATCATATTCGTAGTGTACACCTAAAAAGATATTAGATTTGATATGTCGCGATCATAATAATTGCTTTTAATTTTTCGCATTTTTTCCACCATTCTTAATTAATTAAAAATAATGGAACAAGTACAACCTCGAAACTTCAATTGCGATGTGCAACCTAAAGGGTTATTCAATAAGAGCGCTACAAAAGTTTTTTTTAAATAAAACAAAAACGGTTTTGGATATCAATGAAATTCTTTATTCCTGTGAAAGTACGTTCGATTCCATTATGTATGGAAATCGATCTCTTTTGCATGGCCACCACGGGCACGCTTGCAGAAATCCAGACGCTGAACCCAATTTTCGACGGTTTTCAAGCATAAATCGGCCGATATTCGTACGAAGTTCATCAATCGTCGCTGGCTTGTTGGCATAGACCATAGATTTGACGTAGCCCCACAGGAAATAGTCCAACGGCGTCAAATCGCACGACCGAGGCGGCCAATCGACTGGACCATTTCGTGAGATAACACGTTCTCCAAACTTGGTTTGCAATAAATTGATTGTGACATTCGCTGTGTGGCTTGTGGCGCCGTCCTGTTGGAACCACATGTCCTCCAAGTCCATATCATCCAATTGGGGCCAAAAATATTCGGTTATCATTGAAAGGTAGCGATTCTCATTCACAGTAACGTGTCGGTCTTGATCATCACGGAAGAAGTACGGCCCAATGACGCCGCCGGCCCATAAACCGCACCAAACCGTAATTTTTTCGGGATGCAATGATGACTTATGGAGTACGTGTGGATTGCTGTCTGACCAATAACGCATATTTTGTTTATTGCCGAAGCCATTCATTATGACGACCATAAATTGGACGTAGCGCTCTTAACGTTGAGGCCACTGACTCCGAATTTCGGTAGTAAATTTTAATAATTTCGACTCGTTGTTGGCTCGTATATCTTTCCATCATGAAATGGCAAACCTTAACGAAGAGAAATGTCAAAAGAGCGGCAAGAAATATGGCGTCGTTTGCTGTCCCTGTCTTTCTACTTTTGTAGCGTCCCTGTTGAAGAACCCTTTATAAACAAAACTTTTTGGTGATATTTTTATCAGACCAAATTTATTTTCATAGCGGCATATTTGTAGGGTTGTGGAGCGTGAGAATTCCAACTTTTTTTCTTTTGGACCAGTCTATTGAGCATGTTTTACACACCGGTAATAGCCATCTTAAATACCTTTCGTTCACCCTCAAAACAATTCCGTTGTGACAACCGAATTTTTTCCAACCGAATTGGGTCGGTTGCTGTAACCTCGGAATTCGGTTGCCCCAACCGAATTCAGTTGAGGCAACCGATAATTCGGTTGCCGCAGCCGAATTACGAGGTTGCGGCAACCGAATCAATTCGGTTGGCAAAAAATTCCGTTGTCACAACGGAATTGTTCTGAGAGTGTTTGATGTCAAAATTTTACTATAGCTACTTTGGAACAAAAACTGAAAAAACGAAAAATTGGGCCATTTTTGACACCACTTTTTAACCCCCTAACAATCGCGGGTGCATATAAAAAAATGTCAACTTAAGATTTTTATTCTCTATCACATATCCGATTTTAATCCAAATCCGCGTGTACCACCTGGGGTACATTCTGTCTGTACTGTAACTACCCAGGAACATTTTTTACAATCGGTAGCCAACCACACCCTTTCCACAACTGGTTCCACTGCAACCGATTCCATGGAACTGGTTCCGGAACCAGTTCCTGGGATCCTATTTGGAAGGTGTGGCTGACGTAGAATCAGTTCCAAACTAGTTCCAGAACTGATTCTGGAGCAACCAATTCTACTTTGGAGCTATAGAAGGGGTTGCTTTTGGGACAATTTCAAACAAAAAGAATCGGTGTTAGAATCGACAGTAGAAGGGGTTGTGAATAAAAAGTAGCTATTCTACAACCGATTCTTTGGGTCAGAAAATTTTCCTGGGTAATTTAAATGTGATTTTCAATATTATATATAACTAAGCCCCTGTTTATGTATTACGAAAATTGTCTAAACGACAGTAAAGTAACGAAAATTTGTTTTTGTTTCCCATATATTTTTGACGAAAGTAATTGTCAATTGCTATCGTTTTGAGTATTTTCGTAATAGATAAACAGACCCTAATTTTTAAGAGCACATTTGGTAAATTTCGCACAATTGTTAAAATATAATCGGCCTTATTACGAGTGTGGTAGTCGTAGTCGAGACTAAGTCGAATTTGCTGAAAATTCGCTCAAACCACAACTTTTGAACAATTTTTCAATTGGATTTACCATATATAGCACTCAGATTTAAAAAAAATCCAGCATCAGAGTTTAATTTTTAACAATTTCCATTATATACAAAATCATTTTATATGGAGTCGAAAATTTCAACTACAAATTCGACACTCGTAATCAGGGCGAATATTTTCTTGATTCTGCTATAACCCGGTAGATAGCACCACCAATGCATCTGAAGTTTTAAAGGTGGCACTATTTCTGGGGCTAAGACAGATAGAGCAAAATGGCCGAACATTTTGACTAGTACTAACTATACAAGACCTCCGTGAAAAATTTATATCTATCCAAAAATGGACCTTGGTTGCACTGTTGCCAACAATTTTTCAGAAAATATGGCTAGATGAGGCCCGAAAATCGCTAGAAAATCACTAGATTTATAAACTGTGCAAAAATTTAGTGATATTATCGCTAGGTTATCAAAAATTATACTTTAAGCCACTGATTCTAGGTATCAGAAAAATTTGTTACTTTAACAAAATTTATTCCTGTTTTTTCGGCTTAAAATAAAATTTGTTGATTTTAAAACATTTTTGTTAAATTTAACAAATCTAAATTTAAGTAGAAAATTAGTAAAACTACAGTTTTATTTGTAGTTATACTGAGACGTAAAATTTGAGGGAATGACATAGCACCATCTTTAAAACTTCGGATACATTGGTGGCGCCATCTACAAGAAAATATATTTTAGCAATAAATTGTGTAAAACTTAAAAATTACACAAAATTACACTCAAAATCAATTAAAGTACTTTTTTTTATAATATATATTAGTATTTATTGAATGTTTCTCTTAAAGAAAATAATAAGTTTTAAATACTACCTTAAAGTACTGAGTATTTTTATATGTATGTAGGATCGGTACATTGAGGGTTAGGTGTTTATTTTAACATAGTGGGGAAAGGTTGACAGACGAGTGAGTTAGAATTTGACCATACACGAGGACAGTCACTAAACTGCCAAGGTACGGGAAAGACGATAAAAGTAAAGTCGCTAGAATAAAATTGTGAAGAAGTTTATGTTTAATGTATAATAATTTAAATAAAGTGTAAATATGTAAATAATAAACCAAGAGTATGAGTATAATTAATTTTTCTTACATGTGGGCACGTCCGGGAAGGACTTAACGAGCCAAATAAACTAAAAAATGTATTCATTAAAATACATATTGATACCGTTTGAGCTGAAAAAACACATGAAAAGAAAAAACTGACCATAAGATGAATATTAAATTTAAAATGAGAAAAGATGATGAAATTAAAAAAAAGACAGTGAAATATAAAGGAAAAAAATACATTAGAAAATAGTAAAAACGTAAGATGTACAAAGGAAACAAATTTAATAACAACATACATATATACAAAGAGTTGTATGGCAAAACAAAAAAAGTAGTGAACAATCCAGAATATTCCACAGAGCGAAAAATTGATTTGCAAAAGAGTGACGGTTAATTTGAAAAAAGATCTTAGCTAGCTATGGAAAAAGATCTACAATTGAGAGTGAATAAGAAATATAAAAGAGAGTATGCAAAGAACAACAACCAAAAATATTCATTGCTTAGTAGAAGCAACAAGTATAAACCTATAGAGAGACTACCGTCCTCACCAAATTTTGTTGTTGTGTGGCGAACTTGGCAAAGGCTAAGAAAACATGTTGATAATGTTGTTAAGAGAAAAAATGAGTCGGAAGAGCATTTTGAGAAACATTTTTTCGTTTTTTGCTTTTGAAAAAAACTTCTTTGATCAGTGTTGTCAAGTTTGATTTTCCATTTAGGGGTTTTTTATTTTTTCATTTTTTTCAACTACTGTTTTTAATAATTTTTGGTAATATTATTTTAAAATTTTTTAAATAATTTATTTTATTATACAAATAATATATAATTCAACTTATGTTTTTAATAATTTTTGTTAATATTATTTGAAAATTTTGTAAATAATTTATTTTATTATACAAATAATATATAATTCATTTTGTGGGGTAACATGGATGCTATGAAAGTTGCAGAGATTTTGAATAGAGGTCAATTTCGATGCTTTAGAACAGGGATCGGCAAACACATACAACCTTATTTTGTGCTTGTATGAGTGAGTTGCAGCCTCTCACTCTCGATGCACTGACAAAGAACGTTTGTATAATAATTCGAAAATTTTAAATGTTTATAACGGGAATATAAAATAAAAATTTAAAAGCAAACAACAACTACAAATATCAAAAAACAACATAACAAAAAAAAAAAATAAAAACAAAAAAACTTTAAATTACCAAAAAAATGTATCAATACTAGGGTTTTTCTTTTCCCGGACTTTTTCATTTCCCGGAAACAGCGGGATTTTTTTTATAATTTCCCGGGATCCCGGGAATTCCCGCTCGTTAGAAAATAAATATATCCGGCGTATGTTGTACCTGAAAAACTCGATTTCTATTAAAACAACTTACGACAA
The DNA here is from genome assembly GCA_949987735.1 of Leucophora obtusa. Classification (NCBI taxonomy): domain Eukaryota; kingdom Metazoa; phylum Arthropoda; class Insecta; order Diptera; family Anthomyiidae; genus Leucophora; species Leucophora obtusa. Next base: position 138,096,658 of record OX465295.1, read on the forward strand.
AGTTCGTCTTTTGGTTGTAGTCATGAGAAAATCTACTTAATATATTCTGAAATAAGGGCTTATTATAAAATATCCATGTCTTCTACTTTTTCGAGATCAATTCTTTTAACAGATTAAATCGCGAATTATCCATTCTTTCAGGATATATTGGAATTGTTAATGGGTGCAAACTTGTATCGGACCAGCTTTAGAGCCATAACTAATATCGATTTTTTGCTTAAATATGGAATCCAAAAGTTTATATTTCTAGATATTAGGGGTTTTCATATAAACTCGTAAATTCCTTGTAAACCTTGCATAAATACAAACCATATTTTTTATGTATGGAGTTTGGCATTAAACTCATAAACATACCAATTTACACCGTTTATGAGCAGAATACGAGTTTATATGAAAACTTCTATTTTGTCCTTATGCAGTTTTTCAGAAATATTCGTCTAGAATTATTTTTATAAAAAAGTTTAAAAGTGAGTATTTTTCACACAAATTTTTAGGCAAATCGTCTAAATCTTTTTATAAAAATAGACACTAAAATATTAAATAATTTTTTAATTTTAGTTGGTATTTTTTGGACAGAAACTTTTTGTGCCACAACTAAATTTTCATTGTTGAATTTTAAATTAATATATAAAAAATCCAAAGAAATTTGAAAAAGCATCTGATGCATTATTTTAAAAATAATAGTAAGATTTAAGAGCAGCGAGAAGTTTTCAACTCAGTGACGCTGAAAAATATATTTTTTAAATATCCCAGAGGATGATTTGCGATGGAAATCGAAATATCGGAAGAAAATTAAAAATAAAATATTGAAAAATAAAATTCAAATTATTTTAAAATAAATAAATAAAATTTAAAAAATACAACTGAAATAAAGGAATAGCAATTGAAATTTAAATGAAATTATTTCAAGTAAAAAAACTCAAAACACATTAATTAAGAATACTAAAATATTTAATTATATTTTTTGGAGGTATTTGGAACTGAAATACTGATATTGAAATGTTGTATACATATATTGCTTTATTTGAACAAAGATCATCATTAAAAAAACGGAAATTTCCGAGTTACGAGTATTTTTGTTGGTATTTAAACTTGATAATGACTAATAAAATTTGTTTTCGGTTTAACTAAACCAAATTTAACTGACATCTCAAAAAACTAGGCCTAAATAATTTTTTTATACCTACTAATTCATTTTATTAAATTTTAAATCGCATTTTTTAATTTTAAATATATTTTATTTAAGTTATTTTCAAAACAATCAATGTTTTTAATTTAAATAAAGCTTCTAAAATTTTAATATACTTTCTAAAACTTCCGTAAAAGAATAAAAAAAATCCCGGGAAATCCCGCACAAAATTCCCGGGACTGCGGGATTGAAAAAAGGACGGGATTCGCGGGAATCCCGTCCCGGGAATTCCCGGGACATAAACCCTAATCAATACACATTATGCAGAGTGTAAAAAATCTGGCAAACAAGCGATGTAACAGCCTACTTCATTGAAATCTTGTATGCGACTGATTATTTTTTTGTTCTATGTGTGAGCTTATATAGGTGTGAGAGAGCGCCCATGGGCATAGGTGTTGCCGACCTCTGCTTTAGAAGAAACGGAGATGTTGAATAGAGGTCACATTGATGTTATAGATAGTGCGGAAATGTTATGAGACTCACTTGAATATTGCGTAGATACATCATGGGAATTTTAGAAGTAGAGTACATTTTTAGTGTAGATAATGTAACAACCTACCGTTTCACAATTTAATGAATAAAACAGCTTAAGTATGTTTAACTATATTTTATTACGGACACAACTTAACTCGTTGAATACTAACACAAGACTGACTTATTTCTAGTAAACTAGTTATGTACTTTGGTTCTGCTCTCTTTCTATTCGATGTGTTGTGTATGTTCTGATGTTGATCTCCACACCCCTCCTATATTTTTGAGTTTCAGGCGTAATCCTGATTCGTTGGCCGGTTGCGTGGACAATGGTGTGTTCGCTGATGTTGATGGTAAATCTGCTTCATCGCTGTTTGAGTCGACAATTCCGCTTGATGGCACCTTCTTAATGTGACTTATATTTCTCCGAAACGTTTTACCAGCCCCAGTTATCATCACCTCATTCCCGTTCCTTTCTACTACTTCATACTCCGTTAGATCGAAAGTTGGTGTAAGCTTATGTGGAAACACCACATTGCGCATCAAAACTTTGTCTCCAGGAACAATATCAGATTCTTTAGCCCGTCTCTTTCGATCACCTCTCTCTTTTCCCTTTTGCTTATTGATCATATCTAAATCTCTTGCTGCCGAATCCAGCTTATCATCAGTTATGTCTTGAAATCCAGGTATTTTATCCCGAATGACACGCCCAAACATTAACTCAGTTGGGGGTGACCCGGTGGTACCGTGAGGTGTTACGTTGTACATCATGATAAATTTTTCAATTTCACTTTTGTAGTTTTCTTTGTTGGTATGAGCAATTTTAAGGCGTTTTACTAATGATCGATTCATATTTTCGACTTCTCCATTTGCTTGTGGCCAATAAGGTGGTGTTGTTATTAAATTAATATTGTTCTCCTTGCAAAAGTTCCTAAATTCGGCACTCACATATTGCCTGCCATTATCTGCCCTAACCGATTTCGGTATACCCAACCGGCAGAAAATTTCACGCAATATGTTAATAATTGCCTCTGATGTAATTCTTTTCAAAAATCTTACTTCTTGATAGCGGGAGTAATAATCAATTAAAACGAATATGTAGTCATTATTTGGCAGTGGACCAAGTAAATCTGTAGCAACACATTGCCATGGACCATTTGGGAATTCGTGCCTCTTCATCGGTGTCGGATTATTCGCCTGTGATGTGAGTCCCGGCAATTTTTTACATACGTTTCAACTTCCCTATCTACGAGGGGCCACCATACCTTAGATCTCACTCTTCTCTTCATTGCCGATTCTCCCGGGTGACCCTCGTGGGCAAGCTCCAACAATTTGTTTCGAAGAGGTTTGGGTACGACGATACGAGTTCCCCGCAACATGATGCTACCGACTGCTGATAGTTCGTACCGGAAAGGGTAATAACTATTTAATGTGTCTGAAGGCCAGGAGTCATTCTTGATATACTCAATTGCATCTAAAATTTCTTTCTCCTGCGAACTCTTTTTAGCGATTTCGCAAATACTAAGAGAAGATGGAGTGGAATGTACCATGATGTGCAAAATGTTATGCTCCCCGTTTTCATCGTATGAACTTGTACTTTCAATTTTGCAAAGTCGTGAAATTGAATCGGCTATGTTTTCCTTTCCAGCTCGATAAACCACTTTAAATTTAAAAGATTGTAATCTCAGGAGCCATCTTTCTATTCTAGCTGGTGGCTTCGAGGTTGGCTTGAAAATCGCTTCAAGGGGCTTATGGTCAGTAACCAGCTCAAACTCTAGTCCAACTAAGTAATAGTAGAATCTCTCCACAGCCCATACCAGCGCCAAGCTTTCTTTTTCGGTTTGGGAGTACCTCTTTTCAACGTCCGAAAGACTTTTGCTGGCGAAAGATATTATCCGTGGGTCGTCGCCGGAATCAAATTGAATAAGCACTGCCCCTAAGGCTACAGGGCTGGCATCTGCTATTACACGCGTCCTATTTTGTGGACTAAAATAAGCTAAGTTTGGTATATCTGCCAAGAACCTTTTTAATTTGTCAAATGCTCTTTGTTGATCCTGACCCCAAGTAAATTTGCAATTTAGTTTCAACAAGCTTCTTAACGGCTCTGTGGTATCTGCCATATCCGGAATGAATTTTCCCACGTAAGTTACAAGACCCAGAAAACTTCTTGTTTCATCTTTTGTTTGCGGTGCTCGGAACCCCATGATTGTCCTTATCTTGTCGGGGTCTGGTGCTATGCCCTCATCCGATAGTACATGTCCTAAAAATTTCAGTTTCCTAACACCCCATACGCTCTTTTTTTCGTTAAGTAATAAATCATTGTTTTTAAATATCTGAAGTACCTCTTTAACGGCCTTATCATGTTCTTCCTTGGTACTACCAAAAATAATGACATCATCGATGTAATTTAAAGCATTACTACATGGAGCCAAAAGTTCTTCCATTATCCGCTGAAATATTTCGGGAGCCGAGCTTATTCCGAACATCAGTCTTTTGTAGCGGAAAAGTCCTTTGTGAGTAATAAATGTGGTGATATCCCGACTTGATTCATGAAGTTCCAGTTGATGGTATGCCCACTTTAAATCTAGTCTGGAAAACAATTTGGCTCCTCTCAATCTGGTCATAAATGTATCAAAAGTCGGTAATGGATAATTTTCTCGAAGTACGGCTTTGTTGGCCCGCCGCATGTCAATGCATAGACGAATTTCTCTATCCTCCTTAAAAACGACAACAATTGGAGAAATCCATGAGCTTGGTCCCGAAACCGGCTCTATAATGTCTTGTGTGAGCGCCTCATTTATTTTCTCTTCTACTTTCTTTTCTATAGCTATTGGTATACGACGTAAAGGTTGCTGAACCGGCTTTACAGTGGGATCTAAAGCTAGTTTTATAATTACATTTTTGATTTTCGGGAAGGCTGTCATCTTCTTACTATGATCCACCGGGTCCGTACTTAGTCCAAGCTTTAAAACTTTTAGTTGGACTGCAGTATCACGACCCAAAAGTGACTGACTTCCGTTCTCAATCACATAGAACGTGGCAATCACTTCTGATCCATCTGCCACTGATACAGGTGCTTCAAAAACAGATAGTATTTTCAACAGTTGGTTCGCTGCATATGCCTTGAATTGGTAGACCGAATGTGTACGAATATTTAACAATACTGCCCCACTGCTTTGAAGCATTCCCCAATCCTTTTGACTAAGAAGGTTAAATCGAGATCCAGAATCTATAATCATCGAGATAACACGCCCTCCTACTTGGCATTTAATCACTTCGTCCATTGTCAAAGTATCGTCAATCTTAAAACAGTTAAAATCGTGAGATCCCATCTCTGGTTTGTAATCTTTTTCTTCAATGCATCTAACTCTTGACGTCTGAATTCGCCGCTGTTTCGAGTTACCATATTCATAATCATCTGTTCTACGTTTATTATTTTTAGTTTTACATTTCCGAGCAAAATGCCCAATTAACCCGCATTTGTTGCACTTTACCTTTCTGGCTGGACAACTGTAATCATTACTCAAATGCCCCTTTTTACCGCATCTCCCGCATTCATCTCCGACACGCTTTGACCACTCCGGTTTCGCAGACACCCGATTTACCGTTTCACATTCCGGCTTTACCAACATACTCTGCGATTGTTTATTAATCTGCTCATGAATCTGGCATGCCGAAATCACATCATCCAAACTTTGCTCTTTTTCCAAAAGTCTTTTCTTTAAATCGATTGGTGCCCATGAGTCAATAATCTTATCCTTTATACTGATTTCCTTAATCTCACTTTCAGTAGCCCCAAAATCGCATTTTGATCCTTGATGCCTAAGGCGCAGCAAAAACTTATTAAAATCTTCTCCTTCTACCGGAGTGAGATCCCTAAATAAATGCCTTTCAAACGTTGAGTTTCGCTTCGGTGAAAAATATTCATCTAATTTGTCGACCAATATTTTAAAAACATCATTTTTTTCCTCATCATCGTATTCCACTAAGGCTCCAGGAATATTAAATACCACCTCTTGTAATTGTGGGCCACCTAGGTGAAGCAATTTATTCTTTACCACATCTTTTATATCTTCAGATTGAAGGTATAGAGAGAGGGACCGAAACCATCTTTCCCATTCATTACGTAGTAACGATTTTTCTATGTTCTCGCAAAGAAATGGTCTTATCTCAGTCATTTTGGTCACAATTTAATGTGTTTCAATTGATCTGTAACGCAAAACAAATTTTCGTTCAACAATTTACAATTAAATGTATTTTTACCATACCTGGCTATTTATGTATGTCCAATTAAATGGATCATCCACACCCAATTTAATGAGTTTACCAAAACCACAATTTAATGTGTGTTTTCCAGTCACAATTTAATGTTCCAATTTACAATTTAATGTATTTCGTTTTTCCTTTTAAGCTCAAATCAAATGTGCTTCAAAAATCTTGATCAATTCAATGATCATCAAATTTGACGTTTCCTTTTAAACCTTTTCGTTTATACTCTTATGTTGGTCATCCACTCTGAATGATCTACATTTAGAACCCAATTCTTTAATAAAAGAGAATACAAAAAAAAAAAAAAATATCAATTTTCTGCTGCTAACAAATCAAATTATGTAGTAAAATTTCCAATTAAAATAAATTCACTATTCGGTATTCATATTAAGCAGGATCCCATCCTCGTCGCCAATGTAACAACCTACCGTTTCACAATTTAATGAATAAAACAGCTTAAGTATGTTTAACTATATTTTATTACGGACACAACTTAACTCGTTGAATACTAACACAAGACTGACTTATTTCTAGTAAACTAGTTATGTACTTTGGTTCTGCTCTCTTTCTATTCGATGTGTTGTGTATGTTCTGATGTTGATCTCCACAGATAATATGAAATTGCACAGCAGTTCACGGAAGTTAGAAGATCTTTTGCTCATTTTGTTGGAATGTTTGGGATGGGACGGGAGAGTCTCACTGTTTAGGTGTGAGTGAATTTTAAGTGGAAACAGAATAGGGTCTGTACGAATTTGAATTTAACTTTTTTAGTGTCTATTGTTTTGTTTTATTATTGTGTAAATGCAGGAGAGCATGCAGAGTTTTGTCTTTACCTAAGTAGTTGTGCAGTACGAAAGTTTACTTTAAATTTAATGTTTACTGTTTGAGTTTTTTTTTATGAGAGGTTAGATTTTAATAGTAGTTGTTTTAGAAATTAGGGTAGGTTAAGTTATTATATTTGAATATAAAAAAATGGATGTTTTGTGAATTATATCAATAAGTATTTAACACTATTTAACCTTATGATAATTCTGCAAATATTGCTATTTTGAATTTTGTTGTTTAAAATATGATTTAATTTGTGATGTAAATCTAACGTTGAAAATGTTGTAAGAATTCAAATTTATTTAATTTTAATTCAATTTTATGTAGAGAAGAATTTCTGAATTATTTTAAAAGTATTAACATTGGGTCATATGAATAAAACTTAGCAATTACTTCGAAGTAATTACTTTGGGCTTAGGAATGGCTTTTAACTCCAAATTTACCAATTGCCTGGTAGAATAGCATGAAATGTAAACGAAAATTTAAGAAATAAATTTCTAGTCTACTCCCAAGTAGACTAGATTTGTGAAGAAATTGCTTTTAAAACCCTGTATTTCCCCCTATTAGTAATATCTCTTTTTTATTCATATGAGCCATTATTTGAAACTTTATTGTAATTCATAAAATTTAGAAGTATTTACAGTAACTGTAAATATAAGATAAACTTTAGATTTATTTATTGTTTATTTTAACATAGTGGGGAAAGGTTGACAGACGAGTGAGTTAGAATTTGACCATACACGAGGACAGTCACTAAACTGCAAAGGTACGGGAAAGACGATAAAAGTAAAGTCGCTAGAATAAAATTGTGAAGAAGTTTATGTTTAATGTATAATAATTTAAATAAAGTGTAAATATGTAAATAATAAACCAAGAGTATGAGTGTAAATAATTTTTCCTACATGTATATATATTTATTCCCATCGTTCCATGTTGGAGCATAGGGCCATTACAAATGTATTCCATTGAGAGGATTTTTAGTATTGTGTTAAATGAAGATAACTATAACAGAACTCTACAAAATATGACAATATTTATAAGTTGCACAACTTTGCAGTGGTTTTAGGATAATTAAGGGGGTGCTGATTTTGAATCTGCAATCAGTTTGTTCAAATTGGTTCTAGGTTTTGCACAATGCGCAATTTAAATTTTTAAAATTTTTCAGCCTATTTTTTCAATAAAAAATTTATAATTTAGTAACTATAGCTTCGTAAAGAAAACGAAATTCCATGACCTATATTTCAAACTTAAGTGTGTATCAATATCTCAATAACTTTTCTAAATATAGTCGCTTAAAGTGAAAATTTCAAAAATTTTTAAGGTTTTAAAAAAAAAAAATTAAATAAATATAAGATGAAGTCCGATTTTAAATATCAAAGCCAATTTGGAAAGAAAAAGGTCCAATATTTGTATATATGTCGTTATATATGCGTTAACAAATTATGTGCACTTTTGTAATTAAATTTAGACTTAAAACGAACAAAAAAATATTTTACTGTACTAAAAATCTACTCTACTATTACAGAATTTTTTTCCAAAATCATCAGATTTCATTCACTATTTCAGTTTGGCGAATGTGGGAATTACTGGGTGGAAAACTGAACACTGTGTCTAAAATTAGTTAACTCCTTAAAAAATATTTGACCGACTTTTAAAATAATAGGCGTACTCACTATAACTCGTAAATTGCTTGTTAACCTTGTAAAAATACAATCCATATTTTTTATGTATGGAGTTGGACATTAAACTCATAAACATACCAGGATACAGAGTTTACGGTAATATTTTTACATGAAATATATTTGAAGAACAATTTTAATATTTCATATAATTTTTAAAACCATTTTTACTATCAAAATCAGCATGTGAAAATTAATTTTCAACAATAAATGGATTACAGGTACATTGTGCTCCAAATCTTTGGTACGTTTTTGCACATGCCAGCAGCTTTGGCCTATACTCTACTAGACAAACGCTCGCGTAAATTGTTGGTGTGGACATTGAATTATGATTGTGGTTAAAGAGTAATTTGTCTTTTCTATACAAAAGACCACAGACATAGTATTAACATTACGGTGGTATAAATTAGAACAGAAGAGGTACTCTGCGTTCCCATTTTAGTTAGGGGTAGTTAGAAAAATACAAATCAAATATCGTTGCTGCGCCTAAGAAAATAACTATTTGTTTTTAAAAATTATTTATGGAGTACCTAAACTAGGTCCTTATTTTGTGTCTTGGCCATATTTTTTGGAAGTAATTCCTTTATAAATGAAAGGCTTGAAGTTTGGTTTATGTGCGTGTAAAAAATAATTTTTAAAAAATTCCGCAAAAGACTGAAATAAAGCAGATTTGTAGATCTCCTCACAAAATTTTATTTCGACAAATAGCTATTTTCTTTGGCGCAGTGACGATATGTAGTTTGTAAGTATAAGGAACAATGGTCACTGTGGGATGGTTATATCCTTTTTACATTAACAGTTTAACACAAAAAGAAAACAAAAAAAATATGTATATTTTACACTTACCTACACGTTTCCCTTGAGGACTATTATAACAAGGTAATGGACTTAAGTGTTGGAACGACTATTGTTTATCATTTTGTAAATACTTTTTAAGACAACACGTAAGAATTATGGCACGTTACTGAAGTATGTACATAACATAATATAAATAAAGTTTAACAAAACAAGTAGAAAAATATTATAACTAAAATAAAATAAATAATAAAACCAGGTGTATTACTAAATACTATGGAGAACATTGGCTTCATTCTAAGATTTTTCAGCATGATATGGTAAAATTATTGATATGAGCTTATATACAAAAATAGTACTAAAATTATAAATTTTTCATAGATCTTTATATAATGGTGGCTATTGTTATTGTCACATTCACCTTAAATACTCGCTTTAGGGGGGTAGCGACTCCAGGAAAAATTTTGTTTTCGAATTTGTTTTGTATTTTATTTGGATGGAGCATACTTTTCTCTATATGCTCCAAAAATTTCAATAAAAAATTCGTAGAAATTAAATTTTTACATGTTTTTTTTTTTTTTAAATATGTATTAGTCCCAAAGTAATACTCTATATGGTAAATTTGTACGTAACACTTTCTGTTTGCATTTTTTTAAACTTATTTTTATTAGAAATCGTATATCTTATAACAGAGCAGAATAAAAATATAAAAACTACATCAAAAGATGTAAAATTGCACGCAGTTTACAAGAAAAGCCAATGACGATCGTTGATGGATGTTGAAGACACGTTATATGGGGCAGGTGCTGATGGCTTAATAAAGGGTCCGCCAAATAACTTTTTTTTTTTGAAAATGCTATAAAAAAAAACTACTGAATATTTTCTCAAATTTCTTTTTTTATTTGAAAGTACAATCCTTCCGGTTAATAATGGAAAAAAATTTCATTCATATGGCTGCCTCGGCTGGCCATGCAGTAGCATACACGATCGGCCCAATTTTTAAGCACATTATCGATTGTGTGCAGCTGTATTTCACCAATGGCTTCACGAATATTGTCCTTTACAGCGTCAATTGTCTCTGGCTTGTCGGCGTAACACTTATCTTTGACGGCACCCCACAAATAATAGTCCAACGGTGTCAAATCGCAGCTCCGAGGTGGCCAAACGACATCAGCTCTGCGGGTGATAATGCGATCTTCAAAAACAGGGCGCAAAACATCGAGTGTAGCTTCGGCTGTGTGGCACGTAGCGCCGTCCTGTTGAAACCAAATATTGCCAATATCCTCCTCTTCAATTTTTGTGAACAAAAATTCGTTCAACATGGCCCGATAACAATCGCCATTGACTGTAACGGCCACTCCTTGCTCATTACCATGATTTTCAAAGTAATGTCGCAATATTTCCCAGCGTTGTTCAAGCGTATACACAACCATATTCGTTCAGCGGAAGGATAAAACTAATTATCTGTCAAATCAGACATGAGCAAAGTGTTACCATTCACGAAATAAGCACTAGTTGAAAAAAAAAAACGTTAGATGGCGGACCCTGTATAAGTTATAAAAGTAATCAATATATACAGGGTGGCGCAAAAGTCATCGCCCTATCGGAAAATGCTATATTTTTTGCAAGTGGCGGTAGAAGTCAGTTCTGCTTTGATATTTGTGAAGTAAACAGATACAAAATACACGTCAATAACACATTAATAACTATACTCCTCAAGAACGCGGAATATTTAGTTGTTTCGATTTTTTTGCCACCACGTTTCATCGAAAATCATCATGAGCGACAATGCCCATTTCGATCTCTGTGGATATGTGAATAAGCAGAATAAGCAGACTGGCGATTTAACCGTTCTAGACTTCTTTTTGTGGGGTTTCTTAAAGTCACGAGTCTATGTCAACAAGATTGACTCTTGAAGTCCTCAAAAAGAATATCCGTCAGGAAGGCGGGAACCTATCGGCAAAAGTGATCGAAAATGCCCGTATGGTTATCATTTCTGGCGGCGGCCACTTCGCCGATACCATAAAATAAACAAAATCCAAAGGCAAAATCGAAGTTTTTCATTTTTAAAAAAAATTACAGTCAAAGAACTTCGGGTGACAGACAACTTTGGCGCCACCTTGTATAAGAATGGGGAAAAAATACGAAATAAATTAAAAACTGCACAAAATTATAGCATTTTTACAAAATAATATCAGTACCATTATGTATAATTAAGTATACATATCTACAATCGTTTTTAAGACTACTAGGTTTAATATATCAAATACCCATTCACCGATTCGTCCCAAATTTGGTGGACGAATCGGTTTCATTCATTTACAATTTTTTGAAATTTTGCTGTTTTCTTAGCTTAAAATTAACTTTAGACTTCAAACGCGTTTTTCTCACAACCATGAGTTCAAAATCGGCTGCCACTGTACAGTCAAAGTGGGTTAACCGATTTCGACCCGGTTTTTTTCTTTCGTAGTCAACAAAAAACTGTAGTCCTTATCGTTGCCCTTTTTTTAAATTTCAGTCAAATAAATTTTATATTGCCAAGTAAAATTGTTTTTCTTGCCATTTTTGGAATTTTTAAAATTGTGTGGCAACTTTGTTAAAAAAAAATTTAAAAAATCAAAATCGGGCCACGATAAGGACTAGAGAATTTAACTGGTATTAAGAATCACTTTACACTTTTATTTTCCAATAATCAATGAATTGGCAACCCTGGCGATTTTGGTTGGAGAAAATTAAAACTAATATTTTTTAAAATACTACAACATACCTGTATAAAAGTTTATTTAAAACATACATGGGAACTTTTCATTACCATTGAAATTTCATTACCATTAGTTCATACTAATGACAATGAAAAAAATTTCATTACCATTTAATGGTATTGAAATATTTTTCATTAGAAAAATCATTACTAATGGTAATGAAATTACACTAATGTATAAAAAAACTAATTACAATTGATTAAAAACCATTTGTTTACAAAAAAATTCAGACAAATGAAAACGAACAACGGGTTTGGCCGGGGAAGTTATAAAATATAATTTTTTAAGGAGGATCCATTCCATTCCGTTAAACTTTACCTGGATACAAATAACAATGGCATGGAAAGTAATATTTAATTTAAAATGAGCATGAGCCTGAATGAGCATATTCCATCTTCGATATCAGCGAGTTTTACTCCATATTTACGACTTTCTGTCAATGGCAATTAATTTTTTTAATTTATTCATTATCATTGGTAATGAAATTTAAAATTATTGTCATTAATCAATGAAATTAAATTTTAGAATCATTACCATTATTTAAAAAAATGGTAATGAAAACAATTTCATTACAATTGATATCAATGCAATGGTAATGAAATCATCAATTAATTAGTCCACCTAATTAATTAGTCCCATGTATGATTTAAAATATATTTTTGAAATAACCACTTATTAATATTTGTAAATTTGAAATAGCAGCATTGTTTTATTTACTAAAATAAGCACATAAATAAGTTAGAAAATATTAATATTTCAGCTTTGAAATATTAATAATCTTTTATTTACTTTTTTTAAGTACTAATAATTTTTATTTATTTCAAATAATTTAGTTAGAATATTCTTCTACCTCAAGTCCAAATTCTAATATGATATATGATATAAATTCTAATATAATATTAGATTTTATTTGTTGTTTCAAAGAGGGTTGATCATTTTCATGATATACAATACAATTGTTTCGTAGGCATCACCCTACTCTTCAGTTGTCCGCAATAAGAAAACGATAACTTTCTTACTCAAACCGAGACATTACATAAGGTACAAAAAATCAACGGGACGAGAATTTTGTACTTTCGTATATGAACTGTCTGATTTGGTTAACCAGCTATAAATCAACTCCTTTTTGAAAGCAATAATTACATAAAAGTACCCTTTGGGTACTATTTATATGTATGTTTGTTGTCAATACATTTTGTAAAAACAACTAACTTTAAACTCAAAACAAAATAAATATTTGAATGAGATTTTAGCCGTGGTGTGCTTATTTTCAACAATCATCTAAATTTTTGCATTAAAATACAAAAATTGTTGTTTCGTACTTTCTATATTTTCATATATTTAGTTAGAATATTCTTCTACCTGAAACAACAAATAAAAATCTAATATGACAATATCATATTAGAATTTGGACTTGAGGTAGAAGAATATTCTAACTAAATATATGAAAATATAGAAAGTCCGAAAAAACAATTTTTGTATTTTTTAATGCAAAAATTAAAATAATTGTTGAAAATAAGCACACCACGGCTAAAATCTCATTCAAATATTTATTTTGTTTTGAGTTTAAAATTAGAGTTGTTTTTACAAAATGTATTGACAACAGACATACATATAAATAGTACCCAAAGGGTACTTTTATGTAATTGTTGCTTTCAAAAAGGAGTTGATTTATAACTGGTTTTACCAAATCAGACAGTTCATATACGAAAGTACAAAATTCTCATCCCGTTGGTTTTTTGTACCTTATGTAATGTCTTGTTTTGAGTAGGAAAGTTATCATTTTCTTAGCGGACAACTGAAGAGTAGAGTGATGTCTACGAAACAATTGTATTGTCTATCATGAAAATGATCAACCCTTTTTGAAACAACAAATAAAAATCTAATATGACAATATCATATTAGAATTTGGACTTGAGGTAGAAGAATATTCTAACTAAATATATGAAAATATAGAAAGTCCGAAAAAACAATTTTTGTATTTTTTAATGCAAAAATTAAAATAATTGTTGAAAATAAGCACACCACGGCTAAAATCTCATTCAAATATTTATTTTGTTTTGAGTTTAAAATTAGAGTTGTTTTTACAAAATGTATTGACAACAGACATACATATAAATAGTACCCAAAGGGTACTTTTATGTAATTGTTGCTTTCAAAAAGGAGTTGATTTATAACTGGTTTTACCAAATCAGACAGTTCATATACGAAAGTACAAAATTCTCATCCCGTTGGTTTTTTGTACCTTATGTAATGTCTTGTTTTGAGTAGGAAAGTTATCATTTTCTTAGCGGACAACTGAAGAGTAGAGTGATGTCTACGAAACAATTGTATTGTCTATCATGAAAATGATCAACCCTTTTTGAAACAACAAATAAAAATCTAATATGACAATATCATATTAGAATTTGGACTTGAGGTGGAAGAATATTCTAACTAAATATATGAAAATATAGAAAGTCCGAAAAAACAATTTTTGTATTTTTTAATGCAAAAATTAAAATAATTGTTGAAAATAAGCACACCACGGCTAAAATCTCATTCAAATATTTATTTTGTTTTGAGTTTAAAATTAGTTGTTTTTACAAAATGTATTGACAACAGACATACATATAAATAGTACCCAAAGGGTACTTTTATGTAATTGTTGCTTTCAAAAAGGAGTTGATTTATAACTGGTTTTACCAAATCAGACAGTTCATATACGAAAGTACAAAATTCTCATCCCGTTGGTTTTTTGTACCTTATGTAATGTCTCGTTTTGAGTAGGAAAGTTATCATTTTCTTAGCGGACAACTGAAGAGTAGAGTGATGTCTACGAAACAATTGTATTGTCTATCATGAAAATGATCAACCCTTTTTGAAACAACAAATAAAAATCTAATATGACAATATCATATTAGAATTTGGACTTGAGGTGGAAGAATATTCTAACTAAATATATGAAAATATAGAAAGTCCGAAAAAACAATTTTTGTATTTTTTAATGCAAAAATTAAAATAATTGTTGAAAATAAGCACACCACGGCTAAAATCTCATTCAAATATTTATTTTGTTTTGAGTTTAAAATTAGTTGTTTTTACAAAATGTATTGACAACAGACATACATATAAATAGTACCCAAAGGGTACTTTTATGTAATTGTTGCTTTCAAAAAGGAGTTGATTTATAACTGGTTTTACCAAATCAGACAGTTCATATACGAAAGTACAAAATTCTCATCCCGTTGGTTTTTTGTACCTTATGTAATGTCTCGTTTTGAGTAGGAAAGTTATAATTTTCTTAGCGGACAACTGAAGAGTAGAGTGATGTCTACGAAACAATTGTATTGTCTATCATGAAAATGATCAACCCTTTTTGAAACAACAAATAAAAATCTAATATGACAATATCATATTAGAATTTGGACTTGAGGTGGAAGAATATTCTAACTAAATATATGAAAATATAGAAAGTCCGAAAAAACAATTTTTGTATTTTTTAATGCAAAAATTAAAATAATTGTTGAAAATAAGCTCACCACGGCTAAAATGTCATTCAAATATTTATTTTGTTTTGAGTTTAAAATTAGTTGTTTTTACAAAATGTATTGACAACAGACATACATATAAATAGTACCCAAAGGGTACTTTTATGTAATTGTTGCTTTCAAAAAGGAGTTGATTTATAACTGGTTTTACCAAATCAGACAGTTCATATACGAAAGTACAAAATTCTCATCCCGTTGGTTTTTTGTACCTTATGTAATGTCTCGTTTTGAGTAGGAAAGTTATCATTTTCTTAGCGGACAACTGAAGAGTAGAGTGATGTCTACGAAACAATTGTATTGTCTATCATGAAAATGATCAACCCTTTTTGAAACAACAAATAAAAATCTAATATGACAATATCATATTAGAATTTGGACTTGAGGTGGAAGAATATTCTAACTAAATATATGAAAATATAGAAAGTCCGAAAAAACAATTTTTGTATTTTTTAATGCAAAAATTAAAATAATTGTTGAAAATAAGCACACCACGGCTAAAATCTCATTCAAATATTTATTTTGTTTTGAGTTTAAAATTAGTTGTTTTTACAAAATGTATTGACAACAGACATACATATAAATAGTACCCAAAGGGTACTTTTATGTAATTGTTGCTTTCAAAAAGGAGTTGATTTATAACTGGTTTTACCAAATCAGACAGTTCATATACGAAAGTACAAAATTCTCATCCCGTTGGTTTTTTGTACCTTATGTAATGTCTCGTTTTGAGTAGGAAAGTTATCATTTTCTTAGCGGACAACTGAAGAGTAGAGTGATGTCTACGAAACAATTGTATTGTCTATCATGAAAATGATCAACCCTTTTTGAAACAACAAATAAAAATCTAATATGACAATATCATATTAGAATTTGGACTTGAGGTGGAAGAATATTCTAACTAAATATATGAAAATATAGAAAGTCCGAAAAAACAATTTTTGTATTTTTTAATGCAAAAATTAAAATAATTGTTGAAAATAAGCACACCACGGCTGAAATCTCATTCAAATATTTATTTTGTTTTGAGTTTAAAATTAGTTGTTTTTACAAAATGTATTGACAACAGACAT
Source organism: Leucophora obtusa (assembly GCA_949987735.1). Lineage (NCBI taxonomy): Eukaryota > Metazoa > Arthropoda > Insecta > Diptera > Anthomyiidae > Leucophora > Leucophora obtusa. The sequence goes on from OX465295.1 coordinate 138,113,248, forward strand.
ACATATAAATAGTACCCAAAGGGTACTTTTATGTAATTGTTGCTTTCAAAAAGGAGTTGATTTATAACTGGTTTTACCAAATCAGACAGTTCATATACGAAAGTACAAAATTCTCATCCCGTTGGTTTTTTGTACCTTATGTAATGTCTCGTTTTGAGTAGGAAAGTTATAATTTTCTTAGCGGACAACTGAAGAGTAGAGTGATGTCTACGAAACAATTGTATTGTCTATCATGAAAATGATCAACCCTTTTTGAAACAACAAATAAAAATCTAATATGACAATATCATATTAGAATTTGGACTTAAGGTGGAAGAATATTCTAACTAAATATATGAAAATATAGAAAGTCCGAAAAAACAATTTTTGTATTTTTTAATGCAAAAATTAAAATAATTGTTGAAAATAAGCACACCACGGCTAAAATCTCATTCAAATATTTATTTTGTTTTGAGTTTAAAATTAGTTGTTTTTACAAAATGTATTGACAACAGACATACATATAAATAGTACCCAAAGGGTACTTTTATGTAATTGTTGCTTTCAAAAAGGAGTTGATTTATAACTGGTTTTACCAAATCAGACAGTTCATATACGAAAGTACAAAATTCTCATCCCGTTGGTTTTTTGTACCTTATGTAATGTCTCGTTTTGAGTAGGAAAGTTATCATTTTCTTAGCGGACAACTGAAGAGTAGAGTGATGTCTACGAAACAATTGTATTGTCTATCATGAAAATGATCAACCCTTTTTGAAACAACAAATAAAAATCTAATATGACAATATCATATTAGAATTTGGACTTGAGGTGGAAGAATATTCTAACTAAATATATGAAAATATAGAAAGTCCGAAAAAACAATTTTTGTATTTTTTAATGCAAAAATTAAAATAATTGTTGAAAATAAGCACACCACGGCTAAAATCTCATTCAAATATTTATTTTGTTTTGAGTTTAAAATTAGTTGTTTTTACAAAATGTATTGACAACAGACATACATATAAATAGTACCCAAAGGGTACTTTTATGTAATTGTTGCTTTCAAAAAGGAGTTGATTTATAACTGGTTTTACCAAATCAGACAGTTCATATACGAAAGTACAAAATTCTCATCCCGTTGGTTTTTTGTACCTTATGTAATGTCTCGTTTTGAGTAGGAAAGTTATCATTTTCTTAGCGGACAACTGAAGAGTAGAGTGATGTCTACGAAACAATTGTATTGTCTATCATGAAAATGATCAACCCTTTTTGAAACAACAAATAAAAATCTAATATGACAATATCATATTAGAATTTGGACTTGAGGTGGAAGAATATTCTAACTAAATATATGAAAATATAGAAAGTCCGAAAAAACAATTTTTGTATTTTTTAATGCAAAAATTAAAATAATTGTTGAAAATAAGCACACCACGGCTAAAATCTCATTCAAATATTTATTTTGTTTTGAGTTTAAAATTAGTTGTTTTTACAAAATGTATTGACAACAGACATACATATAAATAGTACCCAAAGGGTACTTTTATGTAATTGTTGCTTTCAAAAAGGAGTTGATTTATAACTGGTTTTACCAAATCAGACAGTTCATATACGAAAGTACAAAATTCTCATCCCGTTGGTTTTTTGTACCTTATGTAATGTCTCGTTTTGAGTAGGAAAGTTATCATTTTCTTAGCGGACAACTGAAGAGTAGAGTGATGTCTACGAAACAATTGTATTGTCTATCATGAAAATGATCAACCCTTTTTGAAACAACAAATAAAAATCTAATATGACAATATCATATTAGAATTTGGACTTGAGGTGGAAGAATATTCTAACTAAATATATGAAAATATAGAAAGTCCGAAAAAACAATTTTTGTATTTTTTAATGCAAAAATTAAAATAATTGTTGAAAATAAGCACACCACGGCTAAAATCTCATTCAAATATTTATTTTGTTTTGAGTTTAAAATTAGTTGTTTTTACAAAATGTATTGACAACAGACATACATATAAATAGTACCCAAAGGGTACTTTTATGTAATTGTTGCTTTCAAAAAGGAGTTGATTTATAACTGGTTTTACCAAATCAGACAGTTCATATACGAAAGTACAAAATTCTCATCCCGTTGCTTTTTTGTACCTTATGTAATGTCTCGTTTTGAGTAGGAAAGTTATCATTTTCTTAGCGGACAACTGAAGAGTAGAGTGATGTCTACGAAACAATTGTATTGTCTATCATGAAAATGATCAACCCTTTTTGAAACAACAAATAAAAATCTAATATGACAATATCATATTAGAATTTGGACTTGAGGTGGAAGAATATTCTAACTAAATATATGAAAATATAGAAAGTCCGAAAAAACAATTTTTGTATTTTTTAATGCAAAAATTAAAATAATTGTTGAAAATAAGCACACCACGGCTAAAATCTCATTCAAATATTTATTTTGTTTTGAGTTTAAAATTAGTTGTTTTTACAAAATGTATTGACAACAGACATACATATAAATAGTACCCAAAGGGTACTTTTATGTAATTGTTGCTTTCAAAAAGGAGTTGATTTATAACTGGTTTTACCAAATCAGACAGTTCATATACGAAAGTACAAAATTCTCATCCCGTTGGTTTTTTGTACCTTATGTAATGTCTCGTTTTGAGTAGGAAAGTTATCATTTTCTTAGCGGACAACTGAAGAGTAGAGTGATGTCTACGAAACAATTGTATTGTCTATCATGAAAATGATCAACCCTTTTTGAAACAACAAATAAAAATCTAATATGACAATATCATATTAGAATTTGGACTTGAGGTGGAAGAATATTCTAACTAAATATATGAAAATATAGAAAGTCCGAAAAAACAATTTTTGTATTTTTTAATGCAAAAATTAAAATAATTGTTGAAAATAAGCACACCACGGCTAAAATCTCATTCAAATATTTATTTTGTTTTGAGTTTAAAATTAGTTGTTTTTACAAAATGTATTGACAACAGACATACATATAAATAGTACCCAAAGGGTACTTTTATGTAATTGTTGCTTTCAAAAAGGAGTTGATTTATAACTGGTTTTACCAAATCAGACAGTTCATATACGAAAGTACAAAATTCTCATCCCGTTGGTTTTTTGTACCTTATGTAATGTCTCGTTTTGAGTAGGAAAGTTATCATTTTCTTAGCGGACAACTGAAGAGTAGAGTGATGTCTACGAAACAATTGTATTGTCTATCATGAAAATGATCAACCCTTTTTGAAACAACAAATAAAAATCTAATATGACAATATCATATTAGAATTTGGACTTGAGGTGGAAGAATATTCTAACTAAATATATCAAGTCCAAATTCTAATATGATATTGTCATATTAGATTTTATTTGTTGTTTCGAAAAGGGTTGATAATTTTCATGATAGACAATACAATTGTTTCGTAGGCATCACCCTACTCTTCAGTTCAGTCAGTTGTCCGCAATAAGAAAATGATAACTTTCTTTCTTTCAGACAGTACAAAATTCTCGTCCCGTTGATTTTTTGTGCCTTATGTAATGTCTCGGTTTGAGTAAGAAAGTTATCATTTTCTTATTGCGGACAACTGACTGAACTGAAGAGTAGGGTGATGCCTACGAAACATATGTATTGTATCTAATATGACAATATCATATTAGAATTTGGACTTGAGGTAGAAGAATGTTCTAACTAAATATATGAAAATATAGAAAGTCCGAAAAAAACAATTTTTGTATTTTAATGCAAAAATTAAGATGATTGTTGATTTCAAATAATTTGAAGTAAGTAAATAAATATTAATATTTCAAATCTCAAGTATAAATATTTTGTTAATATTAATATTTCAAAGCTGAAATATAAATGTTTTGAAATAAATGAAATATGTAGTTAAATAAAATACTTTGACCCATTTTTGAAATATTTCAAAATATTTGAAATATTTCAAATACACTGAATATTCTATAAATGCCACCTACAGAAATCATATTTTTTTATAAGAAAACACATATAAAATATATGGGCACTTCTAAAACTTCGGAATAGCTATATTTGGCCTTGGATTTTGGTAGAGATTCACAAAAAAAAAATAATTAAAATTTTGGATTTAATTTTCTAGTTCTGTCTCTGAGCCATAATTTTGACTAGCTTTTTTAAAATACAAATAACATAAATTAAAAAAAAATTTTTCGCAATTTTTTGTTTTACAAACTTTGTTGTATGAAATTTGTATTATAGTCCACAGATTATTAATTTAAAAAAACCACACTTAAAAAATTGCAGAATCGTGGAACGCGAAAAAATACATTTATCTACGATGAGATGGAAAAAAGTATCATAATCCCCCTGATTAGGTGTAGACTTTTTAGACGTTTTTACAGTAAAGTCGTTATAAAAAATATTTTTCTAATATTTCGAAGGCAAGAAAGACTTATATTTTACTAAAATTGTATTAAATTTGCCAGGAAAATTTATCTTTTTGTTAATTTCGATTTTGAAAAATTCGTTTGTATGGAGGCGTACGCCAACGCCTTACATAATTATAATCAGGGGGAATATTATTTTTTTAAATATCAATTAATCCTGTGTTTTTGGTTGGGAAATTGTCTACTCGATTCCTAGGAAGATAATTTGTTAAAATCTAAGGGTCGGTGTTATAGTCAGAAGTAAGGTCCATTTTTGTCTTAAATAAGAAATGTTGTTTGAAAAATTCTTACTTAAGAAATATTTATGAAACAAATCGATCTTAGTTCTGTTTATAAAACTAGCGTAAGGGTTTTCTTTAAGAGAAATTATTAGAATCACAGTTATTGAATAAGTATCTGAAAATATTTGAATCGAAAATGGAGAAGGATTTTAATAGGCAAATATATCAGAATCTTTTTGGGTGAGATTTAATAGTTTGTTAAAGGAATAATTAGTTAATATCCAACTAAACACTAGTATTTAGATGAAATTTCAATTTGAAAAGTCTTTTCAGAATATTCTATAAAAACATGGAGATTTTGATAAAAATATAAGTATAATGTCGAAAGTGTTTTTTGAGATTAAACTCTAGTTTATGCATTACGAAAATCGTCTAAACGAAGGCAAAGTAACGGAAATTTGTTTTTCTTTCCCATATATTTTTAACGAAAGTAATTGTCAATTTCTATCGTTTAGACCATTTTCGTAATACATAAACAGGCTCTAAGTGTCTGAGAACATCTCAATATAAATGGGTTCCTTGCCCACCCCAGAAAAATGGTCTAGGTACGCCTATGATTAAAACACCCAATCAGCGATTGAAATTCTGCAAAAGAATATAATGATGCAAAAAATTTTTATCTCGATTTTTTTTCCAAACTTAGCACCAATCTTTGGTGTGTGAAATTGGTACTATAGTCCCTAGATTATAAATTTAAAAAAACCACACTTAAAAATAATCGCGGAACGCAAAAATGCCTTTATGGTACAAAAAATGAATTAAAAAACTTAATCAGCGTTTTACATTCTGCAAACAAATATATTGATTCAAAAATTTTCGTTTTTGCAAATTTTGTTTTTCGCAATTTTTTCGCATTTCGCGATTATTTTGCAGTTTTTTAAGTGTGGTTTTTTAAATTCATAATCTAGAGACTATAATACCAATTTCTTACAACAAAGTTTGGTGCTTAGCTGGCAAAAAAACGCGATAAAGAATATTTGCATCATTATATTCGTTTGCAGAATGTTAATCGCTGATTGTGTGTTTTAATTAGTTTTTTCTACCATAAAGTGTTTTTTCGCGTTCCGCGATTATTTTGCAATTTTTTAAGTGTGGTTTTTTAAATTCATAATCTATGGACTATAATACAAATTTCATACAACAAAGTTTGGTGCTTAGTTAAAAAAGGGGAAAAAAATCGCGACAAATAAAATTTGCAAAAAGGAAAGGTTTTGCATTAGTATATTTGTTTGCAGAATAAAAATCGCTGATTAAGGCTTCTAATTAATTTTTTGTATCATAAAGCCTTTTTTCGCTTTCCGCCATTATTTTTCAATTTTTAAGTCTGGATTTTTCAATTCATATTCCCAAAAGTTTGGTGCTTATTTTGTAAAACAAAAAATCGCGAAATTTTTTTTTCTAATTTATGTTATTTGTATTTTAAAAAAACTAGTCGAAATTATGGCTCAGATCCAGAATTAGAATATTTTAAATATTTTTTTGTGAATCTCTACCAAAATCTAAGGCCAAATATAGCTATTCCGAAGTTTTAGAAGTGCCCATATATTTTATATGTGTTTTCTTTAAAAAAAAAAAAGATTCCTGTAGCTGGAATTTATAGTTTGAAATATTAATATTTATTTACCAACTCCAAATTATTTGAAATAAGTAAAAAAATATTAATATTTCAAAACTCAAATAAAAATATTTGTTTACTTACTTACAGTATTTAACCCTCTTTAGCTAATCTATAATGCACTTGTGATGTGAAGAAGACATGTGTTTTGTGGTGAACAACGATACGTTTTGTAGTGAACAACGATGCATTTGATTTTGTCTATAGGAAGCGCCTTTATTGGTAAAGTTATCAATTTTCACCATTGGTACCACGGTACTAACGATATTCAATTGGTACAATCTTAATATTTTCCAAATTTAAAATTTTTGTATTGATATCAACTTCCTGTACTTTAAAGCTTTGAGCAAATATTCTTGTTGCAAAAGTACACGAAAATCACTTTGGCTTTAGAGGACATATCTAAGCCTGTAAGTTTATTCAACCTATTCTAAACTTAAAGCTCTTGCAGCTGTGCAAAAATACACCGGAAAATGTATTATTATTTTCTCTTAGTTAGCTTATCAATACATAGTTTTTGAGTGCTATTAATGAATAAAATTCTAGAATTTACGGATATGTAGTAATTATTAACCAAAAAAGGATGAAATGTTACATTTGTTTCTCAAGCGGACAACTTATCCAAAAAATAATTAGGGGTAAGCGTTAAACACAAATATTTTTATATAAATTTGACATTCATAACTAAAGTAAAGCACTAAACTTTGGTTATTTTGATACAAGTTAGCATGTGCTGTATCGTACAGAGCAATAATCCCTGTAAGATTGACTTGAATTGAACAAATTTTTATATAAAAACTAAAGTGGAGAAAGTCGGAAAAGTATACATTTTTGTAGATCAAATTTTCTACAAGTTTGACATTAATCGGGCAAATGTTCTCTATATGACATTTGTTGGTACCTTGTTGGTATAAAATCTAAAAATTCGTTTGCTATCAGTGGTGCATATCTCTGCCGATCACTGCAACACTCGGTTTGTAGTTTTTGGCGACTATAATTTAACAGATTTAGTTTGAGTTAACCTTAGTAATGATATTTTAGAACCTTTTATGTTAACAAAGATTATGTAATTAATCTATTAGACACATTTTTAGAGATAAATTTTATATAAATTAATAAAATTTTTAACATCTACTATTAATATAGCTACTGGATGTTAAATAAGCTACTGGATGTTGTAGTTGTCCATTAAATACTTAATTTATGAGTGTATACAATCAATTAACGCTTTCACTACCCTTGTACACTACAGTGTACACGTCTTTAAAAGAATATATAAAATGTGATAACGAAAAAAACCTTATATTTTTTGTAAATAAGTTTATTAGACTCTTGGCCTTCAAAAAAAAATTATTATATGTATAAGCAGTTCAACATGGCAATATAGTCGCGATATTTGTTACTGAAGTCTAATTTTTTTTGAATATATCAAAGTCTTCGAGAAACTAGTGAAGATAGATAATTGAAATTTGGCATATAGCCTCGTTTTATGACGAGAAGAAAACTGGCTATTCGAATGTTTAAGGGGTAAACGAGGATGAGAAATTTCAAAAAATCGATTTTCGTATGTCATTTTTGGTTGATAAGAGGGGGAGGGAGGCAAACATGTTACACATTTTTTCTAATTTGAGGAGCCTTAGCAAGAATTTGAAGTCAAAATAACAATACATTTGCAAACAAAAAGTCGGTAGTAAAAGAGTTAAATTTAAAAGAAATGTTTATGTCGGCAAAATCTACTGCAACTGCTGTTAAAAAAGTGTATACTGCAATTGCAAAATTGACTCATATTGCAGTTAAAAAGAACTGCAATTGTCCAAAGGAGTAAACGTTTTTCCGTTTTGCTCTATCTCGCTTAGTTTTCGATATAAGGACCATTCTAAAAAATTGGGAAGGGAAGAAAAAATACCATCTATAAAACCTCGGATACTTCGGTGGGTAGTAGCAGAAATATGAAAATGATATATTGAAACAATAAATGAATGATTTTAAAGCGAGAAGGATGTAGTTGAAGTGAAAATTTTTTAAATTAGAAAAAAATGACTTCATAAACCGAAAAAAATATTTAAAAAGTTGCCAAAAATACATTTACGATTTGGCATATATTATCGATAATCACGAAGCTAGTGTAGAGTCTCTACTTGTAAAATGAGTTTTGCTCCAGGGCTGAAAGGATAACATCAGGATAACGTCTTATCTCTCTAACTCAAAAACTAGTTGGCAGAATTTTCTGAAATTAATTATTATACGCTCAGAGTTAGTAGTAAGCAAAACTAATTTCATCAAAATTTATTGATGTTAATTGCTAAATTCGTCAAAAAATCGAAAATCGCCATAACTTCTGAAATAACAACACTTGATCAACAGTTTCCGGTATGTAATTCTATTTTAATAATATTATTATTTATAGCAAAACCTGTCTATTTAATTTTTTGATTCGTCTTCAACTTTATTGTGCTATATCGCCTAAATAATGGGAAAAATTAAAATTTTAATAATTGTTCCATGGTAGATTTTCAATGCCAAATATAAAGTTTAAACACTATCGCAATTAGAAGAAAGGGGGTTAATACATCACCACGATCTAAAACTATTATTAGCCCAAAGGATAATATAAATAATTTGGGAAGAATATTCTAAACCGCTAAAAAAGTCTTATACACTAATAGAAAAAAGTTACTAAAAGATTTTTTTAAAACTATTAAAAATTACGTTACAGAAAAAATTGCTGAAATTAGAAGATTATTTTTGCTATATATTAGTAAGATAGTAACAGCAAAAATTTAACTGTTAATTATACAGAATTTTAGTTACATTTTAGTTAAATTTTTGTTAACAGAAAATAACAACTTAACCTGCTAAAATCAGTAGATCAAAAATTCACAAACAAATGAAAAACCTTCAAAGTTTTTTTCGTTTTTTTTTAATGCAAATAAAAATCAAGCCTTCTGATATCTTCAAATATTTTTGCTGATTTCACCACGATAGACTACTATTTGCATTCAACTAGATTTAACTTAAAAATAACAAAACTTTTGTAGATATAACGGTTTTTTATGCTATTTTGAGTCTAATAATATTTATAAAAATTTTCTGCAGATTTTAAAGAATAATTTGTTATTTTCAATTAACTACACTGATAGAATTATCGTTCATACTATTAATGAATCGATTTCATTAATCTGAATTCATTGATTTAATGAAAAATTTTCATTGAATTAATGAAAAATTCATTCATTTAATGAATTTTTTCATTATATATTTTCAACTAACCCGTAAGATATGCTATAATTTTTATAAGGGTTTTGAATTTGCTAATTACTAAAATATATATATATTCCAGTAATGAACGCTAGGGCTGCAAAATGAAATTATTTAAATATAAAGGTCCAAGTAATGACATCATTTTGTTTTGGTCATTTAGATCAATCGGTAACGCGGTAATGTTTACATTCTGGTGATTGCGGGTTCAAGTCGAGTTCAGGGAGATGTCAAAAACATTATAAAAACAAAAAAGAAATATGTACATGTAAAAATAAAAATTAATAAAATAAAAATAAACAATAATAAAAAAAACTCAAAAAAAATATATTTTTTTCAATTAATAAATTTTTGTATAAAACCGATGAATTTTCACTGGGCCACTGAAACTTTTTATTGAATTAATGGAATTTTTCATAAAATGTTGTGAAAATGTTCATTTTATTTATTAAAAGTTTCATTCACTTATGAAAAAGTTTCATTAAAACTAGATTCATAAATTATATGAAGCTTTTACATCTAGTTTAAGAAAATTTTTCATTTACCTTGTGAAGAAAACTTTATTATTTATTATTTTACGCAAAAGTATATGGCTCTAATGCATAAACTTTTCTTAATTTTGCGTTAAGGTATACAATTGCCAATGCATTAATTGTACTTATTAAACGTTTATTAAAAAATGCTATGCATAATCGTAAAATAACAGTTTGTTAATTTCTCGTTTTATTCTGGCAACACCCTAATTTAACGCTCCACTGGCAACACCCTAATTTTACGTCTCCACTTTCAAATAAATTGTTAGTGATTCATAAAGTTAGCAAACGATTGGCTCGTTAATCGTAGGTGAATAATATTGTTTTGAAGATTTTAAAAATAAAAATAAATTATAATAAATCAAAACATGATGAAAAAATGTTTATACATAACAAATAGAGTTTGCTAAAAACCGAAAAAACCGCGGTTTCGGTTTTTCAAAATTATAAAAACCGCGGTTTCGGTTATTTTTCGGTTATCTTGTGATATTAATAGAATTGTTTTAAAATAATTAAACATAACAATATTCTACCTAAATATATGATAATTAAATATGCAGAAAAATTAAACATTTTAATACATCCAAGATATCTTTTAGAATTCGATTGAATTTCTCACTTGAATATTTAAAGGCAATAACGCCATTTCAAAACCTTTCCGGGAGAAGAAATTAACGCGGAAACCCGTTATAAATGATATTTTTTTCTTTTTTCGGCAATTAATTATAGTTTAAATTTATATTACCATATAAGTTTAAGTTATATATTACCATATAAAGTTCCATTTTGTTTTTTTTAATAGGGAACATACCATATATGGTGCCATTTAAACAATATATTGTCATATATGGTGCCATTTAAACAATATATGGTCATATATGGTAACTCATCAGCAACTACAATATTAACTGTATTTCAGAAGCTATTAATTGTATTTCAGAAATTATAAATGTATTTCAGAACTTGTTGATTGTTTATCATAGTTAATAGAGACAATTTCTCAATTACATTTCATAATTTCTGAAATACAATTGATAATTTCTGAAATACAGTTTGATAATTTCTGAAATACAGTTTTGAATTACGGAAATACAATTAATAATTTCTGAAATACAATTGATAAAACTGAAATTCAATTGACTAGTTCTGAAATACAATTCATAAATCTGAAAAATAATTGATAAGTTCTGAAATACAATTGATAAAACTGAAATTCAATTGATTATTTCTGAAATACAATTGATAAATCTTAAAAACAATTGATACAATTGGAAATGGTGTAGAGCGTTAAAAAGATGTACATAAAATTATTTTTTTAAAAAATTCAATTTAATAAAAAAAAATATAATTTTATAAAAATATTTATAGAAAATAAAATTATAATTTTATAAAAAGAAATTCATTTTATAAAAGAAAAATGAAAATTGCACAGATCTTACGTAGTACCCAAATATAATGCGCGATCTAATTTTATCTGTCAAATTTATGGATAGTCTTAGATGTCAATCCCCAAATATATTGCTGTTTCTAATTCGATCTGCCATTTTAATACCGAAATAAAAAGCTGGATCTAATTCGATCTGCAATTTATGGGATAAATTAAGATCCTACCAAATCCCCAAATATATCACGGAAAAGTTAAGATCCTACGCAATCCCGAATTATATTACTGGATCTAATTTGATCTGTCATTTTTTGGATAAATTTAGATCTTACTTAATCCCCAAATATATTGCTGGATCTAATTCGATCTGCCATTTTTCGGATCAAATTAGATCTAAGTTTATCCACAAATATATTGCTGGATCTAATTCCATCTGCCATTTGTCGGATCAATTTAGATCTAAGTTTATCCCCAAATATATTGCTGGATTTAATTCGATCTGCCACTTTTTCGGATCAAATTAGATCTAAGTTTAGCCACAAATATATTGCTACCCGAGTAAAAAAAATTGATCTCGCGCAATATCTAATTATATCCAATTTGATATTGTTTAAGATCTGCTGTAATATCTAGCTGATCCAATTAGATCTCAAAATTGGGTGTATCCAATCATATCGTATTAGATCCCATTGTATATATGGGGATAAACTAAGATCAAGTTATATCTCAAAATTGGGAGGTCCAGTGATATCTTTGGGGATAAACCTAGATCTATTTTGATCCGAAAATTGGCGGATCCAGCTATATATTTGCGGATATTTTTAGATCTAATTTGATCCGAAAAATGGCGGATCCAATTAGATCCAGCTATATATTTGGGGATAAACTTAGATCTAATTTGATCTCAATTTTGGCAGATCAAATTAGATCCCGCAATATATTTGTGGATAAACGTATATCTAATTTGATCCGAAAAAGTGGCAGATCGAATTAGATGTAGCTATATATTTGGTGATAAACTTAGATCTAATTTGATCCAAAAAATGGCACATCTAATTAGATCCAGCAATATATTTGTGGATTAACTTAGATCTAAATTTATCCAAAAAATGGCAGATCGAATTAGATCCAGCAATATATTTGTGGAAAAACTTGGATATAAACTGAATAGAAAATTGGCAGATCAAATTAGATCCAGCAATATATTTAGGGATAAACATAGATCTAATTTGATCTCAATTTTGGCAGATCTAATTAGATCTAGCAATATATTTGTGGATAAACTTAGACCTACTTTGATCCGAAAAAGTGGCAGATCGAATTAGATCCAGCAATATATTTAGGGATAAACATAGATCTAATTTGATCTCAATTTTGGCAGATCTAATTAGATCTAGCAATATATTTGTGGATAAACTTAGATCTAATTTGATCCAAAAAAGTGGCAATATATATGTGGATAAACTTATATCTAATTTGATCCGAAAAATGGAAGATCGAATTAGATCCAGCAATATATTTGGGGATTAAGTAAGATCTAAATTTATCCAAAAAATTACAGATAAAATTAGATCCAGTAATAACTTCGGGATTGCGTAAGATCTTAACTTTTCCGATAAATTGCAGATCGAATTAAATCCAGTGATATATTTGGGGATTTGGTAGGATCTTAATTTATCCCATAAATTGCAGGTCGAATTAGAAACAGCAATATATTTGGAGATTGACATCTAAAACTATCCAGAAAAATGACAGCTAAAATTAGATCCCGCATTGTATTTGGGTACTACGTAAGATCTCCATTTATTTGGGATTAAATAAGATCCCAGACAGATATTGACAATAGTTCAAAAAATAATACACTGGAAGAGCACTGATTTTATAAAAATTACAATATTTTGTTAAAATAAGGTTTAAACTCAGAAGGTCTCGAGGTCGATACCTTTCACGGCTATGCATTTTTTTTTATAAAAATGCGCATTCTCCTTGCTGGTCTGATCGAAATTTTTTCAATAATTTTTATTCTTTGTAATTTACTTGTAAAAATTGTATCATCTTTCTTTGATTTGAAAATAATTTAAACAGAAAGTGATATTAATTTATGATCTTGAGTCAAACTAAAATAACATTCATTTACTTAAAAATAACAGATCAACTAAAAACATTTCCCCCATTCAAAAGAATTTCTTTTTATAAAATTATAATTTTATTTTCTATAAATGTTTTTATAAAATTATATTTTTTTTTTATTAAATTGAATTTTTTTAAAAATAATTTTATTTACATATTTTTAACGCTCTACACCATTTCCAATTGTATCAATTGTTTTTAAGATTTGTCAATTGTATTTCAGAAATAATCAATTGAATTTCAGTTTTATCAATTGTATTTCAGAACTTATCAATTATTTTTTAGATTTATGAATTGTATTTCAGAACTAGTCAATTGAATTTCAGTTTTATCAATTGTATTTCAGAAATTAATTGTATTTCTGAAATTCACAACTGTATTTCAGAAATTATCAAACTGTATTTCAGAAATTATCAATTGTATTTCAGAAATTATGAAATGTAATTTAGAAATTTTTCTCTATTAACTATGATAAACCATCAAAAAGTTCTGAAATAGATTTGATTATTTCTGAAATACAATTAATAAATTTCTGAAATACATTCCATAATTTCTAAAATACATTTAAAATTTCTGAAATACAATTAATAGCATCTGAAATACAGTTAATATTGTAGTTGCTGATGAGTTACCATATATGATGGCAACATATATGACAATATATTGTTTAAATAACACCAATATGGAGCTTTATATGGTAATATATAACTTAGATTCATCCATATACCATTTGATCCGAAAAATGGCCCGATAAAATTGTATCAGTTCTTATTTGTATCAGTTGTTATCTAATTACATCAGTTTAGATCTGACCTGATTAAATTATGTGTTAATCAGATGAAATTGTATCAGATTTTTCACCTGATACAATTTTATTGGTTTATATTACATGGTATCAGTTTAGGTCCAAATAGATATATTTGTATACACAATTATATAGTTATATCCCAATTTTGACCTGATATCAGTTTAAAACTTTGATACAATTGTATAAGGTAAATGTCGGATACAATTATATTATCTCTATATATAAAAGAATAACGTGACTGACTGACTGACTGACTCAACATCGCCCAGCCCAAACCGCTGAAGCTAGGAAGTTGAAATTTGGTATGTAGGTTCCTCTTTCGGCGTAGACGTCCGCTAAGACGGGATTTTTGGAAATTCCTACCGGAACGGGCAAAAAGGGGAAAAGTCTCCCCCTTGGCGGCCTGCCAAAACCCCTTTGGCTAGAAAGCTGAAATTTAAGGTATGTGTTCGTTGGAGTATGGGCTAACTTTTCTGGAAAGTACTTTCTTGAATTTTGGACAGGGACGTTGTAAAAATGGGGGTTAAAAAGGGGAAAAAGGCCCCCCTTGACGGCCTGCCCAAACCGCTGGAGGTAGGAAGTTGAAATTTGGTATAAAGGTTCCTCCACTATCGTATACATCCACCAAGATGGGAGTTTTGGAAATTTTTACAGGGAAGGGCAAAAAGGGGAAAAAGTCTCCCCCTTGACGGCCTGCCAAAACCCCTTTGGCTAGAAAGCTGAAATTTAAGGTATGTGTTCGTTGGAGTATGGGCTAACTTTTCTGGAAAGTACTTTCTTGAATTTTGGACAGGGACGTTGTAAAAATGGGGGTTAAAAAGGGGAAAAAGGCCCCCCTTGACGGCCTGCCCAAACCGCTGGAGGTAGGAAGTTGAAATTTGGTATAAAGGTTCCTCCACTATCGTATACATCCACCAAGATGGGAGTTTTGGAAATTTTTACAGGGACGGGCAAAAAGGGGAAAAAGTCTCCCCCTTGACGGCCTGCTCAAACTGCTGGAGCTATGAAGTTGAAATTTGGTATGTAGGTTCCTCGACCGGTGTAGACGTCCGTTGAGACGGCATTTTTGGAAATTCTTATCGGGAGGGGCAAAAAGGGGACAAAAAAAGTACCTTTTTCCAAAAAAGTACCTTTTCCCAAAAAAAGTACCTTTTTCCCAAAAAAGTACCTTTTTCCAAAAAAAGTACCTTTTTCCAAAAAAAGTACCTTTTTCCAAAAAAGTACCTTTTTCCAAAAAAGTACCTTTTTCCAAAAAAAGTATCTTTTTCCAAAAAAAGTACCTTTTTCCAAAAAAAGTATCTTTTTCCAAAAAAAGTACCTTTTTCCAAAAAAAGTACCTTTTTCCAAAAAAAAGTACCTTTTTTAAAAAAAGTACCTTTTTCCAAAAAATGTACCTTTTTAAAAAAAAAAGTACCTTTTCCAAAAAAAGTACCTTTTTCCAAAAAAAGTACCTTTTTCCAAAAAAAAGTACCTTTTCCAAAAAAAAGTACCTTTTCCAAAAAAAAGTACCTTTTCCCAAAAAAAAGTACCTTTTTCCAAAAAAAGTACCTTTTTCCAAAAAAGTACCTTTTTCCAAAAAAAGTACCTTTTTCCAAAAAAAGTACCTTTTTCCAAAAAAAGTACCCTTTTCCAAAAAAAAGTACCTTTTTCCAAAAAAAGTACCTTTTTCCAAAAAAAAAGTACCTTTTTCCAAAAAAAGTACCTTTTTCCAAAAAAAGTACCTTTTTCCAAAAAAAAGTACCTTTTTCCAAAAAAAGTACCTTTTTCCAAAAAAAGTACCTTTTTCCAAAAAAAGTACCTTTTTCCAAAAAAAGTACCTTTTTCCAAAAAAAGTACCTTTTTCAAAAAAAAGTACCTTTTTCCAAAAAAAATTCCTTTTTCCAAAAAAGTACCTTTTTCCAAAAAAAGTACCTTTTTCCAAAAAAAGTACCTTTTTCCAAAAAAAGTACCTTTTTTCAAAAAAAGTACCTTTTTCCAAAAAAAGTACCTTTTCCCGAAAAAAATACCTTTTTCCAAAAAAAGTACCTTTTTCCAAAAAAAGTACCTTTTTCCAAAAAAGTACCTTTTTCCAAAAAAAATTCCTTTTTCCAAAAATGTACCTTTTTCCAAAAAAAAGTACCTTTTTTAAAAAAAGTACCTTTTTCTAAAAAATGTACCTTTTTCTAAAAAAATGTACCTTTTCCAAAAAAAAAAGTACCTTTTCCAAAAAAAGTACCTTTTTCCAAAAAAAGTATTTTTTCCAAAAAAAAGTACCTTTTCCAAAAAAAAGTACCTTTTTCAAAAAAAAGTACCTTTTCCAAAAAACAGTACCTTTTCCCAAAAAAAGTACCTTTTTCTAAAAAAATGTTCCTTTTCCCAAAAAACATACATTTTTTCAAAAAAATACCTTTTTCAAAAAAAGTACCTTTTCCAAAAAAAAAGTACCTTTTCCCAAAAAAAAGTACCTTTTCCTAAAACAATGTTCCTTTTCCAAAAGAAGTACCTTTTCAAAAAAAAGTACCTTTTTCCAAAAAACATACATTTTTCCAAAAAAAAACACATTAAAAAAAAATACCTTTTCCAAAAAAAGTACCTTTTTCCAAAAAAAGTACCTTTTTCCAAAAAAAGTACCTTTTTCCAAAAAAAGTACCTTTTTCCAAAAAAGTACCTTTTTCCAAAAAAAGTACCTTTGTCCAAAAAAAGTACCTTTTCAAAAAAAAAGTACCTTTTCCAAAAAAAAGTACCTTTTCCCAAAAAAAGTACCTTTTTCTAAAAAAAAAGTACCTTTTTTAAAAAAAAGTACCTTTTTCCAAAAAATTTACCTTTTTCTAAAAAAATGAACCTTTTCCAAAAAAAAAAGTACCTTTTCCAAAAAAATTACCTTTTTCCAAAAACCATACATTTTTCCAAAAAAAACACCTTATTAAAAAAAAATACCTTTTCCAAAAAAAGTACCTTTTTCCAAAAAATGTACCTTTTTCCAAAAAAAATACCTTTTTCCAAAAAAAGTACCTTTTTCCAAAAAAAATTCCTTTTTCCAAAAAAGTACCTTTTTCTAAAAAAAGTACATTTTTCCAAAAAGAAGTACCTTTTTTAAAAAAAGTACCTTTTTTAAAAAAAAGTACCTTTTTCCAAAAAAGTACTTTTTTCCGAAAAAAGTACATTTTTCCGAAAAAAGTACCTTTTTCCGAAAAAAGTACCTTTTTCCGAAAAAAGTACCTTTTTCCAAAAAAAAGTACCTTATTCCAAAAAAAGTACCTTTTCCAAGAAAAAGTACCTTTTCCCAAAAAAAGTACCTTTTTCTAAAAAAATTTTCCTTTTCCCAAAAAACATACATTTTATCAAAAAAATACCTTTTTCAAAAAAAGTACCTTTTCCAAAAAAAAGTACCTTTTCCCAAAAAAAAGTACCTTTTTCTAAAAAATTGTTCCTTTTCCAAAAGAAGTACCTTTTCCAAAAAAAGTACCTTTTTCCAAAAAACATACATTTTTCCAAAAAAACACCTTATTAAAAAAAAATACCTTTTCCAAAAAAAGTACAAATAAAGTACTTTGTAAAAACAAAGTATCTTTTTCCAAATAATTTCGTTTTTCCAAAAAGTACCATTAAAATAATATATAATTTCAAAAAAACTACTTTTTTTCCTCCCCCACGGATATCTCCACTAAAACAAGGTTTCTTGATATTCGGCATAGACGTGCGCTAAGACGGGATTTTTGGAAATTCCTACCGGAACGGGCAAAAAGGGGAAAAGTCTCCACATAAACAGTCTCACAAATTGGAAAAGTGCCTGCCCAAACCACTGGAGGTAAGAAGTTGAAATTTGGTATAAAGGTTCCTCCACTGTAGTAGACATCGACTAAGTTTGTATTTTTGGAATTCCCTACAGGATATCCCAAAAGGAAACTCGGTATGTGAGTTCCTCCTTCTGTGTAGGCGTCCGCTTAGACGGAATTTTTGAAATTCCTATCGGGAGGGGAAATAAGGAAAAAGTCTCCTCCTGACGGCTTGCCCAATCCCTTTTGGCCAACCTAAAATTTTAAATATGTATTCCTTGGAGTAGGACTAACTCACCGGCAACGTAATTTTTCTATTTTGGAACAGCAACATAGTAAAAATGGTGGTTGAAAGGGAAAAATGTCCCCAATAACGGCCTGCCCAAACCGCTTAGGCAATGCAGTTGAAATTTGTTCCTCATCCATCGCAGATAGCCGCGAAGATGGAATTTTTGTAAATTCCTAAAGGGAGGGGCAAAAAGAAGAAAAGCCTCACCTTGGGGGCCGGTAAAAACCCCTTCGGCTAGAAACCTGAAGATTAAAATGTGGGTCCCTGGAGTAAGGGCTAACTTATTAGAAAGATACTTTTTTGAATTTTGGACAGGGTCGTTATAAAATGGGGGCTCAAAAAGGGAAAGTTGCCCCTTAACGACCTGTCCAAACTGCTGCAACTAGGAAGCTGAAATTCGGTACTTACGTTCCTCTTCCAGCCTAATTCCAACCGGGAGGGACAAAAAAAGAAAAAGTGTCCCCCTTGACAGCCTGCTCAAACTGCTGGAACTAGGAAGCTGAAATTCCCTATCGATGGATTTTCGGAAATTCCTACCGAGAGGGGCACAAATAGTAAAAGTTGGCTAGAAACCTGAAATGTAAAACATATGTTACTTGCAGTATGGGCTTTTTGGACCGGACAGGGACATTGAAAAAATGGGGATTAATGAAGCGAAAAGTGCCGCTTAAAGGCCTGCCTGGTATTAAAGTTCCTCCTCTATTGTAGACATCCGCTAAGATGAGATTTTTGGAAATTTCTACAGGTAGGGTCAAAAACAGGAAAAGTCTCCCCCTTAACGGCCTGGCCAAACTGCTGGAACAAGGGAGCTTAAATTCGGTATTTGGGTTCCTTCTCCAACGTTGACGTCCCCTATGATGGTATTTTTGGAAATTCATACCGGGAGGGGTAAAAAGGGAAAAAACTTCCCCCTTGACGGCCTGGCCAAACTGCTGGATATAGAGACCTAAAATTATGTATGTAGTAGGTTCCTCCTCCAACGCAGACGTCCTCTAAGACGGAATTTTTGGAAATTCCTACCGGGAGGGGTAAAAACGGAATAATTCTCCCCCTTGATGGCCTAACCGAACCCTTCGGCTAGAAACCTGTAATATATAATATGTTTTCCTTGGAGTATGGGCTAACTTATCGACAAGGCATTTCTAAGACTTTGGACAGGAACGTGGTAAAAATGGTGGTTCAAAAGGGGAAAATTGCCCCCCCCCCCCTTAACGTCTGCGTCTTTAGCTAGAAACCTAAAACTTAAAGAACAAGTGTATATGAAACACTAAAATTAAGAAACTAAATAGGAAACGAGTGGAATGAAACACTACACAAGTGGAATGAAATGGATATAAACGTTGAACGAGTAGAATTGAAATTATAGAGAATGCAAATGGATTGGAAGAGGGAATTACCTGTTCAAACACTATCCACGGAATATGAAACTTATGTAGCATTGAAACTTACTCTCCAAAAAGTTAAACAAATTTTCTAAAAGAGAAAAAACCTTAGAAAAGGAATGGAACTTATATATTCCGATATTTAAACTTCATGTAACGAAGCACCGGTGGAAGAAACCGACGCAGTAAATTTTCCAACTGAATTTGTGAATTTACTTGAATTGCCAGGTCTACCTTTACATAAACTGGAATTAAAAAAAAAACTTTAAGACATGCTAACAACGTAGCGGGCTGTGCCCGCTATTTTTAATATTATAAAATGCTTTCCAACCCTGCTTTACGTTATTTATTTTCATTCAAAACACAAATGAACAAAACTACTTACGGGTCTATCTACCTAAGTTCGCACTTTACCAAATTATCTTAACATACACACGTATATTGCAATTTATTATGGATTCATTACTAACAATCCACTTTCATGAGAAAAAGTGATCAAATATTTATTTATTTTAAACCCATTGTTGTGCAGAATTATTTATTTGTGGTGGCTGGGTGAACGCTTTAAATAAAAAAACGAATTTAATAAAAATTGTGGGGGCGCAGCCCCCCCCCCCCCCCCTTAACCTTTAAGGCACGCTAACAACGTAGCGGGCTGCGCCCGCTAGTATTTATATAAAATTGAACCAATTACGATCAAACCGATAAAATTGTATCAGGTCAAAAATCTGATACAATTTCGTCTGATTAACACATATTTTAATCAGGTCAGATCTAAACTGATACATTTAGATAAAAATTGATAAACAATTTATAAAAATATATCGGGCCATTCTTCGGATGAAACTGTATATTTATACAGATATAACTTAATCACATATATGACTATATGTAACTATTTTTCCTCGGGTTGTTTAAATGATACGATATATCAAAGTATATGGTACTACATATAGTAGCATATATTATCATATCTGGAACTGTATTGAAAATGATATTCATACGGTCCCATATATGAGCATATATTGTTTAAATGGCACCATATATAATAATATATGGTTTAAATGGCACCATATAAGGTAATATATTGCTTAAATAACACCATACATAAATATATATGGCACTATACATATTTCCTTATATTATCATATCTGGAACTGTATTAAAAATGTTGTTCATGAGGTACCATATATGAGCATATATTGTTGAAATGGCACCATATAAGATAATATATGGTTTAAATGGCACCATATATGGTAATATATTGCTTAAATAACACCATATATAAATATATATGGGACTATATATGGTAGCATATATTATCATATGTGGAACTGTATTAAAAATGTTGTTCATGAGGTACCATATATGGGTATATATTGTTGAAATTGCACCATATATGATAATATATGGTTTAAATGGTACCATATATGATAATATATGGTTTGAATGGCACCATATATGGTAATATATTGCTTAAATAACACCATATATAAATATATATGGGACTATATATGGTAGCATATATTATCATATGTGGAACTGTATTAAAAATATTGTTCATGAGGTACCATATATGGGTATATATTGTTGAAATTGCACCATATATGATAATATATGGTTTAAATGGTACCATATATGATAATATATGGTTTGAATGGCACCACCCTATTAAAAAAAATGAATATGGAGCTTTATATGGTAATATATAACATAATGTGATCCATATACCATTTCATCCGAAAAATGGCCCGATATAATTGTGTCAGTGGGTTATCACATTTTATCTAATTGTATCAGTTTAGATCTTAACTGATTAGATTATATATTAAGCAGATGAAATTTTATCTGATTTTTGACCTGATACAATGTTATGGGTTTATGTCGCATGGTATTAGTTTAGATCCAAATAGATACATTACTATACAGACTTATATAGTTATATCTGAATTTTGACCTGATGCAATTATATCTGCTTTAAAACTTTGATACAATTATATAAGGCAAATGTCGGATACAAATATATTTTATTTATATAAAATTGTACCAAATACGATCTAAACAGATACCATTAGATATAAACCGGTAAAATTATATCAGGTCAAAAATTGGATATAATTTCATCTGAATAATGTATAATTTCATTAGTTGGGATCCAAACTAATACAATTAGATAAAAACTAATAAACAACTGATACAATTACATCGGGCCATTTTTCGGATGAAAGAGTATATTTATACAGATATAACTTAATCGCATTTTATACGACTATATGTAACTGTTTTTACTCGGGCATTTATGATAATATACGGTTTGAATGGCACCATATATGATAATATATAGCTTAAATAACACCATATATAAATATATATCGCACTATATATAGTACCATATATTATCATATCTGGAACTGAATTAAAGATTTTGTTTATGAGGTACCATATATGACCATATATTGTTTAAATGGCACCATATATAATAATATCTAGTTTAACTGTCACCATATATAATTATATATTGTTTAAATGATATCATATATAATTATATATTGCTAAAATGCCACCATATATATTAAGATATAGTTCTATATATAACTATATATGCAATAAGATCAACCATGTTATGTAATATATAGTTATATATGCCATATCTAATATTATGAAGGCCGATATCTAATTAGATGAAATTATATATGGCATAATATAAGGAAAATTTTTCGGAAAAAACGTCATATATAATTATATATGGATATACATAACCACATATTTAATTATATATTGTAATATATGCCACATATGATTATATATATTTTTTTTTACTCGGGTAGATCTAATTCGATCTGCCAAAATTGAGATCAAATTAGATTTAAGTTTATCCACAAATATATAGCTGTATCTAATTCGATCCGCCAATTTTCGGATCAAATTATATCTAAGTTTATCCACAAATATATAACTGGACCTATAGTAAAAAAAATTGATCTCGCGCAATATCTAATTATATCCAATTTGATATTGTTTAAGATCTGCTGTAATATCTAGCTGATCCAATTAGATCTCAAAATTGGGTGTATCCAATCATATCGTATTAGATCCCATTGTATATATGGGGATAAACTAAGATCAAGTTATATCTCAAAATTGGGAGGTCCAGTGATATCTTTGCGGATAAACCTAGATCTATTTTGATCCGAAAATTGGCGGATCCAGCTATATATTTGCCGATATTTTTAGATCTAATTTGATCCGAAAAATGGCGGATCCAATTAGATCCAGCTATATATTTGGGGATAAACTTAGATCTAATTTGATCTCAATTTTGGCAGATCAAATTAGATCCCGCAATATATTTGTGGATAAACGTATATCTAATTTGATCCGAAAAAGTGACAGATCGAATTAGATCTAGCTATATATTTGGGGATAAACTTAGATCTAATTTGATCCGAAAAATGGCACATCGAATTAGATCCAGCAATATATTTGTGGATAAACTTAGATATAAATTGATCTGAAAAATGGCAGATCAAATTAGATCCAGCAATATATTTGTGGATTAACTTAGATCTAAATTTATCCGAAAAATGGCAGATCGAATTAGATTCAGCAACATTTTTGTGGATAAACTTGGATATAAATTGAATAGAAAATTGGCAGATCAAATTAGATCCAGCAATATATTTTGGGATTTAGTAAGACCTAATTTGATCCGAAAAATGGCAGATCGAATTAGATCCAGCTATATATTTGTGGATAAACTTAGATCTAATTTGATCCGACAAAGTGGCATATCGAATTAGATCCAGCAATATATTTAGGGATAAACTTGGATGTAAATTTATCCGAAAAATGCCAGATCGAATTAGATCCAGCAATATATATGTGGATAAACTTGGATCTAAATTTAACCGAAAAATGGCAGATCAAATTAAAGCAAGCAATATAATTGGGGATAAACTTGGATCTAAATTTATCAGAAAAATGGCAGATCGAATTAGATTCAGCAATTTATTTCGGTATTAAAATGGCAGATCGAATTAGAAACAGCAATATATTTGGGGATTGACATCTAAAAGTATCTATAAAAATGACAGATAAAATTAGATGCCGCATTATATTTGGGTACTACGTAAGATCTCCATTTATTTGGGATTAAATAAGATCCCAGACATATATTGCCAACTGTTCAAAAAATAATAGACTGGCAGACCACTGATTGTATAAAAATTACAATATTTTGTTAAAATAAGGTTTAAACTCAGAAGGGCTCGAGTTCAATATGCATTTCTTTTACAAAATGAATTTCTTTTTATAAAATTAAAATTTTTTTTCTATAAATTTTTTTATAAAATTATATATTTATTTTTTTATTAAATTGAAATCTTTGAATAAAATAATTTTATTTACATCTTTTTGACGCTCTACACCATTTCCAATTGTATTAATTGTTTTAAGATTTATCAATTGTATTTCAGAAATAATCAATTGAATTTCAGTTTTATCAATTGTGTTTCAGAACTCATCAATTATTTTTCACATTTATGAATTGTATTTCAGAACTAGTCAATTGAAGTTCAGTTTTATCAATTGTGTTTCAGAAATTATTAATTGTATTTCCGAAATTCACAACTGTATTTCAGAAATTATCAAACTGTATTTCAGAAATTATCAATCGTATTTCCGAAATTATGAAATGTATTTGAGAAATTTTTCTCTATTAGCTATGAAATTCTGAAATAGATTTCACTATTTCTGGACACAACTAAATAAATAAATAATTAAATTTGCGTAATATTGTAGATTCTGAAGTGCAAATAATATTTTGTGATATAGAATTAAAATTTTCTAAAATACATTTAATAATTTCTGGAATACCTTTTTTCGATGCTTATAAGTTAGCTCGAAATGCTTTTATCATTCATTTAATTTGTAGCTATCAGACATCTATAACAAGTCTCGTTAGATTAGAGTGTAGAGGTCTTGGCTGACAATCTGGTGGACTGGGTAAAATTTCATGTTTTTAAAAGCAAATATTAAAAAAAGTTTTCTCATTTTTTCAAAAATGTTTTTGAAATCAATTTTTTTGCCAAGATAGTTAATGCAACGTTCTTCCAACGCATAACCGACCATCGCCAACGGTTTGCCAGCATTGGCCGATTATATTTTTCTGTCTGGGATCCCGAGTAAAAAAAATTATATATAATCATATGTGGCATATATTACAATATATAATTAGACATGTGGTTATGTATATCCATATATAAAAATTTTTTCAGAAAAATTTTCCTTATATTATGCCATATATAATTTCATCTAATTAGATATCGGCCTTCATAATATTAGATATGGCATATATAATTATATATAACATAACATGGTTGATCTTATTGCATATATAGTTATATATAGAACTATATCTTAATATATATGGTGGCATTTTAGCAATATATAATTATATATGGTATCATTTAAACAATATATAATTATATATGGTGACAGTTAAACTAGATATTATCATATATGGTGCCATTTAAACAATATATGGTCATATATGGTACCTCATAAACAAAATCTTTCATTCAGTTCCAGATATGATAATATATGGTACTATATATAGTGCGATATATATTTATATATGGTGTTATTTAAGCTATATATTATCATATATGGTGCCATTCAAACCATATATTATCATATATGGTGCCATTCAAACCATATATTATCATATATGGTACCATTTAAACCATATAGTATCATATATGGTGCAATTTCAACAATATATGCCCATATATGGTACCTCATGAACAATATTTTTTAATACAGTTTCACATATGATAATATATGCTACCATATTAAGTGCCATATATATTTATATATGGTGTTATTTAAGCAATATATTACCACATTTGGTGCCATTTAAACCAATATTGTCATATATGGTGCCATTTCAACAATATATGCTCATATGGTACCTGATGAACGACATTTTTAATACAGATGCAGATATCATAATATATGCTACCCATATATAGTCCCATATATATTAATATATGTCATTTAAACAATATTAATATATAGACATATATGGTATCATTTAAACAATATATTGTCATATATGGCACAATTTAAACAATATATGGTCAAATTTGGTACCACATCAACAACATTTTGAATACAATTCCATATATGGTTTAATTTGAATAATGTAAAACTATGTATGGCGCTATAAAAAATTTTATCAGATATGTTACTTCATTAACAATATTTATAATACAGTGTCATATATTGTAATATATGTATATCATTTAATATATATTGATGTATGGTAATGGTACAATAATTCCAATATCAATTGAGATACAATTTGTGGGTCCATATCAACAATTTGTTCAGGTACATTTAAGTTATAATTTATAAACACTTTATAAAGTTAAATAGTTCCATAAACCTCGTCTAACTGTATAGAATGTTTATGAATATACGATTTAATATATAATAATTATAACTACAAATTGGTGCCATTATCTAAATATTAATTTAGTGTTAACTTATAATAAAATAAAAATGTATTTCCTAAAAATAAAAATATACCCGAGTAAAAAAATTATATATAATCATATGTGGCATATATTACAATATATAATTAGACATGTCGTTATGTATATCCATATATATAAGTATATATGACGTCTTTCTCCAAAATTTTTCTTATTATTATGCCATATATAATTTCATCTAATCACATATCGGCCTTTATAATATTAGATATGGTATATATGATTATATATTACATAGCATGGCTGATCTTATTGCATATATAGTTGTATATAGAGCTATATCTTAATATATATGGCGGCATTTTAGGAATATATAATTATATATGGTATCATTTAAACAATATATAACTATATATGGTAACAGTTAACTATATATTATGATATATGTTGCCATTTCAACAATATATGGTCATATATAGTACCTCATAAAACAAAATCTTTAATACAGTTGCAGATATGATAATATATGCTACTATATATGGTGCATATATATTTTATATATGGTGTTATTTAAGCAATATATAACCATATTTGATGCCACTTAAACCATATATTATCATATATGGTGCCATTGCAACAATATATGCTCATATATGGGACCTCATGAACTACATTTTTAATACAGTTCCTGATATGATAATATATGCTACTATATATAGTGCAATATATATTGATATATGATATCATTTAAACAATATATTACCACATATCATTTAAACCATATATTATGATATATGTTGCCATTTCAACAATATATGGTCATATATGGT
This sequence comes from Leucophora obtusa, assembly GCA_949987735.1. Classification (NCBI taxonomy): domain Eukaryota; kingdom Metazoa; phylum Arthropoda; class Insecta; order Diptera; family Anthomyiidae; genus Leucophora; species Leucophora obtusa. The sequence goes on from OX465295.1 coordinate 138,140,429, forward strand.
ACCTCATGAACAACATTTTTTATACAGTTCCAGATATAGAATATATGCTACTATATATTGTATTAGTACCATATACTTTGATATATCGTATCAATAAACAACATACCATGTATAGTACCATTTAAACAATATATTTTCATATATGGTACCATTTAACAATGTATTGTCATATATAATAACTCATCAGCAACTACA